>CM041292.1:114572935-115956268 GCA_023052935.1 Piezodorus guildinii | reverse complement strand
TTTTGTGTTGGTGAAGAATACACAGATGTTCTATCCGGCAATTTATGTGATTTTATAATGCTTCGGAAATGACGGTGCATCAATCAATCAATAATGAGAGAACATGGAAAGTACTAAAGAAGCTGTAAGAAGCAGAACCCTCCCCCTCACTGCAGGAGGAGGGCGTGCCGGATCAATAGTAGCCCTGACCCTGAGCCTGCTCCGCGGTCGTCTGTGTTTGCGATCCAAAGGGAGAGGCGTCTGCGTCCAGCCAATACAAAGGGAGAGGCGTCTGCGTCTAGCCGATACAAAGGAAGGTTTAACCCTAGGTCGCAATGCGGGGATTATTTAAATGAAGTTTAAGAGATGTGAATCAGCTAAACAAGCTTTGACGTTAAAGAGCTAAAGCGGCATGTGTCGATTAATTGAGACGTTGATTTCCAAAAGGTACTATATCCATCCTAGAAAATTTTACAGGAAGCGCGAAATTCTCTCATTACTATATTATTAAATCAGCTAATTTGGGTCTTTTTGCATTAAAATTTAGAATTATTTTTTTAGTATATTAATAACACCATATTAAAGATATGAAATGAGATGTTTTGGTATAATTTGGAACGAAATTAAATGTGTAATTATTTCCTTTAGAAAATAATTATATTTCTAAATTGCGTTTATAAAGGGCTTGGGTGTTCATTAGATAAACTCAAATAGGAGATTTAGATATAACTAATTGATGAGAATACAAATGTGTAAAAAAATCAATTTCGTAAAAAATGTCCTTTAGTACCTTTTGGAAATCAACGTCTCAATTGAGACGTTGATTTCCAAAAGGTACTATATCCATTCTAGGAAATTTTACAGGAGGCGCGAAAATCACTAATCATTATATTATTAAATTAGGTAATTTGATTCTTTTCGCATTAAAATCCAGAATTGTTTTTTTAGTATATTAATAACATCATATTAAAGATATGAAATGAGATGTTTTGGTATAATTTGGAACGAAATTAAATGTGTAATTATTTCCTTTAGAAAATAATTATATTTCTAAATTGCGGTTATAAAGGGCTTGGGTATTCATTAGATAAAATCAAATAGGAGATTTAGATATAACTAATTGATGAGAATATAAATTTGTAAAAATATCAGTTTTGTAAAAAATGTCCTTTAGTACCTTTTGGAAATCAACGTCTCAATTGTTGGACGAATAATTAACTATGTATGATTTGGACTTTTCAATCACAAGGATCGTTTGCATTTACCTCTCCCTCTTGGTTTATTATTTTAAATAATAAACCTTTGTAATCGACCAAAAAAAAATAGCACACCCCTCAAAATTTGAGGGTTTACGTATCAAGATGCGTATAACTCGAATAAAGAATATTTAAAAAATCCGTCTCTCTTAATTAATAAATAAATACCGATTTGTTTGGCTTTTAGTGTTATTCGATGAAATTTAATACAAAATTAAAAAAAGAATCATTTTCGTCATTTAATGATTTTTTATTTCCGAAAAGAGAGACCGTTAACAAAGTTTGCAGTGTGTATGGCGATGATTCCTTAGGAAAAATCATTGTCCGTAAGTGGTTTGCTCTATTCAGAACCGGAAATTTTGACTTGGAAGACACAGAGCTTCAACTGTTGATAATGACCAAATTAAAAAAAAATACCTGAAAGATGGCAAGATCAAAATGTATCACTTATAATTTATAAAAAATATTTGCAAGAATCTGAAGTTTTTATTGAAATCACCAGTGAAAAATGCTACGAACTTATCTTACAACGCAAAAGAACCACCATTAAATTCCTGATTTGGTCTTCTATCTGTAAGGATCCTTTTAGTTTATTTTCAGAGGAATGTTTTATTCGTTCACTTTCATAAGCATAACATTAAGTAATTATGTGAATGACTGAAAGTGATGGATTTTGTGAATGCACTCTGGTGAAGGATTTTTTACCATTAGATATTGATGGGTTATGCGTGTATGCCAAATTCTCAGTTGAACCAGTGCTACTTATTACTTTCGCGTCCTATAGGGTCATATGCTAACTGATATGAGCTGTTGCCATGCCGGCCATGTCTTTTCTTCTATCAGAGAGATCACTCTACTGTGTTGGGTCGTGTTGATTAACTGGTCATCCTTAATATTTCTTTTAGCAAGACTTTCTGCGCGCTCATTACCTCTTTAACCAATATGGCTTGCCTAACTCGAAAGTTTCATTTAACAACTAGTTTTTGTGTGTCCTCAGTGCTGAGTTAGACGAATAGAGACAAGCGAAATAACTCAAGTTACCACTTCGTTAAAATATAATGAGAAATAAGGAGAACAAAATTGAAATGAAGACGGGTTTAACACCATTCTACCACAAGAATGCACTTGAGCACATTAAGGTATTAGTGCGTAGAAAACAATCTCACCATCTTATTACTTTCGAGTTGTTAATTTTAACGAAGCACACTTCATGTTTCATGAACCTAAAACTCTTTAAATGAAATAGCGTGTATAGACAGCATAATATTTAAACTTACGAAGTTAAACCTGAGTGTTTGTATATTATTATACTCAATGTTAAATGAACTATATGACATCTAAAACATATTTTTAAAGCTATAGTCTTATTTTAACTGTGTAACTCATCACCCTTGAAAGCATCAGCCAAAGTTTAATTAATTCAAAGTGTTTGTATTTTGGTACTATTAATTTAGAGTTAATTTTTAACTCATGGGTCTGTAATTAGAAAAAATAGATAAATCTAGAAAAAAAGAATCCTGAAATGTGTAATTTTCATACCAAGATAAAGAGGAGTACAGAGGTGATGGAAAGGAAATTTAATGTCTGCAGACCTTTCGGCACCACATAACACTATCTACAGTGAGAGATGTAATAATAATTAATAATTTTATGTTTCATTAGGGGATCCTTTCTCTTTTCAAGTTTTAAAGAATATTGGAGAATTCAGTAAGCTTCTAGAGCAATATATACTGACAGTGAAAGGGCCCATGTTCCAGCTGGGGGTGGAATGGTCCCCCTCATCAATTATTTCCAAGCAACGCCTTCTCATCTAATAAGGTTGAGGGGTCGGATCTCTCTATTTCCTAGTTCGGGCAGATGTTTATAGTGTACTGCCATTTATATCGTAGGTAGAGGAATGAAATAATGCTCAATACAAATATATTAAGCAAAAAAATAAATAGCCATCGTTATTTTAAAAAGTTACTACCGAATATAAAACTATCACATAATAAAATTACCACTAAAGCTAATTTAAGACCATGTAGTTTCTCTCGGAATGAGGATTCGTAGTTCTGTAAATGTGATACTTAAATAAATTAAATATGGTAATCTTAAAATAAAAAGGCATTCCAAGAAGTTGATATGGTTCTGATTTATATCAACTACCTTATTTTTAACGATCAGATCGCCTAAGAATTTTGCAGGCTCCATAACTAGAAATAGGAGAAAATCTCCTCTGATTCCTCTTCCCAAAAAAACACAATCGATAAGTAAAAGTAAAATAATGATTAAACAATAATAATACTAATGATGCTTAAAAAACTACTAATGTAGTACTGATATAAGCGAAGTAATGTACTATGTGATATATCACAGTTCTTTTCAAAGCTGTTAAATATATATGTAACTATCAAATTTATCCTCAGTCCTTTCATTATATTTCAATAAGAAGAAAACTAAACTTACTAGTAAACTAGTGAATACGTCATAATGAATAAACATAAGAATTCTAATCAATGGTAAAATAATTGATTATTGGCAAAAATTGAAATACAATTTGTAACAATTTAACAATAATTATTGTTAACTCCTTGTGTGGAGTTATATTCGTAGCTGATTTACCCTATCAATTATTGATAAATAATATAATCTGTCATTTTTATTTAAATTAACTTCAATTTTTTTTTAATTTATTGATTTAATAGTTATTAAATTGATTTTAATAGCCGAGGTAAGTGAAAGACGCAGATTTTTTTTTTACTATTATTTTATTATTGCACTGTTTACTTATAATTATTTTTCTTTTGGTTTTTATCTTTTTTTTTTTTAGACCTGGTGAAGACTAAAACTTAGGCCAAAAAGTCTTTTTTTCCTTCAGTTTGTTAAACTTTTTTGATATTTCCAACTGTACCTATAATAAATACAGTAAGAAAATGGGCCAATTTACGTGGATGTGATTATGTGGATGATTTAATTCATAACAAAATAAGAAGCATTTAGATTTTGGATTATCAAGGATTGAATACGAGAGGAATTAGATGGTTTATTAAAGCCCCAAAGCTCGATTTCATATGTCTAATGGGTCTGACAACGGTCTAAATGAGCTTTGTGTAATAAATTGGAAGTTTGTCGAGTAAGTGTTGTAGTAATCGGTATCTACGGCAGTTTCTTGTCGTTAAATCTCGAACGAGGATTCCAAGTAAGACGATTGTCAAAATAGAGTAGTAGGTATCGGATTCGTTCAACAGGTATGAGTGGGGTATTATTAAAGGATACAGTGGGGCAGAAAGTCATCGGTTTACGACGAGGTAATTTGGTGTGGAATTTTTAGGATTTATTTTAATCCTCCATTCTGACAGTATTTTTCAATGGCTGTGATGTGGGAGCGAAGGGTTTGGGATGTTGCCGTTGGATCATTACGGACGGCCGAATCGTCGGCATACAAGTAACATTTGTTCGCCTTATTAGTGTGTTTTCTTGGTGACTGCAGCTCCAATCAACTTTTGAATTACCAGAAAACTGCTTAATAAGCTAAGGTTGTTAATAAATTATTTAAAACTGATAAAAACTAAAAATAAAAGCCCTGCACCAATTATTAAGATAAAATTGGCCTGCAGCGGCAAAAGTGCTCCTATAAACTAAATTAAGTTTATAATGCTGCAGAGAAAAAAAAAACTTTTTTATGAAAAACCAGATCATACATAATTAAAGGAACATCAGAGGAAAATAATATGAAGGTGTAATGGATAACGGCGCAATTACAGAGTAATATCCATTATAGACTGTAGTCGTATTTATAGTTAGTTATGGTAGCTCGGAGAGTTACTCGCTATGCGGGTACAGGGCCTGTAATTTTTATAAATGGCCTGCTTCACAACGATTACCTTAACAGAACCAACCTCTTTTAAAAAAAAACCTTTCAACTTTCACTTACCACCCAATAATAATTATCCATTAAACTTTTTTTTAAAAAGATGAAGACTTTCAATGCAGTGTTTAAACCGTCAATTTATTTCTTTTAATGTCACCTTTCTCAGCAGAATAATTTTTTTTCTACCTGATTTCAGTACAACAATGCTTTGCCACAAACACACACACACACACACACACACACATTTACATATATATATAATATATATATATATAAACATATATATATATTATATATATATTTTTTTTTTAATAAGAGATTTATATTGAAGCGTTGAAGTCACAATAGTTGCTATATATCACTATATATAGATATATCACAATGAGAGTCAGACATGAAAAGAAAAACAAAAGGTAAAAAAAAAATTATGAAACCTAAAAAACGAAAAATTGTACAAAAACAAATAATTAACTTTTATTGTTTTAAGAATAAGTATAAAATAAGCACGATGTGTGAAAGCAACCCAATCAAATTGGGTAGCATCGCCTATTTAAGTCTATCTCTCTTTATACTATATATATATATATATTAACTTTTACTACATAAGGATATTGAATATAAAGGAAAGGAAAGTATTGCGACAGTAAAAATATACACGTTTTTAGGATTACCTATATGACCATGTCCAGCTTAAAGTTCTATTTGTGTGTATGTGGACCGTCTTGCTAAAAAACCGAACGTCGTCTAAAACTGAAATTTTATTTTTAAGATCGTATATATCTGATTTGTTTACAAAAATAATAATGAATCTTACGGTTTGGTGCTTACTGAGTATTACTCTTTTCTAGACAAATAGCTGTGCAAGGAGATGAAGATCAGTCATTAGGCTCTTCTTCATAGAGGCTATCTCGAACTGATGATCATCCATTAATAATTATCCTCCTACCCCAGAATAATTTAAAAAAAACACTTAATCAATTAAGTATTTTGGAATAATTTCCTGATCGTCTATTTGAGATGACAGAAGGTATTCGAAAAGTTGGGATTTGAATGATGATATAGAAGCAGCATGGCGGATAAACAAGCCGATTTTATATGAATCAATGACCATAGCTCTATTTTCTTTGACTTCTTTTGATGTTACCTTCTTGGAAACTAAGTTGATAAAACGAAATTATTATTTTTACCGCTTATCATTGGAAATAATTAATCGGGAATATAATATATAATATATAATATATGAGAATAAAATATATATATTAAATAATAATTTAACAATCTGATACAACCAAGAGCTTACAACGCCTCCCCTGCAGATCCAGAGAGGACGATGCTCGTCGAGATAACCTACTTACAGCGCAGGAAGATGTTTTCGATTAGTCTCAGTCCAATATATCTTGTGAGAGATCCGTTCCAACAGCCAGGGTGCCTGACAAATATGACGCAATCATTAGAGCTCGCTATAGCAAGCTTCGTGTAATGAACTGATTTATACTTCCACTTAAACCATGAACCACATTCTGTAACGTTCTGGACGTAATACGGGGAGAGTAGGAGATCTGCATTGCAAATGTCCTGCGGCAATCAGCAATAAATTTCCATCTATAAATATTAGATAAAGCCTCAACTTATCCGAAGGCGAATTTTCTAAACTAGAGGATTCTAGCTTAACGATGACAGAGCTCTTCGCCGCATTCATCACCGTCGTTAAATTGTGAATCATTAGATCCGTTTTGATCCCCGAGGACTTCTGAAAGCGGACAACTTGTCCAATCATTTCAATCCTATCTCGTGGATCGGCTTGGAGACTATAGCCTGTTAGCTTCCAAGTAAAAGCTGAAATAGTAGACATCTGCTGATTAGTGGGAAGCTTGACCAACATTCTGAGTTAAATATAGAGAAAATTAGCTTTTTAAATCTATGACTCAGGCCTGATTTTCCCTCATTACTTCCAACTAAGATTAATCCAATAATTTTCTTCTTTCAGAGATCGTCTCAGAGAAAACGATAGAAGACATCAGTTTAAAAGAGAAAATTACACAGTCTACATTAGACGCAAGATGGTATCTGTAGATAAATATTATACTTAAAAACAACGAAAATAAATTTGACAGACATTAGACCGAAAAATAATAATAGAGAACTTCTATATTGCATGCCTAACTTTTTAAATAAACTTATCAAATAAAAACACGACAAAATCAAGTTTTTTTTTTTAGTAACGGGCTATAAAAGTTCAATATTAAAACATGGAAATTTAATTAAACTTTTTTTTCGACTTGAAATAAAACCATCCAATTTGTCAAACCGCACATAGAATCGTTAATGATGAAATTTACATTGACACATTATAGTTCGAAAACTGTTCTGGATTGGAAGATAACAGAAATATAACTTTGGTTGTAGTTGATAAATAAAGAGAACCACATTTGAACGTGGGTATAAGTTGACGTAGGTAAAACTCCTTAACCCTTGCGCTCGGCCCGTTTCGCATGATATAAAATTGAATTCGCAAAAATATATCGAAATACATATTACTATTAATACTCTACGCTACTTTTTTTTTGCGAAAACATGCACACTGGAATCGTCATAATATGTGTAAAACTTTAGGAAGAAGTAATTTATTTTAATGAACTTTGGTTTGTATGTTTTTGCGGTCATTGAAGAACAGACAAAAAAAAAAATGAATAAAACTTAATTTTTTTATATTTTCGTACAATAAGGTAAATTTGAAGCAATTCCTAATATGAATAGATTAATAATGTTGTTTTCTGAATGTACCCTGACTCTACATATTGCTCATATGATCAGAGAAGGTTACTTCCCATTTATTTATCATGCATCTTGATATGTTTGTCATAATTTGATTTAGTGTGTGTGCTATTTAAAAAAAAAACTAATAATAATATATTTTTTTTAAATAAAAAGGATAAAAAAATGCGGTGGTCAAAGCTCATTCTATGTAATCGCTAATAAAATATAGTGTCCCGTCAAAAGGGACAACCGAGGGCAAAGGGTTAATGTTTAATATTTTGTTTACTTCTTCTTTACAGATATTTTTTTTACAATGAAGAATAAGATATATCATGAATTAATAAGCCAGAATAAAAAATACCGCTATGACATTTAGTTTAAGCCAATTTTCCTGTAAGGAACATACCTTCAATTTTCCTGTTACATGATTTTATTAATTAATAAACAACATTGCTGTTGATAAAACGTTGAAATTATTTTTTTATATATACAAGAATAGACTTTTTTTACATATCCCCCATATATGACAATGGAAACAGGACAATACAGTATTATTAGGGCGGTCTATTCTTCAAGAGCAGTCAGTGATTTAAAATTTATCTTTTCAACACCCTTAAAGTTTTATTAATACATCATCTTCTCAACAATAAGCGTTGAAAGGTAAAATGATAACTCTGAAATATGGTTTTTAGTTGCCCCACAACTGACTAAGGTTAAAATAGGACGACCTCACAATGGCTGCCTAAAATAAGAAGACAAGAGCTAACTGATGCCTACATCTGAGTGGGCTTTGTAGTTTTTATAAGGTAGTGTGTGCCGTGGCTAAGAATAGGACATCATGTCCCCTTCGTAGTATTCTTCTGCCGGCCTTCTTCTGAGTGACGGTCGAGGATTATCCAGTTATCTCGAAAAGAAGTGGGTCGCACAGACAGCTGAAGGGTGCCTCCACTAATCATGTTTCCGAATCTCTGTTCCTGCGATAAGATATTCTATTTTTATAATAAAATAAGGATTTAAACGTAAACTTAGGACTTATGGTTAGGCACAAGTTCAGAACGGAATATTTTCTTTTATATAAGCAATGGATCAAATCTTTGATCGACATTACCTCCTTCTTATGCCCATCCACTATAAAATTAATATTTAATCCATCAGAGATTTGGGGTATCAGAGGAACCGTATTTTGTATGATGGTCAAGAAAAATTTAATTAGAATTTCATTGTAGTCAATTACGGTATATTATTCGAGATTGAAACATATGCAATATTTAACATATAGAACATTTACAGAGATTGAAAACAAAGTATTTTAAAAAATGAATAAAATTTATTCAGATCCCGCCTCAAGCATGTCAGAGGATCGCTGTAGAAAATTAAAAAACGTTGTAGTCATCTAATGTGCAATTATATTTGTATATACATTTTATACTAAAGCGTGATAATAATGTACCAGGCCTATATAATTAATTATTGGTTAAGAATTTTTTTTTTAAATAGATAATTAATATTTTTGCAAATTGTACTGTTTTTTTTTAAATCTCAAGGGAAATTCTACTTCAAGTAGTGGCCTACTTAAGTGACAATTTTATTTATTGCATTTTCAGAAAAAAATGAACTAGAGAAAAAAAATTGGAAATACAGTTTAGTTTTAAATATGAACATTACTCGGTTGATTAAACAAATATTATAAATTAATATAGCAATGAACAATAACAAGAAAGTTAAATATTAATATAATATTGATAACATAATTGTTAATATGGGAGGACTATTGAGGTTTAAATAATCCAACTCACTAATTTTATTCTTCAATTCCGATCTTCGTACCTTTGCACGATATATAAATTATATTTATTGATTTATACAGTACGTCCGCATAATTAAAATTAATCTTTTCTTTATCTAAAAACACGTCACAGTAAGCTCAGATGTATTCTAAATCAATGGCTTTTTAGGTAAACTAATGTTTCTAATGAACTCAAAAAGGATTTTTTTGTTATTTATGAACTGACGTTTGTGAGTTTGGTGATTTATTTATTAGTCCTGGTAATAATATAATCCTTAAAATAGA
The DNA here is from genome assembly GCA_023052935.1 of Piezodorus guildinii. NCBI lineage: Eukaryota > Metazoa > Arthropoda > Insecta > Hemiptera > Pentatomidae > Piezodorus > Piezodorus guildinii. Next base: position 115,946,352 of record CM041292.1, on the reverse strand, counting down.
AAAAAATAGGATTTTTCGTGAATAATGGTAATTTTAATTCAATAAGTAAGCACTTTAGTCAAAAGTAAATGTGCAACCTTTAATAATTTCATGCTTAAAAACATCCCTTGTATATAATTTTGAGTTCTTGATTTCCTATCAATATTGATTTATTTAATTTTGCCAGTTGTATGATATTTAAATTTAAAAAAATAAAAATCTGTACCTCTACAACGTCTGAAGGGTCTTAAATTGTGTGTGTAGATAGCAGTACTTGTTTAGGCCATCAGCCGTACTAGGAGGTGATTCGACTAAGATCACGCTCAGCCCTTAGGATTTTTACCCAATATTCGGGTAACCACTTTAAGAAGCTGAAAGTAATCCAAGGTTGCTTTATAAGCTTCGCTTATTTAAATTTGCCATGGATTTTTTGTGTTTCGAGATATACACTGGTGTCGTAGAAGGAATATTTATCATGGAAAAAAGGTAGCTCTTAAATTTAATGAGCTTTTCATTTTAAACGAGAAAAAAATTCTTTTGCTTTTAGAGTGAATCCTGTATAAGGGAAACCTTAAAACATAAATGAGCACATAACGAGAGGGACGCAGGGAATGAACCTCTTTCTAGTTAATCCAAGTTGAAAGGTGCTCCGACTGCCTCGCGTAAGTCACAAAGGATCACTAATTGGCGCCCTTTGTCCTACGGCACCCTTCTGATCTGTTAATGAGAGCGGCTGCGGCGGATATGACAATGCAACTGCATGTGCACTGCGCTGCACCTGCCATCGTCGCTGGTGCAATCTGAGCCAAGGGATAGCGGCTCAATGGATTGTTCATACTCTCATGGGACATCTTTTTAAAATTAACAGTCGTGCTTCTAATTTTTAAAATTAAAGTTCTGATGCTTAAAATAATTTAAATCCGCTTTAATTTTACGTTAAAAATCGATGGATGAATCGTAGGTGAGTAAAACCAGGAAGAAATAGTTATTTACACAGGTGGTGTAGCTCGTACTCATGCTCGATAGTTAGTGTTCCAACGAATCAATATAGATTGTGTTTTGGGAAAACCACATGATGCATTCCTGTTTGGAAAATGTTGGTATATATACGTTTACATGAGTAATGTAAGGATAACATCATCTATTGCTAATTTGTAAGTATAATCCGACTTTCATCAATATCTAAATATGATGTTGAATCTACGCTTTTGAAGAAGATAAATATTAATACAAGCATTTTCCTGTTTTCACTCCTTCCATAAAAACAATCAACTTCACTGACACAACCTTGATTTATTTATGCTTAAAACTCCCTCTTAAGCGTAATAAACAGAAAATAATGCTGCTCGTCATGCATAAATTAATAATCCTTTTAAAACATTTATTTTTCAATTAGATTGATTTTTTCCGTAAACCGCACACCTATCTAACGATCTGCATCCCAATGACTAACACGACTGTTTCTACACCTTAGTAGCAATGATCAATTTTAGCTAACCGAAGAACCAGAAAACAATTTAAATTTTATGATGGCCACTTACGTAAAAAAATGTCAATACGTTTATTTTGTAAAATAGGGCATACTTTTTTATTATTTGATAAATCTATTCGGTAATAACAATTTAAAGATGAAGATTCGAATGGCTAATGGAGCTCTACCAAAAGCGGAAACGCCTGGAATCCAGGTGGGTGTTATTTTTCAACAATTCGAATGGGCGTGTAAGGTCATTGGGCTGGACAAACGACGACTCACTAAAAACGTAATGAGTACCAGATTGAAAGATGAGCTTATTTGTAAAGAAAATATATTGAAAACTTTCTTTAAAAAATTTGAATTAATTGTTTAATTGAGGTCTGACAAATTATATTAGGAAATGAGAAATGGAAGAATTTATTGCTCATATTTTGTGAAAATACGAATTTGCTCTACGAGCTTGCTCGTAGTACTCTCATGAAGATAGTCAAGGTAGAAATGTATGGTTAAATTAACTTTTTAATAGTCAGCTAAGAAATATGAGGCATAAAAATGAATATAAAAAAAAAAATTAAAATACATTGAACAAATGCTCATGATTAATCTGTACAAAACTGAATCAACGTGCCAAAACTATTTTATAAATATGAAAAAAGAAAAGCGTTTGTCTATATAAAACATTTATATTTAGAAACACATGTGAAGTGTGAAATGTGGCAACTTAAAACTTATCTTCTCATCAAGCCAACTACAGCAGATCGTGGTATTAATCTATGTACTCAAAAACGTATATATAATTTCAGTAATATTTACAATAAATTGCATACTCTGTCATTTATAATAGCAGTTGAATACACTTTGTCTAATTATAACGACATAATAAGAATATAAACATATGGACCTAATCAAATTAAGTAGTTGACTGGAAACACAACCAGAATAAGATAAAGACATAGCTATCTATAAAAGTTTGCCTATATATATATATATATATATATATATATATATATATATATATATATATATATATATATATATATATTTTTTTTTTTTAATACCGACATAAATGATTTCCCAACAAATAAAATGCAATCTTTATTGCGCCACTGTATTGACCTCTTGCAATGATGATTCAGTGAAATATGAACATATCAGAACTGTAGCTGCGTACAGAATTGTGACTGAGGCGATTGTGCACTTTGTGGTCCCATAAAGGGGCAGCCATAGATAATAGTTTATGGCTTAAGGAGATAAAACACGCTTGAGGCGGAACGGGGTCTCGCTGCCCTACACTTGCGTGTCCTCATCCACCACCAGTCCCAGTGTTTGCCACAGGACTCAGGGCACTAACACTAATTAAACAGAGGTCTCTCACAACAACTTCAATACATTTCTTAAAATAAGTTCTAAAGCAATTTTTCTATTACGTCTGTTAATTAAACGCGTATATACATTCATAATTTTGTTGTATTAGTAATTTGCTTCCATTATGAACCTCTACCACGCACTTCGCTTACTTAAAAAAAAAAATTATTAGTACTATATATATTTTTTTAAATTTTAAATAGTAATCAGGACGATAAACTGGGTACTCCCTTTTTCCTTGAGACTGCAAAATATCATTGGACATGGATGAAGTTGTAATGCAGGCTTTGGAAGACAGGCGACACAAATTGAGAAAACAAAAGAGTGACTAGCAAATATTCTTAGGGGCCCAAATATATTCAATTCCCAGAGAAACATTTGCTTATCTATCCCATTGCAGGAAGTGCCAAGGCAAATATCCGTATCCTTTTAGTGATGGGATTTTTACTGGCATAATAAAGAGCAAAACGGAGATCTATCATAAAAAATGAAATAAAATATATTTATTTTTATTTGTATTTTTTATTTGTGCGTATGATCTTTGTATTTATTTTAATCATAGGTTTTTTAAAAATAATTTTCTCTTTTATATATGTATATATATATATATATATATATATATGATTTAAAAAAAAATGTAATTCGACTTAATCATTGTTTGTTTTAAATACTGTATGAATGTTGTCTCGTATCACTATTACTATTGTTAATTTTGAAACAAATTGTAATATATCTCAATAAATATCTTTAAAAAAATAAATCAAAAATAGATCATCCTATTGGAATACCGTTATAGAATCATTATTACATTTAATAAAAAATATTGGAGAAGTAAATTATGAAATTAACCTTAAAGAGACTCCAAATGTGAAATTTATAGGTATATGTCCTCTTTGAACATTTATGCGATTAATTACTAATAAATTATATTGTAAAAAAATGAACTATATTATTACAGCAATATTAGTTAAATAACTATCTACATATATTAAAATTGAATTTTTATTTTATATCTAAGCATTATTTTTTTTTTCCTACTCCATTAAATTTTAATTTAGGGCTGAAATCATAAAATTGGCTTAAAATATCCTTTAGTAATTCCATACCCAGAATATTCTACGGCTAGCTGTATTATTACTTGCCTAACTATAATTGGGTACGAAATGGCTCCATGATTAATGGTTACCTGTAGTAATTACTATAAATAACAAGATGAATCGGTATCCTACTCATGAAGTGATATTCAGGAAGGAGGATAATGTGCGTAACAAAATGGGTATAAGTTCCACAGAATAACCAGTGCGAAATAATAATAATAATTCATTTACAATACTTTTACATTTTATTTGAGCGGTACCCAGTAGTTGAATCTCAATCTTCTCACTGTAGCTAGAATAAATAAGTGGGTAACCTGTAAAGTTATCACTCGTCCAATATTCCTTAATTGGAGTTGGCAAGGACGTTCAACTCCCTCCTCTATAGCTCTCCAAAAAATATTCCTCAAGAAAAACTACATCCAGCTGTTCCTTGGTGATTGCAACTTGTTAGTGGTTCCTATCTAGCCAAGAAGACAAATGCAATTTTCTTTATTAACTTTAAAATTGTTTTTTTACACGATGTGTAACAGGACATGTAGGAAGATTAAAGATATTCCTGAGACATAATAAGTAAAGAGATTCCAGGGAAAATGAGAAGTTGAGAGTGGATGCTTAGATTCCAAGATGGAGTGGGTGGAATTTACAGGAGAAAATCCAGGTAAGTGCAATAACGAGCTCTTACGCCAGATATCCATCATTGGCATCATTAGAAACATGAGATATTACTCATATACCAGGATAATGGCTTGTATCAGTTTTTGCTAAAAAGGAAGATCAGCTTTTTTATTAGCCAGGCCTCTGACCCGTTGCTATATATAGGTGGTTTGTTTTCTTGCCTGGGATGTTTGTTAGACCCAGTTTGTTTTGTGTGAAATATAGTGCCCGTTATTTGTAGCTGTGAGTAGTGTTTACTGCAAAAGTATCTCTTTTGATTCTTTGTTATCATTCTTCCTATTAGTTAGAATTGACTGGCGGTCTATTTTGAAGTACATAGATTCTATTTTATTGGGCATGGTTTTATTTGATATTTTTTCGCTTTGTAAATTCCATATATAATGCAATTATAAGTAGAATGTAAAGATTTTTCATCTACAATGCGATTTAATAAACCACTCAAATGGATAGATACCAATTCTCTGTATTTAACTTATATTAATTATATTTGAACATTATAGTTAATTTTCTTTTTTTACTTTCACTTACTATATATAGTAAGGGGAAGTATTGCGATCGTGAAAATTTTCTAATTCCAGTTTTAACGGAAATACACGTTTTAGGGTCCCCTGAGTCCAAATAACTAAGTCCCGCAAAAAGGTCTTAGTGTGTCTTGTAGTCTGTGTGTGTGTGTGTGTGTGTGTGTGTGTGTGTAACTCCCGGGCGGAAACGGTAAGTCCTATGAAACTGAAATTTCATATTTAAGACAACTATAAGTCCGACAACATTCATTTCATATTTAAGTCCGAGACGAGACAAAACTTTTTTCATCAAAATGAGCTTACCAGAAGAGGCACTTTATACCATGCATTTTGCACCTTTTTTCAATTTTCTCGAAAACGGTTCCGACGATTTTGATTAAACTCGCTATATCGATGTAAAATTTAATGGGCTTTAATATCATGTAGGTTTTATTTGGATAAAAATGGTCTGACAGGGCTTAAATGCCGATATTTTAAATGTTCTTCCTCTAAAGTACCTTTAATTTTGTAGATTCAATAATAATAACTAGATTATCTTGTTAACGCTGATGAAAAACAGGTAAATATATAAATTGAATAAATTTGATACCCAACTAAAGGAGAAAACAGAAAAAATATTTTTTTAATGCAATTTTTCGTTTTTGAACATAAGAGCAGTAATATACATGTATGATACACCGTTGGAAAGCTAAAGATTTCAGAAAAAATATCATCTCATACACAAGCTTTTAGAAGTTAATGGAGAGTGATGAAAATAAGATTATTATTATTAAGATTTTAAGAAGATTATACTGATTATTTTAGATTTTTTAATAAAACACATGTTTTTATATAAATTCAATTTGATTAATTCCTTAATAATTTCACGTATTTTTATCTCTAACTGTATTTGAAAATTCTTTCATTGATTTTAAAAATGGAGGTAAGTGAAAGTCGTGTGTTGCTCGCACCAGATTTTTTAAATATGAAATCATGTACAGTTCATCGTTATTCCTAGACGAATTTGAACTCTAGGCGCTTTTGTCAAACCATACAAACTGTAGGTTCAAATATGTCTAGAACGTAACCAATAATCTACTTTTTATAGAAATCTGTTGACATATTGTACTAAGATTTCAAAGATATAACATGATTTCTTTGCAGTTTCTAATAAAAAAATCTGTTGCAGGCAACACACTACTTCCACTTACCTCGGCTGTTTTTTTCGTTAAAGAAGAGAGAAGTAGGTTGAAAATATTTTTTTTTTAAATTAAAAACTGTCTAAATACCCGCAGATTTGAAAATAAAGCATGTGCTTGGTACTAAAAACTCTCTTTAACCCACACACCGTATTTTACTTTTTTTAAATATTTTTTGTCCTAACAATTTTTAAATTAATCTACCCCCTGTTTACGCCAATCCTAAAATCAAAATTTTGGTAAATATACGTTTAAATGATATTGGCCAGTTTAAAAGTTTAACATTTAATATTGTTTTAGACATTGACTTTTGGAATCGGTAAATTATTCATAATATATTAATTAATTATATTTTTATAATTATAATCCATATCAAGAGATGGACTGTAAGTATAGTACAAGCATTCAGTTGTACTTCAAATTGCTTTTTATCTTATTTTATTTACCATTGGTCATTTTTCTTTCTCCTTACCGTCTGTTGATCCGCCAGTGCTGCTGAAAGTAACTTTTTCTTCGATAACGAAACTAGCTCTACAACCGTTTAGACTTCGAGCTAGACTGTGAACGGGTCCCTCAATGAAAGAAATCTATTGTCTAAATGTTGAAAGTGAGCTCTTAGAGAAGATCCAGATGGCACCGTACACGACGCACGGTCACGAACTGTTTAGAGGCCATAGAGAGGTACCCATCTTGGTTACGACACATTGTAGAAGGCTGTAATTAAAATATTTCACTAAACAGTAAAGGCCTGTAATATATACTATAATTTATATATATATTTAGTAATCCCGGAGATAGATAACAAACTATTACATAGGATAACAAAAAGGATTGCAAGTTTTAAGTAGTTCATACTGTAATGTTACTTAATACCAATTGTGAAAAGATAATTTTAAAATGTGCCGGCGTTTTGGCCTCTGTTGCAGACTTATATTATCGCTGTACAAAAAATAATAACCTATCATGTATAGTATAAAATTAGATATTGATAAATAGAAGAGTAATGAAAATATATCTATCTTTATCTTTATAATTGTTTACATTTCAACCTTTTTTTTAATGATTTTCATATCAGTGCTTTCTCTCTGACAGCACACCCATTGCATCATGCAAGAGACCAATTTTAACTTCGATAAAGAAATTTTCATTTGTAAAAAACGAGTTACTTTCATAAAGAGCTATAGGTGGGTTTTCTAATGGATTTTCTTTTCTTTTTTTTTTTTTATATTTGCGATAGAAGAGAGGGTCGAACGTTCTAGCCAACTCCAGTTGAGGAAAACTGGACGAGTGATAACTTTGCAGGTTACCCACTTATTCAATCTAGCTACAGTGGGAAGGTCTAGATTCAACTTGTAGGGCCTCTCAAAAAAAATTTACTAATTGGGAGAAGTTAGTTCAGGGTGCAGTCAATAAAAAACAAACACAAAAATTAAGATATAAACTTAATAAACTGGTGCCGACGTTTCGGCCTAAATTATAGACCTTCTTCGAGAGCGTCACAACAATGAAGCAATATTGATACCCAAAAAATCCCATCTATATATATAATTATATATATATATATATTATATATTAAAATAGGGACATAGAATCATCATGTCAATTTCTGAGGAGTGTAACTCATTTAGATGCGAAATTCGGAATTAAAATATTCTTTTAGCTGGAATTTTTTTTTTTTGCGTAATTTTGTACGTTGTTATTTATCGTAAGGGATTAACCCAATAAATTCCACAGATATTGTAAAATAAGGGACATAAAATCTTCATGTCAATTTCTGAGGAGTATATTGCTTCAGTGTTGTGATGCTCTCCTTCAAACGCCCTGAAGAAGGCCTATAATTTATGTCGAAACGTCGGCACCAGTTTATTAAGTTTATATCATAATTGTGTGTTCTTTTGACTTCACCCTGAACTAACTTCTCCACTCACTCACACAGTCAACCATTCTCACACTTCACGAATATTTAGGACTATTGTAAAGTAACCATTATTTTTTTTTCATTGTTTAGCAATAAAAGTTAGCATATCTCGAAAAAATAAAAAATAAAACAATATAAATAATAAAATCAATCATTCGAAAACTACTATAATGCGGATAAAATCTACACTACAACGAAACCGTTGGGAAATAAAGTAAACTGAATTACAAGATATCAAATCAATTTAGTATTACTTTCAGAATAAAGATATTTTTTAAATATATTTTTAAATCAACCAATTTTAACTTTAAGACACACGTAATAATCCTGCCTAAATATTTAAGTAAGAATTATTCCTAAATTGTTAAAAATAGATGAAAAATTTTCAAGAAGGAATGATTTTCTTTACAAGATTGAATATATAGTATTAGTTTAAATTAATGGATTTTGCAGAAAATTAAAATTCGTAGGAAACACTCACGAGTATGTTTGTATGTAGTTCTCGTCTACTAAAAAAAATTTTCCACAAGGTTTTCGATCCTGAGAGATAATATGAGTTGACAGTTGTTAAGTTAGAAAAGTCGACCTAAAAAAAAAGTTTTAAAATAACTGCGCCTATAAAGTCTCGACGAGGATTAAATACTATATAACTTTTGAAGGAAGAAATGATGATGGAAACCGGAAATAGCGATGGCAACGATTAGTTGAGGGTCTGTGCTATAAATGAAGAGTTAAATGAAACCTCAGACTAGTTGAAACTAAGTACATCCCATCATGATGTCAGGCGCGAGAGGCTGTAAATAATTTTGTTAAGATTCCATCCCAAGTTATATTAATACTAACTCCAGAAAGCTGAGCTCTACCATAAAACTAATTCTAAGAGAAGCAGTTATCTAAATGAGACTTGTCAACAAGGGCTCATAAGTCAGGCATTATCACCGGCCCTATAAATAGACCCGCCACCTCTCCGGCATTTCTGGAGCCGCGCGGGGTCGGGCATCCTTGAAAACTATTACGAGCGGTCTTCTGAATATCCCTATTTATTAGAAAATATTAACAGCGAGGTGGCGGTTTGGGATGAGAACGGCCATAATATAAATTCAGACCTGGAGAACTGGATCCAGCCCCGAGATGACTATTCCAGGCAGGACTCCCCCACAGCCTTGGCAATCGGCCACCATATGGCGGCTCTCTAGCTCCCATGTCAATTAAATGCTCAACCAAATGCTAGATCGCAGTCTGTCTCTTACGACCCGTCAATAACGGCGCGACGTTAGGTAATGGTTGAAGAAGTTAAAACACAAAAAATAAATAAAAGATAAACAAGAATTTATTTTTGTCAGTATAATTTTATTTTGACCAAATCGAGATGAACATAAATTCATTCGAATATGATTAATTGATACTATTGGGTCGTCCGTAAAATAATGCAGAATTGCAGTTTTTCTTTCCTAAGGTTAAAAAAACAGGCTAGGTTACCTCTATACATGATAAACTGTTTACGTTTGTTAAATGTTTGTTTATTTAACATCCCTTTATGCTACTGTGGTTAATCGGACGATGGTACAGTGGGTGTACTAAATTTTGCCTATCCAGTTTTAATTAGGATAGGGATCTTTAACGAGTACCTGACATCGCACAGGCTCAGGACCACATTTAACGTCCACTCTGAAGGACGGTATAACTAATGATTTTTTACTCTTAAAAAAATCCTTAGTAGCACCTAAGAAGAGTTTGAACTCGTGACCTTGGCATAGAAGGCTGACGTTTGCTGGATTATCGATTTGTTTGAATGTCAGCCCTTATCTAAACATTTAACAATCAACTTTTGTTTACCTTTGTAGGATTTCTAAACTTGGAAATATCCCAATCTTTACTAAAATGCCGAAGCATGATTTTTGTATAAGTTTAAATTCAGCTTTTCTGGATTCAGGAACATCAACGGTATGTGGGGCTAATGCTCTAGCCCGCACTGTTCAACAGTAGTACGAAACATTTCGAGTGGGAAACTTCAGCCTGGAAGACAAAGAAGGTCATGGAAAGACTTTATCCTTTGATGACGATGTTCTGTATGTAGAGAAATTCAATGTAAGGAAATCGACCACCGTTGATGACTTCAATGCGATTGGAAAGGCAAAATTGGGATACTTACTAATAAAAAATAAACACAACTGAATGAAAGTTGTTCATCACTCCTCTGCCAAAACAACAACGATCCATTTCTCTCCAGAATTGTTACTTGTGATGAATAGTGGATCTCATACTGTAGTTTGACAAAGGAGAAGATGACAACAATTCATTGACCAAAGAGCCTCAAAAAGACAGGTTTTCTAAATTGGTAAATTCTAAGGATTCCAACTTTTACTTAGAGGGTATTTAAGTAAGGAGGACTATTTTATTAATTTTTTTTTCCTTATTTTATTTTGAAATCGTAATCCTACATTAGTTTTCAGACAACTTAATAATGTCAATTATTAGATTTTTAAATAGTAGATGCTTGTACCAATCAATAGTGAGATTCCAAAACATCTTGACATAAATAAGGACAAGCATGGTTAATTGATAAAACCCATTCATGCCCCAAACCAGACGACTCGACTACACAATTAATTCTCAGTTAACTTCAACCTCAATTAGCATCTGACACCAATTAACATCAATAGCCGTTAATTTATTTACATTCTTTTGGCTTGTTGGTTCCTAGGTGAATCCTCTCCAAATGCACTACACATCCCCTACAAGTCCCTTTATTCTGTTGTGGCTTATCAGACGATGCTACAGTGGGAGTCCTAAATTTCACCTATCCAGGCTTAATTAGAATAGGGATCTTTAACGAGTACCTGACATCGCACAGGCTCAGAACCACATTTAACGTCCCCTCCGAAGGACGGTTTAACTAAGGATTTTTTACTTTCATTAAAAACTGTAAATAAATCTGCAGACACTAAAATCACATTGTTTATTCTCTTTTATTTTTATCACGTTAGAAGTCTCAGTAATAATTAAATGTAATCAAATTATTTCTTGTTATTTATGATCGTCGTGAACCTATCTTACACCTAATTAACAAATGTGTTTATAAATACAAATAATAAGATACTTATATTTTATTTAGGTACTCATAGAGGTAATTCATGATTTATTAATTTAAACAATTGGTAGTCTCAAATTTTTGAGCGGCAGTGTATGTTTGATAAGACGTTTTGGTATAGAGGAAAACGTATATCGTTAAACACGATAAACTATTTTACGTTGAATTGTAATTAATTGTTTGTGCATTAACCAAAGGCTAAGATTAATGAATTCTCGATTGTACGATCAGCATGCACCCTGAATGCTTAAGCTTTTGAATCAGATAGTAAAAAAAAAATGTTATATTTTTATTTTATGCAAGACTAGAAATCCTTTTCCACATCCGGCTAACCCAAACAAGAAAACAACTACAACAATATAATATTTTAATCAACCATCCAACGGGACCATATCGAGCCCAGTGTGAGAACTGTTTCTGTTTCGGTCATAAGGGGCCCTCATATTCCCGTTGATACCTCTATTTACTTCCCAGTAAAACTAATAAGGAAATAAATTATGAAAAAAGTAAAGTTTTCTACTTCTTTTTAATCTAATACCCCATAAAATAATACAGATGTCGGACATAAATAACTACTAAACGAACAACGAGAGCAAGATATATTAGTTCTAGTCACGTTACAAGACTACCTACACATAAGCACAGCAAAAGTATCAGATAAGCATAACGTGGAAATTATTCCAATAAGACAGAAATAGTTGAACAATGCCTTGGTAACAGATTAAATGGAATGTTTATGCCTTAAATTATTTTTAAATGTTAGGTAGTTTTTTGTTTGTTTTCTTGCGTCCAATTAACATTAAAACGAATATTGAAATGCACTATAAAAAAAAAAAAAAAATAAGGTTTGGATATTTATTTTAGAAAAATGATATTAAAGAAAAACGAAGCAAATCATTACTTTTAAGCAGGTAATCAAATTTTGTGAATATCAGTACAAATCAGCTTTATTATAAAATAAATCTATAAAAAATACAAATTTTATATAGTAATTATATATTTAGAATTTAAATATAAGTTGAATCCGGCAGCTTGTTTGTCTATGATCGATCCAAAATATTAAGTCCAACCTAATCTCAAATTTTTAACGGACCAAAAACTTGAAATTCTTGTATTTTGAATTATTTAAACAATTCAGGATTGTTTGAACATTTTAGATACTCTGATAGGTCCACTCATATTAGGTTATAGAAAAACATATATTGTACATTTAATTAGGATGATTAAGTTTTCATTAAATAATATAATAAATACACAATATTTATAGTTTCTGTGTAATTTGGAATGAGTGAAGGATTTCACATTTGAAGCATAATATTATTTATGTAGATGTAGGAGCCCATAGCTGAGTGGCTAGCGTGCTAGTCTCCCATGCCAAATGTTGTGAGTTCGTATCCCTGTCCTGGAGGGACTTTTTCAAACATTTAAATTAATGGAGATTCACTCACAATCTCTCCCCCGGGTATTTGAGACCCGTCAGCCAACTGGTGTACTCACAAAAATAATCGTAGGAAGTGATGGCACCACCATATAAAGTTCTTAAAGAAATGGGACTGTATTCTCCAAGCAAAATGCACAGCGCGGCCAGGGGCCTGCAGATTTCCAATTAGGATCTTGTATAAAATAACAATGGTTTACAAAAATTTTTACAAACAGCGAACGTGGTGAGTACTTGGATGGCAGACAGCCAACCAAAGATTACTCCTTTAATGTTGTATTTTCTGAAATGGCTTTCTACACGCCAGACAGTCTGCTCTGTCCAAAGAGTCAATATATATATAATAACTGTGTAATTAAAATTAAATCCATCATATTCCATATACATATTATATGTCATATAAAGCCTGCTTACATAAGTAAATAGTTGTGCATTTACCTTTTGGCATTTCGAATAATAAACACTTCTGGTATCCAAAACGTGTAGAATATTATGAAAAGCGCAGTCCCTTAAAACAGAGAACTTGAATATATAAGACTAAATTACAAATTAATTAAGCCTATGAAAGTAAATAGTAGTCTTTGGAAGACATTTGTTTCATACTTTATAAGTCACATGTTTAGAGAGTATATTTCTGTGCTCAGATGGCTAAATGGTATAAGTCAATTTTTCTAGAAATGAGAGTTTTTTACGGTTTGGAGTGCCACTCAAAGGTACAAGAAGGAGGCAAAATGTCATAAGTGTTTCTCTTTCAGTATATGAGGAAACAACTTGTGCAAATAAATGAACCACCATCTAAACATTAACAAATGTAATCTCCAGAATATGAAAAACTCTCATTTCATTTATACCACTTTTCCATATAAGAAATAATACTAATATGTCTGCGATTAAAAAGATATTTAAATTAATTAATTCAAGACCATTTACGAATACTGTTATCAATTATTGATTAATATCCTGAACAAAACATGGTAACTGTTGTTATATTCGGATAGTAAATAATAAAACTAATTCAATTACTCTTCTCTGTAAAACAATAGGACGCTATTCATAGGCAATACGATTTCCTCGAAATACCTCTAATGAAAAACATTGTTTACATTAAACACTTACGAATAAAAATAGCTCTATTATGCACCATTTCTCATGAGAATATAGAATGGATCAATTATTTTAAAAGCAAGTTCTCGATACGCTGAATGTACTCCAATTATCATAAAAACATACTAAGGCATTCCATAAATTTAAGCTATTGTTCCAAAGATTTGACGGCAATCAGGTCTTTATGTGTGTTCCATTGTGTGCGGGCCGTCCCACGGCAAGACAACGGGAAAAGAGACCATATCATCATCCCAGCAATGCACCGCCAATGATAGGCCACAAAGGAATAATCTGCCATTCTGAACTGTCGCCATCAGCCTCTCCTACAGGAAACGTTTTCTTGGAGCAATAGTAAGCTTTATGGACCAGCATACTATACTAAGTAAAATGGTTTTATTAATTTTCAGATAAAATACTTCATATTTTAGAAAAATAAGCTGTTTAACATAACATTGAGGTAATTTTGCAGATACTATCAATCCGATGACGGTTTTTCGTGGTTCGAACATGAGCATACAAGCGCCAGGGCACACCAAGGAGTGGAACTGTAACATAAACATAACTAAAAAGAGACATAAGACTAGTAGTTAATTATGGATTAATGAGTACCATTATCTTGATAAATAAAATTGTGTTTTTTTGCTACTTATGTAAAATTCATATGATACATTTTATCTTAGTATATTTTACTAAATGTAGTAAAAGCTTGTTTAGTAATCTGAAAATTGAGTATCGACCTTCTGCTATCACCTGTTACCAAAATAATACCGGCATTCACCTTGGGACTGGTCACATAACCAGTTACTTGTGAAATCTCCATCAGTTCTTTATACAAATTTTGTTTACGTTCAACTTTATTGCCTTGTTAGAAAAATCGTAACGTGCTCTTTTTGTGGCCTGACTGGCTCCTAGGTGTACAACCGGTATTTTAGTCACTTTACCTTATTGAACAACATTTTCTATATTGTACAACATAAATTCCACCCTACAATTTAATGATTACTTATGCGTTGAAAATCAGGTAATCAAATTTTGTGAATATCAGTACAAATCAGCTTTATTATAAAATAAATCTATAAAAAATACAAATTTTATATAGTAATTATATATTTAGAATTTAAATATAAGTTGAATCCGGCAGCTTGTTTGTCTATGATCGATCCAAAATATTAAGTCCAACCTAATCTCAAATTTTTAACGGACCAAAAACTTGAAATTCTTGTATTTTGAATTATTTAAACAATTCAGGATTGTTTGAACATTTTAGATACTCTGATAGGTCCACTCATATTAGGTTATAGAAAAACATATATTGTACATTTAATTAGGATGATTAAGTTTTCATTAAATAATATAATAAATACACAATATTTATAGTTTCTGTGTAATTTGGAATGAGTGAAGGATTTCACATTTGAAGCATAATATTATTTATGTAGATGTAGGAGCCCATAGCTGAGTGGCTAGCGTGCTAGTCTCCCATGCCAAATGTTGTGAGTTCGTATCCCTGTCCTGGAGGGACTTTTTCAAACATTTAAATTAATGGAGATTCACTCACAATCTCTCCCCCGGGTATTTGAGACCCGTCAGCCAACTGGTGTACTCACAAAAATAATCGTAGGAAGTGATGGCACCACCATATAAAGTTCTTAAAGAAATGGGACTGTATTCTCCAAGCAAAATGCACAGCGCGGCCAGGGGCCTGCAGATTTCCAATTAGGATCTTGTATAAAATAACAATGGTTTACAAAAGTTTTTACAAACAGCGAACGTGGTGAGTACTTGGATGGCAGACAGCCAACCAAAGATTACTCCTTTAATGTTGTATTTTCTGAAATGGCTTTCTACACGCCAGACAGTCTGCTCTGTCCAAAGAGTCAATATATATATAATAACTGTGTAATTAAAATTAAATCCATCATATTCCATATACATATTATATGTCATATAAAGCCTGCTTACATAAGTAAATAGTTGTGCATTTACCTTTTGGCATTTCGAATAATAAACACTTCTGGTATCCAAAACGTGTAGAATATTATGAAAAGCGCAGTCCCTTAAAACAGAGAACTTGAATATATAAGACCAAATTAATTAGGCCTATGAAAGTAAATAGTAGTCTTTGGAAGACATTTGTTTCATACTTTATAAGTCACATGTTTAGAGAGTATATTTCTGTGCTCAGATGGCTAAATGGTATAAGTCAATTTTTCTAGAAATGAGAGTTTTTTACGGTTTGGAGTGCCACTCAAAGGTACAAGAAGGAGGCAAAATGTCATAAGTGTTTCTCTTTCAGTATATGAGGAAACAACTTGTGCAAATAAATGAACCACCATCTAAACATTAACAAATGTAATCTCCAGAATATGAAAAACTCTCATTTCATTTATACCACTTTTCCATATAAGAAATAATACTAATATGTCTGCGATTAAAAAGATATTTAAATTAATTAATTCAAGACCATTTACGAATACTGTTATCAATTATTGATTAATATCCTGAACAAAACATGGTAACTGTTGTTATATTCGGATAGTAAATAATAAAACTAATTCAATTACTCTTCTCTGTAAAACAATAGGACGCTATTCATAGGCAATACGATTTCCTCGAAATACCTCTAATGAAAAACATTGTTTACATTAAACACTTACGAATAAAAATAGCTCTATTATGCACCATTTCTCATGAGAATATAGAATGGATCAATTATTTTAAAAGCAAGTTCTCGATACGCTGAATGTACTCCAATTATCATAAAAACATACTAAGGCATTCCATAAATTTAAGCTATTGTTCCAAAGATTTGACGGCAATCAGGTCTTTATGTGTGTTCCATTGTGTGCGGGCCGTCCCACGGCAAGACAACGGGAAAAGAGACCATATCATCATCCCAGCAATGCACCGCCAATGATAGGCCACAAAGGAATAATCTGCCATTCTGAACTGTCGCCATCAGCCTCTCCTACAGGAAACGTTTTCTTGGAGCAATAGTAAGCTTTATGGACCAGCATACTATACTAAGTAAAATGGTTTTATTAATTTTCAGATAAAATACTTCATATTTTAGAAAAATAAGCTGTTTAACATAACATTGAGGTAATTTTGCAGATACTATCAATCCGATGACGGTTTTTCGTGGTTCGAACATGAGCATACAAGCGCCAGGGCACACCAAGCGCCTTACTTGCAATCCTCACACTAGACTGAAACGACGGGAAACTTCCCGCAGATACCGCTTACTACAACACTTACTCTAAAAACGATCAAAACCCCTATTTAACACAAATAACTCATTTACATAACCATTATCCGACCTATCCGAACCTATGGCATTGAGCCATGGGGGTTCACTAAACTATCAAATTCCTCCCGCATCCAATCCTTGCAATCCAAAATCCTACAAAAAATCCTCAATGCTCCTTTCTTGGTAACTATAAACTCATCCATAGTGACCTCAATATCCCACTGGTTGCAGACTGAGCACGCGATAATTACACCTCCTCTAATTCCAAACTACCTTCTCACTCAAACCCACTTGACCGTTACCTCTCAACTACATATATTCCTGATAATCCTCCGAGGCGCCTGAAAAGCCAGCTGCCTCTAGACCTGCTTATAAAATTAACTTTGAAGTGCTACCATTGGGAAGGTGCCTATTGTTGTAATTCCCCATTTACTTATTTATAACTGTGAATACAGTTGTAAAAACCATAAAACATTTGAAAAAAAAAACATGAACATAAACTCAACAATTCTTCGATGGAAAAACACAATATAGAAATAAGTTGTTTGATAGTTATTTGAGTTTTTAATATTGTATTTTATTTTAATATTTGTGGTCTAAATAAGCAACTTATAGGGCACTAAGATAGGACATTAAAATTCGATGATGACATAATCATAGGATTGAAAATACGATGTGATACAAGATTATACAGTCATGATTCACATGGAGAGAAACTACCATTGGTAGATCGCCAAAAACTATTCTAAACCTGAAGGTCTCGGGGTCATCATCTTTTCAGACGTCTCGGAGGATTATCAGAAATTGTAGAGGTAGCAAGGTTTGAAACTAGTGGATTAGAGTGAATGGAGTGGTACCTGGTTTGGGCAAAATCAGCAACATAGGGAACGTTTAGGTCTTTATGGATAAGTTGATACGTGACGAAATAAGAAGCATTGAGGATTTTACGAAGGATTTTGGATTGTAAGGATTGGAGACGGGAAGAATTTGATGGTTTAGTAGAGAGTCACAAGCTCTAATCCGTAAGTCCATATCGGCGTTATAAGTGTTGAAGTATTCGAAAACGTCGGACAGTTCTTGTCGTTTGAGTCTTGTATGGGAATGACCTTTAGCTAATAGCGATTTTTATTATGCCACTTTTTTATTTAGAAGATTATTTTTAATACAAATTCGACACCCCATAATATGAGAGTATAAGTAAGGAGGCATTAAACCAAAATTATTTAATTATTTATGCAATATGAAATATAATATAATAAAACAATTCTATGTCAAATCAACCTATAGCATTTAACAAGAGTTTCGAAAGTTGGCCTCTTTACAATAATTTTTTCACTATAAGAAAGAAAACATTTGATTTACAATTGAACTTTTTTAATTAAAACAATGTTTTTTTTTTATGTAAGTAACTCACGGTGTAGAATGTTTTACGACAATTAAAGCAGCTCAGAGAAAATTATCAAATCATTTTTAGAACTCAGTTTACGATATTTTTTTGATAACTCAAACTATAATTGTTTTGGGATATTTCAGATAACCATTGGAAAAATTAATTTGACTGATACCGACTAATATATTATCCAAAGAAAATCCATAGACAACTATTTACATTACATTAATTTAGTTTAAATCTTATAATATCTATTCATTACAAAAGCCGTAAAAATTGTATAATTAGAAATACTTTTTTCCCCTCTCTATTAATGGATATTTTCTCTGCTTTGAAATGTCACTACAAGAAAGATATCAAAAGGAAAAACAAGTTTTCTTTATTTCATCCTACTATTAACTTTCTCTTGTGCAGTTAGAAAATAGCGAAATGACAACCGTCAGATAGATTCCTTCCTTGACGCATTTGCAGTAAGCTGCAGCCCCCCACAACACATAACGTGCGCAAACTGCCGGAGGACGTCGTCTGGGTTAGGAGGGTCTATGGCTATTGATTTATTTTTATGGAGGGTGGCAACACTGCTTAATTATACTCCAACCCCTAGCTCTCACTGGAACAAAGTAATGAATGAGATGGAGGGAGTTACATATCCCTGTTTTCTCTTTAAAATTAATTGCAATTTATCAAATATATTCTTGGATTTATTTTTTATTTATTTTATTCTCCGTCGAATGAACGATCAATTAAATGATGTTTTTAATGATTACATTTATTAACCTAAATATGACCACAGGATTGTCATATTTTATTGCATTGGAATGATGAGAGTAGTGTCTTAATAATAGATTCTATCTAAGCTTTGATAATTTGATATTTACCAGGAAATGATAAGTGTGATGAATTTTAGAAAGCTTTAACTGTAAAACTGAAGAAACCATGATAAGCTGTATCGAAATCGCTCACTATCAGCTTAAACCAATCAAAAAAGGTTATTTACTGATTATTTGAAATCTGAATTTTCTTTTTTGTGGAGATTACACATTAAATAGTTCAAACCAGAATTTTAAATGATTTCTCTCTGTATAGAAACGAAATTGAAGATAAGTTTCATTTCATAGCGGTATACCCAATAATGTCCGAGTTCCGAATGAAATGTTTTCACAAAAATCTTAACATTGAGGAACTTGTCAAACAATTAAATGCTGGGAATTTTCCTGCATTGGTGAAGTTTTGCAAAATGGCATTGACTTACAGAACAGGCTTGTAAAAGAGTTAAATTACAGTTGATTGGATGGGTTATGTAATATAATATAAGTTTGTAAATAGTCTTAAGTTTACTACTATTATTTTTCAATTTGTTTTTGTTTTTTGTATAATTGTTTCATTTTTGGTAGAATAACTATTTGTTAATTTAGTTTAGGACCCGGATGGGTTTACTTAGTATAAAGAATAGGTTATCAGTTAGATGTTTACTTTAATTTGTATACTTATATATAACTATGGCAACTTGTTTCGCAGACGGTCATTTGACCATGCTTAAATGCCTTATTATTTGTACAATGTATTTTTGAAAAAAAAATTATTATTATTATTATTAAATAGTTCGAACCAAGAATATAATATTGCAAAATAATGTAATATTAATTCAATAAAATTAGGAGTTATATTCAAATAAAAATGGAAAATCGGTCTACCTGAATGGTTTATTTACCTTCATAAATCAATCGAGGAGTATCCTGCATCCATTGAATTTTATTAGACAGTCATTAAACAAATTATGCACACATTAATTTAATAATTAGTTGTACAATATTGTTAAAGTACTAGTAAATTTTCAATTTCAAATTTTATTAAATATTTTAATCACAAGCATCATTCCTTTTTGTCTGGATTTACCGTTGTTTGTTTTAACTAAACAACGAACTGCTATTTTTAACTTCCTGGAAATTACAGTTGTATTACCGGATCGATGAATAAGCTTCGAAGGACCTTGATAGAAAATTGGCATTAATGCATTTTGAATATTAATAGGCTGGGTCGCATAATGTTGGTTTTGCAATGAGATAATTTCTATTTTTATAACATCTCAAGACCTAATCATATATAATTTTCAACGCTAGTAATCATTAAATTGTAGGGTGGAATTTATGTTGTACAATTATAGAAAATGTTGTTCAATAAGGTAAAGTGACTAAAATACCGGTTGTACACCTAGGAGCCAGTCAGGCCACAAAAAGAGACGTTACGATTTTTCTAACAAGGCAATAAAGTTGAACGTAAACAAAATTTGTATAAAGAACTGATGGAGATTTCACAAGTAACTGGTTATGTGACCAGTCCCAAGGTGAATGCCGGTATTATTTTGGTAACAGGTGATAGCAGAAGGTCGATACTCAATTTTCAGATTACTAAACAAGCTTTTACTACATTTAGTAAAATATACTAAGATAAAATGTATCATATGAATTTTACTAAGTAGCAAAAAAACACAATTTTATTTATCAAGATAATGGTACTCATTAATCCATAATTAACTATTAGTCTTAGTCTCTTTTTAGTTATATTTATGTTACAGTTCCACTCCTTTCATTAAATGATTTTTAATTTTTTTTCTTTTTTTTACACATCTCTCATAGCTACTTTAAAACAACAAAAAACAACAACAACATATTCAAATAAATTATTTATTATGAATTTAATTATTATTTTATTAATGAACTTACAATTATGGAATTAATATTCCATGGTTTCTTATGTCCAAAGTTATATTGCAGTATAACAATTTACATAGCTGTTTATGCAATTAATTTATATGTTTAGCAATGAGTTAATAAAAGAAATTCATAAATTCCAACAGTTAAAACGATTTTTTTATTTTTATTTATTCATTATTCGGGCTCTACGTATCTTGAAACAAAAATCCTCGAATTTCAAAGGAGTAGAAGAGAGTAATTTATTTTTATTTTTTCCCTTGGTCGCTTACAAAGGTACAGTTTGAAAATGATGAACCAAAAGTGTTCATACTAGGCTTCTTTAGTGTTTCCTTTTCTTTTAGTTAATCTTTGAAATAGTTAAATAAAAATTCCCGAATCCAGAACACACTTCTTTTTTTCTCTATTTTTAAAGAAAACGAATTATGGGAGAATTTTCTTATAAGTTGTGACCTGACCTAAATTATATATATATATATATATATATATATATATATATTATATATTCTTATTGTGGTGTCTTGATTCTGATACTTTTTTCATATTTTCTCTAGAAATTAGAGCCATGTCAACCGATATTCGTATGGTTGGTAGCATATATTCTGCTAAATTAGGACTGCTTTAAAAAAAAATTTCTTTCAATGAACAACATACGAGCGCGTGATAACCAATGGTCCACTATTTTGATACTATCCGGATGCGTCTCATAATATTTTGGGGTTAGATCATATTAAAATTTAGCACTGATAAACCATCTTAACTCTACCCAAAGCGGATTAGAGAGCGTATGGTTTTACGATCCTTTCTCTCAGCACACTTTCAAAGTCATAAGATTTGTTCAATAGATTAACGTTTATATTATATTGGATATAAAAGTATGGGTGGTATGCTATAAAGCTTGAAGTGGAAACGGTAAAGGGAATGCCGGTGGTGGCAGGCGCCTTCCAGCCCGGACCTCACGCCAACGAAATAAATCATGATAATTTGTCATATTTATACCAAAATATTGCCATGTTTTATTTTTTCAATGGAGTATATCTGTCATATGGAGCTTGAAGGTATAAAGAAATATAAAAATAAATTCTCTCCAATTATATCATTGAAATTCCCAGAAATATAAATTGTGTTTATTTTAGTATAGAAATTTCGAAAACGTCATTAAGAAATGATGTATATTTTGACAGAAGTTTCACAACACTAAAATATCCAAATGAAGCATTCAACAATATCATTTTATTGATATTCCTACAACCTGATATAGTTAAATTAGAAAAAAAAAAAAAACCTGTACCACTTACAACCCAGGAAGGGTCTTGGGTTCAGTACATATAGAGATTCGTACTGTTTCTAGGACAACGGCTTCAGATTTTTTCCCATTTTTTTGGGTACCCACTTTTAGGGGGTATGTCAGCCCCAGGAGTGTCTCCATATCCTAGGGTCTCCCCCCCGATAGAACTAACAGAATAAATAATTCTCTGCCACAGCCGGAATTCGAACCCAGCATCCGGGGACCTGTAGACTAGAAATCTACCCACTAGACCACGCCGCTCCCTTATAGTTATATTAATGGAAATTATTATCTTACATGGTGAATATAATTCCAAACGATTATATTTTGTAATTTGAAAAAAGATATTCATTCTGAAATTTTCAAGAAAAAAATATACAGACACTAGCCGAATTAGACCACTAACAGAATAATGCAACTTTTGATTTCACTTTTCGATAATTATTTGGGTTGAAAAACCGGAGAATAAATGAGGTAATTATGCCGATATCACACTCAGCCGCCAGTTTATTCCTTATCTTTGGGTACCCAGTTTATAGAGGCTGGCTGTGATTCAGAAGGATTATATACTCCAGCGTCACCTCACGACTTAAATGATAGAATAAATAATATTCTAAAACAGTGGAATTCTAACCTGGGATCCACCACTAGCCCACGTTGCTTCCAATATATATATATATATTATTATATATTATATATATATATTATATATCTTAAGTGAAACTTTTTTTGGAAGTAATAATTTGAATAAAACATGCTTTATTTAAACATGAAATTATTCGCTGGAGATACAGAATGCCAATAGACGCTCTACCAGTTTGCATTATACAGTAGCAAAGTTCAAAAATATCGAGGTTACCTGCTCTAAAATGATTTAATGACTACATGGCCCCAAGTCATAATGTATATTACTGAAACAAATTAACTTCAGATGTTGATTTGAGCCCCTGCAAGTAGGACCGTATTAAAGATAAGAAAGATTAATCTTAAAAGAGATAAGTTTGCCGAGCAGTAGATGTTGTTTTTACCATATTTAGCTCATTTTAAACCTGCTTTTTCAAGTAGAAGTATTTTTCATAACTTAGATTATAGAAATTTTTAATGCAAAGTAATGTTGCTAGTATTGTGGGACACTCCATTTGATAAACAGGTTTGAAGTGAGACTAATAAGGTCAAAATAATTCCGGATAGTTTAATTATTTTTAATTATCTTCATATTTTAGGAACCGCTTTACAAGTAATAATTATTTTTAGTTAAAATGTTAATGTTTCATTCAACTACGGGATAACGAATACAACCATTGTTAATGATACAATTAAAATAATGTACGTCTGAAAATATTCTTTCTGTAAGCTTCAGGGATTTAGCTCTTAATGATCGCTCCCGTATATATATTAGGTTGTCCGGAAAGTTCGTAGAGGAATTTGGACAAATATTAAAATTGATGAACAGCATAAAATTTATTTATTTAATCTACAAAATAGTTACCACCGTAAGTGATTACCCATTCCCAACGGCTTGGAAGGTCCATTATCCCTTTTTTCCAAAAATCACTGCCCTTTTTTAAAAAAGAACAGCATAATATGGCGAAAATAATCTGAATCGTCACTCATGTTGGTTTGCAATAAACTACACTACTGAGCCTTAATAGAGACGAATTCAGTGTGTAAAAATAGTTAATTCCATGAGGATTGAAGGCATGTAAAACATTAGCTATGTGGTCCATTTTTAGTAGAAAAAATAAAAGGAAAAGTTTATTTTTAAAATCTCTACGAACTTTTCGGACAACCCAATACTTTAACTAATATCCCTAATAATAAAAACTTAATTTTTTAACAAAAACGTTCGCTGAAAAGAACCCATTACTAAACGAATATAAAGAATTTCGTCCTTTAAAAACTCTAAATGAAAGAGGAGGAAGTTGATGTTCGATCAATACTTGCCAAAAACATGAATAGCCCCAATCAGAGTAAGTCTTTCATAGGAGGCGTAGACGGGTGACTCAACATTGCCAACATCGGAAGAGCGTCCTGATGTAAAGACCCACTGAAGGGAAACCGAATTATCGTCAGGCTAAGAGGTTGGGGGGCTCCGCTGACTGATCTTTATTAGATTGGGAAGGGGGGGGTTATTGAGTAGTTGGCAGCACTGACCATGGACAACTATATACGACCATGACCTGGGTCGATAGTGCTGTCTGATGTAATTTATATTAAACTTGTAAAAACAATAATTATAATTATATCAATGAATTTTTACTATCTTTCAAGATAACAATAAACATCAAATCTCACCAAAAAGTTTAAATGTTTAGTGCTTAAGTACATAAAAATTCCACTTTTATTATTTTGTTTTCTCATGTTAAAGTAAATGGAAAGTCTTTTTTCTTTTCCTAGCAAAAACAAACAGTTCTGAATGGTGGGAAAATTATTTTTTTACTTAAACATTGCAAACAAAACTGGGAAAAGAGAACTCCACTTTCATAGAAAGCTGCTCAAGTAACATTTTAACATCAGCTTATTACAATCCGGTACCGTAGTGTTCGCTTACTTTTAAAAGAAAGGCTTTTTTTTTTTTTTTTAATTATATTTTATTGAATTTTACAACTGTATATTACATAAATACAATAAGTAAAAGTGATGAATTATAATAAAAGGCGTATAAGGCTTGTGAAGAAACTACCCAGCGGTAGTACTTCGATGTTTATTTAAGTAAGTAGATCCCGAGGCCATCTTCTTTTCAATCGCCTCGGAGGGTTGTCAGGAATATGCGAGGTTGAAAGGTTGCGGACAAGAGGGTTTATATGAGTTGGGAGTTTGGAATTAAAAGTGGTATATCTGGTTCGAGAAAGGTCTGCTACAAATGGGATATTAAGGTCGTTATGGATGATTTTATTTGTGACGAAATAAGGAGCATTTAGGATTTTGCGAAGGATTTTGGATTGGATGCGGGAGGAATTAGATGGCTTAGTAGAGCCCCAAAGCTCGATTCCATATGTCCAGATTGGTCTGATGACAGTGATATAAATGAGCTTTTTGTAGTGAATTGGAAGTTTTGAACGTTTGTCTAGTAAGTGTTGTAGTAATCGGTATCTACGGGCAGTTTCCTGTCGTTTTAGTCTCGTGTGAGGGTTCCATGTAAGACGTTTGTCAAGATGGAGTCCTAGGTATCGGATTTGTTCAACAGGTATGAGTGGCGTATTATTAAAGGATACGGTAGGGCAGGAGGTCATCGGTTTTCGACGAAGGGTAAAGGTAATTTGGTGGGATTTTTTAGGAATTATTTTAATCCTCCAGTTCCGACACCATTCCTCAATGGCTGTGATGTGGGACTGAAGGATTTGGAAAAGAAAGGCTGAAACAAAAATATCAACAAGAGTAACATTAGGTCCAGAATATCATGTTTGTTCTAATAATATATGTAATTCTTCTTCTAATTAAAATGAATCAGGAGTTAAACGATGCTAAAATAAAGTTTTATTATTACAATTTGTATGACATAAAATAATCAATTGGATAACATACATAATTAACAATGAACCTACCTAAAATAAAGAATTGTTTAACAGTCCTTTGATTAATACGTTTAACTATCATAACAGAGATATAACCTCCCTTGGTGAAATATTAACATATGATAATGAAATCAAGAATAATAAAATTCTTATATATTTTATATTCTTATATAATTTTTTATATATTTTTTAAATGCATTTGTTATTTATTAAATTAGGTCGTTCTATTTTTTTTTTCACATTTGGACAACTCATAAAAAATCTAGTTATAGGATCATTCCTTTTAATCATAGTAAGGAAGAATTATTAGAAGTTGAAAATTCAAAAGTAGTACATAGGAAACGTTTTTGACTTGAATCATTTAGGTTTATTCAACTTTAATAAATCATTCAATTGTTTTTCCCTATAATTGGTCACATTTTTCAATAGTGTACCTCATTGAGGCAGGGTGGCCAAGTGCGTTAGCGCGCGCAGTAACCACAGTTGACCACAATCTTGGTAATAACCACAATAAAATAATTAATAATTAGAGTTCGTGTCTAGGTGTTGGGAGGCTTTTAACTCGGCATTTATTCAAAACTTGAAAGGCGAGAAGACAAAAAAATAATAATAATTTTTTTAATAACTGTAACTCAACAGCGTTTAGTAAAACATGGTAACAGAGATAAATAAAACATAGTAATATAAAAGCTTGTAATAAAGAGCAGACGCTCCAGCTAAAGAAATGCGATCAGTGAAAGGTGAAGGATACTTGAAGCGACAGTGATACGGTACTAAATCACTATTATCTATGGATGTTTAAATGGAGGTTACGATCGTCTTTGGAGGAATTGTAAAAGGGTTTGCATTTTGAAATTGTAATAAAAAGTCTATTAGCTACGAGCTTTATATTCAATAGTGGGTGTTGTAAAAGTCACATTATCCTGTTTTGATTAAAAAGAACAACATATTGTAACACAAAAAAAAAACCTTCCGCATCAACCACCTCTGGATCAAGGTAAACTCGAAGAAATCGAAGACTTTCTTTCTTAATTAACTATATTTTAGAAGACACTATACTGGCATAAGTAAAAGAAGAATAAGTCTCTATCACCCCAGAGACGAAACTTCAGTATTTACTTGGTAACTTCCAAGTTATTATATAAGGCTCATTTAAATGGCTATATGTCGAACTTCGAGGGGCACTTATAATTTTAAGCACGTCTCGAGGGTTACTTAAGCAACTTCAGTCTCATTCTACCTCCGCGAAATTCATATTCGAGCTTGAATATTTTTACATGATATTTAAATATAACGCTCATAATCGAAAGAGCTCAACTCCTTTTTAGAGGAAAATGAAACTAAGGGCTGAAAAGAAGTAGGCTCAGGGACCAGCGGAGCTCAAACCAAATTAAAATTTAGAGTTGGGCTGTTTGTATATCTTCTTTCACGGCTTTAATGTATGTAATTTTTTTAATTTAATAATAATTAAATTATTATTTTCAATTACAAACCTTCGTAATTGACCAAAAAATCACTCCCTATCAAAAGAAAAAGAAAATCACAACTTATAAGAGATGTGACTACCTGATAACTCGATTATTATTGATGACAGAGAAAAAATGTAAGGTGTTCTGGAATTAGGAAATTTTATTTGAATTATATGAATGAAAAACAAAATAAAAAAAAGAATACTAAATAGTAACGCAGTCTTGTATAAATGCTTTTGGTTTATTATTTCAATAATGAACCTTTGTAATAGAAAAAATGCTCCCTTTCAAAATTTGAGGGATTACGGTTCAAGGTGGGTATAATCCGAATAACGAGTACAAAAAAAATCCGTTTCTCCTAATTAATAAATTAATTAAAAATCAAAAATATTCTGCAAAATGAAAAAAGAACCACTGAAATTGGTTAAGAACTAGCAGATATATAGAGTTTTGAAATTAGCAGTGGTGATGTGCCATTTCTCTTTGAATTATTTTTTTGCTTTTCATATTAGTTTATCGCCTACCTACAACTTTATAAACATTTATATCTTACTATAGCTATTTGGAAATAATAAACCATTTTGTAATAATTTGCAGCGTTTTCCATTATAAATTTGAATTAAATAAAAGAGGAGAAAATAAACAAATATAATATAACCAATATATCTTTTTAACAATAAACAAGAAATTCATTACTAATCAAATACTTCTTAACTTGGAAATAATATATATATATTATATATATATATATTATATAATATATATATATATATATATATATATATTATATATATAATTTATTTTTACCAAGGTTTGTGAAGCGAAACTGTTGTCTATTATTTTACTTTGTGCAACTTTACTCAGTATACTTTGATATCATGACTAAGTTTTTTATTCTTATGATGAATTCCTCGGTATTAGTTGCCACAGAATAAAGCACTGGCCTTCGAGAAATCACGAAGGCGTAACGTAATCTCTGAAATTAAACTTTATAATACTAGGAAATAAATAAGATTTAAAAAAATATGTCAAAAGGTATATTTAACTATCCTTAAGTACGATTTACTAATAATTATGAATCTCTAACGGTAAAGAATATTATAGTATTTGAATTCATTTGTAGGAATTTACGCTTCAGGAACCAAATTGATTACGGATAATTGTTTGGGCAATAATAGTTCTTAAATGTATGGAAATGAGCTTAATACTACATTCTGGGCTCCACGATTGTCGGGTGAAAATAATTAATTATATTTGTTCCTCAATTGGTTCACACTGTCAGGAATGTAATCAATAATAATGATTTTTTTAAAAAGTTCTGATATTTTTGTATTCAGAATGTGATGTCTCTAGTGAAATATTAGACACACTAATGGAATTCGAGAAGTACCAGTGGCTTCTCTACGGCTGTATTACACTCGGTAATGGAAAATCAATAGGAATGTGAGAAATGTAATGCTCACCAAGTCACAGGGTACACCACATTTTTTTTTCTTTTTTTTGTAAGTTTTATTTATTACATTCAGTTTTCCCATGCCTTGTTCGTAATGATAAAAAGTATTTTAATGCTATTAAAAAACATTTTTCTATTTATAATTCTTTCAGTTCTGAAGTATTTTATCAGAACCATTTAGACGCTAAAACTTATTTGTACTGAAAGTAACTTAGGTCATCATGAGACTAAATTAACTATTATACAATTTTTAAAAAAATAAAATAATTTATTGATATTTACAACTGTATTGTACAACACATCTAGTAAATAGGTTAAAAGAAAATAGTTCTGAAAAAGACATGTAGAGAAGCTTCCCAATGGAAGAACTCTAAAAATATTCTAAACTAGAAGGTCTCGAGGCCATCTTATTTTCAGATACGTCGGAGGATTGTCAGGAATTTAAGAGGAAGAAAGGATTGAAACTAGAGGATTAGAGTCGGAATGAAGTTTGTCATGTAAGGAATGATATATTGATCGGGCCAAATCAGCAACATACGGAACATTAAGGTCTTGATAGATGAGTTTATTAGTGACAAATTAAGGAGCATTGAGGTTTTTACGAAGGATTTTGAATTGTAGGGACTAAATAAGTTAAAATAAATTTCAAGCTTCCTTGAATTCCCACATTATTTAGTTAAACATTAAAATTGTCAAATCTTGGTTACTGAATTAGTCAATTGAATAATGTGAAAGTCTCAATCTCGGTCTGATAACAGGCGGTACTGAAAATTAATTATAATCTTGTTTATAGTCGTTGGCCGAAATTAATGTTGAATATTTAGTTTTTTGGGAGACTATTTTTTATTCCTGGCCACGTTTTGAAGAGCAGATAACTCTAAAACTAGATTATATAACAACCAGGCTTTATCCGGGCAATCTTAACCCATATTTTAGCTCTGAATTTCTTTTCCTAGGCTAGGCATTTGTAATTCCAGAAAAGTTTAGCTAGGAATGTTCCTAGTGATATTTTTTACTGGCCATGCGGCATTCACGATGGTGCACCATTGTAAGCTGATGTTTAATATGTTAAAAGCTTTTACCGAGTTTCTAATGAACTCACTTTCAGTTACAATTTATCTCTTTCAAAGCCCTCGGCAGGACACTCTCACTCAGAGTTTTCATGAGAGCTGCTCACTTGGCCGCTATAAATTCCAATTTGTCTTGGTTACTTGTTCTCTGAGAGTATTTTCTCTATCCTGGCGGACCAATGGATTGCTGGATGTTTGGTCATTTATCTTCAATTCCGTTATTAAGGTATGATTTGATAATTAATTCAGTATAATTAATGGCTTAAAACGCTTTTTTCTTTTCTTTTTTTTTTTTATTGCTTACATTGGAGAGTGAAGATGAGCTTAAATGTTTCTGGATTTTTTCAAAGGCACATTTATAAAAAATATCAAACTAATTATTCAGGCGGTAGCTCTTTGGGTGTGCCATTCCAATACACTTTTTTGGTAGGTAATTATTTATATTATTACATCACACTTGGGTCCAATCTGGGGTCCGTTGGACTCTCAATAAAGTGGGTTGCGTTTGAGCGATATTTTAGCCAAATCAGCTCCTTGCACAACTGTTGACCAACAAATAGTACGGATCCTTACTACGTACTGAACCATAGATTCTGAAAGAAGGAATAATTTAATCTAATAATAATAAAATTAAATAGAAAGTTATAGAATTCTTTCAATAAGAGTTCTTGCTGTGGGCGATGTATTAACGAAGTTAAAAATCAAAAGAGACATATAAATGCCTAAATATTGTAACCAGAGCTATTGTGTATTTTATCTAATATTATTTAATAATTTATTGAGTTTGATTTAAACATAATATAACACTAGCGCCTAAAACATGTGAAAAATTGTAGCTTTCACTAGCGGTATCTATCGAATTTTTTGGGTAACTAGGTGCTCCGAGCTTGCCTCGTTTTTAAAATAAGGCCGCGCTACACAGTGAGGGATGAAAATTCGTGAGAGTGAGGTATTGAGAGAGTTCACGAAAGTAGTGAAAGAGGAGAATGGCAAATTTTAAAAACATAAATTTGGATAGTAACAACAAATATCACTTTTTAAATATCCAATGCTAATGACATCATTAAATATTATTTTTTAAAATGTATAAAAAAAAAACTAAATAATGTTATATCAAAATAAACAAGTGTAACATACACACCGTCCCCCCATTTCAAACTAACGAATGTGATTTTTTTTTTTAGCTACACTGCAATTGCATAGGGCAAGACACGCCTTGTGACGAATCATCGTATCTCTAACTCTATTAGAAATGCGAGATACTACTTGAGGAAAAATGTTTTTTGGAAAAAGGCTGGTTTCGTGTTCATCATTATAAGTTAATTTTAGCTTTCCTGAAAAGTACCGAGTTTGAAGTGGTAGGGACGATATCAAGATAACGAGTTTTTTCAATGTAAAAACTCCATTTTAAGAAATTAAACATGATTTATAATATAAGTCTAAAAAAATAATTTATGAAGTTTTATAGAAAACTCTACAATTGAATATTTACACGTTGAAAGTATGTGAGAGTTTATGATAATATACTATGATCAAATCTCACTAATTTTCGCCTACCTGTTCTCTCACAGTGTAGCGCGGCCTCCTTAAAAAAGAGACAAGCTTTTGAGCACCAAAAAAAGGCGTTAGATACCGCTCGTGAGAGAGAGACAATTCTTCATAGGTTTTAGACACTAGTTAATATAAGTGGTCAAAATTATCAATAATTACACATTGACCAAGCCCATTGGAACAGTTCAAAAGGACGCTATGGTATGTAAGGTTTGATTCATTCCGAGCAAGGCACGGGGATGGAATATGTGGTTCCTACTTCAGCTAATATAGCTACAGTTTTTGTAGATCGGATATTAAAATAAATCACTTTCAATGAAGTTGAGCCTATGCTGCAGATAAATGTTTACCGAGACGTGTTTGGATGGGGCTGGGGTATTTGTTGACCCTCGGAGGGCTCTGGTCTTTACGCCCAAGGGCCAACATTACAGCCCTGTCATGACTCATTTTTCATTTCGTTGGCCGACGTGCAGAGAACTCTTCTGCCTTGGAAAACAATTTTTTTTTTTTTTTTTGCGTTTTTCATATAATCTAAACATTACAAACAATACTTCTAATTCTGCGATTAAATGATTTTTTATAATATGAAAAACTCAATAAACATCAGTATCATCATCTAAAAATTGTAATTTTTAAACATTTAACACAATTACTATTAATATAAAACATTCTCCAGCAGAGTTCATTATTCTGAAATTTCACATTTAAGAAGTTCATTTTTACAAATTTTATAAATGAATGAAACAATAAGATATATGTATTTAAAAATGATCAAAGCCCACCAGCAGAAAAAAAATAAATCAAAGCAATGTCAAAATTAAGTAAACGTACACTAAATAATATTAAATATCATATTTTTTGTTCTTAGATTTTGTTTTTTGGTGTTAAAATATTTTCACCAACACCAATTATTGCTGAAAGATCAGGATATCCTATATTCTAAATGCGGCATATTGTGGTATTCAGGATGACATTGCTGGTCAAACACCTCAAGCTTCATTACTCAACAACATTCGATATGAATACCAACAAAAATAGCGTTCGATTTTTTAATGTGAATAATATGATATGAATTTGTGTTTAGTTACTAGCTAATAACTCATTATGGTTAAATGGGAATGATGAGACAAATTTTATGAAACCCTCCTCAATTAAAGTAGGGATCAAATGGAATTCAATTGCTTATAATTCTAGAGTTCTTTTTGCAACCACTCTGATACTAGTAATTAATTTAAGGTCGAAAAACCAAGAATGAAATAAATACAATGCTAGTCCGTAGTATTCTTCGAAAGTCGGTACTATCAGGAACCTCAAGACTGAAGAGGCTGCGATGATTAGGCATATTAGATAATATAATATGAGAAAAAGGTACACTATGCCAATTTAAGGCAAACATTCGGAGATAATTACAAGTGTTTCCTATTTGTATAATAACCTCTTTTTTATCAATCTAAAAAAA
Source organism: Piezodorus guildinii (assembly GCA_023052935.1). Taxonomy (NCBI): domain Eukaryota; kingdom Metazoa; phylum Arthropoda; class Insecta; order Hemiptera; family Pentatomidae; genus Piezodorus; species Piezodorus guildinii. The sequence goes on along the minus strand of CM041292.1, from coordinate 115,913,356 downwards.
TTCGACACTTAAGCTCTGAAATCAATGTCTGCAACAATAACTAAGTTTTATCAGCTTTTCCCTACTTTCCAACACCTTATACAATTTTGTATATAAGATTTTTTTCTGCAATCTTTAGCTTTCCAACAGTATATTATACTTCTATATTACTATTCTAATGTTCGGTAAAAAAAATATTTCTGCTCTTTTCTCCTTCAGTAGGAGGATATTAAACTCGTTCAAAGTTTTTTATCAATGCTAATAACATGCTATAGTTACTTTTTTGGAATCAACAAAATTAAAGATACTTACGAGGAATAAATTAGCTCTGTAAGACTATGTCAATTATAGAATGAAACTTACATGGTATTAAAGCCCATTAAATTTTACATCCATTTAGCGGGTTTAAACAAAATCTTCAGAGCCGTTTTTAGGTAAATCGTAGAAATGTGCAAAATGCATAGTGACTCTTCTGCTTAGCTAATTTTGTTGATAACGTGGTTGTAACTTCTCAGGCATATACGCTTCTAAAATATGTAATTTTAGTTTTAAACAACTTATCGTGTTCGAGATAGGCTCATCATACACACATAGACCATATTGCGGGACTTGATCATTTGGATCGTGTATTAGTGGTGAAAACTCGAATTAGGAAATGTTGACGATTGTAATATTACATTTTCCTATATATGCATGTTCAGGCGTGGTGCATAGTAACCAACACTCAATGAGTGATAATCATCAATTATACTAAAATGAATTGTCGAAAATTTGTCTAGTTCTCGAACTATAAGATCATATTCAGCAATTTCTACGAGACAGCCTATAATGTTGTCGAATAAATTCCTTTGACAATATCGACTAATTCGTTAGCTCACCGGGCTGAATACAGACACGCGAGGCATACAGAGCGTGGGGCAGGAGCGGAGGCCAGTCACCTGAGAGGTGGGGTGTTGTCATAGCAACCGCTGCTCTTTCCTCTCCCCTCTGTGTAGCCTGCCTGTCGATTGTATCCTTGTCTTCTGCCAAAGTGCCCCAATCCTCTGGCAGCAAGAAGCACCAATTAATATATAAATACACGAAAATTTGATGTGATACGGTCATCTGACATGGTCAGTTCTTCAAATCCCAAATTTTGAGGTTTTAAAAATGTTTGATGAAGGTTTCTAAGAATCCCCTTCACTTCTTCCAAAGCAAAATCTGCTCATACATTGATAATATTTCTTGAATTACCTAAAAATCCATCGATATCTTTTGTGATTCCATGCCACCTAAAAACCGTCAGCTCCTAGTTTCCTCTCTCATTTTCTCCATATTGACTATGGTTGAATCGAGTATGGCGGTCCGTCTGAAAAGCTTGACATGAGACCTAAGCGAATAATGGACCGTTTTATTAGATTCATTTGCGAAATTCCCAAACCATCCCTTGTCACTAGTTAGTATAACGAGTTAAAGTGGCTCTACCCTTCATTCGGTCGGCAATATTTCCTAGGTGTCAGTATTTTTCCAATTTTTAAGACCCAAAAAAGTCCCCTTATATACTTAATAAGCTCAGTAAACACAAGTTCTCAGCCCATATATACCATTTTACCAAACCGTCTCCTTCAAAAATTCTTTAGTCTGTCCGTGGAACCTTGTTTTGGAATGCCATGCCTATTTTCCTTTGTAAAGCCTTAACATTAGCTTCTTTCGAACACCATAATTTCTTCACCTCTTTAGCTTCATAAAATTTGTATCTTTTCTAATCCCAGAATAAAATTTATTTTCATATTATACTACTCGGTATGAAATTTTTGAATAATTTACTGTAAAAACAAAAATTTCAAAGTTGAGTATTTTGTTCAGTGACACATCCACTTATTATATTATATGTGTGTTATCAATAAAATGTGTAAAATCGGTAAGAAATCCATCTTTCTTGCGAAGCAAGGATTGCTAGAAACAATATCATCTAGACACCACCCATTTAGTGCAAGAGGAAATGATAATAAAATGTAATGTAATTATGATAGTAAAATGTAATATGATAATAAATACTAAAAGCGTTGCTTTTAGTTAAAAACATGCCCAGGGCTTGACAGGAATATGAAATACGAGCAATGTCAAATTCAACCAAACTCTGGAATAAATTAAGGAATACAATTAATTAATTAAGAGAATATAATAAATAAGAGCTAGGTTCATTGTATGTATACATGATTAGCTCAGTTAATATATATAAATCCTCTCAACTAAATTATTGGCTAGTCAACTAATCACATAACATTATTTGAGTTTTTTATTCATGAAATTATAAAGTTACCAAAAAAATGTCACTTGCTAAACTAAAAAGAGGACATTTCAAATCTACTCAGTTGTCCGGCTGTCTTCGTAATGTCATAACCGTATCATGTTATCGTAATTCTTAACTTAGTCTTTTTTTTTTTTTTTTTTTTTGAAAAACTATTGGTCTACTCCATATTAATAAAACGACAGTATTAAGTCGAGTCACGGATGTCACCTCATTAAGGCTGTGCCAGTACTACTGTATTGGGAACAGGTAACCTAATCTCCTTATGGAACAGTTACAGGCCATCGGATGATACCGATCCATCTAGACCGATAAGGTAATGACCGTCTAGGAAAAACAGAGGACATTACCAGCTGTGGGGTCGATTTCTCAATTAAATCATAGTTTCGATTTCTCCATGATAGTTTGAAAATAAAATTGTTTAGCTCTGTATTTTTTCTTGCTAGGATGAAAACGGCACACCACAAAAATATCCTTGTTGTTTTTCAAAACTGGTTTCTAGACCTAATATATGTATGTGGGTAGCTAATTGATGTAATTAATTAATTAAATTCGGCGCTTCTGCCCGCCAAGGGTGCGCATGTGCCTCTTCACAGATCACCTGCCAGGCTGGTCCATCTAAAGCAACAGTTCTTTATCTTTTCCTTATTGTTGATCATTTTTTACCACCTCAATGTCATTTAACCATCGCATTCTGCATTAACCTGCATCGATACCATTATCGCAAGATAAAAGTGACATCTTCTCTCGGCGAAACATATGTTAATGACCAGCTTAGGGTTTAACGCCTATAACACAACCTATAACATTAACCAGTCTCTCTGCGAATGCTGCTTTTAACAAATTTGAGTTAGCTTGGAGGACTCTTAAGCTGAAAGTCCTACCATTTTCAGATAATGATCTTTTTCAAGTGCATGTTTTAATGGTTTAAGGGAGGCTATTTCACAAAGAGAGAGTCCATTGTCGTTTCTCCTATACCGACATGTTCTTATGTACGTTATAAACCAGCTTGCTTCAATTTCCACATTTACGATTCTGGAAAGCAACACCATTTTACAAGCATGTTTTTCATGTACAAATATTAGGTTTTTGTAGAACAGTTATTCGTTCAGGTATGCTATTAGTATCTTCTAATGATTCTAAGCCTTTCTAGTGCAATAATTATTCTTTATCACTAAATATGACTTTCTCGGAGAATTAATGGATGAATATCACATAAGAAACTTATATTTAAAAAAAAAATGAAATCAATAAAATCAACTGCAGATGGAAAGTAAGTAAAAGCCGCTCTGGAATTTACTTTAAGAAATAAATTTTGTGGTATTAGGTTGCAGGGGATTTTTAAAGATTGTGGGGTATTACTAAAAACTGAGCAGCTTATTTCAATACAGACAGGGGAAGAAATATAGCTTCGCACCGTTAATACTTTGGCATATTTCCCGGGAGAATTACAAGCCTGAGATTTTGTTATTAGTGCCATTTCTCAAAAGCAAAAATAAATCGTGGTGTGTTTATGGTCCATATAGGCTATATTACAAGATTTTTTTAATTATTTATTAGCAAGATACTGGAATGATATCAGAAAAGTTAAAAATGATGAACTGATTCAAAAATGAAGACATGTTTTTCAAATGAATTATCCGGTTATACTCCGGTCGCATCGAACTGGCGCAAACCGTTATAAAATGCTAAGACTTGCAAACTTAAAAGATTATCTGAAAAGGTTGTGACAGTTTTAACATTTTACCATCCCATTTGTTGTGCTACATTTATACTGTGTGCTTCACGAAATATAAGAGATAAATAAAATATTTAAAAAATAAAATCTATGATATAGATTTATTTTGTTTGCAACGAATGAATGTATTTTGTCCTTTTTACTAATTATTTATTACTAAAACAATAGTATAAAAAGAAAGGAGACGCCTTTAAATCACAAAACACATTTAACGAGGAACTTATTATCATAAAATAAGTAATTTATTTATTAGGGCTTTGCAACCACAAGGGTCAAAAATAAGTAATCTAAATGATATAATTAGGTTTGAATTGGTTTCAAATATTTCTTAACACTGATTACATCCCATAAGATGATATTTTGAACCTTGAAGAATTTAACTCCTTGGTTTAATGTTCGCTCTACCTTGATTTATAATCGGTCGGTAAATAATGAATTTAGAGCAATAAAGAACATTCAACGAAGAATGGGAAACCAGGAAATCAGGTGTTCCAGATGGCTCACAATAAAACTTGGAAACCGGAGTGCCAGAGATGAGATATAAAAAAGAAGTAATGTTCCATAAAGCTCAACTTCCTCTTTACTTGGAGTAGCGGCTTTAGATGAGAAAGTTTCTAATTGCAGCGGTATATCTTTTTCCATTGCCCCCAGCGGGCAGCAGAGGCCCTAACCCCTCCACTCCAACTTAAATACATTAAACAGTAGTTGGGAGAAAAATTGAACTCGTGGACACACTCAACATCCGATAACATTGAGTTCTAATTAACGGCCCACTCACGACTCTGACCCCAGATTCTGTTTCAGCAACATGTGCTCCCATGTCGTGAGCTTTCGGGCCACCTACATTTTATAGGTGAAGCTTCTGTGCAACATCTGGTCATGTTCTATCGTCGACAATTCGGAACAGTTGTCAGTGAAGGCACATTCAGCAATCGGATTTTCCTTTATGGTAAATAACTCAACAGTCTGATTTAATATCTTCAAAGTAAATATCATCTATGTCCAAAAGTCATTATAGTTCCCATGTTTCTTCCACAAAGTCCACGACCTTATCGAAGTTCACGTACCATTATTATAGTGTAAACTCTATCATGATGAAGATTAAATACCATTCGGTAATGCCAAGATGGTATTCAAGAAGTGCGGGGAAACTCTTGGCTTCCTTCAACTGCGAGCATCTTCCAGGTGTACCAATCTCGTAAAAGGTATTCGTGTCCGTCATTACTTAAAAATAACGTATTCTAATGGAGACTACAATTGAATGGTTAACAGAAAGTAAGTACACATTTCTGAATACCAGCTGTCCTTAGTCATGATTCGACTTGAGTAATGCGCTGCGTGTTGGGACTTGCAACAGAACTGGATATCAGATGAAATCTGGGTTCTAATATCTTACTTTTTCAGTATTCCCCAAATTTCTAACAAGGGGAATATCTTTAGCACGTTTTAAACTTAAATTATATTTTATAAAAAATACCTAAATTTGATAGTTTTTTTATTTTAAACGAATTCTAAATACATAATATACATAATAAAGTACGTTCCTGGAAGTAAAATACTCAATTACCTCACCTTTTATCCTAATGACTTTTTTTATCGTTTATTGTTATCGAATTTCAGCAAATGGAACTTCTTTCCATTTAATATAATTTTATTATGAGTAATAATATTTGTTTATCATCACATAATTTAACAACGTTTCAAGGCTTTCAGGTTTATCCTAAAACAACTTATCATTTTGAAATAACTTATTTGAATTAGTAATTATTAAGTTATTCTTAAATTGACTAAATTTTAAATTACTTTGTCTACAATTTATGATAAAATTACAATCTTGAAATTTTAAACTTAAATTTAATAATATAATTATCTATATTCATTTTAAATACAATCGCCAAAATCTTCACTACTTTATTTATTTCACCAAACATATTTTCTATTTCTATACACTGCTATTCAAATCAACGATTGAAGCACTTCAATCACTAGTACTTCCACATTCATCATTATTTTAAAAATAAATTTACATTTCATTAATTAGCTTTTATTTTATTCCACTAGTACTTCCACCTTGATCATTATTTTTAAAATAAACTTGAATTTTAATAATTAACTTTTAAACTTTTTTAAATTATTAAATATATAATATATGCATAAATATCATTGATATTTTCGATGTCACTTTTATAATTTACTGTGTTATCATAATTTTTATTAATATATCGTATAGCATCAACGATTTTTATGTTTCCAGTTTTTAAAATGTTTGAGTTATCGAAAAAGAAATAATGTTTATACTTATATTTTCAAATTTTAGGAATTACTGTTCTTGTTCATAAATTTAACTAAGCATTTCAGTCATTTTATATTATTTTAATAGCTTCTTCCATTATATATTCGACGTTACGGGTTTTCAAGACTAATTAATAGTACGTCATATTTATTCTTAATATTGTGGTGAAATGCTAAGTGTCATCTACATCGAATCTATTGGCACACTGATTCCACTAAGGTGAACATTTTGCTACAATATCAAGAATAAATATGACATTTTTTTTCTTATCCTCCGACTTTATTTATAATAAAAACATTCTTAACCTATGTATATACAGTAATAACTGATATATACATTCCATAGCTTAGGTCTCGTATTGCCCGTAGGTATTAATATGACATACTATATATTTAATAGTCTTGAAAATGGGGACAAAGCTTATATACACGTCGAGTATATAATGTAAGAAGTTTTTAAAATAATAAAAAGTGACTGGAAGAATCTAATACTTAATTGAATTTATATTTTATTTGTCCCAAAAATCTTCAGGATCTGCTCTCATGGATAGAAGGATTATGTTATACTTGAGTTAATAATAATAAATAAAACATATAAATAAAATTTTAAGATATAGAAGGTGGAGGTCAGTTGCCAGGCACTAAATATACCATAGAGTATACACTATATATAATTTGTAAACGGATGGGCGTTGGTCGGAACTTCCATAGATCCCAGAGACCTGACAGCTCTACGTGACGGCTCACTTATTGCCCAGGCTCCAGGCTATTATCATTCATAGCACGCGCCTTTATAATATTATATTTTTATTTACGTTATTTTATCATTGTTTTTTAGCGCCTAACAGATCAAAAGTAACAGAAATTAATGTATTTCGTGACCTCGTATTCCAACGCTGACCAAGTACCTGTAACACTTAGGTTTAGATAATTAATGTATAAACCTGAATGGATTTTGTATTGAGTATTCCTATAAGTAATTATTTTGCATTATTATCTTAATTACTTACTATTCTGATCAAAATAGGTTTAAAATGTTAAATATCTAAGCTTGATCACGTTTCAGAAGGTTCCAAGAAATGAACAAATTATAAACCAGTGAATAACATTTTTATTCTTCCATCAAAGTCACTACGATTACAATGCTTTAAGAAAATGAAACTTTTATATTATTTGTAATTATCAGTGAATTGTTATCGGAAATTCTATTTGACGAATAATAGAAAAACCTTTTTTATCTAAAACTTTATTAATTTAAATTTTATTTATTATGAACTTAACTTTATTATTCATTTATTAATAATATCTTAAATAGTAAGGCTACAAAATGCATTGATATATCAGACCAATAAAAAACTAAACTAAAAAAATATCTCAACATAACAGTATATTGGAATCAGACCCAATTAGTGTTAGTATAATTACTTTTGACAATTGAATAAAAAAGAATAAACCAATAAATCAACATGAAATGTTTCATATGACATAAGATGATACATATTTACATGAAAATTATGATAAGCTGAGTATAGTACAATATAAACTCATAATACATACAAATAAATTCCAGTACAAGGTTCTTTTAAATCTAGGGGATTATGTTTGCAGTAATGGGTTCAAAAACATTCATAAAAAAATAAAATATGTCGTTTAACTGTTCAAAACTTTTAATATCTACAATATTTCCAGTCCTCCGACTAATAAATCCCCTCCACTATCAATATATATTTTATATATATATAAAAAATGGGGAGCCCGTGGCTGTGTGGCTAGCGCGGATTATAGATTACACCACGAGGCCCAGGGCCTACACGGCCTGTCGCGCCCCAGGAAGAAAGAAGAAATATATATATATATATATATATATATATATTATATATATATATTATATATATATATTATATTTATTGAGATATCTCTTTTTATAAATCTGTCTATCATTTACTGATATAATTGATTTAAAATAAAATAAATTCTCGTTAAGCCTGTCCATGTTAGGACAATCGAAGTTAATCCAGAGATGAATTATTAGATTTTATTTTAGTGCGATCACTACATGGCTTATAGAACAGTACAATTCATATCCTTATATTAGTGAACCGTGTACTGAAGGCAATCCAAATTCGACATAGGAAATGACCCCCCTTCCCTTTTGACACCATTCAATGACAAGTGGAGGCAATTTCCGCGACACCCAAAACAATAAGGTACCACTACAATGGAGGGTTTCCGAATGGAAAAAAAGAGGGTAGGAGAGTGAGAAAGAGCAAGGGGAGAAATCGCATAAGAGAGAGGTTTTAATAATACAGACATAATATATATATATATATATATATATATATATATATATATATATATATATATATATATATAATATATCCTTCTGAAATATCCTGAAAATATTTAAAATACTTTTTCTGGAAATTCAATAAATATTAATAATAAAATAAAAAAGAGAATAATATGAAATCAGGAAAAATCCAAATATAATCAAAAAGTAAATTTTTGCTATTTTTACTTTCGCTTACTTATAGGTATATGAAATATATAGAAAAGGAAAGTATTGCGTGAGTAAAAATTTTCGGATTCGAGTTTTTATTGAAAATACACGTTTTAGGGTGACCTGAGTTCAAATGACCAAGTCCCGGAAAAAAAAATGTTGTTTATTAGGTATAGCTCACCAAAGATAAGTTGTATAAAACAAATTAATAATATTTGTAATAATAATACATATTTTAGAAGCCTGAGAATATTTTATATGTCTGAGATGTTACGGCAACTTTTTCAAGAAAATCGACAAAACAAAAGAGCTACTTTATACCATGCATTTTGAACATTTTTATAATTAGCTCAAAAAATGGCTCTTTCAATTCTATATTGAACTCGCTATGTGTATGTAAAAGTTTATATGCTTGAATTTCAGGTTGGTTTCATTCTATAATTTAAATAGTCTTACAGGGTTAATGTACCGAAATGTATTCCTCCCAAGTACCTTTAATTTTGTTGATTCCAAAAAAGTAAATATAGCATGCTATTAGCATTGATGAAATACGTTGAACGAATTTGATATCCAACTAAAGGAGAAAAAAAGTAAAAATATTTTTTTTTGGTGAATGTTTTTTTACCGAACATAAGAATATTGATATAGATGTATGATATACTGTTGGGAAGCTAAAGATTAAAAAAAAAAATGTTATCTTTTGTACAAAATTGTATAATGTGTTGGAAAGTGGTGAAAAGCTGATCAAATTAAGTTATTGTTATTAATTTTTATTGTTAGATTATTTAATATAAAACTAGTTTTTCTATCGAAACTTATTTAATTCTTTATACTTTATTCAAATTTCTTTAAAAGTTCTTGATTTTAACCAAGTCGTGTGTTGCGCGTACCAGATTTTTTATAATACTTGTAAAGGAAATTTCTATCGTTAAATAAATAATTGAAAAAACACTATTACATAAATAAAATAGGCCTTACTACAATGTATTTTAAATTTCAATTTTATTAAAATGAGGTATTATTATGTAGGATATTAATCATAATGGGGTCACTAGTAGTAAAAAATGTTATGTGGGCCAGAAAAAGTTCGAAAAAAAGGACATTTTTAATCAAGAAGTTAAAAAATCAAGTATGATTTCTATTGATGTATATTTTTGTTAACATTACTAATCACATCTACACTTAAAATTGTCACTTTTAAATAGTGATCTAAACGGATTCCGAATTGTGAAAATATTAAATATTTTCAGGTTACTATCAATATTCGAAATCTTTGATTATACAAGAAAAAAAATATGTTTGAATCGACTTTTTGTACATCCTTAATCCTCCCACCACTAACTGATTACAACATCAGATCCTAAATTAGAATGGGACAGTAACTGATAAGAAAACTGAGCGCCAGGGTTCCCTAAATAAACAAAATGATAAAAACTCTTTGGTAATCCTCCATTAAGGACTGATTCAGACCCGACTTCCTGGTGAACTCAAGAGAGACACATCACCAAAAAGAGGAACGCCGAGTTACACTAATGCCCGGACACGATAACAGCTACAGATAAGACCCATCGGCCAAGACAACAGATCCCTTGTCCTCCTTCAAACAGATTTATCATCAGCGCCTAGGCGTCCGATATTATTTTACCAAACCATCGAATAATACAAAATCAAACCGGAAAAAATCATGAATCGTTTTTATTTCTTTATAGATATTAGTTGATTCTGAGGTGAGCTAAATATATGATTTTAAAACCATAAATAACTTTTTTTCATTATTCAATGAATGAAATAAACTGTTTGTACCCAGACAGTCAGTCATTCTAAAGAGATGAAGCTCTACAGTGTGAGACGAAATGTTGTGAATAATTAAGGCTACTTCATGTTTTTTTCTTCGACAGTCTTTATATATGTAGGATCATCCCTTTACCAAACCATTAACTCCCATCATTCACTCTATATCCATAGTCTCCTTCAATTTAAATCCTCAGTCCACTCTCTTAAAACAAGATAGCGTCATTCTGACCTTTATGTTCCGACCCACAAAACTAAAACTTCTGATAGTTTCTTTATTATCCGCTCTACTACCCTCTGGAATTCTCTACCTACCCATATCCGCCATGCTGCTTCTCTATCCTCATTCAAATCCCAACATTTCCTGTACCTCCTGTCATCCCCAACTGACGCTTAACAATCACGATATTGCAATTCTAAGTATTAAATTTTGAATGAATGAAATATGTAAAATGCCTACTGTTTAAATGTGTATATTGTTACTGAAAATCACAACAACAAGGTCAACAACCGATGTCCATTAAACTTCGTATAAATGGTAAACTCTTATGCAATAAGGCTGGAGATACTTTATTTAGTATGAAAGAATTCACAATAAACCTTTTGCAGCACACCCTATGCAGAATTTCACAACAGTTGAAATCGGACGAAATACAGAAAATGTTTAAGATAACATTAAGAAAATGAGATCTGAAAATGAGATCTCTCTTTTGTTTTTCTTTTTTTTTTTTATTATTATTATTTTTTTTTTTAATATTTGTTGTACGAAAACGTTCAACATTATTTCGTAGCACCTATTGCACACTCCTGATGGTCCGCGAGATGCCATCGGGAAATAATTTTAAATGACTTTAGCGTAAAATATTTGTAAAGCCTCGGGTTTTGATTGTACAAGCTCAACACAGACAAATTCGATGTTCTAAGTGATGAAATTGCTACTTATCATTGATGAGTGGCTGCTTTTGCACAATCACAACCTTAAAATTAGTCATTTTTAAAATTTAGAAAATAATGAACGAAATTTGATTTCTTTATCATTATTCTATTAAATACTTATCTTGTTTTAGTTTTAAATGTTTGTAATTCTATGTTTCGCGGATGAAGTAAACTTTTTTTACTTGTTATTTAAGTAAAAAAAGAGCCTTGTTAATTTGTTTACTTTTTTTCTTTTCCATTTTTACTACTTGGCCTTTTCTGGTATACACAGTTTCGGTAGTAATGGCATTTCGCATATAATGTACATGATATGGTGTAGCTTAATAAAAGCCTAAATTTAAACATATATTAAATATATATACTCATACAATAAAGCTGAAGAGCTTGTTTGTTTGAAAATTCTTTTTGTGTTGGGTAGTCCATTTATCGAGGAAGGCTTTATATAACATCATGCTTCGACCAATAGGAGCGAAGAATCAGTGGAAAATTTGGAAAAAACGGGGAAAATTAATCTCGCATCCCAAAGATTTACCTTTTAATTTTAAAAGAATTCAATTTCTCGTTAATTTATCTTTTGCCAAAACAATTAATAAATCACAGAGGCAAACATTTAAACACGTAGGAATTGGATTGCGGAGAAAATCAGTATGTTCTTCTACTACAACAAAATAAAACTAAAAATGTCTTTACGCAGAAGTACTTTAAAATATATTCTTTTAAAAAAAGTTCTTAATAGCGATCATAATAACAGAAATTGACGTAGACGAAGTCGCGGGCAACTGCTAGTATTTAATAAAATGTTTGATGAGTGTTTGTTGATCTTTCATGTTTTCGACAGTAGGTTTTTACAAACTTATAGTACTCAAAACCAGGCTTCAAGATTGCCCTCAAGATGCAAGCATTGTTGGGGAACCTTAATAGTAGCTCATATTTTTGAAGAATGTTCCTTCTACACCAATCAGCTCAACAAAAATTGAATATCAAGCAACGTCGCAAATGCTTTGGGAAACAATGGAAAAATGATAGATGAATTATTGTGTCTCCTCTCTCAAATGGATTTTTACAAGCAGATTTGAACTACTATTGTTTTTTCTCTTGACTTAATTTTATTCTATTATATTTTATTTTACTTATTTTTATATAACATTTTTTTAATTATTATATTTATTACTTTATTTATTAATTAAGCTGTATAATACTGAATGTATTATTATTTTTTATATATTTTTATTTTTAATTATTTTATTTACTATTTTTCCCCCTTGAATAGGTATTATCTAAGATTCATGTATCTCAAATAAACTTATACATATATTATAATATCCTTTTATGAATATATCTTTTAATATTTCAACTAATACTCTTTATCTTAAATTAATCTTCTAAAATGAATATTTCTGGCTCTGATGACCGCGATGTTAGTGCCATTAAAATTTTAAAACTCAACCAACCAGGCTTCAAGTGTTGTGATAATATCTTACTGTAATGTTTGAATATCCTTTTGGGTACTTTAAAACAAAAATACCAATTATTAATGCAAGCTGGAAGTAGGCCGAAGACAAGAGCTGATTCAGAGGTTGCTGAGCCAGTTATTAGCAAGATCTGCCGCGGACAGGACCGCGAAGAGGGAGATAGCCATCTGCAAGGAGGATGACCTCGGGGGAGCATCAATCATCCCTCCAGCCGCCTTGGCTCCTCCATCCAGGCTACTTAGCCTCTCTTATCTCCTTAGTTATATAGCTCAATGTTGCCAAGGCGATGAGAGGGTTGCCAAGGCACAGGAATCTAACTGCAAGAAGGATTTCTTATCGGGGCCATAATGCAATAAAAACCGATCAATATTATTATTAAAACTATTAGCCGCAGTCGTTAAGAGTTACACAACAAAACTCATAGACCGTAATATATATATAAGTGCTGAGGATGACACAGTCATTACCTCACCTAACGTCCCAGCCAAACCAGGATATAAAACCCAAAGGTAGCTGGGGGACCACTATAATTTTTACGCTACATCATATTTTAAAGACTTTCTGTGCTCATCACTCTCACATTGAAATATGAAAATACCAACTATTTCATCAATGTCTTTCATCAGGTTTTAAATTCTACATTTGTTACAAAAAGAAATACAAATTCTTTTTATAAAAAATCTGGTGCGCGCATACACGACTTTCACATACCTTCGTTGTTAAAACTGATTAAGAATTTTTAAAATGCCCTTAAAGATAAAAAAAAAGATCAATGAATTAACTCCATAAACTTTAAATTGAAAAATGTGTTTTATTAAATAATCTATTATTTTTTTATATACAATGATCGGCTTTTCATCACTCTCCATTATCTTTTACAATTCCTTGTATTGGATATTATTTTTTATAAGATCTTAAGCTTTCCAAAGGTATATTGTACATATAAATTACTATTCTAATGTTCCAAAACTGCATAAAAAAATAGTTTGCCCTTTTCTGCTTTAGTTGTTGATCGAATTCTCTCAACTTGGATATTTAGCCGTTATTAATCGATACTAACAAGACTATATACTTATTTTTTAAATAAAAAAATTAAAGGTGCTTTAAAGAAAGAACATTTTAAGTATCGGCATTTAAGCCCTGACAGATTAAGTCATCATATTAAAGGCCATTAAATATTGCACTGATATAGTTACCTTGATTAAAATCGTCGGAGCCGTTTTTGAGACAATCGTATGTATAAATGTGCAAAATTCATGGCATGAAGTGGCTCTATTGCTTCGCTAATTTTGTTGAAAAAGTGGCTGTAACATCTCGGGCGTATAGTTGTCTTGAATATGATATTTCAGTTTGGTACGAGTTTTCGTTTTCGCGCTAGAATTACCACCCACGAACACACACAGACTTTTTTGCGGGACTTGGTTGTCTGGATTTAAGAGATCCTAAAACGTGTACTTTTAGTGAAAACTGGAATTCCAAAATTTTCGCGATTGCAATACTTTCTATTACTATATATTTAATATATAGGCAAGTGATAGTAAACATATTAAAGTAGCAATCATTATTAATTTCAACTACTATTAAATTGTATGTATTTTTCACTGGCTTTATATTTCATACAAAGTTTACTCTTAAAATCATGAGCTTTCCAGCTGTATGTGATACACATATGAAATAGTACTCTTTCCGAAAATGCGTTTTCAATTCAAGGAAACATTTCTCCTTTTTTTCACGTTATTCGCTAATCGAATCGACTACAATAAATGACTTTATTTCGTCATTATTCAAATGAAATATAAAGATACTTCAGAGCAAGAATTTTTTCAATTTCTATATCGAAAACCTGACAAGGCAGTTGATTACACATACATGAAGCGACTTTAATCCTATCAATAATCCAATTTTCGAGAAAACTGGAAAAATTGGCTACATCCATAAAATAAAGTGATACATCCGGTTATATGATTCAGGTGAAAAGTTACAATAAAACCTGTAGTATATATTAATCTGTGGTTTTAGTTTTCGACCCAAGCACGGAGACACTTTGACCGACTATTTTGGAAGATCTGGTTCCTTGGACCTAAAGAAAATTACTACTTTATTAATAATAAATAAGTTTTGTATTTCATTAGCTATTTAGGTGCTGTAAAAACTTCTTGACTGATCTACCATATAATAAAAAAAAAATCAATCTTTGAAGGAGAGAGGATCCTCAAGTTTAAATTCCCACCACCATCTTAAACATAAGCACGTTTCCGAGCATCTGGGGAGACTGGAAGCGCGTTTATGGATCCTGCATGTTAAACGGATCTCCAGAAGACTTTTTTTTTTATAGTAAGACAGAAACTGAGAGCCCAATACAACAATATTTTAACATGATACAATGTTACTACGAAAAGTCATAACATTGTATGTGCCATTCTAAAATTTATTATCATCTAATAAAATCATCTAAGTTTTCCAAGTTTCGGCCCACTATCGTCGAGATCAATAAAAACCTCTGTTGCATACAATCACTCAAAATATTTTGTTAATATATACAAAACTAAAAATAATAAGTAGTCCATATAGAAGTAGATCACACATAATTATACATATTGGTGTACTTAAGTATTTAACAATTTATTAATTGATCTTTTGAATAGTGTAAACAATTCAAATTATAGCGCCCCCAGCAGAAATACAGACAGCATATTAAATATCGTTATGAATTATTTTATTTTAGGAAAACAAGAGGTTGAGTGTTGTAACGAACGAGCGTTGTGTAGTGCTATAGCGGTGTTGTTTCATGAGGGCTGTCAATAAATATACATTATTTTGTCAATGTCGATTTCTTTGTTTTCAGATTTATACACTAACAATGTAAAAGAAGTTGATGTACGTCAATTAAAATTCGATAACTCCATATTAACACACTGTACCCCTGAAAAAAAAGGTTCTTGTGTTCACAACATATAAAGATTCGAACTGCTTTTAGAACAACATCGTCGTGAAGTGAAGTTTCCTAATGTGAAGCGAAATCGCACTTAGCTGCCAGATTTTATCCCAAATTTTCGGGTACCCACTTTATAGAGTATGGGTGTGGCCATGGAATGGCTCCCTACCACAGGGTCACCCTCTTACGCCCTGTTGAAATATCGGAATAAGTAAATATTTTGCCACAATCGGGATTCGAACCCAGGAAAACAATTAGAACAGTGCTCCATCCACAGGAGACTAAAACCGATTTCGATGATGGCTCTATTGTTTTGTAGGGAATTTAATTAACTCACTAATATAATTAAGTAGTATTAGGAGAAAAGTAGTCGGCCATTCAAACACACTTTTCCCCATACAACTCGATTAGAAATATACAACTTTTTACCTCAATTCAGATGAAACAAGACGTGCCAAACCTCCCAAATTTCAAGTAAAAAAAATTGATCTTTGCATGATGTTTGTTCGTAAATATTCCGCCCAATGGTTTATCATAAACTTATATCTAACGAAAACCTCTCTTCTCTGTATAAGAAACTTTCACGCTTGAAGGAATTGAGAAAAAAAAATGATAAGTGAAAACCATCCTAGAAATTATTGAATATTAAAGATGGATAGAATGATCATCTAAGAAACTAAAAGAAAGCTAAGAGTGGTGAAACATAATTATATGTCTTAAGAGCATAGGTTACTATTATATCTGCTGTTTTTAAGCATAGAGATTATACGTTGGCTCAGAGGGATCCTACGATTCGTGAGCCCAAGTCGAGACTAGCTCAGCGTCGCAATCCATGTCTGTGCTTACATCCACTGCCTTATAAATCGTAAATCTTTTAATAGTAATATTCAGTCACGAAAAGACGACAGTGTGTGAAAATACACGATGTTGCCTCTTCAGATATTTCAAAATTACTAGTTACTTTCTAGGAACGAAATACGTAAACAAGATATTTCAATACATCACAAATTATATCAGATATCCTTGTTATATAACACGTGACATTTCTCAATATGAGTTGTTATACAATATTTTATAGTTTCTTTTTATCTTTATCTTCTTAAGTAATTAGCCGGGCATGAGTCGGAGATAGTTCAAACAACCAGAATTACTTTGAAGGATTAAACTATCTTATCGGAAGTGTAAGATGAGAATTAAGAGCAATAATAATATATGTATGACGTAATAATGTATTTGTAATATTAATACACATAATATAAAGAAATTGTGAACCTATAAGCAAAGAACGGGAGTATCCTAATTTACAGCCTAATAAGTATTGGCCATAAATCCAATTAAATCAATTCCGTAACTCAGTTTTTTTTTTTTTATCTTAACAGTTATTCTGGGTAATGGTCAATCAGTAAATTCAATTTCAAACAAGACATAGTAGAATATGATTTTTTATTAGAATATGTGTTCTATTTAATATTCTATAATTTTAATTCTGCAACGATAAAACACAACCTAACACATTACTAATTTTGTATTAATATTATGATTGTATAAATAGATCTTGAAAAAGAACTTGTTAAGACCTAAGACCAGGCTATTGTAGAGGTGCTTGATCCTCGACCTAAGGTATTCTTGGAAGATAGCCTGGTCAGCATCGCGCTCCAACCTCTTAACACATCCCAAGAATTATATAATTTAGTACAAAGTAGAAACAAAACAATCAAAAAAGCGATCTTAATCAAATTAAATCAGAAACTATACAAATCCATCATTTTAGGAAATCGATGTTTATTAAGATCTACTATAATAAAAGAATATTACACCATTACAAAAAAAAATTATATATGTATTTTAATTAAAACAATATAATCCTATTATCTACAACTAGGATACAACCATCTTGAGATTTGAGACGTTCATGCGTAAAATGAAACATTAAAACAATTTCTTTGTTTCCAACTTTTATAATACATCTCTAATTTCAGAAAGTGTAGGTCGGTAAATGATGTATTTAAGTTGTATTTTATTTTGGTAATTTTACTTTCCTAGCGTGTTGTTCCTCTATTCTTCGAACACTTTCATGTACATTCTATTCCTTTAATATAGCTATCTGTATCCATTATTTAAATGTTGTTCAAGATCTCTCCTTCCTTGTCCTACTATTATCCAGGGAAGGAGAAAAATGATAAGGATGGATATTAACCAGGCTATTAAGATACAGTTTGAAATAAATATATAGTCTTATGGATACAGATTTATTACATTATTAGATAAATATAATGTACAAAAAAAAGTGTTCTGGGAATGAAAAAAGGACCCTAAAAATCAGAAAAAATGTTTTTATTTTCCAAAAAAAGTAGTTAAAAAAAATTAAATGGGAATAATTCGAGACATTGATATTACAGTTGAATCAGTTAACAGAATAAGTAAACACACTGGAATGGCAGAAGCAGGGGAACGTGGTGTATTAAAAATATTTTTAATTTATTATTATAACAATTATTGTATAATAATAACAAAGGCATGAAAAAAAATCTGTATCTCTACAACCGATAAAGTTTTTGGGTTCTGTACATACAGAGATCCGCACTGTTTCGAGGTCAACGGCCGTGCAAGGTGATTAGGCCTAGGTCACACTCAGTAGCCAGGGTTTTTCCCCATATTTAGAGGTTGGGTGTGCCCTAGGAGGGTCTCCATACCCCAGGGTCGCTCCACGGCTGAAATAGAAGAATAAATAATTCTGCCAAAGCCGGTGTTCCATCCCGGACCCGGAAGATAGTAGACTAGTGCTCTATCACTAGACAAGCCGCTCCCTACCATGTTATTATTAAAATACTTGACCAACTTTTAGTTGTCAGGACGAAAGATTTTTAGCATACTAGACCAAACATCGCGTAATCAATGAATTGTTGTATGATCAGAGAAGGAAATAGAACTTTAAAAATTGATGGATAAGTTGGTTGGAGGTGAGGTCATAAAATAAATCACACTAATAAGAAAAAACTAATTATATTTTATTTTACTTATGTTCTCCTTAAGTTAAGAGGGCATATGATGCTCTAGTAACGGATTCCCCAAGGCTCAGTTCGATCAACAAGCACTGGGCCAAACTTCTAATAGAAGAAGAACGGATACCATTAGATTTGAGGAGGAAAGATGCTGTTGCACAGTTCCGAATGATTACTGGCCATAACTACCTCGCGAAACACTTGCATCGGATCGGAGTGGTAGAGTCTCCACTTTGCTGCCTTTGTCATGCAAATAGTGAAATGGATGCAGCGCATCTAGAAGTATGCTCCCCATTACAAACATAAGAGGTGAAACACCATCCAGATCGGAATGGTAAAGGCTGCATCCCTTATGGGGGAAGTCGAAATAGGAAGGAATAATTTAAAAAATAAAATAAAAGCTTATGTTCTTCTTATGATTTTTTTTTTTTTAATGATTACAACCCTAGCCGATTTCTTCATCATATCTACTCTACGGTCAAAAATTACTTCATCATTAATCATAATATTTATTCGAGGACTTTATTAAATTTTTTCTTTAAAGTACTTTAACTTTCGATTGGATCCTAGGAGTAGGTCTTGCCCATCTCGGATCCTAAGGAAGAAGAGATTCCTCCGATAACTACGCCTAATCCTAGGACATGGTCGTGGAGCGCCTTTCTGGAGAGAAGAGGGGCTGAGGGAAACAAGAGGAAGTACCTCGGGGCTTATTAGCGACTGGGAAGACAAACAAGGACCCAAGCACACAATGACCCAAGCTCCACACAAAGAGATAATGAGCAGCTGATCACTGCGCACCGAAATAGCTTCAGTTTCCGGAGGGTGTGTTCTTTATAAATAGATACAGGTTGGTAAACACACCGCCGTCCTCCTTCCGTCCTAGGCTTTTCAAGTACTTGTTAAATATAATTAAAAATATAGAATAAAAAAATACAGGATCTATATAATGTCTTTAATTATAGTTTCAACAGAAAAAGATGTTTAAACTCAAATCTTTATTTTTAACCATAAACATATCAAAAGAACATTTTGCCTAACCTGTCATAAACTAAAATATGTCCTTATCTGCTAGATACATATAAATCGACAACATATACCACAGTCTAATACAAATTATGCATGAACAACTCAAAAAGAATAAAAAATATGATAATACTAATTTTAGAAACAACTTAAAAAAAAAAACTATATCTCCCTGTATGGGAGAAACAGTATATCATATCTATGGCGGTCGTGAATAAGTGGTTAAGTCAAAATCTTTCATTTCACAGGTGAGCGACTTTCCGTAATACCCAAAATAGAGTAATAACATACAGCTTTCTTTCCACTTGAAATTTAAACAATTTAACACGAAATGGGAGACGGTCTAAGGGAGCGATGCGTGGAGTTAACTCATTTTTTATATAACTCGAGATATCCATTTTTCCACGACCGCCACAGATATAGAAAAGTCAATCTATTATCTATATTATAATAATTTTCCCAGGCAGAAAGAAATTAAGTTTGAGTTCGGACCGGCTGATTGAAAATAAGGATTTCAAATGTTTTTTCATTCAAACCAATATAGGTGTTTAACTGTAAGTCCTACTGAAAAATGTTACGTAACAAAAATATTCTACACTAAATTACTGATAAAGAAATCTACGGCAAATTTTAAAACCGAGTACGACAGAATACTTGTTACATTTTTGAGGGTGAAAAAAAAATTATAGAAAAAAAAAAGGTAACTTTTTTCAATGAATGCTAGCAACACCAACACAGTTTTTTGACGCAAAGTATCAAACTGACGTTGAAGAAAACATATCACAATTATTTACTCCCAATATGTAGTAGTATAATTTTTTATTACCTTTGAAATGCATTGGTTATCGTTTTCAATGATTTCGTATTTGTATATCAGCCATCCGTTTGTGTGATGTTTCTACTCTTTAAAATCATTAATCTCAGCTATTGCTTTTAATTGAGAAACCCAGTGGTAGTCTATGTCAGGCTTAGCTTTCGCCAAAACTTGAAAGTCAATTAAAACACAGTTTTAGGAGTCTCTCGTCTAGGGTGAGTGCAACCTTAGGCCATAGATTTGTCATTGTTTTACAACTTTTAACCTTAGTTGTTTTCACCGTGTCACGAGGTAAACTATACTTCGGTGTATTTCAGGGCCAATCAAATTAAATTTCAATTGAATAGTCTCAATTGCATCCAGATACTTTGGGTGGATATAGTAGTTTTGAGGAGTCCATCGAATCATATAACGGTTTTTTTTGTTTTTTTTTGGGAGGGGGGTTTATACGTATAAATATGTATATGCCATATTAGGGTCGCATCAATATAAACCTAACCACCAAGTTTATATTAACCAATCTTGGTTGTGGACCAATATTGTTTTTAGACGTTTTAGTTAGTTCAAATCACCAACTGCTGTAAGCATAGTAAGCCTTTAATTTGGGATAACAAAATTGTTTCTTATTCCTGTTAGACATGTGGCCTTTTCACATGAACATTGAGAAACTATTTTGATTCAGAATTTTATGTATTTCATAAACTGAAAACAGTTTCCAGTGGTGCATATAAAACGACTAAACTTGTAATAGCTATGAACAAAACCTTAATAATTGTAACCCTTATATTTCAATATAATAAAACATTATAGGATATGGTAGAAGAATATGAACCATGTAAGACAAAAGTTCTGGATTTTTTTATTTACCCTGAGGAACATACTCGTAGATTATATAAGGCTGCAACCAGATCTTGCATTATAATATTATATTTATGGCCTTAGGATCGATGGCCATGTTAATAAAATGAAGAGTTTCTAGTCGATGTCAGTATAATGTATACGTTGTTAGACAAATTACAAGTTAAAACACAGTATTCCCACAAATATTCCATTTTAAGTTGCTTAAGAGAACGTGATAGCGACATAATTCAAAGAAAATGGCAGGTCAATGAGAAATACATTAGTGTCTTTAAACAAAAACATGGAGAGAGAGAAAGTCAAGCCTAAAGAAGGTGCTGCCACGGCTTCATGTCAAATTAGACCTCATAAAGAATCTGTCAAATCATTATCAAACGAAGTGAAATTTCTTCAATGATTTTTAGATCTGTCTGCCGGTTTGTCAGAGGCAACGTCGAAAGAGGAGTATTACTGCGTCCACACTTAAAAGGGCATTGAACTTTCAATGAAGAGAAGACATTTTAGAATTTTAATATAATTTGTTCTTCTATTGTGAAGGCAAAAAACCTCAAATGAACTGTAACATGATCCAAAGATGTGCCTACCAATCGATAGCACAGCTAATGCTACAGCTATTAAATGGCTGAGAGCTAGGGAGACCTCTCCAACATTCACAGATGGGTTGGTACACGGCATCCACTACACCATATCCGGCTGGGTGACGTCAGCCTCAGACAGACACATGGTTACGCAGTACCACATGGGCTGCACTGAGCCTTGCATTATAACTGTCATCGCTACGATATATCTCGGTGGATAGGAACCATACCGACTAAAAATTATACTTCTACCCATATATTACAAATATTAAATGCAGTACAAACGATTAAAACCTCAAGTCGTTCCTACATCCATTATCAGTGATGACGAGAGAATATTAACATCGGTGATCCATCATCAAAGAATACATATCAAATAACATATGAGTTTGGGGAAGGAGTATGCAAATCCTTGCATGGGCACACCTAGTCCAGATGTCCCATGTCCACTTTCTACCAGGGCCCAATTTCACGCATAATTCATATCATATCTGTCTTTATTAAGTTGAATGATACCTCACTATCTTTGGGCAACCCCTGCCCTGCCCAGGTGCTCAGTGAAAGTTAATTAATTTACCTGGGTCGTGTTATACAAACCAAGGGCAAGAAACATTGAAACCTTAGTGTGAATACTAAACGAGGAAGGAAAATATGGGGAAATTCGTAACCTCGGTACACACGTTTCACTACTATACTAGAGATTCAATTAAAATATGTTCTTTAGTATTTCTACCACTACAGTGATTGAAAAAAAAAGATTTTGTACAAATCAAGAAAAGTAACTCTAATGATAACTATTTATTTATGGCCAAATTGGATTTTAAATATTATAATTATTATCTGGTTGGTACATTGTGAATCAACGAATAGTATCAAAAGATGATAATCATATTTATTATCATATTTACAAATTAGCAAACAAAATAAAATCATCAGAAAAATACACAAATTAAAAAGTAGTACTTATTTTAATTGTGGGCCGAAGTTTCGGCCTACATTGTGGGCCTTCATCAGGGCTAAGAGAAACAAGATAACAACCAATGTAATTATAAACTTAATAATACCTTAGATATATAATAATAATATAGTGATAGTAATATAATATGGAAACGAACATAAAATTAAATGTAAAATGGTAATAAGATGACAGTTATAAAGTATGGGAGTAAACAAAATTAAGATGATAATATTTCAATAAGAATATTTAAAGAGAAATTAAGCAATTGATTAAATTTTAAAAGAACATTATACCAACAATTAAAATTTTTAAAGATGAACAATTTTGAAGTGATATTTGACGGTTATATATAAAAAAACATAGTAAAGAACAAAAAAACGAATTAAATTATTTTAATTATAAGGGAGCACTTAAATTATTTTAAGTGTTTTCAGGTACATGATGTGGTGATTGCGTAAAGTATTCGAAGTATTCTTCTTGTAAAATATGGTTTTTTGAACTTCACCTTTCGTAAAAAAAATGATGAGAAAATTTTCAAATAGAATGTTACCAAAGCTTCACAAAATATTCTTACTGGTCAATCTGAAAGACTAGTTATAGTTCAGAAGTGGGAACCATCAACTTTTAAAACTACTATTTTAATCAAATTTAATAACGATAATGATAAAAACACAAGTTTAATAAAAAATATTTTATTATATTATAGCAGCTACTTATACTATAGAAAACATTCAATCAACAAATTAATTTAGAATTTTTAAGTTAAACAAAATCAAATTTAATTTTTTAACAAAAAGCTTTAATGCTTCCCTCCATTAGTTGTCAATAAAAGTAAATAATGTAAAATTGCCTTATTACCATATATAAAACAAACAAAAACTAATACATTTTCTTCCTCTTAAATGAAAATCGTGTAATGAAGAAAATCAACAAACGCTCCCTAATGTTCAAAATAAAAATCTTTTGGAAATATTCAGGATTACTAAAGATCTTGACGAAAGATCGTATGAAAAAATCTTTAATTTAAGAATTTAAGAAATAAAAAAAATTCTAACCACCTTAATAGGTTTATAAATTCAGAATGAAAATAAGGAAAACAAAATCCAGCATGTATTGAAAATAAACAAGACCTGTTTAATAGATTTTTTTCCACCCTCATGAAATTTCTGATCATTCATATCATTTAACCAGTCTTGATGAAACAAATTATCTATAACTTAACTATATGAAAGTCCATACCTTCATAAATTCAACCCCATATGAATTTAGAAAACAATTACCCTCTATGGAAAGTATTTACCGAGGACCAGACAATGTGGGAAGCTGTGAGCCTTGAAAACAGGACTCGGTCAGGTCATTTAAAAAAAAATGAATAAACATTTATGGCCTCACATCTGGTACATATTTTAGAGTAATCAAGACAAAAGAATTTTTTTTTTTTTTTTAAACTATGCACAACACTATTTCATACAATAGTTCATTTATGTTCTACGTGTATTAATAGAAACTAGAGACGTATATAAATGAATTCATACTGCCCTTAGATAAATATGCAATCGAATTTGTAAAGAATACATTTTTCAGGGTTACTTAACGAAGAAGAAGTGCTAGTTAGCTTCATTTATAACTTTCTAAACAGATTTAATTTCATTAAAACAGTATTTTAATTTCTGAAATTAACAATGAAATGCATATTTGTTTGTGCAAAACTTTTTACTTCAATTTGCCGAATAATTAATTTTCAGATCCATTTTCAAAATGATTATGATTTAAAATATTTATACAGTAAATGTATACAAACTGGTATAAAAACTAATATGAAAATTGAAAAAAATGTTTTGTTTTTTTTAAAATAATGATTTCTATTACTTTCAGACATTAAAATATAGTTTTTTATGGAACGAAATTCGCGAAAATTAAACTAAGAAAACACGGAGAGTTAAAGTGGAAAAAATAATAAGTAAAAATTTCAACTTAAAATATAGATATTGCACTACATCAAAGGTCATCAAAGAGAGGTTGAAGTGCATTTAATATCAGATTCATAACTTTTAAAAATTAAAAAAAATATTTTCGCAAATATATATATATTGTATGTATATATATATATATATATATATATATATATATATATATATATATATATATATATATATATATATATATATATATATATATATATATACACGAAATTAAAATGTTACATTGCACTTTTAAAAAGTTTAAATGAATAATTTATAAATTTTTATATTGCGATTCGGTAAATAAATATGACACGATACATACATACATAGGTACTTCCATCGTAATCTTTGGCTTCACGACGTTATCTTCTTGCAGAAAATTTTAGCAACAATATTGGTCTATTTTCCCTACAATTATTTCCTTTGGAGCTAGTTTTGAAATTTCATTCTCACTTACCTACTGAAGTTAGACAAACAGTAAAAAAGCGGTCTTGTTCTAGAGATTAAACATGTTCAAGAGACTTAGAAGGGAAAAACTTGTTATTTCTACAAAGCAACAATGGAACAAATCCCTATGTGATTTTCTTTTAATATACACGAGAAAGGATCATCACTACTGAGGCCGTATTGGCCGTATCTTAGCACTCCAAATACTATGAGGTTTCTGTTTGAATCTGATCCAAGCATATTAAAATTTACTTCATGGTGGCCCCACATAATGGATTGACCTCAAAACCCTACTTTAAAAAAAAAATGGTAACCTCTTAGTTAATTGTGACCATTTTAATAGGAAAATGCCTCAAATAAGCTATATATACATATATATATATATATATATATATATATATATATATATATATATACAATCATATGCCTGATTGGTTTGAGCTGTTTATAGTATATCTTAGATACCCTGAAAAAAAAAAGAAAAAGGTTCCTTTTTAGTGCGAAAGCCATTTTAGGTAGTCACTGTCTGACATATACAACACAGAAGTACAAACGTAGGTAGGTGGTCGTAATAGGTGTATAAGCCCGCAAAACCTTTCAGCATTGCGGTTACTGTATAGCCTGTCCCGTACTAAAACATGGAAGTTAATTTATTTTAGACATTTTTTTACCTTTTGCTTTATTATTATTTTGTAAATTTAAATAATAGTTATTTAAAGCATGAAGATGTAAAAGTATAAGATTGAGCCAACCAGCACATCAGTAATCAAACAAACTAATGCCAATAATATTTAACTTTGGATATTTACACTCAACATAAAAAAAAAAAAAAAAAAAAAAAAAAAAAAAGGAAATTTTAAGGTTCTCTTTTTGTAAAAATCAGTAAGCTACATGATTCAAATATTATTTTTTCACGGAATGTTTTAGGCAAACAACTGCTTCTCACAGAGTGAAATAAAGGCAAAAGGAGGAAAAAAAAAAAAAAAAAAAAAAAAAAAGAATAAAGATATTTTAAACAAACGATGCGATGCCTACAAGATGATTAGCTAAAGCCAAAAGAGCCCGTTGGATGGCTAATGAAATATTGACTACGGAGACGATTTAATTAGCAGGAGCCTTAGAGGGCCTCATCAGATGCCAGGCCTCCTTCTCTCTATTCAATGTAACCGTCTACACCCGGCTATAGTTGATTCTTTGCCGCTAATTGATAATCGATGGCCTATTGTCTTCACGCAGCTTTTTATGATCCTTTACATTCAATTTAGGAATCGAATTTACATTACCATCTTCGCAACATACCTTGTGAAGAACAATTAGTTTCTGCCGTATTTTTTCACTCGTGAAGGAAAAAGACGAAACCCAAAGGCTCATAAATTATCAAGATATTTCAATATTAATAATAGAAAACAAAGAAACAGTTTTTGGAGACCAGGTAAAACGACGGATCCGTAATATGGCTGGATATAATCAACTATTTCAGAAAGTTCAAGCAAATACAGTGAGACTAAGATAGGTGGATGGTTCTTCTGCTCTGTATTAGCAAAGTCTGAATTATTTTATTGCAAAACTGTTTGAGGTTCTGTTGTGAAAATTGAAAAAATCTGTTGCACGCAACACACGACTTTCAGGTAACTCCATTATTGGAATCAATTTAAGAATTTTTAAACAAAAATAAATTGTTAAAGATTTTTTTTTCTCTTTATATCTTTATTTACACTTGTCAGAAGATGTCTGACAATCAGCAAATGTGTTGGCAAAAGTAAGATCAGACATGGCAGGCATGGGGAAGTTAAGTGCCCAGCAGCACCCCTTCCAAGGCTTTAATCTAGCTGAGGAGGTCCCTCATCCAGCTTCGTTTTAGCCTTCTTCTGATCGGCATTTCATTTCAGCTACTGACATGTCGTTAATCAGTCTATTGTCGTGCCCGTTAATTTTAATGTGAAAACGAGAATAGAGTGTTCGTATATGTTGGTCAACTGTTGGTTGCTGTAAGTCCGCATGTAGGGTTCTGTTGTTTACGTATATAGGATTACTGTCGTTGGATTATTTATTTTGGATTTTAATAGAAACATGTGTTTTATTAAATAATCTATTGTATTATAATCGTATAGTTGTCTTAAATATGAAATTTCTGTTTCTTGGGACTTTTCGTTTACGCGCTGTACTTACCACATACACCCACACAGACCTTTTTGGGGGACTCGGTCATTTGGACTCAGGGTACCCTAAAACGTGTATTTCCGCTGAAAACTGGAATTCGAAAATTTTTACGATCGCAATACTTTCCCTTACTATGTATTTCATATATAGGTAAGTGAAAGTAAAAAGGATTTATGAATGATTTATAATAATTAATTTTGGTCTCTGCTTCAGTAGGATTTTACTAAAATGACTTAGCTATTTTAGATCCAATAGGACATATTAAGATGTTTCAGTATATAAACTGAAAATGACTAGAAACTATTAGATGCTAATCTCTTTCTGTAACATTATCGAATAAACTAATAGCGAACGAAATGTGAGGGTTGTTAAAAAATCCTTAATAAACCCTCCAGCATTAGATTATTCATTGGATGGGCAGTGTCTAAAGTATGTTTAAGAAAATCATTCGAGCCTAAATCACTCACCACGCCTCTTCGGTATACGAGTATATATACGAGGATTCGAACTTGTAAATTGTGAACGATTAATATACTTAAAGACCCGCTCATGGTCTTCTGATCTGAATATAACGTCCCATCGACCCACAGCTTTCGATAGATCATTCTTAATCCGATCTGCATCCCTATAGAACTTCATTCCTTCCAAAATCCGTGACTCCCAAACTTTTTCAACATTTAAATCCCGTCTATTCAGCCATTTCCTGTCAATTCAATTCCCAAATAATCGAAATTAGATGCTAATTTCAGGGAAAATCAACAAATAAAGCAGGCAGATACGTTTATTTATGTATTTAAATACCATTTTCATGGATACATTCAGCAGCAAATATTATTCGAAAATATTATCTTTTCAAAGATATAAGATTAAATCATATATAATTTAAGAATCATATAAAAGCATTGTAATTTCTTTTTCTTTCTTTCATTTAAGTGTATATTTTTGATTTTTCTTTATAATGTTATTATATTTTTAATAATATATTATTATCTGTTCTCATTTTAACATATACATATATAAATATATTTTTTCTTTCTTGTTTTAACATTTTAGGGAGCGGCGTGGTCTAGTGGGTAGAGCGCTAGTATACTGTGCTCCGGGTCCTGGGTTCGAATCCCGGCTGTGGTGGAATATTATTTATTCTGTTATTTCGGCCAGGGGGCGATCCTGGGATGTGGAGACCCTCCTGGAGCACACCCAGCCTCTATAAAGTGGGTACCCAAAAATAGGGAAAAACTGGCGGCTGAGCGTGATCTCGGCTGAATCACCTCATTGCACGGTCGTTGGCCTAGAAACAGTACGAATGTACATCTACATGTACTGAACCCAAAACTCTTCATGGGTTGTAGTGGAACAGGTTTTTTTTTCACATTTTATTATAAGTTGTCTTTTGAGTTATTTTATCTTCTAATTTTAATTATTAACATATATTTATATTTTTAATTATTTTACTCGAAGACTCTAGTCTTACGACCATTGTTTATTTCCTGTAATTTTATTCTTAACGGATTCGTTCCAGAATAAATAAAAAATTATTATTATTAAAGAATACATTTGATTGCAGAAAATAAAATTTATATTCCTTTCCTAACTCATAGCTATTCATCAAGATTTACAAACACTGACGTGTGTTAGTATAAAACGTTAGAATGTCATTAAACTTGAAAAGCTGCATAGAGGAGAAGTCTTGACGTTGGAGCAGTGACAGCTGGAGCGCTGCCCAATGGGATAGAGGGATGGGGAAGGCAACGGGTAGCAGGCAGGCTGTTAGGGAGTCAGGATTTACAAGGCTCTGTAAGGGGAGTGGAGGGGTTACTAACGACCAATCAAATTGAGCGAGATGTACGACGTCATAAGAAAGGATGCTTTTCCAAATGCATTGGAGCCTAGTGTCCTTCAGCCGCATCGTGTGAAAGTAATAAGTGAGAGTGCGCTTTGATAGATTAAACCGAAAAATATCTGAAACTTTCCATCACGTACACCTCTCCTATCACTTATTCATGTATTGATAATTTTTTAGCGTGATAAAGTAAAATGTATAATGATAATGTAAAATGTAATACTGTAATCCTTAAGTGATAAGATAATCCACAGATCCGTAAACACAGCTTCAGATGATAAATATGGAGTGCTGTGACAGATGTTACTCGTATTTAATTGAAACAGAATTTTCCTAAAATTTCTAAATAAGTAGAGGTTGTTTAGTAAATCGTTTTAAAGTCCAAATCCGCGATTTTATCGGAAAATTCAGAACATATAGCCTAAAAAAACCCTGTAGTCAAAGTATTGTGAAAATTGGGGCGGTTTAGCTGGCTGTGTTAACACGCGTTACTGTCAACGTTTGCCAGCAAGCTGATAACCAAAACTTGGGATAAAATAATTACTAGTTCGCGGTTTTTTTTCGGGAGGCGTTTAACTTTGGCATAAATCCCCCACCTTCACCCCTGACCCGAGAAAGTCCCCGCTGGCTTAAAAAGGAGAGGTAGAGGTGAACAAAAAAAATATAAAGGGTTATGGTAGTGAGAGATTGATGTAGTATAGTAAAGAATGGTCAATAAAGAAATATATGTAAAATAATAGAAAAGTGTATTTGACATAAATACACCATTTTTATTAACTAAATATTTTACTTTTTTTAACAGAATATCATTAGAATACTTTTATTTTTCAAAATAGTAGAGATTTATTTGATGGCCTGAGAATATAAATACAAATATTTTCATGGCAAAAATTTGTTTTGATATTTACCGGTTGACTGTATAATTAAATGAATTTTCTGTACTTATAATGTTCGAAACTTTGATTTGATGTATATAATAAATATACATTTACTAATATATTATTCTATACCTCCATCCAGACAACATAGTTTAAAAAAAAAAACTGTCTTAGTCACATTTACACGATCGAATAATTGTGACGTTTAATTTCCAAAAGGTGCTACATCCATTCTCGGATATTTTACAGGAAGCGCGAAAATCCCTCATCACCATTCATCATATTAAACCAGCTAATTTGATTATTTTTGCATAAAAATCTAGAATTATTTTTTTAATATTTTAATGACGGCATATTAACGTTATGAAATGAAATGTTTTACTATGATTTAGAACAAAAATAAATATTTAATTAGTACATTGCATATTTAAATCGAGTTTTTAAGGGACTTGAGAGTTCCTTAGGTAAAATCAAATGAAAGATTTAGATAAAACTAAATGATGAGAATACAAATATGTAAAAAAAAGTAATTTTGGAAATCTACGCCTCAATTGACACTCTCTGAGATTTTCAAGTTCTGTTCATTTTGTTTTGTATATATGTATATTGTATTATTATTATATAAATTTATTGTTTTGTATATATCGTGTGAATGTGGTATGAATGTTGTACTTTATCACTATTAAAAATGTCCTAAATTGGACAGATTGTAATGTTACTCAATAAAGAATTGTTTCTAATTTGAATATTTTTTTTAATAAAGTTATTTTGTTTGCATATGGTATGTAGGATTGAAAGGCGAAAATGAAGGCACTGAAGGATTGGTAATGAAAAAGAACCTTAATTTAAGCGAATTTGGGTTTAGTATAATAATAATAAGTCTTAACAAATAATCGCAAGATTAGAGAGTTGGGTGAAATAATGAGGGTACGTTTCATATTGAAAATTTTAGAAAATAGAAAGCAGGTTTGTGATGGGAAGCATCAAAAAGGAACAGCTCGCATAGTGAAAGATTGATTCGAAAATACTTACTACACTTATATAAAAGCTAAGCCTGCATAAAGTGTATATAAGTGACAACAGCTGACTTGAGAAGAGGGCGACCTTCGATAGGAATGTAGCAGGAAACTTGGTCGTATCGTATATGGAATATAGCACTTATACCGGTGTCTGCTTTTTATAGGGCGCTGCGGTGGTCCCCCACTGCGTCCTCTAGGACTTGTAACCTGAGTAACATCAACACGTCTCTGAGCAGCGTGAGGGGTCTGTGGGTAGCTCGGCATCCCAGTGAAGGGGCTACTTGGGGGAATTATTCTATAAGGAAACCTAGGAACGCTTGTAAGTCTTGTCAGAATTAAACATTTATATACAAATAAATTTTCTAATATTAAATTTAAGTATCGTCAATGAAATCAGACCATAATATTGCTTTGCTCCACGAAAATGTTGAAATAACAATACTCAAAAAACATTTGTTCTTTCCTATTCTACTTGATAGAGGAGAGTAACCAAACATGGGCTACCATTTTGTTTTCGCCTTAAAAATAAAAAACTATTAAAACATTAACCATTTATTGACGTCAAAATAATCACACATACATTTTTAAAGAGCTAAGGAACAATCCTATGTTCTTAATATTATAATATATTACTAAATTGAGCATTAAACAAAATATCAAAGTAGACGCTAAATATGGAACAGGTACTCAAATATGGGCTACACATAGAAACAATTAGACCACATTTAGTTATTCCCCTCTACTGGTATTGTAGAATCGTATAATTTTACAGTTATAATTTTATTTATTAAAATTACACGAGCACTCTTTCTTTCGTCTTTTTGAAGGATTAATCCCTATCTTCATAACAGAAATACTTCTAAATAACCTTTATACTTTATATCAAAGGAATCGCTCCCAAGATGCCAGAATCGTAAGGGATTCTTTAGAATTATAGATGGGCAAATACTTTCAAAATAAGTATGAGTAGTGTACTCAGTACCTTAAAATAATCGATTTCAAAATCGATAAAATATGGAAAAAAATACTGAAAAAAATATGTCATAAATAAATTATTAATAGACTTCAAAATGGACAGAGGCAAATTAGTGAAATTTATACTCTGTACTTCAACGGGTTGATTATTTGAGTACAGTACTCTAACTTTTATTTGTGAGTATTAGTACATCTCAATTTAAAATAGTTCAATTTTGGTTCTTTTTTCCAATTTTAGTTCTTTAACCAAAAAATAACACCATGCAATATCGCTTTGGAGAAAAGATCTATCGCTTTCTACTTGAGATTGATTCTTAAAAGCGAATATGTTGTAAGATATTTTATTTTATTAGTTTAAGTTTTAGTTTGATTTTTTTCCCTGAAATATTTGATTTTAATTAACTCTCTAAAATAAAAAATTCTGGCACAGAAGGACGGGATTTCCTTCAATAGTTATCATATTTTTAAAAAAATGAGTACGCAGTGTATTTAAATGGCAGATAACAAACATTTATTATTAAGACTTATGTATAACAAATCAGCTCATGGTCTTAAAACAGTACGAATCTCTAAACGTACTGAGCCCAAGACCCATCTTGAGCTGTAGAGGTACAGGTAAAAAAAAAATACAATATCAAACACTAATACAGGCGTTTGACACGGTTGACCATAGTATCCTTCTTAACAAACTCCAAAATCTACCAGTATTCAACAGTGCTTTACGCTGGTTTCAATCCTTCCTCTCCGATCGTTCTCAGTATGTTGTAGTGCCGGATCAACCTCCTTCCTGTACCCTACCTCTATCCTGTGGTGTCCCTCAGGGATCGTCTCTATCTCCTACCCTATTCGCTATCTACATTAATGACCTCCCTCTACATATTAATCACTCTAAATACCACCTCTATGCTGACGATTTCCAAATATACCTCTCTTTCCCACCTTCCGACCTATTATTAGCTACAAAAAGATTACAAGAGGACATAAATCGAATAAGCCACTGGGCTGAAGTGAATAAGTTAAAATTAAATGTTGAAAAAACAAAAGCAATTGTAATAGGATCCCCTCACCTTCTGAAAATTGTTCCTCATATTCCAACCTTGTTCCTCAATAGTAATCCTATAAAGTTCCACCCTACTGTCCGAAATCTGGGAGTAACCTTCGATCAAAGTCTATCCTTCAAAAATCATATTTCAGAAATCTCTCGACGTACCCTTTCAACCTTGAAGCGACTGTATTCCCTCCGTCACCTATTTCCGCTTGAAACCCGAATACTCCTCGTTACCTCCCTAATATTCCCCCACTTCGACTATTGCTGTACGGTATATGGTGGTGTGTCTGGGGATCTCGAGGTAAAAATAAAGCGCTTAATCAATTCCTTTGTTCGCTTCATCTTCGGGGTCCCTAGATACACCTCTGTATCCCAATTTTATGGCGAGTTGAAGTGGCTTAACCCTTCCAATCGTCGCAAGTATTTCCTTGCGTCATTCCTTTACCAAATTATCCAATCCCGCCGTCCATCATATATTTTTGACCTCCTACAGTTCAAATCCTCTGTTCATTCCCGTTCTACACGCTCCAGGCCTTCGGATTTATACAGTACGGCCCATAGAACTGCACATTTCGACAGATCCTTTCTCATTCGATCCTCCATCCTATGGAATTCTATCCCTTCTTCCATTCGTCACTCCAATTCTTTTTCTACCTTCAAATCCCGCATATTTGATCACTTATTGCACATCCAAGCTCAATAGAATTCTAAATAAGCTTTTTATTTATTTTTTTTTATATATATATTTTTTTTTCTCATCTCATTTAAATATGTATATTTTATACCATTAATTATTAACTTGTTTATATTTAATTAATTTACTCTAAGACTCTAAAGCCCTTTTTTTGTACATTTTGTATATTTTGTTCTAAAGGGACATGCCCCAGAATAATTTATTATTATTATTATTAATATTGCCATACATATTTAAAAAATAAATCGTTTCGCAGTGGATAAAAAAAAGTTCTGACTAAATTAAATTTTTGCAAAATGTATTAAAATAACTACAGGTGAAACAGAGAATCGTGAAAAGTATTGTCTCATATTATGCCAAGACTCCGATTACCACGTACAACACAACAAAATATAATATCCAATAACTTAATAAAATCTACAATCACCCCAGACCTCTTCAATAACAGACATTGTTCAGTATATCTACCTTGACCCTAGCGTTGCCTTTATCAGAACATGGGTTGCTAGTGGAGAAAGCTAGGGCTCCTTCTAAGAACCAACTTCAATGCATCTGATAGTGCATTTAATTATCTCGAGTAGAGGCTAAGGTCATGGCATCTAGGGAACAATAACACTTCTATTTTAAGGAGATACCACACGACTTCACAATGACCGTCCTATTTACGAGTACAGAGACCCCACATTGAAGTGTACAGAACTGCATATTGAGTTTTTAAAGAGGAAAATACGAGGTTTAACTTTATAGAATCGCAAAGTTTATTTTTCCAAAAATATCGTCAGAGAAACGGTTTATTACTTTCACTTGCGTATATATGAAACATATAATAAGGGAAAGTATTGCGATCGTAAAAATTTTCGAATTCCAGTTTTCAACGGAAATACGCCTTTTAGAGTCTCCTGATTACAAATGACGAAGTCCTGAAAAAGCTCTCTGTATGTGAACGTGGGGAGTAAGACTAGCACGAAAATGAATCATCGTATGAAACGGAAATTTCATATCTTGTACAACTAACTATACGCCCGAGGATATTACAGTAACTTTTTCATCAAAATCAGCTAACCATAAGAGCCACTTTATACCACAATTTTCTCAAAAACGATTCTAACGATTTTGATTAAATTTACTGCAAAATTGATGTAAAGTTTAATGGGCTTTAATATCATGTTGGGCTTTAATAGTCAGACAGAACATTAATGCCGATATTTTTCTCCTCAAAAGTACATTAAATTAAAAAAAAAAAAAAAAAAAAAAAAAAAAAAAAAAAAAAAAAAAAAAAAAAAAAAAAAAAAAAAAAAAAAGGAAATTAATTTACGATTCGATATCAACGAAGGGAAAATAGCAAAATAGTTTTAATACAATTTTTGTGTTGTTTTTTAAAATAAAAAAAACAGTTATACAGACGTATAATATACCGTTGGAAAGCTTAAGATTTTAGAAAGCATATTATCTTATACACAAAATTGTAAAAATTACCAGTGATGTTGAGAAAAGCCGAATAAAACTTACATACTGTCGTATATAATAATATAATTAAACACATTTTCCTATTGAAACTCATTGTAATTAGTTATTTAAAGAATTTACTTTATCTTTAACAGTATTTAAAAATTCTTGAATTGATATTAATAACAGAGATAAGTGAAAGAGATGATTTGCGAGCACCAGATTTTTATAATTTTTTTTTTTTTTGCATTCTTCCATATGATTCTCTGGTTTTAGATGAGTTAGCGTGCATATTATAAATAACGGAACTTAAAGTAAACTCATTTAACTGGAGTGATTCTATCCCTTCCCTCTATTTATGGTTAAAAGAATTTCACCTGTTTGTTCCTTCTGGCTAAGTAAACTATCAGATTAGATAAAATTAGAGGTAAATTCAAATATCTTAGCTAGGTATTTCGAACCCGTTTAAATTACTGCCGCTATCAAATGAGCTACCGCCGCTACAAGCGGTGCGAAATCCGAACAGGTTTGCCAGCCTTCTAGAGAACGCCAACCCGCTCAGGCGTCATCTTTTTTGGAATGGAGATAACTTCCAGCTGTCAATAGCTCCCAACTTTTTCTCTTTTAAATGCCATCCTTATAGAAAGAAACACTCACCAGAACTAAAAATGATTATAATTAAAACTCCACGTTCAGTTAAGATGACAAGCTGGTCTATCCTTAAAACTGAAAAGCGTAAAATACCAATTCAATAGACGAGGAAAATCCTGGTTTTACCAAATTGGGACGTGATCATAGATACATATTGTTTTTATGTTAATCTCAGATGATTATTTTTGACTTGAAAAACCTTGACTGAAAACAGGTAATTTTAAATATACGCGCGCGCACACACACACACACACATATATATTATATATATATATATATTTATGTATGTAATAATAGTAGCTATAGAGGAACCTATAGCTAATGAAATTTTAGAATGCATACCGCCGAAACTTATACAATTAATTATTATTATTTTATATTAATTTTATTTTATTCGATTATAATTCATATTTTAGTTTTAATGGCATGTAAAAAACTATTTGATGGACGAAATATCCATCAAATATACCTTCCTATTATAGAGCTACAGTTTGAATGAAATAAATAATAATAAAATATCAAGTCTCAATATAAAAAATTAAAAAGAAATAACTTATTTTTTCTTTTCTAGTTCTACATAAACAATCGTCAAATATAACAGGAAAATGTATTAAAACATTTATCTTAACTTGATGATTTGGATACCGTTTAAGTAGGACCAAAAAAAAAATATATAGGTGATTATATATATAGGTGTTTATAAATAAACATAAATCATTGGCAAATAAATATAATGGCTAAATATTAAAATGATATTAAATTATATTTGTGTAACAAAAAGAATTTTTTTTGCTATAAAATAAAGGTAATACATTTTAAAAAATAAGGTAAAATGGAACAATCATGATAATTGATTAGTACTACATAAAAGGAGCATCTGAAATTTTTATATATAAGCTAAGATTTAAAAATTCTATATTCTAAAAATGAACTACAAAAAATATAAAAAAATATATATATATATATATATATATATATATATATAAATTATATTATATCGTCCGTTTTAGCCATAGTAGCATAAAGTGACGTTAAATAAATAAACAAACAAACAAACAAATATATATATATATATATATATATATATATATATATATATATATATATATATATATATATATATATACAGAAATTGACCAATATATTTCTAATTTTATTGATTAGTAATATTATTTTATTATAAAATTGAAGAAATTTGATTAATGTATATATGTATTAGCCAGTATATTGAATACCGAATGAACAACAATGGTTTTCGTTCATAACCCCAGTGACTTCAATGTTCCTAGCAACAGAAGATGGGCAACTCGTTTCAGTTTATTTCTTTTAATTGTGAAAATCTAATTACAATCAAAATAACCTGAATTCTAAAAAATACAAATTAATTTTTGTTCAAATTATATTTAACACAATAATTGATCATTACACATTTCCTGAAAAGATACATTTATTTTTATTGTATAATTAAAATAAAGTTGAAAATAACTTCTGTGAATAAGGAACAAAAACCGAGTGTAGGGCATAGAATGTTTTGAAATGAGTTGAAATGCTACTAGAAAACATCTGCTCCGAAAAAGAGTAAATAAACCGGAAAATACGGTTCTCGGCTCCCAAATTAGGTTATATACAGTATCAGAATGCTGAAATAAATTGTTTGAATCAACCAAAACTAAATATATGTCATATTATCATAAAAGATTGGAAACGTGTGCTGGTCGCAGGTTGCGTTATGAAACTTATCCTTAAAACATCCTTCGTAACCGGGCGATTTCTGGGTTGTTTTACCTAATCGGCAACAATAAGAAAAATAAAAACAAAATAAGGGTCATCGTTCTTAGTTGTTCAGGAATCCGGAGTACGATCCATGACAGCAACATTATAATGAGACATTTGTCATTTAATTAAGATAATGAGAAACCAGCTTCAGAAGCATTCTGTCTTTGTAAACATATCGAGCTCTTGTGATATACCTAAACATTGTAATAAATTTACAGTATCTTCATTAGGTTCGGTTCTTTGCGATGTGCATAGACTATAATTGATTAATGATTGCATTAATGACACAATTATTCATTTTATTACGTTTCTGTAGATGGTTATGAAAGATGAGATTTAAAACATATAAAGAAAAATGTTAAAACTCGTATAAGAGACTAATCTATTATCAATGAAATTTAGAAAACTAAATTTTTTTGCTTGCTTATTTTTCTCCTTTTAAGCAAATATATTGATAATCTTTTGATTACATGGGTAAAATATCTAATCAGAACACTCTTATGTGTAGTTTGTTAATAGTTGTCATATTCCCAAATTTAATTAAGACGTAAACAATAATTTAATAAACTCACCAAAAAAATCCTCCCAGGTAAGAGAGCTGTCCGAGTCGTAGGCGTCCATCGCTGTAATCAAAATATAGAAACACAAAAACAGTCAATCACAAAACATTCATTAACGAAACTGAGACAACCGACCTGGCCCGGAGCCGGCCGAGTACTAAATCCCCTCCATTCCATCGCCCACCCCCACTGCTTCCAGACTTTCACATCGATGTATGTCCACAATCGATTTTTTTCCCTCCAGAAGCAAAGAATTAATAATATCGTATTTACTGATATCACTTGTCGAATAACGTGTAAAAGAAACAGATGGATGAACAGCAGGGAGAAGTCAAAACAACCTGAAACTTTGTCCGATTTAAAGTATCCGAAAAAAACGCTAAAGTCATTGGGCAATGACTTATATTCTCTCTCTCTGTCTCTCTCTTTTCTATCTATCTATATATATATATATATATATAAAATGATAACGCGATTCTTGGGTTCCACTAACTCCTTCTAAATCACGCAATGGATTTTGATACGGTTTCATCTATTGTTTAGGGCATTATTTCGTGAAGGTTTATAAGTGCAATACATTGCAATCTTTAGATGCAAAATTAAATTTTCTGTAATCAAGGAAAAAAAAAATTGGTTGCAGAGAGGAATAAAATATCGCTGGGAAGCGCATGGTTTTAGAAAAGTTAGTTTGCAACAAAATAAGTTTTACACGATAATATAAATTTGTTACATGTAGCGGAACCTCATTGAATAAACTGTGTAAGATGGGTTCAAGAAATTTTCAATTTGACGGAAAAAATGGTATATGTCTATATAAACATATGAATATCTTTATTTCTCTAATGAACAGATGATTCCAAAGCGATAAACTCTAATTTAGACAAACAGAGATTCTTAAAAATATGACAATAAATTTAAATTTCCCCCGTTAAACACACGACTTTCACTTACCTCGGCGGTTAAAATCAATTTAAGAACTATTAAATAAACGTATCATGATTGGTCCTAACTGTAAGATAAAAAATATATTTACAGGTTGAACATAATGCCCCTAAATAATTTTTAATATTAAATAAACAACATTTTTTTTCTTAACAACTACAATAAGAAATTGAAATAAATTGTTAATTGAAATTTTAAATTAAAATTAATTGTTAATTCAACAACTACAATTAACAATTAACTTTAGTTAATTACTTTTACTTGTGAGCTTCAATTAAATTTAATTGTTAATTAATTACTTTTAATTGTAATTGGCACAGCTCTACTCCATATTACCTTTTACAACTTTGTTAATAAAATAATGTTTTTTTTTAAATATTTAGCTTTCCTACGGTATATTCATTATACATCTATGTTGCTGTTCTTATGTTCAAAAAACTAAAAATTATCTTTAAAAATATATTTCCTCTTTTCTCCTTTAGTTTATGGAGACCCTACTAGGGCACACCCAGCCTCAAAATTTGGGCGAAGTACCTGGGAACTGAGCGTGATCAAGGACTAGTCATTTCATTGCACTGCCATTGGCTTAGAAACAGTACGAATCTCTATATGTACTGAGCTCAAGGCCCTTCATGGGTTGTAGTGGTACAGGTTTTTTTTTTCCTACTTTAGTTGGTTATCAAATTCGTTCAACTTTTATATTTAGGCGCTTCTTACCAACCTGCTTATCATAATAAGATGATATGACTAATTTTACTGAATCTATAAAACTAAAGGTACTTTAGAGGAAGAAAGTTTAAAATATCGGGGTTTAAGCCCTTTCAGACTATTTCAATCAGAATTAAACCTTCAAGATATTAAAGCACGTTAAACTTTACATTGATATGACGAGTTAAATCGAAATCTTTATAGCCGTTTATCAGAAAATCGTAAAGAGGAGCCGTATTTAGTGAAAACGCTGTAACATCTCGGAGGTATAGTTAGTTGTCTTAAATATGAAATATCAGTTTCGTACTATTTTTCGTTTTCGTGTGTGTGTGTGTGTGTGTGAATGTGACACCCGTCAGCCAACTATTTCCCACCATAAAAATGCGTTGGAAGTGATGACCCTACCCTATAACTTATCATCGAGAATCGCAAATGCATTCTTTTTGGATTGCGCCATCAAGAAGCCGGTTAGAAAAGTTACATTTGTTAAATATTGTAATAAACCAAAGCAAATAGTTTCCATTCTCAACACTTTCTTTATCTTTCTGGTTTGGAGTGTGGTACAAAACACGTCGACTGTATCTTCACTATTGTTAGGCTAATTCAGTTGTATACCCATTTAGAGTTATGTACTATCAATATACAAGTATATGCGAGCATTTATATCTCTTTAAACTTATACACGCTAAATTACTAATATGATAATGATTGTCATTTTACGAAAATTTGTTCTATATTGTTATTATTTTATTTTTACTTTCACTTACTATATATAGTAAGGGGAAGTATTGCGATCGTGAAAATTTTCGAATTCCAGTTTTCAACGGAAATACACGTTTTAGGGTCCCCTGAGTCCAAATAACCAAGTCCCGCAAAAAGGTCTGTGTGTGTGTGTGTCTGTGTGTGTGTGTGTGTGTGTGGTAACTCCCGGGCGGAAACGGTAAGTCCTATGAAACTGAAATTTCATATTTAAGACAACTATACGCCCGAGACGTGACAAAACTTTTTTCATTAAAATGAGCCTACCAGAAGAGGCACTTTGTATTATGCATTTTTCTCCTTTTTTCGATTTTCTCAAAAACGGTTCCGACGATTTTGATTAAACTCGCTATATCGATGTAAAATTTAATGGGCTTTAATATCATGTAGGTTTTATTAAGATAAAAATGGTCTGACAGGGCTTAAATGCCGATATTTTAAATTTTCTTCCCCTAAAGTACCTTTAATTTTGTAGATTCAATAATAATTTCTAGATTATCTTGTTAATGCTGATGAAAAACTGGTAAATATATAAATTGAATAAATTCGATACCCAACTAAAGGAGAAAACAGAAAAAATATTTTTTTAATGCAATTTTTCATTTTTGAACATAAGAGCAGTAATATACATGTGTGATGTACCATTGGAAAGCTAAAGATTTTAGAAAAATTATCATCTCATACACAATCAATTGATACAAGTGATTATTTTAGATAATAAGGTAATCAATTTTTTAATAAAACTTATGTTTTTATAGAAATTCCATTTAATTAATTGTTTAATGATTTCACTCATTTTTATAACTAACTGTATTTGAAAATTCTTTAATTTATTCTAAAAATGGAGGTAAGTGAAAGTCGTGTGTTGCTCGCACCAGATTTTTAATAATTAGATACGCACCAAGAGTGTT
Source organism: Piezodorus guildinii (assembly GCA_023052935.1). NCBI lineage: Eukaryota > Metazoa > Arthropoda > Insecta > Hemiptera > Pentatomidae > Piezodorus > Piezodorus guildinii. The sequence continues at coordinate 115,871,412 of CM041292.1, read as the reverse complement.
TTACAAACTTTGTAAATTCCTCTCAGCTAGATATTTCCTCATTATCCATTCCTACCTCACTGATAGATCTTTAAAAATAGATCCTATTCTTCCCTCTTTTTCTCAGTCTGCTGGTGTTCCTCAAGGAAGCACCCTATGATCCTATTTTTTACACAAACCCTAAAGCTCATATTCCAATCCATTCTAACGCCTTTATTTCTACTCAAACTGAAGTCACTTAATTCTAATTTAATTTACTTTAGTTCTATCCAATTATGATGATCCAATGATATAATTGTTCCCTCCCACACTCTTCAATCCCACCACAGAGACCTTGAAGTATGATGTCTAAATTTTAGAGTAAATTCCAACAAGTACCACAAAATATCTTCACCCTTCATCGTAAGCCTATGACTTCCTTTCCAACAGTATTGTTTAATAACACTCCGTTCGTCCCTGTTAAACAGATCCAACACCTACATCATTATCTTGACAAACGTCTTACTAGGAATCCTCAGGCAGGAGTTAAATGAAAAGAAATTGCTCGCCATTTTCGGCTACTTCAACAACTACTAGAAAAAAAAAAAACCTGTACCACTACAACCCATGAAGGGTCTTGGGCTCAGTACATATAGAGATTCGTACTGTTTCTAGGCTAACGGCAGTGCAATGAGGTGATTTAGCCGAGATCACGCTCAGCCGCCAGATTTTTCCCCAATTATTTTGGATACCCAATTTAAAGAGGCTGGGTCTGCCCCAGGAGGGTCTCCATACCCTAGGGTCGCCCCCCCCCCCCCCCCGACTGAATCAACAGAATAAATAATATTCTGCCATAGCCGAGATTCGAAACCAGGACCCGGAGCACAGCAGACTAGCGCTCTATCCACTAGACCACGCCGCCCCCCTCCTACTAGACAAAGCTTAAGTAAAAAAGACTGATTTACGTGACTATCGTAAGGCAACTTTGGACATGGGAAGTTGAGCTTTGGTACTCTGCCATCGAATTTTTCTCGCATTCAATCCTCCGCAAAATCCTCAATGCTCCTTACATTCTCACCGATAAACTCATCCATCACGATCTTAATGTTTCGTATGCTGCTCATTTGGTCCAAGAAAGAAACCATTTTTACTTTCACTTACTATATATAGTAAGGAAAGTATTGCGATCGTGAAAATTTTCGAATTCCAGTTTTCAACGGAAATACACGTTTTAGGGTCCCCTGAGTCCAAATAACCAAGTCCCGCAAAAAGGTCTGTGTGTGTGTGTGTCTGTGTGTGTGTGTGTGTGTGTGTGTGTGTGTGTGTGTGGTAACTCCCGGGCGGAAACGGTAAGTCCTATGAAACTGAAATTTCATATTTAAGACAACTATACGCCCGAGACGTGACAAAACTTTTTTCATCAAAATGAGCTTACCAGAAGAGGCACTTTATACCATGCATTTTGCACCTTTTTTCGATTTTCTCAAAAACAATTCCGACGATTTTGATTAAACTCGCTATATCGATGTAGAATTTAATGGGCTTTAATATCATGTAGGTTTTATTTGGATAAAAATGGTCTGACAGGGCTTAAATGCCGATATTTTAAATTTTCTTCCCCTAAAGTACCTTTAATTTTTTAGATTCAATAATGACAACTAGATTATCTTGTTAGCGCTGATGAAAAACAGGTAAATATATAAATTGAATAAATTCGATACCCAACTAAAGGAGAAAACAGAAAAAATATATTTTTAATGAAATTTTTCGTTTTTGAACATAAGAGCAGTAATATACATGTATGATATACCGTTGGAAAGCTAAAGATTTTAGAAAAAATATCATCTCATACACAAGCTTTTAGAAGTTAATAGAGAGTGATGAGAAGAAGATAAAACTAACTGATTATTTTAGATAATAATATAATAGATTTTTTAATAAAACACATGTTTCTATATAAATTCAATTTGATTAATTCCTTAATAGTTTCACGTATTTTTATCTCTAGCTGTATTTGAAAATTCTTTCATTGATTTTAAAAATCGAGGTAAGTGAAAGTCGTGTGTTGCCCGCACCAGATTTTTTTCTATGAAAAACTCCATTCCCACTCTAATCTATTAATTCAAATCCATGCTTCAACTTCCCTTCCCGACAATCTTTCAAGAAGTCTGAAAAGAAGATGGGAGCGAGACCTCCTGATTTAGAATACTTATTGGAGTACTGCCAATGAGTAATGTCTCTAAATTTTTATCATGCCATTGCATTATATTTCCACCACTTTTACATGCTTTTTCTATTTTGATATAGCTGCATTCATGATATATATTTGCTTTAAATATAAAAAATACATAGAACTTAGAAACTTGCACCAAAAATAAAATAATTAAGACAGAGATTCAAAAGAAATTATATATTTATAGGAAACCATTTAACTGCAAAACAATTATAAAACTATAATTTGCATTATGAATTAACATTATCAAAAATATTTGTGGAAAAAAAAATTCTGTAACATACATATTTAAGGAGAAAATAAGATGTTCGAAAATAATTCGTTTTTTTTTATTCTGAGTTATATAAAAATATTCGTTAAAAAATTAAAATACAATAATGCTTTAATATTAATCTTTAATAATTTGGATAGTTAAAAGAATGATTAAAAGTGATAGAGGCTAGCTACATTTATTATATTAATGAAATTTGTAACAGCGAATAATTTCTCAAAAACAAAGAGAATTTAATGTTCGAAGTTTTAAGTACGAATGCGTTTCCATCAAATGATTAGATATAAAGATGAAATAGTGTAAAAATAATGATTATAAAAAATGTCGAGTGCAGTGAAATTTGTTAAGATTTATATCAAACAAACGATTATTAAATAGACTAGAGAGGGGAGAGTCGGAGAATCTGGGGAAGTAGAGCGTCTCCAGAGAGTAGGGAAAAAACAACAAAAGAACAAAGCATTGTTTTGCCACTAATATTTTCACGAAGAAAAAATAAATAAGTAAACGAAATATGGCTAGGATTTCTCAAGATATTGTGAAAAAAATTCGTGTTATCAAAGAAACCAAGTCATCACTAATAGTGGTGGCATTTTAAAAATTGTTTTTTTATTTATTTATAGTAATTTACAACTGTACTAAAGAATACAATAAGTAAATATGTAGAATGAATATAAAAAGTCATGAAAATGTCTTGAGAAAGAACCACCCAGTGGTAGCACTTCACTAACTATTTTAATACAGTAGGTCCCGAGGCACCTTCTTTTCAGTCGCCTTGGAGGGTTATCAGGGATATCTGAGGAAGATAAATTACGGACAAGTGGGTTTGTATGTGCAGGGAGTTTAGAATGGAAAGAGGAGTATCTATCACGGGCTATGTCTGCAACAAATGGGATGTTTAGGTCATTATAGAGGATTTGATTTGTGACAAATAGGAGCATTCAGATTTGCGAGGATTTGGATTGTAAGCTGATGCGGAGGAATTAGATAGTTCGAGAGCCAAAGCTCGATCATTGCCTAATGGTTGATAATTGTGATGTAGATAAGTCTTTGTAATGTACTGGAAGTTTTGAACTTTGTTAGTAAGTGTTGTAGTAATCGATATCTTCAAGCAGTTTCTTGTCGTTTCAGTCTCGTGGAGGATCATTTTAAAATAAATATCAGATAGAGCATTTGTACAGCATCCGCTACTATTTATAATACTAAATAAAACACGAATAGGAGCTAATATTATTCTTTCACTTAACTATATATAGAATATACAGTAAGGGAAGTATTGCGATCGTGAAAATTTTCGAATAAAGTCTGTGTGTTTGCGTGTTTTTTGTAAGTCCAGCATGAAACAAAAAGAGTACAAAAATGAAATTTCATATTTAAGACAGCTACACGCCTCTGATGTTCCAGCAACTTTGTCTTTAAAATCAGCTGACCTAGAACCGGTGGTACTTTATATTGTGCATTTTGACACTTTTTACGATTTAATCATAAACGGCTCTAACGATTTTAAATGAACTCCCTATATTGATGTAAAATTAAATGGGCTTGTATATGTGATGTAGGTTTCATTCTGATTGAAATAGTCTGACAGAGCTTAAATGAGGATATTTTAATGATGGAGTTTTGTTGACCGTTGAGAAATTAGATGAGGAAGATGGTTGGGGGTGCGGTCATAAATTAAAAACACACATTTAAAATAAGTGTTATTTTAATTATGTGCCGACGTTTCGGCCTACAATGTGGGCCTTCATCAGGGCTAAAAGAAACAAGATAACAACCAATGTAATTATAGACTTAATAATGCGTTAGGTATATAATAATAATATGACAGTAATAAATTATGGGAACATAAATAAAATTAAATGTAAAATGATAATAAGATGACAATTATAAAGTATGGAAATAAGGTGACAGTTATAAAGTATGGAAATAAACAGAATTAAGATGATAGTTATAAAGTATGGAAGTAAACATAATTGAGATGATAATATTGTAATGAGAATATATAAAGAGAGACTAAGCAAATGAAAAAAATGACAAAGGAAAAATATGTGAACAATTAAAATTTTAAATATTAACAATTTTGAGTTGATAAATGACGGTAATATATTAAAAACATAGTTAAGAGTATAGGTAATATATAAAAAAAAACATAGTCATTACAAAAGAGAAACAGTATGAATGAAAAATAATTTAAATTTTAAAATAATGTAATATTAAACTAATAATTATATGTCAGGATATGTAACGGAGAAAGATATGAGTATGGAAAGAGGGAGAAAGAAATGGGCGATGAAAATAGATCCTTATCAATAAGAAAAAAATACACACTTACATACATTCAAGTCTAGTCAAAAGATTAACCATATATCATCTTAATAACATTGATACAGGACGGCTAAATATACAAGTTGGACGGATTTGATGATCAACGAAAGGATAAAAGACCAAAACTATTTTTTAAATGTAATGTTTGATAATAAGAACAGTAATAAAGACGGATCATGAAAGAGAAAGATTTAAAAAAAAATATATTATCCGATAAACAAGGTTGTAAAAGGTTATATAAAGTGACTAATGGAGAATAAACTTATTACTGATTAACAATTTAATATAGTTATATTATTTAATCTAAATCATATGTTTCCAACGAAAATAAATACACGTTTTATTAAAATCAACTTAAAATACTTTTCAAATTAAAGTATATTTAATAGTTTTTAAATTTATTTTAACAGTCTATGTAAGTTAAAGTCGGGTGTTGCCCGCGCCATATTTTATTTTTAATAATATTTCATATTATAGAATTTTTTAAAAAGTAATATTTGATGCTATTATCCGAATTAATTTTTTACTTTGAATTAATTCACTTACCTATATATGAAACATAAAGTAAGGGAAAGTATTGCTATCGTGAAAATTTTCTAATTCGAGTTTTCACTGAAAATACAGGTTTTAGAGTTTTTATAGAAAAGAGCATTTAATTCCCTAGCTGCATTTATTTTATGGAATTCAACAAAAAATTAATGTGGTGTCCGATAAGTGGCAAGTCTTACCAAACTGGAACGCGCCATTAATTGTTGTAATGAATTTGCCCAAGTGTAGTGCAGTGAGCCTAAAGCCCTCACCCATAAATTTTATATTTCACAATTTCATTATTCATATATACCTACCTACTCAGTTGTACTCTCAGGGTCAAGTGAACCTTGTTCAAACTTAATAGTTATTTTTTCATTTTCTTAAGGCCATTTTGACATGTTGCAAATAAATTTTATGGAAATGTTAATTTTATGATAATTTACTCCACACACAAGCGGTATTTCCTAATGCATGGCAACATGGTAATGCATTATTTTATTAAATTTTATCGAAATGTTAATCTGATTCCTTATTCCCTATAATTTAGAACAACATACATATTTAGTATTCAACGTGAAATATTATATTGTATTAGATATCTCCTAAGCAAGCCATTTAAATTCCAGACTGATCTGTGTGACAATAGATTTCATCTTTCATTCATATTAATTCTATATTAATGTTATTATATTTACATTAAAAACACCCGATTTCTGAAGTTTAAATTTAAGATTAGGGGTTACCTGTAGCATAGTGGCTGGCATAACAGCCTTCTATGCCCAACCCAGAGTCTATGGGTTGAAACCTGTGGGTGACCCAAGACCCTGGGATTTTTCAATGATAAAAAAAATCCTTAGTTTTGCCGTCCTTCGAATGAGACGTAAAAAGGTGATCCCGAGCCTGTGCGATGTCAGGTACTAGTTAAAGATCCCTATCGTAACTAAGTAGACCATAAAATAAACACACCATAAAAACAATAGTTCCTGCAGACACAGGTTAATTTTTGACATACCTACTCCTAATTTAAGTGTATCGTTTCGCTCTGATTAAACTTAAAGAAATATTTCAGATGAACGATGTTTGAACAGGTAAACGGTCCTCAAATAACTACATCACCTTCTCAAAAGGTATCAATTTGCTTTCATATATATGGGATCAGCATTGGTTTAGTGGGTAGCAGAACAGCCTTATATGCACAAGGTACATACCCGACAGATAACTCACGGATATTTTAAATAGATTTAAAAATCCTTAATTTTGCCGTCTTTCGAATGGGACTTAAAAAGGTGGTTCGATCCTATGCGATGCCAGGTACTCGTAAAGATCCCTATCCTAATTAAACCTGGAGCGGCAAAATTTAGGACTCCCACTGTAGCATCGTCCGATTAGCCATAGTAGCATAAAGTGACGTTAAATAAATAAACAAACATTATAAGTATGAAAAATCTATTTATTACACTGTCAGGAAAATAATTTTTTTTTTTTTTTTTTTTGAGGCACCCATAATAATCATATAGAATGGGAAAGATGGTCGAGGATGCGGTTAAGTATTTGTTTGCTAACGTATCGGCCTACATCGTGGGTCCCGGGTATGAGAATTCATAATGATTAAGTTTAGTTGACCCCCCATTGGAAGGATGATGGAGTTTGTGGAACCTCATGATGGAGTTTAATAGTTATGTAGTGTAAACCGAAACGTCAGCATACAAATACAATAAGTGTTACTTATCAGTGAGTTGGTTTTTTAACTGCCCACCCTCAACTATCTTCCTCATTTAATGTTTTCAATGGTCAACTAAAGTTTATCATTATGATAATTATCAGCTATAATCCTGAAATAAAAAAAAACAGTCAACTGCCCATTACTTGAAATATGTTTTGTTGAGAGAAATCGATTCAATGTTTATTAATGAGTTAAATTTATGCAAAACCATAATTTGATCATAAAACTAAATGAAAAACATATTATAATAAAGTATTTATGATCCATTTTACATCGAATAAAAGAAATAGATAACTTTTGACGAACGTTTTGTTTATCCTATACTACAAATCTGAATGGTAAAAATAGTTCGGATACAACACGGGGTTGTTATAAATAGTCAAATCCCTTCCAACATAGCAACACTAGAGGCACATTATGGAGGGCGCTTTATCTGAAGGGGTAGTTATTTTAGAACTAAAAATACACAAGGAGGTACTTGACAGAGGCCTGTATTTATGTCCTGAAAATGGAAGGAATGGTCTGACCAGTCAATAAAGAACTTTAAGGAGGTATAAATCCTAAAAGGTTTTCCTTTACCGGGCGTCATGTCAGGTGATAGTCTTGGTAAGGCATTCATTTATCTCAGAAATTGGTTTGAAAGTGCAATGTATTCCGCTAACTTCAAACGATTTGTGGTGTTCACTATACAGTAATGGGTTCAAACCCACAGGTGGTCTTATGATTTTTAATGGGATAAATATCCTTAGCTATGCCGTCCTTCGGAAGAGACGTAAAAAGGTGGTCCTGAGCCTGTGCAATGTCAGGTACCTGTTAAATATCCCAATCCTAATTAAACCTGGATAGACAAAATTTAGTAATCCCAATGTAGCATCGTCTGATTAGCCACATTAGCATAAAGTGACGTCAAAATAAACTATACAGTAATAATTGATAGCAACTTAATATTAAATTTTAAGACGGCCCATTTCTTTAATGAAAAATAGAAATACCCATTTGGTTGATAAGATAACAAACAGTACATGTAATGTTAGGCACAAAATACCATCCAATGTTTTGTGCCTTTGATGACATACCTCATATCCCAAAATCCGTGGAATGAAAATATTTGACAAGCCGTAGATCGTAATAAGATTATCTTTACATGCTTGCAATGCATCAGAATTGGGGTACAATAAAGCCATCTTTGGGACATTTAGAAGATACCACATATCTTCAGTGTGACGTCACAAGAACCTGTAGGAGCTTGGAATCGAAACTCTCCCACATCCGCACAACTCACCGGACCTCTCATCTACGGGTTATTACATAAATATACACTACAAACACTAACCAGCGTCTAAAACCTGTGAAAAATTGTCGCTCTCACGAGCGATTGACAACGCCTTTTTTTATAACTAGGTGCTCAAAGCTTGCCCCTTTTTAAGGCTGAGCCTCACTGCCAGAGAACAAGGTAGGTGACAATTCGCGTGATTTGGTGATATTGAATTCTTATACCTCCAATTATACCTTGCACCACGACCTTAATGTTCCATTTATTTCAGACCTAATTCCACCAGAACCTCATTCATCACCCTAATCCTTTAGCTCAATCCCTATCCAGCTCCACTCATCCATACAACCCACCTAGAAGGTTGAAACGGCAGTGGCCCCGCGACCTTTTGTAAATATATTGGAGTTCTAGCACTGGCTAGATTCTCCACTCAATGTGATGTATGTATGAGTGTGTGTATGTGTATATAAGTATAAGTGAATTATTGACTTTTGTATTGATTCATTATTGTGTATATATTTTATTGTAATTTTATGTTGTGTAAATATTGAATGAATGTAGTATGTATGATATCTTTCAGCACTACTATTAATGTCCAAATTGGGACAGATTGTAAAATTGTCTCAATAAAAATTGTTGTTGTTTGTTGTGAATTCTTTTATACACTCTCAAATACTTTCATCGGATAATTATTTGACGAACATATTTTTATAAAACTCCATAATTTATAACTTTCACTAAACTATAAATGAAATATATAGTAAGTAATGCGATCGTGAAAATTTTCGAATTCAAGTTTTCAACGGAAATACACGTTTTAGGGTCCCCTGAGTCCAAATAACTAAGTCCCGCAAAAAGGTCTGTGTGTCCGTGGTAAGTTTAGCATGTAAACAAAAAGTAGGGAACTGAAATTTCATATTCAAGACAACTAGAAGCCCGAGACGCGTTACAGCAACTTTTTTTTATTAAAATCGGCTAACCAGAAGAGACACTTTGAACCATGCATTTTATACCTTTTGACTATTTCTCATAAACGGCTCCAACGATTTCGACTAAACTTGCTATATTGATGTAAAAATTAATGGGTTTAATATCATGTAGGTTTCATTTGAGTACCTGACATCGGACAGGCTCCGGACCACCTTTTAACGTCCCCTCCGAAGGACGGCATAACTATGGATTTTTTACTTCCATTATAAAATCCTAGGACCACCAGCGGGTTTGAACCCGTGACCCTTGCCATTGGAGGCTGTTACGCTAACCACCCAGCTACAAGTGATCCTTCGAGAAAATATGAAGTGAAAATGTTTAGTTGTTCTGTGTAATTCTTCCACCAAAGCCTGAACTTCATCATCAAGAAAGGAAGTCGTTCCAAGACCTTTTTTGTCTTAAAGACTAGACTTTAGCCCTTTCAAAATTATTGAACCACCCTTAAAAGTGCACTCATTAATGCTGCTCTCCTTCCAGGGTTGATTTATATTTATGGGCACTATTCCAGCTGAGTTTAAATATTAAAAGAAAATTATACATTATATTGGTATTGTAGAAAACACTGAATTATTTCTAAGGAGCGAAATGCAACTGAGGTAAACAAACATTATCATTTGGAACATGATTAATATTTGTTGAGATTTATACAAATAAATAATCCACTAAAAATGTTTTTGTTAAATAGAGAGGTATTTAAAAAACAAAAACCCTGCATTATTTTCCAGACAGTCTAATAAATAGATTTTTCATACTTAAATTTTTTTTTTTAATCAAGAAAAAACCCTCTCATAGAGTGATAATATTTTGCAATTATATTATATTAAAAAATATTAATATTAACATATTCCTCCATCCTTCATATTTGATACCATGCCCGTAGTGGTAGATGATATCTAGGGAGGTGAGTATTATATTTCCCGCTAGCTTCCTTGCATACCTAATATCCATACAGAGATTCTCCAAGAAGCTCCTAGTCAAGTTTGGTACAGTTCTACAAGCCCTGATCCAAAGGTACTTTAGGAAGAAGTCTCTCTTTCAAAAGCCCTCACAGAACTTTGCTTTAAGGAAAGGGATACATTTATCATAAATTTCCTTCTTTTCCCTTTCCACCTTATAATAATAATAAATAAATTCTTCATTATTCTGGGACATGTCCCTTTAGAATAAAATATACAGAATGTACGAAAAGGGCTTTAGAGTCTTAGAGTAAATTAAATAAATATAAACAAGTTAATAATTACTGTTATAACATAGATATAATTAAATGAAAATAAAATAAAAAATAAATAAAAAGCTTATTAACAATTCTATTGAGCCTGGATATCCAATAAGTGATCAAATATGAGGGATTTGAAGATAGAAAGAGAATTGGAGTGACGGATGGAAGGAGGGAAAAAATTCCATAGGATTTAGGATCGATTGAGAAAGGATCTGCCGAAATGTGCAGTTTGGTGGGCCGTACTGTATAAATCTGAAGGCCTGGACCATGTATAATGGGGATGGACAGAGGATTTGAATTGTAGGAGGTCAAAAATGTATTATGGAAGGCGGGATTAGATAACTTGGTAAAGGAATGACGCAAGGAAATACTTGCAACGATTGGAAAGGTTAAGCTACTTCAACTCCCCATAAAATTGGGATACAGAGGTGTGTCTAGGGACCCCGAAGATGAAATGAACAAAGGAATTGATTAAGCGTTTTATTTTTACCTAGAGATTCCCAGACACACCACCATATACCGTACAGCAATAGTCGAAGTGGGGAAATATTAGAGAGGTAACAAGTTTTCAGGTTTCATCCGGGAATACAGTCGCTTTAAGGTTGAAAGGGTACAATGAGAGATTTCGGAAATATGATTTTTGAAGGATAGATTTTGGTCGAAGGTTACTCCCAGATTTCTGACAGAAGGGTGGAACTTTATAGGATTACTATTAAGGAACAGGGTTGGGATATGATGAGGAACAGTTTTCAGGAGGTGATGGAATCCTATTACAATTGCTTTTGTTTTTTCAACATTTAACTTATTTACTTCAGCCCAGTGGCTTATTCGATTTATGTCCTCATGTAATCTTTTTGTAGCTGGTAATAGGTCAGGAGAGGTATATTTGAAAATCGTCGGCATAGAGGTGGTATTTAGAGTGATTATTATAAAACCCAAAATGATTGCTGACTTTTCTATCTTAGGAAAAACTACATCAGCCTATGGTGTGAATCCATCCGATCTATGCAATAGACTTAATCGAAACAGGCAAAGTTTCTCTCTTTGAGTAACCTTATGAATTCATACTTTACTCAGTGGTGATGGAGTTTCAGTCTCTCTGTAGCATTTTTGGTGTATTTTAAGGGGAACCACATTTAAATATGTTAATTATTAAACCATTTCTTTTAATGTGTAAAAAAAACAACACACATTTGTAAAAATTGGATCATAGAAGAACTATAAATTATTGGTAAAGATTAATTGAAGAATATTTCATCTCATAAATATTAGTGTATAGGGAAGTTGTTATTGTAAGTTAATTAATATGAAATAATTGAAGGAAATTGAGAAAATATTAAAAGTAATATAATGATAACAGATATATCGTAAAACCATAATTATTTCCAATAAATAAAAAAAATTGGAAGAAAGTTATATCTAATATTTCTGTTTGGTGTTATAAAGAAAAAACTAGGTTCAGGGATCACTTGTAGCTGGGTGGTTAGCATAACAGCCTCCTATGCCAAAGGTCACGGGTCCAAACCCACAGGCGGTCCAAGGATTTTTTAATGGGAGTAAAAAATCCTTTGTTATGCCGTTCTTCGTAAAGGGACGTTAAAAGATGGTCCCGAGCCTGTGTGATGTCAGGTGATATAGGATATGATCCCTATTCTAATAAAACCTGGATAGGCAAAATTTAGGACTCCCACTGTAGCATCGTCCGATTAGCCACAGTTGCATAAAGTGATGTTAAATGAATATAGAACTTGGTTCATCACAATTTCACCAAATTACTCTTAATGTGTTTAATATTTTCCAAAACATTATTTTTATAAATTTCAATTTTGAGTTTTTATGAAAAAAAAAAAAACTATAAGATCTAGATAAACACTTCTTCGTAAGAAGCTACCACAGATAAAAACATATACATATATTTCATATAGAAATGTGATTGTAACTATTATTTATTAAAGAAAAAGGATTTTAAATAAAAAATAAATACTAGAACACTAGAAAATATTATTTTTCACATCCATAACAAAAGTAATGTCTGTTTTGGATGAATTTGTGTAATATGTAAAAAAAGGTGTGTATATGTAATAGAAAGAATAAAAAGCTAATCACTGATTTATATTTGTTTTCTTTGTACTGACTCTTCATATAATAAAACCATGTGACTGTGGATGTGAACTTTCTCCATATTAATATAAAAAAAATTATATTATAATAGAAGAAATCTGAGAAGAATTGGAAAAATAAAGAGCAGCTTATCACTGAATTACTACTAATTGAGTTGAGAGATTTCAATAATGATTCTCTGAAATATAAAATAATCTTATAAAGTGAAGTCTGGATTGTTTAATGAATAAGAACAAATGAATGAAATAACAAATGAAAAAATTTAATTACAATATCTTACATATTTACATTACTATGCAAGAGTAAGTATCAAAGCTGTACACAATAATAACAATAAAGATTAACATTATAACACATGTAAAATATTAAAACAGGAATGTACAAATCATAAATAAAAGCAAAGATTAAACAAAACACAAACACACTAAATTTTTCCAACAAATCGATTGTATTTGTTGTAGTTTTCAAAAATGTTGTTGAAAAGTTCTTGTTGGCCAATGGGTAATGCAGCTTTCAAGTAGGCTATTGCATGCTTATCACATATTGATAAGAAAGCATTGATAATGTTTGTGTAACAGAACTAGAAAAAAAAAAAAAAAAAAAAAAAATGTATATATATATATATATATATATACAAACACATTAAATAAATAAAACACATAATCTTAAAAGTTATACATTTTATACATGCTTTTATAAACAACTCAGTACAGAGGCAATTAAAATTCAGTTTATAACAACTAGATTATAGCACATTTGACATTAGCAATTATTCACAATAATTTGAGATGTATCCATGTTTTATCGATTATTATATTGAAAAAGAATGGTAAAAAGTTCATAGCATTGGTGAAAACAAAATTAATACAAATAATGAACACTTACCTTGATTTCAGAACAAATATTATAATGCTGAAAGATGTTCATAACATCAGCAATAATATATGGAGCCAGTCGAGCAAAATCCTTTTGTCTCTTGACCATAGTTGTAGCAGCCCTAAAAAATAAACAATACATTAATATATATTAATTAAATATATATTTAATTGCAGGGTTATAGAATATTGCTATATATTGAGAATACTGGGGTGTATGTAACAGTTTCTGGGCTACAGCCAGGGAGGTTCTTAGAAGGGCTATGCAAAAAATACACCCCTACACCCTAGAGCAGGGATAGCCCTCTACCTGAGGAAGAGCTAGCCAGGAAACAAAAGGAATCGGAAGGTTCATTATTGAAAATAATAAAACAAAACATAAACTGGGACTACAAAGTGAGTGCTCAAATGTCTCAATATAAAGCCATGACTTTTGAAGATCTTGATGATAGTATTGCTTTACAACTATGCAATAGCTTAATATACACAAATATTTAGAACAATAGAATGTAATATATCTTATAATACCACCTTCACATCATTCATAGGCCAAATTTGATGAGAAAATTGTTTATCTTTTGTCTATTGAAGTAAATTTTTGTCATACAATAGCAGAAGAGTTTAAATTATTTCTAAGAGAAAACAAGTTAATTAAATTTAAAACATTAAATATATATAAACATTAAATATATTCCAGTCTGGCCTTAGCCTTTGAAGTGTTAATATCGTTCCTCCGTTTCTACATTCGTTCTTCTTTACAACTTTAGCAAAAGCACGAGTGAGTAGCATTACTAATTATTTCATTAACTGAGTGAACGAAGCTGTTTTAAAATATTATTTAATTGAGATATCAAGTAAATAATAAGAGATAAATAGTGAAAGAGGTTTTAAGTTCGGAGCTTTAAGTCGCTAGAGATAACAAGCAGCTGACTGTCCCCACCACCGCCGCTCCCCACCACTCTCCTTACTGCTTCATTCTTATCGCGCTCATTCATATACCATAATGGTGCAGTGCCCTGTATGTAGAGTGACAGTCGCAAGAGACGACAAAGCAACAATCGCGTGCAACGCATGTAAAACTATTTTTCACATTAAATGCGTCAATCTTGCGGAAAATGAATTAAAAAAGAAAAACTGGTCTTGCCCCTCTTGTGAAAAGAAAACACCATGCAAAAGCATGGAAGAAAATATAGCAGCTGTGCTTACTGAGGTATCAAAAATTAACGATGACACCAAAGATATTAAAAACACGCTAGACAAACATGGAGATATAGTTTTCGAAAATTTGGAAAAATTAAAAATTATCGAAGACCGATCAAAAAGGCAGGAAGAACTAATAGAAAAATTATTACAAGAAAATAATAATTTAAAATCTAAAATTTCAACCATGGAGATCAGAATCAATCAGATGGAGCAAAATCAATTGTCTCACTCGCTTGAGATAAGAGGGGTTCCGCTGAAGACTGGGGAAACACCTGAAGGCGTGGTTTGCTCAGTAGGTGTAGCGCTGGGAATAAAGCTCAGTGCAGAGGACCTGGACACCGTACAAAGAAAAAGACCGGGAAAAGAAGACAATCGGCCACCACCAATTATCGTACGTTTCGTCCGTCAAACCACTAGAGATGAAGTGATCCGTCTCAGAAAAATAAAACGAGATTTTACCACAAGACATCTAGGATGGGATAGTGACGAGAGAAATATATGTTGGTGAAGAGATGTCGCCTGGGAACCGACATTTATACTGGTTGGCGAGGCAGATGAGAACCTCGGGGAAAATCAAATATGTCTGGTTCTCTCGAGGAAGGGTTCGATGCAGGCGTGATGATGGCCAGCCGGTGATCATCATTAACAAAGCGGAAGACCTCGAGGCCTTCCAATAGCAGCTAATCGCCCGTCGCATCAAATTTGAAAATTCGTCCATATTACGCTTTCCATGGTCACCTACTTTACTCTCGATTGTCTTCATTCATTTCTATCTTAAACATTCGATATATAATCATTTTGAAATTTTATTTTTTTATTCATTCATTCATATTTACTATTATATAATCCTAGGTAACCTCCTCATTTTATTAATTGTAATCGTTAGCTTAAAATGTTATTTTCTTTTTTCTGTAGTAAACTTTATATTATTAGCTATAACCACCACAATTCTTCACATTTTAATCTCTTACTTTAGAATTTTATCATTGTCAGGTATCTTTTACTCATGTAATAGTATTTGTTCCTTCCTATTCAAATTTTTTCTGATAAAGTTACCTTTTCTATCCCAATATGACTAATATTCTATTAACCTGCCACGTTAACGCTCAATCCATTCCAGCTCATTTTGATGAGTTCCTCGATTATTTCCTACATAACTTCCGTCATATCATTGCCGTTTCAGAAACCTGGCTCAAACCGACCGTTCCTTCCTCCTCTGTATCCATACCTAATTACGCACTCATTCGTCATGATCGGGTGGACCGAACAGGTGGGGGTGTTGGTCTATACGTTCATGAAAGTTTGAGGACAAAAATCCTATTCGAATCTCCATCTTCCGATATACCTCACCCTGAATATTTATTTGTGGAGATTTCCTCAAATTTATTTTCCCTCCTTTATATCATAATATATCGCCCTCCACATGTCCGATTCGATCCTACACTGGAATCCTCTCTTTTCACATATGTTCCCTTATACAACAATATAATAATAACCGGTGACCTCAATACCAATTTATCTTCCGACTCCCCTGACAAATCATACTTAATTGACCTTATTCACTCTCTAGACCTTTTCATCGTTCCGTTTAATCCTACTCATCATACACGGTTGTCAAGCACCTGGCTTGACCTCTTCATAGTGGATTCTCCTCAAAACCTGTTGTCTTCTTCACAAAACCCAGTATCTTTCCTATCTCACCATGATCTCATCGAGATTTCTTACAACGTCCCAATACCTAAATTCACTCCTAAACAAATCTCATGGCGCGACTTAGACTCTTTGAATCCAGAAACTTTAAATCCTCATCTAGAAGCCCTTGACCGATCCTTAGAACCAATCTACTCCTATTCTTCTATTGATGAAAAAGTAAAGTGTTTATGCTCCAATCTCCTTTTATTTCTAAATCGTCACGCACCACTAAAAACCTCAACTTTCAGAAGACCCTCTGCTCCCTGGATTAACCCCGAAATCAGAGAGATGATGAGGGGAAGGGACGCAGCTAGGAGACGCTTCCGGCGTACACGAAATCCCGATGACTATTCCTCGTTTAAAATCCTGAGAAACCTTACCCAGTCATCCCTACGCCGTGCTAAAGCACTGTTCTTCCCACTTCACTATCGCAAGCCCCGGATCATAAGTCTCGATGGAAAATCCTCAAAAATCACTCCATTGTGAAGACAAAGGCTTCCATCTCCTACCCTGTTTCCTCCGACCAATTAAACTCCTACTTTACCAATCCTATCCAAACGTCTTCAACCTTTTCATACTCCATTCCAAAAATATCTTTCAACCCCGAAAAATTCTATTTCTCAAATATATACCCTGAAGACCTATTCACCTCCGTATTGAAATCCAGAACCACAGACCATGGACCGGATCAAATTCCCGTTAAATTAATCAAATTGTGCTTACCTATCATATTTCCAATCCTTTTGCATATTTATAACTACTCTCTACAGAATTCTACCTTTCCAACAGCTTGGAAAAAAGCTATAATCCGTCCTATTAGCAAAGTTTCAGTTCCAACCAGAGCTTCTGATTTCCGACCGATTTCCATCCTCTCCAATCTCTCAAAGCCGTTAGAAAGAATAGTCCATTCACAGCTCAACACCTTCCTAGAGCAAAAGTCCCTAATAAATCCCCTCCAATCCGGTTTCCGAACTCACTTCTCAACACAATCCGCCTTGTTGAAAATTACTCAAGATATCCAATCCTCCATAGATAAACGCAAAATCACAATCCTTGTTCTATTTGACTTTTCCAAAGCGTTCGACCTAGTGAACCATGATATCCTGCTTTCAAAACTCGAAAATCTATCCTTATCAAACAGTGTCTTAAAGTGGTTCCAATCCTACCTATCTCATCGTTCCCAAACAGTTATTATTCCTGATAAACCTACTTCTTCTCCACTCTTACTAACTCGCGGTGTTCCACAAGGATCCTCACTCTCTCCGACTCTTTTCTCTTTATACATAAATGATCTACCTGACTCCATCCATCATTCAAAATATCATTTATATGCCGATGATCTTCAGATCTACCTTTCCTTTTATCCCAGCGAGATGTTTGAGGCGATTCGTAAGATGCAGGAAGACATAGATAATATTAACGCATGGGCATTAAAGAATGATTTAAGACTGAACGTCGATAAAACTAAGGCCATAATTATAGGTTCCAAACATCTCGTTAATTCCCTTCCTTATTATCCCTTACTATACCTTAACGGACAACCTATCCATTTCCATACTACCGTTAGAAATCTTGGTGTCGTCTTTGACCAAAATCTTTCTTGGAATAATCATGTATCCCATATCATTCGTAATTCCATCTCTACTCTTAAACTGTTCTCAAGATTGCATGATTCACTGCCTTTCGATGTTCGTCGGTTCCTTGTTTCGTCCCTTGTGTTCCCCCACTTCGATTACTGCTGCCTGGTGTTCGGTGGATTGTCTGGTGGACTCGAAATGAGACTGGAAAGACTTATGAAATGTTTCATTAGATTCATCTTCGGGGTCCCTAGGCGCTCCAGCGTTTCTGACAGGTATGCCGAGTTGAAGTGGCTCAATCCTGTTTCCCGGCGAAAGTATTTCTTGGGAGTTTTTCTATTCCGTACTTTCAATACCAAAAATCCATCCTACATTCTTGACCTACTCATCCCTTGTTCATCGGTACATTCGTTTAATACAAGATCCCAGTCCAGTAACCTATATATTCCTTTTCATCAAACATCATCCTTTAAAAAATCATTTAGTTTGCGTGCCACATCGTTCTGGAATTCCATACCTACCTCTATACGCAAAGCACCTTCTTTAACCTCATTTAAAAGCAAACTGTTCCTTCATCTCCTCAACCATCCATCTACAGATTGATTGTAAACAAAACGCTAGAATAGTGGTCATGTCACATTCTAAAATGAGGACCACAACAAATATGTAAACAATGTTTTAGATATATATTCACCTTTCTCTTTCTTTCTTCTGTTTTTCTCGGTGACCTTATTATACCATAAGAAGCACAATAGTAATATATCTATACACATTAATGATTATATAATTATAAACATATATGCATACTAAGCAATCGTAGTTATTAATTTAACTTTATTTATTCTTATTTTTAAATAATATTATATCTTAAGTTTATATTTCTTTTATGTTTTTGTTTCTGTGCTAGACACAAGCCAAAGTTTTGTACTTTTCTGTTATTCTTAGGGGACTGAAGGTCCCAGAATAAAATTTACTTTCTTTCTTTCTTTCTTTCTTTCTATTGAATAAATGGCTTGGTAAAATTTTTAATTCTGAAAATGTATCCCTCCCAAACAAAACATTAAAAATCAACAGTTTCTCCTATATATTTTTTATTTTATTAATACAGAAAATGTTATTATGATGGGTCGATAGTAAGTTTGTGCAAGGTAATATAAATAAAAAAATTTGTCACCAAGGTGTTTTCGTTTAGACTAATAGTTAGCATTAATCTTTAAACAATTTCAAAGAGTATATATAGGCTAAATAATAACATTTTTCAAAAACAGAAGTGAAACAGAAAAAATAAATAAATCAGACTCATTATTTACTTTACTAAGGTTGTATTAATAAAATTGTTAGTAAATTAAACAGAATCGCACCTCTCCATTTTATCAGCCACTGGCGTTGCTATTTTGATGAAATCCTGGGATATAGAGGGGTCACATACAGATGCCAAAACAACCAGATAATTCCTAAAGCGTTGCATAAATGCTGGTAGCCTATCAACAAGCAATGCTGTCCTGAATAAATAAAGGGCAAACATAGCATCCAAACAGTGATTCAAATGAGTAACTACTGTTTCTCTGCATTCTACAGGTAAAGGAATAACCTGCAGCAATATGAGATAACTGTCCAAGGCAGCAGATCTTAAAGATATCTGCAACAGAAAAGAATTACATAGCTTAATTATAATGATGGAGTTTTGTTGACCGTTGAGAAATTAGATGAGGAAGATGGTTGGGGGAGCGGTCATAAATTTCTTTCTCCCCCTTTCCATACTCAGTCGAGTCAAGTATGTATTTTTATCTTATTGATAAGGATCTTTTTTCATCGCCCATTTCTTTCTCCCTCTTTCCATACTCATATCTTTCTCCGTTACATATCCTGACATATAATTATTAGTTTAATATTACATTATTTTAAAATTTAAATTATTTTTATTCATACTGTTTCTCTTTTGTAATGACTATATTCTTTTTTTATATATTACCTATACTCTTAACTATGTTTTTAATATATTACCGTCATATATCAACTCAAAATTGTTAATATTTAAAATTTTAATTGTTCACATATTTTTCCTTTATCATTTTTTCATTTACTTAGTCTCTCTTTATATATTCTCATTACAATATTATCATCTCAATTATGTTTACTTCCATACTTTATAACTATCATCTTAATTTTGTTTATTTCCATACTTTATAACTGTCACCTTATTTCCATACTTTATAATTGTCATCTTATTATCATTTTACATTTAATATTATTTATGTTCCCATAATTTATTACTGTCATATTATTATTATATACCTAACGCATTATTAAGTCTATAATTACATTGGTTGTTATCTTGTTTCTTTTAGCCCTGATGAAGGCCCACATTGTAGGCCGAAACGTCGGCACATAATTAAAATAACACTTATTTTAAATGTGTTTTTAATTTATGAGCGCACCCCCAACCATCTTCCTCATCTAGGTTAATTATAGGGTGCAAAAGTTAAAAAAATAATGATTATGAAACATTCAGTTTAGACTGTAGAGAGTTTAAGGCTTAAGTTTGTAAGCTTTTAGTAACCTTCTCAGTCAATCTTTTCTGTCTAAACACATTGCTTCTGGGACACTTAAACTTTTATCCCATTTTTTAAAGGTGTATCATTGTATTTTTAAATTGTTGCAACCGACGATTACTTGCTTTAAAATATTCAATTTTCAGACTAGTTGAGTATGATAGAAATTTTCCTTAATGCCAAGGCCATCTAATAGAAGTATTGTTCCCTTCATATTGAGATAAGCACAAAAACATGCCATCAAAGTATACTGTAAATATTTATCTGATTCAAGATTAATATAGTATAATGTTGAAAATAGAATTATTTTCTATTTAAATGGTGCCATTATCTAAAAATGGTATGTATGGAATGTTCTACAAGAATTTGAAGAACATGCATGAATATTGTTAATCACAAAATTTTATGTACTGCTAGCGTGTCAGTCAATTTTTAGAAGGGCATTTGGTCAGGTCCCTTAAAATTTCCTTGGTATCAGTTTTCTTCTTTTTCGAGAATTCTTTGTCAAGAGGTCAAGGCTTCAAGGATTGCTTTATAAAAGTTTGAATTAGCGAGAGTTGAATTTACAAGAACTGCTAGAAGGTAACTGCAACTGGACAAAAAGTTTCTGTGAAAAATACGGTACTGTACTAATAAGACAAAACCTGGTGCACACTAGACATGACTTTTACCAACCTCCGGTGTTAAAATTAATTTAATAATTTTTAAATAGTTTGACAGAAACATGGGTTTCATTAAATTATTTATTTAAAGGCATTACAACCCTATGTGGGTCTTAGCCTCCTCAAGAAACCTTCGCCAGGTGGCTCTATCTAGTGCAGTCGCCCTCCAGTCATGGACGTTCAAGATATTCATCACATCTTGTGCCACAGCATCCGACCATCGCAGTCTCGGTCGTCCTCTTCCTCTGCTACGGTCCAACTTTCCCTCGAGCAATCTCTTAACACGATCATTGCTACTCATTCTCGCCACATGCCCGGCCTATCTGAGTCTGTTTATCTTCATCCAGGAAACTATATCAGGCTCCCCAAACATTTCATACACTTCTTTGTTGGTATGTCTTCTCCATTGGCCGTTCACATTAATTCCTCTAAAATCCTCTATAATAGCATTCTTTCAAAGACTGCCATGTCTTTTTCTTTGGTCTTTGATACGGTCCATGTTTCGGAGGCATACGTCAATACTGGCTTATTGAGGGTCTTATGCAACATTATTTTAGTTTGCCTAGATAAAAATGAGCTCCCCAGATGTCTCTGCAACCCAAAATAGCATCTATTGGCATTGAATATTCTTTTCTTTATTTCGAGGGACACATCATTAGAAGCGCATACGATACATCCTAGATAAGTGAAACTATTTACTTTCTGAAATTTATAAGTTTCATTAAATAATCTATGATATTATTATCTACAACAATATGTTATTTTTATCAGCTTTTCATCACTCTCCATTACCTTTTACAATATGTGCATAAGATGATACTTTTTCAAAAATCTATCTTTCCAACAGTTTATTTACCATCAATATGTATGTTTAAAAACACAAAAATTGCATAAAAAATATTTTTTCTCTTTTCTCCTTTAGATGGATATCAAATTTGTTATCCTTATAATTTATATATTTTCCCATTTTTTACAAATAAAAACAAGACGATACGGTTAATTTTTCCGAATTTACAAAATTAAAGTTACTTTAGAGGAAGAGAAGGCATTTAAGCCTTGTCAGACTATTTCAATTGGAATGAAACCTACATGATGTTAAAGCCTGTAATATTTTACATCCATTTAGAGAGTTTAATCAAAATTGATAGGCATTTTTGAGAAAATCGTGAAAAGGTGCAAAACACATGGTATAAAATGGTTCCTCTAGTTTTTCAATTTATATGAAAAAGTTGTTATAATATCTCAGGTGTAAAGTTGTCTTAAATATGAAACTTCAGTTTTTTATGACTTTTTATTTTCTGTTGTGTTAGATATACCACACGATCATGGCCACACACTCAGACCTTTTCCAGCAACATGGTTATTTGGACTCAGGGGACCCAAAGACCCTATTTCTGTTGAAAACAAGAAATGCAAAAGTTTTTATGATTGCAATTCTTTCCTTTACTATATATTTCATATATAGCTGGCTGAGTTGGTTAATGCCCATGGAAAACCCGTACGTTGCACAGGAACCAGATAATAGAATTTGCGATTAATAATTATGAGTTCGGGTGTCAGTGCCGGGGAGGAATCAATACCCCGCCCTCAATCCCTTGGCCCGAGAAACCCCCGTATAGCCTACAAAGGCGAGATAAGAGTGAAAAAAAAATAATGCATTTAGGTAAGCGAAAGCAAAGATAAGTAATTGAAAATAGTACAACATTATCTAATTAGGGGAACTTCTCTAATTAAATTGAAAAAATAATTATAGGAAATAAAAAAAGGAAAATTACCGATGTATTCTTGGCTACAGTACTGACAAGCTCTATGACAATGGGTATTATGTTGTGATCCTGACCAGACTGCCACCTGGTAGCTAAAGTTGGCAGCTTGGTAACTAAACTGATGAGAGCTTCATCTCGACAGTTAGACTTGTCGCTGCTGATGAGGCTACTAGCTAGGTGGCACCAGAGGGTCAGCAGGTTAGCCATCCTGAAGTCCCATTTCTTCTTTAGCATCTCGCTCTCCTGTAGACCGATTTATATTAAAAATAAAAGGATAAACCAAATGAAAAATATCTTAACTAATGGCAACTATGACTAGAGAACATAAAATTTGATTATTTTGGGTTAAATAAAATAATCATTTATATTTATAATCTATATATAATAGTGATGAGAGAGTGTGTAGGTAGAAAAAAAAAAAATCAACTAATTAACAAAATGAATCCTCAGAAAATGGCCTAATTAAAAAATAAAATAAAATAAAAAATCTTTCCTTTGACTGGGTGAATTATTTCAGGTACAAGGGCTTTAGTAACTACTGACAAAAAATTAACTTCTTGGGCCTTAATAGTTGTAACATTTAAGTGTTAGTGCTAATGTAGAACCTTTTTATAACTTTACAAGAGCTCCACTTCTGCAAAATTTATTTTTCTCCATGAAAGAGTTACCTGATTTTTTGTTCCGAGCATAAACTCAACTCGGTATAGTGAGAAAATTAGTTTTTAATATAACTTTGTAAAATATATTGAAAATTGATTTGTCCACTTAAAGGAAAACTCCCCAATTGAACAACATATTTTAAAAAAGAACTTCTTTGGGAAAATAAATTTAATTCCAGAGACATAATAAACATACAACAATGATGAATGATGCGTGAATACATACAGCACACTGTATAAACCTTCCATAACTCAAAATACTTAGATTTACACGAATACTAGAAACATTTTTGGAATGCACGATTTATACAATTTGTAAAAATCCAGATAAAAAAGGTATTAATAAAAATCATATTGGCTTATGTCTTGGTTATATTACAATTTCAACATTAAACAATTACTTTAATTTAAACAAATATTATTGAGATTCTTAATACTTATAAACGATAATTAATTTAAGTTTAAAATTAAATATACTAAAAGTAAACTTATAACAAGGCTACCGTATCTGAGAGAAGAGCAGGAACAATATCAGAAAATTCCTCAAAGGTAGCAGCCTCAAAGATGAGGTGAGATACCGACTCTTGAGGTTCCATCAATTCAGACCTGATTAGCTGCCAAGTACGAGGCATTAACCATGTTGGAAAGTTCTCGTCGTCAATATCATCTCTATGCTGGATCATTGATTCAATCAACAATGATCCTGTCTTGTAATCAGTCATCTGAAAGATTAAATAATTGAAATATATGCTAATAGTGATAAGTAAATAATTTTTTATAAATTAATATTTAAAAAAGGAAAAAGATTACTAAGAATAAAACTAATACAGAGAGGCCTCTTATCTTAATTATTTTAATAACATCAATTTTCAAGTTACAGTGGAATATAAAAAACTATAGCTAAGCTTTAAGTTGTAAGATATAAATGCAATTATATAATATACATTGATACAATCACTATCTTCAAAGATTTAAAAAACAAAACAATTTTTTCAATCAAGACAACTAATATGATACGAGGGCTGTCCAGAAAGTAACAGACATTTTGAAATAAACAATTAACAAATTGAAAAACTTAAAGTTTATTATGAACATTTGAAAGGTACACTCTTAAGCTCTTCATTTATCAAACCGTGGCACAAGTTTTTGATACCCTCTCAGTAGAAATCTGCATGCAGTTCGGCATCGATATCAAAGCGTTGTTTACTGAGCCTTTTTTGCATCTCTGGGTAGAGATAGTAATCACTCGGAACCAAATCTGGGCTGTATGGTGGATGGTCAAACACCTCCAACCCAAGAGTACCTGGGTACAATTATCCGTGTGTGGACGTGCTTTGTCATGAAAAAACCACACCTTGATGCTAAGTTTTCCCGGACGATAAATTTCAATTGGTCTTTATGTTTCGAGCCAACAAAAATCAAATTACAGACACAAGTGGCGGGATTTTCTATTACAGGGCACATTTTGATGACTGACAGAGGGCAAAGTAAGAAACGCACAGTTCTCATGCTACAACAGCTGGATGTATACAGAACATAGGGGCGTTTAGACACCCGCGACTCTACCTTCACCCATGGCCAAGATAGGCCAAAACGTCTGTTACTTTCTGGATAGCCCACATAATATTTGAGTCAGAAATAAGCATACAAAGAATAAAGATAACAATATTTCTATTTTATTTAATAGAATTTCTGCTAATAATATACCATTTCATCTAAAAGGGCAAAAGATGCCTGAAAACCCGAAACAATACCATTGGTGAGGAGTTAAAGAAAATATAAGGTATTATTGATTTGTTTATTCATTCAACGTCACTTACATGCTACTGTCGTTAATCAGATAATGCTACAGTACGAGTCATAAATTTTGCCTATACAAGTTTGATTAGGATAATAATATTTAGCGATTATCTGACATCACACAGGCACGGACAACCATCTTATGTCACCTCTGAAGGAAGTTTTAGGGTCATTTACCATGTAAAGGTATTAATGAAAATAATAAAAACAAAAAATTTCATAACAATTAATTTGGAAATCTTGAAAGTGTGGGGATAATAAAATTATAAATGATCTTCATCACGCTGTATGAGACTAAGGAGATGCTAAAATATGTCAAAGTTTACAGCTGATTTCATTATTTTAAAACTTAGGCTTCTATGTACTTTTTATCAACATCCTTCACGCCTTTCATTGGTAACAGACAGACTGTGCAATTCAATAAAGAAATAACCTTGGTAGTATAATTTCTAAAACTATATCATTTAATATCCATAAATATCTTATAATTCATTTCATTCTAGTCATTATATGATATCATAGTAGTTAAAAAGAAAACCTACCGCAAATTCTATGTACTCCTTGAGGCTGGATGAGAGCTGGTGCAAATAGTCACTGGCTATGGCACTATGTTGGATAGTATATTTAAATACTATGGAATAACTGTAAAGGTGCTTTAGTGAAGGTTTTTCCGAGACGAGCAGTGGTAGCATGGATGAAATAAGATGTTCCAGGCACTTTTTCCTTTCTAATGGTTTTTTGCTGTCCTCAACGGAGCCCAAATATTTATTTTTAAACTGGAAAAAAATTGAAAATATATATATACATATATATTTAAAATACAGCAAATTATTACACAATTGTTCATAAATTCCAAATAAATATGTATATCAAATTTATATAAAAAATTCTTATCACTTAGAACCTTTTTATTTTATTAAACTTAACTCTGAAGGCAAGAAACTTATCTTTTAAATACAGATCAGATATGTTTAGGAGGATGTATAGTTTTTTAATGAAAGAACTGAAGAAAGGCGAACAAGTTACAATATAAATTTACGAAACATGACTGCAAAATAAAAATAAATAAAAGCTGTATCTTGGCTGAAGATAACTCAATCTGTTTTTAATTTATTTATTGGGAAAACTTCAATTACCTATTGAATATCAATAACCAAAAGCTAAAAAAGAAATTATCATATAAATAATATGATTATTCACTGGTTACCTAATGCTCTATCTTTATAAATAACTGGGTAATATATGTTAAACATTTTATCAGCCACCATTATATAAGTAAGCAGCTGATATTAACAATAAGTTCTAATGATAATTGCAGAATGATCTGTGATATGAGAGCCAAATCTAAAAAATAAAATTGTCCCAGTATTTTTGGAGAAAACCCTTGGAAAGGAGTTTTTAATTTAATATTAGGATTTTAAATATCTTGAAACATTAAATTTTGAGATGATTTTTTTTTCTTTCTAGATATATTACAATGGATTCTTCTGAATCAATAATGGCAACATATATGTTATGTAATATAAAAATACTAAAAAGTAATTACTGATTTTGTAACAGTTTGATGAAAGCAGGGACTGTTAACTGTCTAGAAAGAGATGCCTTCATGTTTAGTCCTTCCCCTTTAAAACCATTCAGTTCTTTTTGTTCAAAGATATACATTCCCTTATAAAAAGTTATTTCAAAAGAGTTCCCAAGAAACTGTTCAAATAAAACCTTTGAGAAAGGAAAATAAATTGTTCTAATCATTTTTTGAAGTTATGTGGTTTTAATATGTAAGAAAATAAATTACAAACTTGGATATAAAAACATATAAATATAAAATAACAAAATTAAAAGTAAAGTAATCAATTAAATTTTCAGTCTTATAAAAAAGAAACATATGTTTTTAATAAAAATACAAAAAAATCAACAAAATAGCCATGAACATAATAAAATAGAAGGATTTGAAAAAATATTCTTTGTTTTCCCTTTTGAAATGAAAATATAAGTATCAAAGATTAATAATTATACTGGCAGGTGTTGTTTGATTTAAATGCTCTCAGTAAGATAGAAAATGAATACATCAAAGAAGATAAACCTAAGAAAAGATATTCCTCGAAAGGTATGAGAAAAACATAAAATTGTGTTATATTTTGATGTAATAGAGATCAGTGTTTCTGTTAGCTCATTAATAGTTACCAACTGGAGAAATTTTTTCATGAATCAAGAATTTAAATTTTGTATTGGTTGAATATCTAACATTATTAATTCCTATAATGAATATGATAAAAAAATTAAGACTTTTACCAATTTTCCCCAAAAATTCAATTTGTTTCAATTCTAGTCTTTGACAACCAAAACCAATTGGCATGTGCATAGTACAGTTTTCTCATACGTATGACCCTCTATCAGTCTGACAATTGGATGCTATTCAAAACTTGTGGTTAACAAACCTATTAATTTAGTGACTTACAAAAACGCCAAAACCATGGAAGCACCTGTTCTAAATAAAATTTTTTTTATTAGAGATTATCTCATATTTAAAACCACATCATAACACCTAGTATAACTTCCTCACTCATAGTGATTCTAATTCATCGGCACAAATTTCAACCTAATAACCAAATTACAGTTATCAGTTTAATCCCTAACTCATAATTTTGTTTTCATCTATTTCTAATGCTAAAGCATTTTTTTTTAAATAAAGCATACCCTCTCAAGACAAAGGTAGACAATATCTGACATAGTATCAGACAAAGCAGACTTTTTAGATAATACAGGTTTTCATAGTTGAAAATTTAACATACTGAAATAGCAGGCATCTTTGATATATATATATATATATAATAATGATGGTTGAGTCAATAGGGCACTGGACAGTTCTGAGTATCTGGGTTTGGACCCAGCTGTGGGAGAATAATTATATGTCTGCTTCAGTCTTGGGGCAACCAAGGGCCAACGAGACCCTCCTGTGACTCAATCAGCCTAAACAAAGTGGATACCCAAAATTAGGGAAATAACCTGGTGACTGAGCTTAATCTTAGCCAAATTACCTCCTTCAGAGCCATGAAGCTTAGAAACCATAAAAAATCCTTGAATGTAGTGAAACTAAAACCCTTTATAGAGTCTTAGAGGTACAGTTTTATTATAAGACAAAATAATAATAAAAGATTTATTTAGGCAACCAAGACAGATAAACTTATTAAGGCAGTGTTATTTGCAATGATGGCAGCATTGGGTGTATATGCCTGGAACAAACTTGCATCAAGGTATACCTATATTTCCTATTGCTGCAACATAAAAAGTATTTTTACTTTTTTAGGGAATTAATTTCAAATTGTAGGTATCTGATGCAACTATTGTGACCAAAATGAATAATGTAGCTGAAGATACATGGACAAATCTGAAAGTTGACCCCAATTATATGACCGACAAAACAATTGAAAATCTTCTGATGTCGGGTATATCTTGATGAAGTGAAATATTAATCAATATCTGTTTTCTTAACAAAATAAAAAAAAAAAGAAAAAAGGGTGTAACAAAGAATTATTTTATTTCTTTTATCAACACATTACTTAAAATCATGATAATATCCAAACCTAGTTTATAATTTTATCCATCTAAAACCAGTTCAAAGGTTGTAGAACAAACATTAAATAGAACTAAAACTGTTTAAATTAAATAAAGTAAAAAGGAACTACAGTATGGCTTAAATATGTGATTAAAAAAAGAAAACCCCTTCAAATTTAGCATTTAATATACAATAAATATTTCAGGAAAAAAAAAAGATGCATAGAAAGGAAAATGTATTTACCTCCTATTAAAATCAGCCTTATATATTAATGGTTATCCCATGAATACAAAATCATGGGTAAATATTCATCAGACCCTAAATTTTTTTAACGCAGTCATTTCAAAGCTGAAAACAGGTTTTGGGCAAAAATGTCTGATGATTTTGCTGATATAAAAAAAAAAAAAAAAATTAGTACTATTTACTGTGAATATTTTATACCTTACACCACATCTAAGATTCGAGGAAAGAGGTTAAATTATTACAATAACATCAGACTATTGTGTTGTCTTCCCAGTGCTGCTCTACAGGGTTGAATCCTGGACTCTAACTGAAGCTACCTGTGCAAAACTTAAGTCGTTTGAGATATGGATCCCATGGACCGATCATATCACCAATCTTAGTATGTTAGAAAGAATGGGTAAAGAAACGGAGCTGCTGTTTTTAATAAAATCTTGTAAGCTGAAACATTTGGTACATATAATGAGAAACAGCCAGCGGTATAACTTGTTGCAGTTGATTTTGCAGGGCAAGGTGGGGGGCAGGAGGAGGCCTGGTAGGCGAAGGATATCCTAGTTGAAAAACATCTGTAACAGATAGGCACCACAAGAGGAAGATATAATACAAAATTTAAAATAACATTTGAACTCATCAAAGAGGTTAGGAATGCACTGGAGGTTCAGGTCCACTAAACTGAACAGATAGGCCACTTGGGTTACTTCTAAATCAATAAAAAACTTTTTGCTGGGAACACTTCAGAGGTGTTTTGTTAACAATAAAAATGAGAGAAACTAGAGCTCTTCTCTGTTAAAAGGGAGCAGGATGCCTCGGTGGGCACAGCAAGCTAATCTTCAGGTCCTGAGTTCCAACCCAGCTGCACCAGGATAATGGGAACCCTTCGAGGGCTCACCACCTAACCTCTATAAAAGGCAAAGTTTCTGAGGCAAAACCTGAAACTTGGAATTGACCTCAGGCTAATCATCTCATGACCCAGCCATTGGCCGGCTAAGAGTTGGATATTTGCTATATACTGAACTTAAGCCCCTTTTGCTACATTGTTAGACACCCAAAACAAATTTAGTAAATACTTTCATAATGATTTTATACAATTATAAAAATATTTTCAATTCTGTTATATGTAATAATATATATATATATATATATATATATATATATATTTGATAAGGCTTTTTTCTGTCAAATTCATAATTTTTTCAATCTAATTCATAATTTGTTCATATTCATTCATTATTCATAATTTTTTTAGCCAAATTCATAATTTTTTTTTCAATTGATTTCAAAATTTCTTGAACTCATTTTATATAGTTAATTTAATGAGATTTTTCTATCAAAACTAAATATTTTAATTAAATCGTATGGTTTATTATTCATTTAACATCACTTTATGCTATTGTGGATAATCAGAGGGTACTTGCATAACCACCTTCATAACCAAGGTGGTGGGCTCAAACCCAGCAGATGGTGTAGGATTTTTCAAAAAGTTGATTAAAAACATCGAAGCCACCATTTTGAATGACAAATTCCGAGGCATAAATGTTCGGATACCAAAAAATGCAATGATTCCCACAGACTTCATGAATTGATGAGTTCTATTTCCTCTTTGATTGGCTATAACAATCAATGAGACGCTTGATAAACAACTACAGCAGAAAAGTGCAAACATATTTTTATTTTTTTTAACACAATAATAGTAATATAGATGTATAATATACCGTCGGATAGCTAAAGATTTTTGAAAAAAATATTATGTGATACACGGAATTGTAAAGGGTAATGGAGAGTGATGAAAAGCCGATAAAATTAACGGTTCTGGTTCCAGAAAAGAGAAATTCATGTTGACCGTGCTGCTACGGGCGGCATGTCAAGAAGCAGAGCTCCTAGTTGTGATCATCTTGACATTTGAGTTAGAGGTGATCACCCCAAACACTAACTGATTGTTGTAGATAAAAATATAAAAGATTATTTAATAAAACACATGTTTCTATTGAAATTCAATTTAATTTATTCTTTAACAATTTATTTTTATCTCTACATGTATTTAAAAATTCTTAAATTGATTTTAACAATGGAGGTAAATAAATGTCGTGTTTTTCACTGTACATATAAATTTTAAGAAATAAAACAATTAATATGTTTAATGCTTTAATGAAATACACTGAATTGATTGACTGAAATGAATATTTGGTGTTTTTTTGTTTTTGTCATCGTCTACACAGCTCTATTCCTCTTTCTGCCATAGATCCCAACCCCACACACTTAGAATACATTCCTCATTTTTAAATTAACACCCAAAATATTAACTAGAAATAACTTATTTTTATCTCTACATGTATTTAAAAATTCTTAAATTGATTTTAACAATGGAGTAAATAAATGTCGTGTTTTTCACTTTACATTTAAATTTTAAGAAATCAAACAATTAATATGTTTAATACTTTAATGAAATACACTGAATTGATTGACTGAAATGAATATTTGGTGTTTTTTTGTTTTTGTCATCGTCTTCAGAGCTCATTCCTCTTTCTGCCATAGATCCCAACCCCACACACTTAGAATACATTCCTCATTTTTAATTAACACCCAAAATATTTACTAGAAATAACTTATATGCTCAAAACATGTCATCTAAAATTATTAAATGATTTTAACAATGGAGGTAAATAAATGTCGTGTTTTTCACTTTACATTTAAATTTTAAGAAATCAAACAATTAATATGTTTAATACTTTAATGAAATACACTGAATTGATTGACTGAAATGAATATTTGGTGTTTTTTTGTTTTTGTCATCGTCTTCACAGCTCCATTCCTCTTTCTGCCATAGATCCCAACCCACACACTTATAATACATTCCTCATTTTTCAATTAACACCCAAAATATTCACTAGAAATAACTTATATGGCAGAACAATGTCATCTAATCAGTTTATAGTATTTAATGTAATTTGTAGTACTAACTGAAACAAAAATACATAATTTTCACTCATAGAAATCTTACCTGGGTTAGAGAATCAACAACTAGAGCAGTTACCCAGAGATTCTCAGTGTTTGGTGAGCACACTTGTTTAAATAACTTCTTGGATGCGCTTTTAGTATGGAACGTATTAAGACAAATCCTTTTCATCAGTTTCCTCTGTCCACGGTAGTTTGTACCCCTTCTGGCAATGAAATTTAAAAGTGTTCCTGGATTCAGTTTACCAAGGAGAGCTTTATCGTTTCTCTTGGGACCATCCATAATTTCTGGAATAATACAGTAAATAAAACTCTAAAGAAATTTCTTGAAAACAAATTAATGACAATTATTTAAGTAGATTAATTAAAGACCAACTGAGTAACAAGTTGAAGAGGTAAAGATCAGCTTCACTATCAAGAGGCAG
Organism: Piezodorus guildinii; assembly: GCA_023052935.1. Taxonomy (NCBI): domain Eukaryota; kingdom Metazoa; phylum Arthropoda; class Insecta; order Hemiptera; family Pentatomidae; genus Piezodorus; species Piezodorus guildinii. The sequence continues at coordinate 115,838,815 of CM041292.1, read as the reverse complement.
CTCGAAAAGCAGAGATGTGGCCGATAACAGGGCAGAGCATTGGTTTAGTGCTGAGAAATGGTGAAGAGGAAGCCTTGCGGATACTTCAAACATACTGTAACACAAGCCCTCGGTTAGTAAATTAGCTATAAGCAAACTAATAAATAATAACCTTCATGACTTTAATAAGTAATTGGATATACTAAAGCACAATATTATAAATACAAATTTAGAATTTAGAGTTTAGTAGAAATAGAAAATATCCATAGAAAATAAAATATGTTTTTTAAATAATTAAGAAAATCAAACTAATCTAGTTTACTTTTCTTTTGGTTGTAAATTTTAAATTGAATTGAAAATTGGTATTTGGAGGGTGAGATAATACGAGTTTTTTTATACATCATATAAATTTTGTTCAATAATTTATTCAAGGTTTTTAATGACCACTAGCGATCATTATAACAATTTCCATAGTTCTACTCTCCTAAAACATTTGAAGCATAGAGCAAAAATTGATAGAGGTACGTTTTCACACCTCTCTCATCAGCGAACAATATCCTATTGAGGGAGTCTATACTGTCACATCAATTGATTCAAATCAGTATTTTTCAGAATGAGTTTTACTGTCTGAGCTATATTATGACACTTTTAGTATATGACGCAAATAATCAGTTAGTTTCTAATCAGTTGTGTCAGCAATAGCCAACCTCAACCCTCGCTCTCTTTTTTTACCAAATTTAAATAGCTTATTCAAGTTATTGCATTTTAAAACTGGATAGGCAAAATGATTCTGACTGTAGCACCATCCGATTCGGCACAGTAGCCTAAAATGACATTAAATGAATAAACAAACAATAACAGTTTATGGTCACAAGTTTTTGGCATGTGCGTTCTAGCAAGAGCCTACTTTATAATACTATATACTGTGTCAGGTGTTACTCAATTAAAAGGAAAAAAATATTTTTATCTTTTCTTGACAATAACGTGCCAATAAAACAATTTACAAGCAATAAGTATACATAATACTGTACAACCAAGTAATTTTAATATTCAAAAACATACCAAGAATCTTTTTAAGAATAAAGAGATAAGATGACAAACTAAACACTATTATAACTTTGAAAAAATTACAGAAATATTATTACTTGCCTCAAATGAGGAATGTTTTCTGTAATTCCTGGATCATCTAAGAGTTTCTCATTCAAAATGTTGGCCATTTCATCAAGCGCTTCTTCGATTCCTTCTTTAAGATCAAAGTCGTCGGTGATCATCTGAGACAGCTCATACTCTAAGAGGGAGCCATGATCGACGAGTGATAATACCTGATAGCTCACTGATTCTTCTTCACCATCAAATAGACCCTCGCTTGCCTTTGCCATCAACTGGAAACCAGTAGCGAGTACCAGTCGCCTATTCAGAGATATTAATTAATGTTTCATTTTTTAGAAAGAAAATACAAAATAAAATAAAAACTAACAATTATTAAAGAAAAGAAGATGTAAGATAATGAAAAACAAAATGTATCAGCCAATATTTTAGACTTTGATAAGAATTTTTAAATATTAAGTGAATTGAAAAACAGTAATAAGAAATAATGTCCATTTTCTATTTTTAGTCATTCGAAGATATTTGAACTTCTGAGGCCAGCCAAGAGTATTTGAGGTTTTTAGGTAAAATCAATTTACATTCAGTTAAAAGCTTCAAAATTAATTTTTTAAATTATTTTTTATTAACAATCTGGTGAAACCATAAGTATTGACATAACGAATTTTTATCATAAACATACTTCATTAATAAATATTTCTTTAAAGTTGTGACATATATGTCAAAAAACATTTGTGAATAAAATATCCCTCCAGATGACTTATTAGTTATAAAAAAGTCAAGTAAGTCAGGAGTTTAGTGTAGAGAATTTGGCCACTATGTAGGGGTATTAGGGAGATTGTGTCCAATAAAAGATTGTGGAGGACACGTAACAGATTCCCTCCTCGTGTGGTGCAGAGCCGGGAACCCCAGCTAAGTGTGCTAACTGTGGTAGAGAACACCCAGCAAACTATAAGGGCTGTCAAACTTTAAGGGACCTTAGAAATGTCAGAAGACAGTTCCAACAACCAACACACATTCAACCAGCACAGATGCCTCCTCGCTCAGAAGACTTCCCGAACCTCAGTCAGCCATCCCACTACCCTTCAGTCTGGTGCACATCATATGGACCCTAGTCACATAACAGTGGGTACCTTGTCAATACTCCTTTGGAACGCTAACGGACTTAACCAACATAGAACTGAGCTTGACTTATATTTGCATGAAAACAGGACAGAAGTAGCACTAATAACTGAAACTCACTTAACACCACGTTCAAAATTTTATATTCCAGGTTACATTATGTACAAAACAGACCACCCTGACAAGACAGCACATGGTGGAACGGCTATACTGATCAGAACAGTTCTTAAACATAACTCTGTAGAACTACCCATTTCCCCGATAATACAATCAACAGGCATTAACTTTACACTCAGCACCACATTATCACTCTTGCAGCTGTGTACTGTCCGCCAAGGTACGTTTTAACACCAACAATGTTTTCTGACTTTTTAAACTATTAGGGAGATGCTTTATCGCTGGAGGCGATTTTAACGCCAAACACTTTAACTGGGGTTCCCGGCTCTGCACCACACGAGGAGGGAATCTGTTACGTGTCCTCCAAAATCTTTCATTGGACACAATCTCCCCAAATACCCCTACATACTGGCCAAATTCTCTACACTAAACTCCTGACTTACTTGACTTTTTTATAACTAAAGGACTTAGAACTGTACCTCACACTGTTAAAACTGGCTTCCATTTTGCTTTGATCACTCCTTAGTATACCTGATTCTTCATGATGAACCCTCAGAAGTAAAAAAAAGACCATCACTCATTCAGAAAAATATGGACTGGGATTTCTACAGAGTGTATTTAAAATCTCTTCTTTCAATTCCTTTACCGCTGAAAACAGAGGAAGAACTTGATACGGCAGTTGATGTCTTCACCAAGTCTGTACAGAATGCAGCGTGGTCTTCATCTCAACCAGCAACAAACATGCAACGAACTTACCTTGCTATCCACAATACATAAGGGACCTGATCAGAGCAAAGAGAAGAGCTCGTAAAGTGTGACAAACAAACAGATTAACATCAGACAAACGGACATTTAACAAACTTAACAATGAACTAAAACGAAAGATACAAATATTCAACAGGACTACTTATGAATCCTACATTGAAAATTTAGGAACTGATGATAGAAGCACACAAAAAGACACACAAAAAACGTCTTAAAGCATTGCACGGTGTCGGCTCCTTTAAGGAGAGAAGACAGTTTCTGGGCAGAAGAAAAATCTGAACTCTTTGCTGACCATCTTTCATCTGTTTTCACACCACATACTGACACACTAATGAAGAACACGACGAACTTGTACTCAAAACCTTAGACATTCCACTACACTCTCATTGCCTCCTCCTTCCTTCACTCCATCACAGGTCGCAGAACACATTAAAGACTTACAAACAAAAAAGCTCCTGGCCACGACCTTGTAAATGCTGTAGCACTCCAGCAAATGCCAAGAAAGGCTCTAGTGTTTCTCACGACTATTTATAATGCAATACTTAGGACTACAAAATTTCCAATACAATGGAAATACTCTTACATTTCCATGATTAATAAACCAAACAAGGACAAAAACAACCCCTCTTCCTACCGCCCTATTAGTTTGCTTTCTATTTGCTCCAAAATATTCGAAAAATTATTATACAAAAGATTAATAGACATACTAGGTGATAATCAAATAATACCCGATCATCAATTTGGGTTTAGGAAATTCCACTCCACTACACATCAATTACACAGAGTGACTGATTTCATTTCAACTGCGCTTGAGCAAAAATTATATGCAACAGGTGTATTCCTGGATGTAGCTCAAGCATTTGACAGAGTCTGGCACCAGGGTCTCCTGTTTAAACTCAAGAAGATACTACCACACACATACTTTCTTATTATTCAATCATTTCTCTCGGGCAGATTTTTCTCAGTCCCACTGGGTACAGAAACTTCTTCAATAAGACCAGTGCTAGCAGGAGTGCCTCAAGGTTCAATTCTTGCACCACCACTATATATATTATACTCGCACGACATACCAGATAGTTCAAACATCCTGACGGCAACATACGCAGATGACACTGCAATCTTATCAAAACATGAAGATCATACTCAAGCCTCACTGACTATACAACATCACTTACAAAAAGTACAGAATTGGTGCAAGCTTTGGAAAACAAGACTAAACTATGACAAATGCCAACATATGACATTTACACTAAGACGTGAAACCTGCCCACCAGTGTATATCGATAATGTACCAATATAACAAACAGACAGTGTCAACTACCTAGGACTAACGTTTGACAGGAGAATGACTTGGGGCCCACACATTAAGAAAAAACGAAAGACATTGAACCAAAGAAGTAGACTACTGCACACACTACTCAGACGACAATCAAAACTAAAATTAAGACAGAAACTTGCCACCTACACATACTTACTAAAACCAATATGGTCTTACGCCTCTCAAATCTTCGGAACTGCAAAAAAGAGTAACATACAAAGACTTCAAACTTTCCAGTCAAAAATACTTAGAAAAATTACACAAGCACCTTGGTATGTTTCAAACAAAACTTTACATACAGACTTACACATGCCTACCGTCAGTGAATACATACGAACTCACTACTCTCGATTTCACAACAAATTACTAGGACATTACAACCCTCTCTAATACAAATGGCAACAACCAATATGCCCAACAACATCAGGAGAAGACTGAAAAGGTCATAGAAGAGAGATCTTCTGTAATCTTTTGAATTAAAACATGCCACGGAAGAGATACAACTGGGTACTGTCATCTTCCTCATGCCTGACATGCCCCTTTTTATTGTAATAAATCTGACAGACAATCCACTGATTGTTATATGTATGTATAAACTGGTGTAGATAAAGAAATAAAGTTATATAAAAAAAAAATCCTACAAATTGAAAAATTGGTTTTTATTCCTTAACACTTACAGGCGTATATATTTACAATATGTATTGACCTATACAAATTTCTCAGTGCTATATAAAACATCTTAGTAAATAATCCTCAGATGAAAACAAATATATTTCTTCACTATGTTCAAGATGTCAAAAAAGCAAGTCTCTTTTGATTTGAGCAGGACCATGTCGAGTCCTTTCTGAAAATTGTTTTTTCATTTCTTTATGAGTTAGAAACAAAGTTTCTACACTGCTTTGTTTATAAACTTAATCCCATATCACAATTTATTTTTACTTTCACTTACTATATATAGTAAGGGAAAGTATTGCGATCGTGAACATTTTTAAATCTTGAGCAGATTCTAAAAGCATCTTATCTAAATTTAAGAAAAACTAAAACTAAATAAAAGTAGAAAAAGAGAAGAAAAGATCAGAAAAAAAAAATAACAATCAAAAGCAAATTTTTTTTTTTAATTTATTCACTTAGGCCAAAATATATTTCTTAAAATTTATAATTGTGCAATAGGAATTTTATTAACAAACAGTTTTAAAGTGATCACTTCCACTTCCTAATTATCAAAAAAATTAAAAATTATTAACATACAACTTATTTTCCTGCTTTTGGGTTTTGGCCTTTTTGATGGTGAATCAATAGAGATCTAATTATCTGTGAGTAAATGATTAGGACCCCGTTGTTATGTTGCTATTATGCTAGTCTACCTTGTCAAAGAAAGGTTGTGAGTTCAAATCCCAGAGTCCAGGGGAGACTTTTTTTACTAATTAATTATATGGGGATTTACTCACAGACTCTCCCCCAAGGATGTGAGGCCTACCAGCCAAGTGGGCACTCACAAAAATAGGCGCAAAAAGTGATAACCCTACCCTATAACTTATCATCGAGAACACAATGTAAAATCCACATCACACAGCGAAGAGTCCACCTGGTCTGTCGTGCCATCTAATAAGATATTATTATGGGTCTATATAATTATTGTTTACTTTGACTATTACCTGTTTTCAGAAAAGGCCTCATCCTTGAGTAGAGGTAGCCAGCAAGATTGATCATCGCCTAGAAAGTCAACAATTTTTTTCACTAGAATGGCTAGCTCAGCAGACTGGAAAAGTGGAGCAAGTACTGTAAGATGGTCCCAAAGCCATGCGAGGTCTGCCATACTAAGGAGGTATCTAGCAACTTGAGTACCAGGTCCTTCATAGCCTTCTTCAACTTGGGAAACAGCCTCAGTCTTTTGGACCAACAGTTCAAACTATAAAGATAATACTTGATAAATATTTTTATTACATATTCAGATATATAGCACAGTTTTATGTTTTTGAGTATATAGTTTTCCTTTTGCTTCAGAATATAATCAATGTATTTATTTTTTAAGAATTGATTCCAGGAGAAAACATATGAATATAACTGTGACCTAAAATCTTTTTATATCTATAATACAATATCTGAATTTTTATATCCCCCATATGTCGAAAGTTGGATACAAGATATAAAACCTATTTGAAGAATTAAGTTTTTCACTTTAAACGGATGCGGGTTCTGGAGACAATAAATTCATCATAATAGATCATAATTAATTTGTCAGGTCATTGAGGTTTCATATGAAGCTATTTAAAAAAAAAAAAAATCTGTAAAATGTTGTCCACATACTTTTGTGACAACAAAATCGTTTCAAAATTATATCAGATGGTTCAAAATAAGTATAAATGCTTTAAATAATAGTTTTTCTTAACATACTTTTTCTCAAACAATTTTAATAGTCATGAGACAAATTAAATGGAAATTTTATGTTTGGAAGCTGACAGCTTGGCTCATAAATATTCAAGCTCCAGTGTTTGAGAACAAATATAAGTTTTCCAAGATAGGTTAAATAATTTTTGGTAGCTTTTGATATTTGCAATCATAAAATGTTTTCGAAAATCAATAGTAAACATTACTTGAACTAATGAGAGAAAATATTAGTTCTTTAAAAACAAAAAACAAACAAAGGTATTCTTATTTTTGTAGTCACTTTGAAACTCCTTACAATGTTGAACCTAAGAAATTACTTATTTTAAAAATCTACAGAGATTTGGAAGGTATCAATTATTTAAAATGCATTGCCCTCAGCACAAGATATAATATGGTTTGATTTTAAAAGTGACCAATAAAATTAGTTCCTCAGATAAAAATTTTCATTTCAAAACCCTAAAGAAAAAATGTGAATTAATATATCAAATAAAGAAAGATGATAGACAAAAAGAGCTATGTTTAAATGCATAAAATGTAATTTATACTAACAAATTCATGTCTAGCCTCGCAGTCTTCATGTTTTTCTAGCATCTGAGCAATTTTTTTCCAATGGTCTGGGAAGAGATAATTGTGAACATAGCAGAGGTTGGTTGGCTCGAGGTCTACTTCAGTTGGAGCAACTATTTGAATATTATCATATTCTCTGAATAGCAGCTTCATAGCACCAAATGCTTTGCAAAGCACTAAGTAAGGACGGAGTAAACGATCTTCCTGAAAATACGCTACAATTAGTAATCTATGATTATGTAAGAAAGAAAAAAATAAATGATGCTTTGGGAATGATACCAAGAAAAACAAAAAACAAAGATCCTGAAATAAGATTAGATGATTATAAACAAACTCAAGTTCTAGCAACACTACATTGACTTACATGAATTTCTTGAAATACAAGTCCAAACTGTCGCAGTAAAACTTGCATTTCTTCCAAAATATGCTTGAACTTTTCCTGAACGATCTCTGGAACACTGTGATCAGCAATGTTAGTACCTTGGATCAACTGATATGTCATCTCACTAATCACTTCCATATTTATACAAACAGATGTGTCTGAAATAAATGAGGAGATATAATAAATCAGTCAAACAAATTAAAACATTATATTTCAAATGAAATAAAACCAACCAGTTTCAAAAGCTTCCACTAATGGTAGACAGTCCCTTTGTAAATGAAACAAAAATGACTTCATCACAGATAATACCTGCGAATTAGGTAATCTAATTACTGCTTGGCTAAATTCATCAGCAACTTCTTTGGGTAAAACATCTTCAAGTGTGAGGTTATCCTCACAAGAAACCATAAGACATTCTCTCATGTGCTGTAAGAAAAATGAAATGAATTTCTGAAGTCTCTGAAGTTTGGAAGAGCCGCTAAAAACAGTCTTAAAAAGCTTTATGTAAGAGTCTTTTATCTCATCAGACTTTATCTGGAGCATAATCATTGTTAAAGCTTTGCTTGAAGGCTCAATAACTAAAGGATTAAATTCTAGTACCCTGATGATCATCTGAAGAAATTAACACTGAATGTTTTATTGTTGATATTACACAAACCTATCACTAAACTTGTAAACCAATTTTGTAACGTGACTTCTTCAAGTTGACAGCTAAGTGGAACTTTACTCTTGTCCAGAATATCAACTAATGTTTTAATAACAACAAAACTATTATCAATATGCCAATTGTTTACTGGATTCATTTCAATAGATCGTATCTGGTTAACAATGATTCCTAAAGGAGGCGTAAGTAAAGTGAAAATCCTGAATATCAAAGTAAACTTTTCAGGATACTTGGAAGAAACAGCTTTTAGAAATAAAGAATAACAGATTTCCACAACAGAAGAATCGTGTTTAGTAGGCAAATGCTTGACTTTTTTGCTAAATGACTTCAAATCTTTAGTTGGCTCAATAGACTTTGTGCTGTTGATATCAATAAAATTTTCAATAAATTTGGGTTCATAGAACAGCACCTAAAAAAAAAGAAAAAAAAAAAAGAATTTACAATATAAACAAATTTAAGTTTTGTAATTTATATAAATGTGAAAGTTAGTTCGAAATAAGTGACCCAAAATCAATTAATGATTACAAATATTATAATAATAAAAAGTCTGATTCAAAGTTATGTATGACTCTATTATTATATATACATTTTTCTCAGGAATTGTTCTGATTCATTAATGTTTACGGACCTCGAGGTACTATTTTAATAGTTAAACCTATCAGTTTGTTTTCAGTGGATGCACTTCCTAAACTGCTTGTCCAATAACATACAAAGACAATTATTTTATTTTTACTTTCACTTATCTATATATAAAATCAATAGTAAGGGAAAGTAATGCGATCAAGAAAATTTTCTAATTCGAGTTTTCACTGGAAATACACGTTTTAGGGTCTCCTGAGTCCAAATGACCAAATCCTTTAAAAAGATCTGTGTGTCGTAAGTCTAGTGCGAAAATGAAAAGTTGTATGAAACTGAAATTTCATATTTAAGACAACTATATGCCCGAAATGTTACACCAACTTTTTCACCAAAATCAGCAAACCAGAAGGGCAAATGTAAACCATGCATTTTGCACCTTTTTGCGATTTTCTCAAAAATGGCCCTAATGATTTTGAGTAAACTTGCTATATCGATGTAAAATTTAATGGGCTTTAATATCATATAGGCTTTATTCTGATTGAAATAATGGCGTTACCTGCAGCATGGTGGCTAGTATAACAGCCTCCTATGCCAAAGGTCTTGATTTCAAACCCGCAGGTGGCCCTAGGATTTTTTAATGGGAGTAAAAAATCCTTAGTTATGCCGTCCTTTGGAGGGGATGTTAAAAAGTGGTCCCGAGCCTGTGCAATGTCAGGTACTCTTAAGAGATCCCTATCCTAATTAAACCTGGATAGGCAAAATTTAGGACTCCCAGTGTAGCATCCTCCGTTTAGCCACAGCAGCATAAAGGGACATAAAAAAAATAAACAAACAAATCTGATTGAAATAGTCTGACAAAGACTAAATACGGATATTTTATATTTTTTTCCTATTAAGTATCTTTAATTACTTAAATCAGCTTAATACACAAGTTGGGCAAATATGATAAACGAGTAAAGGAGAAATGAGAAAAAATATTACTTATGTAATTTTTTGTTTTCTAATAATGTGATTAGTATGAAAAAAATATTATCTTACTTACAAACTTGTAAAATGTAACATGAAGTGACAAAACGATCATAAACTAATTACTGATAAAAATTTAATGTAGTTATTTTATTTAATGTAAATCATATAGTTCCAACGGAACTGAATACATTTTTAATTAAAACTTTTTTTTTTAATTAAGTCTGTGTAATGAATAATAAATATAAGTAATTTAATAAAACTCTATGTAATAAGCCTTTCTAATCAGAACAGAAGATTGAGAGGATCTATCAAAGGATACAACTAACGTTTCTTAATTTTGTCAAGATCTCCAAAACATATTTTTTATCCTTAAATCTAATATTACTGCAGCAGGGCTGCTTGTTAAATTTTACCTCTCTCAGAAGGCATGTAGCTTTTAGCTCAAAAGAAGCTAATTGATCCTTAGGAGAATGCACTAGAGCTAAACATAATGGAGTCAAAACTTCTTTAATAAAACAACACCGAAACTCTCCTTTCAGTAAGCACATTTTATTAATGTAAAGGTATTGATCAATCATGAGATTGAAATCTTCAGTTGCTTCTTCTGTAGTTATTGAGGACAGGTAGTAACCTGTTATCTTGCATACGCTATTTACGTCACACATAAACAGTCTCTGAAAATACGGAGTATTGACAACTTCAACACAACACTTTCTAACTACACTCCTTAAATCTTCAGGGTAGTCTTTGACATATTTCAGCACCTAAGACAGAAAACAACAGTTAACTAAATACAATTGTGGTGCAAGATACAATTTATGAATATGAAAAATGAATTAAGGGAAAACTACTATTCTCTGAACCAAATTTATAAAAGGAAAGTTCTAATATAAATATATTAAACTCATGCAACAAAAAAATGGGCCTGTTTACTACAAATTAATTCATCATTCAATAAAAATAAGAATGAAATATCAGGCATGCTATCGCATAAAGCTTTAAACAGGTTGTTGTATGGTTGGATAAGGTCTTTACCTGCTGTATTTTTATAATTAAGCTGGATCTAATATTTCCATTGAAACTTTTCATCCTGTTGCTTTTGAAACAGTAAAGTAAGGAGTCATAACAGGCCCTCCTTTCCTCTGTTGGCATGTTTTCATCTTGCAAAACTTCAAGAATCCATGACAGTATTTGTTCTTCTTTCTGGAGTATTGGTAAAGTTGATGAACAAAATGCTTTCTGAGCAACATCCAATCTTTCATGAAGAGGAATATTTTCATCCTTGCACTTATTTTGAAGTTCTACAACCAAGAAGCTTGTATTGTGAAATTAAGCAACAATCGATTGAACATTAAAGAATGATTGAACAGAGATACACAATATACTCAGATAACAATTTATTAATGTGAATATAGTTAAGTACAAAACTCACGTGCTGTTAAATGTTCGGTGGATGCCGCCATTTTATAAAATACATCGATTAAATGAGTAAAGGGTTAAGAATATGCGTTTGGCATAGGTTAATCGTTTATTTTCATCAAAGTTTTGTACCAAGTACAATAATCTAAACGCTGCGAAATTCAGAGAAAGAAATTATGAACATCAATAAACAACAGTACATTTTAAACGATTTTTAAGCATATTCAATCGATGTTCAAGAATCTATCGATTTATAACTCTCGTAACGAACCCCCACTACCAAGACCAGCTGCCATTTCAGGCGGTCATTCCTTTACTAACCGTCTTTGACATTAGTGTTTTGTCGAAGTTTAGGAACAACAGTTTTAGTGATAAGAGTTTTAATTTATTTTAGTCAGTTTTAAGCTAATGTCGAAATGAATGTGTTAAGTGCCAGAATTTCAAATCATTTCCGTGTTCGTTATGATACACATATTTGCGTGGTGTGGGATATTGTTTAAAGTTTAATTAACATGTAAAAACATTCTTCATGCTTTGCATGAATGAAAGAGGTCTGTTTTTCGTAAGCTGATGTAAGGTAATGAAATTGCTTCTTGTCAATGCTATTTTAAAGTAAAGTATTGTAGTATAGTTCTTTCACTGTTATCATTCTTATCAGTAGTCCTGTCTTAATACCGGTAAGAAGTTTATGTTCCGGCTACCGCGTTAATATATTGACATTTCATGGTGTTATCCTGTAATGAATTCATCTAGAATGAGCTTTACTTTTTTTAGGAAAGTCTTGAAAATGACTAGATGGTTCGTATCTCTGTGCCTACAAAGAGTGGTTCTTCCTCTGGCACTTTTGGCAGGTGAGTCAATTATCCAATGAAGTTAATCTATTATGCCATAACTTACCATTGTTAATATATTTCTTTTTTTAATTAATTTTGAAATTAAGTAATTAGCTGTTTTATAATTATTTGGAAATTATTATGAGATCAAAGTCATTCCAACTGATTGATACTATTTTCCTTTCACCCTTTTTTTTTTTTTTTTTTTTTTTTTTTTATCCACTATCTGCATTTGAGAACAAAATGTTTAATATTTTTTTTCGTTAATATGATTATTTTTTTATAATTTTTATTATCTTCCACTCTGAATTTTTAGTTTGTTTACTACTATCATTGTCATTAGTTTAGTAAAAATGCTAAAGTGTCCTAATTGTTTTACTTGCTTTTTTATATAGGTAAAAGTTCATGAGTTACTGAAAATCTGAGTAACTGATCATTGCAATCTGTTACTTGTAAGACAAATTAGCCAAATTGTGAACTTTAACGAACGAAATGTATCTATGGAAATGTGCCTAAAGCCCGTTGAGTAACCTTGTAAAAATTATTTAGTCTTTTTAGTCAATTTTTTACGGTTATTTTTTTTCAAACTCGTTTTAGGTGCAATGAATATATGTCACCAACTTTGAAAAGATCCCGCTGATATTTTCCGCTACTGATGTTTCTAGCTCACTTACATCTTAAAGAGTCTTCCCCAACTCACGAAAACGAATGAGAAATAAGAACTCTTTTCTTCTATCGCTACTATTACTTAGATCAAGCTATGGAATATCCAAAACTATCTGTTGAATTTTTATTGATTTATTAATAAGAAAATTTATCATCTCAGAAATAATTTAGCTTTACCGCTTCTTCTATTTAAATTTTTTTTTTTAATTTATATTTTAAGTGAATCGTTAAAAAAACTTATAATTAGTTAAATTAATGCCAGTTGATTTATTTAATATGCTATCTATGTTTAAATTAAGGTATTTTCTAAATACTTAATTTGAATGTGAATTATGTATTTGCTTGGTTAGCAAATGTCCGACCATTTCTACTAAATAACCATGCGAACGTTTCAATAATTCAACGTATAATTTAAAAAAAAAAAATTATTTTATTTTTCTCTCGCTTACAATTACCGAAATCTGAGTCAAATTTTGTTTAATATTAAAATATTGTGTTAAATATTTCATATTTTCTTCTTCTAAAGTACCTTTTATTTTGTAGATTCTGTAAAAATAGCCATATCATCTTGTTATGATTGATAAAAAACAGGTAAATATATAAGTTGAACGAAATCGGTATCAAACAAAAGGTGAAAACGGTAAAAATATTTTTCAAAGCAATTTTTTGTTTTAGAACATAAGAACAGTAATGTACATGTAAAATATACCGTTGGAAAGCTAAAGACTTTGGAAAAAACATTATCTTATACACAAGCTTGTAAAAGTTAATTAAGAGTGTAGAAAAACCGATAAAATTAACTGATTGTTTTAGATAATAATATATATTTTTTTTTTTAAAATAAAACAGATGTTTCAATAGAAATTTAATTTCATTAATTCTTTATTAGTTCCCAAATTTTATCTCAAACTGCATTTGAAAATTCTTTAATCGATTCTAACCACGGAGGTAAGTGAAAGTCGTGTGTTGCCCGCACCAGATTTTTTTGTATTGTTTTTATTCGAAGTTTGGATCGTTTTAATAGGGTAAACAGGTTTCACTATTATTTGTTTGTTATAATCAATGATAATGATACCATGATTATAATAATTAATGCTATTATATTGTTAAATTGTCTGAATTATTTTTACCTTATTATTAGTACTTTCATTATAAATGCCTTAACTTTTGCATATTTGCTAAATATCGCTCCATCGGTCTATATAAGGTTTTATTGTGTCACTTTAAATTATAATATTTATTAGAGTTTATAATTTCGAATAACCTGCGGTACTAGGAACATAAAACTGGCGTCATAGAATTAAGTATCACGGTTACGAAGAGCCGTTATTTCGGGAACTGAAAATGCCGTGTGATTGTTTATTGTTTGATCGATAGTAATGAACATCAAATCAATTATAAATTTTAATAATTAGTGTTATGATAATCACTAAATTGTCTGAAGTATTTTAAGCGTATTATTAGTAACCTGCCTTAACTTTTTAATATTTCTCCACGAGTCTAAATTAGACTTTATTCTGTTCCTTTTGGGATATTTACTTGTGAAATTTAAATCTTGGTTGAGAAAGACGTATGGATTTTTTTTTTTTTTCTGATTCATTAATTAATTCTCCATTGATAGGAGGTTTAGATTTTGAAATCTATACTTGTCGAAAGTTTTTTTAGCATTGTTTAAATAATTTCTTCTTCGTTTGTTAATTAGTAATTATTCCTTGAGAAGTCAACATAACGCTATTTTTATCTGAACACGAATGTACATATAATGAGCCATGCTTTGCAAGCTGTGCTTTCGCATTTATTGTAATAAAGCGGTGACGTATTTTAAACATTTTTTGTTTGGTTCGCTTTTCATGCCTATGTGTGTGTGATGATAATTTCATTATTATCATTTCATTATTATGAGTATTAGGATGCAAAATAAAGCAGTCACTTTTTTTATTTCAACGAGCTTTTATTTATTTTCCTCCTGCACAGTTTCTTTTTCGCCTCCCTTTTTGGTAGTGTATATAGTCTTCTGTTTGCTTAGTACTTTAAGTACCTGGTCTGTTATTTATTTTATGAAACCATATTTATTAGTGGGCAATATTTAAATTATATTACAATCGTTTATATCATTTCGGTGGAAATTTCTAGTTTTACCGCACCTCTATTGCGCGGAGATCCGATTTGGTAATATATATATTATATATATATATATATATATATATATATATTATATTTTTTTTTTTTTTTTGTTAATCAGGTATAAAAAATAAAAAATCTTGCTTCGTAATCATTGTCAGGTAAACTTAATACTTCTGAAACGATTCCCCCGTATGCGTTATTTTAACCAAGTTTTTTTATTTTAATTTTTTTATGAATTTAAAAAAATTTTTTTTTTTTAAATCAATTTGTAGGTAATAGAAAAAAGAAAGGAGGCTTTAATTAAATATTTATTTGTTAAAAATCATTATTTGTTTCGTGTGTTAAGAGATATTATCATCAAAAATTTGCAGAGTATAATACTATTTGTATTTTCTGTATATTTAATTATGTTTGTGGAACTATTTGATACTTATCAATTATTTTTTACTGTAACGTTTTCTCAATGAAGTAAGAAGGTATAATGTGTTTTTTAATAGATATATAATAAAAGCTTATAAATGGGCAAGATAATATATTCAGGAACGTTGTAAGTGCATTTTAAATTTTAAAAAATATATTATGATAAAGAATTCTAAAATAGTTCTTTGTTTTCTGGAAAAATTATTGTATGATTATAATTTTCACTCCTTTTTTATTCTCTTAAATCAAATATTATTTTATCCTGTTGCATATTTTTCCTCATTAGTAAAATTTTACTTTTGAACTGAACCTTCTCTTCTATTATTGTAAATTAATTTTATTTTCTTTAATCAATTTTTCATATGTTCTATTTGTAAAACAACAAAGAAATTTTATTCACTCCTTCAGTTTTCGAAATTCACGATCCGTTGGATCGATTGAATTTTCTAAAATACCGATTAACAACTATATCAATCGATATGTCTTAATTCAATCGTTTTCGGGGAGGACGAAAAATAATTCCTAAGTGTGCAGACAAATTATGGATGGCTCATACATTTTTTTTTTTGGTCATACTTAAAGTCTTTTCCACTCCATTTATGACGAATAAGATAAGTTATCCTTATACCAACCCATAAATAACGAAATACATTTTAATATTCCTACACTGAATTCGAACCAGCGTTGTTTAACTTAACTTGTTAACTCCTTCAGACCAGCAGGGCTTCTCACATTACTGTCTAAAAATAAAAGAAATAAAAATACATCAGTAAAATACATAACTTATATGTCTAGAAAATACATGATATGTTAGATATCTTTGAGTTCATTGCTGACTCACTGATGTGTACTCTTAATACAGATTTTTTTTTTTTGAATGCTGAAATTAGTTAGAAATAATAGTTGAAATGTTCCAACTACAATGGTACCTACATTCTCTCTTCTGTACCTAAAATATTCATTTTGTCCAATTTATAACATGGAAATAGCAATTCGGTCACAATGTAGATCTAGAACGGGCGAATTATCTCCAGACCAAATTTTGAGTTTGAGAACAATTCTCCTAAGAAACTGAGACCATGTGAATAAAGGAAATCTAATGAGTTCTCTGCGACCTAGATGTTGCTGCAAAATTACTCGATAGAAGCGATGGTGTGCGATTCTCCTGAACGTATTAGAGTAAAGTTTGCTCTTCCCCGTGATCCTGTCACGCATCACTGCAAAATCGCCCTCCGTGACTATTTCCGTTGTCCGAAATTCTTGCTGGCATTGAGAACACACGAAGGAAATAGAGTTTCAAAGCATTTGAAAAATATATTTAGGGTGGAATACCTTGCTGGATCTATTTTATCTTTTTTACAGGGATCTTACTTTTTTCCGTGATTATTGTTAATCAGGAAATACCTGCTACTGGGTTAGCTTTATTAATTTAGCGGGCGACTAATCGGGCGATCCTACAGTGGGAGTCCTTGAATTATAATTACAATTTGTTTATTATGTTTTATTTTATTTATTTAACGTCACTTTATGCTACTGTGGCTAATCGGACGATGCCTATCCAGGTTTAATTAGGGTAGGGATCTTTAACGAGTAACTGACATCGCACAGACTCGGGACCACGTTTTAACGTCCCCTCCGATGGACGGCATAACTAAGGATTTTTTACTCCCATTAAAAAATCTTAGGACCACCTGCTGGTTTGAACCCGTGCCCTTTCGCATATACGGTTGTTATGCTAGCCACCCGCTACAGGTGATCCCGGGGGTCATATATTTTGCCTTTCCAGGTTTAATTAGGATAGGGATCTTTAATGAGTACCCATCATGACACACCCTCGAGACCACCGTTTTACGTCCCTTACAAAGGTGGGTATAATCAACGATTTTTTGCTGCCTTTTATAAATGCTTGGGATTGAACCTACCACCTTATCATGGAAGGCTATCATGCTAGCTAGCCCCTACACCATATATAGTCCGTGAGCTAGCGACGAAAAATGCAACCCATTTTACCATTATTTATGCTAACCATTTTTTTAAAATTTTAGTATGTTTTATGCAAAGCATCTGTCATGGTGAAGCAAAAATACACGTTTGCAGACTCAAAATGGGTGGATTAGAAAATGGCGGTCATTCAAAAAGGGATCAAAAAGACGAAATTCTGACTCATTTGACCACGATTTTCCTTTTGACCTCATAGTACTTGGCGATAATACGAATCATACGTTCTGCCATTCACATATAGGTGGAAAGCTACGGCAGGCGCGTTTTTAGGAACAGAAATTCTGACCCATGTAACCACTGCTCTGACCTAATGTCAGTGAGTATTAGACCTACGGTTTTCTATAACTATTCAAATTAAAGCTAATTTCATGCCTCATAAAGTCGTTTATAACCATTATATTGTTAGGAACAGCTGTTTCCATGATATCAACCAAATTAATGACAATAATAAGAAGTTTATCGGTTTCCGTTTTTTTTTTTTTTTTTTAAAGAATCATATCTATTAGTATTAATTTTCATATTCATATCTATTAATTTTCTATATTAATTGTTATAACGATTATCCTCTTAGGACGGGCCGTTTCCACGATAGTCACCATAATTATGTTAGAAAAGAGTGATATTTCGCAATATTCTCTTTTTGAATGGCCGCCATTTTGTAATCCATCCGTTTTGAGTTAGCGGACGTGAATGTTTTGCTTTACCATGATAAATGCTTTGCATAAAACTTACTATACATTTTTGTGAAATGGGTTGCATTTTTTGTTGCTGGCTCACGGACTCATAGGTGACCGATAAATTTTATTTGATAGTTTAAAAAATATTTAGATGAACCAAATTTGAAGCTTTTAACTCCATTGTTTCACCAAGATTGTATTTCGTTATTAGTATTCTTATTTTTGTTTTATGATTTTGCAGTAAAGCAAAATTATGTTCATTAGTTTATCATTCGTTCATTGATTAAAACAATAAACAATTCTTACAATGCATTATTCATCCTTTAATCTAATTCATTACCTTGGACTATCACATGGAATCTTTGCATTAGTATTTCAATTAATCTTCTGATTAAATGTCATCGATAATAATCGGATTCTAGTCGCATATGAACTATTTCCTACCTATCTATATCAAATTAATCTATTCATTTATTTTCTGAGCGAAATGGCGTTTTTGTCTAGGGACCTTTGTTGCTATTCAGGAATTTATTCATTGATACTGGCTCTCAGAAAGGGATTAGGTTGTTCGTTAATAACATTTTTTTTTATAGAATTGCAAAATTTTATACTTTCTTTATCATAGTAGCGTTAATTTTTCTTGGGTTTGATAACGGTGTTATTAGTTCCACTTACCTATGTATGAAATATATAGTGAGGGATAGTATTGCGATCGTGAAAATTTTCGAATTCCAGTTTTGAACGGAAATAAACGTTTTAGGGCCGCTGAGTCCAAATAATCAAGTCCCGCAAAAAGGTCTGCGCGTCCGTCCGTGTGTTTGTGTGTGTGTGTAGTAAGTTTAGCGAAATTTTATATTTAAGACAACTATACGCCGATTATGTTACAGTAACTTTATAATCAAAATTGGCTAACCAGAAGAGCCACTTTACATCATGCATTTCGCAATTTTTTTCGAGTTTCTCACAAACGGCTCTTATGATTTTGATTAAACTCGCTATATGGATGCATTTAATGGACTTTAATTTGATGTAGGTTTCATTCTAATTGAAATAGTTTTTATTAAGAAAATTGAATTTGCATTATTAAGAGTTAGATATGTACTAAATAAGTGGAATAAGAATAGCAAATTATCATTAGACAGTATATACGATGTATAGATATGCCATCAGTATCATCATCTTGATAATTAGTCATAAAAAGCATGCTGAGTTTGTTTGTTTGTTTATTTAACGTCACTTTATGCTACTGTGGCTAATCGGACGATGCTACAGTGGGAGTCATAAATTTTTCCTATCCTGGTTTTATTGGGATAGGGAAGTTTAACGAGTACCTGACATCGCTCGCGCTCGGGACCACCTTTTAACGTCTCCTCCGAAGGACGGCATAACTAAGGATTTTTTACTCCCATTAAAAAAATTAAATATTAATATTATAAATATTAATATAATTAATTATAATTTTATATTATATAAATATTAAAAAAGTGTGTTAATAAAAACCGGCAAAGAAATAGGACTCGAATTAAATACCGATAAGACGAAATATATGATTAGTAGCAGAAACGGTGGCGATCTTGGTGATATTGATATATCAGGGCATACTTTTGAACACGTAGAGAAATTCAAGTATTTAGGTTCAATGATAACAAGAAAAAATGAAATCCAGGGAGAAATAACGTCACGGTTAAAGGTAGGAAATGACTGTTATTATTCAGTTGCTAAGTTACTTAGCTCGCGGCTTCTATCTAAAAACTTAAAGGTTAGAATCTATAAAACTATTATTCTTCCGACGGTTCTTTACGGATGTGAAACGTTACTTTGAAGGATGAAGAACGGCTTAAGGTTTTAGAAAATAAGGTACTGCGTAAAATATTTGGTCCGAAGAGAGATGAGGCCACTGGGGAGTTTAGAAGGTTGCACAACTCGGAATTGCAGAGCTTGTACCCTGTGAATATAATTGAGTTGATAGCATCGCGGGACTCAAATGAGCGAGTAAAGTTGTTGGGTTTGGTGAGGAACGGATTCCGAGAAAGTTGTTATTCGTTGATCCGACTGGTAGGCGTCCGAAAGGTAGGCCGAGACGTCGATGGGAGGATTGCGTTAAGGCTGATCTCGGGGGCTTAGGCCTGAACGGTGAACATTGGACGAGTCTGCGTAGGCGTCCGTGGTATCGGCATCGAATCTTTTGAATTCGTTAAGCCTATTATTATTATCATTATTAAAAATCCTAGATCCCCCTGCGGGTTTGAACCCGTGACCTTTGGCATGGAAGGCTGTTATGCTAGCCACCTAGCTACGAGTGATCCATCATGCTGAGTTAATAAGACTAATATCAACATCATTCGTTGTACATATAAATAGTTGAAAGGCTGACTGATTGACCGGTATTAAATTTATATGTACTGTACATACTCTTATCAAAAGGCATACACGAGTATGTGCAAGTAAACGTAACAAAGTTGAAGTATTCACGAGCAAAGCCGTGCGTTAAAGCTCATGTTATAAACAACTATAACATATCACTTAAGTTTAAACTTACTAAGTTGTAGTAACTTCAATTAGCATATATCTTTACAAGAAGGACATTATTATTATTCTTTATTTTTTTATTAAATTGCTGCAAGCAGTGCTTTTATTTTTTGGTCTAATAACTTATTCCAGGTATTTGAAATTGTACACTTCAATGAAAGATTTTTTTAGCCTTTTGTTTTTGGAGGACCTCATATATTCTGTCTGCTCGGCATTGGTATAATGGCAAATTTACTAACACAGATCCTTGTTGTTGTGAACAAATTGCATTATCTCCTCAATCTCTCCTTTTTTGCTGGGAATTAGATACCAGATTAATCTTATGGGAAAGATCCTCCCGTTGATTTTTAATTAGTGACATTCACTCATTCGACATACTTTTCAACATCAAGGCAGAACTAATTATAGATAGCTTAGAAACAAATAACACTGGATGGCAAATCGATATTTAAAAAAGTGAGAATTCTTTCAGAAGGGTAAATTTTATATAAAAAAAAAAAAAAAAAAAAAAAAAAAGATGGAGATCATTTCAGCAGGTATCCAATTCGGAAATCTTGTTTCATTTTTGACTTTGGCAAGAGGGGTTTGATTAGAATAATTGTTAAATCAGGTGATTTTTCCACTTTTATGAGTTTCCACGAGGTTCTTCCTTTTCAATCACGAGATTGAGGGATACAAGTCCTTAATCATAGGAAATTGATGTTAGGAGACAAAAGTGCTCTTATTAAAGAAACCAAATCGTAAAAATGTCACTCATGCATTGTTTTCATTTTATTAGGTTGATGCAAAAATAATCTCGGATTTTATTCTTAAACTTTGAAAGACCATAATTTAAAATATGCTTAATTAATCGAAATAAGAACCTTTAGATTCAACACATTTTTGGCAACGAGAAACAAGCTTTTAGTGCCGGTCTCATAGAACTCCGGAGCTTAAAAGGAGATGAAATAAGCGAAGGCGTTTTTTTTTTTTTGTTGTTGTTGTTATCCTTTAAGTATCTGAGCCATTTTTTACTTTCACTTACTATATATAGTAAGGGGAAGTATTGCGATCGTGAAAATTTTCGAATTCAAGTTTTCAACGGAAATACACGTTTTAGGGGGGCCCCCTGAGTCCAAATAACCAAGTCCCGCGAAGAGGTCTGTGTGTGTGTGTGTGTGTGTGTGTGTGTGTGTGTGTGTGTGTGTGTGTGTGTGTGTGTGGTAACTCCCGGGCGGAAACGGTTAGTCCTATGAAACTGAAATTTCATATTTAAGACAACTATACGCCCGAGACGTGACAAAACTTTTTTCATCAAAATGAGCTTACCAGAAGAGGCACTTTATACCATGCATTTTTCATCTTTTTTCGATTTTCTCGAAAACGGTTCCGGCGATTTTAATTAAACTCGCTATATCGATGTAAAATTTAATGGGCTTTAATATCATGTATGTTTTATTCTGATTAAAATGGTCTAACAGGGCTTAAATGCCGATATTTTAATTTTCTTTCCCTAAAGTACCTTTAATTTTGTAGATTCAATAAAAATAGATATATTATCTTGTTAACGCTGATGAAAAACAGTTAAATGTATAAATTGAATAAATTCGATACCTAACTAAAGGAGAAAACGGAAAAAATATTTTTTAATGCAATTTTTCCTTTTTAAACATAAGAGCAGTAATATACATGTATATCGTTGGAAAGCTAAAGATTTTAGAAAAAATATTATCTCATACACAAGCTTTTAAAAGTTAATAGAGAGTGATGAAATTAACATAAAACTAACTGATTATTTTAGATAATAATATAATAGATTTTTTAATAAAACATGTTTCTATATAAATTCAATTTAATTAATTCCTTAATAGTTTCACGTATTTTTATCTCTAACTGTTTTTAAAAATTCTTTCATTGATTTTAAAAATGGAGGTAAGTGAAAGTCGTGTGTTGCCCGCACCAGATTTTTTCTGAAGGAAATTGTCAAAATGCTTGAAAAAGAGGTAATCTTTAGATGAGAGATTCGGCAAGTACGACGGATGGTCCAGTGTTGCATAGCCCAACCAAAGCAACTTCTGTTTTTTTATTTTTGCATCAACCTAATAAATCATTTAGTCTCGTCAGGTTTTTTTCATTTTTAAACAAGATACTCGTCCAAGTCAAATGTATTAAAAAAATATATATAGATTTTGAAGGACCAGGCTGTCATATAAGTAATTCACTTTTTTAGTTCAAATATTTAACCACGCAGTCAATACTCAAAGATAATTTTTTTTTTTTTAATTTAGTGTTAGCTTCTTTTACATATTCTAGCCATAGGTGTGGCCTTTAACCTTAACACTTTATGCCTCTAGAGCTTCCAAGTTCCTTAAAATACAAGGCTTTATTAAAACAATAAAAGTGAGTATCTTTATCTCAACTCAGTATCCTGATCTCAGCCTAAGAATTGGACTGACTTGATCCGGCCCATTTTTCAGACCAAATGTGGTCAACAGAATTTTTCAAAAACATTTAATTTTTCATTCTGCAATTTTTGGGAAACACTAAAGTTTCAAAAATTAAAACAAACTAATGAAAAGGATCGTTGGTGTTATCGAACCCGTAATAAAATTAAAGGCATAATTTAAAACGAAAACACTGTTTATAGAATATCTTATTCTTGATCAAAATCATCAGAGTTTCATTTCCATTCCTAAGGTTTACTGAACCTATTTGTCGTCCTGATCAGTTCTTGGCATCTTTAATTTAGATGTCTGATACAGATGGCAATATTTTCATTTGATGTTGAATCTAATCAGTTATATGAGATGCTCTGTATTCAGTGGAGTCGTTGCATGTCGGTCTTATCGGATTTGAATTTCTGCACTCGGATTGGATTCGATGAAACCGATCAAATGATACATGCAGGTTATGCTATATTGAGCTTAGCACGTTCTTAAGCGAATTTTTTTTTTTTTCCCCCTTTATTCGTAAATAACAAAAATATGCGATGAATTTCTACTAATTTACAATCTTTTTAATTCAATTTGTAATTTATATTTCTAATATTCGAATTTGAACAGAGAATACCTAGAAAGTTAGTAAACCTAGTAAAGATGTGTTTGTCGGAAACATTCCATAAAGTTAGAATCGGTCATAATTACTCCGAGAGATTTGAGGTGCGATCGGGTTTGAAACAGGGTGACTCCCTTTCACCTGTGTTATTTAATATAGCTTTAGAATATGTCATAGAAAAGGTGATGTGTACCGAGAAAGGCTTAAATATGGGTGACAAGATTCCGGTTTTGGGGTATGCCGATGATCTGGTACTGCTAGGTGAAGACACGGAAACCATACAACTAAATACAAGTGTGTTAATAAAAACCGGTAATTTGGTGGTATCGGCATCGAACCTTCGGGTTCGCTAAGCCTATTATTATTATTATTATTATTATTATTATTATTAATATTCGAATTTATTGTATTCATTGGTAATCGATCAAATAATTTTTATAGCTACTACTAAATTTGATGCAGTGAGGTCTGCAGTAGCACAGCGGTTCTTCGTTATCGGCACCTTTTTTATTATAACATATTTTAGTAGAAGTTTAATTCAATATTTTTCAAAAGCTAAGTGGTCTCCCAAGTGTCCTTTACCTAGGAACTTTTTTTCAAAAGCAGGCTTGGGTTGAGAAAGGTACGTGTTTAAGTAAAACATCTGAACAGTTGATAGGAAGTCACTGAGCTATAGAGTGTGGGCATTAAGTATGATGTCCATTTTTAAGGAACTCGAAGCATCGTGTGCGTGAAATTGTTGAATGTTTTGATGCTGTTTTTTATATAAAAATGTTTACTAGCAACCAGTAAAAGTACGTTGTATTAAATTAAATATGTCCTCTCCCTCCCCCAAATAATTAGATATTAAGGGAATGCACGTAGCTCTTGAATTTTTATTTCCAATAAATGCGAGCAATTATAATTTTATGAAGAGGCCAAGGTCCTGCAAGGACCATAGCGCCGTCAGATAGGATAGGATAGGAATTATAATTTTATCCTTAAGCGAACGGCCAGTAGAAACACATGATCATCTGAACACTGAATCATTATCTCTGATTCAGGATGCACAGAATATATATAAAGCGTTCTCGTATACATATCCTGGCGTCATTAAGATCATAAAAGGTAAAAATGATTCGCAGGACCCATTGTTTATTGGTCTGGAAGACATAGTACTAAGTATACTGATGCAATGAGACAAGTATAGACGAAAAACTTATATTTTAAAAAACAAAGGCGGGAGGCCTAGTCTAGTTGTGAAAGACTTTTTCCTATAACAAACTCCAGACAGAGATTTTTAAATATACCTATTTTATTTTTACTTTTCGATTTGTTTTACACTGTTTCACCAATTATTAGAAGATTTTTATTTGAATATCAGTAGATTATTTTTGGGCGCATGCGTTCTTACTTAATTTAGTTCCGTTTATGAGTATATTGATCTTAAAAATTACACACGATTGGACAAAACTCACATTGCAAATGATAGAATAATAATTAATGTTATAAAATTCGTCATCATTTTATGTTATAACCGATTGATCAGGTTTTAACAAATTCAGCTCGCATGTATTTATTTAAATCAGATCAAATTGATTAAAAACATGAAATGATTGGACTGTTTGTATTCATTACATCTCATTCTGCTAATAAACATCTGACCTCAGGAGGCAAATTTCGCCATCTGTATGTGATAGTCAAAACAGTGATGATACATCCCACCTAAGCGGATTGAACCATTGTGCTTATAGATGGCTAAATATAACCTAATCTATTAATAGAACGGTGTGAACTCTAAATAGATCCCCCGTGTATTCAAAATTCGAACAGGAGGTGGTAACTTGGAGGAATCAAAGTGATCTCAATGACCCTATGAATGAATAATTTCATTTTCATAGACTACTATTATTGATAAAAATAAATTGTTGCCTAACATTTGACATTATAACAATTATAAAGATGTTTTCTTTTTTCATTGTTATATTTTTTATGTAATGACTTGAGAAAAGCAGCTTATTTTGAAAATGTTTCAAATTTAGGCAATGTTAATATGGAATAACTTGAAAATCGAAATGTAATAATACATCAAGGTATTGTTCTTTTGGAACATTTAAAAAAAAATAAATAAATAAACTATTTATCTAGGTCTGATAAAGGTATTTATTTAGGTCTACTATACTGATCAAAAGTATAGTAACGGTTTTCCAGATTTTCAAAATAAAACATCTCTCCTTATTCTCTTAGTGTATTTAAAATATACTCGAAATTGTTCTTGAGATTTTACCTATGTTGACCTGTTCGCACAAATTTTTATTTAATTTATTTATCGTCTACTCTGCCGAAGCTTTGTTTAGTATTTTTTTTTTTTTTTATTGTCTTAAAGTAATGTGGCTTTAGTTATTCCTTTACTAAAAAACCAGTAGATCATGCGCATGTTTATCCACAATATACTGTTTTTTCTAATTTGGTGATAAGTCGTATTTGAAGTATAGAAGATAAAGAAAGAAAGAAGTAATTTACTATGTGTGTAATATATATATATATATATATATATAATTTATAAAAAAAGTTTTTATTATTTTAGTAATTTTTTTCATTCAAGCCAATATATTTCCTCAACGGTAGGTCTTAGTGACAATTTTAATATAAGAAAAAATATGCTCCATTGTCTGATTAGGATACTACCGCCAAATTTTCGATCTGATGTGATCTGAGCAACACCAAGCACTAGAGATAGAACGTGTCAAAGGGTTATAAAAACGTTACGCAATGAAAACCTAAAGATACCATCCAAAATACACATCCATTGATGGTTGTTTAGATTCTTTTTCAGGGTTTTCAATTTTTTTTCGACCAAAAATTAGTACACGTTTATCATGTGCTCTCCTATCTATCTCTAGGAAAAATTACCATTATTATCTTTATTTCCCCATATTATAATACTATTTTATGTAAAACAGGCGATAAATATGCTCACCTTAAAAATGAAATATTCTTTTAAACCATTTTTGGTTTATTATTTTCAACAATCAACTTTGTAATCGACCAAAAAAAAATTACCCCCGCTCAAAATTTGAGGTTTAGTTTCAAGATGCGTAGAATCCGAATAAAAAAAAAATCGGTTTGTCCGCCGCGCGGCAAAACTCCAATTTTTTTGAAATTCGCCACAAAAATACTAGTCCATTCAACGATGATCCTAACACCTTGACGTTGATAGCTGGTTTAGTTTTAAAATAGCGGCCGATTAAAAGGATTTTATTCAATAACTCAGTTTTTTTAAGATAGAAAAAAAATTTTAGCAGTTTTTTTAACCAAAAAGCGAATATTATATAAAAGAGAAAAAAGAAAAGAAAACAATTGATATTTTTCACATAAAACGCTCATAACTCAGTTATTTTTGACGTAGATTTAGATGAAAAATGTATTTTATAGACGTTTTTGAAGTATAAAAAATCGATTTAAACGAAAAGAAAAATAAAAAGAGAAAAAAGAAAAATGAAAAAAATTGAAATCTCACTATATATACGCTTGTAACTACGTTTTTAAAAAAAAAAATTTACTTTTAAAAAAACCGCGAATAATTATATAAAAGAGAAAAAAAAAGAAAAAAAATTGAAAAATTGAAATCTCACTTATATATACGCTTGTAACTACGTTACAACCAAACGTTTAACCAAAAAACCGCGAATAATTATATGAAAGAGAGAAAAAAAAATTGAAAATCTCCTCATATATACGCTTGTATCGTTGTAACTATGTTTTATTTTCGAAGATAGAAAAAAAAAATAATCAATAAATCTAATCATATTTTTGGATTTAGTGTTTTAATAAACATATTATATAAAAGAGAAAAAAAAAAAAAAAAAATTATATTTTTCACATAAATACGCTTATAACTCAGTTATTTTTGAATATAGAGAAAAGTGTGTTATAAAGTTTTAGAATCAGTAAAGAGCGATAAATAAATAAAACTATGGAAAAATGAATCAAATTGAAATCTCGCTATATATACGCTTGTAGCTACGTTATTTTCGATTATAAAAAAAAACAACTTCATTATTGTTTTTCAACCGAAAAACCTCGAATAATTATATAAAAGAGAAAAAAAAAAGAAAAAAAAATTTGAAATCTCGCTTATAAATATTTTATTTCACTCGATAGAAAAAAATAATTATATTCTCGCTTATTTTCAAAGGTAGAAAAAAAAACATTATTGTTTTTAATAATATATAAAAGAGAATAAAGAAAAGAAAAAAAAATGATATTTTCACATAAATACGCTTATGTGAATAAATAAATAATAAGTAAATAATAAATAACTCAGTTATTTTTGATGATAGAGAAAAGTGTGTATTGAGCTTTCCCTAGAGAATCAGTAAAAAAGTATTACTTGTCAATAATACTATGAAAATGAATAGAAACTTTATTAGCATCAAAACAATTATCTTGAACTATTGATTTACGTTATACACTCGGTAACGACAAACTAAACATTAGCCATTCACAAGTATATAGCAAATCAGGGTTCCAGGAGATCCCTGGACTATTCTACAAAAAAATATTTGGAAACCAAATGAAAAAAAAATCATTGAATTTGGTTTACAACTAGCTTAGATATTGCGTTTTGAAATCAGTGGTAGTGTTATGATATGATGGTTTGAATTAGTGCTTTTCATATTACTTGATTGCCTACAACAGCCTTATAAACAGTTATACCCCAATATAGTTATTTCGAAATAATAAACCTTTGTGTAATAATTTGCAGCGCTTTATTTACGTGGGTGCAATATCCTTTATAAACTAGACATCTACAACCTTTGCAAAACAAGTCTTTGATCTTTAATAGCCTGGTATTTTTCTTCGGGCATTTTACGAACACATCTTCACTCAATTTCACGCAACATATCTTAACACTCTCTTTGACTGTTTTCATAGTCATAAAAGAGGTAATTTATTACATCCTTAATTTAATTTTCCTCGTTTTCCATTAGAGAAATTATTTTTATTTTTTCTATTACTTGTTTTTCACTCATTTTCTCATTCCTGTTATTCATCTCGCTTGTCATCTCGGGTCTAATCTTCTGCTGTTTCAAGTTCGATTTTGGGCTATTACTGTAGTATATTTTGCAAATTCCGAAAAAAAAATTGTTTAATGGCCTGATTTTTTTCTTTGCCTAGGTAGTTAGCCATATAAGCATGAAAGTAACCAACCTCACTTTTTTTGTTTTGAGTGAATAGCCCTTCTGTTATTTATTCATATGTTTTTTTTTTCATATTTACTCCAATAATAATCCATTTTCGGACTTCATATTAGATTGAATTATCTTTGAGCAAAAACAATAAAATGAAAAGGTCACTTTTTGTTGAAGGTAATGAATTATTACGATACTATAAGATAGCCAAAGCCGTTTCGAAACCATCCTTCTTAAAAAGCGATCAACTTTTATTCCCAACATCCCCATCATCAAAAAATTAACGTTGCTAAAAATCTTATACACCGAAGCCTTTTCCTTTCCAATCCCCGTTTCCACGACATCAACATTAACCGCATAAAGACAATTCTCCTGGCCAATAACTTCCCTACCGTGATCATAAACAAACTTATAAATAACTACAGAAATCAGTCTCAACCTCAATTAACCTCTCTTTCTACTCCATCATCATCACCAACTCTCTTATATAGATCCGTACCTTACATTCCCTCTCTTTCAGAAAAAATTAAAAAATCATTAAAATCCTTCTATCCAAACCTCAGACTTGCTTTAAAATCCCACTACAAACTCTCCAATATTTACAGCCGACTTAAAGACAGTATACCAACAGACCACCGTTCAAAAATTGTTTATAGAGTCCCTTGCGGAACTCCTAATTGCAACTCTGCCTATATTGGTGAAACCAAAAACCTTCTCAAAGATCGCATCACCCGACACAAATATACAATTTCCTCTAAAAATTCTACCGCTTCAAAACTTTCAGAACATTCCTTAACCCTTAACCATTCCTTTGATTTTGATAAAACATCCATTCTTGCCACTGTTCCCAACCATGACAAACGACTCATTACAGAATGCATTTACATACAACTAGAACCCCTTCCTGTTAATCAAAAGACTGACAAACATAACTTGTCACTAGCTTATTCCCAAATATTAAATTTAATAAAGCATCCCTAGCTCATTTTTTAAACAACCACCTGATCATCTCTTCATAATTTTATTTTTATTTATTTATTATCAATTTTTTATTTATATATTTATTTAATTTTCGTACTCCCTTTTTTATTTATTTATTTGTTTACCTACTAGATTACTGTTTATTTATCATTTCCTTCGACAGCTCCTTATCGTCATTCGTTATTACCTTATCATCATTCATCATTTATTATCGTCATCCGTTATTACTTAAAATCTTCTAATCTTTACCTCGTCACTATTTCTTACAATTTTATCAAATACTCATAAGTAATAACTCAAGTACTCTCAAGTAATGACTTTTGGCTATTTTTTAACAATCGAATCAGTAAACATAACTTAGCTTCTTGGAATTTTCCTAACGGACATTCTAGTTCTCATATTTTCCGTTCCACGCAATGAGCGTTTTTTAAACTGAGAAACATCACTTCGTAGGCAACGCTTGCACGTCATGTATGTATATTTTTTTCTTATTTATAAGGGTCTTTTTTCATCGCCCATTTCTTTCTCCCCCTTTCCATACTCATATATTTCTCCATTACATATCCTGACATATAATTATTAGTTTAATATTACATTATTTTAAAATTTAAATTATTATTTTTTATTCATACTGTTTCTCTTTTGTAATGACTATATTTTTTTTTATATTACCTATACTCTTAACTATGTTTTTAATATATTACCGTCATATATCAACTCATAATTGTTAATATTTATAATTTTAATTGTTCACATATTTTTCCTTTATCATTTTTCTTCATTTACTGAGTCTCTATTTATATATTCTCATTACAATATTATCATCTCAATTATGTCTACTTCCATACTTTATAACTATCATCTTAATTTTGTTTATTTCCATACTTTATAACTGTCACCTTATTTCCATACTTTATAATTGTCATCTTATTATCATTTTACATTTAATATTATTTATGTTCCCATAATTTATTACTGTCATATTATTATTATATACCTAACGCATTATTAAGTCTAATTACATTGGTTGTTATCTTGTTTCTTTTAGCCCTGATGAAGGCCCACAATGTAGGCCGAAACGTCGGCACATAATAAAAATAACTCTTATTTTTAATTGTGTGGTTTTAATTTATGACCGCACCCCCAACCATCTTCCTCATCTAACTTCTCTACGGTCAACAAAACTCCATCATTATGGATCAACTTTATGTATTCCATATAAACTTCCCTACATTATTCTTTAATAAATTTTAGTTAGATTCTTTTGAAAAACAGTTATTTGGAAAGGGAGAGATCTAAAGCTGATGGTACTTAGGTAAGGGTGAGTCAGCTAATTCGATGGATGTGTAATTTGCCAATGGCGTGGGAAAAAGGAATTTCCCGTGATGGTGGTTAGTGAGAGTGATATTTGATGGCGGTGATACAAGTTAATTCCATTAACCGTTGATCTAAACCCCAGAAACTCAACATCTGATTCTCCTCCCGTCTGTAAACCATGTCGGCCAGCTTTAGAAATGTTAAGAGTTTCATCATTCCATTTAAATCTGAATGCATGTTAAATTAAGAATCATCCACTAGTGAATAATGTAATTATTATAGCAGTAAATAGTTTAAGTTCTTTATAGACAAACTACTACTGTGGTATTTAGTTTCATTTTCTATCTAATTTTTTTAAGTGAAAACTTCTTTACGCGCCTTATGCGATCTTTGGCAGGAGAAAAACTTTTGACAATGACGCATGCGCAGTGGTCTGTGTATTCCTGTCCTCTAGGGATAGGATATCGATATAACTTTCCGTGAACGTTATCTATACCGGTGTAATATCGGCACAAAAACATCGATATTCATATATCAGTATTAAATTCAATTAAAATCAGTTACAAATGAAAGAAATAAAGACATTTTCGATAAGCTATGTCTTGGAACTTACCTCTTGCTGTATATAAAGTTAATATAATGAATATCTTAATTCTTCTGACACTAAAATATCGATATTTGTAAATATTATTAAATCATTACGCCGAACCCCCTGGCGAAGACTTATTGAGGAGGCCAAGGACCACATCGGTCTGTAGCGCCACGGATGATGATGATGATTAAATGATTACTTTGCATGAAGATGTTTAAATCCATAATGAATTGTCCATATTTAAATCGTAGTAAAACGAAATAGAAAAGAAAATCTTGATCATATAAGAATATTTAACAATAACTGGAGTGGAGAAAAACTGTGCGCCGTATAGAGAAAAACTGGACCGTAACTTGCTTGGAATCGTAAGCTAAGGCTAGCGTCGGCTAGATTGTGTTAACATTGACTAATATTGTTTGAAGCCCCCCGTTTCTAAGAGTTTACAGTTTACTCCTAACGCCTACTTCTTTTTCTTTTGCTTCATATTTTGTGTCATTTAGCGTAGAGTGGCCTCGATCCATTGGAACCATTCTTCTCGGTCTGGACAAGTCCTCTTCATTTTGGCCAAGGTTTTTCCTCTTTTGGCTCCTATTCTCTGGATATAATCCTCATAGAGTATTCTTGGACAAAAAGGGGGTCTTCTGCCTAGGGCTTTCTGGGGTGCCATTCCTCGTCTATCTGACAGACATAACACTAACACCTACTGAGACCGAAAATGAAACGTGTATTTAAAAATATTTGAAGATGACAACTCAAAGTTTAATCTGGTTTAGTCTTATACACGTAAGATTAGCTGTCTCTACATTGGTTTTCACATTAAACTTAACTTGATAGAAAAGAAAATGTTAGCTGGATACTGACGTAAAACATTAACTGTATAATGTGACTTTTTCCCACCCATGGAAGAAGCCTTCTCTCTGAAAAAAAATTAAAGCCTTCTGTTTTTTAGGCTTTAATATTTTTTTAAGTTTTAGGAACCAAACAAATACAAATTAATCGCATATCCATAGATATATTTTTAATTCATCTGGAATCTGTTTTTATGTTGCTCCTAATCAGATGTTTTCGTAAATAATTATATTATTTTTCAAGTGAGCACATTATTTTTCCAGGAAATATATATGTACAAATAAAAAAAAAAGGCAGGTTAAAAAAAATACATATCTTTTAAAGTTTTAGAAATTGCACATTCGCAGAATAAAAGGGATTCAACCTAAAAGTTTTAGCTTTATAGTCATTGTAATTTTTGAGATACAGTGATGAATACATAAGTGAGTGCTAATTTCCTTTTATATGGATTTATTAGAACGAGATAGAGAATAATTTATTCTCACACTCCATTCAATATGAAACTTGTTATCAAGGGAACATAATAACAACATACCTATTTAAAGCAGGTAATTTTCCATGATGATATTTAACTAAAAAACATAATAGCAAAATATTTTTGTTGACATTAACTAAATCACTAATATTTACACCTGATTATTGATGTAAATATGTAGAGTTCTTGTCAAAGTAAACACTTGTAAGCATGACATGCCTTGTAACACGTGGGCAGATCTACCTGGATAAGAGAGGCATGGAATGTTGTGCCTGATATTGATCTTTATGAATGTCAACGACATTGTCATCCATCCTTCCTATGAGTCATTATGTATTAAATTATTTACATCGGTAACTGTTATCGCTAGGTTTCTAGTAGTTTTGTCCGAATACAGGCTATCACTTGAATCAAGATAATGTAATGTATATAAATGGTAGTTTTTTGAAGTTACGTAAAATTTCCTAATTCTTCTAGATAATTTTTTTTTGTTTTTAATATCATTGCTTTGAAGATAACTTTGTTTTTATTAATTTTATTTGATTATTATTTTGAACTAATGTAAATAATTTGTATATTAAATTTAAGATCGGTTTTTGGTTTATTAATTTCAATAATGAACTTCCGTGCGCTGTTCGCTGTCCGCGGCATTTCTCTGAAACTGCTGGACCAATTTTATTGAAATTCGCCACAAAAATACTAGAGCATGCAACGATGATCCTAACACCTAGACCTTGATATCAGCTGGTTATTATTAAAATGGCGGCCGATTAAAAGTGATTTAATTCAATGACTCAGTTATTTTTGAAGATAGAAAAAAAATTATTGGTGTTTATTAACCAAAAAACCGCGAATAATTACAGAAAAGAGAAAAAATTGAAGTTTTATCCATAAATACGCCCATAACTCGGTTATTTTATGAAATAGAGAAAAAAGTTGATCGAGTTCTAGAATCAGTAAAGCGCGATAAACAATAAAAACATAAACAAATAAGGAAAAAAAATAGAAATCTTGTTTATATATACGCCCATAACTCAGTTATTTCTGAAGATAGAGAAAATGTGTATAGAGTTTTAGAATCAGTAAAGTGCGATAAATGAAAAAAATAAAAGAAGGAAAAATGAAAAAAGAAAATGGAAATATCACATAAATACTCTTGTAACTACGTTATTTTCGAAGGTATAAAAAAAAAAAAAAAAAAAAATCATTATTGTTGATGTTGAAGTTGATCTGTGTATTCAAGACAGACATTTTAATAGATGTAATCCCACCAAAACTCGGTTATTATTGAAGATGGAGAAAAATCGAAAAGACTTTTGAGATTAAGACGACGTGATGAACAAAGAGAAGAAAAAAAATCGTATATTATCACACAACTTATAAGAGATGTGATTCCCCGATAACTCGGTTATTATTGATGAAACAGAAAAAAATGTAAGGTGTTCTCTGGAATCAGGAAATTTTATTTGAATTATTAGAATGAAAATCGAAATAAAATAAAAGAATAGGAAATAGTAACGCAGTCTAGTATAAATACTTTTGGTATTTTATTTTCAATAATGAAACTTTGTAATCGACCAAAAAAACAACATAAATTACACCCTTCAAAATTTGAGGGCTTACGTTTCTAGATGCGAAGAACCCGAATAACGAATAAAAAATAATCCGTTTCTCCTAATTCATAAATTAAGTATAATAAAAAAAAAATTACTTTTAGTGCTATTTCACAGAAAATTAAATTTTGTGCAAAATGAAAAAAGAATCATTGAAATTGGTTCAAATTAGCATTGGTGATTTGCCATTTTCCTTAGAATTATTTATTGCTTTTCATATTATTTAATTGCCCGTCTACTACTTCATAAACATTAATACCCTAATATTGTTATTTGGAAATAATATTTGTAGCGTTCTTTTATTTTCACACTCATTGATTTTAGGTATTAATTTTCCGAATTATTTTTCCTCCGGTCAAATTATATTTTGAAAGGATGTTATTGTTTTCCTAAAACCATGCTGTAAACGAAAGAAGCTAAAGTATAAGGATATCGATCCAGGTAACCAATCTCGACTAGGTTGTTTTGTTGACTTTAGCTATAACTTCCTCTCATCTCATAGTGCCTGTCAGTGGATGTGTGTGTGTTTCCCTGCCCAATTTTTATTACTAAAGTATGTTTTGATAAAGAGATTTTATCAATTTATTACTCGAGAAAAGCTGAATTAATTGGCATTTATTTCCCTTCATTTTTTTCGTTTCATTGGAAACGAATGATCCTATTTATTTATTTTTTAATTTTCACCAGTTCGTGATTTCTCTAATTTTAGTTTTTAATTTTTTTACGCACAAACCGATTTTGCGTGAATAAGTGGTGGTGTAAAAGAACTCATTAGTTATTTAAAACATTGAACTGATTTATAGGTTCAAAACATTTTTTTCTGGTTACTGCCGTCCATTTTCTTAGTGCACTAGGACATTGTTCCGAGTAAACTGGCATAATTTTTTGCTTTCGTAATTCACCTTTCTTTTTTTTTTAAAAGATCTTTTTAACTTGTACAACATACCTTGGGTCGCAGCTTTCGTATTAAAGACGCGGAAGAAAGTTGTACTTAGCATTTTATTTTTATTCTTGTAATAAACATAATGAGGTTAATTTTTAATTGACTGACTTATATAATCAGGAATATTTGTAATTAAATTGTATACTTGTTAGATTAATGCTAATGAAATAGTGTTAACTGCAAGAGCGAATTGAACGTAGAGCTCTATTTTTATAAAACTTTTTAATTTATAACACTCACAGCTGTATAATACATTAGTTGAGACATTTTTACTTTCACTTACCTATATATGAAATATAGAGTAAGTGAAAATATTGCGATCGTGAAAATTTTCGAATTTCAACGGATATACACGGATTTTAGAGTCTCCTGAGTCCAAATGACCAAGTACCGAAAAAAAAAAATGATGTAATTACAGCAAAAAATCGGTTATTATTGAAGATAGAGAAAAATCGATTTTCGTAATCAAGACAACGCGATGAACAAAGTGCAAAAAAAAAAAAAAAAATTAAAAAATCATCTTATAAAATAATTTTGCAACATATAAGATAACCCATCCATCTTTTCTGTATTATTTGTAGTAAATGTTTTCCATCATATGTATGTGAGCTTTAAGCCCAAATGAACACAATAAATTAATAATTAGGTTGATTATACGTGTTAAGTTAGTTATCTTATATGAAACAACACCTGGTGCTCGCATCACACGACTGTCTGCTTGAGATAATGTATCAGCGGAAAAAATAAGTTTCAATAGAAATATTTATTTTAAATTAAATAATTAACACACAAAAATAAAGAAAGTTTAATCAATAAAAATCATTTATTTTTATCCATCACCTTCGAAAATCTTGTATGTTAGATAATATTTTTTCGAAAATATTTAATATTTAAAATTACGATAAGAAAAAAATGTATTTTACTTTTATTAACTTTAGTGGATAATCAAATCCTTTAATATCTATCTATATATATATATATATATATATATATATATATATATATATATATAATATATATATATATAAAATCACGTGTTACAATGTTTGTACGGGATAATCTATAAAATTACTGAACCGACTTTGATCTAACTTCGTAAGTATCTGTTATTTGGTCCAACTTAAATGATAGGATAGTTTTTATTACTATTCTAAATGGTAGAAAAATATATTTTTGTAAAACGTAAAACAAAATTTGTTTAACTGTGGCAACACTGGTTCCCAAGTAACCTTCCCATATCTTTACATTTGTGATTATTAATTAAAATAAGTGTGTGTTGATTGTTTCTATGCGTTATTATTTATAAAATATAGATTCACATTATAGTTTCCTTTTATAATAAAATACATATTACTTTTACGTTTGCAGAAAAATTACTTATTTTAATGACTTGCTATGAGTTATGAGTTGCAAAAGAGTTATAATCAGAGTAGTTCATTGCTATTCACCTGTATTTCTTTTATATAACCTCATTCAACATAGTTACTATCAACATCTTTCGTAATTTGTAGCAATTTTAAATTAAATTATTTTATTTATTATTTTATAAATTGAATTCACCAAACCGCAAACAAAGATAAAGAAGTGTAGTTTTTGTTCTATTTTTTCAATGTGTCTCGATATTAGGAAAAAAATATTTATACTTATATTAGAATAATTATAGTAATAGGTTAAGTTGTTTTTAAATAACTTTCCTCATCAACCATAATTCAAACTTTAGTCTAATAAGTTGCCATTTAACGCTGTGGAATATACAACAGCGATCCAGTAGAAGTAGGCATACCCAAAATTACTCGATAAATTTTAGCTGTAACGTAATCGTGGTATATAGTCACGTTTGCAACATAAATGTGATTGATGTACATTGATCCAACTAATGGGGGATATTTTCAATTGAAAAGAACTTTGATAAATGTAATTATTAAATATATAATATTTATATTTCTTGAAAATTTATACGTTTTATAATAATGGAGTAATTTTTGAACATTTCAACTATATGTTAAAGAAGTTGGTTGAGGGCGCAGCCACCAAGAAAACACACCAGTAAGAAAAAAATTAAATAAGTTTGGTTTATTGATAGTTTCTTTGTGACCACATCCACAAACAACTGCTTCATCATATTTGTTTTATAGTTACTACTCTTTAACGCATTTATACAAATTTAAATGAAGAAAAAATAAAATATTCGCGAGCAAAGCTGCGGGTTACAGCTAGTTACTTATAAAATTAGCTCAGAAAGCGGCTATTCGTACGTGGTGTGAGACCTAGTTAAAGTGGCATTACTGTCTCTAAGGCAGCAATACTTTCATGTTTCTATTTGTTCTAAATTCTAAAATATATTAGCTCTACTTGTATAACAAAAATCCTTACCAATTCATTCATCGAACAACTGCACCCACGAATATTTATCCTCCATCACATGGAACTGTGTACTTTCACTAATCTTCTATAGTTCTATCCTCATTCTTTATTGAATCCGTTTCCTATCTCTATCCATAGATCCTCCTCCCTGACTTCTATTTTCACTAATCTCATCTCTCGAAGCTTTTTAAATTGTGGAATATGTTCAGACGTGGATGAATCTGTATGGACTATGTAAATTGGTAGCTTAGACAATGAGCGCCCATTTGTATCATTTGCCTTAGTCCCAGAATGAAGACCATTTTTTAATTTCATTTTACCCGGTAAAAAATAAATATCAGCAATAGTTTGATAAATAACATCACCACATTACTCTTCTTGTAATTAATTCTGAGGGTTTTAACATCTAAGGTTTTGACCAAATCGTAGTGCCTGTCATTCAAGGAAAATAACTTGAGAAACTCCATTCCACCAGTGTACTCGTTCTCACAGAACAGGTTCTAAAAATAGCTGCTGATTCTACGCTTTATTATTTCTCATAAGGTGTTAGTTGTGAGACGATCAGTTACAGATGTATCTTATATTTTGTTGAGCTCATTTTTTTAATAAAAACGTTCACTAAAGATTATTACTGGCTAGCATTTTCCATTAATTATGTTTTATGATTTTTACTGTGCGTTCGTGGTTTTTATAAAAACTGTTTCGTTAATAAAAAGTATTATCAAATAGAATACTAAATGTTATTTCATTTTAAAACGAAATGAGACTATAGTTTTAATTATTAATCATGATTAAGCTCCTAGTAGGACAATTGAGAGAAAATATTTCTTTCTTATAAACGTATTTGTAGGTAGATTAAATGAAAATTATTTATATTTAAGTATTATTGTGATGCAAATTAAAGCAATTGTATTGTTATTGTGTAAAATTATTTCCGGAATCTGTGACTCAACATTTGACTGATAAGAAAAAACATATTTACCGCAACACTGTTAACTGTGCTGTAGCATTTACCCACACATTATTTTATAGCAATAAAACGAAAAAAATCCAGTACTTCCAAATCCCATGAAGGGTCTTTTAGTATTGTCGTATTGTTTCTAGGCCATGGACAGTAATTAGGCCCATACCATACTCAATCGCTAAGGTTTTCCCTATTTTGGGCACCCAGTTTATAGGGGCTGGGTGTGCCCCAGGACGGTCTCTATTCCTCAGGGTTGCGCCCCGTCTGAAATAACACTATCAATAATCTTCTGCCACAGTTGGGATTCGAACCTGATGGGACCTGAAGCACAGTGGACTTGTGCGTTATGCGGACCATGTTAAAATTAAGTTTATATTTCATTGTTATTTACCAAAAGGAATTTCACCTTCTCAGTCCTGAAACTGAAAGGATCGCCAATCCCTTCTCTTTGTAGAGGTTTTTTATGAAGAAGTTTGCAATCCCTTGAACTTGGGTCATGCCCAATTCAATCTCAGAATTATAATGGGCAGCAGGCTTAATATCCGTCCATGACATCATCTTACGCCCCCCATAGGTCACCGACCTTCACCTCTTGCTTAGCCTGTTCGTAGAGGTTCGTTTCTTTAGCCGTTGATAAGACTCGGCTAATCATCTTACATGGATATCTTTATTGGGCGGCTTCTAAGTGTGATTTGAAAAAACATCTTTGCCTTTTATATTTAAAAAAAATTACAGAACGTTGGTTTCCTAGACCACAAACAAATATTGAAATAAAACGGTGTACTCCCGATTTCAAGAAAGCATCCATAGACCACCAGAAGATGAATGATGTTTTAATTGAGCAACACTTATTACTCTACTGCAAATTATATAATACGTGTTATTACTTTGGTGGTTCCTGCTTTAGAGCCTCCATAATCTTTGGCTATAGATGTGCATCGATTGAGAGCGAGGGGTGGTCTGCCGAGGAGGCAATTAGACGAGCGGACGTAGACGGAGTGGAGATGATGGACGGTACTCCTCCTGTCAGCGGTTCATCCATTTCTTCCCCTCGCTAATGGAGCCTACTTCATCCAATACCGCTTATTGCTCTTATCTCTCTTCCGGCTCTCCTTCCATTTTTTATTTTGTTTTCTAGCCCCCCTCAGCTACCTTAAGGCGATGGCCGAGGCGGAAGAACCTCCAAGAGTTTATAATTAAATGAGATTTGTGGTTTTCTTCGTTTTTGAAAGACCCTATAAAATTTACAGGGTTCTAGAAACCTTGAACTTATACAGATTAAATTACATTGTGATCGTTTTATGTATTGTTAATGATTTGGTGTCTTCTTACAGTTTTGATTACCCGATTATAATTTTGTTTTGATCGATAGTTTAATTACAGATGAAAATTCTTTATGTTGTTGAATTTCTCATTCGCGTACGCCCTGTAAACAATAAGGCTGGTTAACTATAAGTATTAAAATTTAATTTTCTTTTCATTACTTATATCCCCAACACAAATATTATGATTTCGGATTATAACTAATCACCAAAAGCAGATGATATAGGGAACCACAGTTAAAATTGCATGTATGTATTTTACTGTTTTAAATTTTAGATTGGTGAGGAATAGAGAGTGGCGTGATCTGGTGGATATGACTTATTTATTGCCCATGATTTGAAAATTTGACCGTGTCTTGAATTTTTATAATTTTACTAATGTTCTCCAGATCTCGGGTTCGAACCCCGACTGAGGCAGAATTATATATTGTTTTATTTCAGCCGTGGAAAACTCGTGTAGTTTGTAGACCCTTCTGTGGCACACCCAGCCTCTATAATGTGGGCACCCATATTGAGGAAAAGGTGAATTCCTCCTCCTTACACGGCTGTTGGCCGAGAAACAGTACGTATCTCTTTATGTACTGAACTCAAAACCAAGTGGGTTGTAGTCATATTTTTTTTAAACAGGTACAAGTCTACATCACATGAAGTATTGTCTTATCTCCAGCATTGCTTTCATCTTCATTTTGTTTTTATTTAGTTCGGGTGTACCCTTTTATGCGTGTATAATAATGCATCTTCTTTAATGTTTTGTCACCATATTCTTCCTTATGTGTTGATCTAAAGAATAATTTCGGTCAGTTGCAAGAATAAACATCATTCTAATTTTTTTTAAAATGTTTATCCAACCTAATTGGTAGCTACTTCCGGTAATTCTCCTTTTGTAATAGTTTTTTTTCCGCAAGAATAGACCATATCTTTTGAATTGACATGGTTTTTACCACCGAATCACATTGATCTAATATCTTTAGTTAACTAACCTTCGACGTCAAGTGCATATTGTTCCACAGGCACAAGAAATATTTGAAGAGATGGTAGAAATCAATAGCAACGATAAGTTCATGTAGACGATGGCTCTATTTTGCATTATCTATTGTTTAAAAATATGAACATTTGGTTTGATACTGTCACGTCAATTTTAATCCTATATGCATATAATATTCGAGACATCGATCTTAAATTCGATAATATTTTCGGGAAAAAAGTCCCACAATAATTCAAAATGACCTTAGTATCAACTTCATCTGAAAAGTTAAACAAATAAAATCTAGTCGTACAATAAACCACATTATTTACAAACACAATAGTAATTTAAATAACAATATGATTAATTTTGTTGTATGAAAATGTTTAATTTGACTTATAGATGCTATATAGTACATGTCTTTTTACTTATTTGATGATTTTTCAGGAATAACATATTGCAGATTTTTATGAAACCAATTTTTTTAAATAGGTTAACAGTAAATATTTTTTCAAATCTGCATTATTATTGGTTTTGATAGGTTCCTTCAGAAGATGGCGTGTATGGACTACATAGTAAAACTGTTAAAGAACCCTTCAGCATCGTTACCCTCCCTTCTATACATTGTCAAAGCTCATATTTCTCGTTAGTTATGTTTGTTAATAGTTTGTTAGCTATGCGTTCTCTTGGTATTAAATGCTATTATTACTATTAAAGTTAAATCTTGGCTACTATGGTGTCTTAAAAAGATTACCAATGAAAAAATTACTTTGAAAAAAAAAAACACTCAATGATTAAGCAGATAATTTTGATATACATTTAATAATTTACAGAATAATTTTTTTATAGGACCTGATCTAAGAATTAGGACAGACGAATGGTCGTGTTGAAATCGATTTGAGAGAGTTTTATCTAGGGCGGCTAGATGCCTAGGTCATCCGCGTAATATCATGGAAGCACCCTCTCTCTGGGGTGCAGCGGATCCGGCACATGCACAGAGAAACGTAGTTATAGGCCTTTCTGAGGACAGTGAGGTCATGTTTTCGCTTGAGGAGTCAGGCCTCATGCCTTTATTATAAATACTTCTAAGAACTAATGAGTTCTACTGCAAAATATAGACAACAAAATACCTTACTGTTAAATTTTTTTTTAAATTTTAAACGTGAAGTATTTCGTATTGCTCGCGAATTTCATTAAGTTTTCTCATTCAGTTTAGTTGTTTTATACTTGACGTTGCTTCATAAAATTTCTCAATTAAGATAAATTTAAATTAAAAATTAGCTTTTTTAGAGCATATGTCCATGTACAAGGGCTACACATTAAAGGAATCATTGAACTACATATAGTACTTTTTTGTTTTCATATTCTGTTATTGAAATTCACAATTGTACATAGTACAATAAATAAATTTAGCTATTTACAGAAAATTGGGTTGAAAAAGTCTTGAGAAGAATCTACGCAGCAGTAGCACTTCAATGTTAATTTGATCAGCAGGTCTCGAGGCCAACGTCTTTTCAGACGCCTGGGAGGATTATGGGAATAGATGCCGATGAGAGGATACGGACAAGCGGGTTTGTATTTGCGAGCAATTTGGAATGAAAGTAGGTGTATCTTTTTTGGGCTATTTCTACAACTAGTGGATATTCAGGTCTTTATGGATGAGTTTATTGGTAACAAAGTAACGTCGAGGATTTTTCGAAGGATTTTGGATTGCTAGGGTTGAATGCGGGAGGAATTTGATGGTCAAGTGGCTCCTATAGCTCAATGCGAAATAGCTCTGATAATGGTTGTGTAAATGAGTCTATTATAAAGAGGGATTTTATTGTTTGTCAAGTAAGTGTTTAAATAGTCGATATCTACTAGCGGTTTCTTGTCGTTTAAGTCTTGTATGAAGATTCCATGTAAACGTTTGTCAAAATGAAATCCAAGGTTTCGTATTTGTTCTACAGTGATGAGTGGGTTATGATTAAAGGAAACAGCGGGGCAGGAAGTCATAGATTTACGTTGTAGAGTGAAGGTGATTTGGTGGGATTTATTTCAATTCTACTATCGTGACTTCATTCTGCAATGGCTGATACTGGCTCTGTAGGATTTGGGAAGCAACCATAGGATCATTATTCACGGTAAGCACACATGTCATCAGTAGGGAGGACAGTGCTTGGGTGGATAGGAATATGAGCTCTATACACTGTGTAGAGGATTGGGCCTAGGAGACTGCCTTGGGGTACACCGGCTGATGATTGAATACTGGGAGATTAGGACAGATTACGGTTAACTTCTATTTATATTAAGATTCTATTTACAGTTTATTAAGAATTATTAG
This sequence comes from Piezodorus guildinii, assembly GCA_023052935.1. NCBI lineage: Eukaryota > Metazoa > Arthropoda > Insecta > Hemiptera > Pentatomidae > Piezodorus > Piezodorus guildinii. The sequence continues at coordinate 115,795,278 of CM041292.1, read as the reverse complement.
GAAATATGTCGGGAGAGGAATTAGCGGAGATTGTAGAGCAATCTTGAATGCCAAAACTCTATCAAACGCGAGTACTTAGATTTCTTGAATTATGAACTAACAGAAAATCGACATGAGTGAGAGATCGAAACGAATAGGCGTTTTAATGAAACATTTATTTATTTCAATTAGACGAGTGTATTAAGTTATTTTATCTCTAGTTTACATGCTGATAATGACGAAACAAAGTTATAAAAAGGATTATTTTTTATTCCTCGTGCAAATTAACTACCTAATTCTTTATTGTGTCTAAGTGTTTCCTTTCTCCTCAATTCGTAGAAATAATTAAAGATGAGTACTTTGGTCGTACACGAATAGATAAGGATTCATTGAATGCATGAGCGTTGATTCAGTATTTCTGAAGTACCTTTGTTGGATAATGGAGCTATTGGAAGAATTGATACCAACAAGATAGTAATCACAGGATCTGTTGCTTTCTTGTGCTTATCAATATTTCTTTTCATAGGATTAAACGCTTTTGTTACATAATGCTTATTTTAATTGAATTTAATGTCTTGCCATCAATATGCCATTCAATCATGAGTGGCGGGACGTAATATGTTATATGCATCGTTCTCTCTCTGATTGTGAAGTGTAATGACTTGAATCTATTTAAAAAAAAAAAAAAAACCTTCGGCTTGCAAATATTTTCCCCTCTGCATAACTGTACATATCATACGTTTATCGGGTGTGGTTAGTAATGATAAGCAATCTATTATATTGACCAGAGCATAAAGGGTGAATGTTTCTTTTTAAGATCAGTCATATTTTTTAGTGCTTTCAATTTCAAAGTGGGTAGGATTTCAACAAAGAAAGTAAGCTTTATTGTCATAAAAAAACTTGAAATAAATGACTTTAAAAGAGAAGTAAGACCTGAGATCACACACACTACATGGGCGCTGCACAGAACCGGTAGGGCAGAACCTACACAGGCTTATGCTGATTCAAGAGTCCTTGACTCACAAATGAGTTGGTGCGTCGGTGATAAGATTGTTATTATTTTAGGGGATCATAGTTCATACATTTTTTAATCTTTGGAATTGCCATGTGAAGAGAGCTTAACTTGCAGTTTCGCTGACTAAGACTAAGAAACATTAGTAGGTGGCCTTATGATTATTTATACGAATATGGTTATGCTTAGTTTAGCCGTCTTTCGGAGGGGAAGTAAAATGGTGGTCTCGAAGCTGTGCGATGTTAGTTATTCCTTAAAGATCCTTATCCTAAATAAACCTTGGTAGGTATAATTTAGGACTTCCTCTATTTCATAATTCGATTAGCCATAGCAGCATTAAGTGATGTTAAAGTGAATAAACACAAACTACTCTATTTATGCCTGCATCGAAAGGTGTGAAACTGTGAGAATACAGTTATTTTGGGTATATCATAGCAATCATGATCAACCCTTAACGTCAAACATAATAATGATGAGCAAATAGAGCGGTTATGTCACTATCCGACAATTGTGGTGATTACTATCATTTCATAATGTATATGAACATAGAAATAATGTATTTCGTAAACACGTAAACTTCTTGTGGCTTTTTTTTTTTTATTTTGTTGTTCAATGTACACGACATGATAAGGTGGAATATTGTGATAGGAATTATTGAGCTAAGAATAAGGTTTGGGACGGAAATAGGTCAGGTGGCGTGACGAGAGATTATGGCGTGAGTTAGATCCATGAGGGGTCCTCTTTGGTAATAAGGCTAATTTAGAGCCCTGGGGTGAGGTTTGAATACTTTGTCAGTAGGTTCCGGTGATAGTCGATACATCAACATTTTTTTTCTTTCTATTTCGTGTTTAAAGTGAAAAGTGATTTTTTTATTAGCATGTTGTGGAATTCACAGTTCGTGACAGAATTGTACACACAGAATAAAATAACCAAGTTGTATATTATTATATCGCGTGTGTTTTATTTCCCATGTAAATACAGATCTGATTCACACCTATTATGCTTTTCATATATTCTAAACATGTCACAATTCTTAGTAAATTTTCCAGATTTATGGCTGACCAGATGTGAGTACTATGAATTGACGATGGTCCTGTTATGACAAGGATGGCGTTTTTGGACAGTTGCCCAATGCACGGCTGGAGTTGCTGACTCTCTGCCACATTTACGGCAGTGAGGTCCAGTAGCTATATTTTCCTTCGCTCCGTTTCCTGTTACTTTACTGTTAGAAGTGAAACACTGCTAAAATTGTTCAACTTTCTTAATAGTACAATTTAAAAAAAAAAATTAAATTTATTAAAAATTAAAAAAAAACTTAAAAAAAACATCACTACAACATTATAGGTGGAAAGTAGGAATCAGTCATTTTTTGAAAAGCTTTTAATTTTGCCAATGTTTCGGCTCAAGCTTGTGAGCCATCATCAGGGCATTACTGAGCTATGTTCAAGCATAAACTGGAAATGAAGTGGGGAATAAAGAATGGGAGCGGCATTTTAGAAGGAAAATTTTAGAAGCGACTCCTCTTTGTTGGCTAATTGTTTATGAAGATGGGAAATACGGTAAGAAGAGGTTTTTTATCAGGATGTGTTGATTTTAGAATTACAAAAGAGTTTACCTCAGTTCTAGTGTTATTTTCTGATGTCGCTGTGATTGTTGCTGGAGACTAAGTAACAGTAAGTGATGAAATCGGCGTCCGGATGTTGTGAAGGTGACACTGATGAAACATGTTGTGGTAGGTTTATAAGATGAAGAGTACATATCTCAGTTGTGATGGTTTCTGAAGTTTGCGATGATGAAGTTGAGGTCCCAAGTAGAGTGAATTATATTGAAGATGTATAGTCGACTGTAGAAACTATTATAGGTGGAATAGTCAGGAATCAGTCATTTTTTGAAAGTTTTTAATTTTGCCAACGTTTCGGCTCAAGCTTGTGAGCCATCATCAGGGCATTACTGAGCTATGTCCAAGCATAAACTCAAATCACTACAACCCATGATGGGTCTTGGGCTCAGTACATATAGAGATTCGTACTGTTACTTGGCCAGCGGCCGTGCAATGAGGTGATTAGGCCTTGATCGCGCTCAGCCGCCCAGGTTTTTCCCCCAATTTTGAATACCCACTTTATAGAGGCTGGGTCTGCCCCGGTAGGATCTCCATACCCTAGAGTCAACCTCCCCCCCCCCCCCTCCCTCCCGACTAAATCAACAAGATAAATAATGTTCTGTCACAGCCGGGATTCGAATCCAGGACCCGGAGAATAGTAGACTTGTGCTCTATCCTCTAGACCACGCCGCTCCCTCTAGTATTTTGTCTAACCTTATTGAAAATATTGTCCTTAAAAATATAATATTGTTGTAACGAAAATTATACATAATAATATTAAAATTTTATTCTGGTTTTATTTTCTCCCTTAACAATAACGATGGCGTATAATAGATAGACACTGATCCTGTCTGGCCGAGAAACCAACAAATTTAATTTTAATTAACGAATGGGTAAAAAAAATTAAAAAACATTATTTAAATGTGTCTATATATGTGTGTCGAAAAAATTTGGATTATAAACATACAAAAAAGGAAATAAAGAAAAAATCTAAAAGATACTAGAGTTTAAGAAACTTGAAATAAATTGTTTATTCCACAACGCTAGGATTTGGGAAAAATATGTAATTATGTCTTACATTAAAAGTAGGACAATTGACCTGCAATTTCACATTTGTTGTTCGTCTATTTAGAATACCTAAAGATGGAAATACCTGAAGTTGGAATTTCGGCGATGAGGTTGTTGGGAATTCCATAGGGCTACAGAGCGTACCTATAAGGAATGATCAAAATATTTAGTTCTGGTTAGTAGAAATGTAACGGTCAAAATGACGTGATATAGTTTCAAGAGGGTGGAATGAGGATTTAAATTGTAGGATACTGTGGTGTGTTTTGAAAGTTGACGACTTGGTTAGAGTATGATCCGAGAAAATATTGTCTCCATATCGAAGGTAGGAGCCAATTCAACTTGCCGTGTAAGTGGGTCACTGGATACCTCAAGCTACCGAAGAGATGAATCTTATGAATATATATATATATATATATATATATATATATATATATATATATATATATATATATATATATATATGACAAGAGTGTCCTTCCTCACACTGTACATTAACAAAGAAAGTGCTGTAGGAATGAAATGACTCATACCATTTGAATTCTTAGATTGTCTGTAGATATCTGTTGTGTGTTCTATTGCATAACCTTTCTCACTTTCGATTAAACCCTCAAGTGGAAACAACAACAAAAAAAATTAAATTTCCATTATTCTTTGTTGTTCTTATCGTATACGAGTATGTATTTGAATGTATTAAAAACATCAAACAGAAAAAATATATAATAGTTATGGTTAGTTGATTGTTCGAAAATATGATATGTAATATTAATATTCTTACCGATCGATATACTTTTTATTAAGCCAAAAAAAAAACGAAAGTGCCCAACTTAATTGAGTTTGAAGCAACATTCCTATTGTCCTAACAGAAATAGTTTTTAGATTAAAAATAAAAAAAAAATTACGAATGATATTTTTAAATATTAGAATTATGATGACCTGATGACCCTGCACTAAAAATTGCATCGTGAAACGTGAGTGAGTTTACACCGCGAGACCCAGGGCCTACACGGCCTGTCGCGCCACTGAAAGAAGAAGAATTATGATAGATTTTGTATTACATTAGAAAAAGGATTGCTTATAAAAATTGAAATACAGGGAATGTGTGACCTAAATAGAGAGAAGTAACTGTTATATGTTTTGCTTTACCGACGAAGTTGCTTTATGTTACAAGTCCTGTATGTTTTGCGGGTCATAACTTCCTAATTTCGTGACGGCTACTTCAGTAATCTTGTCTTTTTGCTGATATACATTGTTATCACCTACTCATGTTGAAAACTAAGAAGGTATATATAATCAATACAAATACTATGGAAATTTAGGTAAAGTGTCTTATGAAATTTATGTAGTTCATTTTTTTTTGGCACATTAAAGTATTTATCTGATAAAAATATATATTGATAAAATTTTATTTGGATTGTTTTTCAATAATTCGCAATGTTTTTTTCATAAATTAATTGCTGCCATTGGGCTATTGGGCTGGAAAATATGGGTTTTGCGATTTTCATAGGCAAAAGGTTTTACCCAATGGTTTGAGGATGATACTGAGAGAGGATGGGAAGGAGTTGCATTAATGTTGACAGATGTTCGGAAGGTATACAAAAGTTATGACATCACTGCTATGTTTAGAAGTTAAACCTTACTTCTACTTTTTATGTGAATCGTAATTTTTGCTCTCGTTAAAAGCTAGGGTAACTGCGGAAACCGGACGTAACAGCTAGTAGATTATATTCCTTCATGATTTGTCTTCTTAAATGTTTAACATTGATAATAATAAGTGTTACATATATTGAATGTACATGTCTTGTAAATACATTTCCATCACAAAACATCACCTGACCCCAATTAGGTTTATCTTAAGTAATTCTAGGCCTATTTCTTTCTATCTTGGTGGTTTATTGATAAAGAACCTTTGACCTTGTTTCATTGTGAGTTATGTCTATATTATTTAACTATACATATATTTATAATAATTTATCGTTTGAATCAACAACTATAAAATATTGTTAGTTTAAACTATTAATGAACAATCTGTGCCGCCTTATAGTGTTCTTATGCGAATACAAGATACACTATATCGAAAATGATCTTTTTGAACACTTTCCAAAATTATGATTTTTTGAGGTATTCGGAAAATATTTTTTGATCTGTTCGGAAGTGCAAGTAAAATAAATGTTTAAAAAAACCACTATTATAGATAGTAAATTTGATTGAATACAAGAAATGTTGAGGATTGGCATAGAGCTAATATAATTTCCATCATTTCATATACATTAAAAAAACAGACAAATATTAATTCATAAACTCCTATCATAATTAAACTGAAATCAGAATTAATGCCTAAGTACACACACAAACACACACTCTCTCTCACACACACACACTTTTTTACTTGAATTATCCGACTATGCTGAATGTGTTTTCAGCTGCTTTGGTCTGTTACCAAGGTCATCTGATAGTGTTAGTTTCCTCAATACTTTAACTGTACAAAGTTGCATGATTCAAAATAATATATTATTTAATTTATTATGAATATATATATATATATATATATATATATATATATATATATATATATATATATATATATATATATATATATATACACACACACACACACACACACACACACACACACACACACACAAAACACACACACAGACACAGATAAATAAATTTACAATGTTTGTATGAAAAGTGTAAAATAAAATACATAAATGTTTAAATACGATGTATAAGTAAAATATAATAAATAATCGTTTCTCTGTATAGGGTGGTATTTATGTGATACATTTTTAGATCGGGTAAATTAGATTTTTATACTACTGAATTTGAAATCTTAGGCTGTATGCATGTTTCCTGTACTTCTGTATTTTGTTACCAAATATATTTAAACTCTTCATAACTTTTGGTCAATCATCTTACATACATGGTTATAAATAATAAAATAATATTTATTTTAGGAGTTTTGACAATATGAAATTATTGTACTTCCCTTAGAACGGAATCGCTACCCCAATAGGGTGAAGGGCAGTTGTTGACCACCTAGTAATTTCTACTTTACCGTCCTTGGGCCAGTGTTAACAGCTCGATGAGAATTGGTACTCGGGGAGCTGCAATATCTTGGTATGTACAAGGCCATCTATTGTCCTAATCCAAGATAGCGGTCAATGTTTCGGCGAAGGGTTTATAGTTTTGCAACCATTTCCGTACCCTGTGGCTTAACAGCATAACACAATTTTATATATTTATTTCTGATCTGCTTAACTTTATGTGCTTAAATTGTTCTTAAGATTTCCATTTTAGGTTATAGAAGAGAGTTGCATTCGATTCTTCCTGATTTAATAGATGTTCTTTTTTAATAGTTATGAAAATATGTTATTCATGAAAATTATTGATGGTCATGCCTTATGAAGTTTCACTTAATCTAAACATTTTGAAGGTCTCTTAACCACCAATGTTTGTTTCTTAAAATAGCCTATGAATATTCAATAATTGCTCAAAAAGTTGTTTTGATTTTATTCCTCTCATGTTATTCATCTGAGAATATAGAGTTCGTCTGTACATTATTTTCTCGCTCTCACTTATAGTGAAGTTTTATAGAAGTGATAATTTTGGCAGTCTTGGGGGCGATAGATAGTTTCGTGATGGTCGGCTCTTTCGTGATGGATTTGTCTGCAGGCTACGCACGGACCTGATGACAATAATGGATTACATCCAAAACCTTAGAAAGGAAATTAATGACCGCTTTCCATTAGGGATTTGATTTTAGTTTTAAGTACTCCTAACTTTTTTTTAATATCATAATTCTTTTTGTTTCAATGATAATTCTGCAGTTCAGAGTTGCTGTTTATTCCAATATATATAGTTAAGATTATATCTTAAATTAGCTATCACTGTCTCTGAATATAAAAACTGTCATTATTACGTGGTATAAATGTTATTTCATACACCTTATTGCTACCTCTACATCGGATTGCTTGCTACATAATTACTGCATAAACCATCTGCAATGCTACGTTACTATCTGTGATTCACTTTTCCGCTCCCTCTAAAATCTGGTTGCAGTAGCATTCTGTCATCATATCTTTCTCATGAATAATTTTCATTCATACCAGCAATATATTCATAGAGCATTCAACTCACTTATTTGATGTAGGCAAGTCTTTATTTTTATAGGGATTTATTTTCAGGTAAAACTAGAATTATAACTATTTAGAATATCTTCTATTTATTTATTGAAATTGAAAACGGTTTAAACAAAATATGTGAATTTGAAGGAATACAAATGTTTACTTTTAACAGATAAATTTTTATTCTTACAGTACGACTATATTTTATATTATTAATAGAAACTATGACTTCCCTGTAAATTAAAAAAATAAAAAAGGTGGAGAGAGCAAACAATGAGTAGTTAAGTTAAAATTTTTCCAATTAATGCTTCAAAAGACCTACGTTTAAGCTAACAAATACGTTGAACGAATACAAACATGAAAAAGCACATCTCTCTTGAACAGTCAAATTCAGACTGACCGAATAAAAATACTTCACCAATCGTTAACTGTTCAACATGAACTTCAGGAAAAAGTTAAACAAAAGAAGAATATATTTTAATTGACTTTTTACCTGTGATGTACTTCTCTACTATCTAAATCTATATTGTTTCGTTAAAACGAGATTTGCTTCCTCTCATAAAATGGCTTCTGGAATCTTTAATCCTGTTGGTAATGCCCCAATGTTCTGAACACCAGTTGTCAATTGAAATTTGACCGACGTACAACAAAATTAAAGGTCTTGACCATTATAGAATTAAAGGAGAATTTCATTATCCTTAAAATTAAGATCAGTCAGACATACAACCGAAGTCGGTATACTCAAAATTGGTAATTTACTTGTCATATAGTATATCTGCTTATTTAATTTTATAAGTTATCTGTTATTTTAAAATTATAACTTTTGAATTTCGTTCCAACTTGAATAGATGAAACCTTACTCAATGCCTATCTCCAGCGAAAACAGTTAAAATATGATGTTATAATATATGTTATAGCTTTTTTCAGTCAAATTCATAATTTTTTCAATCAAATTCATAATTTTTTCAATCAAATTCATAATTTTTTCAGTCAAATTCATAATTTTTTCAGTCAAATTCATAATTTTTTCAGTCAAATTCATAATTTTTTCAATCAAATTCATAATTTTTTCAGTCAATTTCATAATTTTTTGTATTCCTTTATAGAGTCAATTTAATGAGGTTTTGCTACCAAGAACATAACATTTTTATTAAATCTTATTGTTGTTTATCCATTTAACGTCACTTTATGTTACTGTGCTTAATCCGTCGGTGCAGCGGGAGTCTTAAGTTTTGCCTATCCAGGTTTACTTAAGATAGGGTTCTTTTACGAGTTCCACTTTTTAAATATATGACCTTGGACATATTAGTCCTTAACACCTTTTCGAATGCTTAGAGGTTCACCTGTGGAGTAGTGGCTAGCCATAACAGCTCTCTATGCTTAAGGTCGCAAGTTCAAAACCATCAAATGGCCCTATATTTGCTTTTAGGGAGTAAAAATCCTTGGTTATTTCGTCCTTTAAAAGAGGCTGTTATGTTAGCCACTACTCCACAGGTGACCCTGGATGCATCCAGCAAGGTGTTAATGATTAATCTGCCCAAGGTCACGGGTTCAAACCCCGTAGATTCCAACACCTTGGTGAATGAAACCAGCAGATCGCCCTAAAATTGTGCGCCACAGGTGACTCTTAAAATATTTAAAAAATGGAACTCGTAAAAGATTCCTATCTTAAGTAAACCTCGATCGGCAAAACTTAAGACTCCCGCTGCACCGTCGGATTAAGCACAGTAACATAAAGTGACATTAAATGGATAAACAACAACAAGATTTAATAAAAATGTTATGTTCTTGGTTGCAAAACCTCATTAAATTGAGTGTATAAAATGGGTACAAGAAATTATGAAATCGACTCAAAAAATTATGAATTTGATTGAAAAAATTATGAATTTGACTGAAAAAATATGAATTTGACTGAAAAAATTATGAATTTGACTGAAAAAATTATGAATTTGACTGAAAAAAGCTATATGTTATAAAATAATATGATTGCTACTTAACTCTATCACCTACTTCGTCAAATGTTTCTTTGTAGTTGGTTTAACAAATTTGTTATGCTGCTGTTGGAATTCCAACTTTTTAGTTTCATTTACCTATGAATATATTATATATATGAAATATATAGTAAGGGAAATTATTGCGGTCGTTAAAATTTTCGAACTACAGTTTTCAACGGAAATACAAATTTTAGAGTTCCCTGAGTCCAAATAATAAAGTCCAGCAAAAAGTCTGTGTATACGCGTGTTGTGTTGTGTTTGTGGTAAGTCTAGCGCAAAATGGAAAAGTCGTACGAAACTGCAATTTCATATTTGAGACAACTATACGCCCTGGGTGTTACAAAACCTTTTTATCACCATAAGAGCCACTTTATACCATGCATTTTGCACCTTTTTTCGATTTTATTGAAAACGGTTCCGACGATTTTGATTAAACTCGCTATATCGATGTAAAATTTAATGAACTTTATATCATGTAGGTTTCAATGTGATTGAAGTAATGTGACAGGGCTTAAATGCTGATAGTTTAAATTTTCTTCCTCCGAAACATCTTTAATTTTTTAGATTTGAATAAATTAAACTTATCATCGCGTTGTTTGTTTATTTTATTTGACTACTATGGCTGTTCGGACGATCCTACAGTGGGAGTCCTGAATTTTGCCTATCTAGGTTTTATTAGGATAGGGATCTTTAACGAGTACCTGACATCGCACAGGCTCGGGACCACCATTTAACGTCCCCTCCGAAGGACGGTATAACTAAGGATTTTTTACTCCCATTAAAAAATCCTAGGACCTGCGGGTTTGAACCTGTGACCTTTGGCATGGGAGGCTGTTATGCTAGTCACCCAGCTACAAGTGATCCCCTATCATCGTGTTAGCATTGATAAAAAAGGTAATAATATATAAAATTCGATATCCAACGAAAAGATAAAACACCAAAAATATTTTTTCATGCAATTTTTGTGTTTTGGAACATAAAAAAGAGTAATATAGATGCATAATATACCGTTGTAATTTATATATTTTAGAAAAAATATTATCGTATATACATAATTGTCATAGTTAATGAAGAGTAATGAAAAGCCGATGAAGCTAACTGTAAATATTAATTTAATTGATATTTGATAAAACCCATGTTTATATTAAAACTCAATGTAATTAATTCTTTAACCATTTATTTTCATCTCTAGGTGTTTTTAAAAATCTTTAAATTGATTACTACAACGGAAGTAAGTGAAAGCCATGTGTTGCGGATACCAGATTTTGTTTGAGTGATTGTTTAAATTTTCCCTGTATTACAATTCGTTGGTGTATTTTGTAGTGATCAGAGATCATTAATGCTAGATTCGTAGTAGCAACTGTATGGAGAAATGATGAACCTTAGCTTTAATGTTATTTAATACTTAGTTCTATAAGCCTCTATGACAAGACTGACCTATTGTTCAGGAGTCTGACTTACATAAGACGGTCCTGAATGGTGACAAATATATGAAAAGCTTCAGACAGAACAGAGGAAAACTAACTGGAGTAAAAAAGACAACTAGAGAGCCAGATCACTGGTGAAAAAAGGAGTTAAAAACTTCATTTATGCGTTCATTCTGTCATCCATGGGAGTTAAAAAACTTTGAAAAATAAAAGTCTATGCTTGTAGTTCTCTATACAGTATTAATGTGCCTTTTCGTTAAAGGATGTACTTTGGGTTAATAAAAACTAGTAATGCGTTTTGGAGTGGAGTGATTACTCTTTCGGCAAAACGTTTTATGAATGAAGTACTTCAGCTCTCAATCTTATACTAGATGACTGCTAGAAGACGTTAAGTAATGAAATATCGAGCAGTGGCTTCTGATTGCCCAAGAGGCGCCACTGCCCTCTAGATATACGTCTCTTGTCACGCCACTCTTCCAACTCCTTCATCCTAGATCAATAAAAGGGTATACTTTAAGCGTTTCACCTTATTTTTCATGCGTAAGGAATCTTAAAAAGAGCAAAAAAATAGCTGTATTTCTGTTCATTATTCATGTCAGATATAATATAAATCCGTTTGTTTCTGACTTAATAAAATATCTCTACGACTTTACTTTTTTTTCTTATATATGTTCTATATAGATGTATTTCATTTCTTTTCAAGTTACAATTGATAAAAAATGTAGGACCTGGCTGTTCTATGACAGATAGCCTTATCAAAATCTAAACAAATTTATTTCCAGCTGTACATCCGCTCGGATTTCCAGATTTCCCGCCCCACGAGAAAAGGATTGATGAATTAATGTGTCTTCTCTCTCAAATGGATTTTTACAAGCAGATTTGAACTACTATTGTTTCCATCTTGACTTGATTGATTTTAATAATGAATTTAAATTTAAAATAAATTTTAACAAATAACTAACATTTAAAATTAATCTTAATATATTTATTTATTATATATATATATATATATATATATATATTTATTTTTTTTTAAAATTATTTATTTACTTATTTTTATTATTCTTTTTTTTACATATATTATAATATAGCTTTTAATGTTCCAACTAATACCTTTTATCTTAAATTAACCTTCTATAAAATGAATATATCTGGCACTAATGACCGCGATGTTTTGTGCCATTAAAATTTTAAAAATCCAACCAACCAACCGCCCAGATTTTCGATTCGTCCTCCATTTTCATCACGTAGTGCTTATAAAGTTTATGTTAAATTACGAATTCTTGTCTTACAATGAATTAATTAAGTTTTACAAATTATTTATGTATGATTATAAAAATAAATAATTTCGTTCTGTATTTAAATGGGTCGTTCTAAAATCGTTATGGTTGCAGTTTTTGTAGTAAAAGAGTCGTCCACCTATGGTGGGTGCGTTTCAACAGTTATTCTGGTCAAACGATTGCTGGTTTCGTTGGTTGCTTCTGAAGCTCTACCTAAAGGAAGTAAGACTTTAGTTAGTTTTGTTTTATAATTTTTGAGGAAGCTTCATTCAACATTTCATATTAAGTGAGCACATAATAACTTCCTTTTCTTAAAAATTTATTTTTCTTCAATATCTATTGCATTGTTTTTTTACATTTTTCCCCATTATCAAGACTTTTCTTATCACTTTCTACACACACATTTTTTCCATTACATACCTAGCTTACTGCTATTCGTTCTAATTTAAAATAAGACGAGTAATTCATATCCAAGTCTCTTTCCTATGGCGCTTCTCTCTTTTTATCAAGAACAAGGCCATAACCTTCGTATTGTAGTTCTAATACGTCCTCATCATTACTACTCAATGAAGAACTTGACATGTTTAATTATTTAATATAATAAATATTTATAATTGTGAATATAAAAAAATAGTTTTTTACTTTCACATACCAATATGAAATATGTAGTAAGAATCATTCTAGATATATATTGGAAATGGTCGTCGTATTGCGATCGTAAAAATTTCTGATTACGAGTTTTAATGAAAAATACACGTTTAAGTGTTCCCTGCGTCCTAATTACCAAATACTTAAGAAAAAAAAAACTATTAATGTGGTCAGTCTTTAGCTAGAAAACGATAAGTTGTATTAAACTGAAATTTCATATTTTGGGAGCGTAAATGCCAGAGAAGTTTCAGTAACGTTTTAAACAAATTCAGCATATCACATAATCCACTTTATGGACGTGTGTGTGTGTGTGTATGTGTGGTAAGTCTAGCGCAAAAACGAAAAATTGAACGAAAATGATATTTCATATTTTAAGACTATACGCCGGATGTATTACAGAAACTTTTTTACCTGAGGAGCTACTTTATACCAAGCATTTTGCACGTTTTTACGATTTTCTCAAAAACGGCTCTGATTGATTTTGATGTAATGGGCTTTAATACGGTATAGATTTGATTCTGCTTAAATTAGTTTGACTAGGCTTATTTGCAGATATTTTAAATTTTCTTCCTCTGAAGTACAAGTATCTTTTATTTTGTAGATTCGAAATAATTAACTATATCGTCTTGTTAGGATTGATAAAAACGGGTATACAAGTTAAATGAATTTCATAATCTACCAAAAGAGAAAGGAGAAAAAATATTTGTTTATATTTTTTTAACATAAAAATATTTCTATAAATGTATATAATATACCGTTGGAAAGATAAATTTTCAAGAAAAAAATTATTTTTTCTTAATATCTTAAAATATTATACAAGAATTCTTAAAAGGTAATGAAGAGTAATAAGCCGGTAAAACTAAGTGATTGTTGTAGCTAATAATATAATATATTATTTTATGAAACACAGGTTTCTGTCGAAACTCAGTGCAGCAATTCTTTTATTTATTTTTTTTAACTCTAACGTGATTAATTTAAAAGTTATCTCCATTGATTTAAGCAACAAAGGTGAGTGAAATTCGTGTGTTGTGCTCACTAGATTTTTAGTAGGTCAGTATCATAGACTTTTAAGCTAAAGTTTTAGGGGTATTTAAAGTTAGTTTTATATAAAATTTTAAAAATAATAATCGTTTTGAGAAGCAGTTAGTTAAAAATTCCTTTAGCTGGAATATTATTCATACAGCAAGTAAATGTAGTGGCTTAGGCGATTGGCTTTAGAACAATATGTATGTAGAATTCATTGTTGAAAGATCTTTAGAATTTCCGAATAATAATATCCGTTTTATTATGTATGTCATAAACAGTTTAGTGTAATCATAATCAACAGTAATGTTTGTGTAATATCTTTCATTATTTATGTCAGTATTATTTAGGAATCTTTCGCATATGAAGGTCATTGTTCAAAATCTATTCTTCCGGGAAACCTCTGAACCTATCCTATCAGAGAGCGATAAATTGTTTTCTAAATGTTTGTGCAGGGAAAGTATTTGTGTCGTTGCTGATAAAAATGACCAAAGATTTTGCTAAAACTAACCAATGTCTGATAAAATACATTTATGTATTGTACTCAAGTGCTTCCTGATATTTATATGCATCATTTAATTATTTTTTTAAAACCATAGAAATGTCAATATTGATTATTTATTTAATCATATATGTTTATTTATTGAGCTGTTTTCTATTATTGTATATTCAGTTAAATATACAATTGTATATTCATGAAGTTTGAAATGAACGTATAAAATTCCATGACTTACGATTGTTATAAAAAACTTTGGCAACTTTTAAGTCTGAACGGGCATAGGACTCATATTGACAAGAATTGATTGGTTCATTTCCAAAAACACTTACAAAAAAAAAAAAAAAAAGAATAACACATTTCCATCATTTGGAAGTAACGGACAAGCTCTTGTCCATATAGTATGAAATCAGAACATTGTACGTTTTATAGGTAAGCTGCAACAAACATTTTCAGTTGGATGATTCCTTGAATTAATATTTATTAATAACAACTGATCCATGCAATTAGTCTTTTTTCCTCTCTGGTTGGAATCAATTGGTATCTGTTACATCATTGGTAACCCGATTTTCGATTCCTAGTGGGATTTTATTTTGACAATATTGTATAATTGAAAATTTATGGGCTATCTATGGAGGAAAAATTATAAGGAACAGTTGCGAATTACCTTATTTACGTATGCTAAAAAAAAAAAAAAAAAAAAAAAAAAAAAGTTATATTTGTTTTGATAATCATAATTTTCTTCAAAGTTGAGCTTATCCTTTAATTATTTTTTTAGAGGTTATATAATTTTTATAAAGCGCGAAGTTTAATCACTTACTAATGTAGATAATGGAGTCATGGATAAACTTTATAAGAGTAATTATTATAAAATTGACGCGATTAAAGATCATTCGCGGATTTGAAGCGGCTAATTATTGGTAAAAAGATTAGTGTTTTAATTTAAAAAAAAAAAAATATGTTGTTACTATGATTGGGGTCGATAGTTAATGGATTTTAGGACCAGGTCTGCTCTGTGCGATTAGTCTAGTCTAAGGAAATCGGCTTTAGTTCAGAGCTTAAATAAAAAAGATTTTAGACTGCAGTGATAAGTTTTTATTTATAAATAAACAGGAATGGACTTTGATAAACATCGTTCTCAACTGAACGTCTGAAATTCATTTAAAAATGAAAGTTGCTGTCATAAATTACTTTGCTGCCTTGCCCATGTCGGCAATCATCTCTGAAGCAACGATGGGTTTAAATTGGCACGACCCCCAATGCAATGTTTTTCAAATATTTTTCTACCTTATTTATTGAGTCAACCACGAAAATCTCAAATGTCTCGGTCCAAAATACTGAGTAGCATAAAATTTTAAATATAAAACTAAAACTTATGAACGTCTATGTAGTGAGTTCTGATTGGTTTATGCATATAAAAAATATATATTGAGGTATTTCTTTTCTTGGAAGAAAAGTTAACTTGAAATTATTTAAACAATTGAGGTATTTAATTAAAGGGACACGCTTATTAGCGTGTTTGGTTGATATGAATTGGTTTTTATAGATGTGACTACTTTGCTGATGCTGGAGATTATTTTATTCTTGCCTCAAGGATAAAATTCCAATCGACTCTCTGCAGATAATCCTAGGATTTTGCAAAGGGAGTAAAACATTCTTAGTTATGACGTGCTTCGAAGGAGACGTAGAATAGTGGTATAGAGTCTGTGTGAGGTTAGACATTCGGTAAAATATACCCTGTTTTAATGAAACCTGTATAGGCAAAATTTAGGACTCCTACAGTAGTACTGATTAGCCACAGAAGCATGAAGTGTCATTAAATAGGTGAACAAAAACAATTATTTTTCCTGTTCCTCACCAATTCTGGAAACAAGCAAGACTTACTGAATGGGTGATGTCATTTACCTATCGAGGAGCTTATACAACAACCAGCTGGTGGAATGTATTGCAGTGGCACTGGTTCAAGGACGGTCGCTGTTCCGGTTTCTTCACTCGGCGCGGCGAATGGAGGTGGAAGGGGCAGTCTGTGAACTTCACAATGGTTATGTTGTTGTTTTTTTGTTCGTTTTATATGTTTAGCTACTGTTTACAATAATATTTCTCCTCATTTTCGATATTCTCACACAAATCCTCCAAAGTATTCAAAGTACAATGTTAAAATTTAGACGAAATCTCTCCATGAGGATAAAATTGTGAATTATTAAATTCAAATTACTTGTCGTTTGATGTCCTCAATCCCAACCTACGTCATTCGTTCTGATGTTCTTGCTAACTTTAAATGATAAATTATTATTTAAAATTGTGTTTTTATATTATATAAGTTATATATATATATATATATACACGTTAGTTTAGGTTGTCTTTACGTGCCTTTATTTTATATCGCGGTGACTTGAGATATCTAACATTAGCCATCTCTTTTTTTCATTATAGTCATTCTAGATACATTCCTAATTATCATATATAGGACCGGTTTTATTGTTTTGTTTTTTCATTGTAAAAACATAAAAAGACGGAAAAATTGAAAACAAAGTGTTAGACAAATAGTTTAACATGTTTTAATATATTTCTTTTTAATTGCGCAGATTGTTCGTAAAATTAGATTAAATTTTAATAATGCGTTTTAGCAACATATATTAAAAGTATAACCTTGAATCTTATGAGTTCTACGAATAAATTCAATAAACCAAAGCAAGAACAAACGTATACCGTGTAGAATACCTTATATGCCCGCTTTGGTTTATTATTTTCAATAATGAACCTTTGTAATCGACCAAAAAAAAAATTCATCTCCCCTACATAATTTGAGAGCTTACGTTTCATGATGCGTAGAACTCGAATAACTAATATAAAAAGGAATCCGTTTTTCTTTGCTAATAAATAAATCCCAATACGCCCAGTGCTATTTCATTGAAAATTAAATTTTCTACAAAATGAAAAAAAGGATCATTGAAATTGGTCAAGAACTAGCAGAGATATACAGTTAAATTAGCAGAGGTGATATGCCATTTTCTTTTGAATTATTTATTGCTTTTCATATTACTTAATAGCCTATCTACAACTTTATAAAAAGTTATACCATAATATTGTTATTTGGAAATAATAAATCATTGTGTAATAATTTGCAGCGGTTTTTACTTTAAATATTTACACCAACATCCATGCCTGTATTATCAACATATGTTAACTGATAAATCAGGAATTAGTGAACATGCAACTTGGGTTTACTAAATAATCCATCCCGCCCTAGACAATCTTGAAAAAGCTGTTTATGCGTTGTTATTATTATGTTATGTGGTATAATCGCTAATCAAAAGCATAACAGCCTTCTGTGCCGAAGGTCATGGTTTCAAATTCGGCAGATGGTCCTGGGATTTTTCAAAGTGAATGAAAATTCCTTAGTTATTCCGTCCTTCCGAGGGACTGTAAAATGGTGATCTGTTTCTATATTAGCTGAAATCATGTAATTTATAAAAACAATAACATCCTAGAGATAAAGAAGTACTGATCTAAAAGTAAGTCATGATCTTATTTTTTGGCTGCACATCTAATCGGATGAATATTCGATTATATGAAATAGAGATAATTATGAAAAGATAATACTAAATGAATAAATGTTTTCTTAAGTTATTATTTTAATGACCTTTTTATCTTCGATTATTTATTCATTATATGCTATCACACGTTTCATCAATATTAAAACTCTTGGCTAAAAAGGTGTAATATAGTTAACATTCTCCTGATGAAAAAGTACAGGTTCACGAGATGATGTCAGCTACGAGGAATGAGCGGTTGGTTATGTCAACAAGGCCTGCTTCATTCATAGATTTAGGACAGTCTCTTAGACAACGTTCGGTTTGTTCGATTAAGTGCTAAGAACAACAACTTATAAATCTTTAGTTTTTTTATTTATGCCAGTGCTAATAACTGAATATAATGTCCAGTTAGGACGTGTAGTAAATTTTATTTATAAAAGAGCGGATAGTCTGTTGCGTTAAAGAGAACGTTTATCTGAGAATTTTATTATTGAACTGTTATGTTTTATATGTGGTGAAAACAATTTCTACAAGTTTACTGTTATAATCATGTTTATGATATGTATATAATATTTCCTTAATTAGGTATCAAGCAAGAGGTGGTTAGGGGTGACACTGGCTTGTCTGTTATTTTATCCAGTAGATAAAATAACAAACAGGGAATCCGGTATTGATATCGACATTCTAATCTTATAGTTTTCTACAAGAGATCTTTATCAAGTTTGAGAGGAAGCTTTAGTCTTGTTTTAGACTTAAACTTGAGACTAAAACTAAATACATGTGGACCGTGGTGGAGACCGACGGAATACTTTGAAGTTGAAGAATACCAATACCAACCCGTTGAGCTTTTTTTTCTTTTACCTAGGATCTGAAGTAAATATTTTATAAAGAAAATATATCAACCAGAAAATAAGCTGAATAGCTTGAACTGACAAATGTTACCTTGGTTTTCACGGCACTTTGAAACTCACTAGAATTCTGGTGCCCCCTCATTCGGCCTCTTCTGACGAATAGAGCAGGAACCTGGTTCATGGCAAAAGCAGGGGAGAATCGATTCCTCATATTGCAGGAAGAGGGTTCGGCAGGAAAAGAGATGGGTAGAACGGCTAGATGGTGCTATGGCGGCTAGAGGACTTCAGGAGGAAGATTGTCTGGACAGAGAAAAATGGCGTCATTGCTTATTAGGATACGACTTATAACTTTTGAGTTGTAATAAAGTTATATGTTTATAAGATATAAATTTCATATTGTTATATCTTATTAACATATAAGAATTGTCATATTTCATAAAGTTGTAATTCCTAATAAGCTATTCCGCCATTTATCTCCGTCTAATCATCCTCTCTCAGCCCCCTAGCCGCCATAGCATCATGTAGCCCTTCCGCTCCTCTCTTTTCCGGTCAACCCCTCTTTCTCCTTCCATGTAGTACATTGCCAAGATATCTGTTTGGTCATCAGTCGTCCGGTCCTCATAACATGGCCTTACTAATTCTTGTCTCAATGAAAAAAAGTATGTTTAGGAGTTTCTTGACTTTTGCCTTTATTACGTTATTTGGAACGTACTGTAATCTGGATAACCCTCAGTCTAGTCTCCAGAAATCCATTTCCATTGAAACAAGTTTTATGCTGAGCCAGTTGGAATGGTAGTCTCCAGAAATCCATTTCCATTGAAACAAGTTTTATGTTGAAGCAGTTGGAATGGTCCATGTTTCTGAGGAGTACAATGTGATGCTATCGACGAATGAATTGAAGAGCCTTTTTTTCGTTTGGAGTTGGACATCCTTCTTCCATAGAACGGAATTAAGAGTTCATGTGACTTTTCTCCCTCTCATGACCTTCTCGTCAATGTCATTTTTCTGCTGTTCTTTGAGAGCCATCTCCCTAAATATCTAAAGTGTCCTGTTGGTTTCAAATCCCATTCTCCAACTGTTAAGAGCTGAATTTCCATTCTTATTTATTGAAAAATTTTCAGTTTTTGATTTGCCTCCTGCCTTGTAGGTTTCTAATAACTTTCTCATCATAAATGATGAATCTTCTCTTTAAGAATGAATAAATTAGCTTTTATGACCTGTTCATCAACAAATTTTAAATCATAGAGGTATTTATTGTCTAGGATTATTCCCGTTTCACTGCACTTCCTCTTCCGCAGGCTTAGGATACTTTTAATATATATATAAATACTTAAGACTTTTGCTGATCGGGAATTTTTCGTTAACCCACATTCCAGCTTGACTCTTGTTTTTTCCTGTGAATACGCATATGCATGCCTTTTGTAACTGATGCGTCAGATTCATTTCTGAAAAAAAAAGCGGTGGATAATCTGGAATAGCTGTTTACATAAAATTGTATCAAGTTTGATTTTACTCGGATTATGACAGTAATGCTATTATCCACAACTAAGTAAACCTAGCACTTCCTATTGATTAAGTGACAATAACTAAGATTTTTTTCAGTAGATTCTAATACCTTTATTCATGTTTACTTACATAATTTTTTACTCATGTTTTTTTTTTTTTTTTTGCAATTTGTCATCAACAATATTTAGCTTGGTGATTAACCTCAAAAAGTTGCTGCACCTTTGCTTGCAATATTTATTTATCTATCTCATAAATGATGTATTTATAATCATTTGTGTTGAATCATATTTATTTTCAATATCTTTAATTGTTTTTAATAACAGATAACACTCATATATTTTATCATTGATAATTATTCTGTAGTTGTTGTTTATTCGTTTAACGTCCCTTTATGATGCTATGGCTAATCGGACTGTACTACAGCGGGAGTCCTAAATGTTGTGTATCCAGTTTTAATCTATAACGAATACCTGATATCGCACAGGCTCGAAACCACCTTCCTACGTCCCATTCGAAGGATGGCATAACTAGGTATTTTTTACTCCCATTAAAAAATCAAAGGGCCACTAGCCAGTTTTGAACCTATGACCATAGGGATAGAAATTTGTTATGCTATACCAAATGTTACACCAATAAATATTCTGTAATGATTAATTATTATACCTATTAAATAAGATTCCTCATCATCATTTTATTGTATGCATGGTTTTGGTGTAAGGGCATTTATTTATCTAAAAGGACTGCTTTTGATAGTCGTATGTTGGAGTTTAATGTATTTTTATTTCTATTAGATTACGTAGTATGTTGGTATGCCATAATAAAATGGTTTGTTATTAAAAAAAGTTATAATAGAGTATAGTATTTTAAATTAGTTTCCATTTATGATCTTTCAATTTATTAATTTTCCTTTTGGTCTCAAAAACTTTCTTTAGGATTTAAAGAAGTACATATTATTATTATTACTAGTTCTTCTAAACCACAAGTTAGCCCTCTCCCGAACCCAAAGAGGTAATGTCATTAAGGTCGAGGCACCATCTTTCATCTAATCAGGGCAGCCAGCCATTAGTGAAAGTGACTAGGCTCGTCGTGTATGTCGTTCTCGATCCACCACCTAGCTCTTGTTATAATGAATTCTTCACATTACCTTCTGATTTAATATTATTATTAGTTTTTAAGATTAAATACTTAACTAGTGCCTATTAAATATGTTTGCATCCCTCAGTATTAACTCACTACGCCTCTAATAGTCTATTATCAACTCCATAAAACCTTTCCTTAAGAATATCTTCTCTGGAATTCCTGCATACTTTCTCTACCTGAACCATTTTGTAAATATTAGGTCTCTTAGTGAAACTTAATATTACTTTGGCATTCCTTCAATCGCAATGACGTTGAGATATTGTAAAATCCATATCTAAATAATTTCGCGACAGTCCTGGAAAAGAAATTAAAAAGAATAAAGAAATAAAAAAGAAAGAAGCCAGGACAAGGTTGGGGGATTAATGCTAGAGTTAAAAGCCCTCCTGCACCGATACGTGAACTCATAATTATTTTTTTCTAACTTAGCTTATCAGGTTGCTGTGAACGCGCTTAACCTTCTCGACTACCCCGCCCAGATTCTTTAAATTATCCAATATTGTAAAGGCAACGGGGCTCTGGGCTCTTCCGCAGGTTATTGAAGACGATTCCTCAAATTTAGCTTCCTAAGTTCCCTTTCCATCAATTCACGATCTTGTTTTTCGTCACGTACAACAATAGCATGCAGAGAAGTTTCTCGTGTGTTTACCGAACAGCTAGCCCAACTTCCCTTAGAAATATTCCGTTGCTCCTTATTGATCCAGATGGCGAACTTTTCATTAGAAGGATTGTATCCTTACTGTGTTATAACGGATCAGGTCAGCCTACTGTACCGTTCTCAAGGTGAAGTCCATTTCAAAAAAGACAATGATTTTAGCGTTAAACATTTGAAGCTGTGATCAACTATGAGTTTGTTTTGAAAGGACGTTCTGTCGATCCAGTGCTCTATTGGAAACAGCTGCGTCAAATGCTGGAAGATTGGAAGAACCGAAACTGGGCTTAGTTGAACAGCAAGAATGTTTTCCCTGCTGCAGGACAATGCCCGGTCTTCCTCTTCTCTTCACATGATGCGAATTTCATTGCGAAAAACTTCCGTATCCACCATATAGCACTGCCCTTAGTACTTTTCGTTTTGTGGAGTTGTGGTTTCTTGCTGTGAAAACTTTTAAATTGTTTGAGGTAAATATTGAACACAAACTCTTTTAACCATTTTATTTATTACTTTCACTTACTATATATAGTAAGGGGAAGTATTGCGATCGTGAAAATTTTCGAATTCCAGTTTTCAACGGAAATACACGTTTTAGGGTCCCCTGAGTCCAAATAACCAAGTCCCGCAAAAAGGTCTGTGTGTGTGTGTGTGTGTGTGTATGTGTGTCTGTGTGTGTGTGTGTGTGGTAACTCCCGGGCGGAAACGGTAAGTCCTATGAAACTGAAATTTCATATTTAAGACATCTATACGCCCGAGACGTGACAAAACTTTTTTCATCAAAATGAGCCTACCAGAAGAGGCACTTTATACCATGCTTTTTGCACCTTTCTTCGATTTTCTCAAAAACGGTTCCGACGATTTTGATTAAACTCCCTATATCGATGTAAAATTTAATGGGCTTTAATATCATGTAGGTTTTATTTAGATAAAAATGGTCTGACAGGGCTTAAATGCCGATATTTTAAATTTTCTTCCCCTAAAGTACCTTTAATTTTGTAGATTCAATAATAATTTCTAGATTATCTTGTTAACGCTGATGAAAAACAGGTAAATATATAAATTGAATAAATTCGATACCCAACTAAAGGAGAAAACAGAAAAAATATTTTTTTAATGCAATTTTTCGTTTTTGAACATAAGAGCAGTAATATACATGTATGATATACCGTTGGAAAGCTAAAGATTTTAGAAATATTATCATCTCATACACAAGCTTTTAAAAGTTAATAGAGAGTGATGAAATGAACATAACATTAACTGATTATTTTAGATAATAATATAATAGATTTTTGAATCAAACACCTGTTTCTATAATAATAATAATAATAGGCTTAGCGAACCCGAAGGTTCGATGCCGATACCACCAAATTCCGCCTACACAGAATCGTCCAATGCTCACCATTCAAGCCCAAGCTCCCGAGATCAGCCTTAACGCAATCCTCCCATCTCCGCTTCGGCCTACCTTTCGGACGCCTACCAGTCGGTTCAGCGAATACCAACTTTCTCGGAATCCGTTCCTCACTAAGCCCAACAACTTTACGCGCCCATTTGAGTCTCCGCGATGCTATCAACTCAATTATATTCACAGGGTACAAACTCCGCAATTCCGCGTTGTGCAACCTTCTAAACTCCCCAGTGGCCTCATCTCTCTTCGGACCAAATATTTTACGCAGTACCTTATTCTCGAAAACCTTAAGCCGTTGTTCATCCTTTAAAGTAAGCGGCCACGTTTCACATCCGTAAAGAACCGTTGGAAGAATAATAGTTTTATAAATTCTAATCTTTAAGTTTTTAGATAGAAGCCGCGATCTAAGTAACTTAGCAACTGAATAATAACACGCATTTCCCACCTTTAACCGGGACTTTATTTCTTCCTGGATTTCATTTTTTCTAGTTATAATTGAACCTAAATACTTGAATTTCTCTACGTGTTCAAAAGTATGACCTGATACATCAATATCACCAAGATCGACACCGTTTCTGCTACTAATCATATACTTCGTTTTATCGGTATTTAATTCGAGTCCTATTTCTTTACCGGTTTTTATTAACACACTTGTATTTAGTTGTATGGTTTCCGTGTCTTCACCTAGCAGTACCAGATCATCGGCATACCCCAAAACCGGAATCTTGTCACCCATATTTAAGCCTTTCTCGGTACACATCACCTTTTCTATGACATATTCTAAAGCTATATTAAATAACACAGGTGAAAGGGAGTCACCCTGTTTCAAACCCGATCGCACCTCAAATCTCTCGGAGTAATTATGACCGATTCTAACTTTATGGAATGTTTCCGACAAACACATCTCTACTAGGTTTACTAACTTTCTAGGTATACCCTGTTCAATCATGATGTTATATAGCTTCTGACGGTCTATTGAATCATAAGCCTTTTTAAAATCGATATAAAGTTGATGGACTACACCGTTGTATTCCAATTTTTTCTCTAATATTTGACGTAAGGAAAATATTTGGTCTATAGTCGAGCGATTCCGCCTAAAACCACATTGGTAATCTCCGATAATTTCCTCAGCGTATTCCGTGATTCGACTAGTTAGAATTGACGAGAATATTTTATAGCA
Source organism: Piezodorus guildinii (assembly GCA_023052935.1). Taxonomy (NCBI): domain Eukaryota; kingdom Metazoa; phylum Arthropoda; class Insecta; order Hemiptera; family Pentatomidae; genus Piezodorus; species Piezodorus guildinii. The sequence continues at coordinate 115,770,357 of CM041292.1, read as the reverse complement.
TACTGGGAGAAGAGAGATCCCACGATAGTTGTTACAATCCGACCTCGGTCCTTTTTTGTGAATCGGAATAAGTATTGATTCTTTCCATTCTTCTGGCATTTTTTCAGTTTCCCAGATCTTTTTAACTAAAAAATGTATTTTGGAAACGCCCGCTTCTCCACACGCCTTGATTAATTCACTCGTGATATTATCATTTCCTGCGGCCTTATAACGTTTTAATTTTCCTATCGCCATTTCGACTTCCTCTTTACTCGGAGCGTCTATCCATGGTTCAGCGCTCTGATATTCAGAGAGAGGAGATTGATTATTATTTTCCGTATTTAAGATGCCGTCAAAGTGTTGTTTAAATTTATTTAATATCTCAGAAGGATCCGCAATTATATTGTTATTTGCATCTTTAACCGCATTCAATAGAGGTTCAAATCTTTTACGCGATTTGTTTATACCTTTGTACATCTCTCTTACGTTATTTTCGTTTCTGTGTTTTTCTATTTCTATTATTTTGTCTTTAAGATACTCTCTTTTCTTATTTTTTAATAGTTTTGAAGTTTCATTCTTTACTAACCGAAAATAAGCCACATTATTATCGCTTGGATTATTTAAGGAATTCAGTTTAGCGGTTTTTCTTTTTTCGCACATATTTTGACAATCCCTGTCGAACCAAGGTTTGTTCTTTTTATTTTCGATTTTTCCAAGACATAAATTACCGACCTCTTTAATATTATCCCTGATTCCTTCCCATAATTTGTTTACATCTTCGTGTTCCTCGTCTGAAGATTCCAAAGCTTCTAACCGATTTTTTACTTCTATCGCGAATTGTTTTCTAATTTCGAGGTTGTTCAATTTAACTAAATCAAAATTCTCGGGACGAATATAGTTCGGTGTTCTCTTTTTTGTATTTAGTTTTTGTCGAAGTTTCGCGATTACTAATTCATGATCAGAACCGCATTCTGCACCCCGATACGATCTCACGTTAATTATGCTACTTTGCCATCTGTTTTGTATTAAAACATGATCGATTTGATTCCGTGTTTGTCCATCCGGCGATGTCCACGTATACTTATGAATATCCTTATGTTTAAATGTAGTACTTTTGATTACTAGGTTTTTCGAAATGGCAAAGTTTATTAGTCGGGTCCCATTATCATTACTATATTCGTGCAAACTTTCTTTACCGATTGTAGGACGATATACTTCTTCCCTTCCAACCTTTGCGTTCGCGTCGCCTAGTATTATCTTAATGTAATTTCGCGGTAACTTATCGTAAACCGACTCTAGTTTGTCATAAAATTCGCATTTTACTTCATCATCACTGTCTTCGGTGGGAGAATGAATGTTTATAAACGCGATTTTAAATCAACGCCCTTGAAATATAGCAACCGATATTCTTTCACTAAAGAACTGTACGTCCCGTAATGCGGAAAGAAATCTATTCCTAATCAGAAACCCGGTACCTAGACAATAATTAACGCTCCCCCCGTACCAAATAGTATACTTTCCTTCTGTTAACGAACCCTCCCCTGGCCAGCGAACCTCTTGTAATGCAACGATATCTAAATGGTACCCCTTAACTTCATTCGCGACCGACTTTAACCCACCTGCCGTATTTAAACTTCTAACGTTCCACGTCCCTATTGTTAGATCTCTAATTTTCATCTTGCGCCATGATTCCCCTGAAGCAGTCCCCACCCGGAGACCCGAACGGGGGACTAGTTTACCTCCGGATAATGAGCGTTTTACCTCAGAGGAATCCATGACTTTTGGTGATATTTTGTGAACTAAAATATGTGAGTAGGGCGTTCGAACCTACGTCACACCCTCCAGCAAGCCTGGGGGGCCGCTCTCATTGTTGGTCAGCGAGTCCATCGGACTTAGCCGGGAGGAGCTTCCGAAGAAATTCCACCGACCATCCCCACATCCGCCACCCGTGGGACGCTCCCCATACGCGGTAATGAGATCCGCGCGAGGCCTGTTTCTATAGAAATTTAATTTAATTAATTCCTTAATAATTTCACGTATTTTTATCTCTAACTGTATATGAAAATTCTTTCATTGATTTTAAAAATGGAGGTAAGTGAAAGTCGTGTGTTGCCCGCACCAGATTTTTTTTGTTTTCGTTTTTTACTCTGACTGAAGTTTCGTTCGTTTAGTTACTAGTATTTTCTTTTCTATTAGAATTTTCCTCTATTTGCTCATGAGATTAGATATATAAATTTTTTTTTTTCACAATGGTTTAGTTTTGTATTGTTCTTTTTTTTAATCTCATAAATCATTTATGCCGTTATTTTGCAAAGAATAAGTTTGAATGTAGAGCTATAAATGATAGAAAAAAGAAAATGTTGATCTGAAAAATAATGATTTCAAGGAAGTGAGAATGATTTTCTCGTGTTCGTGTTCGATTGGAGTGCATTTTGATTATACTTTCGATCAATCCTTACGTTATTTCGGTTGTCCTGTCCTAGCTCTATATAACTATGATGTTTTTAATATATTATTTTTATTTTCACTAGAATTAGAAGTAGCCACAAGCCTCCGAATTTCTACATGTTGTGGTATGCACCAATTACATGTTACTCTAAGTAGTATGTACAAGCGGGGTTAATGATAATAATAGCCTAAGTTAGTTTTGAATAGTATGAAAAATCAACCATGATTGAACGCCTCTTTTATGCAGCTAAATAAAAAATAGAAATGATAAAGAAGAAAAGCTATGACACAGCTTCTATGACATTGTAAAATCATTATTTAGTTACATTGTGGATGTAACTAAATCAGTTTCCATTCTCTCACCATGCGCCCTGATGATGACCCACAAAGGGGGTCGAAACGTTGGCAAACAATAAAATAGTTGATACTATTTAGCTGTTTCATTTAATGACCGCCACCCGGACTAATTCCTTCCAGCAATTATTTAGTTACTTTTCTATGGACACTGATACCATTCAGACCATTAACTCCGCGGTTATTACCAGTGCAACTGTCAGAAGCCTTAAAATCGCTCAATATTATTGAGTTACTTAGTGTCTCATTTCATTTTAAAATGTTATGCAACGATCCCTTAATTGTTCTATGGTTGTCGTCAATGCAACTTTTTAATTTGCCAACTCAAGAATTATTTAAATATCCATCGACTTTTGATGTATTAATGAAACATTGCAAATAGAATAGAATGTTAAATTAATGTGGAAATTCTAAAATATTTATATGGATGAACGTTCTGTAACATGTTCTAAGACTTCCCCTTCAAACTTGACTGACCATAAACTGTGAATAACTGGTTTATTGTACGCTAGTAAAGTTTACAAAGTGTATGGCGATGCCACTGATTTTCAAAGTTCGTACGTAATATGTCGTAATATTCTTTTTTATATAAATTTTTAATTTCATATTAAAAAAAAGTATATTGATTGTACTTAAATGAGTGAAATAAATTAAGAAAAAGAGAAAAGAACTATGTCAGCTCTCCATTGCTTCACTTAACTTCGTCTATAGAAGAGATACGATAGTGTAGAGTTGGGCTGAGTGCCAGTTCGATGTTGAGACAACTAAACTGAAGTTCTTTACGATTCAGGACGCAGTTCAAGAAGAAAATAATACTTCACATTCACTTGGTGCGCATCAACACAGTTGGGAATAAAAACAGCAATAATAATAATTTTTAAGCATTAGCTCTCAATAATTTGTAATTATGTACTCATTTCAAAAATTATTATAGTAACTGATGTAGATGTGGAAGCAAGAGAAGCTTACTCTACAACAGTTGTTAATAAAGCTTGCTAAACAGCAGCATTGTTAAAACCTGTTATCTCATTATATTTAACATTAATGTTAATTCTTACCGTTTAGCAATTATTAAAAAATCGTTTTAGCTTCTGCATTTATAGTTATTTGGGTGCAGTGACAGACCTACAGGGGACAGGAAAGCATTTAACATAAACTAATTAACTTCTAGTCCCATCAACATTTGTTAGAATTACGATTGACCCTTTACTTCCCTCCTTCCCACAAACATTCCTATCCAAAACTGGCTCTGTATTCGCTGCTGCTCTGATACGATATGTTATAGCAAGAGTACTTGCTAGAATAAGCAAATATTAACAATATAAACATGTACAAATTAATAATAATAGAATTTCTCTTTTATCAATATTCTTATTCCATATTAGTTTGTGATTAATAGTTACGTGATAACATACTGATCAGTATAAATTACTGCAATATTTGGCAGTTTTCTTGTTTTGTTATTGGGGTCAGTCAAGCCACGTGCCGCTCTAACCTTTACCGGCTTCTGACTCTAACCTTTAGCGCCCCTGTTTACCTTTCATCCGGTGGTTTACTCTCCGTGTAAACTAGAACTTTCATTAATTGAGATTTGTATTGTTTTAAAATAAGAATATACAAGCACATAACATTAAGGGATGGCTAGGGCTGTGCCGTCGATAAGATTTGGACTATAACTACATAGTGCCAATTAATAATCGACATTATTATGTTTATTTAACGACTAATTAAGAAGAACGATAACTGATGACGATTCATTAATATTCTGATCATTTTAACTTAATTATTTATTTGTGTATGTATCAGTATTACGCTGGCTAGTAAGTTAAACGTCAGTAGCTATAAAACACCATTACTGATGAGGTCACCCATAGCACAGTGGCTCGTATAACAGCTTCCTATGCCAAATTGCGCAGGTTCAAACCAGCTGGGGGCCCTTGGAATTTTTTAATGGGAGTAAAAATCCTTAGTTTTGCCGTTCTTCGGAGGGGACGTTAATAGGTGATCCCGAGCCTGTGCGATGTCAGGTACTCGTTAAAGATCCCTATCCTAATAAAACCTGGATAGGCAAAATTAAGGACTCCCACCGTAGCATCGTCCGATTAGCCATAGTAGCATAAAAGTGATGTTAAATGAATGATTAAACAACGGTTACTGATGTACTAGACCGGTTCTACTCGCTGAATTTCAATATTATATTAAAAAAAATTAATATGGCCAAAATTGTAAACTCTCATATCAGTTTCCTGTTTACCTGTACCGACTATGCTAACGGTTTGTTGATATGCGATAATGTTCCCAGTATAACCCTCAAATCGAGTAAATCAAGTCTTTTCTATTTTTGAGTTTGGCCCGCCATTTATACTTTTCGGAGGTTGAATATTAAATGTTTTTACTTTTCAAATCGGTTTAGCATTAGGTTTATTGCTCATCTAGGAAGTAACGCTAAACTTTGCTTAGATGAGTGAGTGAGGAAGATCGTTCGACTCACCAAATATGAGCAAGTCTCCTAAGTGCAGTGGTTCCCAATTAGTGGTCCGCCGATGATTTTCAGGGGGGTCCGCGATATGACATTGGAAAATTATTTTAAATTACCTTAATAGAATATATTTGGTAAGCTTTGTCTGGTTACAAAAATCACTCTCTCATTGCCCACATACATTGAATTTTGTGTGGCATTTGATGGAAAATAATTACCTTATAAATATTTTATTTATCATAAACAGAGTAGTTCATTGCTATTCGCCTGTATTTCTTTTGGATAACCTCATTCAACATAGTCACTATCAACATCTTACGTAATTTGTAGCAATTTTAATTTAAAATACTGTATTTATCAAATTGAATTCACCCAAACCGCAAACAAAGATAAAGAAGTGTAGTTTTTGTTTTATTTTTTCAATGTGTCTCGATATTAGAAACAAGATATTTATAGTTGTATTAGTTTAATAATAGTAATAGGTTAAGTTGTTTTAAAATCACTTTCCTCAGTTGCCATTTAATTCTGTTAAATAAAAAATAGCGATCCAGTAGAAGTACGCATATCCAAAATTATTCAATATATTTTAGCTGTAACGTAATCGTGGTATGTATACGTTAGCAGCATAAATGTGATTGATATACATTGATCCAACGAGTGGGAATATTTTCACTTAAAAACAACTTTGATAAATGTAATTGTTAAAAATATAATATTTATATTTCTTGAAAATTTATAAATTCAATTTCTGACCGTTTTGACAATATGGTAAAGAAGTTGGTTGAGGGCGCAGCCACCAAGAAAACACACCAGTGAGAAAAAAACCTGGTGCACTCAACACACTACTTTCACTTACCTCCGTTATTTATATCAATTTAAGAATTTTTTAATACATTTAGAGATAAAAATAAATTTTTAAAGAATTAATTAAATTGAATTTCTACAGAAACATGTGTTTTTTTTAAAACTCGATTATATTATTATCTAAAACAATCAGTTAGTTTTATCGGCTTTTCACCACTCTTTATCAGCTTTTACAATTTCTGTATAAATTAATATTTTTCTAAAATCTTTAGCTTTCCAACGGTATATCATATATATTATATATCTTATTCTGCTATTATCAAAAACAAAAAAGTGCATTAAAAAAATATGTTTTCAGTTTTCTCCTTTAGTTGTTTTTCAAATTTCTTAACTTGCATATTTAGCTGTTATTTATCAATTCTAACAAGACAATATGGTTATTTTTATATAATCTACAAAATTAAAGGTGCTTTTTAGGAAGAAAAATATCGGCATTTAAGCCTGTCAGACTATTTTAATCAGAATGAAACCTCCATCATATTAAAGCCCATTAAATTTTACATCCATATTCCGAGTTTAATCTAAATCGTTAGAGCTATTTTTGGGAAAATCGTGCAAAATGCATGTTATAAAGTACATCTTCCGGTGAGCTGATTTTGATGAAAAAGATTTTGTAACATCTCGGGCGTTATTTGCCTTAAATAGGAAATTTCAGTTTCACAGGACTTTTCGTTTTCGCCTGCGAGTTACCACACAGACACAGACAGACAGACACACACACACACCTCCCCCACACACACACACACACACACCCCCCCACACACACACACCACCTTCCCCCCCCCACACACACACACACAAACCTTTTTGCGGGACTTTGTTATTTAGACTCAAGAGACCCTAAAACGTGTATTTCCGTTGAAAACTGGAATTCGAAAATTTTCACGACCGCAATACTTTCCCTTACTTATTTCATATATAGCAAAGTGAAAGTTAAAAATAAAATGAGTGTGTTTTGCAGGTAGTTTATTTATTACCACATCCCCAAACAACTGCTCCATCATATGCGTTTTATAGTTACTACTCATAAACGCATTTAAGGCAAAATAAATTATTCGCGAGCAAAGCCGCGGGTTACAGCTAGTTCAGACGATAATTTGCAATAGGTGCTGCGTCCATCTTAGGAAATATTCAGTATGATCGAACGTACTTGATTATTTTTTCATTGAAATCTAGACTTGTTTAAATAATATATTTAATAACTTTTTATATTTATTTTTTTACTTTATGAAAAGAAATGTTTTAGTATGCTTTAAAACAAATTAAATATCAATATCGTACCTTTTTGGATAGATAATTCAAACTCTCGCTTTTCAAGAATTTTCGTGATATTTAGATGGATCGGATGAGGGATTTACATATGTATATGTATATACACATACACATATATATACATTCCATTTTTTTTAATTTGGGGGTCATTTTCACTGTACTGATTAGATAAAATGGGGTCCGCGAATTATTTTTTTAGGAAACCACTGGTATAATGTTTATATTAAAAATATGAAGTACTAAAAAAAAAAAAAATCGAAATTTTTTAATTTAGAACTTTTTATGTGGTAGAGAATTTACTACTTACACCACTACACCACAGGTGACCCCCCAGCTGTGTGTTCTTCCATTGAATAAAAGAACCGTCAAATGTAAAAATTTCATTTTAAAATACCATTTAGAAAGCAATGACTGACAAGGTTGTATTATATGTTTATATAAGGATTATCCATAATTTTAAGGTTTTGTTGAACGAATCTGTTGCCAGCTTCTATTCTTTAGCGAATTTAATCCCATGTTGATTATTATTGTACTAACCAGATGTCCAAGCATTAGTTTTTGAAATGACATTATTAGGCAGTGACAGCCTAGTGAGCTGGACATCTCAGCATTAGCAATCTTAATGCCTCATGTGTTGGTTCGAATCCGGCCTGAGCGGAAACAACTTGGTTTCGTGGCGGAACCACGGACTGGATCTCAACCTACCGACTCTGATTAGAACAACAGCCTAGTTTACCACTACTGGATAGGAAAGGGACATAAAACATTGAGAAAAAAAATGGCCCTTCGTCACGTGCAATAGGGATGGGTGACAGAGCAGGTTAGCGCGTGAACAGTCCGCGATGTCTAACAACGTGATAAACTAATTAGAAAACATAAGAAAAAAAAAACCGATATAGCCTAATTGTTGATTTTGCGGTTAAAAAAAATTCATACTTATGTTTATTCTCATCTTGGTACACGTTTTAAGAAATAATTTCATGCAGTAGAAAAGGAAATAATTGTGATGTTCCATGCAGCAGTAATTAGATAGCTTCTACCAGGATTACCAAGTGGTTATTATTTTATTTTTTAAAATCTTTTTTTTTGAAGAACCAAAATGGATCAATTTGGGTGTCTAAAAAAAGTGTTATTTTGAGTCGCATTTACCTGATTTGTTTGACTTGAAAAAAGGAAGTTGTCAGTTTCATTTTTTTTTTTTTAAATTTATGTTCACTTTTAACTTCATCAATCTTAATATTACCGATTCCCGTGTTGAATATGTTATAAAATAGATACCAATAGCAACCTCATTGTTTTATTTTTCTATTATTTCATCATTCATCCAAAACACATATTTTTTTTTTAATTTTATTGTTGTTTATGGTTACTTTTAACTAACTGCTAAGTTAACTTTATTATCCCTGATCTTCGGTTGTTCTGACCTTCATGAAAATTGATACAGCTCATTATTTTATGAATTCATCAGACAACATTTCTTTATAAAACTATGAATTGTCCGTCCTTACAACATAATTATAATAACTTCCATTAGAATGTCATTATAATTTTATATTCTCACTTTTTGCTCAGTTTCTGGATTTTTTAGTTATATATCAAAGAATTTTAAAACTTAAAAATTAATATTTAGTTTATGATATATAGTTATATATATATATATATATATATATATAATTATATATATATATATATTTATATATATATAATATATATATATATATATATATATATATATATATATATTATTATATAATATATATATATATAATATATATATATTATATATATATATATATATATATATATATATATAATTATATATATATTATATATATATATTAATATATATATATATAAATATATATATATATATATATATATATATATATATATATATATATATATATATATATATACATATATATATATATATATATATATATATAATATTATATATAATATATATATTATATATATATATAATACATATATATATATATATATATATATATGTCCCGGGCGTTGATGACCTGGCTGCTGTACGCCCTAAAACCGAACAAAACAAACATCTATATATACACTGCCTGTCAAAAGTCTAAGACCACCTATGGTTTACATCAATAAATCATGAATGGCCTCTGTGAATATCTAAATCAAATATTTTTATCTTATTATTATTTGTGTTCATAAACTAATTTGTTAATTAGGTGTAAGAAAGGTTTGTGACTATCATAAATAACAAGAAGTTATTTGCTTGAATCTAATTATTACTGAGACTTCTAACATAATAAAAATAAATAAGAATGAATAATTTGATTTTTGTGACTGGAGCTTTATTTACAGTCTACTAATTTCCCAAAGGGGAATTGAGAAGATAAATGTTATTCTTAGTTTGATTTATTGATTTATGGACTGCTTAAGTTGTAAAAAAAATCATTGCACTGGTAATTTTCGTTTTTTTCATAAAAGAACGGTTAAAAGTAATGAATTTTCTGTTGGATTGCCTATTGCAACCCTTATAATACACAAAGAGAAAATATCCATGCGCAATCAAACAGATTAATTGGTGTAAACCAAAGGTAGTCTCAAACTTTTTACTGGTATTGTATGTACACACACATTTAAACTTAAACATATCTTCATTTTTCAGGTGTAACATTCAGACAAAATGCCCTTTCTGGTGTATATCTTTTCTTCCTATTATGGGTACCCTTCATTCCAGTGCCTACATCCAAGTCGATGGCTGGTAAGCTTTTAAGTTAATCTGTTTTAAGTAAGGTTGTTAAATGTTCATACTTTTTTATTTATAATGTGTATTTTTTAATTGTTCTAGGAGTTTCTGGTCATTTCCAAAAAGCTGTCGTTGTACTTACCTCGATGAATTTGTTGGCAACAATTGCATTCCAACTTGTTTTGACTTTTGTATTTCCACCATATGGTAGCCTTGTGGAACCACAATGTATTTTAAATTAGCATATCTTATTTCTTTATGATTTCTTTATATAATTACTTTTATTTTATTTGTTATTATATCTGTAACAGGTGATATGATGGAAAGGATATTAAGACATGTTGGTTTAATAAGACTTGATAACTTAACATTTATCGACCAAATAGAACTCATCGGGCCAGATATAATTGTGCTTGTGGCTTCTATTGTAGTGCATACTATTTCTTCAAAACTAAATCCAAACAATTTGCTCACTAATGAAATGCTGCCAGTTTCGGAGCCTCCTCACCATAACGAAGAGAGTGCTTCGTCAAATGATAACACGGCATCGCAGAGAAGGATGGCAATTTTGACTATGTTTGGTATTATTTTTTTATAGAATATACTTTTTGTTTTTTATCATGCACATTTGTTTTTATGGAACAATTTATTCTTTAGAATTGGTCAAATTGGTCAAAGAAGAATTGACTTATCAATATTTAATTTATTGTATACAAGCTGACCCTGCCTGAACTGTCAGTCTTATCTTAACTATGTCAGTGAATTTGGTCAAGCCGTTCATGGGTGATGCAATTACCAAGGGAAAAGTGGATTAATTTTTATATAAACTCCCCATCAAAAGTATTGCAACACTTATAAATATTTGAACTTTACAAAAACGTTCTTTTTTTTTTTTTTTTTTTTTTTGTAATAAAGAAAGATTCTGAAGTCAATGATAAACATTTTTAAACTGGAAATAACAAGTTATATTAAAATAAATTACAATATTTCTTCCAATAAACAACAAATTTAAAAAATTACTTTTTAAAATTTTCCTTTTTAATATTTTAACTTTTTTTAATTTTATTTTTATTGAGATTTACAACTGTATTAGTTAACACATCAAGTAAATTAGCTGTCAGATAGTATACATGAAACATAGATGAAGAGAAAATGCCCATTGGTATCACTCCACTAGTTAATCTAACCTAGAAGATCTCGAGGCCATCTTCTTTTCAGACGCCTTGGAGGAATATCAGGAATAGAAGAGGAAGCAAGGATTGAAACTAGTGGGTTTAAGTGGGAGTGGAGTTTGTATGATAGGATTGATACCTGGTTTGGGCCAAATGAGCAGCATATGGGATGTTAAGGTCTTTATGGATGAGTTTATTTGTGACAAAGTAAGGAGCATTGAGGTCTTTTCGAAGGACTTTTGATTGTAAGGATTAAATACGGGAAGAATTTGATGGTTTAGTGGAGCCCCAAAACTCAACTCCGTAAGTCCAAATAGGTCTTATGATGGTCATGTAGATGAGTTTTTGGTAGTTGAATGGAAGGTTAAGGCGTCTGTCTAGTAAGTGTTGAAGTAACCAAAAGATTTTTTTTTTTTTTTTTTTTTAATTATGCCTTTCCATTTCGACTTCCGCCATAAGGGATCTGGATTCCATGTAGAAGTAGTAGAAGTCCTAGGTAGCGGATCTGTTCGAGTGGAATGAAGGTCCGTGTAGGCGGCTGGCTGCTGGATGAATGGGGAGAAGGTGTGACTGCAGGCTCCAAGTTCAGGCTTGATCATCTTGCTGCAGAGAACCTGCACTCTCTAGATGTGTAGTTACCGCTTCAGAGGGGAGGGTGCATAAAATGAGACTGTGGCTCATTAACCATTGTATAAGGAAAGAAGAATAAAGAAATGAGGATTTTTAATTAGAGGATTTTCTAAATCCAATATATATAAACATACTATACTTGATACCATATAGCATTCTCACATAAAAACTTTCCACATTTCTTAGTATATTTTGGTAATTGTGGATCTTTTAGATATACATTTTTCAGACCATTTGGTGAACTCAATGAAACAGTTTCAAAGAGTTTCTATTAATCAGTATAAATTATTTTGCGGTCATTTCATTTAATTTCCTTTGATATGTTTGTTTAATTTTTTGTAGAATAGACTAGAATAGAAAAAAAATTTTATTCTGGGACTTTGTCCCTTAAGAATAACATGAAATTTACAAGTAAAGGTAGCACTTTTGGCCAGATAACATTAAATAGACATAATTATGTACATAAGTAAAAGAGGTAGAAAAATAAATTTATATAAATGTATGTACATACAAATCTCTATGTACCAAAGATAAGAAAAAGCGTAAAAAAAGTAAAGTAAACAAATAGTAAATTGAAAGTGAGAAACAACTAATTTTGAACACTCAAATGAAAAATAATAATAATATATACATGTATATATAAAATAATTATGATGATGATTAGTAGCAGATAATGATTAGTAGCAGAAACGGTGTCGATCTTGATGATATTGATGTATCAGGTCATACTTTTGAACACGTAGAGAAATTCAAGTATTTAGGTTCAATTATAACTAGAAAAAATGAAATCCAGGAAGAAATAAAGTCCCGGTTAAAGGTGGGAAATGCGTGTTATTATTCAGTTGCTAAGTTACTTAGTTCGCGGCTTCTATCTAAAAACTTAAAGATTAGAATTTATAAAACTATTATTCTTCCAACGGTTCTTTACGGATGTGAAACGTGGCCGCTTACTTTAAAGGATGAACAACGGCTTAAGGTTTTCGAAAATAAGGTATTGCGTAAAATATTTGGCCCAAAGAGAGATGAGGCCACTGGGGAGTTTAGAAGGTTGCATAACGCGGAATTGCGGAACTTGCATCCTGTGAATATAATTGAGCTGATTGCATCGCGGAGACTCAAATGGGCGAGTAAAGTTGTTGGGCTCGATGACGAGCGGATTCCGAGAAAGTTGGTATTTGCTGATCCGACTGGTAGGCGTCCGAAAGGTAGGCCGAAGCGGAGATGGGAGAATTGCGTTAAGGCTGATCTCGGGAGCTTGGGCTTTGAATGGACAACGGCTTAAGGTTTTCGAAAATTAGGTATTGCGTAAAATATTTGGCCCAAAGAGAGATGAGGCCACTGGGGAGTTTAGAAGGTTGCATAACGCGGAATTGCGGAACTTGCATCCTGTGAATATAATTGAGCTGATTGCATCGCGGAGACTCAAATGGGCGAGTAAAGTTGTTGGGCTCGATGACGAGCGGATTCCGAGAAAGTTGGTATTTGCTGATCCGACTGGTAGGCGTCCGAAAGGTAGGCCGAAGCGGAGATGGGAGGATTGCGTTAAGGCTGATCTCGGGAGCTTGGGCTTGAATGGTGAGCATTGGACGAGTCTGTGTAGGCGGAATTTGGTGGTATCGGCATCGAACCTTCGGGTTCGCTAAGCCTATTATTATTATTATTATATATAAAATAATTTTTTTTCTCTGGCAATAAGGATCTAATTGGGATTATTTGGGAATTGGATTGCAGGAAATGGCTGAATAGACGGGATTTAAATGTTGAAAGAGTTTGGGAGTCACGGATGTTGGAAGGAAAGGAGTTCCATAGAGATGCGGATGGATTAAGAATGATCTATCGAAAGCTGTGGATCGATGGGGCATTATATACAGATCAGAAGGCCGTGAGCGGGTGTTACGGGAACAAACAGAGGATTTGAATTTAAGGAGATCAGAGATGTAGAACGGACATCGGGATTGGATAACTTGGTAGAGGAAGGATGCTAGGAAGTACTTACGGCGGAAGGAAGGGTAAAGCCACTTTAACTCTTTGTAAAATCGGGTGATAGAGGTGTCTCTGGATATCTCAAAGATGAAACGTATAAAGCAATTAAACATTCGTTTTACTTTTGCCTCGAGATCCCCAGAGACACCGCACAGCAATACTCAAAGTGGGGAAATATTAAGGAGCTAACCAAAAGCTTGGAAGGAGAGGACATAGGTGATTCAGAAGCTTTAGAGAAATCTAGTAGGATTAGGATGTTAGTTTTTGGTGTTCAATGACGGATTGGAGGTCATGCGTTATTTTTAGGAGAGCAGACTATGTTGAATAACCAGGTCGAAGCCGGATTGGAGAGGTTCAATAAGGGAACGTTCTTCTAAAAAAATTGATAATTGGTTTTGTGCAAAACGTTTCAGGGGTTTCGAAAGATTAGAAAGGAGCGAAATGGGATGGAAATCAGACGGTGAGGATGGGTTTGAAATTTTGTTTAATTTATAATGGAAATAGTTGTATTTTCAAGGTATTCACAACTATTAATTCTGCATTAATCAAACAAGTAAAAACAATAAAAAGTTATTAATTTATAACAATATTCAAATTATAATTAATTTGTTGGGTTTCATTCTGGTGAAATAAAATATAACAAGAAAGATTATGTAGCCCAATCATGCAAACTATTTAGATAGTAGAATAGGCTTGTGATATAGGAAAAACTGTAGCTACATATTAACAGCTTTTGTTCTTTATTGACTGAACCCAACAAAAAAATCATTATTTGAAACCATCTGCCATAAAGAAGTTTTTAAATATTTAGATACATTTTTTGGTTTATTTTTGAACCTACTTTAAATAAAGAACAAATTTATTAAAATGTTATCATAATAATCAACTTCTTAGAATCAAGGTGATTTACTTATTAATTGTAGGCAAGTATATCTGCTTAATGATGATGTGCCTTGCTGGGATCTTGAGGCCCTCTGTTCTTTCCGGTGTCTATTACTTATCGTTCCTGATGCTGGCCACTAGCTGGGCTTGCAATATACAGTTGGGTCGATTCTTCGCCTGGTATTGCCGCCTGCTCATGGCCTTCTTGATGGGCCACATTATTGCTCTTTACCTCTACCAGATGGAATGGATTCAAGAATTACTTCCTCCTGACTCACCTATCCCAAGGTTTGTTCTTAATAATCTAACAAGCAACTTTAGATTATTTATTCCTAATTAACGCTTATTTGATTTTAATGCTAATATACATTATTTGTTTCCTAATATGTTGCAGGTATTTAGGCTTGACAGCCCTTGTTGTGACTAGTTGCGACCAAGATCCCCGTGTTACCCATATGAATGATCTCGAATGGGCTTCATTTGCAAACCCTTTCATTCTCTTATTACTTTACTATTTGCTCTGCTTTGAATCTGATGCTATAATAAATGCCCCAGTAAGTATATAAATATTACATTGAGGAATAACATATTAAGTACTTCCCTCAAATGCAACCTGAAGTATTCTGTTGTTTTATTTTTCTATAATTAATGCTTTCTAATTTTAATGTTATTTCTTATGCTAATCTAGCAGTAGATAATATTTTTCTTGGTAATGGTTGGTGCCAGTAGCTTATACTTTCTTTCTTTTCATAAACAAATGCACAACTATGTATTCTTATTTATAATTATCCTGTAATTTGATGACAATCTGCTTAGTAGAATATAGATTTTAGATATCTACATATGATTAGACTTGTTTTAGTATTTATGGGAAGTATATGGTTACTTAAAAAATCATGGATTGCCTGCTTGTTTATATGATCAATTTCACAGGTTATATTAATGAAAGAAACAGGAATTACTAGGCAACTAAGTACAAGGTTGTCTCAAAAGGGGAAGTTACTACGTAACCAGACTAACCGGTGGCGGTCGGCTACTAGAAAAGTCCGGGTAAACAAACGAAAATTCTGTAGATACATATCCGGCTGTACAGACATTCATACTTGTGCTATTTTGGTTTAGTTCTGTAAATAATTTTTCATTAAACAATTGTCTGTATATATGCATTTTATTGTAAAAAAAAAATCATGATGTTGGGAAGTATATTGCCATGAATATAAAGTATGGTTTCTTTCTCTGCTGTTTGTTTATGTTCTATCATTTAAAACAATAAAAATAAAATTTAGTTTTCAGATTATATTTAAATAATTTATAATGAAATTCACTTTCCAATATATCTATACACTAAGTATAAACAATTATTTAACAGTCAAATTGAGGTCTTAAAACTTTTAGATGATTATTTTAAAATGAACCGGATTCTAAAAATTAATTTTCTGTAAAATCTGCATTTTTCATAACAATAATACAATAATTAATTTCATTTAAATGTACTACAGTTACTATTGAAGTTTGAACTTAAATAACTGATTGACAAATAGGAGTAATTTGTATGATAGTATCTGAAATAAATATTAGTTGAAACTTAAAACGATAGTTATTCATATACAAAATGAATGGAGTAATCAACTCTCTTGGTTTTTACTATGCACCCTAAGAGAGAGATTTTATTTTAGAGAAATCTGGGATTGTGTCCTTTCCTATTGTGTAATGGTAAACAGAACAAGCTATGCCAACATATTACTGTACTAACAACAGTTGGTGAGTCAAGATTAATCTTTTTGAATCACAACAAAATAAATTTCAGACCACCCTGAGCGGATTAAAACCAGCTCATGTGATTTTAAAATTGCTAAGGTTATTATGCCTATGATCACTTGGCCATCACAGCATTGGAAAATATTAACTTATAATTTTATATAATTTATAGCTTGTGCTAAAATCTTTGACTAAGTAAATGAGGGGTCTTCTTGTTTCTTTTTATACCAAGTAAACGAACAACCCTTCTTTTAAAAATAGACATTTCATATGAAAAGACCAAATATAGTTTTTGTGACATAAATTAATAATAAACTTAAAAATTTCAGTTGTTATGTTGATTATTACAAAATGCATCTTATGAATCTATTGCACTAGTTTCTGTATTTGGATGTAGATGCACTCTCAAATATACACCAAACACTTAATTAACATTATTAAATTTATTTTTGCATGCAAAATGCTTACTTAGTATTCAGATCATTTGAAAAACATTACTAGAATTATTTTAGTGTTTCATACAATTTTCTTGTGCTATTATTCACAAACAATTATTCATTTTATTCACATTTTTAGAGTATTATGCGCATGTTTCGTGGGGTCCAGCTGCTTTTTGATTGGTATTTGGCTAAGCTTTTCTCTTTTTTTATTTTCTGTTTTAGGAAGAAGGCACCATTTTGGATTCGAGACAAAATAATGAGGTGTTGACTGAATCAACGCCTGTATGTGTAACTCTATTACTTAACTTGAAACTAGTTTATATGATTTATAAATATTAAGTAAAACAATATACATATATATACACACATACACATACACATACACTCACACACACACATACACTCACACACAACACACACACACACACACACACACACACACACACTCTCACATACACACACACACACTCACACACACACCACACACACACAAACAAACAAACACAAACACTTAATTATTTGTTCTTTTTTATGTAAATGCAATTGTATAGACTAGTGGTTCCCAACTAGTGGTCTGCAGAGCCATGGGAGTCCATGATATGTTCTAGGAAGATAATTTTAAATTACATTAGAGTATAATTTTTTTAAACCTTTGTCTTGTGGTCACACATGCACAACGCAAACAAGTTCAACATTCTAAGTGAATAATTGCTATTGATCAATGACCTACGGCTGCTTCTTTACAATCACAACCTTAAAATTTTCTAACATTTTGAAAATAATGATCTTAAATGACAGAGGTAACTTCGCATTAGAAAATAAACAATATTTGATTTATTTATTTTATTTATCAGTATTTGATTAAGTATCTATTAGTTTTGAATTTTAGTAATTCAATGTTTCACAGATTAAAGTAAAGTGCCTAGAGCCTGATTCATTTTTCTTCTTTTAGATTTCCCCATCTTGGTCATTTCTGGTGTGCTTAGTTTCCGTAGCTCTATCATTTTTTATGAAATGTACATGATACGGTATAGCCTCCAAATACATATAATATATATATATATATATATATATATATATATATATATATATATATATATATATATATATATATATATATATAAAATATAATGTAGAATTTAGAATTAGTAGGTGATAGCCATTGAAATGATTGGATGAAGGCTATATAAAATATTGTTTGGAACCACTGGTATAGACTAAGATGAATACTTTTGAATTGTGATGGTATATAGATTCAGTGTTTAAATTAAGGAGTATCTATCAATCTGAATTTAAATGGAAAATTGCCCTTTTTAGATCCTGGCAAAGTTTATCTTATTAAGTTTTATTTATGCAGCATAACACCAATACATGTTTATTTTGAAAACATTTAAATTCTCAAATAAATATACTTGGAAATTTATCAGCATGTATGCATTTATAGATTGCTTACTAAGTTGCTAATTGAAATTTTGCAGACAAATCCCTCTTGACAGGAAATTATAATTTTGGAGATATTAAAAAAAATACTCCTTATGCATTAGGAATATTACCAGTACTGATTGAATGGTATCCAATTTTATCCTCTGAGAGAAAATGCTTTGGCCTCATTAGATTTTTTGCAGGATACTATAAAAAAAACATTCTTTTATTACAGATGTTTGGGCAAAAGGACTTAACTCTTGTAATGTGAAGATTACAGTATGATTCCCCAGTTTTGAAAATCATTTTAAATCCTGTTGTAAATATTTCTTTATTCATGAATTACTATATTATCTCATGAGGGGCTATTCTTTACATCAAAATACAAACTTCAACAAAATATTATTTATTTGTAAACATAGAAACCATAAAATCATTTTCATAAAAATTATAACTAAAGTCCTTTTGCCCTTTTGCTTAATACCAGTGTTATACCATATATATGTTATTCAAAATTATTTTTGTGGGCTGACTTTTGGGCTCATCTTTATCATTAATCTGTTTACTTTTAGAAAAGAAAAAGTCATTAGGGTCTTGGTCTTCATTACATATAGAGATTCATACTGTATGGACATGTAAGGAGGTGATTAGGCTCAATTCACACTCAGCTGCCAGGTTCCTTCCTCCCCCAATTTTTCTCCTCCCCAAAGTTATTCAGTTTATAGAGGCTGGGTGTGCCCCAGAAGGGTCTTCATACCCCACGGTCACTCCTTGGCTGAAATATCAGAATAAGTAATTCTACCTAAACAGAGGTTCGAACTCGGGACCCAGAGGAGAGTAGACATGTGCTCTATTGCTAGACAACAGTGCTGGTGGTATTTGTTTTAATTTGGGTTACCCGTTTTATTTTTACAAGTACTAATTTTAAGACATTTACATAAAAGGTATGAATTATTGAAGGAGTCCAAATTACTAGAATTTTTTCAAGAAACCAGCAATTTCATGTCAATTATGGGGATTACTGAGGTGTGATTATCGGAATTCTAATATCTTAAGTTCTTTCCTTTGAGCAAATAATATTTATTATTTATATTTATATATTTATTATAATATTTATTTATTATTAATATAAATAAATTAAGAAGAAATGTTATTGGCTGTTAAAACTTATAACATATATTAATTAAACATTCGTTTAATAAACATAGTAAGGAAGGTACCAAGAGGAAATTAAATAAGAAGAAAAGTGTGTAATGGTGTGAGTAATGAAGATTGACAACCTTTATGATTTATATGTCAAATTGAAAAATTTAACTATTAACAGCCATTTTAGTAAATGATAATGAGCATTTTGAAATTTGATTGATATCATGTAACAATTTTTAAAAAAAAATTGTGAAAAATTTCTTTTAGAATTATTTAGCTTTAAAGTTTCATTTGTTTTAAACAAAATACCATTAATGTATTTCTGTTACTTATTCCAAATTATTGGTCAGTCCTCCAACTTGTTTCTTAATCTTTGTCTTTGTTCTGTTACTAATCTTTGCTTCTATTATTATAGTTGGCTTTTTTAAATTACTTTACAACTTTTTATGCATGCTTAATATCATTCTTCATATACATGTTTTCACTATGCACTTATAGTAGCTTTGAATGTTAAAGCACCCCATCCCTTCACGCTACCATTAATATTTATTAGTTATTTTGTTTTTATATATGTATAAGTGTTTCATTTTATTGTTATTACTTTATGTAATATGACATTTTGTTGATTTTAGGAAGCCTAATAACTATTCTATCTAATCGTTTTAATTATTTATTATTGTTTTTGTTTTCTATGTTTAATTAAATGCTTTGTCATCTGTTTATTTATTCATTAAATAGTTATGTTTTTTTATAAAATCACTGTTAACGGAATTGAATAAGTTTTTTATTAAATAAAATAGTTTTGGTTCGGTTGTCTTCACTACCTTATTCTTTTTGCTTGTCTTAATTCAAGTATTGAAAACTCATTAAAATATTAATTAAATAAAATAAAGCTGTTCTTTTACAGTAAATTATGATTATTTTTTCGTTTTGTTTTTTTTCATATAAATTTTAGTTTTTTCCATGTACATGATTATTGTTAATAATAGTAATGAACATTTTGAAATTTGATTGATAACATGTCTTTATGATGATTAAATACCAGGAAAATTAAAGTGATTGTGAAACATTTATGTATATTTGTGTGTTAGTGTACATCGTCGCTCAACATCTTGCAGAAAATTAAATTTCCAAAATTTTAAATAATATTAGGAAATTTCATGGACACTTACTTTCTTATTTTGACAGTTTGACTTCTTAACATTCTGAGAAATTTTCTCTTCTTTCATTTGGTACCACTTGTTTATTTTTGTGCTGCGTGCACATCAAGTTGATATAATCGAGTATTTCTGATGAAAACCATGGTTTACAGCAAAAAGTTCAAAATTTGATTTTGTTTGTAACAATATTTTCAAACACTCTCTCTGTTTTTATCTCTAAGTTATTGATCCTTGGTTCACTAGTTCCTGGTTAAGTATTTCTTTAGGAGTATGTGATTTATGTAGAATGTAGAAATAATAGAATGGTATGCATCAAAGTTAAATTAAATCTGAGACTTTATCATTCCTCTTACTACACCATGAGCTTTATCATTTTAAACTGTGTTAAAAAATATGTGCTCAGTTAAGTTACCTTTTATTCTAATTTTTTTTTTTTTTTTAATTTGTATATTAAGCTGATTAGAGGAAGAGAATCCTTGTACAGAAGGACTCCTCCAAGAAGAGGTGTATTACAAGACTCAAGGGGAAGTGGTGCGACACTTACAGAAGTTTCGGATGATATAAAAACTCCAGAAGGTAAGTTTTATATGCGTGTTGTTGCTATTAATATGTTATAATTATACTCTATTTAAATTTAGTTTAACCTTACTCTTTTATTAATACATTTATTACAAAAAAATATTGAAAAAAAAATATTCAGCTGTCTAATGTTTAGTAATGAGAGAGGATGTGACTTGTAAAATAAAAACTATTTTAATCCAGCAGGTAAATGATATAAATTAGATAATTGGAATCGGTTTTTAATACGACATTCAAAAACGCTGCTAATTATTACACAATGATTTATTATTTACAAATAACTATATTAGGCAATAACTGTTTAAAGCTGCTAATCTTTTTCAACTTTTCTCTATCTTCAATAATGACAGACTTTTGGTGGGATTACATCTATTATAATTTGTGACTTAAATATAAGATCAACTTTATAACATTTATTTATTTATTCTTTTCAGTTCATCACGTTTTACTGATTCTAAAACTCTATACACATTTTTTCTATCTTTAAAAATAACTAAGTTTGGGCGTATTTATGTGTAAAACTTCAATTTTTTTTTCTTTTCCTTTTTTTATAATTATTCACGTTTTTTTTTGTTTTTTTTTTCTATTAATACAAACACATTTTTCTTTATCTTCAAAAATAACTGATTTATTGAATTAAATCACTTTTAATGTGCCTTTTTAAAAATAACAAGCTGATATTAACGTCTAGATGTTAGGATCATTGTTGCATCCTCTAGTATTTTTGTGGTGAATTAAAAAAAAAAATTGGTCTAGCAGTTTCGGAGAAATTCTGCGGACGGGGACAAACAGATTTTTTTTTATTCATTATTCGGGTTCTATTTACCTTGAAATGTAAACCCTCAAATTTCGAGGAGGGATAATTTTTTTTATTTGTTTGGTCGATTACAAAGGTTCATTATTGAAAATGATGAACCAAAACTTTATTACAAAATAGTTTGGATCAGTTGATTGGAATGCATTATAATTTCAACAATTGAAACTTGAGGATGACTTGAGTATTAACAGTTAATTATTTTCCTTGAAATTAGAAAATAAGATATACAAAAGTACTAATAGGGAAAATAATTTATAATCGATTGTCTTAAAACAAAATCTTTAGAAATTATACATTTTATATTCATCCATCACATTTATAATTACTATTGTTGTTGTTTTTTGTTTTGTTTTTTATATCCTATTAATTAACTATATTGAGGATGTATAATGTTGACTGTTGAAATTATAATAGGTATAAATAATCAGAAGTCAGCCTGGTAAATAAAATTTTAATTTTGCCGACCTTTCGGCTCTAACATATGAACCCTGCCAAGCATAAGCTGCTTTATAATAAACTTCATTATGTCATAGTCTCTTGTAACGATCAAAGGTTACATATAATTAATAAAACACAAAGAACCAATAACTTTTATATAACAGTACAGCACATAGCACCTCATGGCCCTATATCATCGACAGCAACGTAACCTCTCACTCTCCATACAATACATCGAGGTATAGCAATACCCCACATCTCTCATGTATTTCATTTTTCTCTTATCTTTTTTTTTTTTTCTTAGCTACAGATTGCTTTTTAAAATGGTACAAACATTTTTTATAATTATTTTTTAAATTAATTATTCATATTTATATAATTTAATGAATAGGTATTATCCTTATATTTTATTGCATTAGTTTTATAATTTTTAAAGTATATGGAACTTATGCCTAATGTGAAATTCAAATTTAACATTGTAGAATTTTCGTATTTGATTTAGATAAAAACATTACTTGGATCAATTGTTATTAACTAAGTTATTTCTTTCTTGTTCGCTAGTCTAAATCAAGTTAAATGTAATTTACTTTATTTCAGCATTAATGTGAACCAATTGGAACTAGATCCTGATTCCAAAGTGTAGGGAATAATAGGCTTTAATTAATTCTGGCTATAAAATTATTCGGAGAGAGTTTTGTTTAAACTAATAAATACTTTAAACATTGATTTATTACACAATCCACTTGGTGTTTTGTTTTCATGTTGTATGAGTATAGCTATCACTATTTACTAACCTTAGATATTGTGTTGTTGCCTGTCCGCTTACAGACACCATAAATGATGTTCAAGCTGAAAGAATCCCTCTTCAGGAAATAAAGAATGGTGGCAATGACCGACTCCCTCATCACAGGCAAGGTGCCATTATTTTGAATTCAATTTCATGATAGGAAATAACTTGGATTAGATGTGGTTTGGGATGCACTAATAAATTTTATATGTATTATTATTGTACTTACTTCTCATTTTAACCATTATTCATTCCTTTAATCCATAATTAACATTTAACCATCACTATTATTATTTAGGAATTATAGAAAGGCTTATGTATTTTATGTTCCTCTGTTCACTTTTTCTAAAACCCTTATCTTAAAAACCTTATCTTTTTTAATGTTTTACGATTTAAATTTGCAATCAAAATCGAATTTTCTTTTGTTGCTTAATTTTTTGTTTTGTTAATTCATTTTCTAAATGTTGGCCAATGCACTTTAGGCACTAATTTTTTTCTATGAAAAGCATATTATCAATATTTATTAAAAATAACCATTTATTATAATTTAAGATCCATTCATAGACTTTCCTCTGCTTTAATTCTCCACCAAACCTAACCTTTATCTTTTCTTATTAAAGATAATATTAACAGTCCATTGACAAGAAGCAAAAGGTTAAATCAGGATATTGAAATAAATGAAGTTTTAGGAATGGTCCGGATGTTTTTTTTATTTGTTAAATTTTACTATGGGCATCCATCCTTTAGACCATTTATACCAGATACACCATATGATAGTGTATTCTTTGTAGCCTGATAAATTTAAGTGTCGTGGTACGAATTCAAAACTTACATTGAACAAGATTGTTTAAAGCCTCATTAGGATTCCTCACAACTCTTAGTCTTGTTAGGTAGTAGTTATTTTATGTTTAGCTATGAGAAATTTAATTCTCTATGACATAGAACAAAGGATAAAAATGTTTTTATATTTATTTATTGTTGAGGAGAATTGGATATTTTTTTTATCCATTATTCGGATTCTACATATATTGAAACTTAAACCCTCAAATTTTGAAGGGGCTTTTTTAATTTGTTTAATTTTTTCAGTCGATTACAAAGATTCATTATTGAAAATAATTAACCAAAAGCATTTATACAGGACTGCATAACTATCTCCTTTTCTTTTCTTTTGATTTTCGTTCAAATAATTCCAATAAAATTTCCTAATTCCAGAACACCTTACATTTTTTCTCGATTATCAATAATAATTAAGTATTAATCAGAGAATCACAACTATTTTAAGTTGTTGGTTGAACATATAACTTGTTTTCTCTTTTTTCATTGCAGCGTTTTGAACTCGAAAATCTTATCAATTTTTTTTGGTGGAATTACATCCCAATTTGTGCCTTGAATATATAGATCAACTTTTTTTATTCTTTTTCTCTTTTTCGTTATTTACTGATTCTAAAACTCTCAACATATTTTTCTCAATCTTCAAAAATAACTGAGTTATGGGTGTATTAATGGGTAAAATTTAAATTTTTTCCTTTTCTTTTTTTTCCCTCTCTTTGTTATGATTACTTGCGGTTTTTGGTTAAAAAACATTGATAATTTTTTCTATATATCCTTTAAAATAACGGAGTTACAAGGGTGTATATATACAATTTTTTTTCCCTTCTCCTTTTTTTTTTTTTTTTTTTTTGCCCAGTTTGATCAGCATATTGGTGATATTTCCTTCCATTCCGCTTCTTGCTATAATTTAATGTTTACTATTTGTTTGAGGAAATACTTACATACCTAGTAAGTATGTTAGTAACCGTTGTTTTGTTTTTGATTTTAGACGAATTGACTTTTTTAGAAATGATTCAGTATTGGTTGTAAAAAGTATTTTGTTATTGAAACATGTTGTGCTCTTTTGTTGTCCAAAAGTAGACCACACAGGGTACTTTGTACTATTAGGATCAACAGACTAATAAGTACATTGTACATGGGACTTAAATAGAGGTTGCTGGTGATGGTGGAGGCCAGTTGCATTTTAATTTCTATCAAAGCTTGCACTAATGCCTAGCCCTTTACAGTAACTTATATTTACAAATTATTTCTTATTCAAGCATGTTCTAAGTAAAAGTAATCTGTTGATTGAGGCTAAAATAATATTTATCGCTCACAGCAAGCAGAGAGAAAATACTTTATTTATAAAGCAGTGCTGCCTAACTATATTGGTTGCTTAAAACACAGCATACTATAATTTCTTTAGAAATATATGTTTAAAATAATTATAATAATACACATAGCATCAATATAATATGATAATATAATTAAGTTTTTTTTTTCTTTAATAAATTATTTCATTTTTTTTTTTTTTAATTTAGTTTTATCTTTTTTTTTCTTATACATACAAAAACACCCTCTATAAAAAAATCAAAAAAATTACACACTAACCCAATGTTATATTTTCCAATATTTTTCGCTTTGTCCCCAATATCCACACCGAGATTCTCCAAGAAGCTTCTCATCATATTTGGCTCAGTTCTGCGAGCTCCGAACCAAATACCCTTGAAGTAAAAGTCTCTCTCACTGAAGCCCTCTCAGAACTTCTCCTTCAGGAAAGGGATGCACTTATCATAAATTTCCTTCTTTTCCCTTTCCACCATATCTAGCTGACAAGGTCATTACTCTCATATCTTATCGTTGGATCCAAAATCATTGCTGACTTCTCGGTCTTATGAAATGCCACAATGTCAGTTTATCGCCTGGGTCCATCTGAATGAATGCAGTAGACCACGTCAAAGCAGGGGAAGTCTCTCTCTCTCCCTCTCTCATTCTCTCTCTCTCTGAAGGAGCCTCATCAATTCATATTTGACTGATTGATGACGGTGTGTTTAGGAGGAGGGAGTTGTGGGACCTTTCCCTTGCACTTGTGCTTTAGACCATTCAGATCCTGAAAGTATTTGCTTCTCATATATAAATTTATTCGCAGGGTCTCTTTAAAATGGCGAAATCCAAACCTTGCCATAAAATACTGTGTGAATTGAAGAGTAGTTTAAGTTCAAAATTTATGGCTTTATGGGATCAGTAATACATTAGCTAATAAGTAACTCGGCATCACTACAATTAATTTTAGTGTACTGTGACCTCTTACAGAGCACTAAAATTTATTTTTCATCTATGCTAGTAACTTTGGTATTGAGATCCTTAAAATGTTGAAACCTTTTAAATAAATTTTAAATTAAATTTTTCTTTTTTTGTGTTAAATACTTTTGAATTTCATTCAGATTTAAAAAAATAAAATATATGAATTATATTAATTGAAAACTCGACTTGATGGGATTGAGATGTCAAGTTAGGGTGCAGGGTTACCTTTTCTACATTCATGATGAAAAGAGGCCTGAGACAAATAGACGGCAAGTCTTTTTTTCAACCTGGTACTGGAAAAGGTGATAAAGAACTCAGGTGTAGAGAGAAATGGCACTATTCTACATATAATAGTATATATCTAACCTACACAAATTCTAGCCTCTGCAGAGGATGTGGATATTATTGCCCGACCACAGAGGGAATTAAAATGTTTTCTCCTTGCAATAGATGCTACAGGACAGAAAATGGGTCTGCAAATCAACCAAGCAAAGAACAAATATATATTTGCCAACCCCCTATTGCCACCACCATCTACTGTCACTTTTGGAGAGCACACATTTGAAAGTGTGAAGAATTTTGTGTACCTGGGATCTTTCGTGTGTGCAGATAATAGACCCAGCCCAGAGGTAAAGATGCGAATCACTGTAGCAAACAGATGTTATTTTGGTCTGGCGAAAACATTAATATGCCATTTATTATCAAGAGAAATACCAAAATCTGTTTATATACATATGCTTCCGAGACATGGCCCTCAACACATGCCAACGCCAATAGCCTGCAGGTTTCGGAAAGAAAAATTGTAAGAAGAATCTTAGACCTTGTGAAGGATGGTTTGTTTATTATTTATTTATTGGCAGTAAAGGATGGAGAGGAATATTGACTTGGGCACAATGCGGAACTGTACCAAATTTATCAGGAGCCAGATGTTGTATGATTCATAAGAATCTTAATGCTACAGTGGGCCAGCCATCTTGTGAGAATGGAAGGTGACTCGCAATTCAAAAAAATATTATTTGGGTATGTGGATGGAAGGAGAAAAAGAGGCCATCCATGACTGAGATGGGTGAACCAGTTTGAAGAAGATTCCCAGAAACTGGCACCAGAGCTTGGCGAAACCTGACGGAGAAGAATGGAAGTGCCGACTTGACACGGCGAAGACCCGAACTGGATTGTAGACCCTGATGATGATGACAACTCAACTACCAATGAATTCAAAACATATTAATTTGTCTTCCGACTTAATTATAACACTGTTTTAATAATTATATGTTCAGACTACTTCAATAAGTCAAGGTATGTTCATACCTTGACTATTTCATCAAATATGCAAAAGCAGCAACCTTTTGGCTCATAGACATTATAGTTTTCTGGTCCTAACCCTGTACTATGCATATGTACCATCTTGGGAAGTTGTTGATATAGGAACAGAAATCTAATGTTAGTCTCTTATTAATATATATATTTGTTAATTTGTAATATATATATATATATATATAATTTACAAATTAACAAATATATCCTCTATTTATATTCAATAATGAATTTAGGGTTGTTGGTTCATGAAAATCCTGTTGGCCAGCCAATCAGTATATTAATAGCCATGTTGTATTGGCATCAAATGCTGGAAATAAGAGTAATGTCAGAACCACTAAATGATGTTTCTGAAGTTTTTGATCCATATTTATCGTCTGACACTATCACATAAGTTGGAAAGAAAAACAAGATGAATTAACTGGCAAACATGAATTAAATGAAAATACATGACTCCTGCCTGAACCAAGAATTTTCAAAATTGAGTTGAATTTTTATTTCTTCGCACATGAAGACAATTTCATGTTATGTTGTGCTTGCTATTTTATCTAATACACTAATTTCACTGTTTTTTAATGTATTTTAAATTGTATTTATTTTTATTTATTTATTATTTTTTTCAGAAGGAACGGGCATGTTGGATGTTATAATCAATGCTGGCCTTACAATTGCACAACTTCTTGCTCAGTCATCTTATATTGCAACCAATGTTATAATGATGGTACCATTTTTATTAATTATTTCATATGAAATTCCTTGAGTTTATTTATTGGATTTATCATCATTTCATTATAACTATATATGTTGTCATATTTGTTAAAGATTTAGCTCTAGAATATACTCTTTTATTTCTTTTTTATGAAACTAAATTATTTTTTTATTTAACCCATGTTTCTAGCTTCAATCTTATGATTACTAAAACCAACAACATTCTTGGCTGTTTCTTGAACAACCCTGTTAAGTAAAAAAAACCTATATTTATGTGCAAAAATTATTAAATATAAACAAACAAAAAAGGAAAGAAAGGAGAAAAAAATAAATGAGAAGCAATTTTAAATAAATGTGTTATTCCATGTTAGGATTCAGGCAAAATAAATAGTTATCTCTTACATTAAAAGGAGGATAATTGAAATGCAATGTCATATTTGGTGTGTTTCTGTTTTGGATATCATTAGGTGGGAATTCGGAAGAGAGAAGGGAAGGAGCACAGTCCATAGGAGTAGTAAGGGAATTCCAGATGGCTACAAGGCTTACATGAAAGAATGATCAAAAGTTTTCAGTTCTGGGTAGGAATGTCAAGGTCAGAATGACTTGATCTAGTTTTAAGTGGGTGAACTGAAGATTTAAATTGTAGGACACTGTGTTGAATTGTAATATTTTATTATTATTTTAATAGATAATTGCTGTTATTCCAACCATTGCAATAATATGTAGAAATAAAATAATTTAGGAGGTAAGAATGGAATCTATAATATTAGTTACAATTACGTATAATTGATGCTTTCAGACTTGGAGTATTGCCTATCACAGTTGGTTGACTTTTGTACTGCTTCTCTGGGCTAGCATCATGTGGCTTATGCCAAATCAGCGAAGAGCCATGCTTCGGTCCTCTCCATTTCTTGTGCTCTATGCAATATTTCTTCTTTTGGCCCAATACATTTATGGTATGAATCTGACTGAGCAGGAGCTACCACAGACTATACAAGGTCTCAATCTCAAGCAGATAGGTTTTGAGAAGATTACTTATCTTCCTGTAAAACCGCTTCTCATAAAGGTAATTTTTAATTAATTTAATTAATCTTGACTGTCTTAAGAAAATAAATTAATGGTTCTGTAATTACAATTTAGATAATATTGATGTTATTGTGGTGCAGAGGTAAATGTGTTGCACCCACCAGATTTTATATGCATCATGTGGCAAGTGCTCTTTTCATCCAAAATGTGTTGAATACATATATTAAAATAATTTTATGCATAAATGAGGTATGTGATATCTTGGGATCAATCAGCTCAGTGTACTGATTATAACTTATATTGCTGACTTTGTGCTTGGCACACGTGTTTATAAAGCATGCCCTTGAAAAAGGAGTACTCAAATTTTCTATTTTTAAACCAATGTATTTAAAAAATAATCACTGGATTTTGTTGTTCCAAGTTGATTGTTTACATGTCTCAATGTAAGTTGCAGCTTTTTCATGATTAGAACATCTATTGAAGTTGAACATAGCTGTTCAATATCCTTCATTTCCATCTCTATAGCACTTATGGCTTCACTACAAGGATATTTTCTCTGCTCTTTTACTTCACTTATGACCTCTTCATTGCCCTCTGCATCCTTATTAGAAGCTAATTACATATAAGTTGTTGTTGGTTTGGGTTTTGAGGCGTAAAACAAGATGGTCATCAACGCCTATTACATATAAGTTTTTTCATCATTGAAAACAGTTTATCATTTAATCCTCTGTTTCTTCATGCTGTATTTCAATTGTAATGTTCTTGTAAGATCTGTAATAGATTTGTTTTCTGCATCTTCTATGAAATCATCGGATAAACTCAGATCCTTGAGGTGGGTCTCAGTGCTCATAATATGTTTCTGCTTTGTACTAGATTCTAATCATGATTAATTGCGAAATATAAAACATTTCTATTTATCATGTATCAATATACATAAAATATTCTTTGATTTTTTATAAAATATTAGTTCTTATGAACAACAGGCCTCTTGTCACCTTCTTTTTATCTGTCAATTTTTTATTTTTTCTCACTAGACTGGTTATAATAAACATTCATCTGTTTGCAGACACTATTTACTCTTATGTTCTGGATTACATTGAAGCAATATGTTATTGAGAAGAGGGAAGCTAGAAACCAATCTGCATTTGCTGATATTGCAGCACCCCTTCAGATTGGTGTTGGAACAGCTACAGGTAGTCAGATTTTTACTACAATCTGTGTCTTCTACATTTAAAAAATAAAAATAAATAAATTAAAAATAAAATTATTTGTCATCTGTAATATGATATCCTCTGGGAATTATTTACAGTTGATTATAATAGTGGAATAAGAATATTACCATTCTCATATTAAAAAAATTCTTAGTTTGTTCACTACCTCATTTTTATTCCATTATTTTTTTTAATCCATGCCTAAAGACAGGTGGTAAAGCACCTTGTTTAATAGATTCATTAAATAGTACAAACTAATTGAAATAATTTGATTATGTGCTGGGTAGTAGTCCTATGACCGAGGTTAGGGAATTCCAATAGACCTCTTACTTATGCCCAGGGTTTCGCCTAGTACTTATATTCAAACCCTACTATTGTTATTAAATATAGTCTTATAATCCAACATTTTCATTATTCTGTGAAAATAAATTTTATTATTAAGGTATTATAATATTATTATTAGTCCTTGAGGTAGTTTAAGAAACAATAATTTTAAAGTCAGCATTTATTTTGTTTTCATATAATGAGAAAAAAAAAAAATCAGACTGAATAACTTAGTTTAATTAAAATAGTAAAGTCTCATCACTTGAATTTCATTCGTCCAAAATTCAAAACTTTGTTGAATGATTTAATGTGTGCTTAATGTCTTTAGGTCTTGGTGATGAATCACAAACTAAAACAAGCCAGCTGATTAAGAATATTGGGGAGTTTTGTCGTGGTTTGCTAACCAAGTTTTGGATATGGGTTGTGGCATCTGTTCTTTTCACTTTTGGAATAGTTGGAGAAAGAATGACAATTTTTAGAATAGTTTATATGGCATTGGCACTGCTTTTCATCCTAACTTTCCAGGTAGTAAAACTATCATGATTTATTCAATTCACTATTAACATTTGATTTGCTGGTCTAATTATGAACTTTTTTCCATGACATTGAACTTAGATCTCTTGGACATTATGGAGGAAATTGATGTATGGATTTTGGCTTATACTTATTATATATTCCATGCTCATTTTAGTTATGACTTACACTTACCAGTTTGATCATTTTGGCGAATACTGGGAGCGTTATCTACATGTGGATGAAAAACTGTGAGTACAGTATAAAATAATGAATATGAATATTTGACTGTTGGGAGATCCAGCCCGGGTGAGGGTCAGTGAAAGAGAAATCATGAAATAGTTACGACTATTTCATTGTTTTTCTTTCTCTTTCTCAGACCCTCACCCATGCTAATATAAAATAATACTCCATTGGTAATCATTTGATTAGACATTTATACTAATTGGCTTTATATGGTTTGATTTTTAATATTAAATAAATAAATTGTTGAATAACAGTCTATGAAGGAGCTGGGTTGGCTATTACTCGTTACCGTTTATGGACTTTTTTATATATTGCTACATTTATACTCATTTTCTTGTTTAAAATTTTTTAAAACATCTTAATTTATTATTTAGGTCATTATAAAAAAATTACAACTTAGAGGTTTATTTACAAACTGAAATTTAATCAAAATTTAGCCAACAGTCATATGTAAACCACAAAAACTGTACAGACTATCAAATATTTGTATGAAGTACTATTTATAGTTTCACTCCCAAATGTCGATTTCTTCACAATAAATAACCTCAGCACTATTACACTTTCGCATCTAGTTTTGTACTTAAGTAACTGAGACTTAAACTCGGCTCATAGTGAACATTATAAGTAGTATAATATATACGTTCTAATATATTTATAATATATTGGGTTGTGTCACATGAAATTTCCGTTTTCAAGGTAAAGGATTTTTATTAAAAATACGATATGAAAACTTTATAATTTTATTCGAAGTATTTACCTTCTTTTTCTACACATTTTTCCCAACGTGACACCAACTTTTTTATCCCCGAACTGAAAAATTCTTGAGCTTTGAAGTGAAACAAAATCTGAAAATGCACTTTTCACTTGATCATCATTTTCAAAAAGTTTTCCTTTGACGAAGCTGTCTAAATTCCTGAACAGGTGGTAATCTGCTGGAGACAAGTCGGGAGAATATGATGGGTGCGGAAGAACTTCGTAGCCCAGTTCTTTCAATTTTTGCACGGTATGTTTTGAAACATGGGGTCTAGTGTGAGATCGTGAGGTACCCATGTATCGAGCTTTTTTACATTCCAATACACTTTAAATGTCTGGAAACGGTAGATGCACTTGCATTTAATTGTGCTAAGAGTCCTTTAACTGTTTGGTAGGGGTTTCCTTCTACTGTATGATTGAGGACATCGTTGTCTATTACGGACAGAGGTCTTCCGCAGGGCAAGTTTTCCAAGCCGGTATCCCCAGCTGAAAACTTTGCAAACCTACGGCAAATGGTCCGTTCATTAACACTCTCTTCCCCAAACGCCTTGCAAATATTCTAGCAGCTCAGCTGCTGAATGGCCGAGATTAAACTCGTACAAAAATATTACTCGAAAATCGCGTGTTTCCATGTTCGTATTTGGAGGTATACTAAAAAGTGGGTAATTGATTGGGAAGCTAATGTTTATAATACAAATGTAGAGGATTAGTAACGGTTTACTTTAAATATATAAACATTCGGAAGAAAACAACAGAGACCTGCAAAATCCTTTATGTATTTCAGAAACTATAAAAACGGACATTTCATGTGAAACAACCCAATAGTTATAAAACTTCCTTGAACCTTACCCTCAAACAATCTTTTGAAACAGACCTATAATTTCTAACTATATTATTAGGTCTATCCTGTTCTCAATTACATAACTACATCAAATTATCTTTGTCTTTAGTAAATATATTATGGAAAATAAAGCTATTTAATTTGTTTAAATTATTTTAGGCAAAGAGATATAGGATTAGAACGCTATGAAACTACTGATTTGTTCTTCAAATTGTTTATTCCAACATTCTTTGTTATCATCACAGTCATTCAACTGTATTATTTCCATGAAGACTTCTTGGCGATTTCAGACATCAAGAGCAGGTTGTATATAAGGAATTCTATCATGTGTTATTAATTTAATTTTGAATATTACCAACATGGCTATTATTCAGTATCCATGTGTAGTTAATATGTACCCTTGCCTACTTTATCATGCTTGGTAATATTACAAATTGTGTTAAAAACAGATTTTATGAGTATATGTTTTACAAGTATTCAAAGACAAAAAGTAAAAGTCAGTTAAAAATCTTGTAATAAGGAAGAGAAATAATACCTCGCACCTTTCATAAAACAAATACCTTAAAAAATCAGAACTGTGCATAAAACACCATCTTATTTAAAATCAAGAACAATTTTTCAGAAAGAGAAAAGAATGGTCTGTAAACTGTATATTTTGGGTTACCTGAGGGGATACAGGCTGTTTTGACTGCTATTATAGATCACTCTGACATTGCAAAACTAACAACTTCAAGAAGTGACCTGGGAGTAGGCATCGAGCATCCGACTGCTGAGGTAACTGCACTTAAAGCACAAATAGGGGCCAGGACGAGTCATCTAGCTGCAATCAGAGGGACTCAATGAGCAAAATTAGTAGACCCTTATGCTTCTATCATGAGCAGTTTTAGGATAGGGGACACTCAATTCCAACATATCCTTGAATTGTTCAAAACCTCGACCTGGGGCTTCGTCAGAAGATGTGATGATTCATCATTGAGAAGTTAAGTAATCTCATTTTCTTCTTGGGTCACCTAGTGAACTCCCTGAGGATCAGGGCACTTCCTTCCCTGGTGGAGACCACCACATCCTATCCTAGCCCAGCAACACTAACGGACCTGCAACATTTCCTAGGTATGTTTAACATCTACTGCCATTGCACTGCCCAAGATGGCAGAGATACAAACTATACATAACAAGTCCCCTGCTGGAAAAAAAGAAGAATGATAAGAGACTTGTCTAATGGAATGACAAAGCAATCCAAGTGTTAGAGCTCTGCAAGAACTCTACAGTTTTGGGACATCTGAAGGTGAAACCCAGCTTGTCTTGGTGATTGACAGCTTCAACACTGCTATGGGTGCAGTTTTGCAGCATAAGGATGACAACTTTCAACCTCAAGGTAGAGACAGCATCGCTTATATAAATTATATCAGCCATTTCACAACCGATATCCAAATAACAACTTAAATTTTAGATTTGTCATGAAATTATAATTTGAGTTAATGACAATACTATTTTAACAATAGTTTAAAAAAGTTCTTGAAAGATGTGTCAATTTGAATCAGGCTGCACTCGGGCTCTCCAATTGAAGGTCTGTAGCCCATGTAGATCTTGAGGAGTACAGTACTTCCATGTTCTATTATGGCTTGAATAAATTGTTTTTAGGTTACGGTATTTTGTTTTTTTTTTATCACTTGATCTATAGATTCCTTAGTCAATATGACTGGTTGTATACATTACATTATTAGAATTTTGTTATTATGTTTAATTTTGTATTAATACTGGCTATCCATTCAGAGGAACTAGTTCTGTCAGAAGAACGACCCGCATGTCTTCCACCTCAGACGGAGCACCAAATCTCTCCGTAAATGCTGATAGATTGTCTGATGGACTTTCTCCCCCGCCTGAGGAGAAAAAAATGCATTTCAAAATTAGAAAAAGTAAGAAAATTTATAGTTAAACTGTTGGTCGGTGTGATTTTAAACATAATTTTGTTTAAACTTTTTCACTTTCAGCTCTGAGAGAGATGACACTTAAATCTGTCTCCACCTTCCTTTCAAAAATGTTGTCAAATTTAATGGAGTTGACTTTTTTGGCTCTTGAACTTCATATTATTAAAGTGGTTATGTTGACAGTCATGTTGGTTGCTATATATAATGTAAGTTATTATTTTTATTACATTTATTCCAGATAAATTTATTTTTATCTTACAAATTTTATATTTTTCATTTTAATATATGTTGATTATATTTCTTTATTAAATGAGGTTACTTTGTGAAGGGTAGTAATATATATTTTTTAAAATTCATTGTTTGGAGGAGAGGGAAGGTAAAAAACCTTCTTTTCTGTCCTGGGTCAAAACGTTTAGCGAATGTGAATATTTTACTTTCTTTCTATTATAAAGGTAGTGGATATAATTTGAATGGTGTTTTCGGAAAAGTCAATTGTGATAAATAAGTTTTATTAGCTTTAAAATTGTATTTTTTTCCAGTATTTTGGATTTTGAAATATAATAAGAGAAGACCCTGTGATAGTAAAGAAGTTATTCTGAAACACTTTTCCACTCCGTACTCTAAAATTGGCCCTGTGGGCAACCAGTATCCCAGCTCAGAAAGAAAATGGACTAGACTTCAACTTCCAGGAAGAACCTAGAAGGTGAAAGTAAAAGCTTTGCTTCTGCCACCTCAAAGCAAATTATTAAGTACTCAAGTAAGGAACAAGGTATTGTATTCAGCTCGATAAACGGAGTTCCTCAGCAAAACTATGTCGAAAATTAACGGAAATAGTCACTCCGAAAAATATCATCTTCACTGGAAGAATATTAAGTAACAGGTTTATCGTATATCTTTCGTCAAAACAGCTAGTTGATCAAACAGTAACATAAAGACACACAATCAAAGTAGATATGGAAGAAATAAATCTGGGAAACTGGTTAGTAGCCGAAAAGTCTATTCCAAAGACCAAACCACTAAAACATATTAAAAGACCAGTCAGTACCGGACATGGACGACAGAATGTCATTTGGTGATTAAGGCATGGAATGGGACATCGAAGCAACTCAAACAGCACCCTACTATGAAAAATCTCTTGCTGTTCTAAAAAGCTAGGGCTGTGGCAAAATGGACAATAAAACAAGCAAACAAACATTCTTGGCAAACTTTTGTTTCATCCATAACTCGCTCGACCCCTTTGTCATTACTATTGAATAAAATCAAGCAAATATCTGGAAACTCTTTCCATGTTCTTCCATCTAAACTAAAGAATGGCTCTGTTGAATAAACTGGCATTTCTGAAATTATTAATGGGTTCGAACTTTTCTTTTCCGATTCCTCCTGAGGTTTTTATGTCGGGACTAACCTTATACATGCCAGTTCTATTTCTGGAAATCATGTTTTCTTAGATATCGAACCATGTAATAAGGTATTTACAATAGATAAACTCAACCTTTTCCTGAAACACATAAAGAGTACAAGCCCAGGCCCTGACAGAATCCATGTAAATCTTTTAAAAAATATCCCTAATCAAACGTTGTTGTTGTTCCTAAATTTAGTTAATGGACTGTGGCAAGAAAGAAAATTTCCCAGTAGCTGGAAAACAGCTGAAATAATAATTATACCAAAACTGTATAGAGACCCAAAGCAACTTTATAGCTATCGTCCCACATCCTTAACTTCAGTACCTTGCAAAATCACGGAAAAAATGGTAAACTAAAGGTTAGTTTAGGAGTTGGAGAAAAGAAAATTATCATTTAATCAATGCACTTTTAGACCAAATATCAATGCAGCACCATCGATTTAATTATTGATCAATCATTTAAAATTAAACAGCACTTACTTTGTGTCTCTTTCCATATTGAAAAGGCATTTGCCACCACGAGACAATCTCTCATAATTAAAAAACTAAAAGAATGGGGATTTAATGGCATTATGTTGCACTTATGTCTAATAGAAAATTTAATGTAAGAATTTGATCGAATATTTCAAACTTTTTTAACAGAGTTCCCCAAGGTACCGTGCTTGGTCTTACTCTTTTTAATATTGCTATAAATGATGTTGTAAACCTTATAGAACCTCCAGTCTCATTATTAGCTGATGATCTATTGATTTATATCTCATATAATGACTTGATTTTCGGGCAAATGGTATTGCTAAGAACAGTCGATAAACTTCAAGACTGGGCTTCGAAATCAGGTTTCAAATTTTCTTCTATTAAAATAGTTTCTTTACACTTTTGCTGTAAAACGAGCTGTAATCAATCACTTACTATTACCCTTAATAATCATATTATCAAACATGTTTCCTCATTTTCCTATCTAGGAATAGTAATTGATAATAACCTAACATGGAAACCCCTCATAGATTTCCTTTTGTCTAAATTATATAAAAAACAAAATCTACTAAAGGAGCTGTGAATAATAATTGATTTGTCTCACACTAATTTTGGCAGTGAAAGGACAACACTTCTGATGATATACCGCACACTGATTTGACCAATTATCAACTATGGATCTCCCCTTTATGGTGTTGCCTCTCCTACCCTACTAAACAAATTGAATGCTTTTCACCAAACCATTGTTAGATTAGTGACAGGAGCATACAGAACTAGCCCAACGGCACTAACTGGGTGGTCACTACCTTTATGAAGGGTTTACAATACCCTCCAAGCTTCAATTAGACTAAAGGTAACTCCAGGTTTTGAGGGCATCAGTCCCTGTGTATCCCACCCTTCTTCCTCAATTCATGATTCTTATATTAAAGTAGAGATAGCCTACTATTCCACCTTGGCATCAATCTTTATCAAAAGTTACCTTCTCACTTGTTTATCTATCTAAAAATCAAAGATATCCTTATATAACACATATTTACTTCACAGAATACACTGCGGGTTATAAAAAAATCAATTATTATTCACAGACGGTTCAAAAACTGATAATGGTGTAGCTTGTTCTGTCGTAATTGGCACAGGAATCATTTGATACTCATTTGTTTAATATAATCAGTAGAGTTATTTGAAATTTACTTGGCTTTAGAGTCGATATTATTACTGAATAAGCATGATGAATTTGTAATATGTTCAGACTCCCTATCGGCTTTCAGTAGCATCTGTAAAAATAAAACCAATAACAATTACATCTTATCAAACATTTCGACTCTCATCGGATCTATAACTAGAAATAAAACTGTTAATTTCATGTGGATCCCAAGACACTCAGGCATAGAGGGGAATGATCTAGTGGATAACACTTCTAAAGAAGGCTGCACCCTCTATCCAGTTCTCCGAATTTCCATTCCCTTACCCAATTTTAAATAAAAAATAAGGAAGGAAATTAAGCAAGCTTGGAACCGGAATTGGCAGTTAGTTGATCAAAACAACCTACTCAAGTCAATAAGAACCCACACGATGCCCTAAAACCTCGTCTTAAGCCAAAGAAGAGAGCAATTAGTGTTCACAACACTGGAGATAGGACACACGAGGCTTACACACAGGTATTTAATGGAAGGCACAACTCCACCAATATGTGAACACTGTTAGGAACAAGTCACTACAAAACACATAATGGTGGAGTGCAACAAATACCTATGAGAAAGAAGAAAGAATGTAATAGACGGGCTCGAAGTGCTTCAGATACTTGGGAATGACTAGAAATTCCACAACAACGTTATTGAATTCATCAAATATATTAAATTATTCAAACAATTGTAAATTATTCCCACAAACGGTGCCTCTAACCTAATGCTGTGGTTCACGGCACCAAAACATCTGTAAAATGTAAAATATATAAATAAAAAATAATGGTGTTTTAAATATCTGTTCATTACTTATGATGGTCTTTACTTTTGTTGTTAGATGTTATTTGATATAAATTTTATATAATTGATACTATTTTAATGAAGTTTTAAATATCTGTTTATAACTTATTCTGATGGTCTTTACTTATGTTATTTGATTTTTTATTCCTTTTTTTTTTTTTTTTTTTTTTTTGTAAAATTATTTCCTTACTTTTTACTTTCACTTACTATATATAGTAAGGGAAAGTATTGCGATCGTGAAAATTTTCTAGTGCCAGTTTTCAACGGAAATACATATTGGGTTGATGCAAAATTAATGCAGGTTTCCTCTATTGCAATATCTTAATTCCAATTGTGTAAACAAAGCTAATCCTAACATTGATCATTATTATACCAAAACAAACCTTATCTAATACCCTCTCTTTCACCATGAATTTGTTTAGTAAAATCGTTATGTTCAGTGTGTTCAAAGGTCTTGAATTGAAAATGTCAAAGTGCGATTTTCGTCAAATTTATTTTTACGAATTTAAATTAGGGCACAGCGCTGCGCAAACGGCTCGTAATATTAATGAAGTGTGGGGTCAGGGGGCTATTAATGAGTGCACGGTGCAGCGTTGGTTCCAGAAGTTTCGCAGAGGAGATTTCGACCTCGAAGACAAGGAAGGTCGGGGCCGTCATCTTGCTCTGGACAACGACCAGCTGAGGTCAAAAGTGGAAGAAGACCCAACCAAAACCACACGAGAAATGGCGGCGGAACTCGGAACTCAAAAATTGCAATGCCCAGCATTGATGAATCGGAAGGGGCCGATCCTGCTCCACGATAACGCCAGACCACACGTTGCACAACCAACGCTTCGACGACTGCACGAGTTGGGCTACGAAGTTCTCCAACATCCACCTTATTCACCTGACCTCTCTCCTACAGACTTCCACTTTTTCAGGCATCTGGACAACTTTTTGAGGGAGAAAAATTTTCAAAACCAGGACGACATTGAAAATTCTTTTCGTGATTTCATTGAGTCCAGGGATTCGGATTTTTTTTCTGGTGGAATAAGAAAGCTTGTTGAACGTTGGCAAAAGTGCATTGATTCAGATGGAAATTATTTTGATTAAATATATATGGTTAAAGTAAAGATATGGCGTATTTACAATACCTACTAAAAACCTGCATTAATTTTGCATCAACCCAATATTTTAGGATCCCTGAGTCCAAATAACCAAGTCCCGCCAAAAGGTCTGTGTGTGTGTGTGTGGTAACTTTCGGGCGGAAACGAAAAGACCTATGAAACTGAAATTTCATATTTAAGACAACTATACGCCCGAGATGTTACAAAAACTTCTTCATCAAAATCGGCTAACCAGAAGAGCAACTTTATACCATGCATATTGCACCTTTTTATGATTTTCTCAAAAACGGTTCCGAGAATTTTGATTAAACTCTCTATATCAATTTAAAATTCAATAGGCTTTAATATCATGTAGGTTTCATTCTGATTAAAATAGTTTGACAGGGCTTAAATGCTGATATTTTAAATTTTCTTCTTCTAAAGTACCTTTAATTTTGTTGATATTATAAAAATAACTATATTATCTTGTTAGCATTGATGAAAAACAAGTAAATATATAAATTGAATGAATTTGATACCCAAATAAAGGAAAAAAAAATGAAATAATATTTTTTAATGCAATTTTTTGTTTTTTAACTTAAGAACAGTAATATACATGTATAATATTACCGTTGGGAAGCTAAAGATTTTAGAAAAAATATTATCTCATACACAAGCTTTTAAAATTTAATAGAGGGTGATGAAAAGCCGATAAAACTAAGTGATTATTTTAGATAATAATATAATAGATTTTTTATAAAACACATGTTTCTATAGAAATTACATTTAACTAATTCTTTAATGGTTTCACTCATTTTCATCTCTTACTCCATTTGAAAATTCTTTAATGGATTCTTAATATGGAGGTAAGTTAAAGTTGTGTGTTGCTCGCACCAGATTTTTTAACTGTATATGGGAAACACTATCGAATTACTTTGTTTTTTCATGCATAAGGTATATTCATACACCATAGTATGTAAATATATCTGTTAAAGGCTATTGATTATCTCTAAATGGAAATTAATAAAAGGTTCTATAAAAACAAAAATGTCCTTAGTTCATTCATTGCTAATTGCTGATGATTTATTCTTTTGTTTTTCTAGGTTTGTGCTCTTCACATGCTGTTTGTGGTAATGGCTGTAGCTCACTGATGTTTGGTAACAATATACAGATTATCGTTGCCCATTCAATGTCATTTTTTGCATCTATCGTTTTACTTGCAAAAATGATTTATCAGATAGAGTACATCGAACATGAGAAATTTAATGTTTCCTGTGAAAATGACAATGTAAGTAATTGCTTAGAATTTTAAATTATTTATTTTATAAATTGAATTAATCAAATGATTTTAATTATTTATTTTTGATCACAGATTACGCACAACACTGCTAAATGGGTTGGGTTTGAGAAAACTGGCAGTGATTCTTCTCTTGTGTCTCTATTATCAGGATATATTGGTAATATCTCTTATCTTAAGTATACCCCGTTCTAAGAATCATTTTGAGGGTGTTCTTTATTAAATATTAGCATTATATTATCTTTACTTTTCTATTTTTGTATTCTTTTGCAGCTATAATTTTAATGGTTACATTTCATGCTGTTGTGTTAACTCGGCAGAATTACCAGAGGCATCTGAAGGGCAGAACTCTAATTCGACCACTAATAATTTTCCCTGGCATTACCTTTGTACATGCTGAAAAGAGCTTATTGTTATGTTTCAAATATTTGATGAATTATGTCTTCTACAGATTTGGTATTGAGGTGAATAACCAATTTATGTATTTTTTATTGTATAAATATATTTTATAGTGTTACCATTTATTTATCTCTTATAGTGTTATCATTTATTTGGTATTGATATGTTTTTTTTAGCTCTGCTTGATTGCCTGTGTTATATTGATCGGTACCAGAATGGATATATATGCATGTATCTATGCAGTATGGATATTTTTGTTGATAACACCAAGACGTTCAGTTATATCTGTTCTTTGGCCCATTTTAACCATTTTCATTGCCATATCAATTCCATTTCAATATTCATTGGTGGTCGGATTACCACCTTTCCTATGTATGAGTAAGTATTTTAGATTTAAGAATTTCTATTATTATCATCTCCTTAAGCATGTGTTCAGCTGGGTATATGTGTGCATGCGTGTGTGTAAAATTGAGAATTTTATTATTCTTGATTATGTTACTATGTTCCAATATAGGGGTATTTCACCAAGAGAGATTACCATCAGTTAAATGTAAGCAAAAGACTATTAACACTTTGACGAACAGAGCGGGCGGATGCTCCCGCTGGCTTAGTCTACCACCTGGCCTGCTCCCTGGTTCATGTGCAGGGCGAGAGGGACCACAGCAGACGTATACCCCCGCTCCCTCGCTATCACTACCAGCCTCGAGCAGGCGTATAGGCCCGCTACACAATCCGTTTTCCTTATCCACAAACCTTAGCCCAAAGGACCAGACGCCTGCTGGATAATTGATTTTCTTTGATAACCAACCGCATTAGGACATAGGTTCGAACGCCCTACTCACATATTTTAGTTCACAAAATACCACAAACAGTCATGGATTCCTCTAAAGTAAAACGCTCATTATCCAGAGGTAAACTAGTTCCCCGTTCGGGTCTCCAGGTGGGGACTGCTTCAGGGGAATCATGGCGCAAGATGAAAATTAGAGATATAACAATAGGAACGTGGAACGTTAGAAGTTTAAATACAGCAGGTGGGTTAAAATCAGTCTCGAATTTAAGGGGTACCATTTAGATATCGTTGCATTACAAGAGGTTTGCTGGCCAGGGGAGGGTTCGTTAACAGAAGGAAAGTATACTATTTGGTATGGGGGAGTGTTAATTATTGTTTAGGTACCGGGTTTCTGATTAGGAATAGATTTCTTTCTGCATTACGGGACGTACAGTTCTTTAGTGAAAGAATATCGGTTGCTATATTTCAAGGTCGTTGGTTTAAAATCGCGTTTATAAACATTCATTCTCCCACCGAAGACAGTGATGATGAAGTAAAATGCGAATTTTATGATAAACTAGAGTCGGTTTACGATAAGTTACCACAACATTACATTAAGATAATACTAGGCGATGCGAACGCAAAGGTTGGAAGGGAAGAAGTATATCGTCCTACAATCGGTAAAGAAAGTTTGCACGCATATAGTAATGATAATGGGACCCGACTAATAAACTTTGCCATCTCGAAAAACCTAGTAATCAAAAGTACTACGTTTAAACATAAGGATATTCATGAGTACACGTGGACATCGCCGGATGGACAAACGCGGAATCAAATCGATCATGTTTTAGTACAAAACTGATGGCAAAGTAACATAATTAACGTGAAATCGTATCGTGGTGCAGAATGCGGTTCTGATCATGAATTAGTAATCGCGAAACTTCGACGAAAACTAATTACAAAAAAGAGAACACAGAACTATATTTATCCCGGGAATTTTGATTTAGTTAAATTGAACAATCCCAAAATTAGAAAACAATTCGCCATAGAAGTAAAAAATAGGTTCAAAGCTTTGGAATCCCTTAGACGAGGAAAACGAAGATGTAAACAAACTATGGGAAGGGATCAGGGATAATATCAAAGAGGTCGGTAATTTGTGTCTTGGGAAAATCGAAAATAAAAAGAACAAACCCTGGTTCAACGGGGATTGTCAAAATATTTGTGAAAAAAGAAAAACCGCTAAACTGAATTCCTTAAATAATCCAAGCGATAATAATGTGACTTACTTTCTTAAAAAATATACTTCAAAATTCTTAAAAAATAGGAAAAGAGAGTATCTTATAGGCAAAATAATAGAAATAGAAAAACAAGAAGCGAAAATAACGTAAGAGAAATGTACAAAGGTATAAACAAATCACGCAAAAAATTTGAACCCCTATTGAATGCGGTTAAAGATGCAAATAACAATATAATCCGACTGAGATATTAAATTAATTTAAACAACACTTTGACGGCATTTTAAATATGGAAAATAATAATCAATCTCCTCTCTCTGAATATCAGAGAGCTGAACCATGGATAGACTCACCGAGTAAAGAGGTAGTCGAAATGGCGATAGGAAAATTAAAACGTTACAAAGCTGCAGGAAATGATAATAACACGAGTGAATTAATCAAGGCGTGTGGAGAAGTGGGCGTTTTTAAATTACATGTTTTAGTTAAAAAGATCTGGGAAAATGAAAAAATGCCCGAAGAATGGAAAGAATCAATACTTATTCCGATTCACAAAAAAGGACGAGGACGGATTGTAACAACTATCGTGGGATCTCTCTTCTCCCAGTATGCTATAAAATATTCTCGTCAATACTAACTTGCTGAATCACGGAATACGCTGAGGAAATTATCAGAGATTACCAATGTGATTTTAGGCGGAATCGCTCGACTATTG
This sequence comes from Piezodorus guildinii, assembly GCA_023052935.1. Lineage (NCBI taxonomy): Eukaryota > Metazoa > Arthropoda > Insecta > Hemiptera > Pentatomidae > Piezodorus > Piezodorus guildinii. The sequence goes on along the minus strand of CM041292.1, from coordinate 115,725,683 downwards.
ATCAAATATTTTCCTTACGTCAAATATTAGAGAAAAAATTGGAGTGCAACAGTGTAGTCCATCAACTTTATATCGATTTTAAAAAGGCTTATGATTCAATAGACGGTCAGAAGCTATACAACATCATGATTGAACAGGGAATACCTAGAAAGTTAGTAAACCTAGTAGAGATGTGTTTGTCGGAAACATTCCATAAAGTTAGAATCGGTCATAATTTCTCTGAGAGATTTGAGGTGCGATCGGGTTTGAAACAGGGTGACTCTCTTTCTGTGTTATTTAATATAGCTTTAGAATATGTCATAGAAAAGGTGATGTGTACCGAGAAAGGTTTAAATATGGGTGACAGGATTCCGGTTTTAGGGTATGCCGATGATTTGGTACTGCTAGTTGAAGACACGGAAACCATACAACTAAATACAAGTGTGTTAATAAAAACCGGTAAAGAAATAGGACTCGAATTAAATACCGATAAGACGAAATATATGATTAGTAGCAGAAACGGTGGCGATCTTGGTGATATACATATATCAGGGCATACTTTTGAACACATAGAGAAATTCAAGTATTTCGGTTCAATGATAACAAGAAAAAATGAAATCCAGGAAGAAATAAAGTCCCGGTTAAAGGTGGGGAGTGCGTGTTATTATTCAGTTGCTAAGTTACTTAGTTCGCGGCTTCTATCGAAAAACTTAAAGGTTAGAATTTATTAAACTGTTATTCTTCCGACGGTTCTTTACGGATGTGAAACGTGGCCGCTTACTTTGAAGGATGAATAAAGGCTTAAGGTTTTCGAAAATAAGGTACTGCATAAAATATTTGGTCCGAAGAGAGATGAGGCCACTGGGGAGTTTAGAAGGTTGCACAACGCGGAATTGCGGAACTTGTATCCTGTGAATATTATTGAGTTGATAGCATCGTGGAGACTTAAATGGGCGAGTAAAGTCGTTGGGCTTGATGAGGATCGGATTCCGAGAAAGTTGGTATTCGCTGATCTGATTGGTAGACGTCCGAAAGGTAGGCCGAAGTGTCGATGGGAGGATTGCATTAAGGCTGATCTCGGGTGCTAAGGCTTGAACCGTGAACATTGGTTATAGACATCTTTCTCGCCTAAAGCTGTTATGAATAACTAATGAATTTAGTAGAGAGGCCCCAAAAATAAGATCAATTGCAATTTTGTGATACCACTAACGGGTTTGCCGTAAGCTTGTGGAATAAGAGGACATTTGGTCTGAGGTATCGATTGACGATTTTTCACTGTTATAATCGACAATTATCCTTGGTTTTGTAATGGTTCTTCCACTTCGAGTCAGAACTTCAGTCATTTCATCCGTGTGTTCAGTAGAGAGCATACGGACATCTCTTTCATCCTTCAGAGGGCACTCACGCCCTCTAGTAACTTCTCCGTGGAACCGTAGTGGGTGCAGGCGCCTGCTTTATTTATTTATTATTTCTTTAACTAAAAGTAACTTTTATCAAAATTTTTTTAATACAATGTGTTTTTTGGGTGAAATAAAACAAAAATAGCTGATAGTAATGTTTTGGGCCATTGAACCAAAATAGTCAGTTTTGGTCGGTCCCAGTTAGAACCACTGCAGCGGACTCATACGCCCGCTATGGTCCACATGAGAAGGTACTAAAAATTCTTAAATTGATTTTAACAACGGAGGTAAGTGAAAGTCGTGTGTTGTGCGCACCATTTTTTTTTTTTTTTTACTGGTGTGTTTTCTTGGTGGCTGCACCCTCAACCAACTTCCTTAACATATAGTCAAAACGGCCAACAACTACTCCATTATTTTAAGACGGATGAATTTTCAAGAAATATAAACATTTTATTCTTTACAATTATATTTATCAAAGTTGTGTTCAAGTGATAATATTACCACTCGTTGTTTCAATGTATATCAATCACATTTATGTTGCAAACATGACTACATACCACAATTACGTTACAGCTAAAATATATTGAGTAATTTTGGGTATTCCTACTTCTACTGGATTGCTATTGTATATTTAACAGAATAAAAAGTCAACTTATTAGTCTAAAGTTAGAATTATGGTTGATGAGGAAAGTGAATTTAAAAAAAACTTAACCTATTACTACAATTAATCTAATATAACTATAAATATCTTGTTTCTAATATCGAGACACATTGAATAAAATAGAACAAAAACTACACTTCTTTATCTTTGTTTGCGGTTTGGTGAATTCAATTTGATAAATAAAATAATTTAAATTAAAATTGCTGCAAATTACGAAAGATGTTGATAGTGACTATGCTGAATGAGGTTATATAAAAGAAATACAGGTAAACAGCGATGAACTACTCTGTTTATGATAAATAAAATATTATTTCATGTCAGATATCAATTTTATTTATTCAATGTTGCAATAACATACCAGTACCAAGTAGCCATATCCAAATTATTCAATAACAAAGTTTTATCTTTTAAACATAACCGTTGTATATCATCATAACTCAATGCACGTCATTCAAATGAGTACTTATAATTTTTCGGGAAACGTATAGCAATATGTATTTTATTATAACTGGAAACTATGGAGTGAATGTATATTTTATCCCATCCTCGTCGCCAACTAATATGTATTTTATTATAACTGGAAACTAAAATGTGAATGTATATTTTATAAATAATTTAGAGTGCTTCCATTGGGAAGCTTCTTTACATGTGTTTCATGCCTTTTTATATTTCATTCAAATTTACTTGTTGTATTACTTGTTATACAGTTGTAACTTTCCAATGAATAAATATATTAAAAAAATATTTTATAAATAAGAACGTATAGAAACAATCAACACACACTTATATTTGAATTAATAATCACACATGTGAATATATGGGAAGGTTACTTGCTGGGAACCAGTGTTGCCACAGTTAAACAAATTTTGTTTTACATTTTATAAAAAATATATTTTTCAACCATTTAGAACAGTAATAAAAACTATCCTATCATTTAAGTTGGAACAAATAACAGATACTTACGAAGTTTGATCAAAGTCGGTTCAGTAATTTCAGAGTTTATCGTGAAAAAACATTGTGACACGAGACTTTTATATATATAGATATATAATTTTTATCATACTCACATTATTTATAATTTTTATTTCACTGAGGATTCTAGATTTTAATTTGTAATTCAGACCTCCTTTATCAAGATCAAGATAAAATTAAAATAAATGTTTTCTAGAATATCCCTGGAAGTTGCTTGAAGATTTAATTTCAGATTTAATATCTATGATTATAAGAGAATGGTTATTATATGAAAAATCACCGTACCGTATGTAATTATCTTATTAATTAAAACAAAATAATATTATTTCTAAGAAACAACCTTTATACTAGTAGTTATTGAAAATATTTTTGTAGTGATTCATTAGTTTATACTTTTTTTAAGTGTTATTTAATTTAAAGTAAGTTAATTAATTAAGTCAGCTGAGCCCCATTAATAAGGTCTTAGTTTTTCCTATTACAAATTTGTATATGAATTTAAAACGTTTGTAATAGGAGATAAAATAATTGGTAGTTCATTTTAGTTTGGTCTGTTTTGTTTTTATATTTTACTTATTTATGAAGATAAGGACACGCCTTGTCTTGCAGCTGGCAACTGTTATGTTTACTATTGTGCATTCCCTTTTTACTGTGAATTTTACATTTTCTTACTTTCACTTACCTGCATATGAAACATATAGTACTGGAAAGTATTGTAAAATTAAGCACGAAAACAAAAAGTCATATGAAACTGAAATTCATGTTTATGGAAAATATACACCTGAGATGTTACAACAGCATCGTTTTCATCAAAATCGGTTGACCAGAAGTGCCTCTTTATACCATGCGTTTTGCACTTTTTTGTTTTCCGATTTTCTCAAAAACGGCACTAACCATTTTGATTAAACCTGCCATTTCGACGTAAATTTAATGGACTATAATATGATATAGGTTTCATTCTGATTGAAATAGTATGACAGGGCTTAAATGCCAATATTTAAATTTATTTCATCTTGTTAACATTGATAAAAAATAATATAAGTTGAACAAATTTGATATCCAACAAAAAGAGAAAAAAGCAAAAATACTTTTTTAAATATAATTTTGGTGTTTTGAACATAAAAACAGTAAGATAGCTGTATAATATACCGTTGATAAGCTAAAGATTTAAGAAAAACCATTTTATATAAAAACTTTTACAAAGTTATGTAAAGTGAAGAAAAGGACATAAACTTATAATTTATTTGTTGATTTTATTGATTTAGGCAATCTACAACAATGGTGATATTTGCCAACGTAAAATATTGCTTTGCTATTTCAAAGATATTGCTAAGTAAAGATATTATTACTACAGTTCTTACAAATATTACTGATTATTATATGTAAAAATTTTATATTGTTTTATTATTTAATCTTAATCACGTGTTTCCAACAAAACTGAATAAAGTTTTTATTTTAATTAACTTAAATTTGTTTCAACTTTAAATTTATGTAATAGTTCTTAAATTGATTTTAAGGTATATTCGAGGTAAGTGAAAGTTGTTTGTTGCCCACACGAGATTTTTTACTTTCACTTACCTATATATAAAATATATAGTAAGGGAAAGTATTGCGATCATAAAAATTTTTGTGCGTGCTTGTGTGTGGTTACTCCTGGGCAAAAACGAAAAGTCCTATGAAACTGAAAATTCCTATTTAAGACAACTATACGCCCGAGATTTTACAGAAACTTTTTCATCAATATCAGCTGACCTTTGTCAAAAAATTTTATTTTATATACAAAATTGTATAAGTTAATCGAAAGTGATGAAAAACTCGTAAAACTAACTAACCGATTTTCATATATAATAATATATTAGATTATTTAATAAAACACAAAATAAAACAAATTATTTAATATTGAAATTCAATGTTATCCCTTTAATTTTTATCTCTAATTTTATTTAAAAGTTCTCAAAAACTATTTAAACTGATTTTAACAACAGAGGTAAGTGAAAGTTGTGTGTTGCGCGCACCATATTTTTGAATTCATGTTCTGTATATCGAGTTTGAAAAAACAAAGCTTTTCTCCATTGGGTTTTATAGGAAGGAGGGAGAGAAGTAGATAAAAACTTTATCTTTGATTAGATTGACATGGTAATTCCAGTAAATTAACTAACAAGGCAGGATAAAAATAATATCTCATCTTATATAAATATGATATCTCTTCTTAAAATAATATCTGATAGGGTTATGCTATTGAGAATATAAGAGACGATGATTCACTCCTGTATAAAATTGTATACCCCCTATATTAAATTAGTTAACATAATTAAAATCTACTAATGTAAATAGCATGATTAGGTGGAAAACATGGTTTTTATTCACATCCTGTGTCTGATCCTCATTTGCTAAATATTGATAAAACCATCTCTTTAAATGACAGACTTAAACTTAACTGCTTCTGGTCTCCAGGCAGGCCCCCGTGCTCGGTCCTCCTGCTGTGCTCTCTACCTACCTAGAATAAGTGGGTAATCAAACTAATCACCAAGCATTCATGACCCAGGTGTTGTATGCCTTAAAATCAATTTAAAAAAACACTTAAGCTAAATAGCATATCCTCAATTTTTACAGCTGAACTACCATACCAAAAGCACTCCAGCTAACAATAGGAATTAGTGAGGAAACAGTAGTTATTTGCTTGGGTTTTCTAAGTGTCTTACCAATTCCTATATGGAAAATCCACTTTTTAAACAAATATACCGTCTTTTGCTATAATTTACTGCAAACCAAGCCACATTGTTATTGAAGGGAATAAGATGGCTGATTGAGCAGCTAAAGAAGCTCTGTCACCTTCTTATCTACCTAGCATTGAAATTTACTGTCCTCTACTAGTAAATCATCAAGAATAAATGGCAAAGCTTATGGGATCAATAGATGTCAAACTAAGATTAGTTAAACTTACCGTAGATAAGTGGATTTCAAGCTCCAGCGAATCAAAAATGGAGGAACTAAGTAGTTCTTACTCAAATCCGGCTAGAAAACTGCTGCCTTACTCATGGCTTTCTGATGGCTAAAGGAACCACACCTAAGTGTCAGTACAGGAGAACCATACTAAATTTTAAATCTATATTTGAGGGCTGTCCGAAATGCACGTGTACAATGGAAAATCATGGATAACGTGATACTTTTGATGAAGTACTATGTGACCATTAAGATTTTAACTACAAGGTTTTGAATTTATTAAAAATAAAAATCAACATAAACAGTTTAATACAAAATATATTTTTTCAAAACTTGAAATCTTCTGATTTTATTTGCTCACCTTTTCTGTATATTGGGTTGTCCGAAAAGTTCGTAGAGCTTTTTAAAATAAAATTTACCTTTTATTTTTTCTACTATAAATAAATCAAAAAGCTAATATTTATTTATATCCTCATGGAATTAACTATATTTACCCGCAGAATTCGTCTTTATTAAAAGTAGTGTAGTTTATTGCAAACCAACATGAGTGATGATTCAGTTCATTTTCATCATATCTCAGCCCAAACTGCAAGAACAATTTGTGTCCTGTATGGCAGCGATTCAATTGCTGATAGCATGGTTCAGAATCGATTTTCGCGGTTTAGACCAGGAGATTTGAATTTGGAAGACCGACCCTGGGCTGGCCGGAGTTCAACTCTTGACATCGAGGATATTATGACGGTCATTGCAAACAATCCATAAATTACTGTCCGTGAGATAGCTGCGGAGTTAAGAGCCTGCAAATCGACCGTTTTCCATCATCTAAAGATGGCCGGGTACGTCTGTCGTTACGTCATTTGGGTTTCCCATAAGCTCAGTGAAAGGAACCTTATTTATGAAAGGATTTCATGTTATGATTTGCTGCTGAAAAAAAAAAATGTGGAAACGAGTTGTTACTGGTGACAAAAAGTGGATTCTCTAAGTTAACACCAGCCAAAAAAATGTTAAGGGTTGCCTGGAACGACACTACTCGCAACACCAAAAGCCGGCTTGGATCCAAGAAAGGTCATGCTCAGTATTTGGTGGGATTGGAATACATTTTGAGCTTCCATAAAACCAAACTCTAAATATGGACTTTTACTACGCCCAGTTAGATCGATTGAAGGCAGCAATTGAAGAGAAACGGCCAGAGTTGACAAATTGGAAAGGAGTGCTATTCCACCAAGACAACACTAGACCCCATGTGTCTTTAAGGACTCGGCAAAAGTTATTAAGCTTCAGATGGGAGGTTTTAGCTCACCCGCCGTACTCTCCTGACATTGCTCCTTCGGATCTCCATCTTTTCCATTCCCTCGAAAATTTTCTACAAGAGAAATTCTACTCTTCAGAAGATGATGTCAAAGCAAACCTTTTGTTGTTGTTGTTGTTGTTGTTGATTAGGGCTTAAAGGCACAAAACCCTAAGGTCATTAGTGCCCTTTTGTTGTTCTTTAGGAGTAAGGACAGTGATTTTTGGAAAAAAGGGGTAATAGACCTTCCAAGCCGTTGGGAAAGGGTGATTGCTAATGGTAGTAACTATTTTGTAGATTAAATAAATAAATTTTAAGCTGTTCATCAATTTTAATTTTTGTCCATATTTTTCTACGAACTTTCCGGACAACCCAATAAAAAAAAATTTAAAAAGTTAGTCAAAGATAAACATTTTCAATTAAAAAAATTATTATATTTTTCAAATATATCAAAATTAGTTACCACTTTAGCCCAAAATGATCAGTAGATGGTTTTTAAGTTGTGTGCAGTCTCTACACTAGCAATCTCTTATGTCATTTATGCTGACTACATTGCTGTTCCTTTAACCATATTATTTTCCTTGTCCTACGTTAATTATTGAAGCTTCTTTGAATTTCAAATAAAAGGGGAAATATATCTACAAAATAGTAAGATTTAAAATTGAATTAATTTAGGAAGCATTCATTTAAATTATGGCAAGGCTCTGACCTCCACCGAAAAGGATCTGTTCAAGTTTTTTTTTTTTATCTATTGAGCTAGCACAGTGTAGAGAAATAAAAAAATATATTATAATTAATGAATTTATAATTTTAAGTACAATATCCTTTGGGGCTTTGTTTTTTGTTTATTTGCATAAATAAACTGCTTTGACCTAATTAGCAGTAATAAGAATAATAATCTAATGGAATACTTTTTTACAATTGAATACAAACCACTTTAATTACTAATATTACAAGAGATTGCTAGTATACTGGCAGCCAGGACCCTCCTGTAGGCACTAATGATAGTGCAGAATATGGGCAAAGCGATAAAAAGAAAAAATATAACTATACATATACTTTTAAAAAATGTATTATTTGTTTACTGTTGGTTTCAACTAATATTTTTTCTTATTTAATCAATATGACTTATTTAGGTTCTGTGAAGAATTATCTAGTTCTTTTTTCAATAATTTTAGTGCAAGTTAATTAATTTCTTTTTTTTTTTTTCCAGTATACCCCTGGGATGAAAAGTCACCAAGAATGGAAAGCTTTAAAGAATGGTTCTACCTTCCTGATGATTTAGATCCTCCACCATCCTACAAAATCATCTGTACGTATATCTTAAATAAAATTTAAAAAACAAACAGTTGATGACTTATACTTCATGTTGAGATTATCGCCTGGTTTTCAGTACTTGTAACTTTATTTATTAATCTCATTAATTTATCTTTGCTTTAGTTGCCTCTGGCTGCTCAAAACTTTTTCGTGGTGCTATTATCTCTTTAGATCTTTCAGATATTTTTAGCCATTTTTATTCAATATATTGTTATAATATTTTATTTTTAAAAATGTTTAGGTCCCTATTTGGGCGCCAAATGTTATAAAAATTAATTTTTTTAAATGTTTATGTCCCTATTTGGGCGCCAAATGTTATAATATTTTATTTTTTAATTGAAAAACTATTTAATTTTTAAAAATGAATGGTACTTTTAGGGTTTTCAAATTAATAACTCTGAGTCTTGGCTAAGGTTAAAAACAAACTTATATTCTTGAAGAAATATACTACAATATAAAACATAATTTAAATAAAAAACTTAAACAATTAAATTTTGAATATATAAAAAAAAACTATAAATTATCTGATTAAGCTCTCTTCAGTTGATTCTCCATACTCATTTTTCAAAATGATGTCTTCACATTCCTTAATTTGAACGTATTATTAGTGCACTGATGATGGTTTGAAATCAAAATGATTTGATGGTTGGTGGCATAATCCAGTCACGTGTCTTCAACGTCTTGCTTTGATTGCTTGACAGCTCACAACAGAAAAAAGAGATTTCCAAAAACACACTAGCCTGCATCCATTCTGATTGACTGCCAGAACTGGAACAAACTGTATACCGCATGCTCTTTTCGGTTATTTTTTTCATTGACTGATCAAAAAAATTTATGTGTGTTACAAATAAATGAATCTACTTATAAGAAAAAAAAAGTAAACATTTTTCCCTTTTGTATTTAGTTTCATGTATTTGCAGGTGACTTTCTTGTGTTCATGCTGGTTTGTCGCCAAGGTGTTGTGTTTAGGATAGAGAGGAAACATATTGATGGATCATATCCTGGTGGAACTAACAGAAGTATTGTTGATGAGGCCGAAGGAGATCACTTTGTCAATCCTACTCCTGACTTCATTTCATATACGAGGTGGGTTATTACACTAAAATATCACAGTCTCTTGGAACTGAGCTGAAGTAATATTTTTTCCTTCTCCATCAATTTTATTTTCAATTATTTTTATCGATATTTATTTATAGAATAACTATTGATATTTACTAATCAATATTGTGAAACTTGTAATGGATTGTGCTGTGCAAAATATGTTCAAATGACATTTATGTCAAATGACTGTTCTTGTTTTGAGGGAATCACACTTTTAATGAAAACCTTATTGGACACAGACACTAAATTTTTTGTGAGTAAAGATAAAATTTACTCATCTGAGCGTATAAAATGTTTAAAAAAAAACAAAAAAAAACATAACATTATTTTATTATATTTAGAGTTGTGATTTAAATAAGTAACTTCTATCAATTATTAAAATCTAAATCTACTATAGTGTTATCACCTCAAAAAAATTCTATATAATAGATTTATTTTAAAAAAACAAAAAAATGTATTTTTGAATAATACTATGAAATTTTCCACTTAATGTCCAAACTTTGCTTTTGTATTTTGGTATTTTGATATGAATCTCTCCTCTAGTGATCATCATCTATTAGTTTTAAAATTCTATGGGCTTCAATTGGTTTTCTTCTGTTAACTTAAATTGTTATGAAATTTTGTAATACATTATTTTACAGGTTGATATCGTAAGTTAAACTGATGAACCGATTTAAAAAAATACCAAAAATAAGGTTATTTGTTATGTATAGTGAATAGTTCTGCATTTTTTTTTAGTTACTCAAACAATATTTGTTTCAATGCAATTAACTTTTTTTAATTTTTTACTTTACAATATTCACCTACAGCCCAATTACTGGTGGTAAACCTTAATTGACATTGTAATTTAATTGAAAAGTGTAATTTTTACTTTTAGTGAAAAATATTGAATTTAGTTTTTAATGGAAATACACATTTTAGGGTTCCCTAAGTCCAAATAACTAAGTCGTGCTAAAAGATCTTTAGAGTCTAGAAAAAAAAAACAAAAAAAAACAAAAGTCTTACGAAACTGAAATTTCATATTTAAAACAAAAATATGCCCAAGATGTAACACCAACTTCTTTACCAAAATCGACTGTCTGGAAGTACCACTTTATACTCATCATTTTGCACCATTTACGTTTTTCTCAAAAACAACTCTAAACAATTTTGATTAATCTCGCAGTGTAAACTTTAATAGGCTTTAATATCATGTAGGTTTTATTCTGATTGAAATAATCTGACAGGGCTTATAAACCAATTTTTTGAATTTTCTTCCTCTAAAGTATCTTTAATTTTGTAGATTAAAAAAAATTAACTATCTGAACTTATTAGGATTGATAAAAAGTGGCTACATATACAAGGTGAACAAATTTGACGACCGACCTACAGAGAAAAATAAAACATTTTTTAATGTAATTTTTGGTATTTATAATATAAGAACAGTAACATAAATGTATAATATACCATTGGAAAGCTAAAGATTTTAGAAAATGTTATCTTATATACAAAGCTGTAACAATTAATGTAGAAAGACGAAAAGGATATACATTTAAGTGATTAATCTGAAACACATGTTTCCATCAAAATCCATTTAATTGTTTTTAAATTTAAGTTTTTTCAAGTTTGAATTAATTTTAAAATTCTTAAATTGATTTTATTAACAGAGTTAAGTGAAAGTCATGTTGTGCACACCAGATTTTTTAAAAATATGTAGTTGTAAAGCAAGAAAATGATTTATCCTATGATTGTTTTCTGAATTTTCTGTAATTTTATTTTTAATGGAAAGTGTCTAAGAAAAATTATAGTTGGTGCTTAATTTCTTAGTTATCCAACGACTGGTCACAAATGACATAAGTTATTTATTGAGAATTAATATGAGTAATTATTTTGAATAATTTAACTACTTTTTTCCTGAATATCCATTGATTAAGAGCTTAATGATTTGACAAAAGGGTGGATTAGATGAAAAGGCAACGAGGTAGGAGAAAAATTTTGCTATATAGAGCTCTCAATAAGTGAAATTTAGTTAAGGCGTATTTTTATAGGTTTAGCACATAACATAATTGTACTTCATAGCAAAAAATCTGTTATTTAACACATAAAATAGTATTTTTAATAAAGCCTCATGGCAGTAACTCTTATTTGTTTAGAAATACCCATTTTAACCCTTTGTGCTCAAGCGGTGCCTTGTTAACGGTGTTCATTTAGATTTGGTCTTACAATTATTTCTTTACGGATCTGTCTCCTAATTCTTTGCTAGTAATCTTATGAGATGAAGGCTATAAAGGTGTCTTATCGCAAAAACACTCATAACAGGCCAGACTAGGTCTCCTAGATTAGTTCAAAGTCAACTTTCTTGGCGATCAGAATATTTCTTCACAAGTCCTCAAGCCCAATAAGCAGGGAATACAATAAACTAATTAGTTCAAGTGAACATGAATTTAACTTGTCATCTGTGATAAATGATACAGAAAATTTAACTGGTTAGACAATATTTAAAATTTTTATTTATAAATTAGAGAGCCTAAGGGTCACAAAATAATGTTTCAAAGCGAGCCCTTCTAAAGTTTATTTAAGACAACTATTCTCTGGTGGTTCTAATTTTCCAAAAAAAAAAAAAATTATAATCAATGTTTAAATAAGATTTATGACACCTAAGTATGATTTTAATAATATTAGTTCTTTTTAGTTAATGCTCATAACAAAACTGATATGATTCCTAAAATAGAACCTACTGAATTATCTAATTGAAATGATTTTTTTGAAGATCCTACCTTGATGTTGTGAAGAGGATATTGTTCCAAGCATTTCTGTGGATAACACTGGCCATAGTGTTCCTAGCAGGAACAAACAGGGTCAACCTATTCTCATTAGGTTACTTAATTGGAGCTTTTATCTTCCTCTGGCAAGGAAATGATCTTTACTTGAGACCAGTGAAAACAATTTTGAAATGGTAAGAATTATGATATTTTATTGTTTGTAGAATGCTTATGTCGTTCTATTTTTTCTGACTAGATTTTTTTTTTTTTACTTTTACATGCATGTGAGTATGCAAGAGAATGTGAGTACGCACGTGTGTGTGTGTGTGGGATGTGTGCCTGCAAGGATTTTCCAAAGGATACAGCATGCACCTTGTAAATGTATCTGAAAAATACTTTTCTAATGGTTAAAATTGCCAAGTATTAATTTTTTGAAATTGAATTTGTTTTTATCTCATGTATTTGAATTTATTGGGTTCAGTAGAAAGACATACAGATGGCGATTATTTGTGGTATTGGAATCAGATTATATTATTAGTAATTCTTATTTTTAAATAGTATTAAATTATTGTTGGCTTTCTAGGTGGAACTGGTTGATAATTTTCAATGTTGCTGTGATATTCATTAAGACTGTTCTTCAAATGTTGGGCTGCCTGTATATACAATATTTGAAAGACCATGCATGTTGGATTGTCCAACTTCTTGGTATAGCCTGTATAAAAAAGTTTGGTGGTCAAGCACCAACTCCTCGTGGAGCTTTTGGTAATGTTAATTTTAATTATATTCTATTTCTATTAAAAGTCATGAGAAAAAGCAAAATAATAATTTTTTAAAAGATTTTTTAGACATTGATATGTATCGTGAAATACAGATCATAGATTTCTTAATAGACTTTATCAATTATAACTTTCTTCTTCTTTAATGGCACTCATGGAGAGTCAGGGCTTTCAACACCTTGGTCTGTAAGTCATCTCTGTTGGTTGCTGCTGCTGCACCCGTTGTAACTACTCAAAATGAATCTTGCATCGGCTGACACAATCTATCTATTGTAACCGGAGTCTTCCAACTCTTCTTCTGGCATAGATTTTTTTTTATTCAGTATCTTTCGATCTGGTCTGGAACTATTCTTGCACTCCATATCCGCTTTCACTAATCTTGATAACTTTGATAATATTGTGGTTTTTATATAGTTATTCTAATTCTGTATAGGTTCATATTTTCTGCACAACATTGCTATTTATCAGTTAAAATATTTTTCTTTTGATAGACATTCAAATTTAAGAAGGGGTCAATGTGGTTAATTGGTTGTGTCCAACATTATGTGTCATATGTTAATATGGTTGGACAGATTCTTATAGTAGTTTATCTTTGTTTTTGTTTATTTGTTTATTTATTTAACGTCACTTTTTGCCGCTTTGGCTAATCGGACGATGCTACAGTGGGAGTCCTAAATTTTGCCTATCCAGGTTTTATTAGGATAGGGATCTTTAACGAGTACCTGACATCGCACAGGCTCGGGACCACCTTTTAACGTCCCCTCCGAAGGACGGCGTAACTAAGGATTTTTTACTCCCATTAAAAAATCCTAGGACCACCTGCGGATTTGAACCCGTGACCTTTAGCATGGGAGGCTGTTACGCTAGCCACCCAGCTACTAGTGATCCCAGTTTATCTTTGTTGTAAAACAGATCACTCTAGTTTTTTTTTTTTATTTGTATGGAGACCCAAGTAGCATTCGTTGGCTCCCTACATATCTATATCATCCACTAAAGCTTAGATCAGGTGCAAGAGTTTGGTATTCACATTATTGTTTTTTTTCTTTCCTACTTTGCTTTTTTAAAGATATATGGGGTGTAGATTCTTTTAGGTGAAGGTCAAATTTTTATGAATAAAATTGGAGGCTGATGTCTACTTCACCACTATTTTATTGAAAAAAATTTGCACTACGTTTCGGCTACAATGTCATCTTCAGGTGCAGTGGAACAACTTAGATTTAGTGTGAGTAGCTGCTTACCAGTCAAAACCACATGTCTAAATCTAAGTTGTTCCACTGCACCTGAAGATGGCATTGTAGCCGAAACGTAGTGCGAATTTTTTTCAATAAAATAGTGGTGAAGTAGACATCAGCCTCCAATTTTATTCAAGATATATGGGTTTTTTGGGGAGGGGGGGACAAGGGGTGAGTGTGGGCAATTAATGCCAGAAGTAAAAGCCCTATCCTCCTCTGGTACCGTGATACTAACTCGTAATTTTGTTGCCTCCAACTTTGGTTACCAGCTGTGAACATACGTTAGCCCGCTCAGCCATCCTGCTCTCAGGTCATAATGCCCATTTGAAGCAAACTTTGTTTCTTCTACTTTCATTCTTCTCTTCTTCAAAATTGTCTCTGACAATGCTATCATGGGCTTTGTGGAAATCAATAAATATTTGGTGGATATCTGTTTCTTTTCCCTTCTCGGAAATCATCTGCACCAAGAAAAGTTGGTATTTTTCCTGCCTGAATAATCCTATTCCTCATTCTGCAAAGGTAAGAAATTGTTTTTAAAAGTATTCTTGAGAATTCCTTATGAAATAAAATGGTAGTAATATGCCTTATAATTATTTATTTAATTACTAGTTAAGCAAGTTGCCTTTCTGGTTTATTGGACACATTGGTCTCTTTTACCATTTCTTGGGGATTTCATCAGTATGCCATTATGTCTGTCAGTACACTAGACTTCACCTCCATACTTGAAAAGTTCTGGAATCTCATCCGGTCTAAGAGCCTTGTTATTTTCTTACTGTTAAATAGCCTCCTTATTATCTTCAAGATCAGGCAGTTATTAATTAAGTATTGGCATTTGTTTATTCCTCCTATTCTTCTCCATCTCCCTGTCATTCTTAAGAAAGTTAAAATAATTTCTTGTTTGTTACTGGATTTCTCTCACCACCTCTACAAGCATACGATTGAGGCTTCAAGGGTAACGGGTACTGGCTAGAATGGATGAATTGATTTTCTGGTAAAACTATCTTATTATGTTGAGGTTTTCCCAGAAATTTAAAGTATTCTGAAGCCTATTTTCAATGGTTTGTTTGGTGTAGATGCTTTTCCTTCCTTCTCTTCAACTTTCGTTCTTTTACCAATCCACTGGTATGCCTCCTCTGAATTGTTAAAATGTATTTTTGGTTTCTTAAATCGATGGCAGTTTTTAAGTAAATTCTCAATTTTAAATTAAAAAAAAAAAATTTATACAAATAATGAAGAACAAGAAAAAAAGTATGATCCAACATTTTCACGAATTATATCTTATCCTTCCCTTCCATCTCCCCCATCTAGCAGCTTCTCCCCTAAATCCTTACCATATTTTTAGGCATGGAAACACCCTTTTTCTTTTCTTTTCCATTATAAATTTTAAAATTTAGAGCAAATCCCACATTGTAATAATACATTTTCACGATATATATAGTTAGTCTTAATCAAAATATACTGCTTATAAGTTGGTTACCACTGAAAAGAATCATAGGTTCATCACTACTTATAATTTCTTCTTTTGTTTTAAAATATAAAATGATTGTGACCCATGATGAGAGTTTGAAGTCACACCTTCTATTATTGTTGGAAAATGATCACCCTGCTACTCCTGAAATATTTTTTAGTTCTTCTCCAGAGACAGAAAGTTTAGACAGTGACTGATCTTCAGGATCTTGGACCAATAATACCTATGGTCATATAACAGATATTCCATTGTAGAAAATAATCTGTCTTTAAAAAAAATGAAAGTATAATTAGGTTTTTTACAGCTGTATTATGTACATCATGTAGATGTGATGGACATAGTAAAATGACATGAATTACATGCAGGAATGCTACCCATTGGCAGCACTCTAAAAATATTCTAAACTAGAAGGTCTCGGGACCATCTTCTTTCTCGTCATTTCTATCTTGTATGGGGATTCCAAGTTAGACGTTTGTCAAGGTGGAGTATCTAGGTATCGAATCTGTTCTACTGGAACAAGCGGAATATTATTAAAGGACACTGTAGGGCAGGATGTCATAGGTTTAAGACGAAGGGTAAAGGTAATTTGGCGGGATTTGTTGGAATTGATTTTGATTCTCCGATTCTGACACCATACTTCAAGGTCTCGGATGTGGGATTGGAGTGTGGGAGGCAGTAACTGGATCATTATCTACTGATAGCACACACGTGTCATCAGCATAGGTAGAAAGGAAAGTGTTAAGATGGGTTGGGATATCAGCTGTTTAGACTTGTGGAACACCAGCAACAAAAAAGAGAGGAATAGGAACTATGGTGATTTATTTTGAAAAATCTATCAGCAAGGTAGGTCTGAATAGTAAGAAAATAAGTTGGAGGGAGAAATAGACGGAGCTTGTAAAGTGATCCCGGGTGCCAGACTCGGTCAAAGGCCTGTTCTACGTCGAGAAAGGCTCCCGTGTAGTACAATGCGTGCTCCAACGCAGAGGAGACAATGTCCACCACACAATGACATTGCTGGATAGTGGAGTGAGATGTAGAGAATCCGAATTGATGATCTGGAATAATATGATGGGAATCCTTGATTGGTTACATACATTTCAGAAGGAGTTTTTCTAGAATTTTATCCATAATACATAAAAGAGGTATGGGCCGGTAAGAAGATGGATTTTCAAGTGACTTTTTGGGTTTAGGAATCATTTTTACTATGGATAATTTCCAGGATGCAGGAGTACAGCATTATAGATGTAGGTGAAGAATCGGATGGCTTTTCGAGGGATATGTTTTAAGATATGGGAAGTGATTAGGTCATGGGCAGGTCATGTGAATGATATTGGATATTTCTGAAGGATGAAAAGCTTTAGGTGGAAGGATCATTTGAAGGGCAATAGTTAGGTCTTCTTCTATCCTTTCAAGGTGATTGGGATTAAGGATGTCTGGATGTGGAGTATAAGTATTTTAAAGATTTTGTCTACATATCTGGGCTTTCTCTTCATCAGATCTTGACCAGGTTTGTTTTCAGTCAGGAGTGGATGGTTACAGCCTTTGAACCTAAGTAGTTTTTTTGTGGTTGTTCATAATGATTTGTCTGTTGTAGTAAGATTTTCAGTAAAGCTGAGTACATTTTGAATTTTGTATTTTTTTATTTCTTACTTGAGTTGGTATAATACATTTGGTATATACGTACGTTAGTTTGGTATAATACGTTTTGTCAGCTGGGAATCGAGTCTCATGCCACTTCGATCTTGCCTGCATTTTTCCTTTATTAAGAATCAAATGTGCTGTGGCAGTCCAGTATGTTTAGTGTCATTAATGCTGATGGTCTTAGTGTTGTCAATTATACTGCAAGTTATGGAGTCAGTCAGTTTTTTTACAGCTGTATCTTTTTTGTCTTGAGTGGAGTGTTCAAGTCCAATATGCCATCTAAGTCCAGTCAAAACATGTCTCAGTTTACTCGTCCTTTGATCAATGATAATTAGATATGATTAATTTTTTGATGAATTTTAATATTTAGTCCAGTGCACTACTAAGGCGTAAAAATTCAAAATAGGTGCAACCAATACATGATGAATACAAGATTTCAACTTTTTAAAATATAATTTCTTTTAATAGTGATAATTCAGATAGCATGATTTTTTTTTTTTTTTTTTTTTTATGTAAAGGCCAATGTATCTGTCCAAACAAATGAGGCATCATATGAGATATACAAATATTTCTGATTCAATATCAGTCCTTATTGTGCCCCGCACTTGTTTAGGCTAAAATATTGGCTTTCACAGTGAAAGCCAAGAATTATGTTGGCTGAATCTTGGTTAATTCTTTCATAATATACATCATATTAAATGTTGAACTATTTCAAGAGCACACCACCAATTTTATTCAAGAAAAAACAAAATTATTGTTTTCTTTTTTTTTCATTTTCACTTAGCTTCTTTTTCTTCTGTTAAAACCCCTTTCTGCTTCAATTATGGCAACCAGGATAGACAGATTATTCTGCAGTTAACCAGACTATTCTAACCAGAGTTGGAAGGCTAGAATCATTCTGTGGGACTGACATGAAATAAATTTAAAACCGGCACTATTTGGCTTTAAGCTTCTGAAGCAACAAAGCCTCAAAACTCTAAGCCACCATGGCCTCTTCTTTCACTTATCTGTTTATTGAGTCTATAGTTAGGACAAGAATTCTACAGAAACACACACTATGAGCTTTCAATAGAAATACTCATTTCAGTGGACTCTAAGTCAAAATAACTAAATCTGGCAAGATGATGTTGCTGTAAGTCTAGCTGAAAATAAAAATTAGCGTGAAACTAAAATTTTGATTTGTAAGATTTCCTTTTGCTTGGGATGTTACAGCAACTTTTTGACCTATGTAAAATTTCCAGAAGTTCCACTTTACATCATCAATTAAAATCATTTTTACAATTTTATCAAAATCGGCTCTAATGATTTTGATTAAGCTCAATATATCAGTCTATAGTGAAATGGTCTTTAAACGTAAGATTTACCTTTGTGATAATAATCTGACAGAACTGAAATGTTGAATTTTCAAAATTCTTCTTCAAATGTACTTTTAATTTGCTTAGTTTCAAATAATGAACCATCCTTCATTGTTAGTAGTAATAAAAAATGTACAAATGTAAACTATGAAAGATTTTAATAATCAACTAAAGGAGAAATATTTTTCCAGGTTAAAAATTTTGTTTCGGACAAAAGAGTAGTAATATACTTGTATAATATACCGTTGGAAAGCTGAAGATTTTAGAAAAAATCTTCGTCGAAGGTAATGGAGAGTGATGAAAACCGCTTAAACTTAAGTGATTCTTGTATAATTTATAATATTATAGATATATTATGTGGTTCAATAGTTTTGTATTGTAGAGAGTAATTTCTATTCTTAACGTAAATGTTTCAATTCTTTTCTTTTATCAAATGTAAGTTTTGAACTTTAAACATTTATTTCAAGTAGGAACGTAAGTGAAGTTAGTTTGATACAAGCATCAGATTTTTTAATTCATCGCTCAATTTTTGAGTTTATAATTAATTTTCTCAAGAGATGACTTATTTCCCAAATTTCAAAATCATATACAATGTGTTGTTTTTTTAATAATCTTGTTTTGGGAACATGCACATACATGGCTATTATGACCCCAATTGGAAGTAATTAAGTGCTCCATTAATTGGTTTATTATGATTCTCTTTAGAGAAAAAGAACTCTTTTCATTACATTTCCCAAAATAAAGTGTTTATTTGAAAAAAAAACATTATCTTTCGAAGTAATCGTAAAAATACTTCTATCAGAACTCTGAATTTATCAAAATTTCTTCAGAAGTTATAGATATGTTTTTCTATATTTTTTAATTTTATTTTTATATTTATTCTATTGATAGTTTTCTACATATTAAGCACTGAATAATAAATAACAATTTTAAGTTTTTACTAAAAATTACTTTTTGTGGTGGCGTGCCTCTAAAATAGTTCAATATCTATTTTTCAAGGGCACTGAAGTGCCTCCTGTGTAGTATTGAAATTAATTGAATTATTGTCAAAGTTAAAAGAAATAATATTATACTTTTATTTTGTAATTTTTTATATATAGTGAAGTCCCAAACAATTGCAAAAAAAAAAAAAAAAAAGTAAATAAAAGTACAATGATGTAACTTTGGTTGTGTGCAAAGGATTTCAAATGAAGTATAATTAACTTGAGAAATGGCAAAACTATCTTACTTTATGCTTATCTAATACAGAGAAACAAAATAAATAAATTTACCATTTCTAATTCACTATTCTACTCACACAATTTTCTTATATATAAACCTATAAATATTGAGCTGATGGTTACTTTTCAATTCTATTTCTCCTAGGTAAAATCAATAAAACTTAATTGACAGATATATAGATTTATTATGTTTAATTTTTTGTGCGTGTGTGTTTATGTTGTCCTCTCATCATCAAAATAGATAACTTGTTTGGTGAACAGTTGATATGTTTTTTTCCGAAAATAAGGCTTAATATACGACTCAGCTAAAATTTGAAATTATGAAATATCCCTAATGAAACTTCTCAACACTATTAAAGCTCAATCTTTTTTTTTTCTCTCTCTCTGGCTTATCCTGTGCACTGCAGCCTCTATCAGGTTTATTGTGCACTGTCCATTATCCTGTTATTGCAGGCCTATTGCCTTGGAGAATCTGGCTAAACTATAGGGATTAATTAGTTCACACAGCTTAGGATCTAAAACAAGGTCTCTGCCAAAATGGAAAACCGTGTCCTAGCAAACTCTGGACAACTAAATATCACATGATAGGCAGTTTCATCTCCCAAATTATGGAGGTGCTTATCAAGCTGATAGTGTCCTGTATATAGTCCTGTCACCCTCCTCAGAGGTATCCTGTCCATTTAGAGAAGAGTACAACTTATATCTTTGCAGAGTCCCTCCAAAAACATCTTAGAGTGATACTGTTTTCCAGTGTACCTCCAGTATACCCTGGATCTATTTTCAGCAGCTGCCTAGATTAGACTTTTGCATAGCTGAGGCTATCTGACACACAAACTCGAGTGTGGAGGTTAACTGAGTAGAACCCCTCCTTGCGAGGCTATTGGCTCTTTCATTGCCTAAAATGCCTGAATGTCTTGGCACCCAATGAACTCAGACCTTATTCAGCAGGGAGAGCGTGTTGAGATTTCTTTTACAGTCCTCCAATAGTTTAGATCCCAAACTACCCAATAGCAATACTCCAATAGCAGCTTGAATATCGGTATGGATAGTTATAAGTCAAGGTAGCTTAGGCTAGACTCAGGTATCCTTATCAGAGCGAAGAATCACCGAACATCCACCCATCTTATAGTTAAAACCACTGAACTCAGCTCGGGTGCCACTCTGCTCCATGGTAAGCTGTTCAGCTGGGTATCGGGTGGGGATAATTGCTCCCTTTCTCCTGTCGGCAGCTAGAGCGTAAGAAATGACATTAGGAGCTGCACTCCTGGCTCTCTTTGCCGTAGGCGCAGATGTGAGGTTTTTGGTTTTTTCTCTGAGCTCATTCCAGGAGCTGCCCTACTCCAAGTCTCCAAGAGTCCTGAAGGTCCAGTGACTGGAGCCACCTTACACCGGTTCTCCGGTCATCCTTTGTGAGAGCCCACATTTTCTTAAATTTTTTTCCTCTGTGCACTGGAGAGCTTTCTTCACCTCCTGGAGCTTGGGGTGTTCTAACTAGTCCCACCCAAGCTCCGCTCGCTCTCTGGTGCTATAGAGAGGTTTCTTACCTCATCTAGGCATGTCACTAAGGAACTCCTAGTTTCTTCACCGTCTTGCTGAAATCCAGCATGCAGCGGGTCCACTAGAGTCCCTCCCCTGCCATGCGAGGATGATGAAGAGGGAGAGATAGGTCCAGGTGTCTCCCCCACTCTAGCCCTCCTATTGCCCAGCACATTTGCCCTCAAGCTCAATCTTTAGCTTAACTTCTATTCCAACTATGTTTGGATACCTCATCATTGAAGGGTATCTCATAGTGAATTAAATTTTTGAAACAGATAATAAAAACAAATGTATCCAACTAAGAAAAAATTATATTAGTTAATATAAATTATTAACTAACCCGATGATATCTTCCGCTTTTTATGCATCATGTATTTTATTTATTTATTGACATAAAAAAAAAAGTTGAAACTTTTATGTAAAACCACTGCAGCACTGGTTGTTTTGAAATACTGTTAGGTATTGATAATTTGTAACTGTATTTCGGCAAGAGACCAAATACAGCTGAGACATGATAGTTTATTAATAATCAATAAACTCTTCTTTTTCTTCAATGGATGTTACATTCCTTGTACCTCTGCCACTATTTTTCTCCATCCTTATGCAGTTCAATCAATAAATATTGAATTTTATTTTCTTATTTTCCTTCAAAATAATTTCCTTTAAATTAAATCACAGTTTATCCATTTACTTTGTCAGATACAGAAAGGTTCAAGTGAGACATTATTTTTTTCAACAAAATATAATTCCTTTTTTTCTCAAATTGGATAATTTTGCTATTTCTCATCCTAATTCTGTTTATTTATATGCCTTTGAATAATCTTTCATCCTTCGATGGCTATGGAATGATAACTATATTTTATTGACTGCCATATGTTATTATTTAAAAGATTTCCCCCAATACATTAATATTAAGGAGCATGGTTTGGAAATAAAGTTATTTTTAAACCTAAACAATTATATTTATTTCATCTGTTACAGATCCCATTGAGTGTGAGGTTTATCAAGGTGATATTGGCCTTTTTTGGGACAGTTTATGTTTCACATTTCTCATTTTGCAACGCAGACTGTTTAATAGTTATTATTTCTCCCATATTATCGATGAAGCAAAAGCTATGTCTATCCTTGCATCAAGGTAAGATTGAAGAATGAGTTTATTTATCCAAGAAGATTTTGTCTCTATATCATGTCTCTCATATTTTAAAGCTACCAATGAAGATTACTCCAAAGTAGTTAGATGCATAAATCATTTTATTGATGTTATAAAAGATAATAGTATCAATTTCCAAAATGAAAATTATTCAAATAAAGTTCTCACTAAATGTACTAGAAATAGAAGCCTTAACTTCTTATGTCTTATTGATATAAAGGAAAAATTTCTTTTTTTTTTTATTAAGGCCATGTCTTGTTAGTCATCAAGAAAGATATATTGAGAATAAAGAAAGTAAATTGAGAGAGTTTCTGCCTTATATAATTGTTTCTTTTTGGAACACATCGTATTAGTGTAGAAGGGCAGGTAAATTTAAAGATAATATAACTGGTATTGTGAGCGGTTAATGGAATAAGGAGAATTTAAATGCTGATTGAGAAAAGAGTTGCTGAATGGTATTTCAAGAATAAATCACATCTTCAGAGCTTAAATGAATATATATATATATATTTATTTATACTTTTATAGTGTTTTTAATGAAAGCACCCCTTCTCTTTTTTGACTAATTTAGAAAAAATACATAATGTTTTTATAGGTTCATTATTGAAAATAATAAACCAAAAAAGGCATATATGTAGATACAAATATTACTATTAATAATATTACATTGTTTTATTAATATTTTGAAAAATATTACATTTAATTAATATACATGAATGTTTCAATTTAATGTTTATATAAAACAAAATACTATATATATATATATATATATATATTGAAATGATTTCATTGTTATTTTTGAAAGCTAAAAATATGCTCTGTATTTAGAGGGCTGAACTAATTGAAGAATTAAGTCAAAAGAGGATTTTTGAACAGCAAGAAACAGAGAAAAGAATCTTGGAAAAGATCAAAAACAAAATGGATAGGATTAAAGCTTCTCAAAAGAAATTACAAGGTCCCACTTATAAAGAGCCTGCACATCATTTCCAAGGTAAAACAAAAAATTTACTTTAATTTTCAATTTCACTCATGATTTAATACTTAAACTTCAGGCATATTATGTTATCAGTTAAACCATGTTATCTTGATTATTTTACATATCAACTTGAAATAATTATCAATTTCTCTATATTTCAATCCACCTTTCAAACTTCCTAGAAAGATTTCACTATCTTATTATTTTATACAGACAGCTATTCATTCCTTAAAAACCTGCTCTCGATCATCAGATTTGTAAACAAGCGCCCAGCATACCGCAGCATTTGAATGATCTTTGTCTGTCCAATCCTCTTCTCCATAGAACTCCCCATCTCTCTAACACTTCCCATTTTTAAATCCTGCCTGTTCAATCATCTCCTGATTATTTAGTCCCAAATGATTTTATATTCATTTATTATTATTGAAGTATTTTTTCTTTCATTGGCATAAAAGTGTAAAATGAAGTTCTTAATATATTTTGTTTGTTTTTTCTTTGATAATTTTGTTTTTATAGCTCTTAAGATTGTAAAACCATATATTTTACTTGTTATTTTATTCTAAAGAGACCTTTAGAAACATTATTATTACTATTATTATTACTAGAGAGTTTACTCTCTATTCTATAAGTGCTTCTATAAGTGGTTTATTGTAAAATTTGAAAATAAAAGAAAATTTGGCAGTAGAGATCTTAGCTGTCAGGAAAGAGTATATTTGTGCTTAAAGGCGAAGGTGAAACTGGTGGAGGTAGCGCCCCCTTGGCAGAAGATGGTAGTGAGAGTCTTTCTTCACCACAAGGATTTCATACTCCAATTGAAGAAGACAGTCCTCCTCGGTTTCTCCAGCCTCCAACTCCCACCTCAGCGATTCTCTCCCGTTCCCTGGATGGGTATCTAGAGCCACAGAGGATGTCCTTTGGCTCCCCATCAGAATTCCAGCCATCTCTTGACGATTCATACCCTGTGTTCTCTCCGCCACCGTATGGTGCTGTAGTGAGGGCAAGACCTCCATGGTTCAGCCTTTCTACACCTCGGCAGTCAATCATCTCAAGCATATCACCCAAGTCTCATCATACATGTACCGTATTATTTATCTGCGTTTTCTTGCACAGTTTGCTTTGCTTCAGTCACCAGATGCTATTAATGTACAGTGTTATTAAATTACATTTTCATGGTTTTAGGATCATCTAAACTACTTCAGCGAAAGATCATCTGTGACTCAATGTAAATATAATATAGTTACCTTATATTATGATTCAGTGTGGTGATTATCAAAAGAATAATGTTGGTTTTCAATTTAACCATGAAAAAATTAACCTGTTGTAATTAAAAGATATTATAAGTTCCTAATTTATTTTATTATTCTGTAGTTTTTTTTTTTTTTTTTGGCCAGTTCACTTTTGTCTTTTACAGAAATAATAATTTATTCTTCAGACAAACGATTGTCTCAAATGAGAGATCAAGGCCTCTTGTAATTAATGAATTTGAAATAATATCTATTAAAACTTTTAAATTGAACTCATGCTATTTCTAAAAATTCTAATAATAGAAAAAATATTTTTTGAAAATTCGAGCCAATAATGGTGGATTTTTTTCTTTACTCTTTAATTTACTTACTTTTTTACAAAAAAAAAAAAAAAAATAAAAAATTATGAATTATATATTTCATTTCAATTGCTCAGCCTCAGATGTGTCCTGAAACAAGGCTGTTCTGAACCTGACACCAGATCTCCTCTATTTTTAGTTAAACATATTATGTTTCTGGTTTAATAAAATAAAAAATAATGAATAACTTAAGAAGGAGATTTAATAAAATATATTTGAAACATGAAACTTGAAAACCAACATTTTTCAACCCATTACCACAATTTAGATTTTAAGTCTGATAATAGTATTCTAGCTGTAAAAATATATTTCAAGCGATTATACAATAATTGTATATATTATCATATTTGTATATAAATTCTGTTTAGATAATTAAATACCTCTAAAGTCGTAAATTATATTTACTTGTGTTTTTATCCATAATTGTTGAAGATGAAATAACTAAAAGTGAGCTTGATTAAAATTTCCAGAATCTTTTGATTTTTTATAAATTTCTGTTTAAATGATTCTTATCAACATCTGTCACTGACTAAGTGTTATTATTGCTTATAGCCCCATCTCTAGTGTCAATATACTTAACTATTTCATTGTTTCTTGTAAAGGTAAGACCAACATCAATACCTTTACTATTATTAGCTCTTTACTTTCAACCAGCTGATTAATATTTGAGAAATGAAGAATCGGTTGAAAATGAAAATTAGAGAAAAGGTGTAGTGGGAATTTTTTTTATATTTCCATCACAAAATTACTTGATTTGAGCTAACTTCCCAGGTACCTTCATCTAATTATTTATTAAACTATTTAATATCTAATGGTTTATTGAATCACTAAAAATTTAATTTTCTCTTCTTAAATATATTAAAAGTAAATATTAGATCATTTTGTAGATAATAAGATTCTGTAATTACTCATTCTGAAAATTTACATCTCGATTGGGTTCAGTGGAGGGAGGCTTGTGACATAAAAATTCCTATGAGACTTTTCATTATCTATTTGTTATGTAAATGAATCAATGAAACCAAACTGTAATCTGTTTCCGATGAAATAGTTTTATAATTCAGAAAACAGAAGAACAAATGCATGTTGAAATATAATTTTTTAATCTGCCAGTTTTTTTATTTATGTATAAAAAATTATTGTGTAATTCTTAGTATTGTAAATAAATGTTTGAAATAGAACTGGTGTCTATAATTTCTGAATTTTTGCATGTATGTGAATAGTCAATTAGTTACCATGATTTAGTTTTGAATGCTTTATTTTTATAAAAGTACATTTATTTTTATACTAAGTGAAGATTTTTATGACTTGAATCTATTTCTTCTTTTGTAATATTTACTGCATGAGAAGTTATGATGTAAATAAGAAAAGTGTTACCAAGTAATTTGATATAATTATGCCATTTTTACTTAATGTTATAAGTTGCATATCACCTTTTCAACTTTCAGATTTGTTTTATGAGTAAGAAATCCAGATACTTCATTCTAATTATTAATTAGAAAAGATTTTTCTTCTATTTCTTTATCAGTAAATTACTTTTGGTTTTTTAAAGATAAACTTTTTTTTTTTTTATTACTTTCAAAACTGTGAAGTATGAGTATAAGTCTGTTTTCCTTTAATTTCTAATGAACATGAAGATTTGTGTAATAATGGAAAATCTTTTAATAGTAATCTACTTGATACATTTCTTCACTGCAGTATTCTAATGTATATTAATGATAAGCGCAGCAACCAAAATTACCAAAAGACTTTGGTCACATTTTAATTTACAGATTCATACATTAGAAATATATTTTAAATAGTGATAACTTGTCTTAGTGTTAAAGAGAATCTTTTTTATAGTTCCCAGTTTCTGAAATAAAATAAAAAAGTATTTGAATGTTAATTAAGATTTTCAAGTTAGTTTCTCTGTAAGTTATTTTAGCTTTGAAACCCTCTTATATTTATTCTATTCTAGTTCATAAATCATATGAAGGAATGCTTTCACATTTTAGGAAGATTGTTAATAATTTAAATTTAAAATTAGTTTTAAAGTTAAAGGATGAAATTAAAATTGAATTTATTTACCTAAGATTGTATTTGTGTGTATTTATTTTTCTATTGTGTAAGTATCAGGAATAACTCCTTTATTTATTTATTCAGTTAATCTATAATTTATTAAGTTTCTTCTTTGAAGAAGACAAAGTGTAAAACTACAATTTGTTTCCTTTTTAAAAATATTTTTGCTTTCACTAGTCATATTATGATGTTCTGTTTGATTGAAAAAACTTTCATGATACAACTAGTTATTTTTATCAGTGAAGAGTGATGCAGTTGATGGCTCTACTGGTTTGAGATCCGTTCCCCCCAGATATAGAAATATAAAGGGTAATGTAAGCAAACTTTATAGATGGCAGTGGGGATTTACTTTCTACTAACTTTCATTATATCATCATTCATGGCCACTTCTTTTCTAGTTAACAAATATCTGTTATCTTTGCTTTATTATCATCATTTTTCATCCTGCTAGTTTTTACCATTTTGTATATATGTATAAATAGAGGTTAGGCATTTTTAATTTGTATCAATAAAGAACATTTATATAGTGTACTTACCTACCATCTAGAATATTAAATAATACCGAACTCAAGTTTGAAAAATTGGTACCCCCAAAACAGTACTTTCACTGGCCTTCGTTGTTAAAACCAAATTGAGTTTCGACAGAAATGTGTTTCAGAATAAATAATCTTTATCTACAATAATCACTTATTATTTCTGCTCTACGTTTTACAGCTCTTTACACAAAATAGCATTTTTGCTATAATCTTTAGCTTTCCAATGGTATATTATACATTTATAGTACTATTTTTATGTACTGAAAAAAAAAATATGTTCGCTCTTTTCTCCTTCAATTGGTTATCAAATTTGTTCAACTTGTATATTGAGCTGTTTTTATCAATGATAATAAGATGAATTGTTTCATTTTTTCGAATGTACAAAATTAAAAGTACTCCAGGGTTGTGTAATTTCCGTGTGCAAAACTTGTATTTCCATTGAAAACGGAAACTCGAAAATTTTTACGATCACAATACTTTTCCTTTATTTAAGTATCTCATATATAGGTGAGTGAAAGTAAAAAACAAAGTTTGTAATATTGAAAAAGTTTTTTAGGGTATTTATCCTGAAATAATCATGGCTTACATGATTGTTGTTCATTCATTTAATGTCACTCCATGCTTATATGGCTAATCCGACAAAACTGGAGTGGGAGTCCTAAATTTTGCCTATTGAGGTTTAATTAGGATAGGGATCTTTAACAAGTACCTGACATCGCACAGGCTCAGGACCACCTTTTTAAGTTCCCTCCGAAGGATGGTATAACTTAAGGCTTACATGGTGAGTGATGCATTCCTAATTTGATGAGCTTTTGCAAGGTAGCTATGCCAAGTACAGTTTCTTTCAATTTACCTATATAAAATATTTCAGTATTATCTTTTCAAGGTGGTCTCCATTCTTGCTCTCTTTCGGTTCAGTTTATCTTCCATCTTGATGGGATTCTCATTATCACTTATTTCTCCTTGGTTATCAGACTATGTTGGTTGGTCTTTCCAACATTATTACATCAAATTCATTTGGATCTCTTTAGAAGTTGTATTATTCCTGATTATTTTTCTTATTATCTTTTATATTTATATTAATTTCATCTGTTATTGTAGATTTGAATAGCAACAGTTTGGCTCATTAAACACTGTTGTATTTGTATATGTAGGCTATAGTAGCATCTCAATATTGCTCCTCTAAACCTCCTATGTAGCACACATGATTTTACAGGATTAGCGAGAAACTTATTTAAGATGTAATTTAGTATAAAATATAATATTGTACCCCCTGATTACAAACATTCCACCATCACGAATAACGAACTGTGTGATTTATGTAAGAAATCTATACAGCTGTAAGATTCTCTTTGATCGTTTCAAATCGTGATAGCAAATTTTAACACTCGTATGCTTTTTGTCAGTACTTGACTAAAGATAAAATTTTTTTTCTAATAAAATTAACAACACATAGTTAATTTTATAGTTTACTGTTAGTGTCAAGAAAACAAGATTATCTATCCTTATGGAGGTACAACAAGTAGTATAGAAACTAGGACTATAAAACAAATAGGATAGAAACTAGGACTATATTGATGGTGGTTTTAAGAACATTGAGATTTTTATGTAACAAAAGTCAAACATTTTCTTTTCTTCTTTTAAATTTAAAAATTTCTTAAAAAGTTGTCATGATTAGTAAAAAAAAGTTTTCATTCAAACATGAACCCATAAATTAGAATTATATTTAAAATTAATATCATATGAGGTTGTCATCACTATTTATTTGTGGTTTCTATGTTGAGCGATTATTTTAATGGCTGATTTGAATATTCTATTTTCAATTTATGTGTGAAATAGATTGATTTGTACATTTTATGTATATATAATTTTCGAATAATAATAATTTTGCTGCATGATTCTTTAGAGCTGAAACATTATTCATGTTTTTTCATTGCATTATAGTTGCTTATTTTAAATAATAAAATAAATATTAGTTTTCATTGGTTTTGATCATGATACTAATGAGTTTATGTTTCAATTACTTATTTTCTTCTCTTTTCTTCTCTCAGTAACTGATTTAAGCTCAATATTGGCATTATACCTGCAAAACATTTTAAGTGCACTGGAATAGTTGGGACTTTACCGGGTATACTGTCAATATATATATATATATATATATATATTATATATATATATATATTATATATATATCTTATTAATTTAATATTGTATTTTCTATCAAACATTCAACAAAAGTTATTATAAATCATTAACTAGCTAATGCAGTTAACTAATAATTCCTTTTTACCAAGTTGCTTTACTTTGTTATTTAAACTTAGTTTTATGATTTCATAGATATAGATAGTATCAGAATATTTATTCAGCTAACAAGGAGAGGATCCCAAATGTGTCTCACTGATGATGAATTTTTTTTAAAACTGGACATTAGACTCTGCGAAATATTAGGGGCCAATGCTCCCCAGAAGTCACAGTAAAAAATTAGAAAGTTTGCTGTTAAATAATCTTGTCAAAACCGTACTTTTAATATGGTTTCTTAAAAACTATAGTAGGGGAGCCCGCGGCTGAGTGGCTAGCGCACTAGTTTCTCATGCTACAGGTAGCGAGTTTGAATCCCAGTCCCGGCGGGGGTTTTATAAGGATGTAAATAAATGGGGATTCACTCGCAGCCTCTCCCCCGGGTATGTGAGACCCGTCAGCCAAATGGTGGCCACTCACAAAATTAGGCATAGGGAGTGATACACTACAAATTTCATAGTGAAACGCGAGTGTAATCTCCCAAGAGATCACACCACGAGGCCCAGGGCCTGCACGGCCTGTCGCGCCACTGAAAAAAAAAAAAAAAAAACTATGCTCAGATTAAGATTCCTTGTTAGGAATGAGGAATTCATTTTTTGAGAAACCTTATCAAAAATACTGTTTTCACAAGATTATTTATATTTTTAGTGTTATTACCCAGTATAAAACTTAAATATAATAATGACTTACTTTTTTTATTATTCCGCTTTGAAATAGGGTAATTTTGACACCAAACTTAGTTTTCTATCTTCACTAGAACCAGAGATATTAAATAAACTATGTTTTTCGCGCATAAACTTTCCAATTTTTTTTTATGTGATTCCTGGGTAGTGTTGACTCCAAATATTTTGCTGAGTCTAATTTTCTGGGTTTAATTTCTAATTTTACTTAAAAAAATTACATCAAAGTGGATGAGACGCATTTGGGATCCTCTTCTTGTAAGTATTAAATTTAAAAATACCTGACTAATTTTATTCATTCATGAAAAAAAGTAATTGCTTTAAGGAATCTGTGACTTCTCTTTCCATATTGCCTTTTAAATTTAATTTAAAATCACCGATAAATATGATTGAAAATTCTTCCTAAAAATATTCTATTATATATTTATAATGAATACAATATTTATTTTATCCCATTCTTTTGTTAAGGATTTAAATAGTATTAATAAGAATAGTATTTTACACTAGTTATTATTTAAAACATTCTTTAATATTGCAATGAAAATTTTTATAGCTATCCGGTCAGGAGATTATTACATGTTTGACGATTTTGAAGAGGAGTTGGATGTAATAAGTGAGAGTGAATCTTCGTCAGAAGACAGTGATGTACAGATTGATAAAAAAAGGCAAAGCGTAGGAAAGGTAAAATTCTTATAACTTAAGTTAACTGCAAAGATTGGTAATGCACGTTTCTCAAGAATCAGTGAGTGTCCAGTTGCATTTACGTTTATTTTTTAAATTTTCTCATTCTTGGACTTTAGATTAAAAAATTTAATATCTTAAACACTCGTTTTTCTCTTATGAATTTATTGTTTCCTCTTTAGTTAGAATATTTGAGATTTCATTAATTGTAGATTTTTTTTAAATATTTAATTTTAGTAAATGGTGCTTTTTCTATTTCAAGTTTGATCACCATGTTTATGAAATAAATCTTTAAGATATGCATGTCAATTAATGTTCATGTTTCCGTAGTAATCCAATGGAAAGAGTTTTGTTATTTTTTCTTTTTAATTGATATAGTAAAAGTTTATTATTTTACAAAAAGTATTAAAAATAAATGGATAAAAATTAATCATTAACATTAAAGAAAATCACTGAATATTTCAAGTCATCAATGAAATGTTTTTTTGTTTTGGTTTGTTGATCTCTGACTTCGAGAAATTGAAGCTTTAGTTTTGTTCTAATGTGATAGTACCTTAATGAATCTGTTTCTATTTTAGAGACAAATAACCAATCATGGGAATAGTCCGTAATTCATCTCACGATATATTTTATCAGAGTAAGGGCTTAAGCCATAAAACTAAACCATGTGTTCTGTATATTACTCTGTAGATTACAATTTCTGTGTTGGTCCCATATATACTGACTAACCTTGCTTACAATAGCATCTACCATTGATTTATTTTATTCTTATTAAATAATTTTTAATAAATCAGATTTGTAGGAATTTGTTGTTTATTGTTTGGAATCTTTCCATTTGAAGAAAATTGAGGATATTTATATTCACCCACACTTGGGTCATTGCATGCATATTAGTGCGTGCATACGTGTTGGCCGTATATACAATATTAGAAATCATAAATAAATTCATTATAGTTAGAGAATAAATAATTATAGCATTGTTTAAGAAACATATCACAAACTGTACCTATTAATAGGAACATTAATAGTATTGTTGAAAAGTCATTTTAAATTTTTCAATCGGCAAAGTACTATTTTCAAACATAGGATTTTGTTGTAGTCTGAGAATTATATACTATACATTAAAATTAAAAAAAAAATTTTTTTTTGATCATTAAATAAAGTAAAATAGAAAATGGTTAATTGGAAAAATTATATATAAATATGAAGAGAATTTTTTAAGTATTTAGATATGTTAATTAATTAAAATAAAATATATTAATAAGAAGTGTATGTTACTACAAGGTGTTAATTCTCAAGCTATTTCAAAATTTTCTTGAATAGAGAGAGGTTTCTGTTAGTAGAAGTTCACAGTTCTATCATTATGTCTCTTGCTTAAATCAGGTTGTAGGTATTATTGTATTGAGTGAAATGTATAGAAAAAAATATAGCTTAAATTTCTGAATTGATTTATTCTAGGAAAACGTGAACTAACTAATGAAAATATCTAAATCATTAGAAAGTTTACTTACGTTTATATTATTAAAGCAGCATTGTACAAGTACTTTTTTAATGAATATTACTTTAAATATTGATGGTTAAACCTGTCTCAATATGATAAAAATACCTGTATTTTTAGAAATTTCTATCATTTGGTGTAAAAAAAAAAATATATATAATGTAAGAATTCAATTGAAATAAAACAACTAGTATTAATGATAAGTAGAGAACATCATTTAAAACATGCCAACATTTTGTTATCATTGTTTGTAACATTTTATCTGTTTGTGATATGTTGTTTATTATTGGTACTTAATTATTGTTATCACTTTAGGTGTTTAGTATTACAATCAATACCATAAATTCTTTAAACCACCTTTTCTCATTCTTGTATAAAGGGTAAGGGGAAAGAATCATGTAACACACTTTGTGTTTTTCAATGGATCATAGAGAAAACATGCTTTGTTCCAGGACTATAGAATTTGTTGAATACCATGGGATAAAAGTAATTTAATTCATTGAAGATTTACTCTAACAGTGAACTATGTTTTTTTCCTATTCTCACATCCTGGAGTAATTTATTGTTTCATGTTTTTTTCTCCTTAACCTTTATATGATATTGATGTCTTACATATCATTCACTCACTGTTGAAATAGTTTGGCTGTGGTTTTGGAATTGATGGTTAGTAGATTTAGTGTTATGGTTATTGGCATGGGCTTTGTTGCATGTTGTGTTTTGTGCATATATGTTTAGTTACTAAGGGATTTGATGAAAACCGACATGGACACTGCGGCTGAACATGCTTTATTGACGGATGAACGTGCTCGAAAAAGCAGTAGTCGGCGAAGTTCTGTTCCTCTTCCATCTACTGCTCAACCTTTGAAGAAGACCTCTTCTTCCCTTCCTGACTCACCTCATGTGAGTTACTCTCTTATTAGTTTGTTTATAGTAATAGGTTTGGAAATAAAAAAAAAAAAATATTCAAAAAGAAATTTTTTTAATTTATTTGAATTTCTCATGTAATAAAAACAGCTCTTTAACTTTACCATATTTTTTGAAAATTATTAGTTATCATTATCATTATTTTTATACCCTTTGCATTGTCATAAGTTGCCATGATATTTGTTGTTCTTGATGTTTCAAAATATTTTTTTGGTTATCATTTTACTGTATCAGTTTGTATATAAATTTATATTACCATCAAAGATCCTAGCCAGAGGCTTACAGATTTTGAAGTATTGATGGATTCCAAGCTTAAAGCGCTTAAGATTTATTTTTCCTTTTTCATTATTATTCCACTGGTTTAAAATAGTTTATTTCTCTCTTATGATCTTCCCCATAACTTTGGCACTAGTACTTTAAAGAAAAGCAAAATGTATGTCAATTATTTATTTCAAACTCATTAAAAAAATATGACCATAATTTCTTTCCCAACTTTTATCTACTTCAGTTCTCAATTTATTTTTATTCTTGGTGCTATGATTCTGAGAAAACATGTGTCTTCCATCCCATCTTCCTCCAATCTTTTCTTGAACAAGTATCTGCCATCTGATATTCCCACCATCTTCTGAATAACCTTTGCTTCATTAAGCTACCTCAGACATAATGTTCCACATTTACCACAGAATCGGTCCTCGAGTAGGCACACATGGCATCCTATTATTCTACATTTTGCTTCTCTCGCGAATGAGGCCTACCTGGGTTTTGGACACATCCAGTGAAGTTCCTTATTCATGCAATTCCCCACTGCTCATGCCAATTTAGTTTATTCATTGGTGGGGTGACAAAGCTGTTTTTAATTCTCAATTTCATTATTATCTTCATTAATTTATCTCTATTTATATTATAATCTCGTTGCTAAAAATTTGTAAAATATGGTACAAGTATTTGGCATTTCCATTAAACAACATTCCTCTATTCTAGAAGTTTGGTCTCTGGTTTATATACCGGGTATATAACATTTCTCAGACCTAAAATAAATTTTTTATTTTTAATTTTCTTCATTGTAATTTGCAAAGATATGCCACTTTAATTGTCCCCATTTATTTTTTCTATTTTATTTTTTTTTTTATCTGGATTTATTATCACATTCTTCTATACTTTGGCGTTTTCTTTTTAGTCTAAATTTCTAACATTAGGTTGTAAATCTCTTCAAATAAATTTTATCTGAAATTCTTGGCTATTTCTGCGTCAATACCACTCAGACTGAAGAACTTGATTTATTCTTCAGGGTGACTATCATATCCAAAAAATCTCGATTGTCTGGAGCTTCCCTGTCATTGTTGTTGATTCCATGTTGTCTGATCCTGAAATAGGCACCATGCTATTTGGGAGTAATTACTCACAACATTCATTTCATCAAATTGCAGTTCTTATGAACATACATGCTTTTGTATAATTTGCTTATTGTCTCTTTATCATTGTAATTTTGAAGTATTTCTAGCTTGCTATTTTCTAAATTTCTAATTTCCTTTCTATAAACCACCCTGTGACCCTTATCGTGAATATATATACTTACATCCAGAGGAAGCATTCTTTCGGAGAGATTAAGTAATTCTGATGCCACTTTTTCCTATAGTTTTCATTTCATTTGCAATCAATATTTCATGTTTATTCAATGTATTAATGACTCATACTTCTCCAATCCTATTGTTTGTTCCATGATTATTTTAACTACATTATTTAGCAAGAAATCATATTCTTAAGAGAATATTCTGTAGGAATCTTCATTTTCTTATCCGCTGTCCTCTTTTGGTAAATATACAGTGATGATTGAGGTTATAACAGTCTTCTTGTTATTATCACACTGGCTCTCTTAAAGAAAGAAAGTTATTTATCTTTTCACACCACCCTGGTCATGTCATTTTATATTCATGATTTCAAGAAATGAATTAAGAAAATCTATCAAAGAAAAATTATTATTGAGTTTACAGAAAGGTTATATTGTGCTGCATCAAATAACTGTAAGATGCTGGCAAAATCCTCATGGGTCAGAAAGTCACAATTTTAGGAAAAAAATAAGTTTATCTTTATCTTACAAGTACCTAATGTTTTCTTAAAACATTAAATACTGTTCACGAATCAGGAATGTTATCAGGGCTCATTGCATGATTCCCAACTATATCCTCTGGCTATGAAGGAAAATCCATTGGACAATTTTTCATTTTAGTTAATGGAAAAATTCTCTAATGCTACAAATAATAATATTATTACTTAATTCAATGTGAATTTTGTTGGGCTGGAGTTTATTATTAATCAATTAACTTTTATTTGTATTAATTCTCATTACCCAATTCATAGATTATTTGTTAATTCAATTTTAAAATATAGCATATTATAAATTTGTCTATTTTTTATTTATTTATTTTTTTATGTAAATGCATTCTTTGTGTAATTAGGGATAGAATATTGGTATAGGGTTCTTCTTTAATGAACAAAATATTAAATAATAAATGTTATCGACAAGTTATGAAACATTTTATTATTAAATAAAGGGGATGAAAAATTTGTAGTACAGCATACAATGCAGCTTGATAAATCTTAATTTCTATCATTATTTCTGTTTCATAATGATGTTTCAGCAGCTTTTACAGTTTGACCTATGATTTTTGTAGTTCTTCTGAATCATTTATTAATTTATTTGTGTGGTTTTATCTATCAACCATTCAATTTTTATATAGAATTTTACTTTTTAAAGATTTTTGTTTTTGTTCTATGCTTGATATAGTTAATCAAATTAAAATCAATTAATCTTTTGAATTTGACATACTTCATAGAACATTTAATCATTTTAGTCTCTAAATTATTAGGAGGTAGTTTTTTAGTTGAAAACATTCATAATTGATCATTTTACAGGACTAGACTGTCGACTGAGTTGATTGATTTGTGTTAATTTTGTTACCTGTGTTGAATAAAACATTTTAAGTAATATGTTTCAACTAACTTTCTTTTTTATCTCTAACCTTTCATTGGTTTGGTTAATGATGCATGGCTGATACACTAATTATTTATTTTTTCCACACTCACCCTTTTGCATGTCTCTATAATTGCTTTTAATATTTTTTTCACGCTTAAACTAGATAATATTGCTTTAACATATTAAATATAAATATTAACTGCTGCTGCTGGTTAATAAAAGTTTCAAATACTATCAAACTTATTAGACACCTAATGGATATAGTTTATTTCAACTTCTCTCACTTTTTCTCTCTTAAAAAAAATATGTGTCCAGAACTTTAATATTAATCCTTAGATTCATAAAAATTATTTTAATTTACTAGAGCAATAAGATAGCTTAGTAGATATTCTTTTATATGCTGAAAGAACTTCTTTCAAATCATCGCTAAATGCTACTAAACTTTTTTTCAAAACCTTTAGATTAATCAGGAGTTTAATGATCTATGTGTCCATGGTTGTGTGGCTAGGGTGCTAGTCTAAAACACCAAAGGTTGTGAATTCTAATCCTAGTCGTAGTAGGACTTTTCAAGCATGCGAGGGAGAGGGGCTGAGTGGATTAGTGAGCGTTGTTATGAATGAGACCAAGAAACCAGATGACCAGAAGCTTAGAAGAACATAATTATGAGTTGGTGTCTCTGGGTGTTAACTTAGCATTAATCTCCTGCCCCTCTCTGACTCGAGAAATCGCTTTGTAGCCAAAAATGGTGAGGTAGGAGTGAATCATGAAATTTAAAAAAAGATAAATAATTGGGTTATTAAATGGAGATTCATTACTACCTCCGCCCTGGTATGTGAGACCTGTCAGTCACAAAAAATAGGCATTAGGAGTGATGACCCTTCTCTATAAAATATCACCGAGAATCACGGAATCTTAGGAAACCATACCGTGCAGCCAAGGGTCTCCAAGGCCTGTCGTGCCTGCTGAAAAAAAAAAGTTTTATGCATTATTGGGTCTGTAATTGATAAACAAAAATCATTTGAATGGAAGATAAAGCCACACACTACAAGCTATGCTCATCAATCATCTCAAACATCAATACCAACAATATTTCTAATATCAAATATTAAATACAAAATTTATAAATAAAAAATGTTCCTTAACAATCTCATTCTAAAACATGACTTTTGTAATTATTATGTATATTTTTTTGTAAACCTGATTCTATCCTGTATAGATTACCTTCTCTTGAATACCAGTTAATACAATTTTATTGTACCATGTTTCTTGATCTTCTGGTGATGCTACATTATCTTCAATGTTTATTCATTAATTACTCCTGTAACTTTCCTTCCTTATCAACTCTAGTTCCTCCGATTTCTCAAAAATTGTCTTTTTCCTCTTTTAAATGTGTTCTCTGGCTTCTTTCATGCTTATTATAAGTTATATACAAGGCGAAGCAAAGGAAGTTAACTTTTCAAAGACAATATCTATTATTTAATATTTCACTGTGTTAACAATTCATTAATTATTTCAGAAATTATCCAAAATAATGGAAGCTCTGGAACCTAAACCAGGACCAAGTCATGAATCAGATGAAACAGACAAGTTAGTTTCATTATATTTAATGAATATGTTCAATATTAAAATAGTGTTTTTAAATCAGTTGGATCATTCATATATTTATATTTTATAAAAATATAGGTCAGAAGAGGATAAAGAAAAGAGGAAAATTCAGTTTGGTGAAGATGATGATGGCATGTATGTAGATTATGTTTAATATTTTATATACAAATTTTTCTCTTTTTTTAATGTTTACATTTATACATTTTTTTATTTATATATATTTTTTATTTATACATTTTAAATTTCAGGGAGGAAGATGACGACGACTCATCTTCACTTTCAGGTAAAAAAACAAAATATGTTTTTATTTCTTATATTAATTTGAATATCTACTTGTTAAAACTCAATATGCTAAAAACTGAATGTTGCTATATCTTATTATTTATTTATAGATGAACCATTGCCTCCTTCATTAAAAACAAGATTTATAAGCATCATAAAGTTTATTATTGCTTTCGTCAATAGCATTATGGTTACAATCACTGTATATTTAAACAGATTTTCAAGAGATTACCGATTTGTTATGAAAACTCTTACAATGAGAAAAAACAACTGAAGGTAGGAGAAATCATCATTAGAAATTTGATTCAGTACTGAAAGAAAGTATACTACATTTATCAAACTGTTGTGATTGTAGTCAACCAAGAACTTCGGGAGCGGTATCAGACGTGGATCAAACAAAATGTGGGAACCTCTCCCTAGTATACTCACACTGAAATCTAAATCAAGGTGTTATTTTTTTCTTATTTCATGTTATGATATATTTGAATAGTCAATGTCTAGTTTTATTAAAACTTTTTATGATTTAAATTTCTTTAATATTTATATTTAAATGAAGGATTCAAATTTTTTATTCAAGGAATAACTTAATATTGAATATTTTAATGTGATTATTCTAAGGATCATTAATAAAATTGAAAAAAATAAATAAAAAATACATCTGTTGAACCTTAAAATTTTTCTTTGTTTTATATGTACTCATCGTCATGGAGGTTAGGTAATGGTGCAATGGTCACAATCTAATGGTGAATTTATTCTGCTATATCTCTAGCTAGTGTTGTAATATTTCTCATCTAAATGATAATCTTGCTCCTCAGTTGACTGTCAATTCTTCTTTTTTATAAGTTAATTATTTTTAGTATAATTTGTCCTTTTTTGTCATGGGATTCTTCCAAGAAGCTTTATTATTGTAGCTCATTGTAACAGGAGCACATTACTTACAATTGTATTAAAATAAAAATAATCACAATTTTTTCTATAGTCTGTTTTATCTATGTGTAAGAAAAAACTTTTTTATTTAGTCTGCTAAAGCTGCTGTATAGTGGCTCAATTTTGTTTTCAGAAGAGATTATATTGTCTCAAATGAATTATACTTGGATAAAATTTCATCTATTTTAATAAATGAGAATTTGCTTAGACTTTCTCCATTTTTATTTTGGTCGCTGGGAAATCAGGCGTGTCTGTAAATCAGGATTCTGGTTCATCGAATTACATTATATGCTCAATATACTAGTATAACAAGTACTTAAACATTATACATCTTAATTAGTGTAGTACTCATATCTTTAAATGTTAAGGATGTAATCGTTATTCTAAATTTTAGAATTTAACTTAATAATTTAAGAGAAATTTAGTTTACTTTAGTTGTATTTAGTAATTTATATAAAAACTCAGTTGTTATGGAAATGAGTAGTTTGTCCCTATTACAGTCCTATAATGGAAGAAGATATCAAGGATTTAGTAGAAATTCCAACTACCAAAAAAAAAGAAAGGTTGGTTATTCTTGGCATGTCAAACAGTTTTGATATAATTACTTTTCAATTTTTCACCTCTCCTTTATTCTCTTTCATAATATTCTACTACTATTATTGCCTTGTTTTAATCACTTTGCTTTCATAGTTATTTTATTTTTATTTTTCTCTTTATTTATTTTACTTGATTTATAATTCCATTCTGTGATAAAAGATATAAATCTTAATTTATTTCTATCGATTACATATTCATGCTCAAAGCTAATGAATGCATTCTAATATTAATTAATGATATTTATAAATATATATATATATATATATATATATATATATATATATATATATATATATCTTATCTTGTTTTCTCTTCTTTTTTATTATATGTTATTACATTATTGAGTTTTAAAATTGAAGATGATCATGTTGGATTTGAACTTTATTGTACAACTAGGCAACACCCTTGCCTTTTTACTTTTCGATTTCATGGAGAAGAATGCTGTAAGTTAAGTCAGGCACCTTGCTCAACTGCACAATCCACTTAGTGGACTATGCTGATGACTGTGACATTGCTGCTACAACAGGAGTTGGAGGAAATGGAGCAGGAATCTTGGATCTTATAAATTTGTGAGGATGAGAGTGGCTTCAAAATATCTCAATTAAACTTTTAAAATTAAAGTATTTCCACTACCAATGTGTGCTTCTTTGGTCTGACAAGGCAATTAAGGAATAGGTATCAAGCGAACCTATACAAGTCGCTGATGCATCAAGTCATTACATATGGATCAGTGGCTTGGGCTTTTACCATTATGGACACTTTTTAATATTCAAACTCTCTTCCCCATTAAAGTATCAGTGTAAAAAAACATGTAGGTAACTAGTTGGTTATGCATGAAACTGCCCGTTTAAAAAGTTGTATCGAGAAGAATTTTTAATTCTTTTACAATAGGATAGCATCCGGAGAAAGAAAAGAAACTATCTAGTCTGTACAATGATAATTATTATGAGAGAATGTGCAGCAAACAGGTTTCCCAAACAGTACTGATACATGACTAGAGGAGATACATGCCAAGAGAAGACTGACAGCAGAACTTCTGGTGCTCACATAACCTCTATAAAGTGGTAATGTGGCTTTTGGAAAAACATGGTCATTGAGCGCAATTTTAAAGTAATAACCTACTGAAACAGCTGTTGGCCTGAAAATAGTCTTGATTCAAACTATGTACAGAACCCAAGACTCTTAATTGGTTGTAGTAATACAGGTTTTTTTAAAAATTTAATTATATATATTTTTTCATTCTGTTAATTTTCTGGTTGTTTTAGTAAGATGTGTTAAATTTAGTTACATAGATTTTAATTGAGTTATATTGTTTACTTTGTTTTCTGTGTCATTTCTTTTTAAAAAATCATTTTATCTAATACCTTCCGTCATTAATCTTTTGATATTATGCTCTATACATTTACACTATTTTGATGCACATAAATTAAAAAACAAAACAAAAAAGGCATGAATTTTTTCCTAAAAGATTTATTGTACATTCTAATTTCCGCTTGTAATATAGCTTTATATTTTCCTTTTTTAACTCATATATATGCAAGTAAATAACTTAGCAAGTAAATATTGAGTTTAAATTTCTTTCTTTATATAGATTGTTACACATTTGTTTTATCTTTATTTTTAATCATTAATGATGAATGTTTATACTAAATATCTGTTTGCACGAGTAATATATTAATGTATTATATATTAATTATATTATATATTAATGCAGTCATGATTGTTTATATGTTTTATTCGGTTCTATTATTTTTTGAAGAATTAATTTCAATGTTAATGCTGGTTGACTTAGTTGACTAATTATCTGTTTGGAAATATGAAATTACAGAAAAAATTATATTTATGTTGCAAATAGTTGAACTTTTTTCCTTATTTATATATACCTTACTAGCTAATTATGTGATTATTGATAATCGCTTTTATTTTATATATTCTTTTGTAATAAAAAGAAAGTCAGAACTACATATTCAACTTTTAAATTTATTTTTATATCCTATATCTATTTGTATATTTTAAAAGTTTATGTTTTAGATTTTTTCAAAGCTAAGATTTTTTCTTCCTGTATTGTCTGAAAACTTATAATTTTGTTTGATTTTTATAGTTAATTAGAACTGTGATTTATATTTGTCTATTGTGTTTGCAGCCCAATGTCAATGCAAGCTTTTGAAGAGGTTGATGAGCTAGATAAAAAGACACAGCCACCTGTTGTGAGGCTTGTGATGGCTATCTGGTATGTGATATTATCTCACTCTGAACTCGTTTGCTACTTCATTATCTTTCTGCACCAGATCCGATCACCAACAATCTTATCTTTGCCACTCCCACTCATGGTATTCCTTTGGGCACCCTCACTGTTCCGAGGCCTTCAAAGACTTTTTGGGTTACCATCATCGCTTACACAGAGGTATTGTCTTTCATTTTAGCAATTACTTTTCTTTACCTATGAATTGATGTGATTGTGGTTGTAGACATTTCTTCTATTCTATGTATGAATACATAATTAAATATGAAAACCTGGATATTCTTGTATGTCTGTAGCCTAAAGAAGGAGGCTATCAACTTTAGCTTCTTTTAACTCAATAGGATAATGTTGATAATCAGACAACTATAATTATTTTCATGTATATATTAATAACATATTATACTTGATTTATCAAGTGTATGAATGTAATAAGTATATTTTTCAATCTCCGAAAAATGATCTCAAATCAATAGGTCTGGAAGGAGTAATAAAAAATGACTTGGCATCCTTATTCACAGCAATAATTCACCTTTTGCAAAAATTTCACTTATCACCTTGGTTTACATGACTGTTGGGGCAAGGGACTTTTCTCAATCGAAAAACAAACCTTTCCCCGTCAGACGGCTGGGTGTTTAAAATAAGAATG
The DNA here is from genome assembly GCA_023052935.1 of Piezodorus guildinii. Lineage (NCBI taxonomy): Eukaryota > Metazoa > Arthropoda > Insecta > Hemiptera > Pentatomidae > Piezodorus > Piezodorus guildinii. Next base: position 115,682,382 of record CM041292.1, on the reverse strand, counting down.
GTGAAAAAAGATTAAAACCACCTGGTGCTTCCTTCACTTCGGCTTCACAGAAATAAGATCAATTTCTTGATAACAGGATTATTTCACGAAAAAGAGGTGGGATAGTGTTTTTCTGGCTTTAAAAAACAACTCACCACAATGTTCACACTGACGCTAGTAACATATGTTGTTTTTTTTAATAAAACCCACGCACATAAAAAACAAAAGAATATCTGTTATCTTGATAAAATAAATAAAATTATAATCAGTTGTTAATTTGGGCTTGAACAATGACTCTTTAATTATTATTGTACAAAGTATTATAAGAATAAGGTTTAAAATATTATTATAATATACTGCAATAGTAAGTACAAAAAATTTTAATAGATTTTTGTGAAAATTAGGTCTTTTTTTTTACTAGAAATAGTATAGGAGAAATGGACATGGAACAAAAAATTAAAATTTAATTAAAAGTAATTTAGATGAGGAGGATGGTTAGGGGTGTGGTCATTAAATAGAAACACAATAAAACAAGCGCTATTTTAATTATGTGCCGACATTTCGGCCTATACATTGTGCCTACTTCTTTAGACACCGTTTCAGAGTCAACTCTGATGAAGGCCCACAATGTAGGCCGAAACGTCGGCACATAATTAAAATATCACTTGTTTTAATGTGTTTCTATTTAATGACTGCACCTCCAACCATCTTCCTCATCTAATTTCTCAAAGGTCTACGAAACTCCATCATTAAAAGTAATTTAGGTAACTAGTAAAATTTTAACAGCTATTAAAACTGTCGGCTATTGATGATTATTTGCTGGAAATGAAGCCGAAAAATGTAGAAGCTGAAAGGGTCTTTTTGGCAGCCACCTATGTTTATAGCTCCATTACAAGTCAACGTGTGGGTGACGCGATTAACACTATTTGTTTTCTATGATCCTTTTTCTAAAATCAAAATGGTTTTTTGATAATGTATAATACAGTATAATTATTGAAAAACAAATATTGTCAGTAGAATAATTCAAAGATTTATACTTATAATACAAGCTCATTATTGTGATAATTATGCCATTCATTAGACAATTTCATCAAGTGATGATGCTGTCTATCATAAATATAAGACTTTTTTTTATCATTCTCAAATAATTTAATATTATTTGTTATAAAAATTCCCACCTCAGTTAATTACCCAAGGTTAATTATATTAGATTTTATAAAATAACTTAATAATAATGATTAAACTGTCTGAGAAAGTGAAATCTAGGAAGACATGAGCAGTAGCGTATCTCTGTCTTCCTAGATTTCAACAGATTTGTACGCAGTGTTTCATATAATTTATTACTTAACACCGTGTCATTAGTGAGCAATTTATCTAAAACAAATTTTAGAATTGTTTCAGAAGTTCCTCTACTGCCATCTTATAGGATACTTTAGCTTGCATAAATCCAAGAAAATAATATCTGTTTACTTACATTTATTCAAAGCACCTAAAAAACAAAAACACATGTATTGTTTTAATGAATGATACTGAACTGAATAGATGGCATGATGAAATTAGGCACCATCAACGACTCATGGTCACATTCACATAAAATGTAACGCATTCAATGTACCTACTCATTAAATTGAACTATTTTTGGCCTTAAATTGGTATAATCAGATCAGGTAAACGTTTGATGCAGCCGGATTGCAATCCCTAGTGGTGTACCATTTTGACTTTTTCTGTGTTTTTTTTCTGTTGAGCCCAAAAGTTTGTATAATGGTTAAAATAGTTTTATAAATATTATTAAAATTGTATAAATCAACCATTTTATCAGTTAGTTTCAAAACAAATTCCATGTATAAATGTTAATATAATTATATTTTATATAAAAGAAATTTATGTATGAATTTGATGATTTTTGTATTCACAGATAGTGGTTATACTGAAGTGCATGTTCCAATTTGAAATGATTCCTTGGAACTCAAAGCTGATTCCAGACAATACACCTTTTGCTCTTCCAAGAATTTTAGGCATTGAGAGGCAGCCAGGAACATATGCTTATTATGACTTACTTTTGCTGCTAGTAGTGTTCTTCCACAGGTCTGTAGTGAGGAAAACTGAATTACTGCTGTGTTATATATGGTTCTTTACTGAGTATGTTTCTGTACAGGTTGATGCTCAAATCTCTTGGCTTATGGAAAGTGTCTTCTTATTCAACTGGACCAAAAAGCTCAATTGATTCAGACATATCAGGCTTAGAAAGCTATAAGACTGATGAAGGGAGTATGCAGGATGGATCTAAGAATATTGATAAAACAGTCGATAATAAGGGGGATGCTATTGTGGCATTAGTATCTGAAGGCAATGTACCTCCGGAATTAGAACCTCGTCATTCTTCTTCAAAAATGCAGTTGAAGTATTATTGAACTCTTTTCAATTTATATTTGTTTTTAGTCTTTTAGAAAAAAATAATATACATATACATATATATATATATATATATATATATATATATATATATATATATATATATATATATATATATATATATATATATATATATTAAAAGCAAGTAAAACACAATTAAATGATACACATCATTTTCTATTAAAATACAGCCGGGATCACCTGTAGCCTAGTATCATAACAGCCTTCTATGCCTAGGTCACGGGTTCAGGTGGCCCTAGGACATTTTAATGGGAATAAAAAATCATTAGTTACGCCATCCTTCATAGAGGACATAAAAAGGTTAAAGATCTCTATCCTAATTAAACCTGGATAGGCTAAATTTATGACTCCCACTGTAGCATAGAAGTGGCATTAAAAAAATAAACAATAAAATTCAGCATATACAAAATTAATTCAAAACATTAAATACGAAATTAATACATTTATTACTTTCACTTACTATATATAGTAATATATATCACTTACTATATATAGAAGGGAAAGGGATTGCGATTGTGAAAATTTTCGAATTCCAGTTTTTAACGGAAATACTCGTTTTAGGGTCTTCTAAGTCCAAAAGGTCTGTGTGTGTGTGGTATCTCCTAGGCAGAAACGAAAAGTCCTATGAAACTGAAATTTCATATTTAAGACAACTATACGCCCGAGATGTTACAAAAACTTTTTCATCAAAATCAGCTAACCAGAAGAGCCACTTTATACCATGCCTATTGCACCTTTTTATGATTTTCTCAAAAACGGTTCTGACGATTTTTATTAAACTCGCTATATCCATGTAAAATTTAATAGGCTTAATGTCATGTAGGTTTCATTCTGATTAAAATAGTTTGACGGGTTTAAATGCCGATATTTTAATTTTTTTTCTTCTAAAGTACCTTTAATTTTGTTGATTCCATAAAAATAACTATATTATCTTGTTACCACTGATGAAAAACAGCTAAATATATGAATTGAATAAATTTGATACCCAACTAAAGGAAAAAGCTGAAATAATATTTTTTTAATGCAATTTTTTGTTTTTGAACATAAGAACAGTATATGCATGTGTAATACACGGTTGGAAAACTAAAGATTTTAGAAAAAAATATAATCTAATACACAAGCTTGTAAAAGTTTGTAAAGAGTGATGAAAAACCAATAAAACTAATTGATTATTTTAGATGATAATATAATTGATTTTTTAATAAAACACGTGTTTCTTTAGAAATTAAATTTTATTAATTTTTTAAAAGTTTTAATAATTTCTATCTCTAACTGCATTTTAAAATTCTTTAGTCGATTTTTAAAACGGAGGTAACTGAAAGTCTTGTGTTGCCCGCACCAGATTTTTTTAAAAATTATTGTTATTGCTATATTAATAATCAGACTATATTGATGTTTTACTATGCAGTCTCAAAGCTTAAATATTCATTTTAAATAATTCTTAAAGTAAATAATTGTTATAATGAAAAATATAAAACATCATTTTTAAATTTTACTTTACATCGATATGCATGTATATTTATAAATATACATACAACAAGTGATAAAATATAACATTTGATTTCCAATTAAAAATCACAAATTTAAAAACAAAGTCAAAAGTTAATTTTTTTTTATTCTGGAGAGGTAATTAAATTATGTATAAAATAAATTAATAATCTTCTTTCTTCATTTATGAAGATATTCTATATTAAATTCTATAAGATATTCTATATTCTATATATTATATTATTGAAGACTTTGACATCATCTGCATCCAGTAGACCTACCTGAACCCCAGATTAAGATTCAGCATTATTGGTTACCAAACTTTTAGAAGAGACCGCATTGGACAAAATAAGGGAGGGATACTAATGATGATTCCTCATGATTTCCCAGCCCAGGAAATTCTTCCAAATGATCTTCCACAGAACATAGAATGCGAAATAATAGGTGTTAAAATCCAACTGGAAGACTGCCAACTAAAGGTCTTCAACTACTACTGTCCAAATTTTGTATTTCATTTTATTTTATATATACCTTTTTTTTTAAAGATAAATTATATGTATCATTTGATTATGTTTCACATACATTTTATATCTTTTACTCCTAAAATGTTCTGTATATATTTGTTTGTAAATATTGTAATTATCATTATGAAAGATTTTTAAACCGTCACATTATTTCTTAGCTTATTTTTCTTTAATATTACATGATATTTTTAAAATAGCACAGATAAATTTTTCTTTTTTTATTATTTTTCAATATCAATATTTTCAGGACTCGTAAAGCTTTCTGGCCATTTATCAAATCTTTTGTGGTATTATTAAAACCAACTGGTAAAGTTACTGATGATGTTTATGCCTACATGTTTTTTTGTGATTTTTTCAACTTCCTAGTTGTGATATTTGGATTTGCTTCATTTGGAGTAAGTTTTTTCTTTTAATTATTGTTTTAAAGTGTTTTTACATCTGGAAAATATTGCAGGATTTTGGTTTAAAAAAAAAAAAAATTACTGCATTATTGTTATTATTATTTCATTTATATAGTCTCCGTTACTATTCATACATTTCTGCCAATGTTTTGGTAACTTTTCCATTCCCTCAAAATAGAGTTTCCCATCTTTTGAATTGATAAACTCCATAAACATCTTTTCTAATTACCTTTGTCTTTTAAATTTTTTTTCAACTGAGTAGTGGTCCAGTTAAAAACAAAATGATAAACCATAGGCAAGAGGTCTGGGGATTAAGGTGGATATGACAAAGTTTCATGGAAAATCGGTGAACAACAGTTTTTGTGATGTCACTCATATGACATGTGGCTGGACTTTGTTATACATCAAAATGGGCCCCTTCCAATTGACCAAAGATGGCTTCATTATTGCCGATTTCTGATGTATTGCATTACTTTGGTTGCAATACAAGTCAGCATTTAAGTTTTTTCTAGGATTTAAGAGCTGTAGTACAGTAAACTCTCGTTATAATCAACTCCAAGGGACTAGAAAATTCTCTGTTCGTTATAAAAGAATTCATTATAACCGAAAAATATATTGTATGTACATATATGTCTTGGTATAAATTCAGGTGGTTAAAAAGTTATATATTTTCAATACAGCAGTCACTTTCAGGCACATGTTTATTTAGAAACTACAAAAGCAGTTAAAACTATGCACTATGTACATATCTATCATGTTTCACATTTTACATGTATATATAATACATATAATACATTAAGATTTCCTTGCTCCGTGCTCCACTATGACATTTTTGTCCTTTGAATTCCAAGGTACCGTCGGATAACAGGTTTAAAAATACACCAGCCTCGTCCATATTAAAAACATTTCTTGCATCATATTTTGTGTACTCTGGCAAAAACCTTTCCAGCCAACTATCGACGTCGCTTTGGTTTACTTTATTTTCTTCGCCAGTAACTACCAGTGATGTTATCCCATGACGTTTCTGAAAAAGCCAAAGCCAGCCAGATGAGCACTATAAGTCTGAGATGCTCAATTCATTAGTTATTTGACGTGAGCTAATATTAGGTCCTATTAGCTAATATTAGTCTCTCCAAAAGTAGTTCGTTAGTTCGTTATAAGAGAATAATTTGTTATAAACGAGGAGAAATATAGTTTTTTATTCATTTTTCAAGGGACCGCAAAGATAGTTCGTTATAAACAAGTGTTCGTTAAAAAGAGGGTGTACTGTATATCAAACCAATGGAAGCCCACCAAACAGTAACCATCATCTTTTTTGATGAGTTGTGGACTTTAGAAAATGTTTTGCTGCTTTTCCTATGTCGAGCCACTGTCCAGAATGTCTACTGTCATGGTGAAGTGTCAACTTTTCATCACTAGTAACAATTATGGATAGGAAGGGTCATTTTTGTTTTGGTAAATAAGTGTATATTAAACTTCATAACCCTGATTCTTTTAATGGCTGTTTGAAGTGTGTGGAACTGAACTTTCAAGCTTTTAATTTTTCCAATCGCCTTGAGGTTGTCAACGATGGTTGATTTGCTAAATTTAAGTTTCCCAGAAAGTTCTCGAACAGTTGTTCTGAGGTTTTCTTTCACCAAAGCCTGCAGAGGCTTCATCTTTATCAAGAGAGGAAATCCTTCCATGAGCTTCTTTGTTTTCAATGCTGGAGTCTCCCTCTTGAAATTTTTTGAACAACTTCATTGATGTTTCAGGCCGTCTGGACCCCATGTTTCTGATAAATTTTAAACTTGTAAAAAAAAAAATTATACGGGTGTCATAAGTTTACATTTAAGTAAAGACTGATTTCTTTTTAAGCAGCAAAATGCTAAAAAGCTAAACAAGCCCTAATGTTTGGAAGAGGGCTAATAATTGTAAACATTTCAACAAATGAATAATCCAGTTGTAAATGTAATCAGTTTAGAGGGGTATTTTTAACTCTAAATCCTGCATTATTTTTTGGACAAGCCAATACATTCTTAAACGGACTATATTGATGTTAAAACAGAATATGTTGCAGAGCTATTTTTCCACAGATCATTTTATTGCATCCATCTTGGAAAACTATAACATATTAATTTTGTAATTTTTTTTTCTTTTTTGTTGTAATTCTGCTTGAAGATATGAATGAAATACTAATATGAGCTAAAAAAAAAAATTGAATTTATGTTTTTGGTTTTCATTTATTTTTTTACTTTCACTTACCTATATAAAAAAAATGTATAGTAAGGAAAAGTATTGTGATCATGAAAATTTTCAAAGTCCAGTTTCCTACGGAAATACACGTTTTAGGGTCCTCTGGATCCAAATAACCAAGTCGTAGGAAAAGGTAAGTGTGTGGTAAGTCTCACACGAAAAGTAGTAAAAAACTGTTCTCTAACAATTTTGAATAAACTTGCTATATCAATGAAATGAGCTTTGATATAATATAGGTTTCGTTCTGATTGAAAATGTCTGACAGGGCTTAAATGCCGATATTTTAAATTTTCTTCCTCTAAAATATCTTTAATTTAGCAGATTAGAAAAAATTACCTACCAAATCATCTTGATAAAACTTAAATGTATTTTTCCTTTTCCTTATTATATATATATATAGTAAGTGAAAGTAAAAAGCAGATACAACTAACTGATTTTTGTTGATAATAATATAATAGTGTAACAAAGTTTATTGGTTAAGAGAACAATTAACTCCAATATCTAAGTTGTTAAATTGACATTTATTGGTTGCCAAATTTCAATTTAAAAAATGCCTCCTTTGAAGTTATTTATTTAATATACTTTTTCCTTTATTTACTCATTCAACAAAGCCGAAGCTAAGAATAAATCTGATACTGAAAATTTTCTATATTACTGCTCAAAAATAATTAAAAAAATGTCTCAATTTATCTATCTCAGGGACAGAACAGAGTAAAAACGTTGATTCAAGAAAATTCAGTGATGTATCCATCACACATTACCAGTTTGTGGTAACTTATTGCTAATCTTTAATTGAGAATAATGGATATATTAATACAGCAACCTCTTGTTATTGTCAATTTTCGCATACCATAATAATCTATCATCTTTTGCGGTTACAATGGACAGGATTTTAATACTGTACTGGAGTGAAAGTGATTTCAGGTTATCATGATAAACATCAATAACTATTTGAGAATACTAAATATATTTACTATTATAAGTTCAAAGTACTCAAGGGCATTCACTTAGTAATTTGAGCCATCAAACATAAAAATTGATCAAACAGCACACAATAACTTTAATACCTCAAATGGATGGATTATTGATTTTTAATAGGATATTAACTGGGTCTTTTTTGTTCATGGGATCTTGATGACTCATTGAGTCATCTAACAAAAATTGTTAAAACTGTTCACTCTAAAACCCATAAAACCTGGTCAGTTAAGCACATAACCTTTCTCTCACTTTGGCTACACCACGATGTATGTTAATATTTTTAAAAATTATTTATATCATCAAATTTATCAAATAGAATAAACTAAGGGCTAAGGCCCTAAAACTGGTCATTGGAGAAAATTTGTATTGAAGGTTATGCCTTTATCCCTTATTGTCATTTGTTACCTTTGTTTTCTTATATTAAATGCCCTTGCATACATTTGCTCTCTGTGTATTCAAAATTTTGTTATCCTAATTTGAAGCATAATTCAATTGTCTATAAAGATTTTTAAAAAAACAAAACCTAATTGGTTCTATTTTAACAAAGTCCAAAGCAATAAGAAAAGTCCACAGACTCTGAAAATTCAAGATATTTTAGGCAAAAAGATATGAAGTTTATTAACTGTGATCATAGTGTTGCCAAAAAGGAAGGAAGGGGAACATATCGAAGTACTTTTGTAATATGATAGTTTTCAAGTTGTTTTTTTCTTTTCTTATTTAATCATGAAGTGAAAAAACAAAAATTCTTTTCTAAATGTTTTGACTTCTTATCATTAAAAAAAAGTGTTTGAATTTGTTTTTTTATTTCAGTCATCCCAAGGAGATGGGGGTGTATCCCAGTATTTTGAGGAGAACAAAGTGCCTATTCCATTTCTAGTCATGTTGATTCTTCAGTTTGCATTGATTATTATTGACAGAACTCTCTATTTGAGAAAATTTATTTTGGGAAAGATTATTTTTCAGATTATTCTTGTCATTGGTATACATGCTTGGATGTTTTTTGCTCTGCCAGCTGTTACTCAAAGGTGAGAATTATTTATTATATGCCATGTCTACTTACATAGAGAAGAAGAAAGTGAAGTTAAATTAGCCAACATTTCTTTCTGAAAGCATTTAGTAATGATAATGATAACAATTTAGTAATTTACTTTCTATTCTATTCTAGGACTAGATATATTAAGAATATAGAGTTGTATTAGACACCGAGAATTAAATTAAATTGATTTAAAATCAGAGATCACTCAAGAATAAGTACATTATTTAATTCAATTTATTACTTTCACTCAGCTATATATGGAATATACAGTAAGGGAAAGTATTTTCTCTAATTTTTCTGCTTGTGACGAGAACTGCCTTAGTTTTGTGTTCAGCAAGCTGGAGCCCTACTGTTGACAGCTAATTAATAATCATTGTTATGGCCTTGTTTGCATTATACTTTATCTCCTCCAATAGTTTTTCACAAACTACTATGGCTAGATCATCAGCAAAGCCGATCGTAGTTGTGTCTTCTGGCATAGAGAGTATAAGCACTGCGTCGTACATAATTATACAGTATTCCACAATAATGGCCCTAGGACAGATCTATGCGGCATGCCACATGTTATATCGTAAAGTTTCTAACCCGCATCAGTATCATATCTTAGGATCCTATCCGTGAAATAGTTTCCAAGAATGTCTACAAGATACTGTGAAACACCCATCTTTTGTAGTCCTTCCATGATGATGTCCCAACGTGCTGAGTTGAACGCATTCTTGATGTCTACAGTTATTATGGCTCAGTACATCTTGCCACCTCTTTCCTGCAATGGCCACCTTAGCAGCTTGAGTCACAAAGCCGATAGCATCTATCGTGGACCTGCCCTCCCTAAAACCATACTGGTTATTAGACAGTCCTTGGACTCCTTCTGTAAAGGCAGTTAACCTTTTATATAGTATCCTCTCAAATGCTTTACTAGCAGTGTCTAAGAGACAAATTGGTCGATAAGATCCGGAGTTATCCGGAGGCCTTTTCTCCTTAGGAATGAGTACAAGACGTTTTTTCCACTGGGTCGGAAAAATGCTCTCGCAAAGACATGAGTTGAATGCATTTACGAAGAGCTCTGGGCTTGATCTAATAGCCATTTTCAGGGCAAAATTTGGGATGTTATCAGGTCCAGGTGCCTTGAAATCCGTTATCCTCTTGCAGGTTAGGTCCAGTTCTTCGTGCGTGATACTTGCTCCTGAGACTGAACCTTCTCAAAAACGATTTTTAGCCATTTTGGAAACAGCTCTGTTACTTTTTTCTCCAACAACAATGGACAGCTCTGCGGTGACAAGCTTATACTTTTTAGTTAATTCATGACATTTTTATACGGTCTTCCCGATGTGTCTTCATCAACCTCTTCGCACAACTTCTTCCAGCTGTTTCGCTTGCTCTCTCTAATTGCCTAACCGCACCTGGGGCAAGGACATTGAATATAACCGCCTGATGATCACTATGCGAGTAATGTTCACTTACGTGCCAATCGTTGTCATAGGGAATAAGGTTTGCGCTAACCCAAGTCAAATCTATTATTGAGGTATTTCCATTTCTAGAAAATGTCGTTCCCGACAGATGCGGATGTTGACGATCCGACCCTCTGCGCCATAAGGCTAAGCATATTCTCTTCACTCCCCATGATTGGGTGATTGTTCGGGACACCATCCACTGGTCCCCTAGATCCGCAAGAGTTCTCAAATAACATAAAATTTGGTTTAAAACCGAAATTATGGAGCCAAGAACATGAAACAATTTTTTTGGAAATTGAGGTTAGGATTTGAAAAAGAACAATGTTTGTGTTGGGTTTTGTTTATTGGCAACTAGTTTAGTGGCCGATAGACTAGCAGTGGTCCCTTAGACCAGTTACTAGCTACCAGGAATCCAATAATCTGAAAGCTACAATTAATTTGTATGTTTCGTATCACTTACCTTTTTTAAAGATTATGAAATCAAGTCTATGAATTCACAATTCTGACTACAGTCTAACTGTAATAACTCCGTCTCAAGAACACCAATAAACGATTAAAACAACAATTTACTATTAATTGAAGAACACAAAATAGCTAACCTTTTTCCAATTCAGTTCACCTGTGTGTGTGTGTGTGTGTGTGTGTGTGTGTAGTAAGTCTAGTGGAAAAACAAAAAGTCACACGAAACTGAAATTTCATACTTAAGACAATTATATGCTCGAGATGTTCCAGCAACTTTTTCACCAAAATCGGCTGACCGAAAGTGGTACTTTTTTATGATTTTACTCAAAAATGGCTCTAACGATTTTAATTAAACTCATTTCATCGATGTAATATTTAATGGGCTTTATATGATATAAGTTTCATTCTGTCTGAAATAGTCTAACAGAGCTTAAATGGCGTATTTTTGTGGTAACACTTTAGCTAATTTATAATAAATTATTTAGTTTCAGTTCAACAGTTTAATTCTGATGTGAAAAATATATTTTTAATTATCATGCAATATGTTATTCAGCTCTTAGTTATATACTTATTTTATGTTGTATTATAGAATTCATTAAATTTACATCTGTATATGTGCTTGCCATATATCATATACTATTATCATATAGACATCAGTATGCATTAAATATTCTGCTTATAATAGATTTTTTTTTATAATATACTTTAGTCCACTTATTATTATTTCATGGATTTTTAATATTAAAATTATATATTTCAGGAATTTTAATGCTGCTACCCCTCCGCAAATGTGGTACATGGTGAAATGTTTGTACCTTCTACTCTCTGCATATCAGATTAGAGTTGGCTATCCTACTCGAATATTGGGAAATTTCCTTTGCAAGAGCTATAACTATATTAATATGTTCCTGTTTAAAGTGTAAGATAATTCAATATTTTAATATTTATTTATATAGAACAAATAACATCATTTAAATTTTAGGTTTCAATTATTACAGTTTTTTTGAGCTGTATTAAATTTCCTTATATAAATATTCAAAGTTAATATTTATGGGATTCTAAGTTGAAGTCTTGTTTTTTTTGTTATATGAGTGTGGGATTTGTACTTATTAAAACCACATTCTTCTACCTCTTTGTTCCTGTTCTCCTCCTCACAACCACTGTTAAGTATTACATTAAGGCTAGGCTATTTGCTGCATTGAGTTGAGCTACCTTCTGGCTGCCCATTCTTCTTGATTACTGCTGCTAGACATTAGACGACTGTCTTGTGCTCCTTGGAGCTTGGCTATGTTATCAACAGACGGTGTTGTCAGAACTCTACTCTCTCCATCTTGTATCAGAAAAAGCTACTTGTTCCACTTTGTCTTCTTTTACCAGAACTACTCAACATTGTTTTCCAGTGTCCAGCTTAAAGGAAATTGCTTGAATATGTTTTTGTGGGCAAGGTTGTTCTCCTTTTAATAAGACTTAGTCAAATTAACCAACTCCTTAAGATACATAATGCACCTGATATCAAAATAAATATATAAAACAATTTTTTTGTTTAGGTTCATGATGGTTCCTTTTGTATTTGAACTGCGAGCTTTGATGGATTGGATTTGGACTGATACTTCAATGACTCTCTCAGACTGGTTGAAAATGGAAGATATATTTGCCCATGTTTTCCAACTAAAAGTAAGTATAGATTTTTTTTCCTAAAGTAAGCTAGTAAGTTCATTCATTAATTGCATTCAATTACATTAGGCTTATATCTGATAAGTTGTATCTGTCCTGTAAGCTCATTATTTCTGAAAATTTAGAAAACAACCTACTGAATGGCTGTGATTTTGCTGCAAAAGTCCTTTGTCAGATACTGAAAATGTTGAATGTATCTTTGTAATGCGATTCTTATTAAAATTTATGGCTTCATAGATATTCTTCATTTATATAATTTAAAATAATTTTCCAATTACATCTCACTTCATGCCAAGAGGTCCACAGACCACTTGTTAGTAATCATTGTATGAAAGCACTTTAATTTAATTTCAGAATAGTATCTTTGAAGTTATTTAAAGTATTATAGCCACTTCTTTCTACTATTCCCCTATTTCAATAAATGATCTACACTGCAGTTTCTAATCCTTAAAAAGCTAGACCACAAAGCCAGGACTTGATCCTGTTCTGACGCTGATCACTCCCATATATGACTTGAAGATCAGGATTCTTATAAGTACATTTTGAGGAACTTTTATGCTGCATTTACCCGTTAGGGCTTGTTAATGTTCATTGCAGCTTCAAGATAAATAAATAATAAAATATGAAGGATGGGATGGTTTGGTTGGGGGTCAAAAAATATTAGAAAATAGTGAAAAAAAAACTTCTTATTTAAAAAAAAAAAAACTTTATATTATGTAAAAAAAAATTCTAATATTTTTTGAACCACCACTCGTTCATCCTGTTCCATTGAATCTGCTTCTTTTTCCTCAATCTTCATGTACATGCTTCATAGGATTTTCTTATTTCTCTCACGTATTATATTGTTCCAGTGTCAGAGAAGAGCTGAGAATGAATATCCACAACCAAGAGGAGAGAAGAAAGCTAATATAGTGAAGTACTTCATGGGGGGAGGATGCCTCATGGGAATCATTGCAGTTATTTGGTTCCCGTTAGTGCTATTTGCTCTTGGTAACACCGTTGGTGAGCCTAATCTACCCTCAGAGGTGACTGCGTACCTTGAAATAGGTTCATTTTTACCAGTCTACAAATACACTGTCAGGAACAACTCAATTGATAGGTAACTATTCCTTTATTTCATAAAAATTATTATATTATTATCCAAGCCAGAATTATTTGGAAAAAAGTTATTTCATAGATGTTATGTTGTTGCTTTGTTTTTAATTAATATAAAATAGCCATCTTAAATATTACTTAATAAAAAAGATCATTTCGAGGAGATTTTAGGTGCGATCAGGTTTGAAATAGGGTGACTCCCTTTCACCTGTTTTATTTAATATAGCTTTAGAATATGTCATAAAAAAGGTGATGTGTACCGAGAAAGGTTTAAATATGGGTGACAAGATTCCGGTTTTGGGCTATGCCGATGATTTGGTACTGCTAGGTGAAGACATGGAAGCCATACAACTAAATACAAGTGTGTTAATAAAAACCAGTAAAGAAATAGGACTCGAATTAAATACCGAGAAGACAAAATTTATGATTAGTAGCAGAAACGGTGGCGATCTTGGTGATATTGATATATCAGGGCATACTTTTGAACACGTAGAGAAATTCAAGTATTTAGGTTGAATGATAAAAAAGAAAAAAGAGATGAAGCCACTGGGGAGTTTAGAAGGTTGCACAACGCGGAATTGCAGAACTTGTATCTTGTGAATATAATTGAGTTGATAGCATCACGGAGACTCAAATGGGCAAGTAAAGTTGTTGGGCTCGGTGAGGAACGGATTCCGAGAAAGTTGGTATTCGCTGATCCGAAAGGTAGGCCAAAGCATCGATAGGAGGATTGCCTTGGGGGCTTTAGGCTTGACCGGTGAACATTGGATGAGTCTGTGTAGGTGGAGTTCGGTGGTAATCGGCATCGAACCTTCGGGTTCGGTAAGCCTATTATTATTTATGCCTGTTTGAGTCAATCAGAGGGCTGGCAGTTTAATAGAGATATAATCCTTTATGACTAAGGAAGGACATATTACAAGTATCCTTTATTATCGGGGTTGTTATTGGGTTGATGCAAAATTAATGCAGGTTTTTAGTAGGTATTGTAAATACGCCATATCTTTACTTTAACCATATATATTTAATCAAAATAATTTCCATCTGAATCAATGCACTTTTGCCAACGTTCAACAAGCTTTCTTATTCCACCAGAAAAAAAATCCGAATCCCTGGACTCAATGAAATCACGAAAAGAATTTTCAATGTCGTCCTGGTTTTGAAAATTTTTCTCCCTCAAAAAGTTGTCCAGATGCCTGAAAAAGTGGAAGTCTGTAGGAGAGAGGTCAGGTGAATAAGGCGGATGTTGGAGAACTTCGTAGCCCAACTCGTGCAGTCGTTGAAGCGTTGGTTGTGCAACGTGTGGTCTGGCGTTATCGTGGAGCAGGATCGGCCCCTTCCGATTCATCAATGCTGGGCAAAGACGTTGCAATTTTTGATTCATGCTGTCAATTCCTTGACAGTACTTGTCAGCAGTTATAGTCTCACCTCGATTGAGAAAGCTGTAGTGAATAACACCAGCATTATACCACCAAACTGTGACCATAACCTTTTTTGGGTGCAGGTTGGGCTTCGGGAAAGGTTTTGGTTGTTCATCTTTGCCCAGCCATTGGCTAGAACGCCTTCTGTTGTCGTATAAGATCCATTTTTCATCGCACGTCACAATGTGATCGAGAAATGGATCATTTTTATTGAGTGTCACAAGCATGGAGCAGATTTCAAAGCGGCGATTTTTTTGGTGGTCGTTTAATTGGTGTGGCACCCACTTGGCCAACTTTTTTACCTTACCAATTGCTTCCAAGTGGCGTACAACTGTGGATTGGTTCACAACGAGTTCCGCCGCCATTTCTCGTGTGGTTTTGGTTGGGTCTTCTTCCACTTTTGACTTCAGCTGGTCGTTGTCCAGAGCAAGATGACGGCCCCGACCTTCCTTGTCTTCGAGGTCGAAATCTCCTCTGCGAAACTTCTGGAACCAACGCTGCACCGTGCACTCATTAATAGCCCCCTGACCCCACACTTCATTAATATTACGAGCCGTTTGCGCAGCGCTGCGCCCTAATTTAAATTCGTAAAAATAAATTTGACGAAAATCGCACTTTGACATTTTCGATTCAAGACCTTTGAACACACTGAACAAAACGATTTTACTAAACAAATTCATGGTGAAAGAGAGGGTATTAGATAAGGTTTGTTTTGGTATAATAATGATCAATGTTAGGATTAGCTTTGTTTACACAATTGGAATTAAGATATTGCAATAGAGGAAACCTGCATTAATTTCACATCAGCCCGATACATTTTTTTCTTAACCCATTTTTATCGAATTAAACTTATTTTGAAGGTGATTTTTTAAACATATAATTATGGCTATTAAAGTTATTTAAAATACAGCTTGCGCCAAACAAACAGGAGGCTGATAAAATAAATATTTTAAACAAAAAAATTGCTCTATTGGTTGGGACTGACATATAAAATAAGTTATTGTAGGTGTAGGTTGATTAAGAATTTTAAGTTTCTTAATTGGGACGGATTTCGAACAGACTTGGAAACCACATTGGACTTAACTATTCCATTAAAAACTAAAACAGACGTTGACAGTGCCGTAGATAAACTTACAGACTCAATACGTACCAGTATTTTCGATAACACTACAAACACTAACGCCAACATCAACAACCCACAACAAACAAACCTGCCACAGCACATTCGTATCTTGCTAAGAGAAAAACGTAAAGCAAGATCGAAGTGGCATAGGACTAGATACCCAGGCGACAAAACATATTATACCAAACTGACGAACAAACTAAAAATAGAAATCAAGAATTTCAAGATTCAAAACTTATTGAGTATGACTGAAAAACTTACTACTACCGACAAATCACTATGGACTACTACTAAGAAACTGTTAAACTTCAAAGACTTTAATCACCCTCTCCTTAATGAATCTCAATCCTGGAGGGAGTTGGTGTTTACGTCCGGTACAGTGTGGATGCGTCTTAGAAGCTCCTGAGGATTAAGAGCTCAACGTCTGATAAGTTGAACTTTCTTTTAAACTTTCATATTTTTATATATAATTTCATTAAAAGGTGTTCATTTATTTTAATTTTGTATATATATATATATATATATATTTTTTTTTTTTTTAAATAAGATACAGCCTACAACATGGCTGAATCACCTCCCGTTAAACGGAAAAAGGGACGATTTAAAGGTCCTATAACAGGAGATTCTGTTAATATAATCCAAAATTCGATTAGATTTTTGATAATAAGAAGGACTGACATGGATGAAGACGGTAGTGCTTTGGATTTTAAAAAAGTATCGCCGTTTTTTTATCTATAAGAGCCTAAATAATTTAATCGGGGAAGTTAAATTAGTTAAAAAACTGAGAGATGGCACACTTTTGATAGAGGTTTTGTCAGATGCTCAATCGGGAAAATTATTGAAGTGTACTAGCTTTTTAAACAATTTTCCTATTAAGGTGGAACCGCATGGCAGACTAAACTTAAGTAAAGGGGTTATATGGTGCCCTGACCTAGCTCATTGCACTATTGATGAAATTAAAGACGAATTGAAAACCCAAAAAGTTGAAGATGTTAAAAGAATGACATATTTTAAAAATAATATAAAACATGAAGGCCACAATTATTTACTTACTTTTAATAGCCCTACTATACCCAATGAAATTAAAATAGGCTTTTATAACGTTATTGTCAGGCAGTTCTTTTCCAATCCAATACAATGTTACATATGTCTAAAATTTGGCCATACAAAAACAGTATGTACTAAGCAACCACTGTGTAAACTTTGTGGAAACAATAAACATGAAGGTGTAGAATGTATTAGTACCGTAAAGTGCGTGAATTGTTCAGGCCAACATGACTCCTTTTCGAAACTTTGCCCTACTTTTATTAAAGAAAAAGAAATTAGAAAATTACAAGATTGTGAAAAAATACCTTATACCGCCGCGAAAAAGAAATACGAACTATTGCACCCTGTTCAAAGCCAAACATCGTTCTCTAATATTGTGAAACATAAATTAACTGTTAGTGTCAGTGTACAAACTGAAGAACTAAACGAGAGTTCTTTTATTACTAAGAGGCCTTTAACCAAGTCCTTACCTAGTGGCTGTGGGGAATTGAATGATGCAGTCATTTCCCCCACCACACTCCTCCCCTCCACCGCTCCCACCACCATACCCACCCTCCCTCCTCTTCCTCCTACCATACCTTCTATTCCTAATCCACTTCTTGACCGAACTTCTCGGTCTCGAGACCGAGGACTGACCAACCCCACGGAAGCCATACCTAACTCTCGGGACCCTTCCACAAAACCGAAGTATACGTCTTCGGGAAAACCGACATCTACTGATGTCACCTACCCCACCGAGTGCCCGGATGACCGTGATCGTCAGGGCGAGTGGACGTTAGTGAAAGACAGACGAGCTAGAAGCAAAACACGCAGCAGAGATAGAGTACAAACTACTTAAACAGTTATTCGTACCAATTCGCATATTTAACAATTAATTTTAATAAAATAATTCACTTATTTAACTTTCTCATCTGTTTTATATCGTTATATTTATCTAATTTCTACTTCTCCAATGGACTTTAAAATTATAATTATACATTGTAACTGCTATGGTACCATTAGAAAATATGAAGAACTTGTCTTTATCACCATGATATACCGAATAATAACGTTGTGTCATAAAGAAACCAATCTCAACAAAAATTTTAATCGCGAAGACTATCACATTTACCGAAGCGGTTTTAAAACCGACATTAGGGCATGTGGTCGTGTGACGGTGGTAATAGCCCTGCCTCATAATTCTCCTCATCTTCCAGAAAACCCTATTATCACAACAATTCTACAAATAATCAAAATAATAATCACAGTTATACAAGCACTCCTGAAATCGAAAATTCATATTACCTTAAACAGATGTTTACAGTTTTTAATTCTTCTGCATCTGTTTGTTTTTCATCCGATTATTACAATCTTTTTCTTTGTATGGGGAAGCCCCAAAGACAAAATAAAATTTCTATTCTATATTATAATCTTTTTCCTATGCATCGCTTGTATAATTTCTTATGCAAACCAATATCTTATAATTGTATTCAATCTCACGTATTATTTTTTTCTATACCTTTTTACATACAAAACATGAATCTAATCAGTTGGAACTGCAATGGAGTAAGGACTCAGTTTGAAGAATTAAAATTAATAATGAAAGAATACAACCCTTGGGCTATATGTCTCCAAGAAACCAAGCTAAAACCTATTAACAGTTTTTCTCTAAAACAGTACAACGTATTCAGAAAAGATAGAGCATCTGAAGGTCCGGGAAGCTGGGGAATAATCACTGCAATCCAAAAACAATATCCTTCTGAAGAATTAGCTATAAATACCTCATTACATGCACTAGCGGTTAGAGTTCACCACACCTTTTCATTCACCATATGCAATATTTACCTTTCTCCAAGCGTAGCAATAAACGAAGCTGCTCTGATTCAACTGATTGATGATCTTCCTACCCCTTACCTTGTTACTGGGGATCTGAATGGTTCACATGAATCATGGGGCTCACCTTCAAATAATAGTAGGGGAAATTCTATAAAACGTGTAATAGATGCTACAGATAGTATAATATTGAATAATGGGAATACTACGTATATAAGCCCACAGTACACAACGCCATCATCCATAGATATTACCTTCTGTTCACCTAGTATGCTAAATAGAGTCATATGGGATACTGCACCAGACCAACACGGCAGTGACCATTTCCCTCTGGTCATTTCTCTCACAAGTCAACTCCCTCCAGTCCAGAAATATCCTAGGTGGATCACTTCAATAGCTGACTGGAATCTTTTTCAACAAAAACTTTCCTTCCTATTCCAAAATTACGCAGAAAATATTGATACAATTACGACAGGGCTCACGAAACACATAATAGACGCCGCATATGAAAGCATTCCGAAATCTCGAGGATCTACAAAAGTGAACCATTGCCCTTGGTTTGATGACGAATGCCGTCAAGTTATTAGGGACAGAAATAGAGCGCTTCGAAAGTTTGTAAAATATCCCACTACCACCAACTTTATACAATACAAAAAATTTAAAGCCAAAGCCAGGAACGTCGTTTAACACAAAAGGAAAACGTCTTGGCTCACCTATTTAGAACAGATTAATGCATACACTCCCATCAAAAATGTATGGAACAAAATAAACTCCATTAGAGGAATCCACGATTGTTCTACAATTGCCCTTAAAATAAATGATCAAATCATCTCAAACCCAGAACCAATAGCCGAATCCTTTGCAGAATACTTTTCAGACGCTCCAACTAACCACGAAGATTCGACTCCGACCTCAGATGTCACTTTTCCATTGAACACCAATGATAATTATAACCTTCCTTTCTCGATTACCGAACTTGATCAAGTCATCGCCGAACTGAAGCCAACCACTCCTGGACCTGATGACATTCATAATCTAATGTTAAAAAATCTTCCACTAACTTGCAAGCGTGCCCTCCTACATCTCTATAACGAAATCTGGACAGCACACAAGTTTCCTGCATCATGGCAAGAATCAATAATTATACCTATACCCAAACCTGGAAAAGACAAAACTCAAATCAACAATTACAGACCGATTTCTCTAAGCAGCTGCATGTGCAAACTAATGGAAAAAATGGTAAACAAACGCCTACTATGGTTTCTAGAAAAGCATAGTTTACTGTCCCCAGTACAATGTGGTTTTAGGAAAGGAAGATCCACCATTGATCACCTTGCTACTCTTGAGGCTGAAATTCTTAACACATTCATTACTAAACAAGAAGCAATAGGGATATTTTTTGATATAGAGAAAGCGTACGACTCAGTAAACAAGTACACAATCCTCAAACAATTATACGACTGGGGATTTGGTGGGAATCTACCTATCTTCATTAAAAATTTTCTTTCAAATAGAACAATAAGAATAAGAATAGGCAATACCCTTTCTAATCCTAAGGTAATGCAATGTGGACTTCCTCAAGGAAGTGTTATCAGCTGTGTTCTCTTCGCTATAGCCATTAATAGTATTACAGAAATATTTTCCCGATCTGTAAGAGCCTTTGTATTTGTAGACGATGTGGCAATCTTCTTAAGATACACAAATATAGAGTGGATGAAAAGAATCCTCCAGAATACACTCAATAAACTGGAAGTTTGGGCTAGGAAGAATAATTTTAAATTTTCCCCACACAAAACCAAATGCATTCGTTTTTCTAGAAAACGTAACCCTACAGTCGCTCCTGACCTCACTTTAGGAACAAATATCCTTACGTTCTCTACTAATGTTAAGTTTCTCGGCTTACTGATAGACGAAAAGTTAAACTGGATCAGCCACATAAAGTACCTTAGGGAAGTATGTAGGAAAAGACTTGATCTTCTAAAGGTTCTAGCAGGAACTTCCTGGGGAGCCGATAGGAAAAGTATGCTGATGGTTTATACGAACTTAATCCAATCAAAGCTTGATTATGGCTGTGAGTCTTACTCTTCAGCCAAATCTACATATCTATCACTTCTAGACTCCATCCTACATTCTGGAATCCGCCTGGCGACTGGTGCCTTTCGAACATCTCCAATAACGAGCTTATCAGCTGAGTCCAGTGTTCCTCCCTTGATCTTCAGACGGCAACAAATCATCTCATCGTATCTTTCGAAACTCTTACCGCAACTCGACAACCCAGCTCATCATCTTATCTTCCAACCGAAACACTGCCAAATCTACGATGCTCAACCCCGTTCTTCAGCACCTCTAGGAATCAGGCAACGAGCAACTATTATGCTAATAAAACGAGAGGTCGATTTTACCCGCACCTCGTTTGAAAACCCACCCTGGACCTATTCTCCACCTGCAATAAACCTAAAACTCCTAAGTCTTAAAGAAAAATTACCCCGACACATGCTGATCAAAGAATTCTTCGCCATGATCAACGAAACATCTTCAGACTGTCATATCATTTATACTGACGGCTCTAAGACAGGAGAAAATGTGGGCTGCTCAGTCGTTTCTGCCCAGAAGATCAAAAAATATAAGCTCCCACCCTTTACTTCTGTATTCACCGCGGAGCTACAAGCTATTAGTTCAGCTTTATATACAGCCATTAATTCGAACAGTCGTGTTATCTATATCTGTACAGATTCTCTATCATCACTTAAATCCCTGGAAAACCAATATTCAACAAACAGTACTATGAATACTATTAAAAATTATCTCCTCATACTAAAAGAATTGGAAAAGACTGTCACCTTCATTTGGACGCCAGCCCATATTGGTATACCAGGTAATGAAGCAGCAGACAAAGCGGCGAAAGAGGCCGCACAACTGAATATTCCCCCAATTAAACTATTTGAACAGCACGATATTAAAAAATGGTTAAGAGATAAGATCTCCAGCGACTGGGAAACCTCTTGGCTGTCAGTGTTCCCTCAAAATAAGCTGCGGGGAATTAAGAATACTACAAAACCCTGGAGAAGCTGCGTGAGAGGCTGTAGAAGAGAAGAAGTAGTCGTCACCAGATTGCGAATAGGCCACTCTCGACTCACCCATGGATATCTTATGGATAAAGCGGAGGTAACAAAATGCGAACGGTGCTCTACTCCACTCACAATGCAGCACATCTTAGAAGACTGCCCGCTGTACGCAGCTGCGTTTTCTTCTCGAGGCCTGTCTAGGCAACTCTCATCATTATTAGGGGATAATAAGGATGTTCTCGATTTAGTTATAGAGATTCTAAAAGAAATCGAACTATACAATAAGATATAAAAAAAAAAAAATAATAAATAAATAAATAAAAAATAAATAAATAAATAAATAAAATAAAAAATAAAAATAAATAAAAAATAATAATAAAAAAAAAAAAATAATAAAATAAAATAAAAAAAAAAATAAAAAAAATTAAAAAAAAAAAAAAATATATATTAAAAAAAAAAAAAAAAAAATATATATATATGTGTATGTGTATATATATATATATATATATATATATATATATATATATATGTGTGTATGTGTGTGTGTGTGTGTATGTTTGTATGTATGTATGTGTATATGTATGTATATGTATGTATATATGTGTATATATGTATGTATATGTATGTATGTATGTGTGTGCGTATGTATATATATATATATATATATATATATATATATATATATATATATATATATATATATATATATATATATATAAATAAAGATTGAATAATAATAATAAAATAAATCAATAAATAAATTTAAAAAAACAAATAAATTAGAATGGACCATCATTAATATATTATCTTAGAAGTAAGTATGAAGTAATTAAAAATTCTGCACTGTAAAGAAATTATACAAGTTTCTATGACCATCATGAATTTTACGGGCGTAATAATCTCGTCATTTATCGCCCTAAAACACCATCCCTACCCTCAATCCTGGACTAGAACCGATGAAGAGAAATCTCAAACATTCGCTCAGCATCTTTTTAAAACCTACAATCCGCATCCTGATATCCTTAACCAGCATCACCTCGAATGCATTGAAACAGAACTGGATGTTCCACTCCAGCTGACCCTTCCTCCTAAAGCATTTCATCCGTCAGAAATCTTAAACTTAATCCATAGATTACCTTCCCGAAAAGCTCCTGGAAACGATCTAATCACTGCCCATATCTTAAAACAACTTCCTAGAAAAGCTATCCTGTTCCTCACATATATTTATAATGCCACACTCCGTACTACCTATTTTCCTGATTCCTGGAAATTATCTATCGTTAAAATGATCCCTAAACCCAAAAAACCGCTAGAACTTCCTTCTTCCTACCGTCCTATCTCTCTTTTACCTATTATGGGTAAAATCCTGGAAAGACTCATCCTTAAACGTCTTTATCCAATCCTGGAACTTAATCACATAATCCCAGACCACCAGTTTGGGTTCCGAGCATCCCACTCCACCATCCAGCAGTGTCATCGCGTGGTGGATGTAGTCTCTTCTGCATTGGAGCGCGGATTGTACTGCACGGGAGTCTTTCTCGACGTGGAACAGGCCTTTGACCGAGTCTGGCACCCGGGACTGCTATACAAACTCCGTAAATTCCTCCATCCAACATACTTCCTCATCCTTCAGTCCTACCTCTCTGATAGAACCTTTAAAATCAACCACAATAGTTCCTATTCATCCACTTTTACTCAGTCTGCTGGTGTTCCTCAAGGCAGTATCCTAGGACCCATTCTCTACACAGTCTATACAGCTGATATCCCAACCCATCCTAACACATTCCTTTCTACCTATGCCGATGACACTTGCGTGCTATCAGTTAATAACGATCCTAGTATTGCCTCTCAAAACCTCCAATCCCACATCAGAGACCTTGAGGTATGGTGTCAGAATTGGAGAATTAAAATCAACTCCAATAAATCCCACCAGATTACTTTTACCCTTCGTCGTAAACCTATGACATCCTGCCCTACAGTGTCCTTTAATGATATTCCGCTTGTCCCTGTTGAACAGATCCGTTATTTAGGCCTCCTGCTTGACAAACGTCTTACATGGAATCCGCATACAAGACTGAAAAGACAAGAGACTGCTCGCCGATTTCGGTTACTTCAACATTTACTTGACAGACGCTCTAACCTTTCTCTTTACTACAAAAGACTAATTTACATGACAATCATAAGGCCTATCTGGACTTACGGAGTTGAGCTTTGGGGCTCTACTAAACCATCAAACTCTTCCCGTATCCAATCCTTACAATCCAAAATCCTTCGCAAAATCCTTAACGCTCCTTACTTTGTCACCAACAAAATCATCCACAAAGACCTTAATGTTCCATATGTTGCTGATTTGGCCTGTACCAGGTATCACTCCTTCCATGAAAAACTCCACTCCCACTCTAATCCACTAGTTTCAATCCTTGCTTCCACTTCGATTCCTGACAATCCGCCGAGGCGTCTGAAAAGAAGATGGCCTCGAGACCTTCTTGTGTAGATTTACTACTAGAGTGCTGCCAATGGGCAGTTTCTCTTCATGTTTTTTTCATGTGTATTATCATTTTAGCCTATTTACTTGATGTATGTACATACAGTTGTAAATTTCAATAAATGAATTAAAAAAAAAAATAAAAAAGTTTCTTAATAAAATACTTTTATTAGAAAAATAATTTATTTATTTTTAATGACTCTTGTATACTTTTTCTTATTACAAATTAATTGATTTCTTTATTATAATGATTTCTTTATAAATACTTTCTCTTAACTCCCTGAAGTTTATGAGGAAGTAAGATATGGGTTCTGGCTTTATTCCGCCTTTGGCAGGATAATTATTTATTTTGTTTTTTATATTGAATTGATTAATTATTTATTTATATATTTATACTATTCTTTTTTTCATAAATCTCATTTCTCATGTCCATTTTTCTCGTTAAATGTGTTTTACTTTCTTTAAGCTCTACTGTTTAAAAAAAAAAATATATCTTAATTATATTTCATTAAATTATAAACAAACCTGTCTACTGGGGTGTAACAAAACTCGTGCTTTTATTTATTTTAGAAAAAGTAAAATGATTGAAAATAAAATTAAAATCATTGAAGAAAAATCGTGTGTTGTTATTATTGTATTTTAAACAATCTGCTTTATTTACTAACAAGTATCACTGAACTTATTCATTAGTGTAGGAGAACTTTTTTAATTCTTATAGGCATTATAAATCTAGCAATAATAACTCAGTGAGTAGGACCCCATAAACTTGTGATTATTTAAAAATGTTTTGTTGATCTAGTAGAAGACTCACATTATATTTTTTCAGAATTCATATGAATGAAATATCATTTAACAATTAGTTAAAAGTTTATCTTTGAAGTTATTATTTTACAATATTTTATAAAAAAAATAATTTTCTTGCAATTACAGTATTACTGCTCATGATTGGGAGATTTTTAGTAATGCATACCAGAAATCTAGATCTGCTCAAACATTCCTTTCCAATTACGAACATGAGGATGTTGGAGTGGTATCTTTTGCTACCAATTCAGGGAGCCAGTGGTCAATATCACCACCTGCTATTGAGCTCCTTCGGAAAGAGTTAGCGTCAAGTGAGTGAGATTTGTAAAGATTTTTTGGTATTACATTTTTATCTATTATGTATACATTCTTTAAAGTATTCTAAGCATGTTGTTCCCAAGGAAATCTATTTATTTAAAAAAAATATATAATGTAATTTTTTATTCGCCTTAGATCCTAATTTTAAGTAACATATTACAGATGAGCCAGTACTTATAAGGTTTGGTTGGGTGATTCATCGCGTGACGAGTAACCCTGAGGAACCTCCTAAGGCAGAGAACAGTATCACGTCATGGCTAATGCCAAATGACCCAGTTCGATTAGCTTTAGAACAGGTTTTCAATAGTTCCGTTTCAGAAAAAATTACAATTAGAAATATGATGCCCAAATTTATTAAAGTGACCAGCAGAGGCACTGCCACTCCAATAGATAATTTGATGATTTATGGTAAATAATTTCTGCTTAAAATATTTATTTTGTTTATAAAATAACTATTTTATTTTGAGTTAATATATTTTGTTTCCATACACCATTATTTATTAGTTGAAATAAGTGAAAATTATTAATGTTTGTTTTTAATAAATATTATTTCGAGTTTATATTTAGTTTCATGAGATGTTTACTTCTTTTTAAGATGATGAGTCACATTCCACTCAGCTTTTAAGAAATGTCTCTATACAACCAGTCCATACCCCTACAGCACCATGGTTCTGGGACCTTTATGAACAATGTAATGATATCTCTTACGAAAACCTTCTCAAATATCTACCTCGTAATGATTGTGAAAATAAGGTTGTAATATACACTTTCAACGATAAAGCATTTCCTGCAACTCTCAATCTCATATCAGGAAAGGGGTATGTATTTTTTGTTGCCTTATTAACATGTTTTACTTAAAGTCAATTGGCTTAGTTGGTTTTAGTAATTAATACAATATTATTAATTAAAGTCCTTATCTTTATACCTTTTGATAAGTAATTGTGAAACATTCTATGGAGGTATTGTAAATGTAGTCACCGTTTTTCATGAGTATGACAGGAGTTATCAGATGGTCCCGAAAAATGTTTTTGAGAACAGGGTTGGACCAAATATTGAGAAAGGATGTCTGACAATGTCAGTTGGTGGGCTAAAGATTTGAGCTACCTCGCTTTCTTGGTAGATGAAGTACCAGTGGAAAGATGAACCCTTTATTTTATACTAGCTGTTGCCTGTGACTATGTCTGCGCCAGTTATTATGATCGCTATTGAGAAGTTTTTTAACAGAATATATTTTAAAGTACTTCTGCGTAAATGACATTTTTAGTTTTATTTTCTTGTGTCAGAAGAACATACTGATTTTCTCCGCAACCCGATCTTGACGTAAATCGATTCCTATGTGTTTAAATGTTTGTCCCTATGATTTATTGATTGTTAAGGCAAAAGATAGCCCAAAGCCTTCCTCGATAAATGGACTATTCACACACAAAAAGAATTTTTCAATTCAAACCAGTAGTTTCTGAGAATAGCACGTTCAAACAAACAAACTCTTCAGCTTTATAATATAAGTATAGATTAAGAGAACAGGAAGTTTCAGCAATAGAGATGAGCTGGTTACTCAAGGTTTGATGAAGAACTGATAAAAGATAAACAAGTGATACTAAAACAGTAGACAGAAATGTACTGCTCTACTGATTGGGTCAGTTTGGAAGGTACTGAGAAAAAACATAAGTTGTTGTAGGAGCTCTTTGTATATAGTCACTGTAACAGAAAAGAAGAAATTGGAATATAGAGTTAATATAATAATATTCCATATCGCTTTGGTAGAACACCGTATTATCAGTAGGCGGGCCTTCCTGTCAGTAAATTAGTGAACTCTTCTGCCATCTATCCCATAAACAAATTTACGTTTCTTATTCTATGTTTATTATTAAAATGTTTCACAGCCTCTTTGAGTTTCAAATAATATATGAATATAACAATATAGAGTAAGTTTCCTTAGAAGAGTAAAAATTGATCTAATTGAAGTAGTGGTAATTAAAATTATGGTGAGGCTACAACCTCCACTGGAAACAATCTATCAAGAGTTTTTCTTATTTTTTGAGCAGCATAGTGTGTAGAAATCAAAAGGAGTGATATAATTAATCCATGGGTAATTTTAGATATGGTTCATCTTCCGCTTTGATTGAAAAGGTTCATTCCTTTCAATCAATGAAAAGGGGGTTTATTTTTCTTTTGAGAAACCAAAAATAAACATATGCCATCTAATTAGCAGTAATGATTATAATAATCGGAAGGAGTATTTTGAATGAAGGAATATATGAATTTTACAATTGTTTACAAAACCGTTTGTTATAAAAAATATCATGACTATTGACTATTCTATAGTTTTAATTTTAGAGTTTAGCAATAAATTACTTGGTTAATATGATCAATCTAAGTTTTATATAACATCGATCTAAGGGACTATCAAAAGTCATTTGTGTATCACCTCTGTGTCTGATACACCATATGTCTAAAGCTGTTGTCCATGAAATTTTCCTCAATTATTCAAGTATAATTTTGCATGGAAATGTTTTTTGTTTTTTTTGGTAACATTTAAATCGGCTTGTATTTTTGAAGATTCTCCTGTACATTGGAAGGTAAAATCATTTATTTTTTGCTTTATATTGTTTCATAATATTTCATCTGTTCTTACATTTATAATTTTCAGAATCATCGGTTTGTACACTACATTTGTAATCGTCATACATTCTGTTATTAGAGGATTTTTTACTGGAATATCATTCAAAATTATGTTTGATGACATGCCTAACGTGGATCGTTTACTTCAGGTATTTTTTCTACTTCTTTATAACCTCAGTATATTAATTTAACTTTCTTTTTTTTAAGTAACAAAGCGCTATTTTTTTACAACCATACTAATTTTAATTAAAACTTCATTAAATATTCAAAAATAACATTAAAAAATAAAATAAAAGAAGAAACATAAACTCAGTTTGAATTACACATATACCCCACGAACAAAATACTACTCATTATCAATGAAGTTAATTTGATTTAAAAATTAGCTTAATATATTTTGATATATAAACTCACCAAAACTAAGCGATGAAGATATGATCTGAATAGATACAACCAAATTTGAAAGAATAATCTGTATCAGTAACCAAAAGAATGTTTTGTAATGTATTATGCTCTAGAGTGCTCTAATTAAAATATCATATTCTTGCTTCTTTTTAAAATAGGATAAACCAACTAAGTTCAACTAAATCCACATTAATATCATATTTTGACCTATCACAAGAAATATTAAATGAGAATTTATCATTCAAAGCAATTACTTTTCAAATAAAAGTCAGAATTAAATTACTTTTGAAATAAAAGAGTGAAATAACAATTTCCAAAGGAATATTTAATATAATGTTGTTAGTGAGGAATGTAACATTGAGAAGATAATATATTTATGTTGAATGGAAACCATCATTCAAAGGACAACTCTTTGTCCCTATTAATCCTATTAACACTAATTAAGTGACTAATGGAAAATATAATACTTTAGATAATTTAATAATTTTAATCTTTAATATCTTAATCCTATAAATGACTATGCCTAATCTTCCTTAAGTTATAAACTAGATTATCATTGAGTGCTGATCAGATTGTCATCAAGCCCTTAGAAATGCTGTTGTAGAATTATTTTCTCTCAGTTTGAATAAAAAGATAATATAATATAAAATTTGAGAATAATTTTTAATAATAAGAAAATAATTTTTAATATAAAAATTCTCTTTGTAAATTATTTTTTTATTGTAGTACTCTGGTAAAACACAAATACATCATGATTAGAAAAAATCTGGTATGGGCAACACACGATTTTCACTTACCTCCATTTTTAGAATCGATTAAAGAATTTTCAAATACAGTATGAGATAAAAATGAGTGAAACCATTAAAGAATTAATTAAATGGAATTTCTATAGAAACATGTGTTTTATTAAAAAATCTATTATATTATTATCTAAAATAATCACTTCTCGCCGCTTTAGGCTACTTCAACTCTTACTAGACAAACGATCAAACCTTCCTCTTAACTACAAAAGGCTCATCTACATGACTATTATAAGACCAATCTGGACTTATGGAGTAGAGCTTTGGGGCTCTACTAAACCATCAAATTCTTCCCGCATCCAATCCTTACAATCCAAAATCCTTCGTAAAATCCTCAATGCTCCTTACTTTGTCACGAATAAACTTATCCATAAAGACCTTAATGTTCTCTATGTTACTGATTTGGCCCGGACCAGGTATCAATCCTTTCATGACAAACTCCATTCTCACTCTAACCCACTAGTTTCAATCCTTTCTTCCTCTTCAATTCCGGATAATCCTCCGAGGCGCCTGAAAAGGAAATGGCCCCGGGACCTTCTAGTTTAAAATATTTTTAGAGTGCTGCCACTGGGTAGTGTCTCTACATGTTTTTCATGACAGTTTTGTATATTACCATCACATTTACTAGATGTATTTTTATTTAATACTGTTGTAAATATCAATAAATATGTTAAAAAAAAAAAAAAATAATCACTTAGTTTTATCGGCTTTTCATCACTCTTTTACAAGCTTGTGTATCAGATAGTGTTTTTTTCCAAAATCTTTAGCTTTCCAACGGTATATTACACATGTATATTACTGTTCTTATCTTCAAAAACAAAAAATTGCATTAAAAAAATATATTATTTCAGTTTTTTCCTTTAGTTGGGTATCGAATTCATTCAGTTTATATATTTACTTGTTTTTCATCAGTGGAAACAAGATAAGTTAGTTACTTTTATAAAATCATCAAAATTAAAGGTACTTTAGAAGAAAAAAAATTAAAATATCGGCATTTAAGCCCTGTCAGACTATTTTAATCAGAATGAAACCTATTATATTAAAGCCTATTAAATTTTACATCGATATAGGGAGTTTAATTAAAAATGTCCGAACTGTTTTTGATAAAACCATAAAAAGGTGCAATATGCATGGTATAAAGTGGCTCTTCTGGTCAGCCGATTTTGATCAAAAAGTTTTTGTAACATCTCGGGCGTAAATATCAAATCAAATTTCAGTTTCATAGGACTTTTCGTTTCCGCCTGGGAGTCATACACATACACACACACAGACCTTTTTGCGGAACTTGTTTTTTTTGGACACAGGAGACCCTAAAATGTGTATTTCCATTGAAAACTGGAATTAGAAAATTTTCACGATCGCAATATTTTCCCTTACTATATATAGTAAGTGAAAATAAAAAAACAAATGATTGTGAACTGGAATACAAAGCTATTTTTAAAATAGTACAAAAGTATATTTGATACAACCTTTTATACATATAAATAAAAAAAAAAGTTATCCAATGACATTAATGAATAAATTTTATTCAACAGCTGTGCCTGGATATTTATCTTGTGAGAGAGAGTGGTGATTTGGATCTTGAAGAAGACCTCTTTGCCAAATTGGTCTTCCTATACAGGTCTCCAGAGACATTAATAAAGTGGACAAGGCCTCCTGAAGAAATAGCTGAAGACGAACAAGATGCACCTCCTGAATTGAATGATTAAAGAGTCTCGATTCTTCTAGCTGCAAAGCTTTTTAAAAGTTTTAAATAACTAGTTTAAAGTTGGTTGAATAAGTAACATTATTATTTTTTTATACTTATTCATATTGTTAGGGTTTGTTTCAAAGAAAACAATACTGTGCCTTGTCAGAAATGGCTAAAAAAATTGTAAGGGTTTAATAAAATGTTCTAGTGTGGTATTTTTTATAAAAGGAAATTAGTGTTTTGAATTCTTTGAGTTCATATTAAACTTTGACTTTGATTGCAATAAATGTGTTTTTGTTTTGTAAGCCTATTAAATAGAGATTGGATTATGGATGTGAGATCCTCATAAGTGCTTGCATGTCATCTTTTGTAGTAAGGTGCTATATTAACTACTAATATTGAGTTACTTGGTCAATGGCTCATTTTAAATCCTATATATCAAGTTTTCGTAAAGCTTTACATAAAATTTTTATCAAGCCCTGAAATAGTTTATTAGGTGTTATTAAAAAATAACTATATTTTGGTAGAACATGATATAAATATTTTGTGTTTACATTTATTTATCCTCCTAAAAAACGTTAATTATTGTTAATATTATTTATTTTCTTTGTGAAGTTTCTGTGATAAGCTGTTGTATTTATTATCATTTCTCATTATTATTTTATTAAATTTATGTTATCATTAAGGAGGCACTAATTAGTTATGAGTTGTAAAAACACTATGCATTTTAGTAGCTATACTAAAATATTGTTATTATCTAATGCTTTGATCCAATACTAAAAAGAAAGATGGAGAAAAAAGTCAATTGAAATGTTTTTAGTTTTGGAAAGAAAAGAAAGCTCTACAGTTCATTTATTATGAAATTAAAGTTCTAATGATTAGTGGAGGACTGTTGGAATAATATTAGTTATATTGCTATCATATGATTAATGATTAGCAAACTTTTGGCCAATATGATAATCTTAATACTCATTTGAAGGTTC
This sequence comes from Piezodorus guildinii, assembly GCA_023052935.1. Classification (NCBI taxonomy): domain Eukaryota; kingdom Metazoa; phylum Arthropoda; class Insecta; order Hemiptera; family Pentatomidae; genus Piezodorus; species Piezodorus guildinii. The sequence goes on along the minus strand of CM041292.1, from coordinate 115,650,057 downwards.
CAAGGTAATGTACCATCTGATAACTTTATATGTTGGCGCTGTTTCCAATTCGCACAAATTAAGTGACTAATGGAAAATATAATACATTAGATAATGTTATATATATTGTACTGTGTACCATTTAAATTTTTGTGGTAATGACATTCAATAAGTGATTGTTAAATTTTAAATGCAGTTTTACTGTTAATAATTTATGTAAAATTGTTGTATTAATAATTTAAAATTGCTACTTAACCCGAAACATCTTTTGTAATATTCATTGAACTATTAATGTTTAATAAATTTTTATATTATATATCAGATTTCTTTTCTTCCCTCATCCTCCAATTATTTAAGAAGTATGCATTAATTGTTTATAAGATACAATGATTTGATTCCACACTGTGATTTTGTAAGGATTGACTATTTGTACTTAGGAACATTAAAATATGTATTTCCATTGAGTCCATTGAGAGTCACTGCATATGTTGAACAGAGAGGGAAGGGATATGCTATCTTTGATATATTTTCTGCCTTTGACAGCCTCTGGTGGCCACACATATAAGCTCCATAAGTATGAGGCTCTGAGTGACTTGTTTATTCTCTGGAGATCCTTGGGCAGGGGTGTAAATGTAGGAAGTAGCTTATACGAGACAGAATCATCCAGAGAGTGATGATCTGTTTTCTGTCCAGCCCTATGAAAACTTATTCTTGATGAGTTGCTGTGGCTACTTGCAGATGAGTGGTTCCCTGCTACAGCCTATGCCCACAATCTGGCAGTTGTACCCTGCTACATTGACAATACGTAAAGGTTTGATTTTGGGTATTCTGAGGTACGTGTTTCCTGCATGTTACAAGAATCTCTCGCACTGCCTGAGGAGCAGATCAACAGACGATTCAAATAAAGGTTCTACTGTGGGTCACTATTGGATGGTGTTGCATGAGGATGTGCACATCCTGGAAATATTGGTACCTCTTGACCTTATCCTGTGAGTTGGATTGAAGTGCACATATATGAGCTTAGCAGCCCTGCCTGTGATCCTTTGGGAAGAGAATATTGAAGATCCCTGAAAATTGAAAAATATACTCCAGGAGGAAGAGTGGAATTAGCAGTGGGTAACAGCTCAAGATAGATAAATCTTAATCTCTCAAAACTCGCCAATTATTTTAGCTAGGATTTTAATTAAAGTAGGTTAAACGATCACAGTAATCTTATAAATGGCAGAAGACACATCTTTATTGGCTCAAACATACTTTTTTCAAAAGATTGCATATGCTAGTCAATTGCGTTATTTAAAATTGGATTTATCTTCTTGTTGGGGAAATATTTTTAAAGAAAATGGAAGTTAATCTCTTAAATATCAATTAAATTTGCAGATTAATTGGAATATACATTATAATCTTCACTGTTCTTGCTGGATTTCTTCGGAAGGTCTGGTTTCGTTTCTCAGAAGATATCGTATATGATGAATGGCCCCAAGCTGATTATATTGAAATGGTAAATATAATCGTACTTAAAAAGAGTAATTTAGTTTGATTGAATTTAAAGATTTATGTAGTTATGATTTTATAGTATCTTAGGAATTATATTATGAACCCTGGGTTTATTCACCCTAGATAATAAAGAAAAAACATGGAAACATGGTAGTCGAGTGTAAAATTAGCCTAATCACCTCCTTGCACAGCCATTGGTCTAGAGACAGAACCTACCTCTCTAAGTTCTAAACCCAAGATCATCATGAGCTGTTGTAGCATGTTTTTTTTTATTTATTTGGAATGTATTAAATCTGTGCTCAGATGGCAAAATGGTATAATTATATCTAATATAAAATAGGAATTTGTCTTCACATTCTGGAGTGTTCATTTGTTTATGTTTAGAAGGTAAGTCATTCATTTGTACATGGTAGAGTTGTTTACTCATAAACTGAAAAATAAAGATTTATGACATTTAGCCACCTTCTAAACATAAATGAATAATACTCCAGAATGTAAAAAACTCTCATTTCAAGAAAAAGTGACTTATACCATTTAGCTGTCTTAGCACAGAAATCATAATGTCAAAAGTAGATAATATGCTCCTCATGACTATAACCATAATCTGGAGAAGCTTTTATTATTATTATTTTTTTTTTAAATGTATGTGTTTATTATTTATTTTATTTTTTTAACTGGAATGAAAAATTAGGGTTTTATACTTTATCAATTTAATAGGGTATGTGTATGTATTTAGTTTCTGTCTGATTTTCAATGTTGATGATATGAAAAAAGAGAGTTCAATAATTTTTTTTTTGTTTCCATGACTCCACCCAAAAAATTTTAAATTTGATTGGTTCAATGGTAATCTGATTTTACTAATATTTTAGTAATACCATCCAAAGGCGAATGCAGGGTTTTCGGTAGGAGGGGGTAGGAAGGCAAACAGGTTGAAAATCATTAGGAGGGGCTAATTAGTTCAAAAAAGTTCTAGACAAGACTAGAAGTCATTGCTGAAAAAAACGATATACTAAAAGAAGACCTAGATAGAAAGCCAGTTAAAGGAGTATGACCTTAAAAAAAAAAAAATTTGATCTGATGTTCTCAATATATTGTCATTATAAACAATTAAATGCTTATGAGATAAATATTCTTCTGTAATCTTATAAATAAATATTACTATTTGTCACTGCATTAATTTTAGGTGGTGTGAAGCTAATTCTGCAATCAATTGCCTTCAATAACAACAGAATCGATTAGTTTACATTACATTTTTATTTTCAGCTTCTCAAATCCATATACCTGGCTAGGGAAGAGAAGAATTACGACCTTGAAGAATATTTGTACGCAAAGTTGATATTCATCTACCGCTCTCCTGAAACGATGATAGAGGTGACCAGAATGACAGAAACAGATTTTTCATTTGATTACTTTTTGGGTGCTCCTGCTACCAGTAACGAAAGTTTTCCAAGGTAACTAGCACTATTATTCTTATGTTATTTTCACGGTCAAGTAATCATAGATTTGGTATTATAGGATACAAATTAATTTTAGCAGCTTTACTTATTACTTAAATAAGCACCTCTCAGGAACTTCTATTTATTATCATTGAGAATTTAATCCCTTGGTTTAATTCTCTATATTAATATTAAATATTTAAATTTTTGATTCATCAATGGAACTAAGGTTAATTCTTGGACAGAGTAATAGGAATTTGTTGTTTTGTCTGTAACTAGTTTTAAACTAAATGGAAACCAAAGCCTTCTTAATTTGTTCGATAAATATTCAACCAAAAGAACAATTTCAACAATGATGAGAAAACCTTCTTAATTTTTCACTTTCAAAAATGTGAGAAGAAAAATAGCCAGGAACTAAGTAAAAGTAACATCAAGGGACTGAGAATGATTTTTAGAGCTACCTCGATTTTACAAGAAGAAATTGGTTGGGAATGTGACCGTTTAAAAAAACTCAACAATTATATAGACTTATTTTAATGTACGCCATCATTTTTACCTAATTTTTAGATGGTTGGCCATTGTTTGGAGTTCAGTCAATTTGTAAAGCTGATAGGAGTTGTCGATTTCGTATTGACTAGTTATCGACTATGAGATGTTTCACATGATAATTTTGGTAACCCATGAAAATTGGAGCAATTCAACTGTACTGCCTTAATCGCACAAATTATCATTCCCAATGCAGGGCTAATAATTCCCCATCGGGTTGATTGTTTTTTTTTTGTCAACTTACAATAGAATTTATTCTAAGATTCTATACAAATTTGAAAATCATTTGACTTGAGAATGAATTATCGTCATCTTCAAAGATGTTTTAATTATACAATCAATTACTGAATAGGTTTATAAGATTTATGTACTACCTCTCCAGACAGTCACGCGTCACACTGGTATTCTGGTCAAAGGTGGCTCTATCCCGAATCCCGAAGAAAATACCTACTTGGCATCTTCCTATTCCAATCCTTACAAGCCAGAAAACCTTCCTATATCTTTGACCCCTTTACCCCACGCTCTTCCGTGCGCACCCTAAATACAAGATCCCAACCTACCCTCTCATAGAACAGCATCCTATGAAAAGTCCTTCATTTTCCGTGCTATCACACTTTGGAACTCTTCACCCATCTCTCTCCGAAAAGTTTCATCCCTAACCACATTCAAACATCAATTATTTAACTGTGTATTATTCATAAGGGACGATATGTCCCAGAATAAAAATTATTTTTCATTTACAATATTATAGGGGTTAGTTAGTTGGGGGTGCAGTCGAAATAATGCTCAATTGAGTGTTCTTTTGACTGCACCCTCAACTAACTTCTCCCCTATATATACACAAAGTCAAGCTTATACACTTCACACAAACACTTCAAATATACAATATCATAGTCAAAAAAGGAGATGCTCCCTCTGATGCTTCACTGACGTTAAATATGGAATTAAAAAGCATATTAATATCCACTTGTTTTCACCTTAAATTAAAATGGTCCAAGTAAATTTATAAAACGTAAAAGCAAACAAAAATCTGAGTTTAAATGATAAGGAGAGTTGATTATTAATTTTTTTTTTCTGAGCTTGACCAATAGAGAGATATTCTAATACTATCATTGGATGCTGACCAGTGGTGAATGATGTTTGCTTTTAGTAAATATAGATTTTTCCAACTATTACTTAGTAATGTGTTATATTATGGTCAAGGTTTTTCACTCTATGTAATTCTGAATGTTTTATGTTTAGCAATAGATCATAATTGAAGCAATGAAAGAAATTCCTTAACTTGGAGGAAAGAGCTCCTGTTTTGTAAATTACAATCCTTTGATTCAGCTCCAGAATTTAGGAAGTTGTGAATTCATTTAAGTTACCAGAAGATAGTATAAGAACTATGTTAAAAGGGAAAATATTACTGGATGTGAAAAAAAGTTTTACCTCAGGTAATCATAATTTGTAGACGATTCGTATTAACTTATGAAATTTGCTATTGCTTTCACTTACCTATGTATGAAATATATAGTAAGGGAAAGATTTGGGGTCATGAAAAGTTTCACGTTCGCATTACTTCCCCGGTTTTCAATGGAAATACACAATTTGGGTTCCTTTGAGTCCAAATAACGCATGGGACCCCAAAAACGTGTATGTTGTAAATCTGGCGTGAAAACGATAAGTAGTATAAAATTGAAATTTCATATTTTAATAGCGTATATGGCTGAGATGTTACAGCAACTTTTCCATCAAAACCAGGGAATCAGAAGAACCACTTTATAATATGCATTTTGCACCATTTTACAATTTTCTCAATAACGGCTCTAACGATTTTTAACAAACTTGCTACATCAATGTAAAATTTAATGGGCTTTAATATTATGTAGGTTTCATTCTTATTGAAATAGTCTGACAGAGCTTAAATACCGATAGTTTAAATTTTCTTTCTTCTTTTTAGATTCCAAAAAATTAACCATATTTAGTTTTAGCATTGATAAAGAAAACGTCATAATATAAGTTGAACGAATTTGATATAAAAACAAAGGAGAAAAGTGCAAACATATTTTTTTATACAATTTTTGTGTTTTTGAAGACAAAAACAGTAATATAGATGTATAATATACCATTGGAAGGCTAAAGATTTTAGGAAAAATATTATCTTATACAAAATTTGTAAAAGTTAATAGAGAGTGATGAAAAAGTAACAAAACTAACTGATTTTTGTAGATAATAATACAATAGTTTATTTAATAAAGCATGTGTTTTTATTGAAACTCAAAGTAATTAATGCTTTTACTTTTTTCATCTCTAGCTAGGATAAAATTAACTGATTTTAAATGTTATTTGAAATAGGTACATACTTATATTTCCATGGGCACATTATGCTGGTGGAAATTGACTGGGTGCATCCAGGCACAAACGTTTGAGAGCGAAAAACCATATATAACAAAGGTAAGATTGAAAATTGTGTTTTAATTCATTTTTTAGGCTCATCTATATTACCATCAAAAGGCCTATCTGGACGTACGGAGTTGAGTTTTGGGGCTCTACTAAACCTTCAAATTCTTCCCGTATTCAATCCCTACAATCCCAAATCCTTCAAAAATCCTCAATGCTCCTTATTTTGTCACCAACAAACTCATCCATAAAGACCTTAATGTTCCATTTGTTGCTGATTTGGCCTGTAAGAGGCATCATTCCTTCCATGACAAACTCCACTCCCACATTAACCCACTAGTTTCAATCCTTGCTTCCTCTACCATTCCTGACAATCCTCCGAGGCTTCTGAAAAGAAGATGGCCTCGAGACCTTTTAGTGTAGATTACCTAGTGGAGTGTTGCCAATGGGCATATTCTCTTCATGTCTTTTCATGTATATTATCTATATTATGTGCCAATTTACTTGATGTATTTACTAATACAGTTGTAAATTTCAATAAATTAATAAAAAAAAAAAAGTTCATTTTTTTTAAAGAAAATCAGTTTGTTATACTTTCCAAGGTCTACACATGCCAAGGGAACTTACTTTAGCCATTCTAGGTCCAAATAATCCTGTTTCTTTTAAGTTATGTACATATGTTTGTGTATATATACTTTATACATTAAATAAATATACATATATACACATATGTTGCATCTTCAATATCGCTTTTCAAATAGGTATCCTCATGCTCCCCATCTTTGTTGAACAAAATATCTTTAACTTTAAGATGAGCTCCTGCGAATCCACATTTATTAAGCATATGCAGGTTTTTTTATATGTAAATGAGCAAACTAAGCAACTAATTAATTTGTTTAAGTGTAAATAATGAGGCAATAGACTTTGTTGTGGTAATAATTTTTCCTAAATTATCGCTGCCGCGATTATGAACTTTTAAGTGAATCTTGACAAGCTGAATTGATTTGGCTATTTTATAGACAGCGATCGTTCTTTACTGATTTGATTATTTTTGCATTGTACTTTTGGCTAGTATATTTGTTTCCATTCCAAATTAACAGCTCATATTTGCAGCATGCATATTGTTAAACACAGTCCTTTTTTTTCCTATTAATTTTATTGTTTGTCCCAAACAAAGTGGCTAGTTTTTATCTATTGATTGATTTTTTCATGTCAAAAGACTAGTAACATATCTATACAATAGCAAGGGCCAATGGCGTCGACAAAATATGTTGTGCGGGTTTGCAGACCAAAATAAGTCCACATCTAAAGTTGATAATATTGTTTAGCAGACCTGTAGGTTTGCTTTTTGAACTTTGGCATTGGGATAAAAGGTATGGTTAGAACCTTTTAATCTTCCAATCGCTTACTTAATTTCAAAAATATATTTATGTATATATTTTAGCCGTCCTTTGCTCCTGTAATGGCATACAGGACGGGTAGGTAACCAATAATAGAAACAAGAGTTGTATGTCGAGATATAAATTTATATGTATACATGTAGTGTATAAAAAATAAATTCTATTTTCAACCGGTTTACCCCACTAACGATTTTTAACTTACTGTAGTCCCCTCTGTGGGAAATTATGCATACGCTCTTGTCCTTATTGAAATTTTATATTAAAATATGTTACATATCTTAATATAAAAACAAGCTTACCTTAACTGTATTTAAGTATCAGTTTATTATCGGAAGGCCTAAGGCGTTACAGGGGACTTTTGATAATAATAAAATAAAATAATGTATGGGCTGGGTTTTTAAATGAATGGTGGACTGTATAAGTGAATGATTTATATTTGTTACTATTACTACATGTGGTAAGGAGGTCTATTTTACATATCTGGTTGTTTCTTTGTTTGTTCCTCTTCCCTTCGTCCTCTTCCTTCTTGGCCCATGGGTTGGCGGGCTCCTATGAATTACTCCTCCATGATGAAGTAACTATTAATGTATTAGGTAATGAAAAGTGTCTTACACTGTTGGGCACATGTGCTCACTCCACTCAGCAAGTGTCTCTCTCACCATTGCTGACTTGCATGGGGTTCTTGCCAATACATGCCAATTTTGGCAGAGGTCCCTTCATCGGCTGCCCCTAGATGGCGTTGTGATGACACTAATGATGACAGTGTCTGCTAGATGGCAGTAGTATAAGTGTTAAGGCCCCTGTTCCCTTAACATTTCTCTTGTAATTGCTCACTGTTGGGTAGGCAAGTCTACTTTTCTCTTGAAAATATTCAAATCCCTTCAGAATCAATACTTGACCTCTCTGAATACATTTTCGAACGTTTTATTAGAAAATATCACATCTTTTCAAAATTAAAATTAGAGGATCCTACAGGTTTTGTTCTCCTTTCCAATGCCTTAACATTACTAGATGATAACTCCCTAAATGCCAATCAGCTTGCTTCCGCACCTGGGCAAGGTTTTTGATAAAATTATTCTTAATTATCTCAAGGCTTATTGCTCAGAGGTAGCCCTAATCCCACCGGAACAGACTGGCTTTCAGGCCGGACTCTGCCCGGATCACCACCTGGCGAAACTACAAGCGGAAGTAACCCGAAGCACAAATAAAAACGTCGCCACCGCAATGATTTCAACAGACTGTACGGAAGCGTTTGACTCAGTGTCCCATAGTTTACTATGTAAGACACTGCTAGACAACGAATTTCCAGAGCAGCTCTTCACCATCTTGCGGTCCTTCCTACAGGGACGTCAAATAGAAGTGCTGGTTGGCAGAGCCTTCTCCAAGGAGTTCGACCTCACCTGCGGAGTCCCCCAAGGGTCCGTGCTATCACCAGTTCTATTTTCAATATACACGGCAGAAACTGTTGGAGCAAAATACACAAAAGCTACTGTAGCGGCCTATGCCGATGACATGGCGATCTACAGTAGTTTACGGAACGCAAAGACAGCTCTACAACAGGCGGAGTTGGTATGCAATGAAATAACAACAAAGCTGGAAAGACTAAATATTACAGTTGATCCCAAGAAAACCGATTGTATTATTTTTTCTTTCCAAAAGAACAAGCGCCCTCCACCGAAGACCTACAAGGTAGCAGGAGTCGAAAATCAGCCAGCCAATAGGATAGTGTACCTGGGCATCACCCTCGACAGGCACCTAACACTAGCCAATCGCTGCCTAAAGAAGATTAAATCACTTACTGATGTCCTCCAAAACCTATCACTTCGCCTAAAAATATTGATTTACAAAGCCGTTCTCAGACCGGCCCTCCTTTACGGAGCACCGTTGCTAAACAACGTTACAGCACCGACGGCAAAGAGGCTCCAGCAGTTTCAAAACGGAGTATTGCGACGAATGGTAAGGCATACTTCACTACAGAGGACAAAGACAGACCAGTTATATGACACCCTAGACCTCCCGACAGTGACGGAGTTCATCTCCCGCAGGCATATCAAATTCTTTGATAGCCTCCGGTACTGCACGAACACACTGTTCAACACACTGACTCCAACAGGACGGCCACAGCGCTGGCAGGACCACGTACAAACACTCAGACTAGACTGAGGAAACATAACTTACTTTCACTAACTCAAAAAGATTAGTGAGCCCCATCAACTACACAAAAGTTGATGACTCATAACTGCTTCCCGACTCCGAAAATCTTCCTATACTCAGACCCCTCTTAGAATGCATCTGATGCAGTAAAAGAGATCCTTGATTCCTTCCCTATCCTCCCCTGATTTCAACCCCCAATCCTATGGGGCTTAGGAAAAAAAAAATCCCTAAATCAGTTTGAAACAAAGTTTTCTTCTTCTACTACCTACTATCTCTATAACTTCTAGGCTTTTGTACAAGAACGAATTATAACCTATATAATTAATTTGTATAAAATCGATGATTACTTCAACGAAATAAAACATATCAGAGAGAAAATTTAGCAATCTCACCGGTACCTCATAAACATGTTGGAAAGAGGGGCGACTCTTACCACATTAGCTTGCAGCCTCAACTATGTCGTTATTATGAGCCGCTGAACTTTCTGTCGATCTGTGTATTATTCCGTTGAGGGTAAATAAAACAAATAATAACGGAGAAAACACAAATAAAACATATATTAATTAAAAAATAACAAAATATACGGTTTATGTATGTACTCGCGGTTATTTTCTTCCCTTTGTAACGACTTATTCCCTCTCTGCCCGCGATGCTTTCCATCCTCGAGATTCCCACACCTCCGGTTCTTGCGCCAATTCTATAATAAATAATCTTCTATAATGACCGGTGATTTATGAATAATTTAGACAGTTTGTGACAACCAACTTAAAAAACAGTCCACAATGGCAAGCGACTCTTATTACATCTTCATCCTCACTTTACGCAGGCGAGTGGTCCTTCAATAGCTGATCGAAACTGAATAAAACAAATGCATGTTGCGCTTGCACATAATGAATTAAAAAACAAATAGTAATAATAATATCAAATAAGTAAACACAAAAAATAAAATTACGAATTGTGAAATATAAAAATATGATTATTTCTATTATTACAACTCACTTTATTTTATATTCTCAAGTTAATTTACGGAATTATTTCGCTCTCTATCATTCTCTATTTTTGAGAGAATTCCTTAGAAGATAATAACAATAAATGAAAATTACACTATCAATAAAAAAACATTTATTACAAACGTTATGAAATAATTACATATCTAAAAAATTAATACATAAATTATGAAAGATTTTGCAAGTCAGTTGAAAATTTCAGCGTAGAGAGGCTCTGGCTGGCTACTCCTCGGGTGGTCATAATTCATCTCACGCAATTCTAGGCAAAGAATGTTTCTTTCATCACACATTGAATAGACATACAAACAACTACATATGTTTAAATCTAAAGGCTTTTTATATTTTATCAATAAAGAGAAATTTAATTATTTCTAAAGTCTAGATTTTGATTTTTTGTTGTTATATTTTCAAAGGTCGTGGTTAGCAAAATCAAATATGATTTCCTCCGACCTTATCGATTTTAAAGTTTAATAAAAATGTAAAGCTTTTTAAAACATTTATCGTTGGAGTTGTTAGCTAGCATTTCGTTAAGTATAGAAGAGTAGCTTTTGTTTTTAGTAAGTTGTATTATTCAATCAATTTAAATAAACAGATTAAGTAGAAAACAGATTATTAACCTCTGTTGATTTTCTCTGCATAGGTGTTGGTAAATGTTGGAGAGAAGAATGCAGGATCATAGCTGTCGTAATCTGTAACATTCATTTTTCATAATAAGTACTATGTCATTTTGGCGAGTATTGCACATTAACGGTTGAAAAATCTGTTACGCGCATTACATAACTTTCACTTACTTTTCGAAATGAAAATTTTTTATAGTTACATTTAGTGAATAAAGTAAGTGATTCAATCTTCTGAATACGTGAAAGCATTTGGAAATAACCTGAACGTAGAAATAATTGATTAAAACATTAACTTAAGTTTATGGGCTTTCGCCACTCTCTATAATTCCATTCCATTCTATACCTTATCATTTTTTTGGGCAAAAAAGGCTTAACGTTTGGAATTTGAAGTATTTCTTTATTAATGAATCAGTATATTATCTTATAAGGGGCTATTCTTTATAGTAAAATACAAATTTAAATAAAATATTATTTATTTGAAAATATAGAAATGTTATTTTCATTAAAATGGTGACTTAAGACTTTTTTTTTTTTAAACACTAATGTTCTTAAATATGAAATTTCCAATTTATAGTTTTGTTTTCTGGCTAGATTTACCACACACACACGCACAGATACCATTTTGCAAAACTTTACTTGGACTCCTAGGATCCAAAAATGTTTTAACGAAAATCTAGAAAATACTAACCCATTCCCTCACTTTTATAAATATTGAATAAAACATGTTTGTGATATAAGATTGAGAAAGCACAGACGCAGTTATTTTGTTCTTTGTGTCTGCCCTTTATAGTTGTCTATGAATACAATTTTAGTATAGTTGATTGACATACTTACCCATCGGTGGTGGTTCTTCCATGGCGTATGCCATGATGCAGGGAGGAAAAGGCTCCGCTAGCCGCCTCCGCCGCTTGAGGTAGACCCAGAGGGTGAGCGTGAGGAGGAGGAGCGTCACCAAGGCTACCCCCAGGACGAGGATCATCGGGAGGTAGATGTAGGACCTGTCCTCCCTCGACAGCTTCACCCCTGCGGCGATGCTCTCCGTCATGTTGAACTTAATCTTGTTAAAGATCAACGAGTAGTTATTTTCTTCCTCTTGGGCCATCACTTTTTTCATTGGTTCTTCAGAGCTTTGCCTATAGTCAATCGTATTCGATTCCATCACTCTGTTCATCTCAGTTGAAACTAAATGTGATCCCGAGATTTCCGAAGACTCTTTCAAAACACCCAATGGTTGGTGTTCTTTCAATTCGGTATTGGAAAAGTTTTGTTTCTTGAGTATTTGCCATATCTGATTAGGCTTCGATTGTGGAAGCGCAATAGTCACAGCTTCCACTGGAGGCCTTTTCTCAGTATCAAGATTTATATTCAGAAAATCTGGTAGGGGTTGAATTTTTGTTGGCCTAGGTGATTTAGTTGTTATAACCTTATTCTTAAACGTTTCGGCTTGTAAAATACTTCTAAGAGATATTTCAGTCGTATGTTGCATTATAGTTTCATTATGCTTTTCAGTCTTTGTTTGATATAGCGATGGAAACTCCTTTACATTCACAGTTTTAGGTTTTGATTTTTCGTGTTTCTTTTTAGGTTTTTCTTGACTTGAATAGTTACCATGTGCCTCATCAGGTTTTGCTTTTTTTTGAGTATTTAAATCAATATCCAAAGCCGGTAATGGTACAGTTTCTTTGATTGGTGTTTCAGTGGTGTCTTTGTCAATTTCTTGCTCAGAAATTTCCTTAGAAACGGAAAGTGGCGATGACATAATTTTGACCATAGTAGTAGGGAAAATTGTTGGAGAAACTGTGGTAGTTGGTTCAGTGATAGAAGCAAAGGCAAAGGTTACAGGCGTACTAGTTGGTAGGGCTGTTGGAGGAGGAAAGGTCGGTGTCGCTGTTTCTATAATTTTTGAGATGGTTGAAGGAACTCTTGTTTCTGGCAAAGTTATGGGCGAGTTCGTATTTGAGGCAGTGTTTTTTGCAATTTGATGGTTGTTGTAGAGATATTGAGAGGTTTTTCTGTTGTCGGATAGGTTGTTTTTGTTGTTAAAGTTATTGGTGTTGTCAAAGAATTTGCCATCGTTGAAGCTTTGTCGGTTAAATGCTTTAAATAGGGACTAGAAATTGCTGTATTTCTTGAAGTTATATGATTATATGTAGTTGTTGGTGTAGAAGTTGTAGAAACAAGATTAATAATAGTGTTTTCATTATTTGAAATGCTACTGAACGAAGGAATTGAAACATTACTTGTCGTAGAAGTCAACGGCGCGAAACTGAAATCCGGTAAAGAAGTTGATGGAATCTTATTATTCAAAGTTGAACTTAATGGGATAATTGCAGTTCTAAATTCAATTTTTTCTGTGGAAGTCCCAAGATCTGATAAGGTACTCATTAATTGTTTTTCTTCTAAGTGATTTATTTTAGTTGGAATAGTGAAAATAGACGTTGTAGGTTGACTTTGGGTGTCTAATATTGATTCATATCCATTAGTCTTCGCAGTATGTTTTTTCGTTGCAGTAGATTCAATAGAAGGAATAAAAAACGTTGGATTTACTGATGTCTTCGGTTCCAAACTGAAATTGTTTTCCTGAGCGATGGTTTGCACAGTAGTCACAATGGGTTGATTATCGATTGATGTGGCAAACATTTCTGTTTTGATGGCATTTTCAAAAGTATTTTCTACTGGCTTCGTGTTATGTAAAACTTGTTGGGTTGCAGCAGTTTCAGTAGCTTTAGTAAGCATTTTCGTAACGGTTTTCGGTAATTCTGTAGTAATTGAATGTGTCGCATTGAGGAGGATTGAACGTTCAGTTGTGTGTACAATGTTGTTTAATTGCGATGTTTCTGTATTATTTTGGTGGCTTGTAGTCAAACCGATTGAAATTGGAGTTTCAATAGTGACAGTAAGCAGTTGTAAAGTATTTTGGATTTCTGGCATTGGGCTCGTAGGAATGGTTGTGGTTACTACATTCCAAAATGTAGTACCCTTCGTAATTGAATTGTCTTCATTACTTTTTAATAAATCTTTTTCTGTAGGATTTGGTGAAACAGTTAATATAATAGGTTTTATTGAAAACTTGTCTATCGTTTCTAACTCTTTAAAGTTTGTACTTTCGTCTATAACTTTTTTGTTCGGTTTTTCTTCGTTTGACAATGAGGGAGAAAGCTCAATTGTTGTAGGTTTTTCGACTCTGGTTTTATGCGTAATTAATACTGTTGGAAGGGTAGGTAGAGAAATATCATGTGGCAATTTATTCGTTGTCACTTCTGAAATTCCATGGATAACGTCCATCTCTTTTGTCGGCGGTGCCTCATCTTTTTTCACTTGCCGTGTCGTAGTTTTCTTGCTATCGGCAGCAGACTCGACCCACGGGGGTGGAGGGAACCGGAATACAGGAGTCTTGACGGTCTCTAACGTTGTACCTTCGGTCGTTGGAGTGGTGATGGTTGTGGTCGGTCTGGTTGTGGTTGTGGTCGTAGTTGTGGTCGTCGTCGTGGGTGTAGTAGTTCTCCTCGGGGGCCTGTCGTCAACAAAACAGTCTCCCGTCAAGTGATGGCAGGTGTACCCTGATGGGCAGTCGCAAGGCCGCTTACAGTCTTTTCCCCAAAGCCCTCGTGGGCAAGCTAAAACAGAAATTATTTTTTTTTTTATTAATCGTTTTTGTCATTAAAAAAAAAAAGATTTTCTATTAAAATGTCCATTATAAGAACATCAAACTTTAACTAATAACTGTTAATAATAACTAATATTTATGGTTATTTGTTTTTTTCAGTTCTTTACATAACTTGTTTGGCATTTTGGAGATAAAGATGTTCATTATAAACTTAAGTTTTAAATTTTACTTCCATTCGGATTCAACTCTCCCTTTCTCTCAAAACTATTTTTTTAAATTATTAAATAAAAATCAGCAAACAATATTAATAAATCCCCAGTTTCGAAAAGGGTACTTAATTTGAATTTTTGCGTTTGAGATTTGTTTTGCATTCGCTTTTATATAATTTATCTGATATGTATGGGATGTGGATAGCATAGCTGTTCTTTTACCCGAGGTCGCGGTTTCGAACCCCGCAGATGCCCTAGGATTTTTTAAAGGGAGTAAATAACCCTTGGTTATGGTTTGTAGGGGGCGTAAAACGGTAGTTCCGAGCCATGGCGATGTCAGGTACTAGTTAAAGGTTCCTATTCTATTTGTTTGATGGGATCACTGTAGCAGGGTGACTAGCCTAACAGTCTTCTATGCCAAAGGTCACGAGTCCAAAACCGCAGTTGATTCTAGAATTTTTTTAATGGGGGCAAAAAATTCTTAGTTATATCGTCCTCCGGAGGGGGCGTGAAAAGGTGGTCCCGAGACTGTGCGACTGTGAGGTACTCGTTAAAGATCCCTATTCTAATTAAACCTGGCTAGGTAAAGTTTAGGACTCCCATCGTAGCATCGTCCGATTAGCCACAATAATATAAAAAGAATAAACGAAGAGCAACATGCATAAGCTAACTGGACAAACTCTATGACTGTATAGTATTAACTGACCCTCGTTGCAGTAGAGGCCGGTGTAGCCCGGAGTGCAGTGGCAGTGGTTGGTCCTGTTGCACCTCATGAAGGGGCAGTCGGCCCCCGGTGGGCAGGCAGGCACGCACCGCCCCTCCATCTCCACGTAGCCTTCACAGCAAACGGTAATCGTTTTGTTGTGCATCTCCACCTTTATTGTAAACCTTGTATTAGTTTTTCATAAAGGATGTATTCTATACCACAGGATATTACAATGCCAAAAAACTTACGTGCAGTTTTACCCTATCTTTGAGTTGAACCGTGTACTTGGAACAACGAGGAGGTACCCTTAAACACCAGGTGTAGCTCCGGAACGTAACTGGTTCGGTGACGTTCACTAGCACGTTCACTGGATGCCTTTATTACAAGATACATTAATGATTAACAATACATTTCTTTATAAAGTTGAAATTCCAAATGGTCTGAATTTAATAAGGCAAAGAACTTAAAAGCCTTTTGAGATGTCAAATGTTCTAAAGTCTCGTTTTCAGAGCGATGCCACAAATAGACTTTAGTCTTAATCCCAAAAAGAAAGGTTTCAAACTTTCAGCTGATATTTTTTGTTTTTTTGAATACTATTTTTAGCTGAGCAGGGAAATATTTTTTCTTTCTTTAGATTTTCTGAATTCAAGACTGAAAAAAGTCTTAAATTATTATTTTTCGAAAAAAAAAATACTCCTTGTTCTATCTTCCTTTCATATTTTGCCTTACTATGTTACTGAAGTTAAATTTTCGATGAACTTTTTAGGATTGGTCTTGATATTAAAATTATCAACACATACCACCTCCTCCTTCAATTACTTTTTTTAATCCGATTGATTTTGAATACTACCGTTCTCATAAGTTTTAAGTTTGAATATTAAAAATTGTATTTATATTCCTTAGCTGGATATCTATTGAACGCATTTGCATATTTCAGCTCGAACACTCCACAAAAAAAAAAAAAAAAAAAAAAAAAAAAAAAAAAAAAAAAAAAAAAAAAAAAAAAAAAAGTATATAAAATAAAATAAGGATAAAAAATAAAACAAAAATAAACAGTTAATAATCATTACAGGAATAAATACATGAAGATAATCTCCCCTCCCCTTGTTTTCTGTTCTTTATTCAATAGGTTACTGAAGAAGGAAAGACCTGGTTCAAATATTGCAGTGAGAAATGTCTGTTGTGATTTTCGCTACCCAGAACATCAGAGCTCTTTACCTTTAACAATTATAGTACTATGGTGATTAAGCAGTTGTAGAAAAAGTTATACTGACTTGACTACTCCGGTGCATGTATGGTCGCCGGTGGGCACCGCGGTGACCTGGAGCGATAATATCGCCGCTAGAAGCGCTGTGAGCTGGCCGGGCATCGCTGTGCAGCATTGCACCTGGTCTGCTATTACCGTGTCATCACCTCCTTCAGTTCCTACAGGCCATTCAATATTAACAAAATGTTTTTAAAAGTGTATTTCCATTAAAATTAGATCCTTCATCGTACATATATACTTATTTCTTAAGTTACTGAGTTCAGGTAAGGGATGATCTGTTAAATGTTATATTAATAAGTTGGATATATGATTAAAATAACTATTCTGAATTTACTGGAAGGAATTAGTCCAGGTGGCGGTCATTAAATGAAACAACTAAATAGTTTCAACTAATTAGCTGTTTCATTTAATGACCGCAACCCGGACTAATTCCTTCCAGTAATTCTCAACGGTCAACTAAGTATATCCACTATTCTGAATTTAATCTCATAACTATATAACTTCGTTTATCTTGGGAAAAGATTCTATAGAATGCTGACTTAGAGGGCTCAAAACTTTTCTCTGCTATATTTTCCAGTCTTAGAATAAAAACGGTGAATCATCTATGGTTGAATTTATGATAGAGTGGTTGTTGACCTTTAAGACTATATGCTGGAGAAGTTGCTTGAGGGTGAGGTAACCAAGATAATACTTCAATAAGACAAACTTAGCCCTGATAAAGGCCCACGATGTAGGCCGAAACGACAGCACGCGAATAAAATAAGTTTGAATTATTGGTTTGTTTTCTTGGTGACCGCACCCCCAACCAATTTCTCCATCATTTCATTGAATTAAGTTTGCTAACCATTATGATATTAAATTATTTAACTACATCTGGGACCAGACCTTATTGCTGTGGGGATTGAAGTGGCGGCACGATGTTGTGCAATATAACTAGCTGTGTTGGATTTAAGAGGCCAATTTGAGGATGGAATGGTTGTGTGGACGAACGAAGGGGAAAGGGCCCCCTTCCCACCGTCGCACAGTGGGCTAAATCACATTCTAGGTGGTCAAAATTGTTTTTTGAACCTACCTCATCAAAAATGTTAAACTGGTTATAAATATAGGTCGCAAATCAGGTTGTAACGCAAAAAACAATAACCAGACTAATATAATATATATATATATATATATATATATATATATATATATATTATATATAAATATATATATATATATATATATAAATAAACCAGAATAATAAGATATTACGTTTTTAAATAATGTAATAAAATAAATAATGTAAGTTTAAATAATGTAAGTAAAAGAGTGAATGTTAAAGTGAATATTAATGTAGAAAAGTTATTCACTGTCACTTTTTTGTTCTTATTCCGATTAATCTGAAACTGACAAACTCAATTGTGATAACTAATCCCTTGTAGTAGGTCCATAAGCCAGTAAATTTTGTGATTATGGATTCACTGATTAATCATTTTTTTAAACTAAAAGTATTGTCAATAAATCTGTATTCGTTGATATTCTGGATATATTCTGAGTGTTCCGTTTTCTAAATTGTCTACAATCTTTGTTTCGGGCTTCTTGAGCTTTTCAGTCAACTGTCCAATAGGTACCACGTGATGTTGAACAATTAGGGCACTGTGATCAACTATTTGATGTACAGTTGGTGGTATTTCATAAAATAAATATAAAATTAATAAAGATTTATATAGAGGTTTTTAGTCTCAGAGACATCTTTCGTACTTACGTAAATCATATCAATTTCGTATCGAGACGATAGCGGTTGGAGAATAGCTCCGAACCTTCTAATGAGATTGTGGTCTTACTTTCAGAGAAGTGTTTGAAAAACCTTCTAGCTGTGTTCTTATCGTTCGTATTGCCAGAACCTTGTTTTGGTTGGTTAACATGCAACCCTAATTTAATTTTTAATTCTCTCCTTTTGTTGAGCTACCTCTTGTTTTTCTGCTCCATTCCTTATTATATTTTTCTTTACTCCCAAGCGTTACTTTAAGAAGAGAAGAAATTCGAAAGTTGGAATCCAAGCATGCAATGTTTATAAACCAAAACTGTAATTCTCTGTCCTGTCAGAGGCAACTAGAGCGTTAGTTGTGCAATATATTTTTGATAATTACTCAAAAATCACAAAAAAAAGAAAGTTGTTTTTGTCAAAAAGATAGTTTGAGGAATTCAAATCCAATCCATTTCACTTTGACACCTCACGACCTTGACCATTTTTTTTTAATGATAACTAAAAGCGTTATCAATTAAAAATATATTAATTATACCGCTATAAATAAATGGCTATGTTTACCAAATAATCTATATAACAAATACTCACAATTTACTTCTAACCTTCCTTTTGATGTTCCATAATGTCTTAATACTCCCAGCGTAATTCACAACAATATATTAGATGATATGTACGATAGAGACTGAAGAGTGAAAATTGCTGATGTTCAAATGTTGTTTAATTATTTGTTTTTACTTCATCTCTTTCTTTGAAAATTTAATTAATACCCTTAAATCTGGACCATTAAACTAATAAGGAACAACTTCAACAATCTTTTGCCTTTGTCATGACTTTTGACCACCTAGAACGATCATTTTGCCCACTGCGCCTCGTAGAAAATAGCTGTTAATTGTTTGTATTTTTTGTCAAATTGTATTGTTTTAGCTACTGCTTGCTTAACTCTAAAGATATTTAATTTAAATAAAATGTAATATGGTTATTATTTAAAAAAAAAAAAATCAAAACATTGGTAATTTATGAAACCATGTTTAATTCAAAACTTTGTTGTTGCAAAGAAGTTTGACTTTAACTTGATATTTTTTTAATTATCTCACATTTAAGTTCTACTTATGATCACATTTATAAACTGTTATTATTATCATTAAAGGGATAAACTAAATATAAATAATGATTATGGTAAGAAGTGTTTGCAGCGGTTATTGCTTTAACATTTCTCCAATGTCTTTCGTTGTTCTAGACAATGTCTTTCGTAGGTTATACGCCTGTCATTCTCTGATAATTATTTCTTTTTAAAAAGCATTCTATCGTAGAAACTAAATTTGGATGAGAAGTGATTTGTAAAATAATCACTATCATGTGCCGCGAAAGCTCGTCACCTCGTGTAGGCCGCTCACAGTTCCAGTTGGATCTATCTTCCACATAACACCTCCAGTCCCCAACGCTGAATGCGGTTGAAGAAGATGCTAGTTCTGTGGCATAACTCTTCTTGTGCTGGTGACGGTCTTCTTGGAAATCGACTTATCATCGATTCTTGCTACATGGCCTACCCATCTGAGCTTCCCAAGCTTGGAAACCTAGACAACATTTGAGCTACTTGTGAAGTTGTCAGTTACTGCGTCTTCTCCATGTTTCGCCTACTCTTGTAGGTTCATAGATCTTTCACAGGATCGTCCTCTCAAATAACTAAAGCATTTTCTTATCATTTTTTGTTATAGCTTAAGCCTCCGAGCCATGTAACAACAATGGTCCAAGTTATCTTTTATAGAGTACTATTCTAGTCTTCTTTGAGAGGAACTTGCTATTAAAATATTTTCTTAGACTGTACTAGCATTTACTAGCATCATTAGTCTTTCTTTGAAATATTATTTAATAAGTTAATTTTAGTTCCTATGAAGACGGAGCTGTTAACTGATTTAACAAACATCAAGGTACTCGTCTCTTTTTTCTCTCCCTCCTATTCGCATGCTCTTATTCTTGTCTTCATCGACGCTAATATCAAGTTTCTTGGCAGCCACCTCCAATGCAAGGAATGCTTTCCTTCGTGCATTTTTTGATCTTACAATAATGTCACGGTCGTTGGCGTAGGCTAGAATTTGGACAAGTTAGTTAAATGTTGTTACATTAACTTGGATTCCGGAGTTCCTTACAGCTTTTTCTTTTGCGAAGTTGAAAATTAGGTAGGCAATAACAACACCCCTGTCTCATCCCATTGTCTACAACGAACTCTTTTGGGAGTTCAACATCAATTTTCACTGCACATTTGGATCTTTTCATAGTGATTTTTGCCAGATGGTTGAGCTTCTGGTGTATATTTATCCTTTGCTGGGCTTGATACAGTCCGTTTCGGTCCACATTATCAGAGGCTGAAAAAAAAAATGGTCTACTGTTGTCCGTCCCTTGCTGAAGCCTGCTAGATATATACTGAGTTCTCTCCCTGCATACATAGTAAGTCTTGCATAAAGAATGTTCGATAAAACCTAATAAACACCAGAAAGAAGGGCAATCCATCGGTAGCTCTCACAAACTACCCAAAAAAGGAGACATCATTTTTTTTTAAGATTGGAAAGATTACTGTCTTACTCCATTCCGTCTTCCACTCATCAAGGACAAGGTGCTGAGTGCTTTGTGCATTCTTAAAGTGTTTCCCACTATATCTAGAAGGACTGGACGTTATAAATAACAGGTGCTTTATTGTTCCCAAGCTTGTCGAAGGCATCCTTATCCGGTGGTTCCACATCCTCCTAAGAATCTATTTCCATATGTTCAGACACAGGCTCTGTTGTGCTCAATGTATTTCTAAATTGTCTTACCCACATCTTAAGGATCTCTTTTCTTTGGGTTAGTAGGGTTCCACCTTCATTTTGCAACAGATTACTTTTGGTTCGAATTATTCATTTAACCTACAGAAGAATAGACGGTTTTTGTTAATATTTCTGAGGTTCTCAATATCTCTCATCTGGTTTGTCTTGCCTTATTCTTTTTTTTCTTTGATGAAGGCTTTTCTCACCTCTCCTAGCCTTCTTGTGCTAGCAGCATTAATGTGCCTGGTTTTGACTATGTATCATTTTATTATAAGCTATATTTTTATTATTTTCCATTAGTCGACACTCCTCATCTGAATGGTTTGATCTATAAAATAACACTTGATAATGAGCTGAATGATATTACAAGACTTATGAATGATGTGATGGAAATCGATTTAGTATTCAAATTAAGAAGGTTTATTTACATATATCGATGGTATAGTGTTATTTTTTAGAAGAAGCAAATGTTACGTTCAACAGTTCATTTAGCTGTTTATAAAAACGAAAAATGTGATGTCCTTCTGAATGCAGGAGACACTAGTAAGATTCAACGAACAAGTGGCAGTGATTAAGTATTATGGAATGGACTGTGGTTGTTTAGGTTTATGAACGCAAAAGGGGCCATATTTGATTGATGCTTTAAAATGGAAATATTTCGGATATACGTTTGATTGGAAGTGATTCCTATCCCATTATCATCTTATTTTCATATTTATATATAATTCAAGGCACATATTAATCAAACCAATTGAATACAAACATTGTCCTAAGATGAAGAAAAATATGTTAACATTTTAATATAACTTTAAATGGATTATTTAGTCTGCCGTTCTAAGCCAAAGGTACATGGAAATAGGACTATTGTGTATCAATCCAAACCTGAAGTGGGTATGGAACGATGTTAGAGACTGCCAGTACCCACACAGTAGTAAAAAGCAGGAAAGATTGGCCCTAATAAATATTTGCAAGTATTAATTAATTACGTATTGCAACTCATGATAGTGAATGTCCATATATGATCTAGGGTAAAAAGCAGACATAATATCCTCTTCGGAACAGTTCTTTATGTATTTCTCAAATACACTTTCACGATTTCCTAACTATATATTTGTCACAAGGCCGTTACGATTTGGGGCGACCGGATTGGGGACAAAAATATAACCGCTGAACTACAAAAATGACGAATAAAAAAGTGTTTGTAAAAATTTCATTGATTTTCATATGTTTAATAATTCAAGTAAGAAGGTGAATATCTCTTTTACATTCGTTGACCGCACTCTGGAAATGACTGTCCAATTTTAACAATAAATGATTTTATCTATAAAAAATAAAATATGGGATAGTTTATTGGATGACTTCTGTTTAAGACTTGATACATCTCCGGATTAACTACTAGCGACGTTTGAGTCCAGGTGTGCAATATAATTAAGAAAAGAAAGTATAGTTTAAAAAATTATTAGAACCAGATGCAAGAGGATTCAAAGGTTAGACATTATTTAAACGAGACTCCTGTGTATAGAACACTTAATATTTTATTTATCTATTCATGGTGAATACTCATGTGCTGAATTGATTTGCAAGATGTTTTATTTGCTACCCGTACATATTGATCATACAAAGGCCATCAGGTCATCCCTTGCAAACTATTGGAATAGAAAAAAAAGTAGAGGTTTCGATAATAGATTATTTTTGTTTTGATCTATAATACATTCTGGTTTTAAAAAAAATATATTTATTGAAATGAGTTCATCTATCAAATGTAAAATCAAGGCATGGCCCTTGTAAGTACTCCATAAAATGTAAGAACTCTATAAAATATGTCAGGAGGTATCGCGGACATATTTTTTTCAGATACCCTGATGAGGAGTATCCGGAATTGAAAAGAAAGAAAGGATAGAAACTAGTGGGCTAGAGTGACAATGGAGTTTGTCACGAATGGAATGGTGCCTGGTTAGGGACAAATCAGCAATATAAGAAACATTCAGATCAGTATGATGCGTTTATTCGTGACAAAGTAAGGAGAATCTAGGATTTTTGAATAATGTTTTAAATATATTCTTAATTTAGCGGTTAAAGTATTAAATAATTGCTAATACTGCAAAGATCTATGCGGAAAATTATTCTCGTCATACTCATGTCGACACAACGTGTTACAAAATAAACTTAAACTCAACTTTAATTGAAGTAAATTTGATTCCCTTCATAATATTTAACTACATTTAAGTATTTGATCATACCTTGGGCTAGGGCTTATTGTGCAGCAATTGAAGTGGTGGTTCAATGTTGTGCAATATATCAAGTGGGTTAGGATTTAATTCACCGATCTGAGGATGGAATGAGACAGAGGTTCTGCTGTAGAATATAATAGTTTGTTAGTTTGGTCAAATTGTTTTATGGTTTATGTACGTTTAGGTTCTACTTCGAAGACTACATATCCAGGAAGATCGTTTACTAGGACGTTCACGAGGGAAGAGGATAGGAGAGTTGAAGGTACTGGCTGAGGAGACTAGGATGCCTGGTTACGATGGCTATATACACCTTTACGTTGAGAGGCATAAGGAGAAAGGAAAAGAAAAAACAAGATAATAGTATTAGCGGGAGGGTTACCTCTTTGTCACCTCCAGTGGGAAATATTAATAAATAACGATTTAGGAGAGAGGTTTCTGTAGCTCTGTTTGGAAGTCTTCAGGTGTGACTTATGTCATAGCAAATAGAAACCAATCATATTGGAGGACACAGCGGGGGAATGAACCAGTAGTGTACTAAAAGCGTGAAGGGATGATCACCCTTGACTGAATGCTCTCGATCAAGAATAGAAGAAGCAATGTGACTTCTTAATAACTACTTGCTCTGTCATAACTTGTAATGCTGTCAAGTCTTTGGAACCAAGCTTCATGACTAGGCTTCTCTTCGAGATGTTTACCTATTTCCATAACAATTTCTAAGACGATAAAGTTTAGATTAGCAGTAATAATTCAACTCTCAGTTAATGAAATATATAAGAGGAATACAATTAATGAAAAAAAAAAATGTGAAGTAAATAATCATATAAAGCTAACTAAAGCAATGATAATCTTTTATCAGTATCAGTGTTCTTTTTTTGGAGAACGAAAAAGAGGCCATAAGGTTTGCGAGTAAGGTAGGAGGCCTGAGGAATTTAACAACTTCAATCAAGCATAAGTAACTCAAGGCTATGTTGATTAATGTTATAAAATCATTTGTTCTAGTTCTAAATAACTCTTGTTTGCCCCATATTTATTCCATGTAATTTTATAGATACATATTAATTATTGTTTATGTTTGTATATATTGAAGTATTTCAATTTATCTATTTATGTTTTTCTTGATGGTCATTTCTGAAGAGGATCATTTTCCTCATGCGGATCAAATAAAAAATTGCGGTTGTCAAATGCGATAAATATCATAGAGGAGGAATACTGTCATTGGCAGGTTTGCCATGTTAAAGTATAGACAAATTTTATGAATTACGCTCTCACTTGTTCATTTTTAGTTATTGCAGCCGTCGATTGTTCTGTGTGTTTAGATGGTTTAAATTGTTTAGAAATATCGTGACAGACTGTGGCCAACTTCAAACGAGCTTCGGTTTTAGATTTACTCAGCTTTGGATAGTTTTTCCCTTCGAATTCAGTCAACGAATTGAGTTGCAATGACATGGTACCTCCAAATATTTTAAACTTCTATAAGACTGTTGTAAATTTTTATTTTAAATTAGGATTTTCCTAACATAGATCCACATTCTACCTCTGTCATTTAGAAAATTTGATTTGTCTAGAGAACAACGAGAAAAGGAAAATTAGAGGTAAAACATAAGATGTGGAAATCTTATCTTATAATCCCTAAATCTATCTTAGGGGTTTGCCGTGTGAAGATGACTACAAAAATAAGATAAATTAAGTCATATTGCATTCTAATGAAAATGATTATTATTATATGTGTGTTTACATACACTTACTGCTCTCCTTTCTTCCCTACCGACTTCGTATACTATAAAAACTATTATGTTTACTGCGATCATATTATTTAAAGATACTTTCTATTTGGTTACGTTGCCATTTCATAATACTGTGGTTAATATACATGAGTGTCTTCACAATAATATTCAGTGATTATTTATTGTTAACCCAATTAAGCAAGAGGATTATTTTCATATAATCCAAAAAAAAAAAAAAAAACGAGATAATTTATCGGTTTAAAGAGAGTCAAGTTAATGAAATCATCAAGAATAACAGTGGGAGTATTTTGGAAATCTTGTAAAATAGTCACAAATATTACAAAACTGGAACTAAAAAAAAACAACACTTACTGTTTACTAAACAGTTCTGACTTGCCTACCTAATAGTGAGTGAGATTTATATTCCAAGCTCCTTGTAGACTAGGGATATATTAAGTTTTTTAACTGCTCAATGACCGTAAAAAATATAAATATATAAAATATAAAAATAATTTTGACGAAATAGTACATGATAACGACAGATCTGCTGATATGTTTTTATAAAATTTTGGAAGTTAAATCTTTATAAAAACTACAAGAATCTTGTACCAAAACATTTGACAGGAGTGTTATTCTACATTTTTAAAAGCCGGACAGAAAAATGTATTTATGATTACAATGAAAATCAGGTTCTTTGCTTCTTTTTTTTTGTGCTTGAAAAATGAAGTAGATGATATTTTATCTCAAAATAAAGCTAGATTAAGGGTTACAGACTTGCTTAACTATTTCATAAAACCTTAACATTAAAAAAGCGAAAATGCATGAAACCATCCATCAAATAAACAAGCACTATAACTTCAAGTGCGAAATGTATGTCTGCGTTTTCTACTGAAGTCACATTTAGATTTATTGGTACATATGGAAATAGAATATTGTGCAAAAAGGTGGAATAATGTTATTATTTAATAAAGAAATGTACTTACTTGGAGACAGACAGAGAGTGGTGGGTAGCAGAGGACAGTGTGAGGGAGCCTACACCCTGATATCCGGCCCACTAACTGGTTAATGCTTCCCGACAATTGTCTCTAATGGCCGGTCCGCAGGATGTCTCAGGATTCCTACCGCTCTCTATCTTAGTCATCATCTGCCCCACAACATCCATCCATAGGTATACTATTCTACTGCAGGTACATAGTAATAGGTACTCTGTGAATCCATCTACACTTCGATACTTCATTGGGTCCATGGATCTACTTTTATTCGAATATTTCTATCTTATGAATACTACAATCGTGTAAACGCTTATTTTGTATTAAAGAGGGAAATATGTGAGGGCACTGTGAACTGCCACCAACCCTAAGAATTGGTTTTGTTTCAGTGCTTGGCAAACTAATGCTTATTCAATAGGACACCCTATCAAAAGGACACCCGTGGACACCCCCAGCCGCTGTAGAATGGATACAGTTAATCGCCTCTGTGCCTACTACAGCCTTTGCAAATTAAATAATTGAATTATTAATAATTCTAAAGATTCCTTTGGATTATACGTAATGAAACATTCGTCTTCTAAGTGAAGTATATTCAAGATATTTTTTGAATTAAAACATTTTTTGTTTAAGAACTCGTGAAAACCACTTATTAAAATGTTTGAGGAAAACTATGATTTTAAAATTATATTTACACATACCTTTAACGCAATGGCTGTATATATCAGTGTAAATGCAACGCTTTCTTCCTTGTAAAGAGTCCAAAAATGTCAAAATCCGTGAACATATTTTGAATAAACTGAAGAAGAAATACAAAGCTTCAAACTGGAACATATCTTGGCAATACATTTAACAAATGTTTTTGACTAACAATGAATTAATTTTTATAATAGTAGATCTAATTAGTTGACCGTTTGAGAATTACTGGAAGGAATTAGTCCGGGTGGCGGTCATTAAAGGAAACAACTAAATAATTTCAGCTATTTATTGTTTACCAACGTTTCAACCCCCATTTAGGCGATTGAAAAGAGTGAACTCAACAATGACCCTACTAGTGGATATAATTAGTTGACCGTTTGGGTCATTGTTGGGCTCACTCAATCGCCCTTATGATGGCCCACAATGGGGTTCGAAAACAATAAATAGTTGAAAATATTTATTTGTTTTATATTATGACCGCCACCCGGACTAATTTCTTCCAGTGATTTTTAATCCAACTCTACAAAATCCGTGTTCAAGGACAACATATGGATTATAGCACTTTCTTTTTTTTCTCTATTCTTAGTAGATCAGACCCATAATCCTTTAATTGATATATAAAAATGCGGGTAGAGTTTTTTTATAACAGAAAATCACATAAAATCATTTGTTCTAAATCTTAATAACCCTTGTTTGTCCCATATTTATTCCATGTAATTATATAGGCACATATTAATTATCATTTACCTTGGAATAAAACTAATATTATATTTTAATTCTAGGTGATGGGAAAGGTATATGATACGAATATTGAAAAAAAGTTGAGTCGTCCTGACCTTTGATTCTTCTCTGCCGCGCCGGGAAATAAAATATAAAACACGGAATCCTGCCATCTCTACTACAAATTCGAGCCAAGACCATTCGCCTTCAGCCTCACTGTTTATCCACCACAACGTCTATCTACATAGATCTGCCGATCTTCATTGCTTGGATCGCATTCGTCAAAGGAGTTTCCATAATATTTCTCCAGATCCCATTCTAGCTACATGAACCTCTTTAAGTTGGTATCCTCCCGGTTCCTGTAAAACCAGTCTTAAGATCCTGTTCTTGTGCCTTTGTCCACCATGTTACATCATCATACATTAGCACCGAGCGTATCAGAATTTTATGGAGTGTAGCCGCAGAAAAGTCTTCATAGCGGAATGACTTTTAACGCGGTTGGCATGAAAAACTCTGAGTATATACTACTGGATACCATTGCTACTCATTTAGTACAGAATATATATCATAAATCAAGTTATATCAAATCATTCAACTACTCTGATGAAAGGTATACTATACCTTCTTAAGTTTATTTTCATTACTGAAATATCCTTACCATGCATTTTATAGCTTGCACAAACCAATTCGCGATGACTGAAAATTACTCAAATAAAATCACTGAAACAATTAATGATTTTTAATATTGTAATATTTATTTTTTATGAGTAGTAATGGAGGATGAGATGGTTATGGTAGCGATCAATAAATTATTACAAAACTAGTGAAAACTATTGTCAGGTTGTAGAATGAATAGTTTTTCGCTTAATTAATCAGTTTATTAACCGTCCGAACTATCTCATTCCTCATTACAATCACCCGGTCAACTATGTTAACTATGATTATATTAAAATCAAGGAGGAATTATAACGCTGTAATTTATAGCTTTATAGAACCCTAGATGTTGCAGATTTCAAAAAATCAGATAATTGAATACAGCGAAACCTTACGTACGTTGGTTAGGATTGAAATATGTTCAAAGTTATTCACAAATCTGAGCCTAATATAATGATTTTATTAATAATTCGAGTCTTATTTTTGTTCCTATTTGGCAACTAAGGCGTTAGTGCCAATGAACTCACTGATAACACAACCCAAAGTGTAGTTATAGGATTATAATTATTCAGTGTATTTTTTACTGAACTCCGTTGGGATTTAGCAGGGTCTAATTTTTTGTATCTTAGATATAACTTGAGAAGAGTAACATAGCAGATCCTCAAGTTTATCAAACTATTTTGACTGATGAAATATATCTAAATTGATTTAGTAATAGTCAAGTTGGTTAACCTTTGAGGATCTCGTTGGGGATAACTTGCTACCCAAGAAAGGATCCACCAAAATTATCTCTGGATGGTATTTATGTAAATAGAATATTAATAAACAAATGAATATCATGGGGGTCTGTTGGTATTGAGGGCTAACCACGCTAACCCTCCAGGTGAATACCATCCTCTTTGCGGGTACGTAAGTACTAATGAAGATTACTAAGGCCAAAAGAATCCTACTTTCTGTACCTTTATTGTGGATATGGGATGTAATCTTCCTCAGGATGTCAAATGGTCGTCCTGATATTTGGTAGAAGAAATATAAGCCCCGTTGTACTTGTTGATCTTCATCATCATCATCTGGCGTTACAACTCGTCACCGAGTCTGGGCCGCCTCCAGTAGCCTCCGCCAGTTGGCTCTATCTTGCGCAGCATTTCTCCAGTTCCTAACGCCGAGTAAGTTACTAGCATCTTCTGTGACAGCCTCCATCCACCTCAGGTTAGGCCTCCCCACTCTTCTTCCGCCATGAATTTTTTCGGAGTGGATCTTCTTGAAGATCGACATATCCTTAATTCTTGCTACATGGCCTGCCCATCTGAGTCCCAACTTTGGCAACCTTGGCAACATCTGGGCTATTGAGGAGGTTGTAATGTTCTTGGTTAGTGCGTCTTCTCCATGCTTCACCTACTTTTATGAGCCCATAGATCTTTCGCAGGATCGTCCTCTCAAATATCTGAAGCCTTTTCTCATCAGCTTTTGTTATGGCCCAAGCCTCTGAACCATATAACAACACTGGTCGCACTAAAGTTTTGTAAAGGATTATTTTTGTTTGCTTTGAGGTGAAACTGCTTCTTTAGACTGAAGTAACACCTATTAGCAGCATTAATTTCGGTTCCTAAGTAGACGAAGTTGTCAACGCATTTAAGCTTGAACTGGCCAACTTCGAGGTATCCTTTTCTTTCTTCTTTCCCTCCTATCCGCATGTTCTTAGTCTTTCCTGCGTTGACTCTAAGCCCAAGTTTCTTGGCTGCAGCCTCCAATGCAAGAAATGCTTCCTTGAGGGCTTTTTCCGAGCTATTATGTCAAGGTCATCTGCATAGCCGAGGATTTGGACCAATTTGTTAAATATTGTTCCACCAACCTGGATTCCGGAGTTCCTTACTGCTTTTTCTTCTGCAAGATTGAAGAGTAGACAGGCAAGGGCATCACCTTGTCTTACCCCTTTGTCTATGCTGAACTCTTCTGAGAGATCAGATTCAATTTTCACGGCACACATGGATCCTTTCATAGTCATTTTACAAGACGTATGCACTTCATAGGCATATTCATTTCTCTCATGGCTTGATACAGTTCATTACGGTCCACATTATCATAGGCTGCTTTGAAGTCTACAAAGAGGTGATGCGTGACGGCTCTTTGCACTTCTCCAGAATAAGCCTTAATGAAAAAATCTTGTCAATGTAGAACGTCCCTTCCTGAAGCCTGCTTGGTACATACCGAGTTCTGTCTCTGCATGTGTGATAAGTCTCGCGTGGAGAATGTTTGATAGAACTTTATAAACACTAGAGAGCAGCGTAATTCCTCGGTAGTTCTCACACTCAGTCTTGTCTCCCTTTTCATGGATTGAACAGATAACTGCCTTATTCCATTCTAAAGGCATCCGCTTCTCCTTCCAAACATCAAGGATAAGGTCATGCTGCACTTTCCTGAACCCTTCTCCACTATATCTAAAAAGCTCAGCCTGGATAGTCCATTCATATTCTTGGATAGGTGCTTTATTATTCTTCAGCTTGTTAATGGCATCTTCTAGCTCATCTTCATTCGGTGGTTCCAAATTTTCAATAGGATCCATCTTGGCATGCTCTGATATAGACTATGTTGTGCTCAACGCATTTTTGAAGTGCCTTACCCATATCTCTTAAGTATCTCTTCTCTTTGGGTTATTAATGTTTCATCTTCATTTTTTTCACCAGATTTTTCTTCATTTACTTTACAGAAGAACATTCGGCTTTCATTAATGTTCCTGAGGTTCTCTATATCTCTCAACTGGTTTTCGTGCCACATCCTTTTCTTCCTTTGATGAACCCTTTTTTCAGCTCTTCTTGCCTCCCTGTAGGCAGCATTAGTGAGTCTAGTGCATCTTTGAATCATTTTTTTGTTGGCCGTATTTTTGTTATTTGTCAACAGCTGACACTCCTCGTCAAACAATTGTGATCTGACTGCTTTTGGTTTTAATCCTATAGCATCTTCTGAAGTGGACCTTATGGCAAATTTGATCGTATTCCATTGCTCATCAATATTTCCATCTTTGTTCTTCATTTCATCTTTCAGTTTTCCTTCCAGGATTTGTTGATAAATTTTAAGCTGATCAGGATCCTTAAGCCTGGTCACGTTAAACAATTTTCGAGCCTCATTGTGAAGATTATTGACATCTGGCGTCTTGGCACAAATCCTGGCAATGCTCATGTAGTGGTCTGTGTCCATGTTTGCTCCTCTATATGACCTGAGGCTTACTAGACCTGTCTTGTACATGAAACTTATCAGAAAATGATCTATTTGGTTGGCTACTCTTCTGTCTGGTGTTCTCCATGTCTCCTTGTTGATCTTAAGGAGCCAAAATCCGTGGGTCTTGAACAATCAATCTGTCACTATCCTTGAACATGACTGAGTCGATGGGAAGGACAGTTAGATCCAAATGAACAGTTATAGTCTAGGAGCCAATGAAACTTGTATTAAACAATATAAAGCTACCGATATCGTTAATCGATAGTCATTACTAAGCACAAGGGTACTACCCAAGTCCTGCTGTTCAGAGCTTGTGAATTTTCGGTAAAATCGGGTTTCAAAGTAGTACAAATCTGAAATTCTATTTAATGGAGAATGTTGTTTATTTATTTCACGTCCCTTTATGCTGCTGTGGCTAACCGTACGATGCTACAGTGGGAGTTCTAAATTTTGCCTCTCCAGATTTAATTAGGATAGGGATCTTTAACGAGTACCTGACATCGCACAGGCTCGGGACCACCTTTTAACGTCCTCTCCGAAGGAGGGCATTACTAACCTATAACATAAATAACCTAGAGCCACCTGTGGGTTTGAACTCGGAACCTTGGGCATAGGAAGCTGTTATGCTAGACACCATGCTACAAGTAACCCCATTTAATGGAGAAGTAAAACCTGCATTTGTAAAAATGTTATATAACACGTTTTTTAATTGTATTATTATTATTTTTTTTTTATAAAGCATTAGATATTGGCCTGACAGAATAAATTTTCAGAACTGATATTAGTATATTTAACCTAACACCGAATGGCTGCGACTTCTTCTAAAACATTCATTATTGCAAGGTGATCCAGGTAGGTGCATTTATCAATTAAGATTGTTTGTAGCTTTACCCTCTCCATTATATAAAAGTGCCATTTGCTCCTGGTGAATTCTGGAGGTATGTGTAGCTGCCACTGCACAAGACGGTTATACTATATACCAAAAAATTTGTTTTACCTTCATAGAGAGACTGCTGGAAGAATAGAAAGTGTTTAGTGATGGTTTTAACTTTTTGATTCAAGTGCGAATACAATACATCGAACAGGCACTTCACTAGTATCTTCACTAGACAACTTCAAAACTGAGTTCTAAAGCAAACAATTCATTTTAGAGATAACAGTGTCAACTAATTATTGTAAAATGTTACAACCAAAATTATTGCTGTTTCTTAATAAATATAATGTACTTATATTATAACAACCAAAACTATTAAATTAGCAGGGTTATCCTGCAGATTACCCACATATTGATCTCCAATCTGGTCTGTAATATCTTTTATGTAATCAAATCACAGTGTTATTTATTATTTTCATATGAATCGAAACCACTTATGTAATTGTAGAACTAAGCCAAAGAAAAAATCAATTTTTTTTCCTCTTTTTCATGAACAATTTTTTCAACAAACAGCTTTACTAATCTCAAATTGATGGCTTTACTTATTCAAAAACTATGCAATATGCTACAATCCTGGGCCAAAAGGATTTTTTTCTTTGGTAAATAAAAAAAAACGGTGGAGCCCATGGCTGGGTGGCAAGCGTAGTCTTCCATGCCGAAGGTCATGAGTTCGAATCCCAGTACTTTTTTATGCATTTAATTATTGGGGATTCACTCACAGTCTCGTCCTAGAGTATGTGAGACCCGTCAGCCAACTGGTTGGCACTCACAAAACTAGCCGTAGGGTGTGATGACCCTGCCCTATAAAATTTCATCAAAAAACGCGAGTGTATTCTCCCTGTATATTACACTGCGTGGCCAAGGGTCTACAAGGTCTGTCACTCCAATGGAAATAAAAGAAAAAAAAAAAAAGAAAATAGAAAACAGAAAAAAAATTAATATAATGAAGAATATACTAATCATAGTTTTTATATTTATATTTATAAATGGCTGGGCAATCACCATAACCGTTCCTCCCCACATGTGTAGAAGGTGGAGTTGGCTCTTGGATACCCTAGTCTATCACTTCCACAGAGCCAACTGTGGTCGAGTAAGAATTCTAAATCCTCAACTAAACTTAGGTGGAGAACCTGGCTATAAGTACTCAAACTGTCAAATTTTATTTTACTCTATGCCTCTAGTTACTGGTGAACAGGAGCTATAGCAAAGGGTAGAAGTCACATATGAACACTTTGATGCATTTACGTTTGTCCTAAATTGTTTACAATATCTTTTGATTTGGGAGAGTTGTATATAGAGATTTGATGAGGTTGGTACAGGACCGGAATTGGACGATGGGATGTATATATCATTTGCACATGTAGCCAGGAATGTAATGGAATATCAGTGAAGGGTATATGTATGAGTAGAGGATGTAGGGCACCTTAAACACTATCTTTGAAAATCCCTCCTTTAATGAAATATACTCAGAGCTACTGTGAACCTGAAAGTAGCAGTTAGCTGAAAGAAGCAAAGTATTAGGAATAAGGACAATGATAATAGTTTCTTGAGCTTGAAAAGTAGTGACAAACCAACTCAGACAAAGTAGAGCTTAAAATTCTGAATCAGGCAAGAGTATTATAATATGTACTCGTATATAAGACATATAAATAGTAAAAAAACTAAGAAACTCAAATACTTATTATACTCAATCATAGCATTTAAGACATGTAAAGATTGGTTTAATAGATTGGTATTTGATGTTGATTAATTACTAAAAATTAAAGACAAATGTCATAAAAATTAATTGGATTATTGATTCTAGAGATGTGCACTGCAATGTTTTTTCACTACACTTTTGTATCTTTTTAATTATTTTTATTATTCATGTTCGTACAGCAAACAAAGATAACATACCTTCTGAATAATTATAATCTATTCCTATTCGAGAGGTAGAATAATTTTGTTTAACAATACGAAGTCAGTTGTAATTCTGTCAGTATTAAAAAAAAACCTCTTGTCCCCAAAAAGGCTTCTGTTGTATCTTACTCTAAATGGTATTAAAATGTAAGGAATAAAATCAGAGACAAATATATAAAACAAATTTATTACAGCTTTTCATTTGTTAAAGAAATGCTTTCAATAATAAAAAGAATCACATTAAATATTAAAAATTAAAATCTAATTATTTTAAAGTTTCAAACAACACACAGTGTTATTAGTGGACGTTGAGAGTGCGACTTTTTTGGGCTACCCAGAAGACTTGGCCTTCTTTAACGACGGATAAACTGAAAAAAAGTAAAATAAAATGTTTCTATAGTAAAACAAATTACAGTTACATGTAAAAAAAGAATTTTTAGGTTAATTTACCATCTAGTATCATATTTCTACTCATTAATTTAGTTTAAAGTTAGATGGAAATAAGATGTATATCAACGAACAATTCAATATTTATTTTAATTTGGTTTAAAACCATTAACTATTCACTATTAAATTAATCATAATGATTTGAATACTTTACTTACTAAAATATGACTTGTTCTTTGAGGTTCTTGGGAGCTGTCCAGGTAACAGTAACTTCCTTCTTATTATCAGGGTTGGTATGGGTAACAGTGTTCTAGAAAAGTTAATTTTGATATATTTTACCATTAACCTTATTTTAAAGTAGTCTTTAACAATCAACTGTTATATGCAACCAATTGGTAAAAGAACATATAACAAAGTTAGGTACATGCCCATCAACAAAATTTTCATTTCATAGTCTAATGAAATATATTTGTTCAGAACTCATTTTAATTTCTTCTTTAATGAAGACTTGTTCCTTGTTAAATACTTGCAATTAATTTATCTTGTAAGAAAATTAATATCTAATCAATACAACATTAATTTTACCTCTTTTGCTGTACCACAGTCTACAACCTTGGCATTCTTATCAGTGGATGAGAATTTTCCTACTGGTGTTCTTCCAACCCTAGCTTGCATGATGAATCCTTTGAATAATTCACCAGTCTTTCCTATATAAAAAGTAACATTTATTAAAAGTGAATAAGGTTTGTGATTTCCACAGTATAACAAAAGACAAAAACAATTAAAATAAAGAAAACAAGTTTGTTAATTTAGAGTAAAGTATACTTTTTTCAAATTTATTTTGATGATTTTTCACTGACCTTTGATGGTAACTTTTGTTGATCCTCCGGCTTTGATTCCATTCTTCTCGATGTCAATTATGTATGGTGACCTAGTCTTCTGAGCATCGGCTCCATGCTGAGGGGTCAAATCATCACAGGCATCAGCTGGAGCTCCACTAGCGTTTCCGTTGACTGAGGCTACTGCGAGCAGCAGGACTGCAGCAATTGTTGGAAGATACCTGGAAGCATATCAAAGCCATGCCTAATAGTTTCGTCATGAAAAATTATACTGTTTAGTTTGGCATGCCAAAAATAAACATTTATCAAACAAGATTTGTATTACATTTCCATGAAGCTATTTATTTTCTGTTTAAGGTAGCTCATTTTTTGTCTCATCAGTGGTTAAATTAAATAAACATAATCAGTTTAAATCTGTATCTTCTTCATGATTAATGTGCTTAAGAAGAAATGTGTGGAAGAGACACAGAACCTATGAATTGAGGAATTTTTAAAGTTACTAAACTCATTAGCCTGATATTGTCATGTTGAAAAATTATCTTTTAAGAGCTATGGTTTGCATAGATTAACACCCCACAACCTGTTATAAGCAGAAGAGTTATATCCTCACAAAAAAACAAAAAAAAAAACATACAAACAATGCATTATACTACTTATAGATACTGTGAACAATAAGCTTTTCCATGAGATAAGATCTTAACCACACTGTTTTTGCTTTCTATTTTATCTTTTTTATTATTAGAATTCTCTGAACATGCAGTTATTTCACATACTGTAAAGAATTGTCAGTCAGACATTTCACTAACTGACCGGAACTAAGTAGGGACAAAGTGAGATATTGTATTTATTCTAAAATGTCTTATTTTATGAATACAAAAAAAAAAAAGTTATTAAACCATTTTATTTATTTGAGGGAACAGGTGTTTCCTGGTCGACCTAATGCTAAAGGAATACCATGATGGATTTGATGGCCAAATAAGTTCTAAAAATTTATTCATAACAGTGTGTAAATGCCTTTTATATATTGGAAAAATGTGATAGAACAGGAAATTCCTCATTGAGAGAGTGGAGTAGGTTTTAGAGCTCCTAGCATATGAATAGAACATATATATCAGTCACAGTAAAACAGTTATTCGTGTCGGAAAAGTAGAAACCATTGGTTAAACATACAATATGAATGATCAGGTCGGCAAACCATAGATTCTATAGGCAGAAGGCCCACATCCATTTGAACTCTTTTAGTATACTTGAATTAGGACTGAGGACTTGGGTAAAGAAAAGGGAGATTGTACTTTACGAAGCTGAACCCTTTTTGCTATAACCATAATCCTTCTAAAGACTGTTTATTGATGTGTTTATATGAGTTAAGGGGCATAAAAAAACAAAACAAAAATCTGGTGCGGGCAACACACGACTTTCACTTACCTCCGTTTTAAAAAAACCATTACAGAATTTTCAAATACAATTAAAAATAAAAATTAGTGAAACTATTAGAGAATTAATTAAATTGAATTCCTATAGAAACATGTGCTTTATTAAAAAATCAATTATATTATCATTTAAAATAATCAGTTAGTTTTATCGGCTTTTCATCACTCTTTATTAACTTTTATAAGCTTGTGTATTAGATCATATATTTTTTTAATGTTTAGCTTTCCAACGGCATATTACACATGTAAATTACTGTTCTTATGTTAAAAAAACAAAAAATATCATTAAAAAAATATTTTTTCAGTTTTCTCCTTTAGTTGTTTTTCAAATTCGCTCAACATGCATGTTTAGATGCTATTTATCAATGCTAACAAGATAATATGGTTGTATTTATAGAATCTACAAAATTAAAGGTTCATTAGAGGAAGAAATTTTAAAATATCGGCATTTAAGCCCTGTGAAACTATTTTAATCACAATTAAACCTACATGATATTAAAGCCCATCAAATTTTACATCGACATAGTGAGTTTAATGAAAATCGTCGGAGCCGTCCTATCTATAAATAACCGTTTTATCTATGCTAATGAGATTATATGTTTTATTTCTTCGAATATACGAAATTGAGAGTACTTTGTGGGAAGAAAATTTAAACTATTGGCATAAGCCCTATCAGACTATTTAAATCACAATTAAATCTACAGCCCATCAAATTTTACATCGACATAGCGAGTTTAATCAAAATCGTCGGGGCCGTTTTTGAGAAAATCATAAAAAGACATTCTTTATGCATGGTATAAAGTGCCTCTTCTGGTTAGCCGATTTTAATGAAAATGTTTTTGTAACATCTCGGACGTATAGTTGTCTTAAATATGAAATTTCAGTTTCATAGGACTTATCGTTTCCGCTCGGGAGTTACACACTCACCTTTTTGCGGGACTTGGTTATTTGGGCTCAGGGGACCCTAAAACGTGTATTTCCGTAGAAAACTAGAATTCAAAAATATTCACGATCGCAATACTTTCCCTTACTATGTATAGTAAGTGAAAGTAAAAATACACTTTTCAATAAACTCCATATTGTGAGCGATATCATTTTAATTTTATATGAAATATATCTCCTTTGATAGGAAATCGGATTTACTTCATTACCATCAACGATTAAGGACTTAGCCTCTTTCTCTTCTGATTAAAATTATTAGATTACTTAAATCTATGGTGGTTAGTCGATGGGCTCCTATATCAGGAACCAAAGGTGAACCGGCGACCTTTGAGCCAGTGGCAACATCAGCTACTCTTTCTTAGTTTCACAATGGACGGCTTGTTGGCTAATAGGCTGGAGCATACGGTGTCCTAAATTTGTAATAAATGTAGCTTTCTTCTTGAATTCGGCTCTACTATTTGAATTTATATCATGAAGTATTTAATTTAATGTAAAAATAATTAAACGATTTCAAGCCAAAAGAAAAACACTACAGTAAAAAAAAAAAAAGAAATAGAGAGTCTGCATTACTGGCATGAATATTCACGAATACGCCAAAACAGCATATACGCTTCTAGGAATATAGATTATTAAGCTGCTTAAACTAAACAAATCTGGAATGTTTACAGCAAGAAGAGCACTAGTCGATCCATGGAAGTATTGTTTGCCACGAAGGCGCTTCAAATACTTGTGCTTACTTCATTTCCTTATGCTACCTTTAAAGATTTTACATGATTAAGCAGAAAACGTTTAAAGGGTAAAAAATAAAAGTAGCTGGTATTTCACAATAATGACCGAAATTATTAAAATTATGATAATATACGCTATTAGTTATCTCAAGCTGTAATGGCATCCGCAAAACTGTAATATTAATATGCATTGGATTAGTGTTATTTTATTGAATTATGCAAAGAAACCAACTAATCCAAAGAATTTGCCCTCTTCACTACCCATAATTTAATTTGGAATCTCTCAATTAGATCTAGTTCTAATCGTTAAGTCTGCTATACTATTTACTCACTTAGGTATTTGAAAAAAAAAATACATTCCTATCAGATGATGATACAATTTTTTTTTTTTTTTCATTCCCTCCTGTTTATTTCCTGTGAATTTTCTGTTAGTGGGATTTTTAACCATAACTTTCAATCGTTCCTATGATGATTTTTGAAAGATGTGCTTTGTTGGTTCTATAGTTTAATCTTGTATTATATATGTATCATGTTTGAGTTGGTATATAAGAAAATATTGATCTATTTGAGTTTAAATTAATTTGTTATTAAGATTAGTCATGAGAAGTTTAAGAAACAATAGCAATTTCCATAACGTAATGTTTGTAGTATTTTAGAGCTCTCCGTAATGCCTGCCTATAAAAGGAAGTTGCAGAACCAGTTGGCATGATGGATAGTTGCATTACAAGTTGGTCAACCATTCAGCAATCCTAGTTCAATTCTACGATTTACAATTCATGAAAAAAATTTAAATTGTAAATATCTTTGATTCATTCTGAGATATTTTTTTCGGTTACAAATTTATTCATCAACAAAGTTTTGGGATTCTAAAATTCTGTGCAATGATATTTTTTATTAATGGGCGAATATTATATGTATGAATGAGTACAAGAAAATCAATTTTATTTTTTACGTCTGTTAAATCTGATGATATTCTCTTGTCTACTTATTTTTAAAATTACTTTATTTATTCCTAAACTATTTATTTTTATTGCAATGTACTTGCGTTTTTCAAACTAGGTTTAATTGTATCTATTTGTTGAATTTTATTCAACTTTATTTGTAACTCTATTTATTTTGTATGGATGGTGCATATGGACGCTTACAGCCTTATAACTTATTGTCCTTGAATTTGATTGTATTATTCATCTTGTATTGTATTGTATTATTCTGAAGTGTATTATTCATGAATAAAAAACTGTTATGGTAGTTAAAAATAAATTATAAAAGCGAATAGTCAGACCGAAGAAATCTCTCTTAAATTTTTTTTAGTAGGCTACGGGTTACATTTATGTTTAAGATTTATGCACTCATTGTGAGTACGGTTAATACATTTATGAATCCTACATCTTTATAGTCGATTAACATATAGAGTAACATAAAACATAAGAAGTAAATATCACCCACTGTGAATTTGATTATGTACACCTTTCTACGCACACTTAGCCAAAATTCCACTTTTTCAGAGTTTCCAGGGATCACTTGTAGCTTGGTGACTAGCATAACAGCCTCTTATGCCAAAGGTCACGGGTTCAAACCCGCAGGTGGTCCTATGGTTTTTAAATGGGATTAAAAAATCCTTAGTTATGCCGTCCTCAAAAGGTGGCCCCGAGCCTCTGCGATGTCAGGTACTCGTTAAAGTTCCCTATCCTAATAAAAACTAGATAGGCATTGCGGCTAAATTTAAAAGTTAAACGAATTTGATAACCAACTAAAAAAGAAAAGAACTAAAATATTTTTGTAGGTTTTTTTTTCCGAACATAAAAATATTAATATAGATATATAATATACTGTTGAAAAGCTCTTTAGCTCTTTATTTTTGAAAAAATGTTATTATATATCAAAGTTCTGAAAGGTAATATAAAGTGAGGATAGACTGTAAAACTAAGTGATTATTATACATGACAACTTTATTATTTTATCTAAACCATATGTTTGCAAGGATACTGATTATAATTCTTGAAACATTTTTTCAACTCTACCTTTGATTAATAGTTCTTTGATTAATTTCAATTACCGACGTAAGTTGAAAGTCGTGTGTTGTCCACACAGATTATTAATTTTATATTTAAACTTTATAATCATCAAGTGATAAATATGATATTCTTAGTGATGAACTATAGTGTTGAATGCGTAGTTATATGAATCAAACAGGATCAGGAGGTTTAAATAAAAAAAATTAACTGTACTTCCAAGAGCCTGGAACGTGTTATAAATTAACTTTCTAAGGT
The DNA here is from genome assembly GCA_023052935.1 of Piezodorus guildinii. NCBI lineage: Eukaryota > Metazoa > Arthropoda > Insecta > Hemiptera > Pentatomidae > Piezodorus > Piezodorus guildinii. The sequence goes on along the minus strand of CM041292.1, from coordinate 115,609,043 downwards.
GGGGCGCAAGGCGAGGCCGTCAATGAGAGACCAAATTAAGTTGTAATTACTACTCGTACCTTTGCCATACATTTCCCTGTAGTCGTTTCCTCACTGTAAATTGCGGAATAAATTATTTTTTTTTCTTCTATGAAACCACTTCAAGATTTTGGTATGAAGATTTCAACCTAAATCATGATATTAGCATATACAATACCTACTTTTCTGTCTCTAAGACGGATTAATTCCCAAACGATTAGGCTTAAAGGCGAATAACAAATATTCAACGCGTCAATCACAAGACAAAGATAAAGGGCTTGTGTGTCAGTAAACAAAAAAAAAAAAAAAAACAACCAAAAAAAAACGTTTTTTTAACCACCCTTAAAATATTACCACATCATAATATTACCGCCCCAAGATATATTGAATCCGAAAATTGAATAGAAAAATCTCTCGGTCACTTTATAGATACAAAAAAAAAAAAAGAAGAATAAAAAATTGGACTTCAACTTCATATCAGTTATGACGACCTTCATATCATTCAACGACCTCATATATTAATGTTATAAATATAAATTAAATAAAAACCGGAAAACCGATTGAATAATAATAGTTGGCATAACATCAAAGGCCATTGTGTAGGAAGAACCATCAATATGAAAGTACTACAGACCAGGAAGCTATTCATCAAGGTTAGAGTCGTCCCTGTGAATGGGGGTACACATTCAGGTTAAAATGGGTCTTAAAAGCAATTTAGTTAATAAAATTGGTTATTAAAAAGAAATAAGAAACTTTTATCTTTACAGCGAAGAAAAATCGAAAGAAAACACATCTGTCAATATAGGTGTAGCTGCCTCATTATTTCTAATAGGTAAAGTAGGTACCTACTATGGAAGAGCATGTACAAGTCCCTTATAAACAATAAACACTACAACGTTAAATACATAAAACTTTAAAGAATTACTATCATTTTAATTATGTTTTTGTTTATTTATTTAACGTAACTTTATGCTGCTGTTGCTAATCGGACGATGCTACAGTGGGAGTCATAAATTTTGCCTATCCAGGTTTCATTAGGATAAGGATCTTTAACGAGTACCTGACATCGCACAGTCTCGGGACCACCTTTTAACGTCCTCTCCGAAGGACGGCATAACTAAGAACTTTTTACTCCCATTAAAAAATACTAATTATACCTGAATAGCCAAAATTTAGGACTCCTACTGTAGCATCGTCCGATTAGCCATAGCAGCATCAAGAAACGATAAATAAACAAACATTTTAATTCTAATTATTAATTTTTATAAACACTTAATATCAATAATTTATGTATAAGTAAAACAAGTCGTTATTTTAAATAAAACGTTATTTTTTGTATTTTTGAAATAAAAAAATTAATTCAAATCCAATTAAATTTTATCGTTGGATGGAGCAGATGCTGGCTTATTTGCTCAATACTTCCAAGTTTGGTTTATACTTCAAAGATTTTTACTTTCACTTATCTATATATACGTTCGTGAATATTTTCGAATTTCGGTTTTCAATGGAAATACACGTTTTAGGGTTCCCTCAGTCCATATAACAAAGTCCCGCAAAAAGGTCTGTGCGACTGTGTGTTTCTGTGTATGTGGTAAGTCTAGCACAAATCGTATGAAACTGAATATTGGTCTTTAAGACTACTATACACCAGAGATGTTACAGCAACTTTTTTAAGGATCAAAATCAGCTGACCAGAAGAGCCACTTTATATCATGAATTTTGCACCTTTTTAAGATTTCAAAAACGGCTATAACGATTTTGATTAAACTCGCTATATCGATGTAAAATTTAATGGGCTTTTATATCATATCTGTTTCATTTTGATTGAAATAGTCTGACAGGGCTTAAATGTCGATTTTTGAAACTTTTCTCTCCTAAAGTACCATTAATTATGTAGATTCTAAAAAAATAACCAGATTTAGAGATAGCATTGATAAAAAACATGTAAATATAACAAAAGGAGAAAACCGCAAAGATATTTTTATGTTTTTGAAAATAAGAACAGTAATAATATACATGTAAATATACCGTTGAAATGCTAAATATTTAATAAAACATTTTATTTTATTTTTTCGAAACCTTGTAAAAGTTAATGGAGAGTGATGAAAATCCGATAAAACTAACTGATTGTTTTAAATAATAATATAATAGTTTATTTAATAAAAACATCTTTATATGGAAATTCAACTTAATTAATTCTTTATTAGTTTCACTTATTTACATCTCTGACTGTGTTTGAAAATTCCAGAATTTATTTTTTCAACGGAGGTAAGTGAAAGTCGTGTTTTGCCCGCACCAGATTTTTTAAAACAGTTAGTTTGCATGAAGGAAAACAGGTTCACATGTAGGGGAAAGCAGTTGATGTTATTTTATAAAATAAAATCGAAAGCGTCTAAAAATAAACTTCTATAATGCTTTGTATAAGATCAGATTAAAGGTAAGTAGCAGGTGTTACATGGATTTCTAAGTGATTCCAAAAGCGACGCATTACCTGAATCAATATTTTATCCTGACTTTTAAGACGCATTAAAAACTGAAACTTATGAAATTTAAAATTTAATTTCTTGCCAAAGAAAATATAAAACCGGTCATTATGCAAACCCGATTATTTTTTGAGAAATTTGGTTGTGCAAACACAGCTGTTAACTTTCATATAGCAGTATAAGGTTACACGATATCTTATCCTTTGTATCGTAGTTGCGAAAGAAATCGAGTCACGAAGTATTCTTGAAGTTGTAACCATATTCAATTGTTTACCATCGAGGAAAAATCCTAGATGTTTATGATCATGGTTATACTAAATGAGTATTCAAAATCAAAATATATATCTTTGTTTTGAACGAAAATGATATTATCATTATGTATTATTTCAAATTTATATGTATATAGACAGTGTTTAGAAAAATTAATTTTATTTTTAACTCGCTTAGCCCTATCTATCCTTTACTAGCAATTTCTATTCATCGGCTCCCTCCCCTTCTTCAACTATTATAGAAAATTCTAAGCTAAATGATTTTTTGTTTCTCTTTAAGTCATTAATAAATTGAAATTTAACATTGGAAGTATAATAAAATTGCATTTCATCTTACGAGATATTACGTTTAATGAAAATAACTTCTTATGTTTTTTAAAGGCTTAATTTTTTTAGTACGAGAACCAATGTAAAACCATTAGTAAGTTATGTATTTATGGTGTCGAAAGTTTTCCTATGTAATTTTTACATTTAAATATGTGAGAAATATATAAATGTATATATATTTTCTGAGTAAATTTTTGAAAAAGTGAAAATTAAACACAATTAAAAATAAGAGTATTATTAGAATACTATAACAAACCCTCATGAAATATTAAGTCTGAAATAATTATCTTATCTAAATTATCATCTTCGAGAAAAAAAAATAAACATATATTATAATACTAAAAAGAAAGTTCAGAAGAATGGGTCATAGGTGAACGAACACCCGCGCAATTTTTAACATTCTGTTCGTGTTTTTTCTCAGTTCACTAACGAAGCATTCCTAACTAGAAAAGAGGTAATAACTCTATTATGAAAATAACAAAGGCATACGGTAACAATGGAAGGTATGTTGTTTGCTATTTTATTTTACGAGTGGTAGTATTGTTACTATATTTATATAAAAGTAATTCGTCGAAATGTTTTAGTAAATAAAAAAAGATGGAAAATGTGAAGTCTGCGGAGAGCCAGAAGACCCGCGACACTAAGTTTTTAGGTGCAAAAAATACAAGAGAGAACGCGACTTTACACAAGAGGAAGAGACTGCATTTTTAAACAACTTGGAGAAGGTGAATATCAAAAAGATAGAAATGTTCTTTAAAAAAAAATTCAAATTGTAAACTTTAGTTTTAATCAATGCTTTCCATAACTCTGTTCTTGTACATACATCTCTTTTAAATTGTACACTGACCAGATAGAATTTGTTATCAAGTCTTGAGGGTCATTTGTAATATAAATAAAGAAAGTACCTAATGTTAAGGATATAATAAAAAGCGAAAGTCATTAATTGTTGCTAACATAACACTTGTTTTCATTGATTATTTACCGAATCAAAGATAGAAGACTTTCCTTAATAGTCTATTCTCATGAAAACCTACTTTCTCCGGAATCTTCACACCCTGACATACCTCATTTTTTTTAACAACTAATTTCATTTTTGACCGACCATGATCAGTCTTATCTTTTCACAATAACTTTTATGTGTATCCTTTTGTTTGTAAACCATAAACAAGATTTTTCGATTCTTCTCTCCTTTAGGTTTTATCAAATTGTATCAGAAACTAGCTTTACTACTTCCCTGTAAGAAAACATTTTAACTGAAAATTTACGCAAAACGAAATTTGTTCAAATGAATTTTATGACTAATAGTTCTTTAACCTTGCGATTGAGAAAATATTTTGAACTGTAAGATTTCATATGATGTTTCAACATGTTGCAAGAAAAAAAAAAATCAGTTGAACGGTTTTACGATCCATTTCGGAATAATTTCATATTTAATGTTAAATAATAACATTTTTGCAGATTTGTTGACCATGCCATATTCATCAAAATGGTATTTTCTTAAAAATATTTGCAATTATAAGAAACCACTGAAATTTCGATTGAAAAATCACCCTTCAAAACAAAACCTGTGGCCTTTGAGTTGTATTTTTTTTGCTAGCATAACTGTTTTATATGCTTAAGTCGCCAAATCTAAGCCTGGCAAATAGCCCTAGGATTTTTTTAGGGAGTGAAAATCCTTGGTTTTGCTGTCCTTCGGAGAAGACATATAATGGTGTCCTCGATTCTGTGAGGTCATATACTCATTACAGATCCCTATTGAAACTGGGTGAGAAAAAATTAGGAGTCCCTCTGTATCATGTTCTGACTAGCCACAGTAGCATAAAGAGCGAATAATAAATAAACAAACATACAAATCTTTTGTGTATGGGAATACAAGAGCTTATTAGTACTCCAACGCTAACTTAAGGAATACGGGCATACGAGAAAGTAACTAATTAAGAAAAATTGAATTTAAAATTTTTCTGGACGGAAACTTGTTTTGTAATTGCAGGGACTAGATCTAATCACCAAGTAGATGATTACGACTTGTATGTAACACACGACGTCTGCTAAGGACGTATTAACAAGTGAAAGTGAGGTTGGAAACTAATATTTATGAAAAAATTACAGTTAATTTATTGTTTTCACCAAAAGTGGAAAATATAAGGTGATTTTATGTATGATCGGATTATTACAATAGTTTGTTTGCTTCATTAATAATAAACTTCATGTTATGATACAAAAACTATTATTTGTTTTTTCTTGAACACTCCTATTTTAAAATGAATAATTTATCTCGCAATTCTTAAACATAAGATAAACATCAATATTATTTTGTGAGAGAAATTAGTTCAGGGTGCAGTGAAAAGAACACACAGATAAGATATAAACTCAATAAACTGGTGCCGACGTTTCGGACTAAATTATAGGCCTTCTTCAGGGCGTTTGAAGGAGAGCGTCAGAACAATGAAGCAGTAATGATTGATGATTAAGTTTATATCTTAATTGTGTCTTCTTTTGACTGCACCCTAAACTAACTTCTCTCACTTTCTCACACAGTCAACCATTCTCACTTCACAATTATATTTTGTTTGTGAAATAATGTTTAGGAGCGTAAAACAGCTATGGTCATCAACGCCCATTGGTTTTTATTCGTTGCTTTTACCACAACTGATATTTATTGTATAGCCTGGTTAGAAAGAATAAACAGTTAAAAGTAAACGGAGCAAAAGAGGAGTATAAAACGGAATGGTACGGTGTTGAAAAGTTGAAAATCAATTTTGTTTGGGAAACAAATTGTAGGGTCATCTAATTTCTTTGGATTAATGATGTCATCGTTCATAATTTTTTAAAAAATGTATAATAAAATACATTATATAAACTATAGAAATTAAAGCAAAAATACAAACAAATTCCATCTTAAAAATATTTTGTCATGCTTTTTCGAAGAAATTTGTTGACGCACACATCCTTTCATAAACTAAGATGAGTTGCTGTTAAAATCCTGCATTCTGCGAAAATCAATCTTGGTTAGTTCTATTTGATAAAAGTTATGTTCTAGAGGCTAACTTTAGTTCTAGTATCGCTCCTTAGTGAAATATAAATGAATCGCTCATCCCAAAGATACTTACATGACGATGAGCGAAGGCGACGGAGGACTGTTGCAGACTGAACCCCGCTGTGGCCGTTGCGAGCCTTCTCCTGCCCCGCTTCTGCTCTTCAGCCCTCTGGTGGAGGGGCTGCTCTTTCACAACTCCACCTATCTTTTATAGCCTCTCGTCGTCCATTGCCTTTTTTATTTTAATATTAACAAACGAACAGAGGTATAAATAAAGTTCGTAACTGTGCCTCGGAGATAAAGGGCACTATGTCCATTTTTTTCAATTTGGGTTTATTAATGATAATAAGGATTTCTACTAATCTTTGTCTACACAATTCAAACCAATGACCGAAGAATCGAAGCCAAAGTTCCCGAGATCAGACTTAACGCAATCCTCCCATCTACTTATCGGCCTACATCTTCGACGCCTACCAGGTGGTTCAGCATGTATTGACTTTTTAAAACACACGACTTTCACTTACCTCCACTATTTACATGAATTTATGAATTTTTAAACAAATTTATAAACGGAAATAAATTGTTAATGAATTAATTAAATTGAATTTCTATAGAAACCTTCATTTTGTTAAATTTCTATTGTGTTTTTACCTACGACAATCAGTTAGTTTTACTGGCTTTTCATTACTTTCTGTTAACTTTTAAAATTATGTATATACGATGATATTTTTTCTAAAATCTTTACCTTTCAACGGTATATCATACATGCATTGCTGTTCTTATGTTCAAAAACAAAAAATTGCAATAAAAAATATTTTTTCAGTTTTCTTCTTTAGTTGTTTTTCAAATTTACTCAACTTTACCTGTTTTTTAGCAATACTAATAAGATGGTATGCTGAATTTTATAAAACATACAAAATTAAAGGTACTTTAAAGGAAGAAATATTGAAATATCGACATTTAAGCCCTCTCAGACTATTTCAATCAGAATGAAACCTACATGATATTAAAGCCCGTTCAATTTTACATCGATATAGCGAGTTTATTCAAAATCGTTAATGCTTTTTTTGAAAAAATCGTGAAAAAGTGCAAAATGCATAGTATAAAGTTGTTCTTCTGGTTTGTGGATTTTTATGAAAAAGTTGCTGTAACATCTCGGGCGTATAGTTGTCTTAAATATATAATTTCAGTTTCATAGGACTTCTCGTTTTTTGCCCGAGAGATATCATACCTTATTTTCGAAAACCTTAATGCGTTGTTCATCCTTCGTAGTCAATGACAACGTTCCCCACCCGTATAGAACACTAATTAATTAGGGACTATTTCCATTTGCATATATCTTTTTTTTATGCAGAGGTTATAACTCTATGTCCACACACGGAAATTAGGGAAATGGACAGTGTCCTTTGCCTTCCATATACAGAAATAATCTACGGTATCGCTTAAGAATTTTATTTAAAAAGTACCAAAGATCAAACAAAATGTTGCAATCAATAACAATTTTATCATTGATTTTTACTTGACACCAGTCCATTATAATCATTATGTTATATTTCAAAACCAAATTGCGTGGAAGTCTAAAATAAGCGAATTGTTTCAATCTGTGCTAAGATTTTACTTACAAACAAGGATTAGGTGCACTGATTATTTCTAATCAATGTTACTATTTGACATAATCCATCCCATAAATCAAGTAACATAAATTCCTTTTCCTATATTTATATTTATATCCTAAACTTATATTTGGTTCTCAAAATATAATGAGCAAGAACCATTCAAAGGCTTTTTTTTTTTTTTTTTTTCAATTTAAATTTTTTTTTTTTTTTTTTGTATTATTGATTATTTTTATCATATTTGTGTTTTATTAGTTATTTGTTTGTTTTTTATCATAAATGTTAATTTCGTTTTTTTTTGTTTACCTTTATTTTTATTATTTTTTAATGTTACTGTATTGTTTTAGTATTCTGTTCGTTGTTTTCTTTTCTTAAATTTTTTTTTTTTTTTTTTCCTGATATCATCATTTTGGTAAATCGTTTTTCTTTTTATTTTGTTTTTTGTAAAGATGCGAGGGCGATAATAACCATCAGCAGTTTTTTGCCCTTAAAATTAAAACAACAACAACAACCATTCAAAGGCAAAAGAAAAAATAAATAAAATCGCAATAGGTATATTATTTATATATCCGTTATATAATATTAGGAAGGTTAATATAATAACAATTTGTAATTATTCTTGGAAAGTCATTAATTTGATGCGGTTTTTTATTTCGTTGGATATAGATCATGGGTAATACCTGGTAGTATCGATATTCCATCTTAAAGTGTTATGTTAATGAATAAAGCAAAGAGATGAAGAGTTTGAGAAAAACAACTATCCATTGATGAGCCAACTTCTTTTTTTTCTTTTAATCATTAAATACATTCCTGGCAGGTAGCTGGCCTCTTACAGGATCACTCTAGCTAAAATTATAACCATCGACTATCAACTTTCAAGGCAATAATCGTTTAGGAACTTTTATGGCTGATATAACAGAATATTTAAATATTCTGCTATAGCCATATGATAAATAAATTGGGATTAGTATCCCAGTAGATTACAAAGATTAGTATTCTACATCTGCTGAATTAATTTGTTTGTAAGATCCAATTATTAATTAATGAATGACAATAAAAAGTCATAATGACAGTATAGTGTGCTATCTACAGTATGTTTATCTGCTTATGCTGCGGATCACACTTATACCTGTAATGTTTTTTTGGCATATTATTGAAAATTATTTTATTTTTAGAAGTATCACATTTTAAAAATTTAAAAAGGAAAATATGCATACAAATAACTAAATAATGGATGACAGTAAAAAAAATCACTATTCCCATTGTCAGTTGTTGCTTATATGATTTAAGACATTACATAAGACACTTTTTTTCATGACAGGTGTCTTAGGGGTATGAAGGAAAAGCAGCTTTAGTAATTTAAGACAATTCATAAACGAACGGTTTTATCCGATGCCGTAATCGCCGCTATAGGATTGAAGAATTTTCAATGATCAATTAAGGAATATATAAGGAAGGTCTACAACATATTTGACAGTTACAGGCAAGATAGAATAAATTGGGAGTACCGCATACAATCCTTGCAAACTAAAATCCTTCAAAAAATACTGAAGGATTATTATTCAACTTTTTTTTGTTTTTTATATTTGTTTTCAGTACCCCGAGGAGGTCTCCCGTGACCCACCGCAATGCCGAGTTGAAGTGGCTCCTCTCCTCCATACGCAGACAGTACTTCCTTGGGTCCTTTATCTACCAAACTATAAAATCCCAGCATCCATCCTATACTTACAATTATCCTTCAATTAAAATCCTCAGTCCAATTGCTTGAAACAAGACCGCGCCATTCCGACCTTTATATGCCATCCCAGAGAACTAAAGCCTTCGATCGATTCTTTCTTGCCCGTTCCATTGCAGTCTGGAATTACATTCCTTCCAATATACCTCATGCTTCTTCCTTATACACATTCAAATATCGCCTTTTCCAACACCTATTATCCCAAACTTGATAATCTTTAATTTTAAATTAGACTTTTCGTTAAAATTGAATTATTATATACTATATATATAAAGTATATAAAGTTAGAATCGGTCATAATTACTCCGAGAGATTTGAGGTGCGATCGGGTTTGAAATAGGGTGACTCCCTTTCACCTTTGTTATTTAATATAGCTTTAGAATATGTCATAGAAGAGGTGATGTGTACCGAGAAAGGCTTAAATATGGGTGACAAGATTCCGGTTTTGGGGTATGCCGATGATCTGGTACTGCTAGGTGAAGACACGGAAACCATACAACTAAATACAAGTGTGTTAATAAATACCGGCAAAGAAATAGGACTCGAGTTAAATACCGATAAGACGAAATATATGATTGGTAGCAGAAACGGTGTCGATCTTGGTGATATTGATGTATCAGTGCAAACTTTTGAACACATAGAGAAATTCAAGTATTTAGGTTCAATTATCACTAGAAAAAATGAAATCCAGGAAGAAATAAAGTCCCGGTTAAAGGTGGGAAATGCGTGTTATTATTCAGTTGCTACGTTACTTAGTTCGCGGCTTCTATCTAAAAACTTAAAGATTAGAATTTATAAAACTATTATTCTTCCAACGGTTCTTTACGGATGTGAAACGTGGCCGCTTACTTTGAGGGATGAACAACGGCTTAAGGTTTTCAAAAATAAGGTATTGCGTAAAATATTTGGTATATTAGATGAGGCCACTGGGGAGTTTAGAAGGTTGCACAACGCGGAATTTCGGGACTTGTATCCTGTGAATATAATTGTGCTCATTGCATCGCGGAGACTCAAATGGGCGAGTAAAGTTGTTAGGCTCGATGACGAGCGGATTCCGAGAAAGTGTGTACTTGCTGATCCGACTGGTAGGCGTCCGAAAGGTAGGCCGAAGCGTAGATGGGAGGATTGCGTTAAGGCCGATCTCGGGAGCTTGGGCTTGAATGGTGAACATTGGACGAGTCTGTGTAGGCGGAATTTGGTGGTATCGGCATCGAATCTTCGGGTTCGCTAAGCCTATTATTATTATTATTATATTTTGTTTCGATTTGTTTTGTTTTTTATTTATTATTATTATTTTATTGTATATATATGAATTTATTTATGTTCTATTTTATGTAATTTGACCATTATTATTATTTTCTGTATATATAGTATGAATGTGGTCTCTTATCAATATTATTATTGTTCATTTTGTAACAAATTGTAATATATCTCAATAAAAATAATAGAAAAAAAATTATATATATATATATATATATATTATATATATATATATATATATGTATATATATGTTTGTGTGTGTGTTCAAAATTAGTTGTTTTTTACTTTTCATTTACTGTATTTGTTTATTTTACTTTATGCTTTTTCTTTTCCTTTGTACATAGATGTGTGTTTGTACATACATATATAAAAATTTCTTTCTCTACCTCATTTTCCTATGTAAATAATTTAATCTATCTAATATTTTCTGGCCAAATGTGCTATCTTTATTCGTAACATTAATGTTATTCGTAAGGGGCTAAGTCCCAGAATAAAAGCTTTTTTCTATTCTATTCTATTCCAAAAAATCATCCACATAGATCAGAATACCCCATTAGTTGAAGACAATCCGAATAAGATATACACTCACTTAAAAAAGTTTCCATACACCTGCATTAGTATTATTAATTTTACATTTGGAGATTGCTAAGTTGAAAATAAATAGCCCAGCAAATTAATATCATGCTGTATAGAAACTTTTTTTAAGCGAGCGTACCTCTTTTAATTCTAAACTCTCTGCCTTCGCACACCCGCTTGTTGGAAACCTCTCTTCCCTTTATATTTCCAAGAACCCTCCAATGAATCTGAAAAGAAAATGGAAAAGGGACATCCTATCTTGGATTAGACACCGGGGTGCTACCTATGGCTAGTTACTTCTTAAGACTATCTATTTAAGACTATTTATTCATATATTTATCCTATTTACTTGTTGTATTGCAATAATACAATCAGTTATTTTATAAAACTAATTAAAGAATGGTTGAGAATTGACAGCTCAAGTGGATTGAACATGAAAACAGAATTTGCAAAGCTAAATCGAGATAAAATGAAATTCGAGGGAGCCCCTGTGGTACATGCGAAAGATGGAGCAGAAAAATGTACCATACCGCCGATATAAAGGATAGTTGCATAATTATTAAAATTTAAGATAGCAGATTTTCACTATCTTAACAGGGAAGCGTTGACGGAAACGAGAAAAAATATATAGCTTTGAGATTTGAATTTCGAAAATTTGTATTCAGTGAAGGAAAAAATGATTTTTAGTAATGCATCATTTTTTCTAATGCGATTTTTAACACGACACACTCATGTGGGCCATTTTAGGAATTACCGAACGGCTGCTTTTTTACGTAACGGGATGCAGGTTTTACGCAATTAATTACTATAGTGAAATTCAGCAACTTAACCGGGGTAAGGGCTACTTTAGTATAAATAAAAAAAAATTGAAACGCACACGAAGCGTGTCTCACTAAAATATTTCGTCATTGTAAGCTCTAGCCAAATGGATCTTCTGCGGTTAGTACAATGTATTCTAGACTCCATCTAATTTAAGAAATAAATTAATCAATATCGAATAATAATGTACTCTTCTACTACATTGTTAAATGTATTTTTTTAAATTCTGTAATTTGGTGCTGATGATTTCAGGCTTAAATAACCAACCATATTTAACTCTGGGAAATATATTTTCAAAAATCTGGTGAGGGCAACATACTATTTTCACTTAAGAACTATCAAATAAACTCAAATATTAAATAAGTTCAAAAAAGTTTTAATTTAATTTAAAGCAAAAGTGTATTAAGTTTATTTAGAAACATATATATATATATATATTTTTTTTTTTTTCACTAAACATTTTATTGAAAAAAAAAATTACAATAAGCAAATGTGCTAAAATAAAAACATGGCGTGACATGCATGAGGGAGACAGCACCCAGTGGTGAATCCTCCTTTCATTATTTAGAAACATATGATTTAGATTAAATAATGTAGCAATATGAAATTGCTACGTATAATAATCAGTAATGAGTTTATGCAATACTCATCTCTTTACATTAAATTTTCCTTCTTTGTGTATCACATAATATTTTTTCTAAAATCTTTCTCTTTCGAATGGTATACTATACATCTATATTACTGTTTTTAATATCCAAAAGCCAAAAAATCTTAAATTAAAAATTTTATTTTTTTTAATGAGGAAAATATTTTTTTTTTGTTTGTTTACATGTTCTATTTACTTATTCTGTTGTTTCTATTCAATAGTGTAGGATAAGCCAGATAAGAGTGCCCCCCTTGAACTCAAGCCAGTACCATACGCACAAGTAAGCTGAAAGCACGCTTTTCTCGATTGGCGCCTTCAAACAATTTTTGACCAGGACTTCGTCTCGTCTTCTTGAAGATCACCGTCCTTCCAGAGTCGCCTACCCGTCGTGCGGTACTGAAGAATTTATGGACAGTTAACTATCCTTGATAATTTTTTTCTCATTATATTTGTTAATTTTTTTAGTACCATTCATAGTAGTACTAACACACTTATCCAATTTTTAAACTTATTTTTTACAGTTTTGTTAATCGAAGAAAATTTTTTTTAAAAATCAATTGATTTTTATTTTGTTATAAATTTTCCTGATTTCTTTATTAAACTTTTATTTATTTTGTTTCCTTTCAATTTTATCTTTTTATTTACTATTACCTATTTTTTTTTAAATTTTAATGTTAAGTACTCAAGACCAGCTACTTTCGAAACGGGATCGAGTCTACATTAGCCCATCTTTGCTTTTATTTTGTTTTAACGTCATTCATCCCAACAAAAGTTTGGTTAGAACAAAAATGTTTTGCTCTTTTCTCCTTTGGTCAGTTATAAAATTCGTTCAACTTGTATATTTTTATCTATAAATAACCGTTTTATCTATGCTAATGAGATTATATGTTTTATTTCTTTGAATATACGAAATTGAGAGTACTTTGGGGGAAGGAAATTTAAACTATTGGCATAAGCCCTATCAGACTATTTCAATCACAATTAAACCTACATCATATTAAAGCCCATAACATTTAGCATCGATATACCGTGTTCAATCAAAATCGTTGAAGCCGTTCTGGAGGAAATGGTGTAAAATGCATGGTATAAAGTGGCTCTTCTGGTACGCCGATTTTGATGAAAACGTTGCTGTAACATCTCGGGCATATAGTTGTCTGAAATGTAAATTTTCAGTTCCGTAAACCTTTTCGTTCTTATTGTACGGGGCGTACCAGTACAGACAACGAGACTGTTTTGCTGGACTTAGTTGTTTAGAATCAGAGGACACTAAAACGTTTATTTCCGTCAAAAACTGGAATTAGAAAATATTCACGATCTGATATATCGTATATATAAAATATATAAAATACCTATTTTATATATAGGTAAGTGAAAGTAAAAACAAACAAAATAAAACATTTCTGATGTTTGCTGCATATTCGATTTTTCTAAATTGGGATTCGTAAGGCAAATTCGAATATATATTTAACGAAGCCGAATATGAAAAATGATAATTTTTGATGCAATGGAATGTAATTTAAAAATGTAAGAAAAAAAAGTGACAATAAAATATAAGGAACAAAGGCTGATAGAGCATACCTTATATGACACCACACCTGCTCCTCTGGCAATAACTCTTTATAGAGCTATTTATAGATGTTATTGATCGAACCAGATGGTAGGGTAAAGGCATCAATTGCTGACACTACCCCAATTCTACTCATAGCTCATTCTACCTTGCAAAACGATAGTATAAGGCCACATAGTAATTAGAAATTGACGCCAAATCAAAGCCTCGGTAATTTCCGACAGATTCTCATTATGATGAAAACAGCATTGATGAAAAGGTGTGCAGGAAATAAGTTTTAGCATCAGTCTCTTTTCTTCTGTCGGATCGTTAAGGTTTTCGCTAAGGAGATGGGTCTCAATTTTATCTATTATAACCATTTCTTCTTTGTTTCTAAATTTAAATTATTTTCTATCAATCCAATATTGATGTGAGGAAATAATAATAGACCATTTCTATGTAGATTACTATCAGAATAACCGCTTTTGTGGTTTAAGGATTTGTGTACCAGAAAAACATGCATTTACCCAAATACTGATACCTTTTTTCAGTAATTGGGGTTTTCAGAGAACTCTAGTTCCAATGCCTAATTAACTAGATTTTGTAAGACAAAAGTCAGTTTAAAACAGAACTGTTGGAGTGGGCGACTATATAACCGCATTGATGGATCCAAAATAGAAGGTCTGCTGTGTATTCTAATCGCGTGAAAATTTTTTTACGGACGAAGAAGAAGTGCTAACAATCACATATAATAATATAATCACGTAGTTATTAAGCCATTGGTCTATGCCAAAGAAACATTAATGTTCGACGGCTCATTAGAAATAGGTTGATCCAAGCTTTGTTGCTGTGATATTGACAATAAGTTCTCATTATGGTTTTCCTACTATGTTCAAAAAGTCAGAGAAGATATTTGAATCAAATGTATATTTTAAGTGTTTGAAATTTATTAACCTAATAAATATTTACGAATTTTAACTCCTTGCACTTCGATGTGTTGTGATTAAACGACTGATAATATTAATGAGCTCCTGACGTGTGCTGTTACTTAAACAATAGTTTTGAATCCTATAACTTGCTTTGTAATTTTGAAATATTCAGTTTTTATTTCAAAGTTGGAAATTAAATTATTTTGATCTTAGTACAGGATGCTAGGAATTGGTTCCTCACAGTGTCAGTAATTGGTGTGTGCATGTCAGAAATAGGAGGAAAATATGCAACCGAATTTTATGCAGAAAATGAATTAAACCGTCAATTTGATATAATTCGATGAGCAGGACAGAGAGAATAGATGTTTGCCTAATAGAAATATTTTCAATGGCAAGAATCAGTAAATAAATAGGAAAGAAATCTTTGAAAAACGACAACAATTTTCTTCGATTCGATTCGACAAAAGTGTCAGTAACTGGTGCAGTTGCCCTATAGAACTATTTAAAGAAATGGTCATCATATCATCTTAAGAATATAGGATAGCTATTGATGTAATGATTATCATTACAATGAATGGTTTGTGTTTGATTAAGTAAATATTGTACAATTTCTCAGGATGTAGTATTCATTAAGAAAATAATTAGTTTATTATTTAACCAAATATTGATAAATCACTCTCGATGCTTAATCATTTGTAATATAGATGAAATTCTGATGTGATGAAATTTGATATAAATTTTGTTTTCAAGTACAATTATTTGTTATGATGTACAATATAATCCACGATTAATGAACACAAAATTTTTATGTCGAGTGATGATCGATAATTGCGCTTTGAGATCAATGAACTTTAAAAAAAATAATTAAATATAGTTATCTAGTAAACAGATTTTTTTCTTCCTGACGATTTCTTTTAAACGAAAAAAACAGGATAATTCTGGCAGATGTAGAAAAGGTTCATCAAGATGAACTCGATAAAATTGAAAAATGAAAGTATATCAAAAGACTTCAAAGATAATTCATAGGTTTTCTTGTATTACAACACAAAAAGACATAAATATTTTATATTTATTTATATATATATATATATATATATATATATATATATATATATATATATATATATATATATATATATATATATATATATATGAGACAGCGATTGCTATATGCTATTTTAGAACTAGTCAAATATTACGAGCTTAATAATGTACTTATATTGTATATAGTTATGATTGTGTGTAAGATGTTTATTTATTTGCCAACTTTTTATTTATCTCAATAATAGGTTTTTGTTTCGATTTGTTTTGTTTTTTAATTATTATTATTAATTTATTGTATATATATGAATTTATTTATGTTCTATTTTATGTAATTTGACCATTATTATTATTTTCTGTATATATAGTATAAATGTGGTCTCTTATCAATATTATTATTGTTCATTTTGTAACAAATTGTAATATATCTCAATAAAAAAAAAAACAAACAAAAAAAAATAATGTACTTAATACAAAAACTTTTGATCGTTCCTTTCTTGTCCGCTCTACTACGCCCCGGAATTCCCTACCCACTCATATCCACCATGCTTCTTCCCTACTATCATTCTAGTCCCAACTGTTCCAGTAACTACTGTCATACCTAACAGACGCTCAACAGGCCTGATATTTCAAATCAAATATCAATTCAAAAAGAAAATTTATCATTTTTTGTCTATGTTTAACTTATATGGATCAATTATTATGAATCAGTTTCAATGTTTAGTTTTTTTCTACACGTTAATTTATCAGACGTTATTTACTTTACTCTTTTATTCTTTTGTATACTTTAATCCGTAATTTTCTTCTGATATCCTTGTGAATAAAAATTAATTATAATCCTTTGGTATTTTGGCCAGACACATTGTATATCTTAATTGTACACACCAATTGTTCTTAAGGAATTGTCCCAGAATATTTTTTTTCTATTCTATTCTTAATAATAATTAATACCAGAAAAGGAGTTGATAATAACGATAGTTGAAGCATTTATTCTTAGATGACTTATTAGATGGATATATACGAAGTCATATTCATGGTAGCTTTCTTGATGTTAAATTTACTTTTAAGAGCTATTCATTTATTTCAACATAAACGATATTTTTTTTATTGACTGAGTGATTTTCGTATAGTTTAAAGCTACGATTCTACTGGACTTACTGTTGTTAACTGTAATTTACTGGTTTTTATTTCGATTCGTTTAAAGAATTTTTAAGGTTCTCGGGATCAATACATAACAGGTAGGAGGTGAGTAATGAAGGTAGTTAATGATGTTTCAAATACTAATTGAAGTTTCATGTGGCTTGGAATATGGAAACTTTTTTCAAATAAGTAATATGCGTTGTAAGAAGAAAGAAATATATTTAGAAACTATTAGTTTAGATTTAATATTAAGTCCTTAATATTAATAAGGGACAGTCCTTATTAAAAAAAGTTGAGGGCGGGTAGGAACTATGATGCTGGGAACTAACTGAGATTAAGATTTAATCAGTTCACTCCACCAGTTTGGATTAATAAGATTCCGTAATTTTCTGATAAATGTATTTTGATTAGCGGTATCTAGCGCTAATCAAACATGATTATCTAATTTGCATTTTTATATAATATGTCCTCAAAATGGGATACAATTTAAAATTAAAAGTTGTTCCACGTTTTACATTATATACTGAAAAAACATCTTTAATAACCTTAAGTTATTCGTTAAAACTTCCGTATTTTAATTAATTATTTACATATTCTCGAAGTGGTTATAAACGTAAGTATTTATTCAATAAAAGTCACTCTGAAAAAAACAAAACAGAAGAATAGGCTTATTATCTGGAAGTTTTATTTGATGTGCGCACCTCATGTCAACACATGAACAAACACTGGTTAATGACAATTTCTCCATTTCCTCTGAATGAATGGTTAGGGGAAGTCCACAATTATCTGTTGAAGGACGGTTGGAAACATTAACCGAAGTAATTTTGGAAATCTCTTAATTCTCAAGCAAAGGTAAATTGAGACGTTGAAAAAATCTGTCATTTATTTACTACTGGGTCAATTTACTTGATTCTTTTTTTTTTTTTTTAAACATTTGTATTGATATTTACAACTGTATTTTGGTTTATTATTTTCAATAATGAACCTTTGTAAACGACCAAAAAAAAAAAAAAATTACCCTAACACCCAAATTGAAAGCTTATATTTCAAGATGCGTATAATCCAAATAACGAGTAAAAAACTCCGTTTCTCCTAATTAATGAATAAATAAATATTAAATTTGATAGAGAATTAAATTTTCTACAAAATGGAAAAAGAATCATTAAAATTGGTTTACAACTAGCTTAGATATTGCGTTTTGAAATCAGTAGTGTTATGATATGATGCTTTGAATTAGTGCTTTTCATATTACTTAATTGCCTATCAATAGCTACTTAAACAGTTATACCCTAATATTGTTATTTGGAAATAAACCATTGTGTAATAATTTGCAGCGTTTTTTAATTAAAATTTAAAGTTAATTTTTAACTGTATGAACAACTTATGTTTCAAAATTATTGCACTATTCCCATGCCTTTTTAACAATATAATATGGATATAGTACTTTTTGGAATGAAACGTGGATATAGTACTTTTTGGAAGAATAATACGCCAGATTACCGATATCATGACCTTCCTCCAACAACATTACTCATAACTAACGTCTTTATTATGTTAATTATTTAGTTATATATATTTCCCTATTCTCTCGAAATATGAGAAATATATTTTGTTGTTGGTTAACTTGATTTTTTTTCTATACTTCATAAAGATAGCGATTATTCGAAGGACCTTTTATTTATTTTAGGCACTATAATAAGAAAGTTTGTAATTATGAAATTTGTTTTGAACTTTTACTTATTTTTTCTGTGAATTAAACAAATGTATTTATATCATAAACTACGTGTAAGTAATATTTAACTATAAAGATTGATAAATAAATAACTTTTATTTCGTTCTTTTTCTTTAAAAAAAAAAAAAAAAAATATTAGATCAGGCACGGTTTTTCTTCTCATATTTAGCAAGGTCGGGTAATTCTAATTCCAACCATTTTCTGGATAAAATACCATTAATCTAATAGTATGTGAGTTTCTGAAAAATTTATGTGGCTGCAAGAAGAAATACTACGAAAAAATAAAATTTAATTGTGAACCTACGAGAACCGAAGCAATACATTTAAGTTGTTTAAAATAACCTAAGAACTGATTATTAGGTTAAAACCATTGATTAAAATAATCGCGGTTATACAAGATGTACTAAATGAATAGATTAAAATACATGAAATGAAGAAAAATGTCCTTTAGAACCTTTTGGAAATAAACGTTTCAATTGTTAAAGATTATGATTACCAAGCAGGCAGGGAAGTTTAAGTGAATTCTTCATACCCTCAAATCAGTCCATCGACTCCTCAGGGTTCACTTATTTATCTCGACGACCTCGCTAATCACTATTAATTTGCTCTAGAGTTAATTTCTTCTATGAATGAACTCGTTTCCGATTAATTGTCAAATAATTAGTTCAGCGGATGCGATTTGTATAACAATAAAATTAACACGTCTGCCTTCCGCTACCGTTAAACGGCTCGCTCTATTGTGTTCAAAAATTTGCTTTTTATTTTATTTTTTAAGATGAATTCCATTGCCTTTTTGAATATGTTGATATCAGCCTTTTTTGTCGAATGTGCTTGAACATCAGGCAGGGGATTCCAAAGCTATGTTTTTAAAATTATTAATGTTAAATTTCATGAATAACCAAGAATATTTCAAACATAATAAATTAAAGTGATATTATATAAAATAAAGAAGAGAACATCTCTTCATTATCCAAATCGAAAAGTTGGGGAAATGGAGATTTAATGGTCAAAATTCAATTACATTTAGTTAAGTTAAAATTTATGAAAAATTCTTTTGTTTATTTAACAGTATGGGATGTGCTTTATTAGAGAGAGTGAAAAAGATACACCCATCGTGTCTGGATCTTTGAAATTATTTATTTTGTGAAGTTATTTTAATAACTAAAAACTAAAAAATCAACATGGAGATACACCCTGAAAATACTGAAGTAATGAAAATCGTCAGGATGCCTCGGGGAGAGATGAGAATAATAAGAATAAGAGATAAGCTCATTAAACAGATTAGACGCTTCAAATACCATTTGGGTGAGAGCGGACTTATTAATAATGAAGTTAAGGAGCGAATTAACCCTACAGGAAAAATGTTTTACGTTTTAAATGGAAAATTCCTGAATAGCTAAGAGGTGTCTAAGAACACTAAAGTGAAGGTATATAACTCTACCTTTTCCCTCCATATTAACCTGCCCCTCAGAACTGTGGTCAATAACCTCCAAGCAAGGAAGCAAAATTCAAGATTCAGGAATGAGGTTCCTTAGAAAAATCGAGGTAAAGACCAGAAGAAATCGAGTCCACAACACAACTATGAGGTCAAATCTCGATTCGAACCTGAGAAAAGAATCATAAAAGAGCAACGTCTAAGATGGTTTGGACATATCTCAAGGATGGAATACTAGGCTAAAGTGGTAGAACGAAGATGTAGAGGGAGACCCCGACACACTTGGAAGATGGAATAAGAAAAGGCTTCATGAAGAGAGGACTGGAATGGGCCAAGAGAAAAGGATCGAGGAGTATGGTTCAGGCTCTACAGAAAGGGCACCTCAAGAAGTGGTAGGTGAAACTGGGTTTTGATGATGATGATTTTTATAGTGTAACCACTTTATTCTAAATAGGGAAAAAAATAAAGCCTTATTAACTTAATTTTGTTTACTTTCTTTCGGCCACAGACAAAATGGGTGGCAGCAGCAAAATCGAACGAAATTAATTTAATAAGGCTTCATTTTGAGTTTCATTGCACGTAATATAATTGACAATCTATACTAATATTATAAAAAGCTGAAGAGTTTGTTTGCACGCTGTGTTCGATAGTCCATTTATCAAGGAAGGTTTATAACATCACGCTACGACCAATAGGAGTGAAGAATCAGTGGAAAGTGTAGAAAAAAACGGGGAAAATTAACATCGCGTCCCAATGATTCAAATGATTTACCATTTAATTTTAAAATAATTTAATTTCCTATTGTTATCTTTTGCCGTTACAATTAATAAATCACATGGACAAACATTTAACACGTCGATTGCTTTTCACACGGCCAACTATATGTCGTATTGTCACGATCGGGTTGCAGAGAAAATCATTATGTTCTTCTGCCACAATAAAATAAAACTAAAAATCTCATTTACGGAGAAGTACTTTACAATATATTCTTTAAAAAACTTCTTAATAACAGGAATTGACGAGGACGAATTCGCGGGCAACAGCTAGTAGTTATTGAATAATAATTTCGACTAGTTAAAACTATTAGTTATTAAAAAATTAATTTAAAACATAATAAAATTATATTGGAAATATAATATGCTAGAGGGTGTATTGTACTAAAATACCATGATGAAATTTATTGGATTTGAGTTTTATTGATCTAAGAATTTGGAGCCCAGTTTTTTACTTTCACTTACTATATATAGTAAGGGGAAGTATTGCGATCGTGAAAATTTTCGAATTCCAGTTTTCAACGGAAATACACGTTTTAGGGTCCTCTGAGTCCAAATAACCAAGTCCCGCAAAAAGGTCTGTGTGTGTGTGTGTGTGTGTGGTAACTCCCGGGCGGAAACGGTAAGTCCTATGAAACTGAAATTTCATATTTAAGACAACTATACGCCCGAGACGTGACAAAACTTTTTTCATCAAAATGAGCCTACCAGAAGAGGCACTTTATATCATGCATTTTTCACCTTTTTTCGATTTTCTCAAAAACGGTTCCGACGATTTTGATTAAACTCGCTATATCGATGTAAAATTTAATGGGCTTTAATATCATGTAGGTTTTATTAAGATAAAAATGGTTTGACAGTGCTTAAATGCCGATATTTTAAATTTTCTTCCCCTAAAGTACCTTTAATTTTGTAGATTCAATTATAATAACTAGATTATCTTGTTAGCGCTGATGAAAAACTGGTAAATATATAAATTGAATAAATTCGATACCCAACTAAAGGAGAAAACAGAAAAAATATTTTTTTAATGCAATTTTTCATTTTTGAACATAAGAGCAGTAATATACATGTATGATATACCATTGGAAAGCTAAAGATTTTAGAAAAATTATCATCTCATACACAAGCTTTTAAAAGTTAATAGAGAGTGATGAAATGAACATAAAACTAACTGATTATTTTAGATAATAATATAATAGATTTTTGAATCAAACACATGTTTCTATAGAAATTTAATTTATTTAATTCTTTAATAGTTTCACGTATTTTTAACTCTAACTCTATTTGAAAATTCTTTCATTGATTTTTCAAATTGATGTAAGTGAAAGTCGTGTGTTGCCCGCACCAGATTTTTAACATTAATTTAGGAAAAAATAAAATAAAATATGCTTATTTGTCATCTGTTTGTTTCGTTGAACATTTCGAAAAATATGTTCAGAGTCTAAATTTTCAATTTTTCTTTCACATACCTATGTATGAAATATATAGTAAGTGAAAGTATTGCGATCATTTTAGGGTCCCCTCAGTCTAAATGACCAAGTTCCGCAAAAAGATCCATCCGTGTGTGTGTGTATTTATGTGTGACACTAGTGACACAAAACTAGCGCGAAAACAAATTGTTGTATGAAACTGAAATTTAAGATTTAAGACAACAATACGCCCGAGATGTTACAGCAACTAATATCGGTAAATAACTCAATAAGAGGCACTTTTTTTTTTTTTTTTTGAGGACTTATTAGTTCATCATAACCTGTCCTTTTGAACCGAATTAGCTAAATAATAAGGGATTGTACGGGAGGGCCTCTTCAAGATGACTTATATCATCCTCTTCCTTCTACTTTCTGGAACTCTTTCTTCTCATTTCCTTTTAGGTCGCTTTCCCGATTATGAAGGTTCGATTTGGATGCCAGCTCAAATAAGTTGGTTTAAAAAGTGTAGTGGTTTAAACCTAAAAGATCCTTTTAACGTTACCACGGGCGTAATATTATTGGCCTGCTTTGGCTTTGCACAGAAATGCTTTTCGCCTATACTATACATTGGAGACAAATACTTGTTTCTTATATGATCAGAAGAAATTAGTTTATTTTGGTAAAATAGGAGGTTTCAAGGCGGCAAAGACGACAGTCAAGGTTTTTTTTTTTTTTTCAAGGCTTGTTTATGTTAACGAAACAATTTTCTGACCATCTATTTACGAACGAAAATCTAGCAATATGTCAGATGATTATAAAGACAAGCCTGCTAAACAAGCCACTTGCCGGCACTCTAATAGTAGCGGCGTCTAGGCTAGTTGTGTATTCTTCCTGCTTCCAACATTTTGATAGCTTAAATGGTTCGTTCTGAAAATGACCAAAATTACCGCAAATCTAGAGATATGTTTGACTCCTCCAACGGTACTTATCTCAGTGCGACGCAGTCCTCAGTAGTAATGGAGATGAAATATTTTATTGGCATAATTAATTTCTAATTAATGGCTCATATCTCATTCTAAAATAAATTTAAATTAAAAGTATACATAAAAAAAAATTAAACGAAGAATGAGAACGTTCAGGTGATATTCGATGAAGGTTTGCCAAAAAAAAATTGTATATAATTACTTAATTATACATCATTTTTGTATAAATTCATTATTCGTCACCTGAACCATATCATCCTTCATTATATGCTTCTTTTAATCTATTCAATATTCAATAAAGTTATTACTTTATTATTATTCATTACTTTTAAATACCAAAATATGATATTTATATATTGTATAGGGAAGTATTGCGATCGTGAAAATTTATTAATTCGAGTTTTCGTAGGAAATACAGATTTTAGTATACCCTGAGTCCAAATGACCAAGGATGGAAAAAAAAAAAAAAAAAAAAAAAAAATCTGGTGCGGGCAACACACAACTTTAACTTACCTCGATTTTAAAAATCAATGAAAGAATTTTCAAATACAGTTAGAGATAAAAATACGTGAAACTATTAAGGAATTAATCAAATTGAATTTATATAGAAACATGTGTTTTATTAAAAAATCTATTATATTATTATCTAAAATAATCAGTTAGTTTTATCTTCTTCTCATCACTCTCTATTAACTTCTAAAAGCTTGTGTATGAGATGATATTTTTTCTAAAATCTTTAGCTTTCCAACGGTATATCATACATGTTTATGACTGCTCTTATGTTCAAAAACGAAAAATTTCATTAAAAATATATTTTTTCTGTTTTCTCCTTTAGTTGGGTATCGAATTTATTCAATTTATATATTTACCTGTTTTTCATCAGCGTTAACAAGATAATCTAGTTATTATTATTGAATCTAAAAAATTAAAGGTACTTTAGGGGAAGAAAATTTAAAATATCGGCATTTAAGCTCTGTCAAACCATTTTTATCCAAATAAAACCTACATGATATTAAAGCCCATTAAATTTTACATCGATATAGCGAGTTTAAATCAAAATCGTCGGAACCGTTTTTGAGAAAATCGATAAAAGGTGCAAAATGCATAGTATAAAGTGCCTCTTTTGGTAAGCTCATTTTGATGAAAAAAGTTTTGTCACGTCTCGGGCGTATAGTTGTCTTAAATATGAAATTTCAGTTTCATAGGACTTACCGTTTCCGCCCGGGAGTTACCACACACACACACACAGACACACACACACACACACACACACACACACACACACAGACCTTTTTGCGGGACTTGGTTATTTGGACTCAGAGGACCCTAAAACGTGTATTTCCGTTGAAAGATATAATATGGATTTATACATTAGAAATCTTCCAGTCTACGCCGCTCAACATGTTTTATTTTCATAATTTGTTTACCAATTATTCTCTCTCTTTTTCATGAATTTGAAACTGAAATTTGTCTATGGTACTTATCACGTTTTCAAATTTGGGAAAAAATAGAAAATATTTAGTAAAATACCATGAAAATCAAAAATATCGGGCAGAAAATTTACTTAAAATAAAAAGATTTCAAATTGATCTTCTATTGTTATGTAATTTAATCTATAATAAAGGTTTTCATTCCTACATCATAAATATTTTTTCAACTTTCTCTTACTTTCACATACCTATATACGAAATATATAGTAAGGGAAAGTATTGAGATCGTGAAAATTTTCGAATTCCTATTTTCAACGGAATACACGTTTTAGGATCCCCTGAGTCCAAATGACCCAATGTCTGTGTGGGTGTGTGTGTCCGTCCGTGTGTTGTAACCCCCGCGTAAACGAAAAGTCCTTATTACGAAACGTTTCCGGTTTTTTATTTTTTCTTATAATCAATTCAGATAATTATCTCTTCATTATTACTACTTACTGATCTATCTATTTTCCTTTTATTGTGTAGGTTTTGTTTTAATATTTCTTAGTGCTTAACGTGCGTGTGTGTAACCGATCCTTTCACTCAACATGCGCTAGCTTTTACTTTTGATTTGACCTTGCTGAGCTTTCATCTATTATATTTTATAGACCGTTGACAGCTGCGTCATGAATATTTATGTTGGTCACGACAGTCGGAGTGCTATTACATTAATGTACCTCATGTAATTTTCATAATGTCTCTTCCATAATAAACCATTGAGGATAGTTTTAGAGTGTCAGGCTGTAAAAACCACGATGTTTTCTCAATATTAGGCAATTAGTTTTAAAACCCTAGGGTTAAGGGGAACCCGTTGCTGAGTGGCTAGCGCGCTAGTCTCTCATGCTACAGGTTGCGAGTTCGAATCCCAGCCCCGGCGGGGCTTTTATGATATGTTATATAATGGGGACTCACTCGCAGCCTCTCCCCCGGGTATGTGAGATGACCCTACACTATAAATTACATCGCGAAACGCGAGTGTAGACTCCCAGGAGATTACACCGCGAGGCCCAGGGCCTGCACGGACTGTCGCGCCACTGAAAAAAAAGTTTTAAAACAAATTATTACGTATTAAAAATTCAAATTCTGATCTAATTGGTCACCGCATTTTTATCAGTAGACAAGTTTTAAAAATGGTAGTTTATCCTCAAAATTTTCGACAACCATTATTTGTAAATATCTTAAACATAACTATTCTTAGGGATCACTTGTAGGTAGGTGGCTAGCGTAACAGCCTACCATGCAAAAGGTCACGGGTTCAAACCCGCAGGTGGTCCTAGGATTTTTTAATGGGAGTAAAAAATCCTTAGTTACGCCGTCCTTCGGAGGGGACGTTAAAAGGTGGTCCCGAGCCTGTGCGATGTCAGGTACTCGTTAAAGATCCCTATCCTAATAAAACCTGGATAGGCAAAATTTAGGACTCCCACTGTAGCATCGTCCGATTAGCCATAGTAGCATAAAGTGACGTTAAATAAATAAACAAACAAACATAACTATTCTTATGCATCTTTATACACATTTTATTTGTTCTGTTCGCGCAAACTTACATGAATTAAGATTATATTATAAGCACAAACTTAAATGAATAGAAATTCTTGAGGAAAATAATTTGTTTATTATATGGTCATATACCTTATCATTAAAAAAAATGTTTGAAGTTAATTATGTGTTTATCCACTTCTTAATATTAGAACATCGAAAGTATTGTGACCCATTTTCAAATATTTGCATAATTTCTTCTTTTCTCTATATATAAAATGATGTTTTCTCTGAACTCCTAAACAACGACGGGTTTTGGTTGAGTTTTCACTATCACTTGAGGCATTCTTTTCTTCAAAATAAATTGCCTCTAAGTTTATCTTTTAAAATAATTTCTGTAATCAAGGGATCTCTTATAAGTTGTAGCTTGACCTTTTCTGACAAACACTTTTAGTGTTGCAGCAGTTTTAAGTCAGCTCCGCGTCCCTTTTCTTTTATAGATGTTAACTCGCTAAAAGTCTCATTTACTATTAATTTTCGAGATTTTTTTTTAACCACTTTCTTCACTTTTAAGGTAATAAGTTGTAAGTACAACAGATATAAAGCATGTCCTTATCTTATTGTTAGTTTCGTTTTCATTCATTTTATATATATATATATATATATATATATATATATATATATATATATATGTGTGTGTGTGTGTGTGTGTGTGTATATATGTATATATATTATTTGTTAAAGATATACATCTTGTACAAATTTGGTTATATATTGCCAACTTTACCGCACACAAATTGATATTGAATTTCTCATCTTACTAGTCATTCAAAAATAAACAAAAACAATAGCCAAAAAAAGAGAAAAAAAAAAACAATAAAAAAAATCTTAGCAAACAAAATAATAAACGGAATTATATGATATCACTTAATTGGTGTGTGGGTCATCACTATTTAAGGGGTCTAGAGTTCTGCACACTGACACTAAAAAGATGTAGATTGTATTTAGTTTTTGAAGGCAGTTTATTTGGAGTATATTTTCAACGTTCTGTTGATCACTATGTTCGAATAATAATAGTCTTAAATATTTTTCTCTGTCCTCAATAAGTTTTTCACAGTGGAGAAGAATATGGAATAGGATATTTGTAATAAATTGGTTACAAAAAATGCAGTTTTCTTGTGATTGAAAGCTGAAAGATTTCTGTTTTACATAAAGGTTGATTAATTTAGGGTTAGAAACCCTCAACTGGCTCACCAATCTTACTTTATTTAGGCTGGTTCTATATGTCAAATATGTCTCTGGGCTGTTAATATTAAAACTGGAAAAAAAAGTCTATACACGGCATTGTAATTGGAAATCACGGATCGATGGATATCGGTAGAGATGGTATGATTTTTAAACTTTTTCAATATTCCATCATTTTGCTTTAACAATGCAGCTGAGTTTATATTGTCAAATTCCTCCCTACAACCATAATGCACAGCCAATTTTCTCACTTGTGTGACCCAACCAAAGTTTATATCAGGATTTTTTGTATCTAGTGAGATTAGTCTATTAAAGCAAAGTCGTGGCAACCTGTCTTCAGGCTTAAGTGACAATTTCGACAAGTAGTTTATGACCTTCTTCATGACTTTGATGCTCAAGGAGTTTCGGCCAGTTTCGAGACGTACTATGTAGTCAGCAGTGCTCCTCGGCCTTCCTAAAAGCTGTTTCAGAAATCTTAGCTGCACCACTTCAATTGCTTTAAGATATCTCAAGCTCCATATTTCGGAAGCATACATAAGTGTTGAAGATACCATAGAATCAAAAAGGACCATTTTCGTCTTCCTAGAATCACTTCTACCCTTTTGTAAAATCTCCAATACTCTTGCTGTAGCAACAGAAGATTTTTGAATGAAATGCTGGGATGCTTTACCAGATCTTCCTGAGAAAGCGAAGTGTATACCTAAGTAAGTGAAGTCTTTAGAGTATTCCAGTTTTTCGCCGCGCCAGTAAAGGGGCTTAAGATGATTCAGCCTAGGAGATTTATGAAATGCCACAACTTTGGATTTCTCCACATTTACTGCCAGGGAATTCTTCTCGCAGTACTGTTGTAGTATCCTCAGTTTCTTTTGTGCTTTTGACCAGGTTTTACTGAGAAGAATAATGTTATCTACCAGTAAAAGCATTGCCGTCACATGAGTGCTATCAAGGCTGACTCCTTTGGCTTCATTAATTCATTAAAAATTGAACTTTATCAGCTATAAAGAGAATGAAAAGTATTGGGCTAAGGCTTTCTTTCTTTTTCTAAGGCAAGAGGCCTGACGTTATATCTATATTTTCCGAAAGTTGTCATTTGATTTCTACTTGAGTTGTAGCATTATCGTAAAGCGCCTTCATAATCCTTATGATTTTTCCTTTAAGTCCAAGTGAAAAGAGTTTTTCCCATAGTAGGTTGTGATTGAGAGAGTCAAATGCTTTCTTAAAATCTATGAATGCAGCATATAAATATCTACCTTTGGTTCCAAAGTTAATGCCAACCAGTGACATCTAAGTGAAGATATGATCTATGCAGCCTCTTCCATGTCTAAACTCCACTTGTTCTTCAGGTATGAGATGTTCAGATTCTGTTAACACTCAATATCTGCAAATTTACCAGAATTAAAGAGATTTCCCTAGCACATGTTTTTAGTCGCGAAGCTGGCTTACAACGGCTGCAACACTAAAATTATTTGCCAGAAATAAAAATTCCACGGTTTTTTATTAATGAAAGGATAGAGAATAACTGGTTAAAATATCATTAAAATCAAAAGGTTGATTGGCATGGTCTGGATGGATTGACTCTAATATATATATATATATATATATATATATATATATATATATATATATATATATATATATTTTTTTTTTTTCTATTGATGAGTTTTTTTACAACTTAGTTGTTTCCTGTTCCTTTTTTTTCTTTTTATTACGAAGCGATAGGTACGACAATAAGCAGCTCTGACCGTGGAACTCCAAGATAGCCTCCTGGCTAACGTTCCATAAAAATGGCAAAGGCCGTTGGATCTAGGCGTCCCCGTTCTCCACCACCGTTCAAATTAAGTTGTGGTTTAATTGTACTTGAAGGAAACATTGAGGACCCTCTACCTCGTGTTATTTTTAAATGTAAAACAAATCTAACCTAATTTTTTTTTTGTATAACAAAGAGAACATCGATTCACCGTATGGAGATATTCATTGGTATGATTTATTTATGCTATGTTAATTAATTAATACGTTTCAAAATTCATACCTTTATACATTAATGGCCTTGTATGAAAATTTTCTAAAAACGCACAGCACTAATCTCTGAATATTTTTCATTTATTTCGGGGTCCTTCATTCATATTGAAATCCCACACACATCCTTATTCCCTAACACCACCTCAGCACATATTAGTGTCTCTTAACATCTTAGCAATCAAACTACTCTAAAAAATTCATTACTATGATTACGTTTAAATTGTACTGTTTGATCAGAGGAAAAAAAACATTATATTTAGGACCTCTACTTAGTTATCTTCGGATCTATGGACGCAAGGTTCATTTGCTAGGGACCGATCCTTGTATAATTTAATTACCTCCAACTTTTATTATACAGATTTTACCGAAAAATAGATTCCTGAGAAGCTAGAAGCTGATAATACCTAAAAAATATGTTTGCGTCTAGCATTGGATTTTCGTCTCTAGCTCCTTAACTGCGCATTTCCAAGTCCATGTTTTGTTTTTTTCTCTTGTTTTGAGGTCCTTAATTCATTCCTGATGTCTGGCCACTTAACCCTGAGCACCCATATTTATCTTTTTTATTCATCTATATACACACTCAAGAAAATCTGCCAACTCTAATACGTCTCGATTCGAACTGGCGGCTATAGACTCGAAGTTGCTTTACTAACTACTACACCTTTTTTGTCTCGTGCCCATCACGGCCTCAAGACAAATTATTCAAGATTGAAATATTTGAAAAAAATTATTCGAATGATAAGACATATTTTAATGAGTGTAATAATAAAATAAAAAATAAATTTTGATACGTTTTTCTTTGACATTATTTTAAGTTCCATTTTATTATTTTAAGCTCTAAAAGTTCCATTTTATATTAATATCCATTTTTATTACAACCGTTCGATATATCTCATAAATACATAATCATTTCTTGCTGCATTTGTGTGTTAAAATCCTGATCACGTGCTAGGATGTTGCTGTTCTGCTCATTAGTTACCACTCTGAAGATTGCAACTTTTGGCAGACAACATTTGGTCCAAAAATCTTTCTTTAAGAACATATGAACTATAATTAAAATAAACCTTTTACCCAAGATGTATAGTCCGAAGTTATACACAATGTGATAAAATCCAATGTGTGTGGCAGTAACTATGAGTTTCCTGCTTTTCTGAGTCCACTTCTATTGAGAGGTGTTATACGATGTAAGTCAAATAGGATGGATTGGTCTTCTCCCATAAGTTTTGATGTAAAGTCCTCAAATGCAGACAGGAGTTGTTGATCTGTAACAATTATCTTGTAAAGTGTTGTTTGAAAGTTCCTAGTAAGTCTAATGCCTTAACCACTTTAGAACATTTACAATTGGAGTACACCACACTACAGGTGCTTCGCCTGGATCGACAATCTCCATTAAAGTTTCTCTTATCTTATAAAATAGTACTCTATCATATCTCCCATGAATAGAAGAGCCTTTCTTAATGTCATTAGATTTCCCATTTAATTAACTATGACGTCAGAATTTTGTTTATTTAAACTGTAATTTTAATTATCAGATACCGCAATCATGGTGAACAAGTTTTTTTAGCTCAAGTATAGCTATGTGAAAAATTGTATCTTTGCACTATAAAGATCTCAAATATTATAAATTCCAGAGCCTAATTTTCCTTTGAGGAAGCCTAAATCCAGGGTTCTTGCCAAGGTCTGCATTTAACAGCGACCACCTGCGGTGTTGATACACGACAACCTCTTTCGTCACCTTGCTGAATTTCGTTTTAATTTAGCAGTTTATATTTTTTTACACATATTTAGACAATCCTCGTCGAATCAGAGCTTGTTCTTTTTAGTTTCGGTTTTCTCAAGACACATACTATGAAATTTTTTAAACATGATCTCTGATCCCTTTCCATAATTTGTTTACATCTTTGTGTTCCTCATCTAAAGATTCCAAAATTTGACCTATCTTTACTTCTATTGCGAATTGATAAATAATTGTTGGCCTTTTTAAATTTATTTAAATCAAACTTAGGGGGATGAATGCAATAATAAAACATAAATAATATAACTTTTAAACTATACAATCAATATTTTATTAAGAGCTGCCTTTAGGCTTCCTACATTGATTGAATACATTTGACAGCCCATTTACTTACACAAACGCACTTCCTGTTTGAGGACGCCGTTCAGAGGTCGTTGACCAATAATTGTCCTGAATTCGCAAAGTGGTCCGTCCATTTCCAATGCCAGTACAATCCAGCCCTTCTGGTCCTGCCCATTATACGGCTCCATTCTAATTATTTTCTTATAATCACTATGTTTAAACCAGTTTTCGTAGGCCGTGCTAATTTTCAGAATAATTAGTCTCGAACTTGGCAGCTGTTAAGGAAAAATTTTATATGTAGTTTGTTTTGTATTTGACTGATTATTTATAAATTTCAAAAGAGAGTGTAATTATAAAGGTTTAAATTTATTTTCAAGATGTAATTAAGATTCTATGTCTATTAAAATCATGACAAATTGTTGACATTGATTTAGTAACATTTCGGTAATCCATAATACCAATAATAAAAAAAGCATACCAATAATTATACAGTGAAGCATCAGGTTCATTCCCTTGTCCCATTTTACATCGATCTTAATTATGCGCATATTCGATCTATGACTGATCACGGCCCTTGTGTCTGTGTTCTAACGTTGGACGCATTGGTTCAGTTTTCTGTCCATTACTAGGAGAAGAATGAAAGGAAATATTTGTAACTCTTCGTTTCCAGAAATTTAATATTTAGATTATTTTTTACGAAATTTAAATAAACTGGAGTTATTTAAATAGAAACAAAAGAGTCTAGCTGACATATGAGAGCAAGGTCATATGTCACATACTCAGTCTAAATCTAGGTCTCTTGCCATAAAAAAAAAAAATAATAATAATAAAAAAACCTGCACCCATGACGGGTGGTCTCGGGTCCAGTCTTATAGAGATTCGTACTGCTTCACGGCCAACGATCGTGCAAGGAGATGAATAGGTATAAATCACGCCAGCTTTTTTCCCTATTTTTAGGTAACCACTTTATAGAGGCTGGGTAAGCCCCAGGAGGGTCGCCATACTCTAGGGCCGCTTCACGGCTGAAATAACAGAATAAATAATTCTGCCTCAGCCGGGATTCGAACCTGGAACCCAGAAAACAGTAGCCTAATGCTCTATCCACTTGGCCGCTCCCTTGCCACAACACAAGGCATGAATTCAAATAGTGGGCAGGTTTAATTATGATATTGATCATTTGCGAGTATCTGACATTGTACAAGCACAGGACCATCATTACATCCCCCACGAAGGAATGCATAACCAATGATGATTTACTCCCTTTAGAAGGTTGTAATGCTAGGTTATCTGTGGTGTAATGCTAGCCACTACACCACAGATAACCTGGGGGTCTTGGCTAGAGGGTGGCATATGATTATATATTTTGTTCAATCAGCCATGAATGGAGATACCTTCCTAAAATCAGCAGGCAAAAATCATGTTTTACAACATTCCAAATTTCCCTCCTTCATTTAGGTGATATGAATACGATTGAAAAATGTTTATATAGCTATATTGTCTGTCATATTGGTAGCGCAGTGTGTCAATAACTGTATAGTGCCAAACGGAATTCGCAACCACGATCAGAATGACCTTACTTTCATAATAATACCTAGTATTTTGAGAAGATAATTTACTGGTAGGATTTATGAAAGTTTCCTGTGGTCAGACGAAGGACTGCCTACGACAGTACTGACCTTAAAAACTTTACTTCCGATTGTGTCGTTATCAAGAAACACCTGGCGGAATGGTTGTGGATATCATTGCAAATTAACTCTTTCGTTACTATAGTAAACGTTTCTTAACATAAACAATATTAATTTAATATAAACTTAAATAATATTTGTACCAAATTTTAGAAGTTATTTCTTATACAGAATTGTTATGCCAAAGTACTAGTAGTGGATCCAGAATTTTAAGAAGAGGGAGGGAAGAAAGCTGGCTCATTAACTTAGGAAATATATATAAAAATAAGATGTAAACTATAAAAATATGTTTTTTACGAATCAATCATAAAAATTTGAACTCAAATTCAAATTATGATTGAATGCATGAGTTTCTACCATAGCCATTTTCTCTCAAATGATGACGAGAGTCTGAATTATTTTATAATCAACTTTATTTAGTATACTGTAGTAACTTATATAACAGGATCATTTCCCTTTTCGTAATGAGTGTTTCATCTCATAATAAAATTTAAGATATTAACAATAGATGGCCAACCATAAACCTATCAAAACGCAGCTTCGTGTTTCGCGAAAAAAAGCCCCGTAAAATATTTATAATTTCAGGTAATGTACCTTTTTTTTAAATCTTTGAAAAAATAATTTTGGGTTTGAGATAAGTTATCAACTCCGACATGTGTGAGAGTTAGATGTCGTAATTTAGGCTGATCAGACAAACTGATTATTGCAATATTGAAAAACCGCCAAACAAATGGAAGAATAGCCGAAAAACAATGAGTGGAACCTTCACCTAGATAGCACCTCTACCATGGTATCCACCTTCCTCTCCCATACATCCAGCTTCTCTTGTTTCACAATCAAGTATTCTCATACCTTCGTTTTTGGACTGTTCCATTGGCTATGTATTTTAATCACTTTATAAATGAGTTTTTTGAACGTGTGAATTTTTTTCTAATATTGTAAACATACAATGGAAGAAAAAATATTATACAAATAATTATACTGATTTTTTTTTAAACTTAATTATACTCAATGTATTGCTAATTAGCTTAAAATTATTATTATGAATATCATTAAATATTTGTTTAATTATAATCAGTATTGGTATTCATTGTAAATAGTGCGTATCAACATTCTAAAAAATGCAAAGATCGTTTGCAATTTTTAGGTTTTGAAAATAAACTATTTTCTTTTTAGTTTACCTGACAATAAAAAAAATATGTTACAATAAGTTGATATTAAAAGCAAGTTTGAATCATTGGCTTCAGAAAAATTTACTTTTGAACTATAAATTTATGAATAATCAAAACTACTTTAAGTTCTTATCACTAATCATATTACAGGTACTAATAGTTCTTTTTTGTTTATTTATTTAAGTCCCTTTATGCTGCTCTGGCTAATTGGACGATGCTATGGTGGAAGTCCTAAATTTTGCCAATCCAGGTTTAATTAGGGTAGGGATCTTTAACGAGTACCTGACATTGCACAGGCTCGGACCATCATCTTAAGTCCCCTCCGAAGGACGGCAAAACTAAGGATTTTCTACTCCCATTACTAGGACCACCTGCGGGTTTGAACACGTGACCTTTGATTTAGAGAAAGATGGTGGTGATTATGTGCTTGTTTTGGAAAAAATATTCTTTTTATTTCCTTCAAAGTTTACCCAATGAATTTCTGAGTTACCTGGACTGCTGCTCAAAATTGTTTCAAAATTTTAAAATTGGTTCTGAAAAAATCTAAGCATTACATTAACAATAGAGTCAACATGATATGTGTAATCATCTATAAGAAAGTATTCCGTTTGAAACAAAATTTTTATAGTTTCAATCATGTTACAAAGTTTTATTTGAGTAAGTAAAAGTAAAATTTAAAAGTTAAGTATAATAACTTGGCCATAGGCTAACATAATTAGTTAATAAATTTACTAAAACCATGTTTTTTAATTTGTTCACATTTTATTGACTAGTGGCACCATTTCTCAAAACATTTAGCTATCTGCATTAGCCAGATTAATTTTGAGTAAAATTAAATAATTGAATGAACTATCTGTATTCAACAGGTTAAAATAATAATGAAAATGTGAAAAACTCACCCAGTAATTAAAAAGAAGAAGTTTATTATATCAATCAACCTTTAAAAAAGAATTTAGTAATTTGGATTATTGAACCAAACTTGTTTATTTATTGAACCACCTGCGGGTTTGAACCTAGGACCTTGGGCATAGGAGGCATAGGTAAACCCCCACTAATTGTGCCCTTTCAGTCATACAGGATTTTTGAAGCAGGATGTATCAACTTACCACCACCATCAGTTTTATCTTAGAGGTGTATACCTCAGAAGACAACTAGAACATCTTTTAGCTTCAAAATTATCCCATTGATCTATTTGAATTTTTTAAACAACTAAATCAAACTCAAAATCAAACTCAATATAAGATAACATTAGGTTGTTGAACAGTAGCATTTTATCTCCTATCACTCGGGCTTGAAGAAGACTGTAGATCATATGGTAGATATGCACCCTGATATAAATATTGACTAATATAGTCACCCTCAAAAGTTTTTTATGAATAGAATTTAATTTTTTATAATTTTAATTTGTATATGTTTCAATTTTTGCCAATATGCTAAAAAAATGCTCCCACAATAAATATATATGTCTTCAATATAGATATTTATAAATAATATTATCTTTAGTGCAGCAAAAGTTTTCATATATGATGATATTATACAGTAATTTATTTATTTTAATTAAATGATTTAAAGTATTTTAAATTTATGCAGATGGCAAATTAAATTTGATGTCAAATTTTTTGTTTTGTAATAATAATAAATTCATTTCTCTGTTTTTGTATTCAAAGTTGACTCAATGCAAGTCATTGGTAATGGGATTGGGTCAAATTTGAAGACAGTTAAAAGCTCTCTCACTTCCAAAAACTAAATTTCAAGATCTTTTGATGAACTTATATTTTGATTCTGCATCTATTAATCAAATGGATTTTTTATGGGATTTCAAGTACTTTTGGAAAATTATATTGCAGCCAAATAAAATCTGTTTTTTCTTCTTCATCCTTCTTCTTTATAATTGTCCTTACTGCCTACTAAGGTAATATTACAAAATAAATGAATGGAAGCAGGAAGACAAGGTGTACTCCATATAATTTAAAGGATTATAAAAGGAAAAATATTTAAAGTCATACTGACGATAAAACCTATAACTGTAAAGTAAAAGTAAAAAACATATTACTAAATTTTTTTCAGATGAAAGATTAGACACCTATGGCAGATTAATTGTTTGTGGGAAATTTGAAACTAAATTCCTTGAACCTATTGAAACAAACCTAACCTAACTAAGCTTTTCTGATCTAGAGAAAGTTTTTGTTTTGTATTTAACGTCACTTTATGCTGCTGTGGCTTATCAGACGATGCTAGAGTGGGAGTCCTAAATTTTACCTATCCAGGTTTAATTAGGATAGGGATCTTTAACGAGTACCTGACATTGCACAGGCTCGGACCATCATCTTAAGTCCCCTCCGAAGGACGGCAAAACTAAGGATTTTCTACTCCCATTACTAGGACCACCTGCGGGTTTGAACACGTGACCTTTGATTTAGAGAAAGATGGTGGTGATTATGTGCTTGTTTTGGAAAAAATATTCTTTTTATTTCCTTCAAAGTTTACCCAATGAATTTCTGAGTTACCTGGACTGCTGCTCAAAATTGTTTCAAAATTTTAAAATTGGTTCTGAAAAAATCTAAGCATTACATTAACAATAGAGTCAACATGATATGTGTAATCATCTATAAGAAAGTATTCCGTTTGAAACAAAATTTTTATAGTTTCAATCATGTTACAAAGTTTTATTTGAGTAAGTAAAAGTAAAATTTAAAAGTTAAGTATAATAACTTGGCCATAGGCTAACATAATTAGTTAATAAATTTACTAAAACCATGTTTTTTAATTTGTTTCACATTTTATTGACTAGTGGCACCATTTCTCAAAACATTTAGCTATCTGCATTAGCCAGATTAATTTTAAGTAAAATTAAATAATTGAATGAACTATCTGTATTCAACAGGTTAAAATAATAATGAAAATGTGAAAAACTCACCCAGTAATTAAAAAGAAGAAGTTTATTATATCAATCAACCTTTAAAAAAGAATTTAGTAATTTGGATTATTGAACCAAACTTGTTTATTTACCAATCTTGTTGTTTACCACTCTGGTCTTCCTTTCTTATATTTAAATTATATTCCATCATGTTTAAAAATATCGTCCAACATTTGTTCTTATGTATCATATATTATGCTTATAAAATCAAACCAAATGAAAGTCTGTATACACCTGTATTTAAATAAAAACAAAAATGTACAGAATATAGCTACTGTGTTGGATGAAATTGCAACATCACCAACTTCACAATGTTACAAACCTTGATTTCCATGTTGTAGCAGCAGGCACCCTAGTTCATCAATAGGCCCCTTTGAAGCCAACCTAGTTGTGTGCTTCTCACTGACTTCTTTGGATTCAATGGACAGATCCGTCGAGTTCCACTATGGCTAGGGAGACCTAAACACGATTCACAATCAAGGTAGTATAAAGAGTAGAGCCATTATTGCATTGAGGTTGTGAATTGCTTCCATTAGGCTGTTAGGAGTTATATACCCAGAGAAAGTTAGGATGATCATCAATGAATCTTTGGTTGCATGGTTTTCCCTTGAGGTAGGTTCATCCATCCAAGTACTGAGCATACTTGATGCTGCTATCTTTGCTTATTTATCTCTAGAGTATTAACCCACTTGCTACCCTGCTATAGGTGTGGTATACATGAAAGGACTAAGTGATGGAATGTCTAAATGAAAGATGTGGTAAATAGAAAGAAGGAAGTTTGGAAAAAATATAATACACACAAAAGTGCTGGCAACTGGGAGTCTGTATTAAAAAAAGAAAAGAAGAATACATGTTTGTCAGAGTGACAATGAAGAAAAGCTGGAAAGAAGAATTACTAGAAACCTGGAAAATTATTAAAAAATACAATAATCTACAACAAAATGATATAAGTAGAGAAACTAGTAAATTTATTAGAAATGTGTAGTATGAAGGAGCATCAATTATTCAAGATAGTGAAATATGGGTTAGGCCATTATACTGACACATTTAATGGTAGTACTGAAAATGTAGTGCATTTAGACCACATCTTATTCCATATCTCAATGACTATAGGACACTGAGAATAGCATTTACCAAAATAAAAGCTTCTTTTGACTCAGTTTCTGAAGAAGAAACATATAGCAACTTGAAACAAGTCTACTGATTTAATCAGTGCGATAAAGTATAGCCTACCCTGGTACTATAAAGCCATAATTAGAATAATTTCCTTTCTGTAATTCTCAACAGTCTACTAATTATATCCATCAAAATGAAATAAGTATGGTAATAAATAACTATTTTTAGATAGGTAACTTGATGTTCTCCTTTTCATTTTTTTACTCCCAAATTATTCCAAAAGAAGCAAAAAAGATAAAACTTGAAGAATTTTTGTATGATGATATCACAAATAAATCTAAAGCAATCTTAAGATTATTTCAGTCTGTTTCAGAGGTTTATTTTGTAATGTAGCTAGTTAAAGTGATCAGAATTGTCTATCATTCAAAATGTTGTATCTAAGAAATAAACTATTTTAAATTTTTTGTTTAACACATAAGACAGTTTCCAGAGATCTTTTGCCCTTCTTCACATCCTTTTTTTTCTATATTCAAGTCTCTTCTAAATTAAGGACAAATGAATTAAAAGGCGTATCTTTAAATGGAAATATGTTTGCGAAAGTTAAAGTATGCCGAATTTTATGAAATTTATTTGGAACCATCTGGAACCAACTCCTACGTTTTCTGGAAATTCTATTGTATGGGTTTAATAATC
Organism: Piezodorus guildinii; assembly: GCA_023052935.1. Taxonomy (NCBI): domain Eukaryota; kingdom Metazoa; phylum Arthropoda; class Insecta; order Hemiptera; family Pentatomidae; genus Piezodorus; species Piezodorus guildinii. The sequence goes on along the minus strand of CM041292.1, from coordinate 115,569,399 downwards.
GTACGAGTTATGCCTATTTGATTCTTTCCTATTTTATACGATGATAAGTAAAAGAAAAAAGAAATTCTCATTTTTACTTCTTCATTGTCAAATAGGACTATTTCTCTTTTAGCGACAAAACCCTCATTAATTAAAATATATGTTTTGGATTTTAAATATGCAAAAAAAAAAAAAAAAAAAAAAATTAATATCACTTTAGTCAAATTATAGTCTTCAGAACATTTTACAAGAAATATTTATAAACACTTCTTATTACTTTTCTCTTTTTATAGGTAGAGAAAGTATTGTGGTTGTGAACATTTTTAAATATATGAGCCCCATCAAATTAAAATTTCTGCTGCAATAAATTATTTAGTTAAAAAACTCACAATCATGTAGAGAGAGATTCTCTAAAGAAAACCTAGTCAAAATTATAATTGTATAGTGCTTAAAATGGTTCTTTCAAAAAATGTTTTTGATGTTAAGCATTGAAAAATGTGGGCATTTTCAGTCTTTTCCATGTAATTATTTTAAGGAATAATCTCCTCAAAGTGTAAAGAGAATTAATTATATTTAAATAAATCATTTTGTTTTGTTCGGTTTTAGAGCATATAATAGCTTGGTCATCAACACCTGAAGTCATTTTGTTTTGTTTTTTTGATGAAAGGCAATAACTACCAGGGTAATCATATTATTGAATTTTAACAAACATTTTGATGTTATATTGTTAATAATTAGTTACAATATTTAAGAATTGTCCTGGATTGGTTGTAAGATATATTAAAAATTAGAAGAGTTTGGTTTTTTATTCACAAAAAAATGTAACGATACTATTACAAATAACATATTTGTAATAATTATGAATTTTAATCTCACCAACGTTTAAAAATATATGAAATTTTTATTACTGATCATAAAGAGAAAGTTAAGAATTGTTATAATTCAGCAAATTTCACTATAGTCTTGGAGTTTAAAAAATAGAATTAAAATTTTTTTTCAAAACTATTAAGTATGGATTATATATGAAAAATATAAATACTTATATATGTTTTTATTTATTATTCTGAAAGTATTGTATTTTATTCGAAAGGATTGTAGTCGAAGTATGATTTCATAAATACAGTAATACTTTAATGTTTATAATATCATTAAAACAAACACTGCAATTGGCATTGTCTTCCGTGTTACTGCTCATTTAATAGACCGATTTGTGTCTGATAGTTGGCAGTGGGTAAGGTTGTTCCCATTTGTCAGACGGATCAAACATAATGCTATATGCTGGCTTATATTTATTGATATTTCTAATTTTAATTTCAGAAAGTTATATAAAGTCGGAAGTGATCTAAAACGAAATAGAAATGGAATTACAAAACTTGGATAATCCCAAAGCTGAAAAGACCATCAAGAATCCTGAAAAAAAAAAAAGAGGATCTTTGGAAGAATTTTTAGCGGAGAAGTCTAAGAAAAGCGGCGGGAATAGAAATTTAAAAAGAAATGGAGGAAAGTTGATCATACGACAGAGGGTGTGTTACAAAGTTCAACTGAGGTACCTGTGAACACTGGAGGAGATACAACCAACACGCCGAAGAAAGAGAACGATGAAGACGAAGGCTTGTTTGATCTCGTCAGTGACACAGTTGTTTCTTCTTTGAAGTTCATACGGTTTAAATTACTAATCATATAATTCTTATCAAATCATTCCTAATTATCGCCTTTATGTTTCACTCGAATTTTCAACTCTCTTTATTGGAATATACAAGGCCGCATATCATTTATTCTTTAATAAATAACGATATAGAGACACGGGGAAAAAATAAATAATAATTTTGACGATTTGTAAGGAAACAATAGATTTTTGGCTATTGGCTTAATGATCTCTTAATGATTGTTATGGTAGTCGTAAGGGAAATTTGTTACTTTTTAGGAAGTGCATCCCTTCATCATCTTGTATATATATATATATATATATATATATATATATATATATATATATATATATATATATATATATATATATATACGGGTGAAAAAATCCTTGGCTTTACCGTCCTTCAGAGGGACGTAAAATGGTAGTACTGACCCTGTGCGATGTCAGGTACTCTTTAAAGATCCCCATCATGATTAAAACTAAATAGGCAAAATTTAGGACTCACACTATCTTCTGATTAGTCAAAGTAGCATAAGATGACATTAAATGAATAAACTAACACTATTTTATCAATTGTCGTGGGTTTATATAGTCGATGATGGATAGAAAAATGATTAAAACAAACCAGTAATAAGGTGCCTGATTGGGATAAATAAAAACAATATATATTTTTACTAAAATGAAAATAACCAAGTAGCGGGAGAGAGAGAAAACATTGAGAATCCTAAAAGGTATTCCTGTAACACCGTCCTTAATTCACGGTAAGATATTTAACACTACACCGATTCGGAAAGTCTGTGAATATGTGAAAACCCGCACGAGTTACTTATTCTCCCATGAAAAATTAATTGTAAAGAGTTTTGCGTATTTAGACCAAGACAACTTTGACCGATGAATGGTTTTACATAAGTTAAACAAAGGGAGCCTCAGAATCATAAATATGAACCAAAAACGCTTCAAAACCAAAACCAATTTCACTTCTAATGCTCGTTCAAGGAAAAATGACTACCCTTTAAATTTTGTTATGATATAGATCTCTTTGTTTAGAAAAATCTCTACCTATTTTCTTAGTTTTGAAAAAGTAAAAAAAAAAATGCATTTCAGTTTTGATTTATTTGTGGCCGTATAGTTTCAAATAATCTTTATTATAAGAACAAGGATCTTTACAATTGAATGATAATTATGCATATGATAATAATAATAATGCAAATCGATCGCTATCCTTAAACAATTCCTAAGATTTCGTGATTCCATCCCTCCTAAAACCCGTATGCTACTGGTCTCTTCTCTCATTTTCCCCCAGTTTGACTATGGTTGTCTCCTATATGGCGTGCTGTCTAAGAAGTTTGACATGATACTTAAAAGACTTATGAATTCTTTCATTTGATTCACATGTGGAATCCCCAGACGCTCCCATGTTTGTTTGTAGGTATACAGAGTTGAATTGGCTCTATCTCTCTTTCCGTCGGCAGTACCTCCTAGGTGTCTGTCTCTTCCGATTTTTCAACACAAAAGACCTCCTTATTTTCTTGATATGCTTACCACTTGTTCCTCTGTCCATTCTGTAAAAACTAGATCCCAACCCATAAACCTTCTCACAGATCCGTCTCCTTCAAAAAATCCTTTGTCATTCGTGCTACCCTATTTTAGAATTCCTTGCCTATATCCATTCGTAAAGCTTTATCATTATCCACTTTCAAACACCAACTATTTCTTCATCTCCTAAACTATCAGTCTTCCCAATATATGTAATATTTAAAATCTATAGATGATAACTATTCATTGTCACAAAATCTTTCTTTTGTTGTTAAACTGAAGTTTTAAACGACGAGACAATTATCATGTATATTGTACTTTTCTTCTTATTCTTAGGGGGCTACTCGTACCAGAATAAAATTACTTTTCATTTCATAAATGATTCTCCTTGAGTGACATAAAAAATTAAATGCCTATTTACGGTATTTGATTAAAAACTCATTAAATATTGATTGAATCATAAAATATTCAATATTTGTGTAGAACCATCTGAATATTCTTGAAACTTGTGAATATTTCTTCAATTTTAAATTACTCTCAAATTAAATACTGATTTGATTGTTTCGAAATCACCATCAATAGTTATACGCTGTTTATTGTTTATTTTCAAGTTTTGATTTTATAGTCTAGGTTTTTTTATCCAGAAATAAAACTGAAGCCAATAATAATAATAGTAAAAATAATATTGGTTTATTATTTATTAATTATTATTAATATTTTAATGATTCATAAAGAATTTAACTTTTCACATTAAGTTGAACTTTCTTGTTAGAGTACAAAACTGTTCCTTTATCCTCTAATTCCTGATGGCCACTTTATGATCCTTCAAATGAACTAAGTAGTGCCTGTTCTAATTAATAATAACCATATTTTTTAAGAAGACAAATAAAGCGCAATAGAAATACGAAAAATGCATAGCGTCAACTTTATTAATGAACTTAATAATATTAATCACATTAAATATGAATTTTTATTTTCAGGCGTAAAGTTAAGAAGATCTTCCACTGGGCTTGGGGAGTCAAATCTTTCTGAAGATTATACCAAGATATTACATCATTGTAATTTGCAATAAAAACATATATTATTGTAATAGTTGTGGATTCGTTATTCCCTGAAATTTTGGAACTATAAAACACGCCACTTACTTACTTATTCAGATTTACCTCTCATCAAAGGTCCTTGACCTTGACTGACTCCAGACCCAACAAATCTAGCACCAGGCTTTCTATATCCATTTATTTAAATTTCTTAAAACACAAGACATACAAAGTATTAAAAGGTTTCAAATAAAATATTCTATCCTATATTTAATCTAATTGTAAAAATAAATATATCGTTTTACATTTTTTATCATTCAAAATTTTAAACAATAGAAATAGTACTATTTGAAGTCTCCGAAATCAATTATTTAATTTGTTAGAGGTTATGGAAGATTTGAAAATGCACAGTTTACTATATTTTTTCACATAATTTTCGAAAGAATATTACAAAATATGAATAAAAAGTAGAAACTATTTAATATGCTCATCAAGGGCACTTACATTTACCATAGTGTTGTAAAAGAGATGAACCAAGGCTCGAGCTTCCACGACTCGAGTCTTCTGAGCTTAATAGCCTTATAGCAAAAGACTCGAGTCTTATCTCAACCTTTATGAAGCACTGTGATGGGCTTAATAGATTTTCGTAAATTAATAGTTTTCCAGACAATTTTGCTGTATAATAATAATAAAAATTTTATAAAACAATCAATGGATTTTCACTATTCCGACTATTTTCCCACTATTTTGAGGTAGACTAACACAATATCAGCATATCGTTTCCCCCTGAATTTCCATTCGCCTGTTCGAAACCTGAGCCTTCAATTTTCGAGCCTTTTTTACAACCCTACTTACATTTGTATAGATAAATATTTTGAACCAAAATGTAAACACACCCATCACGTGATTCAAAAACCACCCTAAGATTATAGACGATATTGGGCTGTGGATGAATTGATTTTCCATTTCAATAAATGAGTCCATATGATTTGGCACATGTGATTGGTGAGGCAATATCTTGTGTACGCAAGATGCATGCATTCAAAATTATCAGTAGTTAACCTCAATTTCGAAAGTCATCAATATGCCACTAAAATGTAAGTTGTCAATCTGAAAACAGTTTTCACAATACATATGCATCAGAAGCTGGGACATATATCTCGTCATAGGCTTTAACATAACAGAGAAATATTGCTTTTATTATCGTTTTTAATGTTTTTTTAATATTTTCTTTGGACAGATTTCGAATGTGTGTTTACGGATACCGGCGACTACATGCTGGTGGTAAGTTTATTTTACATTTCATTACCTTGGATATTATTTGATAAGAGAAGTATACATATCTTTAAACTACCCTTGCTATTACGTGGCAACATAAGTATCTCATTATGCCAATATAAAGTGTGAATAATGCCTAAATCCTCCATACTGTCCATTTGTTCTTAATATCAACATAAACTGTCTTGCAGAGTCACCAAAACTTTACTTACATTCAAGGTGGTTTATTGAAATATGAGGGCAAAAAGTCTTTTACAGATTTTAGGCAATGTAAATATTATTTTTCGTTGTTAAGAAGTAAATCATACAATCGAATGATTCAAGGCCAAGGTGGCAGTTCGTATTGCATCTGGAACAGTCGAATCTGAATTGACATGTCAGATTCAGATTTTTTATTTATTTTTTTTATTTATTTAACGTCACTTTATGCTACTATGGCTAATCGGACGATGTTACAGTGGGAGTCCTAAATTTTGCCTATCCAGATTTATTAGGATAGGGATCTTTAGCGAGTACCTGACATCGCACAGGCTCGGGACCACCTTTTAACGTCCCCTCCGAAGGACGGTGTAACTAAGGATTTTTTACTCCCATTAAAAAATCCTAGGACCACCTGCGGGTTTGAACCCGTGACCTTTAGCATGGGAGGCTGTTACGCTAGCCACCCAGATTCAGATTTTAAAACAGAGCTATAACACATTACAAATATTTACTATCTAGTGATAGCTATAATAGGTTAAAGTTATTATCCGATTTTCCTTGTCCAAGTACATAAATTTAGATTGTTTCTGATGCTGCCCTCTGTGTCATTTTCACAACATCAAACCAGGCAGACAAATAATTCACAATTATTAAGTAGGAATAGTTTCCTAGCTAGAAAAAATCCATTCCAACTCGTTGATAAGGTCTTGATGGTATCGGATATGGCAATAAAGGTTCCTTTACATGTTTATTCCTAAAGGTTTCACATATTCTTCAATATCTGAGTTCATTTGCGGCCAATAAAATATTTGTCTTGCCCTTCCTTGTGTTTGGTGATTCCTAAATGCGGACTATGAAGCTTCTCCAACATTTCTTTTCTCAAGAAAAAAGGCACCAACAGCTTTCGGCCAACAAATACTAAGTTTCCACTAAAACAAATTTCGTCTTTAAATTTGAAATATGCTTTTATTTCGTCAGGCACACTTTTAGTATTGGCAGGCCATTCATTGCACTAGACGTTGTAATGTCTTATCCTTGATGGTTTCTTCTTCTTCTAGAGTCTTTTTTCTACAAGGTGTGACCTGCAATTGATAATTATTAGATTCTACTTCATGAACTACCTCACTAATCCAATCTCCTTCAGTATTGGCGTTCTCCTCATTTTCGCAATCTCTTGATAATAAATCAGCAATATAGAATTCCTTCCCAGGCACATATTTCAAGTCTAAGTCATATTTAATTAATTTAAGAATTATTCGCTGTGATCTGCGTGATGGTATCTGTGCAACATTCTTTGTAATCAAAGACACAAAAGGTTTGTGGTCTGTTTTGCATGACGTTGTACAATACTTGCTTTCCTTTATAGAGGGTTTGGGTTCTCAGCCTTCTAGAAATTTGTCTCTTCTTTCTTTTGATACCACTTATTTTTCAGTGCGTGTGCATCAAGTAGAAATATTTGAGCTTTTCTAATGAAAAGCATTGCTACCAGCAAAAACTCTAAATTTGATTTTCCCTCATAACGTTGATAACCGGACTAGGTCACATCAACTTTTTTTTCCCCTTGAGGTCTAGTTCTGTTTCCACATTATGATTACACATTTATGAGATACCCTGTATATTACATTACTCGTGCAGAAGTTTTTTGTATATGATGTGAAGCAAATTCAATGAATCATACACTAGTTCTTATAGATTCTTTATCGTTTCATCGAAAGATTTTAAACTGCAAAGTCAAACAAGCATATACGTCTAACAAAGGTGATATACGAACATAAATAGGTTTTTTTAAATAGTAGAGCTTTGATTTGCTGGAATAAATTTTAAATAATCTATTTTTAAATATTTAAATTGTAAAATGAATATGTGTTTGTCCTAAACGTTGGGTATTGTCCTGCCCCGAACTCTTGTTCAGCCGGATGACAAGATGGGAGAGGTGGTCAAAGCTATGGAAGTCATGTGCTCACAAGGATTTCCACCCAACATGGCCAAAGACCGGATTCTTGAGATATTCTTCCCAAAGGGACAGGTGAGTCTCCATTATACGTGTATATCATATCTAGATGTTTAAAAATATAATAAGTGATATGTTATCGAAACCGTATAATTTCCTGCAGTGGTTCATTTCAATTATTTTGTTAACATTTTATTGATATTTACAATTGCACTTACAATAAGTAAATGGGCTAATTACAATTATTGGCTTGAAAATGTCTTGTGAAGGACCATCCAGTGGTTGCACTTCAATGTCAACTTAACTTAGTAGGTCTCGTGGCCATCTTCTTATTTCAATTTTTTTTTTTTTAACATATTTATTGATATTTACAACTGTATTATTATATAAAACAAGTAAATGTGGTGGGAATAGTAAACTGACATGAAATACTTGAAGAGACGCCACCCATTGGCAGCACTAGAAATTTTGAAGGTCTCGGGCCATCTTCTTTTTAGACTCCTCGAAGGATTATCAGGAATCGAAGAGGATGATAGGATAGAAACTAGTGGATTAGAGTGGAAATGGAGTTTTTCATAGAATGATTGATACCTGGTTCGGGCTAATTCAGTAACATATGGGATATTAAGATCTTTATGGATTAAAGCTTATTCGTAACAAAGTAAGGAGCGTGAAGGATTTTGGAGTGTAAGGATTGGATACGATAAGAATTCGATGGTTTAGTAGTGCCCATAGCTCTACTCCGTCAATTTCAATTATTAAATTTAAAAAAATGACTCCACAAGGTATGTGGATTCCGAAGTAAAGTAGAAAGCAGACAAGGACGCCAAGGAGTCTTTTATTTCAAAATATAGTAACACATACAAAAAATAGCAGATTTAAATATAAATTATAATTGTCCTAACTACTATTTATCCAGCATTTATCCATACCATGTAAGCCAATAGTCGGAGCCAAGCAGTAGCGTTTTATGTAGAAAAAAATTAAGTTTATCAATTACTCTTATTCTTTACTCGCTAAAATAAAGAAGTTGTCATAGAATTTTTTTTTTTTTTCGTATTCGACCAAACCCGTCGTTAACTTTGCATGTTTATAGTAAAGGAATGCGAAGAGAGAAAAATACTGACCATTGTTGGGAATCAGCCTTCAACTGAGAAAGTTGATTTAGCTTCCTTGAATTCCTTAAAAACATAGCAAGCCTCAAAGCCATGTTCCTACTCATTGATGGCTCCTTCTGTATTTTACCTGCGTACAGGCAACACAGGTAATTTACCTTTGCTGGTAATCGGGAAGTACATGTACAGAAAATCTGGTGTTTCAATTTTATCTTGAAAATACCCAACACTCAGTCAGCCTCCTTAAGACGAAGTGGTAGTTAGTGTTACTATTATTAAATTACCAGCTCAGTGTTCAATTGTAATTTCACGTTTACCTAGCGCATATTCCCTTTTCTTTTCTTCCAAGTGCTCCTTTCCTTCAGTTATACGATACTCAAGTGTCTTGTTGAGATAGATACGTCTGATTTGTAAGATTGTTTTTCATCCCCTAGAATGTAACTTTTTGACACACTCTAGCTCTATTAATGTTTCCTCGTCAGTAATTAAATGGAGACATTTTTTTAATTTAAAATATTTGTTTAAATGATAAAATTCAGGTTTTATTTCCTATTTTCTCTCAACCTAATTTATTTCGAACTATCATTAATTGATTTTAATTATTAATTGTAGTAATTTGGTCCTTTTCATTCTAAAATTTAAATTGGTCAAAATTATATACAAGTATACTATCAATGCCTAGATAACTGGATAAATACAGAATATGTTATACAGAATAGAAATTAAAACTTCACTAAGCAACTGACGATTGTGGCATACAAATTATATACCTAGCTAATCACATCCGTGACTTGTAGGGCTGACACTTATAAGCAGAATGACACCTTTGACTGTGCGAATGATAACATGACTATTGACTTGTCTTTTTCATTTATTCCCCAGAGACTCTGTTCTCTTTGTCGGTCGTTGGTTAGCACCTGATGGGAAGGCTCTTCTTTAAATTACATTCCTGATAAAAAGCCCTGAACCTCAATCTGTTAATCACCTCCTTGAGAAATGACTTGTCTATCATTCAAATCCTAACAAGCTTTAACAAGATCATAACTTAACAACTGGCATTGCTACAATTCCAATCACATAACTATCTATATTATATGAGTCATTTATGAAGATATCCACACTAACGACAAGGATTAGCAAGGGAAATATTGAACGAGATCTTTTTAAGAACAAATTCTTTAAAAAAAAAAAAAATAACAAAGATCACTACCATATATCCATATCTTACCTCATGAATAGATCATAACAGAAAGCGTTACTAATAAGATAGATGCAATCTTAACAAGTGCAAAAACGTTGCTATGAATGGTAAGAATAATGGCTATATGAATCATCGTGAGTCAGTTGTGATGTGATAAGTCTTCTCTCATCTGAAGTCCTCCTCAGAGTAAAGGAGAAAGGAGTTGATTGGAAATATGAAGGGACGTCGCGACTAGAAAAGGCAAAGCAATAGCTATAATAGAGTCAAGTTTAAAGTGAAATGAGGTATCAGAAAGTCTCGATGAATGTGTATAGACTGCTATCTGCGAAGCTAAGGTTATTCGCTTTCTTCTAAAAGCTTGCAAGAAGATATGAGCTAAGTATAAGCCCATGTTGTGGATATTTTACAAATTTAATTATAGTAATCCATCTTGTTGTAATGTTTTAAAGAGCTTTTCGAGCTGGGCAATTATACGATAACTCAAGTGTTTTGTTGACAGGGATACGTCTTATTTGTTAGGTTGTTTCCACCCTCTAGAATGTAGAAAGATTGTACATACAAAATTATTTTTACTAATAACACTAATAATTTACTAGTAGTAATTACTAGTTTATATTATTATGTTTTGAGGATGCCGAGGGCTCTAAATTTATTATTGGATAATTAATATATAAATAAAGTGAATATTAATGAGCCTTTGTCGGCAAAATTACAAAGGGCGTTTACCTGCCCCCCTTGGATTCTTCAATAGGCCCCCTGCCATACCTCGGGAAACTTGCTGGACTCACAGCGGCAGCCGACAAGAGGATTAGGTAAAAGTCACACTTATGATAAAGATTTACAAAGGCTGGACCGCCAACCGGGACACTTCCCATATCAGCCCTGCCCGAGGGGACGAGTATGAGAAAGAAAATCCGAAGGGTCAGTCTTATTCCAGCCACGAGAATCGAGTTCCATCCTCAAAAACCGGTGTGTGAGTTTCAACACGCTTGACGTGACAACTTGACGCTTACTACTTAATACTTAACGCAACTATCAAATTTTATGTACTTGTATCAAATAATAAACCAATTCACACATTTAATACAGACATTTATTTTTGCTTCATTATACATATTACTTATACACGTATACTTAATGCTAAGACTTTATTTCTAATATTCTATTCATAATCGGACGATGATACGAGAAATATAATCACTTTGACGAACACTATTAGGTTTAGCGCCGCTTTCACTTTTACTCCCCATGTTGACAGGTTCAATAGCAATGGTATACTGATGAAATATCATCGCGCATTCGGTTTTATACTTTTACTTATTAATTAAGTCAAATACAAATTGACGATAACCTAAGACACCCTTCTCCCACCACTACCATCTTCGTAACGCTACACTTTTGCCTACATGACTCCTGACTCTCATGATGTCACTCCCCCACTACTACAATACTACTTACCCCCACCAACTACCCACTTCCGTAACGCTACACTTTTCCTAACATGCCACCCAGCAAAATGAATTATAAGACGTTGTCACGTCAAAAAGAAGCGAGGTCGGTCGGGGGTAAGAGAGAGCAGCTGGAGGTCTAAGAGCCTAGAAGGGGCGCCTAAGATGATCCCATCTTCGCCAGCCGACTAAGTGTTTTAAAGGTATTTTCTTTGGTTGTAATATTGTATGGCAACTTTAACTGTAATGTCCCTCAGTATTCTCAAGCACTATGTAAAGAGACTGTATATGTTTGAGTTTATTTAAATAATGTCATTTATTGAAACCAGTCTACTTTAATCATACCCTGCATGCGACCTACTGGGATAAAGTACGTGTAAACACGATAGCGGAAAAAAAATCCAATGGTTTCAGTAATATTAATCTATACATACATTAAATAAATCAAGTAAGCTACTTTTTGAAAGTACCGCTGCCTTAGAAAAGCAGTCGGTTAAAAAACATAGCAATATAAAGGCAATCAAGTACGGCAAGAAGGTGAGATTGTAGCAAAGAAATGTAAGAGGGTTTTCCACACCTCGGTGAGCTCGTATTTTGGAGTTGGAATTAGTAGTGATCGCTGATCAAAACGTAAATTTTATTTATTCAAGATATTAAAATCAAAGACAAACATGATCAGGTTTTTTCATATATACGTAATTATTTGTTTGTATCAAGTATATTTTAAAACGTTGCATATTTATTTTTAAAATATATTATTAAAGATTTCCTTTTTATCATGCAATGTCAATTGATTATTCTTGTAATGTCAAAATAAATGATCAGATATAAAGTTGTGTTGCTTGTTTACTAAATCAGTATAACATATGTTTTAATAATTCACTATGTATCTGCAAATCTATAAATTTAGACATAATCGATCCTAGTAAACTAGGTAGTTAAATAATACTTAAAGTTAAAAACAATTAATCGTTCGTACGGTTGCTTATCGGCCCAATGCACAACATAAATTTGTCTAATCAAAAGGTTTAGAAAGTTGTGTGAAGTTTAATTGCAACGAATCTTAAACGTCAAACATACAATCAGCAATCTAAGTAAATGAGTTGCAATATGAAATTGGACATTTATCAAAATCAGTTACAGTTAGAAAATTCACAGGCAGAACATCATCATGAAATTGACGCCATAGTAGAAGAAGTATTCAAGAGTGTGACTGATCTTCATGATGTAAGATATTTCATTAATTTTGACCTTTCCGTATTTTTACAATGAGACGATTAAGATTTTTTTTTTTTTAAATTGATATAAACTAAATTACTACATATCCCAAAACCCAAGACCTAAATATATATTCAAGTTGCTGACCAGGGTAAGAGGAGATCCAGAAAAATAATAAAGAGGGGTCTAAAGCTTAAAAAACTTTTATTTATACGACAAATTTTTGTTTTATGGGTTAAACTACATTATACCATAGAATGGGGTAGTTCATTGGGTATGGAAAAGATCTACTTTACACTAATCCGTAGGTTCCGGATCCGAGCCTCGCTATGATATTTATTTATTTTTATATATCAGTTATATCGTGGACTGTTATATAAGGTAGGAGTCCAGCGAATGGCTTTCTTTTCCCTATGATGGGTCTGAACCTTTATTCTTACTTTTGTTTAAAAATTGTTTGTTTATTCCTCAACCTCATTAAGATTCTGCCTTCTAAAGTAAAAGTAATTTATCCGAAAAAAAAACCTACAGTTGGCGACTAAGCGTTGAAGGATTGGCCGCAGAGTTTTATCTATTATACAAAAGTTAGTTCTGGGAGAACCTTACTTAATGCAGGTTTATAGCTGTTAAATATTCTCACCTTTTAAACGAATTTATAGATCGGAAATTTTCCACGGAATCGGGTGGTCCCATCTCTCAAGGTGCTCGTTGGGTCCTGGGTATCCTCAGGGAGTGCCTCATCGTCGGCACAGATAGTCCAATACCGCATTGAAATAGGTCAGTTCTGCCTGTACTCAACTTTTCTAAAATCATTCAAAAGTCCCCAACAACCATCTCATCATCCACTGATCTCTACTGATGGGAAGTACTCTGTGACGCGACTAATTATTGTTTCGTGTTCCAGAATCAGAAATTTACTTGGTTTAAAGTAAAAATCCACTAATTAGTTTCCAATTTATGCTACACAGTTATTTTATAGTGTTACATTTATACACAGATACCATTGTAAAGTGCACCATATAGTAAAAAATCACTGATAGTTGCAGAAAAACAGGAATAAAATGATTATCTATTCGTGCATCCATAGGCTGTTAAAGTTTATATGGACGACGGTGTTGAAAATGGCGATGAGATTAATAAATATAAATTTGTGTTGCCTGAGGAAGAATTACGTCAATCCAATCGGGAATAATTAAAAATTCAACGCCATACACAAATAAGCAAATCCATTATACAAAGTTTTTTAATTTTACTGTGGCAACGTTTAAACCCATGTTATTCATCAACAAAAATGTTATTTATTGGCATATTTTAAAATGTATTTAATCCATAAACGAATCTTAACGAAAGATCAGCTGATGAGCTTGTGGAATAAAATCGTTAAAGATGTTTTGGTGATGTCTCAAGAATGTCGGAGTATCACTTGGCCAAAGCGACTTACACGGTGGTAATGAAAATTAGAATGTCAAGAGGAAGGAGTCATTACAGGATTCTTAGATTATGCGACTCCCTCTAGCTGCTGCGGTGGTAGGGGGAATGGATATGGAAGAATAAAAAGTATCAATAACATATTGGTTTATTATTTTAAATAATGAACCTTTGTAATCTAAACTCTTATAAAAAACGCGTTCTCTTAGAAAAAGAAATCGGAACTAGATTTCAATTCTTATTTAGCTTTCGCTTAATTAATATGGCTTAAGGAATGAAAAAAATGTATTAAATTTCAATTATCTTGAATTAATAGGGCTGGATTAATTAATTACGGTATAAATATGTCCTTATCTATTTCTTTTCAATACAAAGTGGATTTATTTTTATTTAAAAATAAATTTTTTATTTTTTTCAATTACGAAACGTGCTTTAACATTTTACTATGAAACATAACAAATTCGACTTCTCTAAAAGCGTCTACATATTGTCAAGCAAAATCTATTGACACAGGTAAATGAAGATACATCGGACGATTCATCTAGTTCTTACGGCTCGCCGCGACGAGAAATAAGTGTACTTCACGGTCCGTCTGAGGAATCAAAAGAAAAGCAATTTCCACCCTTGTTTGAGGTAAGAAGCGGTTATTTTAACTTTACGGTTTTGCTAATACTGTACAGAAGTAACCTGATTAAACTTCACACAACTTTCCTAAACTTTGGGTTAGCGTTAAGATATGAGATGGCTAGCAACATTGTCAGTAATTAATCAGATTTATATTTTATTAGTTTATATTTTTTAAATTCGCTATAAAAGTTATCTTTTCAGAGGCTCCTAAAATGAAATAGTTCTTAATTGAACTAGAACTCCAACAATGTTAAATTCGCAATTTGGCAGGTCGTGGGTTCACATTGACTAACGAAAATGCGTAACATAATCACCAGAATATTTACCAATATTTGAATAATAAATCTGTCTGTTTATTTATATTATGTTATATATACGATATTGTAAAGGTGGTCTCGGAGGTCTTTTCATTACACCACAGCTTGGAAACACTTCAGAACCTGTTGTTTCTACACTTCTTCTACGCTTGAAAATATTATTACTTTATCATCCAAATGTGAGTTCTGCATTTGAATCGTGGTTTTTAACAATATATGTCCATATTCATGGCTATGAAGTATGTATCCCATACTCGATATATACAGTGGTATAACTTAACTCATGTATATAAATATAAATATAAAGACATTTAATACAATTTTTTTCTTTAATAACCAAAATAATAACGATTTTTTTTCTTTAATAACCAAAATAATAACGATTTTTTTTCTAACGTCTTTTGTGGAAGGAACCTGATATCTGTACCATCCCTATTAGCACTAAGAAAGATGAAAATAAAGAAGCGACTCCTGAGGTTGTCCAAGAGAAACTGGTAATGATGAGATTTTCTTAATTAATTTCTATAGCTTTCTGTGTAAATTGGACAAATATTTTGAAGTATTTTGCTTGTTCATTGGCAAGAGTGTGGCAGAATTTTCGATAGATACTTCGAAAATCGTTAAAATGTATGTATATATATACATATATATATATATATATATATATATATATATATATATATATATATATATATATATATATATATATAATATACATACACTCACCCAAAAAAGTTTCCATACAGCATGCTTTTATTTTTCATAGTTATTTATTTTCAACTTAACAATTTCCTAATGTACAAATTATTAATGCTAATATAAGATTAAAAAAAAATGTATTTATTTTCGTTTCATCATTTAAAACGAGGCAAAATGTAATTTCTTAATGGTAGGTCAAAAAAGTTCCCATACACTTTGAATATTAATCCTATTTGTTGTACTATGACCGTATTTAGAATTTTATATCTCGATAATCAAATCATAGTTCAGTGTTAAATTTACTTGGCCCTGGGAAACTGATTTAATTTCAATATGCGCGTTTCTCGTGATCTGAGAGGGGTCATGGTTCGCAGAGCTTATCTATAAGAAAAATTACTATTGAATAAGTCACATGCTACTGTACAGTATGGACTACAAAGACACAGAGAGTTAAAATCTTTGGAAGATAGAACACGTGCTGGAAGACAGGAGACTGGAAAATCACCACAGGCGAGCGATCCTTGCTGAAGTCCATGCAAATCCTCACACTACCGACACTTCAATGGCCCCAATAATAGATAGGTACTACAGTGGATACAGTGGTCGAGTCGCAAAAAGAAAGCCCTTCCTTAGTTTGTTAAACTAGAAGAAGCGGGTGTAATTTGCTAGGGATTTTGTAAATAAACCCAAAAAATGCAGGGAACGAGTCAAATTTAATATTTTTTGGGCCAGATGGTAGGTCAAAAGTGTGGAGGAAATCAACCTTAGCTTTCAAAACTAAGAATTTATTTATGGTTGTATGGGAACATTTTTATAGACAGAGAGAGAGAGAGAGAGAGAGAGAGAGAGAGAGATTGATTGATTGATTGATTTTTATTGTCTTAGGGCCAGAGGCCCTTTCTTACAGACAAAATTATAAACTTTTTACATACAAATGTGCTATTTAAAATATAATTGAATTTCTTATCTACTAATTTGTACAATGTTATGTTTATAATTAACAGAAAATTTTTTACATATTATCTTTTCCAAATTTTAGAAAAATATGAAATAAAATATAGGCAATATGCTGAAGGAAGATAAAAAAAAAAAAGGAATGATGCTAATAATAAAGGATAATGAATAGGAATAATTAAGTAGAAGGAATATCAGGAAAGGGATAGGAAATGGCAACTGGTTTACAGAGAGCATAAGGCTTCAAGGCGCACTCGTCGAGTCTCCGTCTAGAAATAGTCGAATGCATGCCCTGCGGAAGGAGGATGCGAACCTGATCTCCACCGGAAGCATGTTGAGCTCTCTCGCGGCCGCAGCGTGGAAAGCATTTCTAAAGGTCTCGGTTCTGCAGGCAGGTAATTGGAATAGACCCTGCATTCTCTCGCTCCGCACCTCCACGAATTCACTTCTTAGTGCCTCCGGAATCCCTGTATCTAGTATTTTACGTGCTAGGCACATTAGGTTGATTCGGCGATATTCTTTGACACGCAGCCAGCCTAATTCTTTCATTAAAGGAGTTATATGCTCGTCCCATTTGGCGCTAAAGATAAATCGGATTGCGGTGTTTAGGGCTCTCTGAATCCTGCTGTCCTCCGCGTCAGTAATGTCCAAGTAAACCGAATCGCAATACCATACTAGAGGGCATATAAGAGCTGATACTATCCTTCTTTTTACCTCGACTGGCAACAAACGTTTCCATCGAGAGAGGGAATGCATCACACCATGGACTCTGCTCATGACTTGACTTGCGTGGTCTCGCCAAGACAAGGCACTGTTGATAACTACACTTAAGACCCTCATCCTCACACAACGCGGAATAATTTGGTCAAGTATCGTCAGTGGAGGCAGCAATGCACCCTTTTCAGCTTTAACCATCAGTTTAGGGCTGCCGATCAGCATCCAGCTTGATTTCTTGCTGTTGAGGTAAAGCCTGTTTTTAGTTGCCCAGAGCCGAACTTCTTCTAAATCAGTGTTCACTCGCTGCAAGGTCGAGACTACGTCCTCAGGAAACGCAGAAGCCCAAATAAACACGTCATCTGCAAACATATGTACTCTGCAGTTTCTGAGTGTATTTGCTAAGTCGTTGATGTAACATAGGAACAATAATGGTCCCAAAACTGAACCCTGTGGTACACCTGCACTGCATTCTAACCATCCCGACGCGTCACTTAGAGTCCTTACTTGTTGTGGCCGCTCGCTAAGATACGACTGGAGCCATTGCAAGACCGGCTCCCCAACACCAAAGCTTCCGAATTTCCGTAACAGCGTAACATGGTCGACCGAATCAAATGCCCTTGTAAAGTCTAACGAGACAAATATTGTTACCATTCGATCGTCCGTAGCTTTTCTAATATCCTTCAGAATAGTGTGGAGCGCCGTACATGTGCTACGACCCTGTCTAAAGCCCGATTGATGTTGAGACAGTAGGTGGTTGTCTTCTAAGAATTTTCTTAGGTCCCTCTCAACCAATCTCTCTAGAACCTTCGACAAAACCGGCAATACAGCGATCGGTCGATAATCCGATAGTTCACTAGGCTTTGTTTTCTTGGGAATTGGTCTAATAATTGCACGTTTCCACGAGAGAGAGAGAGAGAGAGAGAGAGAGAGAGAGATGTATAGATAGATAGATAGATAAAATACATTTACAAGTACGTGTTTGTAAGTAAAAACAATCCTAATTTTATCTTAAATTTTTATTTTTGCTGCTTAACTCTACTCATGCCCCTGCTTATTACTTTATTTCATTCTCAGATTCTTGTATGTGTCTCAGGAGTTGGAAATAGCCAAGGGTTTTAATTGTTACAATTTTCTAAGTTTTAAAGGTTGCTAACAAATCCCTTTTGGTATTTTATTTTATGATATTCCATAATCATTTATACTGTCATCAAATTATATCAAATGTAGCTGTTTCTCGCGACTTCGTCAGCGTCACTTTCTGTTATTATGATCGCTATTAAGACGTTTTTCAAAGAATGTATTGGGTTGTCCGGAAAGTTCGTAGAGAAATTCGGACAATAATTGAAATTGATGAACTTAAGCTGTTTTAAAATTTATTTATTTAATCTACAAAATATTTACCTCCGTTAGCGATTACCTTTCCCAACGGCTTGAAAGGTCCATTATCCTTTTTTTCCAAAAATTACTCCTGAAGAACAATAAAAGGTCCGTTTTGAAGTCATCTTCTAAAGAGTAGGAATTACCCTTGTAGACAATTTTTGAGGGAATGGAACAGATGGAAATCCGAAGGAGCAATGTCAGGAGAGTACGGCGGGTGAGGTAAAACCTCCCATCTGAAGCTTCATACTTTTGCCGAGTCCTTAAAGACACGTGGGGCCTAGTCTTGGTGGAATAGCACTCCTCTCCAACTTTGGCCGTTTCTCTTTAATTGCTGCCTTCAACCGATCTAACTGGGCGCAGTAAAAGTCCGTATTTATAGTATGGTTTTGTGGTAGGAGCTCAAAATGTATAATAATGTAGCTATCTCACGGACAATAATTCGTGGATTGTTTGTGATGACCGTCATAATATCCTCGATGTCAAGAGTTGATCTTCGGCAAGCCCGGGGTTGGTCTTCCAAATTGAAATCTCCTTATGTTAACCGCGAAAACCACTTCTGAACCATGCTATCAGCAATTGAATTGCTGCCATACACTGCACCAATCTTTCTTGCAGTTTGGGATGCTTTTTTACCTTTTTTCAAAAAGAACAGCATAATATGCCGAAAATGAACCGAATCGTCACTCATGTTGGTTTGCAATAAACTACACTACTGACCCTTAATAAAGACGAATTCAGTGTGTAAACATATTTAATTCCATGAGGATTAAAGGCATATAAATAAACATTATAGGCGCGTTCAAACAAATAAACAAACTCTTTAGCTTTATAATATTAGTATAGATGATATTAGAAAATATTAAGTTAATGTTATCGAAATACATATTGTGTTAATGTGGTAATGTCATTGTTTACCACAACAATGACACCATTAATCATTATTAAACTAAAAATCAATTCCAATCTACAGCCTCCTTCCACTGCAACAAACAAGAGTGTGGACGAACCAAAGCAATGTACCAAGAATGAAAATGGTACTCGAAAGTTCTCAAATGCCAGCGAATGTAAGGTAACTAAGGTAAGTTGTAACATTTCATAATCAGTTATAAAAACTTTATGAGTAAGACTATTATTTATTTTATATTTAAGAGTTGTTTTAAAAATACTTCAGTCCTCATGTAGTAAATAATATGATTAATAATTATTAGGATTTGAGCATTGAATAGTTCGTTTTTTGAGCACTCAACAAATAAAATAAATAAAATAATCTGGTACAATAAACACACGACCTTTCTTGTTCAAATCAATATAAGAACTTTAAATAAAGAATTACAACCAGTTCCGTTGAAAACATATGCTTTAGATTAAATAATATAACAGTATAAAATCCCGTTTGAGTCCTAAAACAAATTAACAATATATAAATCAGTCATCCGCCCGTTACTCACATACGCCTCTCCAGTCTGGAGCTCATCCTGCTCGACTAATTTCCAAAAACTCGAGAGAATTCAAAATTTGTCAATGCGGATAATTAATAATTTTCCCCGATACACGAAAATATCATCAATGCTCCAAGACTTGCAGCTTCCTACAATCAAACAACTTGTCCATTCACAAACAGCTTCTTACTTCAGTAAAACTCCAGTCTCTAAAAACCCATTAATAAAAGAAATCGGTAATTACTATAAATTTTCACTAAAACGATATACCCATAAGAGAACAAAACATGTATTATTAAATTAACTTAGTTTCTTATGTTATAAATTTCTAAATTTTATAATTTTCAATCATATTATGTATTTTCTATTAATTTTTGTATTTTCAATTATTTCATGTATTTTCAATTATTTTATGTATTTTCAATTATTTTATGTATCTTCAAATATTTTATGCATTCTCTATTTTTATGTGTAGTTTTTATGCGTAGGTTTTTTGTAAAGTTTGCCATTTAGGCTAATGTACTATAATCACAAAAAAAAAAAAAAATATTTTCTGATTGTAAGGATGACTCATCCAAAATCCTTGTTAACATTTTGTCAAACTGTAAATATGTGAAAAAGGTTTATTTTATTTATTTATTTATTTTTTATAACAGTATAAAATTGTTATGAAAAACACTCTGGTAAAATTATGCCCTATTTATTGTTTGTTTATTTATTTAACGTCAGTTTATGCTACGATGGCTAATCGGACGATGCTACAGTGGGGGTCCTAAATTTTGCCTATCCAAGTTTTATTAGGATAGGGATCTTTTACGAGTACCTGACATCGCACAGGCTCGGGACCACCTTTTAACGTCCCCTCCGAAGGACGGCATAGCTAAGGATTTTTAACTCCCATTAAAAAAACTTAGGACTACCTGCGGGTTCGAACCCATAACCTTTGGTATAGGAGACTGTTATGCTAACCAACCAGCTACAAGTGATCCCAGCTATTTATTACTTTACATTACCTGCCAAAACATGGCATTATTTATGTAATATAAAATTTTTCTCATTTTCGTTTTTGCTTTTCATCAGTATATCATACATCTATATTCATCTATTCATACCAATAAGCTGAAATGGTCAATTTTTTCTAATTTACAATATTTAAGGTTCTTTAAAGGATGAAAGTTAATAATATCAAATATTAATATTAATGCCGAGATAAAATCGGGATTAGAACTCATAATTATTTTAAGTTAATCAAATTATATTATCCGGTTGCTTGGCAACGCACGGATTGTCCACATCCGTTGACCAATCGGCTACCCCGCCTCCCAGGGTATGTGATACCCGTTAGCCAACTGATGGTGACACAAAAAAATAGGTATAGGGAGTGATGACCCTACTCTGTAAAATTTCAACGCGAGTGTATTCTCACACACGGCCTGTCGCGCCACCGGAAAGTAAAATAAAATAAAGTATAGAACTATCGTAGTAGGTTAGCTGTCTTTTAAAAAGAAATTACGCACAACGATAAAATATGCACACTAATCAGTTTGAATCTATAGCCCTTTTCTACTGCAACTACCAAGCCTGTTGATGAGCCAAAGAAATGCACCAAGAATGATAATGCCCCAGATAAACTATCGAATGCCGGGGACTGTAACGTTGCTAAAGTAAGTTTTACAGTTACAAATATATTTTCAACTCTTAAGTATCATTTAAAATTCATCTGTTCATTGTACAGTTTAAAAAAAAAAATATTTGTTGAGTGTATTAGTATATTAATACAAAATATAATGAGGTCACACGTTACAATGACTTGAAAATGTTATATATAACCAGAGCTTATATGCTATTGCTAACCGATTTCTAGAAGAATGACCATCCATGACAAGGGAATAATAAATAAAATGGAAAATAAATCCTTCAGTTAATTCTGTACTGAAATGGCAAAATGTTTTTTCACTTTTTCTATAATATGGTTTTCACATTCTGGAGTTTCATTCGTTTATGTTAAGAAGGAGGGAAAATTCTGTCCGCCAGTTTATTTCAACTCATTACCAATTCCTCCCTCAGATACAGTCCGGTATCTTGGCTTACTATTAGACAAAAGATTGACATGGAACCCACATACAAGACTTAAATGACAAGAACTCAACCGAAGATTCGGACAGTTATACCGACTACTCAACAGAAAATCTGAACTTACAGTAGACAACAAATTATTAATCTACAAGAATACTGAAGCCTATCTGGACCTAAGGACTTTGGAAACTGTGGGGGACAGCTAAACGTTCTAACATCAAACGCATTCAATCCAAAGTCCTCCGTACAATAGTAAATGCTCCTTATTATGTCTCCAACTATACCTTGCACCACGACCTTAATGTTCCATTTATTTCAGACCTAATTTCATCCAAATTTTCCAAATTCCACCAGAACCTCATTCATCATCCTAATCCTCTAGCTCAATCCCTATCCAGCTCCACTCATCCATACAACCTACCAAGAAGGTTGAAACGGCAGTTGCCCCGCGACCTTTTGTAAATATATTGGAGTTCTAGCACTGGCTAGATTCTCCACTCAATGTGATGTATGTATGAGTGTGTGTATGTGTATATAGGTATGAGTGATTTCTTGACTATGTTGTATTGATTCATTATTGTATATATATTTTATTGTAATTTTATGCCGTGTAAATATTGTATGAATGTAGTATATATTATATCTTTCACCACTACTTTTGATCTCCAAATTGGGACAGATTGTAATTTTACTCAATAAAATTGTTGATTTATTCGAAAAAAAAAAAAAAAAAGGAGGAAAAATCTAAAAAAAAAATTCTCTTTCAGTTTAGGAGTAAACGACTCTGCCTTGTACAAACCACCTTTAGCGAACCACCTTTTAAAGAAAAACGAATGAAAATCCAGAATGTGAGTCATTTCTGGAAAAAAATGACTTATACCATTTTGCCATCTGGGCAAAGAGTTTCTGTAATTGAGAAAAAAATATTAAATACTTTTCTTCATAAAATAAAATAAAAAATCATAGCAGACTTTCCTAGTCCTTCATCTTATGGTATTACACTTTTTATTTATTTTTTTATTGCAATATTCATCATATTACTATATTCATTAACATAATATGGGACTTACAATATGGGAAAATGACTGTATCATTTCTACTTCATTTAATTTTTCCAATTAGAAAATAATATTCTAATCAGTTCAAATGCACAGCCTTCTTCTTCACCAGCCACCAAGATTGTGGACGCACCAAAGCAAAGCACAGCAAATAATAACGTTACTCAGAAAATATCAAATAACGGGGAGTATATGGTTAATAAAGTAAGTAGTAACATCTTAAATCGTTATCTAAGTTATCTCCTGGGCGGTAAGGTTCAGTCAATAAATAAGCAATCTTATTTAGGCTATTTTATTTCGAGAATTTATTGTTCTCTTATATTCATGCCCTAACAGTGGAAAAGCAAAAATACATAATATTAAAATTTGTATACAATAATTAATGGATGATTTAAATATATAAAAAATAAATTGAACATTGAAAGAACACTGAAACCATGATGAAATAGTTCAGAGGGGGATTTTGCAAATTACTGTGGTCCCAGAATCAGGGGTTTTTCTCCCTGTATGTATTTATGTTTTCTTTGTTTGGTGAATGCTTTATGGCAGTATTACTATTATTGTTATTCAGACGAATTGCTAATATGTGTTTTTTAGGTTTGCATAACATGAATTAAGATTTTGGACATCTGATTTTTTATTTATGGCACGATGTTGTTTTTTTTTGTGTTTTTCGATAGTAGTCATTTCCTTCATATTTCGTTTGAAGCTGTTTCTTTCAAAATGTATAATTTTGTGTTGATACACTCTCCTTTTTAAATATTTCTCTGTTGTTCCAAAATTAGATTTTCTGCATTTATTTTTACAAGGTATTTCGTATACAACATTTGATTTAAGTCCTAATTTTTCTGGGTCGTTGTTTTTAGTGAATAGTTTAAATAAAGCAGTTATATTTTTAGTTTACTGTTCATGTAAGACACTATTTTGTCTCAAGTTGTAAGTAAATTTATAATTATTTCTTTTATATGTATTTATATCATCCATTAATTACTTTGTACCAATTTAAATATTCTGTTTTTTATTTTTCTACTGCTAAGGTATGAATATGATAACAATAAATTCTCGAAATGGCCCTAAATAGAATTCTTATTCATTGCTAAACCTTACGACCTGTAAATAAATATATATATATTTGTTTATTTACAGTTTATTAATTTTGTTTTAAATAATTCGGGTTTTAGGTCATTAAACTAACACTCCTTCTTAATTTTCTTTATTTGGACGTTTCGATCCTCCGTCCATGTATACACATAGGATCCTTTTCAACACTGCAACAAAGAATTTCATTGAACACCGGCACACCACTGAAGCTAACACAGGGCATATATATATTTAATATTCAATTTAATATTGTATAGTTATTAAAATTTAATTGATGATTTACTAAATAAATTAGTGTACACATAATGATTTAATTTTACTACTACACAGTTAGTGTCTTGAAAAAAAGACAGGAAAATATGTGTTATTCACAGACTTCTGTAAACTAAAAAAAAAAAAAAAATTAAAACAGGATTTAACTTTCAAATATAATCCATTATATGTAGTTAAATTCAACTGTTATGTTAAAAATTAACTCTATTTTCTTATTTTTTCAGGAGAATAAACTTGATAATTTGCCGAATGGGTCAAACTTGATAAAAGAAAAATCGGTATTTTCTTCTATAGCATTCTAGCTTGTAGTTTTATTTATTTGAGATTATCTTTTTTTTTTTTTTTTTTCTCTGGCGCGACAGACCGTGTAGGCCCTCGGCCGCGAGGTATAGACTCCTGGGAGTATTATACTCACGTTTCTCGATGAAATGTTTAGTGTAGGGTCATCACTCCTTATGCCTTATTTTTGCGAGTTGCCACCAGTAGGCTGACGAGTCTCACTACCCGGGGGAGAGGCTGTGAGTGAGTCCCCATTTAATTATATTCTTATAAAAGTCCCGCTGGGACTGGGACTCGAATTCACAACTCTGGCGTGGGAGACTAGCGCGCTAGCCACTTTTTAAAATTTTAAAAAATTGTTAAAATATAAAATTTACATTGAAAACTATTCCCTAAGTAGGCAATCGAGGGGTAATGATTATAGGTAAAATGCTGGGTTTATAAGAGGTATAGAAATCACTTACCTTTCTAAATCAATATTGCTAACTTGTAAAAATATTTTTGATTAAAGCTTTTGGTAGAATTATAGTTTGGGATGTTGTTTGTTAAAAACGAGTCAAGATATTAAAAAAAAAAAAGTTCACATTTTTTGGCTTTTTCCATCCTACCACTGTGCGCCAGCCGCCCCTGTATGGCCAAATATGGTACTAGTAATATCTTTGCCTCCCAACATTTTGTAACACCTTGATAATTACTGTCTTGACCCCTTGGTGCCTAGCCAGGGATACTTGAACACTCTTTCTTATGCACCTCTGTAGATAAGTTTAACTATGTTTCTAAGGTTGGATTGTGCCAAATAAACGGTTAAAAAATTACCAGTTAAACCCAAGTTATCTGTCACATAAGAAGCTATGGTGTGCTGAAACCCGAGGCATTTCAAGCATCAAGGAACTTCTAGATCATATGGGGGCAACCCCCTGTCCTCTGTAAAATTTAATCCGGCCCGCGAGACATTTTGTAAAACCCAATTAAAACAAATATTTCACCACTTATTCATACTTACGGAATCAAGTTAGCGAGCAAGCCGAGTGGCGGGGATCATCAGAGAGTGAGGCAGCATAACAAAATATTGCTTCTCAATTGTTTACACTAGGCCATTCCTTCATTTTGTTTATATAAGGTGGGGGTGGAAGGCCCGAACTCTACCGAACAGAAAGTAAACGAAAATTATGTCTGACGAAAAGTAGATGCAGAGGGTCGCCAGTTTCAAGAAAAATGGAATAAAGAATTCTTTTTTATCTTGCACAATGGTAATCCTGTTTGTTTGCTGTGTAATGAATCCATTTCAGTGAAGAAAGAATTCAATATGAAGAGGCATTACTTATCCTCTTATTAGTATCCTATGATGTACTCACTAACAGGACAAATAAGAGAAGACAAAATCCGGAAGTTTATCACAAATTTCGACAAATAGCAGCAAATATTTCAAAAATACAACATGACAATGTTGTGAATGCTAGTTTTATAGTTAGTTCATAATTGCAGTCATTAGACCCATTTGCCGAAGGAAAATTTATCAAGTCGTGTATGTTAGAAGCAGTGTTTTGTGTCCTGAAAAGTAAAATGAATTTGGAAAAATTAGTTTGTCAACACTAACTGCAGTCCGTCGTTTAGAATTGATGGCTAATGGCATGAAAACAACACTGACTGACCGGCTTGTTTTGAATCATTTTCCATAGCATCCCAAGAGGGCACAGGTTTGTCCGAAACAACTCGACCGGTTATATTCAGTCGAGGTGTTGATAAGAGTTCACTGTTACTGAGGAATTGCTTGCTGAACAGCCGCTAAAAGGAACAGGATAGGACGTTTTTTATGAAGTTTAAAAGGTATTCACAAGTTTTGGCTTGCTGTGGTCAAAATTAGTTGGAGTATGAACAGATGGTGCACCATCTATGGTCGACATACCTAAAGGTTTCTTCGGAATGGTTAAGGAAATCAAGTGAATTAAATGTACAAAAAGATGATTTGATAGTCCTTCATTGCATTATCCACCAACAGAGTTTGTGTTCCAAGTCCATTCGACTCCAGAATGTTATAAATGTGCTAGTAAAAACTCGAGGGCTTAACCGTCAGTTCAAGGCATTTTCAGATGAAATATCAGCCGAAAATGACGAAGTAACATATTATTGTGAAGTCAGATGGCTAAGCAAAGGGGAAATGCTGAAGCGATTTTACGAGGTTAGAAAATATATAGCAGATTTTATTCAAATAAAAAATAAACCCCGATCTGGATTGATTGACCCAAAATTGATATGTGACCTAGCATTTCTAGTCGATCTTACAGGCTATTTTAATGATTTAAATTCAAAACTTCAAAAAGAAAGACAGTTTGTAAATAATTTGTACAGCCATTTGAAAGTGATTCAGAACAAAATCCGCTTGTGAGACGCACAGATGCTGTCTGGTAACAGTTACCATTTCATCACACTCTCTGCGTATGAAAACATCCTTTTTTCTCAATATGCTGAGGAACTGAAATTATTGTCGGAGCAATTTTCGAACAGAATTAGCGATTTCAAAAACATGGAAGACTGTTTTAATTTATTAGCCTCTCTAACAAAAAGTAATGTAAAAAATTATTCTATACACTAGCAAATGGAATTGATTGAGATTAAAGAAAACTCTCGCCTAAAAGCTAAATTTAAAGACATGGAGTTGGTCGATTTCTACAAAAAATACCTGGAAGAAGACTATTTTCAGAATATGATATATATCCAGTAAAGCCAACTTTTGTTAAACTGATAGAAATCCCATTCTTTCGTGAACTGCATGGCTAATAGTTCATATCATCAAGGAAACTAAATGTGCAGTTGATTTTATCAGTATTTTCGTTCTTTTTTTTTTTTTTTTATGTAGCTGACCGGATTTAATTGAGAATCGTTGATTTAACTTAGCTGCAGGTAACAGGCTAGATTCGTTTTAGAGTCAAACGAGGCTTAATAACTAGATTTTTTCTATAAATAAATATAAAATAAACTTTTTTTGTGTGTTTAAAAACTAACAATATATTTATATAAGATTTCAGATGAAACATCCTTATAATTAGCAAAAATACGTTGTTTATTTAGAAAATATTAATACAGTACCCTACACCACGTATATGACATAAATTAAAATTAAAATGCAGTTGTAACAAATAGTATACGAAAAACCTATATGAGGAACTTTCTTGTTGTTTTATTGATAGGTTATAAATAGTTTATTTCGTACCCTAATCAATTTACAACTTTTTTTTTTACAGCAGCATGAGGAAATCTTTAATAGACCGAAGCTTGATGAGATTTTTCCCAATTCGGTTGAAGAAAGCAAAATGGATGTTTTTTGTGAGCTTCCAATTGCTCCAACAGAAAAGGTTAGTCAATGTTGCTGTCCTAAATATGGAATTATGTTTAAATCAATGATTACACAATGAAACAATTTAAAATATGTTATTTTCTTCTTTTTTTTAAGAAGGTTCTCGGGGATGAAAAGGTGAAATCTGCTTCCCCCGTTCCTGCCAAAAAAGCAAAAGTGGTAGGTTATAAAAATTAATTAATCATATTATGCGCATTCAAATATCGACATAACTACTTTAATTAATTCACTGCAGGTGGATCCAGCGTCTACTTGCGAAGAACCTCCAAAAACTAGAACAGAAACTACTACTTCCGTAAGAAACCAAAGATTTCATTGAAGTCAATAATTTTGCATATCTGTTTTTTTTTTTAATTTAAAGTAAAAATTAAGTATATAATTTAACAATTATTAAACAATTCATTGTAAGCTTTCAGGTCATGATGACCGAATATTGTGGTAAGATCAATAGATTTATTTTTTTATTTATTTTTCATGATGGTATGTTAAACAAATTTACTTTTTAAAAAATTATTATTACAGCCTACAAAAAAACCAGAGGTAGAGAAGTCTACAATACCTGTTCCACCACCTCTACCCAACTTTGCGAAAGATCTGAGAGTAAGAGGATTTTATTATCTTAAAATATATTTTAAATAGATAATTAACCTATCTCTAAGAACTATTGGGTTGATGCAAAATTAATGCAGGTTTCCTCTATTGCAATATCTTAATTCCAATTGTGTAAACAAAGCTAATCCTAACATTGATCATTATTATACCAAAACAAACCTTATCTAATACCCTCTCTTTCACCATGAATTTGTTTAGTAAAATCGTTTTGTTCAGTGTGTTCAAAGGGCTTGAATCGAAAATGTCAAAGTGCGATTTTCGTCAAATTTATTTTTACGAATTTTAATTAGGGCGCAGCGCTGCGCAAACGGCTCGTAATATTAATGAAGTGTGGGGTCAGGGGGCTATTAATGAGTGCACGGTGCAGCGTTGGTTCCAGAAGTTTCGCAGAGGAGATTTCGACCTCGAAGACAAGGAAGGTCGGGGCCGTCATCTTGCTCTGGACAACGACCAGCTGAGGTCAAAAGTGGAAGAAGACCCAACCAAAACCACACGAGAAATGGCGGCGGAACTCGGAACTCAAAAATTGCAACGTCTTTGCCCAGCATTGATGAATCGGAAGGGGCCGATCCTGCTCCACGATAACGCCAGACCACACGTTGCACAACCAACGCTTCGACGACTGCACAAGTTGGGCTACGTAGTTCTCCAACATCCGCCTTATTCACCTGACCTCTCTCCTACAGACTTCCACTTTTTCAGGCATCTGGACAACTTTTTGAGGGAGAAAAATTTTCAAAACCAGGACGACATTGAAAATTCTTTTCGTGATTTCATTGAGTCCAGGGATTCGGATTTTTTTTCTGGTGGAATAAGAAAGCTTGTTGAACGTTGGCAAAAGTGCATTGATTCAGATGGAAATTATTTTGATTAAATATATATGGTTAAAGTAAAGATATGGCTTATTTACAATACCTACTAAAAACCTGCATTAATTTTGCATCAACCCAATATAAAAAAACGTAGATGAAATTGTGATCTGTTGCTTGGCTAATTAATTAAACTAAGGCTTTCTTACAGTGATTTATTTTTTCCAAGTTATCAGGAATTCTTGATTTTTGTACCTATTTTAAATTTTTACATTTCAAAAGAAGTATAAAGCTAGTTGAATGACTTTACTACGAAACTATTAATTAGAAATTTCATATCTTCCATGTAAGAAATAAATAATATTTGCGACATTTATTTGTTAGTCATAGAATAAGTATTAAAAAACTAAACAAGCTGCGGAAATACTATTGGTATCAGAATATGGAATGTTCTTCCTCTGTTTCACATACCGTTCCTTATTTTAAATAAACAAAATTAAAAATACTGTTATGGAAGCCAATATGAAATGATATTACGTTTTTTCCTAACTTCAATGAGGAAATTTGTAAAATTAAAGAATATTTAATTGTACCCAAATATTGAGTGTTCAACAGAAAACTTTAATAGAAAATTTCAATAAAAAGTAAAATCAATTCTTCATTAAGCTCCTTGTATACGCGCACATGCACACTAAGCCTATTTTTCTGAATTTCGTTGTTGTATTAGACTGGAGAATTAAAAAGGATTTTTCATTTTTTTTTTTTTTTTAATATTTATCACAATCTTAATATCTTACCTTAATATTTTATCCTTATGTTAGTATGGGAATTTAAGTAAATAAAACTATATAACATAATATAAAAACAAAATGATTATTATGTATATACTTTTCCTTTTAATTTGTTAACTTAAGTGGATACAAATTTTTTTCGAAAATCTTATAAAAACTGAGACTTTTAGGGAGTTAAAAGTCTATAAAAGAAAATATAGCAATCTCATAAAAATAATTATATAAATCTTTTTGCTAAAATGAATGTTTGCGGTGATATTGAACGGGTAATGTACAGTTTTTCATATGTAGTAAAAATTTCTACTAACTCCTTGAAATATGAGTGTTCATAGGCAACTTCTAGAATTAATTTGATTTTTTGCCAATTTTTATCGTAGATATGATCAATCACAGTTAACATACGAATAAATTCTTATAGAGTTATGACTAAAAAAACATAATTAACCAATGCCGCTATAGACCTGACAGTTATACCATATTTTAGGACAAAACTCCTCCGAAAAAGCCATCACCTTCCGTAAATGATACGAAACAGGTGAGTAACCTTGCTTTTTTTTTTGTGTGTGTGTGTTCGAAACATACTAATTTAAAAGAAAATTGTTAAAAAAGTTTGTCGAATCTCAACAGGTCAAAACAGAGAATAATGCATCGAGTTCATCCTCAGTCAAGAAAGAAGTTGTAAGTATTTAAACTGATGGAATAGTTGTTACTGCTTTCTGAAGATGAATTAATATTATTTTATTTCAATTATGTATTTTTTTTTTATGAAGAATAATGCGGATACGAAAGCAAAAGCTTCCACCTCTACGCCTTCGTCATCTAAAAATGTATGTAACAACTTCTCCAGAACACATATGTATATGAACTTGTTATTATATGAAATGCCATATCAAGTATTGTTATTATATATTTATCTGTTATCTGCTACTAAATAATTCTACTAGGCTCCCTTTATAGTATGTATAATTGTATTTAATTACAAGGGTAAATACAAAAGACCCTTTTCTATGGTAATACTAGTTAAAAATGGTTAGTTACTAACCATCGTATAATTTTTTTTAATGGTTTTCCTCAGATACGTTTTATTGTATTTACCAATATTTACATAATAAAAGTGGTCAATTCACCCTTGAGACTTGATACATGTTCTCCCGCTATCTCTCTCTCAAACTTAGTAGTATTTCTTTTTTTTTTTCTGATTTCATAGTAGTTTTGCTTCAACTCCCGGTACTAGTTGTCGAGTTATCTAAAAGATCAGTATATTATAGTTATATAATATATCTTTCCTTAAAAATTATTATTTTTACTTTGGCAGACGGTAGACGACTCCGCTCAAGAGAGGAAAATTAGTAAACAGCGCCCAACTGCCAAACCCAAGTCACCAACAGCTGTAGCTCAAAGAGTAGTACCTCCGAAGGAGACAATGATGGTAAGCAAGTAGTGTGCTGAGCCAAGAGCGAGCGATGATGTTATATCGTTAGCAATATCAAAGTCACATGGCCCCCATTTGAAACCGACATTATTTATTTCATATTTATTATCAGATCCGTTACCTTGCACTACAATTAGACAAACGCCTTACTTGGAATCCCCACACTAGACTGAAACGACAATGCCGATCTGCCCGCAGATACCGCTTATTACAACACTTACTCGACAGACGATCAAAACTGCCTATTTACTACAAAGACTCATTTACATAACCAATATCCGATCTATTTGGACCAATGGCATAGAGCTATGGGGGTCCATTAAACTGTCAAACTCCTCCCGCATCCAATCCTTGCAATCCAAAATCCTACGGAAAATCCTCAATGCTCCTTACTTTGTAACTAATAAACTTATCCATAGAGACCTAAAAATCCCGATGGTTGCAGAGTTAACCCGCGATAGATACACCTCCTTTAATTCCAATTCCTATTAGCCCAGTTTTTTTTTTTTTTTTTTTTTTATCTTTATTTATTGTAATATACACCTGTCACTTTTAAACGACAATAAGCAGATGCGCTGTATATATATTGTAAGAGCTGGCATGTCAGGCATGAGGGAGGTCAGTCAGTACAGAGCGGCACCTCCTCCTAACGTGAAAATCATAAGTTTTAAACAAGGAGATCGCTTAACCAGCTCATTTTCAGCCTTCTTCTGGTGAGTTCCGGCATGTCCGTTGATGCCATGTTTTGAATGAGTGTGTTGTAATGTCCGTGAAGTTTGTCATGGAATCTCTTGTATGAAGTATGAATGTAGTCTTGAACAGTAGGTATATGTAGGTCTGTGTGTAAAGTTTTGTTACTCACTAAAATTAATTAAAATAAAAGTAATATATTGGAAATTTGTTCTTATTAGTTTAAAAACGCTTTTCTTTTCCTAGAATATACACAATGATGGTTTTAAGATAATATTACGTTTAGAAGATCTAATTGAAACGGAGTATTTTATTTTTTATTAACAGAGCACTTTCATTAAAAATGTTATTTCAACATTTTTTGGTGTATAATAGGAGTAATTAAAAATCGTATACAGCTTAACTTGTTAGAAATTTAATGTTCTAAAAATTGTCTCTAATGATTTTTTTAATAAACTGCACACCAAAATAGTTATTGAAGCGAAAACACATACTTTTCTGATATTTTGTGTTTTTGGACAATGTTGACACCCGTATCTCAGTAGGTGTTCCTAAGTTTCCAATATATTATATACCATACATGTAGGCAATTTATTGTTCTTTAAAATTGCTGACGACAAAGTTCGCTCTAAAATGTCTAGGAAGAGATTTAGAAGTAAAAAACTGAAAAAAAGCTGCTTTTTTAGAGGTTTTTCAAAATGGCGGAAAACGCACAAGTGTGGAAAGTGTGAAAACTTGGGTTTTTAATGAGGGAAGCAGTACAAACAATCGTGCTTAAAAATTAAATTTACCCCACCTTTTTCCAGCCAACCCCCTTTTTTGGTCTAATTCTACTGGGCTATATGGAGGATGTTGGAGATGTTGAGCCAAATAAGTATATATTATACTCCCTTCCTAGTGGTCAAAAAGCTGCTATTTTTACTTTCACTTACCTATCCTATATACGGAATAGTTAGTAAGGAAAAGTATTGCGAAAGTTTTCGAACTCGAATTAACACCGAAATACATGTTTTAGGATTCCTTGAGTCCAAATGACCAAGTTCCACAAAAAAGTCTGTGTCTGTATGTGGTCAATCAAGCTTGAAAACGACAAGTAGTATAAAACTGACATTTGATATTTCTGAACCGTTTGTGTCTGGGATCTTACAAAATCGACACACCTGAAGAGTCATTTTATTTTATAACTTAGGCTCCAAATATTGGTCTTTCAATATTCAATATCAAGTGTATAAAAAATTAAATATGGAGGATGGGATTTGCTAAAGAGCACAATATGAATCCAATAAATTACCATTTATGGTGTTTGAATAGGTTACGACTTTATTTTTGGTACAAAACCAGAATTTTAAGACTTGCCATATTAATATATTGTTATGATATAAAAAGTGTACATTAAAAAACAAGCGAGGATATGGATACAGGAGGCGGGAGAGAACCAGCCAATCCAAGTGAAATGTTTGAAAGTTCGAATGATATGCGCAAAGTTTTTAATTTATTAAGGATTTATAGTCGACTGTTGAAATAATTGTAGGTAGAAATAATCGGGAGTCAGTCGTTTTTTAGAACATTTTAATTTTGCCGACGTTTCGGATCAAACTTGGGAGCCATCATCAGGGCATTACTGAGCAATGTCAAGCATAAACTCACGCATGCTTACACCATTTTTATGCTTCACATGGCTCAGTAATGCCCTGATGATAACTCCTAAGTTTAAGCCGAAACGTCGCCAAAATGTTCACGTTTTTTATTTATTATTATTATTTTCTGAAAATTTCAACCAGTAAACCAAGTAAATAAGCTATAATGTGGGAATTGAATTTATCATGATAGGTTATGAAACATACCTGATTCCGGCACAGCAATCGCATATGGAACATTAAGGTCTTTATGGATTAAATGGAAATTTGCGCAGTTGTAGGTTACGTTTAATAGTGGTATTTATTTTCGACTGGAATTAAATAAATAAATTATGTTTTGCGTCTCGGAATCGGTAAATTCATAAACAGAGATAAGACGTTCTGCAGTTTTAATATTAGTTTTCATATAACCATTACATATAGAATTAATACTATTACAGTTAATACCAGAATAATACAGTTAATATTTTGCGTCCCACAGACCTGTCGTATGAGTAGTCTCCAAATTGGTCACGCAACTGGTGTAGTGAGAGTCTTTGTCATTAACTTTAATCAACGTCCCATGAACGAGATATTAAATTATTAATTTGTTATTAGTGCACATGTAATCTGGAAATTTTTATGCGGTATTAGGTAATTTCTGTTTGTTATCAAGCATATAAAGTATGTCGTGCCATGTGACATAATATCGAGAAAAAAAAATTGATTATCTGATAGAAAAAGATAAATCAACAATAATTCGCTCATGCCATGATCACTTTTAATTATATATTTTGCTGTAATATTTATTTCTACTCCAACTTTTTTCCTCTGTTTTAAAGCACATGTCTGTTCTATTACTACTTTCATTTTTTTTATTTTAGAGGATTTCCCTGCCTTAAAACAACACGATTTTTTTATTAAATATGTTTCAATATGTTTAAACATTATCGACATAGAACAGGAAATTATATTCTGGGACTTTGTCCCTGAAGAATAACAGTTTGTACATTGAAATATAAAGTAATGTATAATGTAATAATATTAGCAAAATAAAATAATAATTTTTATATTTACTATAGTCGCTTTTTCTCAACCTTAATAAGATCATATAGTTAATTTTTTATTTAAAAAATAAAGCTACTTTCGAGGAACAAAGTTTTAAATATCGCCATCTAAGCCATGTCAGACTATTTCAACCAGAATGAAACCTTCACGATCATTACATCGACATAGCAAGTTTAATCAAAATCGCTAGAGCCATTTATGATATAGTCGTAAAAGATAGAAAATGCATGGAATAACATAGCACTTGCAATACTTCTTTATTTTTTATTTTACCAAAATATTCACTAAAAATAATTTATATGGCAGGAGAGCGTTTGCCGGGTCAGCTAGTCAACTTCTAATACTTAACTTCCTTTAACAAATTACTTACCATTAGTAAATCGTTGCTTGTATTCATTGGTAAACTCTCCTATAGTGCATGAACTTTAGCTCCATCAAAATGGCATATGTTTTAGGAAAATAGTGAAACGAAAAACTACCTTCCAAAGAATTTAAAAAAAAAAAAAAAAAACATCTTTAAGGCATTATTTATTTATTAATTTTTTATTTTTGAAATATTTTTATTGTACCTAGGAATCTCAGAACTTACCATTGTCTCTTATTGGTGGATGGCTAGACAAGCGAACTTTTGTACATATCTAGTAATTGTTCATTTATATGAATTCAAATATTTTCAATTCATTTTTATTTTAAATTTATATTATGTAATATATAAATAAAACTTGGTATTTCTAGTAATAACGTTTAGTTTGCGACCGTTTTGCTTCAGGCTGGCGGTGAGTGCTTCGCTTCAGTTGACGGTCTCGAGCAAGGAGCGATAAATAGCGCTGCTGCATCCACATCTAGGAGAAGCAGTATACACGTAAGTGTATATTTTCGCTGTTTACTAATTGGATAAAAAGATAACCTTATACATTTTTTATTTGAAAAATTTAGTAGTGGAGATACGACGTTGGAAAGGAGAAGGGCGTGAGATGTGTCTCCATGGGGGAGGTGAAAATTATATTTAAATTCTTTTTTATGCCAAGGAAATAATGATATAAATATTTTTGAAATATGGTCTTCTTTTTTTGCACCTATTTTTGCTTGCACCTTGCATTCGATTGAGAAAAAAAAGTTTTCGTTCCACATTTAAGCAGCAATCACATTAATAACACTTATTGAATCATCTACAAGTTTTGTTGGAGAAAAATGGTTAACAAATAAAACCAAAACCTAGTTTTTTGGAGGAGAGCGTCCCATTTGAAATTTGAATTTATAGGTTTGTTGCGTGTAACATGCGTTGTAGTGCTAAAGTTAAAACAAAGAAAGAAAATTTTTTATACCACATAGAAGAATAATTTGCTATTAAATATGATTTAACAGAAGCTTTAGGTCGCTTAAAACTGTTTCGATTTTCTTTCGATTAATTATAGTTCAATCATCAATCAACTGTGAAATTTTCAGGAACGCCGCATCTATACTTCATACTTCAACAGTTAAATTTGTTATCTGCAAGAGATTGTTTCTTTATCAGTATCAGTATCATGGTCCTGGCTTAGAATCAGAAGGGTAATTTAAAAAAAATATATATAGGCATAATAAAACCAGGGACGAATTCAGTTCTCGAAACATTTTATTGCGTTATCTGTGATTGTAACAAATTGTTATTTACGTGGCAATAAAAGTATACTGGTCATTTTTACTTTCATAAATTATGGTTTAACTATGAAAGTAGTCTCTCATACGCTTAGCCCGACATCCAATGTTATGTTTGTTTATTCATTTAACGTCACTTTATGCTAATGTGGCTAATCAGAAGATGCTACAGTGAGAGTCTAAATTTTGGATATCAAGGTTTAATTAGGATAGGGATCTTTAACGAGTACCTGGCATTGCAAAGGCTCGGGACACCATTTTTCGTCCCTTTCAAAAGGACGACATAACCAAGGATTTTTTTACTCTCATAAAAAAATCCAAGGGCCACCTGCGGATTAGAACCCGTGACCTTGGGCCTATAAGGCTGTTGTACTAGCCACTAAGTCTCTTTCAGTATTATGGATTTCAAATCCAAATAAACCTCTTCATTCTCCTTTTCTTCTATTTCCACCTATAGAGTTATCATCATAGACAACCATACACGATGAAATATTTTAACTGGGCCATTATAGTTTTATTTTAAAATTCTTACGCTAATGGGCAATGAGGATAGAATCCGCCGATCCTATTGAACGTTGTAAAGAGTTGTAAGCGTCTGAGAGGAGGTTGATCAGCTATATAGAGTTTTTTTTAGTAATGCTTAAATTTACTAATAATGAATTACTAAAATAAATAATTATTTCTAGCAGCGTAATAGAGAAACTGACTTAACCAAGACAACCGTTTCCAAACACTTTAATAAGTTGCGGAACGTAAGTATCAATGTTTTATTGTTAACCAATGTTTTTAGTATGTATAGATTAATGTGCAGATATTTTATTATTTTTATTTCAAGAGAGTTTTTTGTAAAAAAAAAGATATAATTTAGTAATAAAAAAGTAATTTTATTACCACTATTCTTAATATTGTAATTATTTAAAAAACTATATTTGTGATGAAGGTGTAGCAAGCATGCTGTGTTGTGAGCAACACAATGTAGTTGGGCAGCACTGCTTTATTAATAAAGTATTTTATCTTCTCTCTAATATGTTAATTCTTAAATAATTATTTTTATTACGATATATACATTTATTAAGTGAGAAAATAAGTTTATGTGGATAACCCCTTTTTAAAAGGAAGTCAACTACTTCGTTTTCCGCGGTTCGTTGGTGTGTTTTAGTTAATTTTCTCACCATCACACGATATATTATTTCGGATTGCAATCCCTAATCCCATCCTCAATACATTTATTTTTAGTAATACAGGTGACTTTTCATTATTTTTGTATGTAATATGATTAGTTCAATATAGATCATTTTTCATATATTGACCCTGATTATATATACATATATAAATTTTTTGTAAAACTATTAAGAAGTGTCTTGTGACTTAGAATGAAAGAAGTCTTTAAGAAGTGAATGTGATATCGGTAATTATAGAAATATTAATTAATGTAAAATCTGCATTTAAAAATATTTCTATTGGTGTATCCAAGTGATATAAAAAGAAGAATGTTGCAGAACAAAAATTGGAAGAAGAAACATCTGGTGATAGCAGGAGGTATTGGGATCGCAATGGTCTGTTTCTATGCCTTCTACAAAACCAAGACGTAAAATACAGCCAATGCTTCGGTATTTTCCTGTGGAGTACCGTAAGTTATCACATTTTCTGTTTCACTAAATATGATATTAATATAATAAAACTAGATCAATACCTTTCTTATTATGACCATGCATATAAGTATCGACAGAATTTTCATCTCGGAATTTTCACATCGGCACAGTGGTGCCGAATGGCCAAAAAGCGGAAAAAATTCAATATCTCGAAAACGGATCAGCATAAAAACCTGGGGCTGGTCTCATTCGACTCAGAATAAAAAAATACATCAAATTTGACGGTATTTTTTGAAATTGTGAAGACAATTAAATAACCAATGAGAAAATTAAAGCCTATTGGCAAGATATAAATTTCGGAAATTTTCGAAATAGGTTGCATTTATGAAAACCAGTTCAAACAAGTATTTTAAGTGTTTATTGAAATTTATTCAAGGAGGTTTAAAAGATTGGAGAATTTCGAAAATAATTAAACTAGAGATTCAAAGTCAAAGCTTGCTCTAATTGAAACTTTAAATTTCAAATTCAAGGAAATTATATAAACAGTTGCTTAGGTACATCACTGATTTTCAGATGCTTTTTCTTTGGTTCGGGTCTCATGTTCGTTATAAAAGGATCTGAAGTCTCCAGTAGCTGGATTCGTAGTCTGGTATGTGGAAAACATATTCATTTTCCATCCACTAGCTGAATATTTTTCTGAACCTCTCCCGGTCCCGATTTACCTTGTTTTTGTTTTATTAAAATGAGGCAAAAAACTCTTACTTAGAGCTATCACCATTGTAGAAGTGTTTTCCTCGTCAAGTTCAGGGTGATTTCGTGAAAGAAATACGTCGAAGTTTGTACCACCACCACAAGCACCTACACAAATCGCGGTATTTAATTTTGATAGAGCTCATGGCTAGACAACGCAACTAGACATTAGACGCAACTTAGACTTTTAGCAACTCGGCTGAAGTCCAATTAAAAGTGTTTTCACGTGGGGACATGTATTATCTGAGCCAATTTGGTAAACAAAATAGTGCAACAAACAAAGTGGTACTCTAAAATCTTTTCTTTGCGGTGCTATGATCGGATAGGCACATAAAGGTAGATGATTTTTGTTCTAATCTTTATTTTAACACTTATATTTTGAGAAAATACCTTCCCCATCTCGGAGGAAGCCGGAGCTTTTTTTGTTGCACTACCTTTTAAAAATGTTTCGGTAGTTCGTAACTTTGGTCTGGTTATGTGTTCAAAAATATTTTTTTGACCAATTCTTCTAATGTGTGTCATATTTAAACATCCTAAAACAGGAATAAAACATTAAAATTATTTTACTATTGTATTATTCCCAGTCATATAGCAAACTTTGAAAGTTAGGTTTAATTTAAGCAAAACTTGCACTATCTCGACTTTAAGCCTCAATAAATGGGGCTAAACATTATTCTGGATGGAATTTGTGCTATACCTAGATGCAGTGGCTAATGTACAACAGAAACATGAGCCAGATGATCAAAATCAAATATTTTAAAAAATCGAATTTTTTCCGCACTTGCCCTGTGTGAGGTTGCTCCAGTAAGGAGTCTCGGATACTAACCAGCATATGCCAGTAGTGTGTCACCAATGTCACCTAGCAAAGACATAAGACGGCCGGGAAACATTTGCTTTAGAAGTTTCATTGAGCGACGAGATGTATGAGCAGTAGCACCATCTCGTAATAGCAACTGCATGTCGTGGCGCGTCTGACGACGCCATCCCCACCCTTCCACTCCCTCCAGTGTTCGGGCAATGACCTTGTGAAATCGGAAAGTTCAATATGAATCATCCTGGATATAACTCCATAAGTTTGAACCACTTAGCATCACTGATTAAGATCGAAATAACAAAATTAATAAATACGTTTCGTTAAAATACTAGAGCACGTTGAATTGGTTAAACATTTTTTTATGAGACATAATTAGAAAAAGTAAATTGAATAATATGGTTGGAGATGTAATCATTGAAAGGGAGTGTCATTGAATCACTGTATTCATTAGGGAACTTATTTTACTTTGTGCTGAAGTTTCGAACTAGATTTTAGATCTTCATCAGGGCGATTTCCGAAGATCTTTAATGTATAATAAGTCGATGCTTGATGCTTCACAAACTTTTTTCAATGACTGTATAAAGTTAGGAGATCTCGAGGCCAATACCTTTTCCCGACTCACAGATTATTAAAAGTTTATACTAAAAAGTTTGTTTTGCTTATTTTATTTAGTTACTAACAAGTTGTTGTGAATGTAATTTTAGTTAAAAGATGTATTTAGGGCACAGCATCCGCAACAACTAGTATATTGAGATTAAGGTTGATTGACTTATGAGGGTCCATTACATTCAAGGATTTAGGATTTAGTCTGCAATTACGCGTAAATACTTTTACATACCAATATACGAAATATATATTAAGGGAAAGTATTGCGATCGTCAAAATTTTCGAATTCTAGTTTTCAACGGGAATACAAGTTTTAGGGTCTCTTGACATTTGGAAATGTCCATGTCCCTCAAAAAGGTCTGTGTGTAGTAACTCCCGCTCGTAAGCGAAAAGTCCTATAAAACTGAAATTTCATATTCAAGAGAAACATATACGCCCGATATGTTACAGCTAACCAGAAGACCTACTTTATACCATGCATTTTGCACATTTTTACGATTTTCTCAAAAACGGCTCTAACGATATTGATTAAACTCGCTGTATCGGTGTAAAATTTAATGAGCTTTAATATTATGCAGGTTTCATTCTGACTTTGAGTCGACTGTCTGACTTGAGGATCTGACAGGGCTTAAAAGTTAATTTTTCAAAATTTCTCCCTCTAAAGTACCTTTAGTTTTGTAGCTTTTAACAAATTGACCATATCTGATTAGCATTGCTAAAATACAGGTAAATACGAGGCATTTTTTTTAAGTAAGTACCGTTTTGCTTAAATTCTTCCGCCGCAACGCTACGGTCGGCGTTCCGCGCAAGCGTGTTGGTTACCTACATCTCTTGTCTACGCAATGACGCCATTACAGTCAGATTCTTCATTGTATACGTTGTTTACTGAGTCCCCTGATTGTGAAGTACGGGCTGTTATACGATTTCTTAGTGATAATGGCGTTACACCGATCGATATTCATCGTGAGATTGTTGAAGTTTACGGATGAAACATTATGAGTGATGGAATGGTAAGGAAATGGGTGAGAGCATTCAATAATGGCCGCACAAATGTGCATGATGAAGAACAGAGTGGGCGTCTTTCGGTGTCAAAACATTTGTTATGCAGTGGTTAACAAGTCAGGCGGAAGAATTTTTTGAGGAGGGTATTCAAAAACTGGTGCCGCGTTATGACAAGTGCCTCAAAATTCATGGAAATTATGTAGAAAAGTATATTATGGTACAGGCTTTCATGTAAAAATAAAATTATTGCGATAACTTTGCACGTCTTTTTTTAATTCCAAAACGGTACTTACTTAAAAACATGCCTCGTATATAAGTTAAACGAATTCGATATCCAACTAAAGGAGATAACTGCAAACATATTTTTTTTTGCAATTTTTTTATTTTGAATTTAATAATAGTAATATGCATTTATAACATACCGTTGAAATGCTAACGATTTTAGAAAACATATTACCTTATACAAAAAGTTTTAAAAGTCCACCGAGAGTGATGAAAAGCCAAACTAATTGTAAAAACAAACTAATTGTCGCTGATAATAATATATAAGATTATTTAATAAAACATACGTTCCTATTAAAATACAATGTAAATAATTCTTTAACAATTTATTTTCGTTTCTAAATGTATTTAAAAATTCTTAAATTGATATAAATAACGGAGGTAAGTGTGTTGCGCTCACCAGATTGTTTGTAATTAGTGAATCTCTTAATAAGCATACACGGATAGTCATAAATAACAATTACCAAACAATATGATTATATATTTATTTCCCCGACACGTACATAATTATATATGGACTAAATTTTTACTACTTCTATTTCTTTCAGATTCCAAGTACGTTTTCGTCACTGTTCTAACGTGCTTCCTGAAATTGAAGAATTCATAAATCTTATTCTTGGATTTCGAAAAAAAAGGTTAATAAATAATTGTTACTGTAACTTGTATTCATGGGTTGTGGACCGATTTACAGTTTTTATAAAATAAAATCAATTTTAGAAGTCATGTTGTTGCTTAATTAATTATATTAAGACTTTGTATAATTTACTTACAATAATTGAATGTATAAGTGTGTTCAGCAAATAAAATATTACTTATTTTGTTGATTAACAAATTGTTTCATAGTCTGTATATTTCTTATTACTATCAGCAATGCGAGATGTCCAATCACTTCAAACGAACAAATTATTGGTAATCGATGGAAAGAAATGTTGAAGATATGGCACTTAAGTCATATCAGAACCTTTTATTAAGAATAAAGTTATCTTTAAAAAAAAAAAAAAAAATCCTGCACCAAGATCAGTTTTTTTGCCCAATAGGGCACCCCGCTGACGTATCTGTTTGTAAAAAGCATTTAATATTATATATAGCGAATTTAATCAAACCTTTACAGATTTTATCGAAAAAACTTTCTAAAAAAAA
The DNA here is from genome assembly GCA_023052935.1 of Piezodorus guildinii. Taxonomy (NCBI): domain Eukaryota; kingdom Metazoa; phylum Arthropoda; class Insecta; order Hemiptera; family Pentatomidae; genus Piezodorus; species Piezodorus guildinii. Next base: position 115,526,242 of record CM041292.1, on the reverse strand, counting down.
GTGTAAAATGTAGGGTTTACAATGGCATCAGTAGAAATAAGTCGACTTAGGGTCAAAAAGTAACAGTAACATCTGTAATATATAACTATATCAATTATGAAAAGTCAATTTCGTCTACACCACATTGCAAAACATGGGTTTTTGACTCAGAGGTGTCAGATGTTTTTTCCGATAATGACTGGAATTTGATAATTTTCAGGATTGCAGGCATTCCCTTGCAATATATTTCATATGTAAGCAAATGAAGGTAAAAGTAGAGCAGAATTCATTTGCAACATACAGGTAACAAACATTTGCAACATACAGGTAACAAACATTTGCAACATACAGGTAACAAACAATTATTAAGCTACAAATTGAAACGTAGTACCACAATATATACACTGTGATACAACTCTGACAGAGCTATTATACTTCGGTAATTCAGGAGTAATAGGTACTTAGTTCATGCTGTCGTATTTTAATTGCCATTTTTTTTCAATGGTCATTTGGTAAGTGAAATTTCACGGACCGATAGGACCCAGATATTCTGTCATACGAAAAATGTTTTCCACTGAAAATTTGAATTGAAAACTTTTCACAATGACAAGGTAGTTAGTCTCCTGAAATGTATCTGTAGTTATAAAAACATGCTACTAGTCACTCACTTCTGTAGTCGTCGTTGTACCACAAAAATGACTATGGTCGTGGCAATACAATTTTTAGTGGACCTCTTTCTAACTTCATGTATAGCTGATTACCTCCTTTGGAAAAGTGTGGACTGTATGAAAATGAAAAACTAATTAAATGAAGACTGGACCTAGATGAAATGAAACAACTGAATACTTATGAAAATTTAACTTTTTAGCCAAGTAATTTTAATTGTTGTGTTAGTATCCAAATTAACTATTGAATTTTGATATTAACTAATGTGGCTGGTGAAGATAATCCTGAGATGGTGGAGAAAATACTTGGAGGTGTGTTCATCAGTCTCTCTCCTCTTCTCTACATCCCCTTTGGCCAGGGGATCTTGTTGAATTTCTTCTACTCCATGGCGGCAGACAGGAAAAATGGGATATTAAAACTAGAATGTAATCTGGCCCACTCATCCAGAACCTGCAACACTTGCCTGTCACTGGGGACGCTATGCTTTTTTTAACAGGCCGCAAGGCAGGGTCAAGATATATTTCCTTTTTGGAACTCGAAACTTGTGGAATAAGGCTGGGTTTGGAAACATTCGTTAATATAGGAAAAACCAATATGGTCACGGTAAAAAGCTCTTATGTTGAAACAATGACGTACATTCTCTTGAAAGGTTACGTTTTCAGTCTAAATAGAAGTTGGACCGTGTGCACCTTAGAATGGCAGAAGTGCTTGCCTTCCGCTCACACATCTTTTACCCAAATTATTTTTATCACTCTAATGATATTAGAAACTTAAATAAATTCAAATTAAGTGAATCCATAGCAAAATTCTTGTTCTATTGATAAGTAAATCTCCTGAATTACATGCCAAGAATGCCAAGTTTTATGTTTTATTTAAATTATTTAATGTCACTTTACGCTACTGTGGCTAATCGGACAATGCTACAGTGGAAGTCCTGAATTTTGGCTATCAAGGTTTAATTAAGATAGGGGTCTTTAACGAGTACCTGACATCGCACAGGCTTGGGGCATCATTTTACGTCCCTTGCTTTATCTTGATTTCAAATAAATGAGTTAATACAATTATTTTAAGTTATCCAATCGTCGAATACACTGATAATCTTTGAATCTAGCCAATCCATCATTTTACCTGTATTTTGTAACTGCCTAATTATCTATGTCACAGGGTTGAAAGAAATTTGAAAAATCTTGTGTGAGGTCACCTTGTCGTAGTTTCCCACATAAAAGCCCAAAGTCGCGGGTTCGAACTTGGCAAATGACCTTCACAAGTTTTGAAGAAAGTGAAAAATCCTTGCTTGTGCTGTCCTTTGGAGGCAAACATACAATGGTGGTGTCAAGCCTGAGCGATGTCAGTCACTCATTAAAGACCCTATCCTAATTAAACCTGGATATGCAAAATTTAGGACTCCCACCTATCATCCCTTTGTTGCTAGAAGAGACATTCGCTCTCATTGAAGGTTGGTGACGCTAGGATTTAATATGATTATAAATAATTATGTATTATATAAGTTGCCCAAAGAAATTACATCAAGCCCATTTGCACTTGTTTTCTTCGCATACTTGTTTTCGTTCTTAGTCAATTCAGTTATTTCTTAATAAATGAATTTGTGAATTATTTTGTAAAAAATTTTCAGTGAAGTGATCTTAAAAAGTGATTTTTTAACGCGCTGAAAAATTCAAAAATTACATGTTTTCTATTTACTTAAACGATTTTTTATTTTCCTAATAAAACCTGGATAAGAAAATTTAGGACTCTTACTATAGCATCCTTCGACTATCCACAGTAGCATAAAAGTGATGTTAAATGAATAAACAAACAAATAATGTTTTCCACAGATGATCATCTCGTTTTCCTCATTAATTATTATGAATACCCACGCTGACAGCTTTTCTGGATAATTATAGAAAGAGATATTTCAAGAAAAAGTAATTGATGGTAGTGCCATAACGAGATGATGTGGACCAAAAATCATATGTCAATTTGACAATAACAGTTTGCAACAATAACCTCAATAGGGTTTCCATTGTTACAAAGATGGTTCAGGGAATGGAGGTTAGAAAAATAAAATAAAATGTGACATTGGTGTTTCTTATTCTCATTGCTTGTTGAAATCTGCCTGGTACAATGGAAGGTACGTCACCTGGAAGTAACCAGTGCTGAAGAGAAAAAAAGAGTATGTATGGAATCATTCGAACAATTTCCTGATACTAATAGAAGCCTCAAAGTAGTGGTAATTATTTATGGTTCATACTTGACCCGCTGTACACGAATTCAATAATAGTGGCAGGGTGTTCCTTAAAATTAAATAATAAAATTACATTGTCATTACATCCTGATGTTATAACTTGATGGAATGAACTGAAAAAATCGATAATATCCAATCTAAACATCTCGTTTTTCTTCCGAGCTATATATGAATGAAATAGTAGACATCGAAATCATTCTAAAAAAGTTCTCTCCTATGAGCGGGGTGGTCTAGTGGATAGAGCATTAGCCTAATATTCTTCGGGTACTAGGTTCGGAATCCAGCTGAGGCCGAATTATTTATTCTGTTATTTCAGCCGTGGATTGACCCTGGGCTATGGAAACCTCCTGGGGCACACCACCACCATTGGGTACCCGAAATTGGGGAAAAACAAGGCGGCCTAGCGTAATTAAGGCCTGATCACTATTTGCACGGCCGTTGGTCTAGAAACAGAACGAAGTACTAAACTCAAGACCCGTCATGGGTGCTAGGGGTAGAGTGTTTTATTTTTATTTTTATTTTATGTAAATTGTATTTTATTCAGAGGATGTAGAAAAAAAAATTAACATTGAAAGCAAGGACATGTTTAAACAAAACCGGTTGTTATTTTGGTCGTCCATCTAGTATGCCATCATAACTTGAAGCATTCAATTTTCTTGAAATATGATCAAGATGTTCTTTTAACAATTTAGGTTTTTGTTCTCCTACAGGCCCTCCTCCGTATTGGGTCAAAGGATGGGAAATTACATGTGAATCAAGGTTGTGTTAAAACATCATTTTTTATCATTTTGATTTTTTTCTAGTTTTTCAGCGCAAATACGACCTTGGTCTTTTTACTCTCTTATCTATTTATAACTTAAATTTAAATAGGGAAAGATAGGTGAGATCTTATTGAGTATTTAAAAGAGACTTCGAAGGGGCATTTTATCAAACCATGAATGAGATATGCCTTTTTCAGATCATTTATAAAATCTAAAAGACAAAGCCGAAATAAATGTTAGCAATTTTGTTAAAATAATTCAGATCATATACGAAAGTTTACAGAATAAAATTGAATATATATATATATATATATAAAATATATATATATATATATATATATATATATATATATACATATATACATACATAAATTTACATTGGTTTACACACTTTAATAAACCTAAGTAATATCTAGAATTTTTCATTTACAGTTCATATACTGAATTCAGCGTAATCCGAATAACTTGCCATATTTTTTTCCATATGGATAAGATATAACAGCAAATGTTGTACTTGTGGATTTTATTTCCGATTACTTCAAATCTATTTACTTGCTATACATACGCAGCATTTCCTGCACTTTTTCCAATTCAAATGACTCATTGTCGGTTAATTACTAATGGATTTGCTGTTAACTTAAATTGATTTCAATTTTAAATTAAAATAATTTTTCATCTTCATTTTTCGGTTATGGTTGATCAATAGCCACCAATAATCAAACTCCAACCTATGTAGAGTTATTTTTTTAAAGGTTACAAGATACTGGTTCGAATCCAGCTTGGCCAGTTTGAAAAATATTTCGTAGCGATCCCACGTAATGGATCTCGACTAGGAGTAGGTTGGTAACCAGTTTTTATTAAAATTATATAAGACTTAGAGGAGAAAATATAATACACGTAGGTTGCTGGATATAGTTGATTCAAAGATACTTATGGAAGATTCTTTTGATAGATTACAAGTTATGGTTGACATACTGATTGACCTGCTGGGGCTCATCGCCTTCAGAGTTGCACCGTATAGAGCCTTCTGTTTTGGTTTCATTGTCACCTTCTTTGTGACCAAGTGGCCCCCGGAGATGATCGACGAGCTACAAGACACGGAGTTTATAGCCATTCAGGAGCCTACTAATGCAGCCTGACGAGTGACGTCCTTGAAAACGGTTCGTAAACAATTGATAAGACTAAAGTAATCGTAATTATTTGTTCAATTTTCTGATTTCTAACTGATTAAAAAACAAAAAAAGTCTGGCAGTCATAGAGACTGTCGGCACAAGATAAAAATCAAAACTCTCAAATATATTCGTCTAATTTCAACATATATTGGTACTTTATGTAATAATTCTCTCCCTTTTTTATTAATCGCTTTTTAATAATGGAAATACACAGTATGTACAAAGTAATTTAATAAATAATAGTTACAATACCCTTATTGAGGATGTATGGTCAACAATAAAATTCTCATTGGTCGAAATAGGGAGTCAGTCGTGTGAAAAATATTTTACAATAATTTTGCCGACAGTTCGGCTCCAACATGTGAGCCAAAACGTTGGCAAAATATTTGTCACACGACTGACTCCCGATTATTTCTACATATGGTAAAATATTATTTTTATAAACTGTTACTCATCATAAACATCATGATCGACTCCTCTTCTACCGCTGTTCAGTGTGATGGTTCTGCCTGTAGAGTCTGGCCCATATGTCTCTTTCTTGTGCCTCCTATTCCAGTCTATTCCGCGCCTCCTGCATTCATGCTTCCTTTACACTGTCCTCCCAGGAGATGCGAGGTCTTCCTCCTAGCCTTTTCCCTTCCGTGCGGTTCTCGTAAGTCTTTCTGGCACTTCTCTCCGGATCCATCCCTGAGATGTCCAAACCATCTCAGTTTGTGTTCCTCTAGTACTGTCTCCGTCGGTTTGACATCGAGGTTAGCCCGTATTTCTCTCTATTTTTCAAAGGTGCCTCATTTCCATTTTGGTTCCTATGTTTTAAGATGAGAGTCCACGATTCTGAAAAGTGCGATAGGATAGGAAGGACTGTCGATTTATATACGGCTAATTTGGTCTGCTTTGACACCTCTCTTCTGCCCAGAAAACCTCGCCTGAATATACAGCACATCCTACCTGCCGCTCCAATTCTTTGGGCCACTTCTTCTATTCTTACTCAGATGAGCTCCCAGATATTTGAAACTTTCAACCTGCTCTAATCTCTGTCCTTCAACCCATAGTTCCTCATTATACTGTTACTATTTACATAAATTTCAATCCTGATAAATTTCTACAATATTTAAATTATTTTTACTTATTTCATTATATTCTAGAAAGGAAATAATGGGTCTGTGGTAACTAAAGTATGAAACGAAATTTTTTTATAGAAATTTATGTAAATAGCGTGTAAAAACTACATCGATTATCGTTTTATAGTTTATTGTACTATATTTCCGATCATTGGACATAGCTAATCCTAATTTTCATTTAAAAATGCAATAACCGGTATATTTTCTTCATCTGCACAATTAATAAATTTTTGAAAATTATTTATTAATATTTACAACTGTATTGTACAACACATCTAGTAAATAGGATAAAAGAAAATAAACATGAACAAAACATGTAGAGAAGCTGCCCATCGTTGGTACGCTAATGTTGCTTCTCCAATTAATACCATTGGTATGTCGTCAAGGTTTCTTCAAATTTTTTTAAAAAGTAATTAGGAACCTTCTTATGTATAGATCATCAATTTTTTTAAATTAATGATAATTGTTGGATTTGTTTTATCGATTTTCCGGGCAAAATATAAACAGAAACTATTAAAATGTATTGTCCGTTTTCAGAATTACAACTAGTAACACATATTTTCCCTATAGGTGAAACATCAGTGCCAATCCCTCGAGTGAATTTAGTATATAATATGTCCATATATGAAGTCACAAAGTGTGAGGTAACCTCTGCATTGTGATAAATAGCTACTCTGCTGCTGGAACTACATGTCTCGTATAACTTGCAATAAAATTGAAGTTTGAAATAACAATTGGTTCTTCGGTTTTCATACGAGTTTGTGATCAAAGTAGAACATTCGAGTTTTTCGCAATATTATCGTTTCCTAGATGAGCTGCATGTGCTTGTAAACTTTGGCAATTAAGTAGGAATATTGATAATCAATTATTCTTAGAGATGAATTCAAGAAAAGTTTTGTAGAGAGTTTGTAGAGGATTATTTAACCATTGTAATTCAAATATTAAATATTTTGGATGACTAGTTGATCTTTTTTGCTCTTGTCTGCTTCTGAAACATTAAGTGGTATTCCAATCCAGAATTTCCAGCCTCCTCTATAGTGTTATTTAGTAACCATAAATAAAACTCCAATCTTCGCTACTTCTATTAAAGCTACGTAAACTATTTCTCTAGGATGTTTTCATCGACAATAGAGTCATAAGTACATCCCTGTGATTTGCGAATAGCCATTCCTAAAGCAGAAATAAGTGGAAAATGTTTTCGTTTTGCTGTTATAGTTTTATTCTTATTAAGTTAAGTACTATAGATGATGTTTGAGAGTTAATGGACAGCATCATTATCAAGATTTCTTGATTTCTCTTTTTTTTTTTCCACATGAACATACACAGACCACTGCGTCTGCGTCAATATAGAGCATGTTGGTAACGTCACCATGGTTACGAAATCAAAGATTTTACCATTGCCAAAAATCGCATAACGCGCATAAGTTCTCAATTCAAAAATATTATACACTTAAATAATACGATGGTATATCATTATTGATTCGCCAACTCGGAAAGAAATGCGAAAAATCTAGTTTCTGACAAAGTATTTAGATTTAATATTTACTAAGTTTACTATTACAAAAGTCGTTGAGTAGGTGTAGTATTATTATCTTTATTATGATTATTTCACAACATTGGTTTGTACTCTTGTTTCAAAATAAGCGTTTCTTATTTTATACCTAATGCTCGAATAATGTTATTTTTTCTTGACTCAGTAAAATGTTTATCTTCGAATAATAAGTTTATTTATTTTTTAATATGTATATATTCTTCTTTTCCGTCCTCCGTATGCCTTTCAGCGTGGAGATGTACTCAGCTATCGCAACTAGGCATCCCGCTCTCTCGCGAGTACCTTCATCTCTCCTCTCGTCTTCCCGCGCGATTGCCCTAGCTTGGATTAATAGTCTTCAAACGACAGCCAAGGTCTACCCCTAGGCCATTTTCTTATTGGTCTGGCTTCGCATAAACTTTTGGGTTCACTGTATTCGCCAATTCTGAAGACCTGGCCAAAGCACTATAGGTGTATTTTTTTTTAGTTTTTTTTTTTTCCATTTCTTTAATTCATTTCTTATACTGTTTCTTCTAGTTTTTCCTGACACTGTTCGGAGAATAATTCATTTCACCAGTAATTCTGTTTTTATGTCGGTCTGATGTAAACCAGCTTTCACTACCGTAGAGTAACGTTGACAGAAACATTTCTTTATCTATTCTTAATTTTACATTCCTTGCAACTTCTATCTTACCCACGATGGAGTTACCGATCTGTAAATAAATATTATTTGCTTTCCTAATTCTGTCGTTGACCTCGACTTATCTATTCCTGTCTAATATAACCCCCAGGTATGATAAGAATCAGTTTGCGCACGTGACTGGTCATTACTTCTTATATTGATTGCCTGAGCACACAAGCTTGATTGCATTGATCGAATCAAAAGTAGCTTCTAGGGTAAGGGGTTAGGGTATTGGAGTAGGTGCTCAACCTCTTGGTTATTAGCACCGAATAAATTTGTAGTAACAGATTTGTTTTCCTCTTTTTTCTTCTTTTTATTATTATTTATTTATTTTTCCTTCTATTTTTTTATTTTTTTTTAATTTATTTATTTTTTTTTATTGTTTATTTATTTTTTATTTTTTATTATTCTTTTGTTGACACATTCTGAATTAGTGAATTTATTCCATTTTTTTCTTTATTATTTTTTTTTTTTTTTTATTACTACTATTATTTTTTTTTTCTTTCTTTCTTTCTTTTTTTTCTTATAGTTCCGGGAGCAGAGAACATTCTTTGACGAACCTAATCAGTGAACTAACTGTTTCACTAGAGTCCTTCAAGCTCTCACTCAACGATCTGGCTAGGTTAAGTTTATCCATTTGTACATGGAATTTGGGTTCAGCATCAGCAGCTTCTATGTCTAGAAATACCATGAACAAGTTTCCATTCATTCAAGATTTTCTTATTTAATGTGTTGTTTTTTTTTTGTATTTTTCATTCTAAATTAAGCTTAGACAACGTACGTGGCCTTAGGCCTGCCTATTTGATCTAAATGCAGCTTGTTCCTCTTCAAGCACCGGTTCTAGATATATTCTAACGCTCCACTTTAGAACGAATGTGTAAAGCTTGTATATTACTGTGGATAAACCTGTGGCCTATTATTTATTTTAATCACTTGTATTTTCTTTCTTGTAATAATAACCATCCTATTATATTATATTTCCACTCCTCTGGTTTTCATGTTTCCGAAATAGAGGCTCTAACACTTGAACTATAGACCACCGCACTCTATTAGTTCTGGTGACATCCCATCCTTTTCTCCAGCTTTTCCAGTCTTAAGTCTCTCGAGGGAGAGTTCACTTTCTTCCTCCCACAACACTTCATCATAGAAGGTGCCTTCAGCTGGTATCTGTTCTGAGAGAGGTATTTGGATTCTAAATAGCTCATCGTGGTTGCGTCTCCATCTATATGCCCTAAACTCCTACAATATGAATTTCACTATATGCTTGGACCACTATATTGTTATGTTTGGAGTTGCTAAGATTTCAATTTTTTCAGATGATGGACGAGATTTGGGTAAGTCTCTACGGCTTGTTTACTTATTGGGTCTCGCGAGCGCTGGGATTGAGCATCGGCTTTCACTCGAACCTCTTGATATCCAACTGGCCGCCAACCTTCATAGACAACGTAGATGAAGATGACTTCTCAAGCATCTTCTGATTTAATTTTCATTGAGTGTTATGGACAGAGACTTTATAATAATATTTATCTTTATCAATCTCGAACAAAATAAAACGCTATTCCTCAGGTTCAGTAATTTGTTATTTTATACAAGCATTTTGCTATAACATTTTTTTCTTCTTTTTTTTATCAAATATCTTGCTTTATCTCGAATATGTTCTATGGGCCCTCCTCAACCCTTGGAGATGTATCTTCATTGATGGAATCTTGAAATCTTCAGGAATAACCTCCTTTTGGACACGACCTCTACTAGTTTTTATCAAATACTTGAGGATTCTCATTTCGGCAGCAGTCAGTCTTTTGATCTGCTCACCGTGTGTTATGATCATTAGAAGGGATTAATATAACTAAAGCTATAAGTGTCAAATAAAAAATAATAATAATAATAAAATCAATAGAATTCAGGATATATTATAATGTGAACAATGGAGATATTTATTACTCGACATTCACAATATCAAACTATATTAAGGTAACATTATCATCCATAAACTACAACGCAGTGATTTAATCTTTCACAAAATCGACCTTAAACATTAAATTAATGCAGAGGACGATTTCCTTAGGCTTACTCGCTTCATAAATGTTTACTTTGACGTTCCAGTAGTAGCTGAACAGTTCGCCAAAGTTGATGGGGACCGTGGACAACAGTTCGTCTGCGGTGATGCTCGCGTTACGGAGTCTGTAAAGGCCCTGTAATTTTGATAACACCTCAGTTAATTGTGTATTATTTTCTGATTGAACTTAAATGTAGGTTTTCTATCAATTCAGTTCTATTGGGAAATTAAAGAATACTTAAAACATTATTACTTATTTGGAAAAACAATTAATATAATTGGTTCAACAAGCAAAATAAAGACTTGTTGAATTATCTGGCTATCTGTAAACTTATAAGGGGTAATTCGAAATTCCTTTACATTTCATCCTGATCTCAAATCGACAACTGACTCTTATTTTCTATAAAATAAATAAGACTGTGATATTAGCATCTCATGTCAATGATATAAATATCAATCAAAGCGAGGGAATTTGTCGGCTTTGCGCTGTTCTGACTTATATTTAATGGATGATAAAAATCATTACTTCTTTAATGTTTTTCAAATTTCCATCGTCGCCACAATATTTTAGTGCTAAATTCTGGACGGTTGTTTTTAAAAAATTATATAGCCGAAATAACATACTTTTGACAATGAGGACGTTCCTAATAATATGCAGAGCTCTAAACTGTTTTTCTTTATTCTTACAACTATAAATAACAATAAACTCTAATATAAGCCAAAGTATTTCTATACAGAGCTTGGGGAATAGGAATTTCACCGGAGGGGTCGAGCTTAATTTTGCCGACCCTTTTCTACCATCCTATGACCAATAAAAGCCAATATTTTAGGTACAAGATATAGCTTTAAATTAATACCATTAACTGATTATGTTAACTATCTAGGGTCCATCATAAGCTCCGATAATAATATCGCTCGATAGATAAATAAAAGAATAGTTAGTGCCAACCGAAGCTTTCTTGGATCCAGAAACTTCGCTGAATCCTTCGCAGGAGCATCCACTTTATCGCGAGAAGAACGAAGACAGTGCTTTATAAAACGCCAATACGCCTAGCCCTTATTTACACTTCGGAGATGTAGACCCTAACAAACGCCTAAGAGAATGAAATGCTCATATTCGAAAGAATGATGCTCCGAAGAATATTAGGACCTGTCAGGGACGGTGATAACTGGTGAAGTAGAAAAACATAGAGATGAATGAGCTTCGTAGGGAGACCAACATTATCAAACTGCCCGAATGAGTGGAGAGGAAATCCCAATAAGAAATATACCGAGCAAAAGGCAGAGGACGGCCGAAACTCACTTTATATAGGGCAGTGTGACCCAGAATGCCTAAACCCTACTGATAATCAGAGGAAATTGGAGAGGTTTGTAATGAAGAAAGTGTAATTAAATTCTAAAGTAGAGAAAAATGTCACTTCTCTTTTTTCAATAGATCAGAATAATTAATCTTTTTTCTTAAAATTTAGAACACAAATCCGAGAAATATCAAGCATTGAAGATATATATATATATGGTTATTGAGGAAACTGAGGGGAGTGAGTTCATTATTAAATACTTTTAATATTAATTTAATTAATATTAATAAGCTTTGTCGGCAAAAATTCCAAAGGCATTTTCCTCCCCTTGGGTTGTCCGTGGGCTACCCCCACCCTACCCCCTCTCCCCCGCGGTACACCTGGTAGTTCCTCTCAGCGACAGCAGACAAGAGTATTAAGCCTGGCCAAGAGATAGGCATACTTATGATAAAACTTTACAACGATGGAGCACCGACTCCGGGCACTTCCCATATCAGCTTCGCTTTTCTTTGTCATGACCAAGGTCGGCAATTTCTAAAAAAAATAGTATTTGTTCGAAAAGAAGAGGGGAGAGAAGTGACAAGGATGTTCCATCCAAAAGAAGAGGCCAGTCGTATTCCAGAGACAGGAGAGGGGAAAACCTTCTACGGAGGCCGTCAGAGATTTGAGAGCAGCTTGGGACGAGAAGGACGCCTGAGACAAATTCCATCTTCGCTAGCCGACTAAAGTGTCCTAACGTAACGTTTGTAATATTGTATGGCAAAGCTATAATAATAATTGCTCTAAGTAAAACCTATTTAATTCAATCTTCCCCTGCATGCTACCTATTAATATTGATAAACATGATATCTTTGGAAAAGAACTCCAATGGTTCTAAAAAGTATAGTCCTCAAATATATTAATTAATCTAGTTTTTGATGCAAACGCTGCCTTAGAAAAGGAACCGGTCAGAAACATAGCAATATCCATACAATGAATTTTAAACATGTTTTTTTCGCATTGACATCTTTTTATCGAAATTGAATTCTTTTCATTCAAACAAATTTAATGCTGAAATATATAGAATAAGAATAAAGAATTGAGAGGCTCATTCCCAAAAGGTACTAAATGTTATTTTTCACGAAAGGTGGTTATTAATCGTTGAGTTTTATCGAAATCCATTAGCCGATTTCACTTAAAAAATACACAAATCCTTTGAAAAGAAATTTGAAAATTTCAGTTCATTCCAAAATATACTAACAATTAAAACACATATTTAATTTTATTCCCCCCTCTCAAAAAAAAAAATCTTGATTTCAAAACAAAGAGAAGCAAATGTATTAGTTTAATCCCAAATAAACAAGAGATTTGCTATAATGGATATCATACCTTTTGGAAATGAACGTCTCAAATATCAAATAAATACCTTCTTGACAGGACACTTGAGCTTCGGGTGGAGGCATTCCTGGAAGCTGTAACTGTAGAATTGGTTTTTGTCCGTGAACACTTTGCACATGTCGATTATACCTGTTACCAATGGTTCGCACACTTTGTCCCTGATTGCTGTGCACTTGTGAGCGGTGAACTTGCCCTGGAGAAGATGGATCAGTTTGAACTTTAGCATTTTTTCAAAAGTAATTTTTCTAGATTAGTCCTTTTCAAAGTTTATTAAACTTAATCGTAACGTAACATTCAAGTAACGTAACAAAAATAAAAACATCATTGTTGAAAGTAATGTGTAAGTACGAAAACACAAAATAATCAAATTAAAAAAAAAACATTTTAATTTTTTAATGAGCAATCCAAAACAATGCTGATGTCCCTAAAAATAAGAAAGAAGACGATATCTCTATCGCCATGGCTCTGTTGAAACATCATATTTACCCTAATCTCACATCGAAATCCTCAACAAAATAACTGAATAAATAAATCAGATGAGGAAGATGGTTGGGGGTGCGGTCATAAATTAAAAAACACACAATTAAAAATAAGCGTTATTTTAATTATGTGCCGACGTTTCGGCCTACAATGTGGGCCTTCATCAGGGCTAAAATAAACAAGATAACAACCAATGTAATTATAGACTTAATAATGCGTTAGGTATATAATAATAATATGACAGTAATAAATTATGGGAACATAAATAATATTAAATGTAAAATGATAATAAGATGACAATTATAAAGTATGGAAATAAGGTGACAGTTATAAAGTATGGAAATAAACAAAATTAAGATGATAGTTATAAAGTATGGAAGTAGACATAATTGAGATGATAATATTGTAATGAGAATATATAAATAGAGACTAAGTAAATGAAAAAAATGATAAAGGGAAAATATGTGAACAATTAAAATTTTAAATATTAACAATTTTGAGTTGATATATGACGGTAATATATTAAAAACATAGTTAAGAGAATAGGTAATATATAAAAAAATAATATAGTCATTACAAAAGAGAAACAGTATGAATAAAAAATAATAATTTAAATTTTAAAATAATGTAATATTAAATTAATAATTATATGTCAGGATATGTAACGGAGAAAGATATGAGTATGTAAAGGGGGAGAAAGAAATGGGCGATGAAAAAAGACCCTTATCAATAAGAAAAAATACTTACATGACGTGCAAGCGTTGCCTACAGAAGTGATGTTTCCCAGTTTAAAAAACGCTCATTGCGTGGAACGGAAAATATGAGAACTAGAATGTCCGTTAGGAAAATTCCAAGAAGCTAAGTTATGTTTACTGATTCGATTGTTAAAAATAGCCAAAAGTCATTACTTGAGAGTACTTGAGTTATTACTTATGAGTATTTGATAAAATTGTAAGAAATAGTGACGAGGTAAAGATTAAAAGATTTTAAGTAATAACGGATGACGATGATAAATGATGAATGATGATAAGGTAATAACGAATGACGATAAGGAGCTGTCGAAGGAAATGATAAATAAACAGTAATCTAGTAGGTAAACAAATAAATAAATAAAAAAGGGGAGTACGAAAATTAAATAAATATATAAATAAAAAAAATTTTGATAATAAATAAATAAAAATAAAATTATGAAGAGATGATCAGATGGTTGTTTAAAAAATGAGCTAGGGATGCTTTATTAAATTTAATATTTGGGAATAAGCTAGTGACAAGTTATGTTTGTCAGTCTTTTGATTAACAGGAAGGGGTTCTAGTTGTATGTAAATGCATTCTGTAATGAGTCGTTTGTCATGGTTGGGAACAGTGGCAAGAATGGATGTTTTATCAAAATCAAAGTCAATCAAAGTCAAAATCGCCTTTTCCAAAATTAGCATCATTAGCTCTTAATTTTAAAAAATCCCTTCTAAATATCAAAATCAGAGAATGCATCGTACAGATTAATTCCCTAAATACAAAAATATCCACTCTTAAAATTTTATTCAATAATTATATTAACAATAACAACCTTACAATTCTCGACACAGTCATATCATCCATATTCAATTCCAGTAGAAGCAGAAAAAAACAAAAACTCATTACAAAATATAATAACCTCTACCTAGATTCAATAAAACATAAAATTTATCCTAAAGGAGACCAAGACTGGGTTCAAAATGTTTCTTCCACCATTTTACCACCCTATGTTAAAGATATTTTAAGTTTAGGACCAAATTTTTCCGCTCCCAACACCTCAATCAAAATTATCCCTCAACTCATTACTGATATGGAATTTATCTTTAATGACGATGTTATATCCAATTCTAATGACGATAAGGAGTTGTCACGGATTTCTGTTTGCAATATTATATCCAATCATCTCCAACATCCACCTTCCTCACCATCAAATTTTTCACCTCAATTCTTTAAAGACTTATCTCTTACCCGAGCTTTCCTAAAATCCCATGACGACATCATAGTAACCAGAACTGACAAAGGAAACAAGACTGTAATCATGGACCGTTCCGAATATAATGACAAAATGAACATTCTCCTTTCCGATAGATCCACTTATGTTCCCATATCCCGCGATCCCACCCCTTCACTTAAAACTAAATTCAATAAACACCTGAAATCTCTTTTAGATTCAAAATTTATAAACTATCCCAGCTATAGAAACCTTATTTCCTATAATTCCGTTGCTCCTCGCTTCTATGGACTCCCAAAAATTCATAAACCAGGTATCCCCCTCCGCCCTATCACATCGAATATCAACTCACCCTCTGTTAACCTCAGTAAATTCTTACTACCCTCTTTACAACATCTTAGTCACAACAATCCTTACGATATCCAAAATTCTTTTCTTCTCCGCGAACAATTAATATCCTTCATTATTCCGGAACATTACATCCTTGTTTCCTTTGATGTAGAAAGCTTGTTTACCAATATTCCTATGGATAAAGCCCTATGTATCATCGAAGATAACTGGTCTTCTATTGAACCCCATACCTCACTTAACTGCCCTTCATACCTAGAATCCCTCAACCTTTGTTGCAATTCTGGATACCTTACATTCAATGGACAGTTCTTTAATCAAATTTCAGGACTGGCTATGGGAAATCCTCTCGCCCCTGACCTCGCCAATATTGTCCTTAACGATTTACTAAATTTGATAATCCCTCAGTTTCCTGAGGATATTATTCTTATTAAAAAATACGTAGACGACCTCCTCCTTGTTCTTAACCCCGACAAAATTACTGACATACTTTTAGCCTTTAACTCTTACCACCCCCGCCTACATTTTACCGCTGAATCCGAAACTAACAATTCCCTTCCATTTCTTGACCTCCTCATCATTAGAAACCCTAATAACACAATATCCACTGACTGGTACACAAAAACCGACTTACTCTGGCAGACTATTAAACTTTTATTCCCAACATCCCCATCATCAAAAAATTAATGTTGCTAAAAATCTTATACACCGAAGCCTTTTCCTTTCCGATCCCCGTTTCCACGACATCAACATTAACCGCATAAAGACAATTCTCCTGGCCAATAACTTCCCTACCGTGATCATAAACAAACTTATAAATAACTACAGAAATCACTCTCAACCTCAATTAACCTCTCTTTCTACTCCATCATCATCACCAACTCCCTTATATAGATCCGTACCTTACATTCCCTCTCTTTCAGAAAAAATTAAAAAATCATTAAAATCCTTCTATCCAAACCTCAGACTTGCTTTAAAATCCCACTACAAACTCTCCAATATTTACAGCCGACTTAAAGACAGTATACCAACAGACCACCGTTCAAAAATTGTTTATAGAGTCCCTTGCGGAACTCCTAATTGCAACTCTGCCTATATTGGTGAAACCAAAAACCTTCTCAAAGATCGCATCACCCGACACAAATATAAAATTTCCTCCAAAAATTCTACCGCTTCAAAACTTTCAGAACATTCCTTAACCCTTAACCATTCCTTTGATTTTGATAAAACATCCATTCTTGCCACTGTTCCCAACCATGACAAACGACTCATTACAGAATGCATTTACATACAACTAGAACCCCTTCCTGTTAATCAAAAGACTGACAAACATAACTTGTCACTAGCTTATTCCCAAATATTAAATTTAATAAAGCATCCCTAGCTCATTTTTTAAACAACCATCTGATCATCTCTTCATAATTTTATTTTTATTTATTTATTATCAAAATTTTTTTTATTTATATATTTATTTAATTTTCGTACTCCCCTTTTTTATTTATTTATTTGTTTACCTACTAGATTACTGTTTATTTATCATTTCCTTCGACAGCTCCTTATCGTCATTCGTTATTACCTTATCATCATTCATCATTTATCATCGTCATCCGTTATTACTTAAAATCTTTTAATCTTTACCTCGTCACTATTTCTTACAATTTTATCAAATACTCATAAGTAATAACTCAAGTACTCTCAAGTAATGACTTTTGGCTATTTTTAACAATCGAATCAGTAAACATAACTTAGCTTCTTGGAATTTTCCTAACGGACATTCTAGTTCTCATATTTTCCGTTCCACGCAATGAGCGTTTTTTAAACTGGGAAACATCACTTCTGTAGGCAACGCTTGCACGTCATGTAAGTATTTTTTCTTATTGATAAGGGTCTTTTTTCATCGCCCATTTCTTTCTCCCCCTTTACATACTCATATCTTTCTCCGTTACATATCCTGACATATAATTATTAATTTAATATTACATTATTTTAAAATTTAAATTATTATTTTTTATTCATACTGTTTCTCTTTTGTAATGACTATATTATTTTTTTATATATTACCTATTCTCTTAACTATGTTTTTAATATATTACCGTCATATATCAACTCAAAATTGTTAATATTTAAAATTTTAATTGTTCACATATTTTCCCTTTATCATTTTTTTCATTTACTTAGTCTCTATTTATATATTCTCATTACAATATTATCATCTCAATTATGTCTACTTCCATACTTTATAACTATCATCTTAATTTTGTTTATTTCCATACTTTATAACTGTCACCTTATTTCCATACTTTATAATTGTCATCTTATTATCATTTTACATTTAATATTATTTATGTTCCCATAATTTATTACTGTCATATTATTATTATATACCTAACGCATTATTAAGTCTATAATTACATTGGTTGTTATCTTGTTTATTTTAGCCCTGATGAAGGCCCACATTGTAGGCCGAAACGTCGGCACATAATTAAAATAACGCTTATTTTTAATTGTGTGTTTTTTAATTTATGACCGCACCCCCAACCATCTTCCTCATCTAATTTCTCTACGGTCAACAAAACTCCATCATAATAAATAAATCAGATTACTTCTTAATAATTTATTATATTAGATATTTTTTCTTGTTTTTTTATTCGCAAGCTGCCTCGCTGCGCATTCTGTGAATGTGAGGTAGTATTTTCTCCTTCGGCAGCGTCCTGAATTTTTAGTTTAAAAGATCTCTCGGCCATCGTCTTTTAAGTCTTCTTTGGGTCTGCCCTGGTAACAGGAACAAAGAAAGAAGTTGGTTTGGGTGGGGATGTGTCGAAGAATGAAAAGTGTTATATTTCTCGTGAATGTAAGAATTTACTGTTGTGATGTTTGAGTCATTGTGTATCGTGTGATTCGAAACATAGTACATATACGTGAACAAATTTACGTAAAATTTTGGATTGATTTGTTTGTATTTTGTTTGTGTGTATATGTTTTGCAGAATCCCAAAGTTCTGCTCTGTATTTCCAGATTGGTCTCAGTAGAGTAGTGTATATTATTCGCTTGTTTCGTAAATTTAGTGG
This sequence comes from Piezodorus guildinii, assembly GCA_023052935.1. Classification (NCBI taxonomy): domain Eukaryota; kingdom Metazoa; phylum Arthropoda; class Insecta; order Hemiptera; family Pentatomidae; genus Piezodorus; species Piezodorus guildinii. The sequence goes on along the minus strand of CM041292.1, from coordinate 115,507,495 downwards.
TGATCTGTAATCCAATAGATGTGAAAGTTGTTTGTACAGGCTTGTTAATTCTTGTCGCTTTAATTTCGTATGTATGTCCCATGTTAATCTTTTATCCAGATATATTCCTAGGATCGTACTAAGGTTTTTGAAGGTACTGCATTATTGTCGATTTTCATGTACCTTTCCGCAGAGAAAAGCTCACATGGCTCGATTTGGAGGTAATTATTTTTATTTACCATCTTTGAAACCACATTTTTAGGTCAAACATATGATTTTGTAAGGAAATAGAAGCTATAGTACAATCTCAAGAAGAAAGAAGTGCTGTTTCATCAGCAAAGGTATAGTTGGTGGTGCATGGGGGCTCACAAATATCCCAAGTTTACAGAGTAGAGAAGAGGGCCCAATACAGCACCTTGTGGCACGCCAGCGTATTGAGGATAGAAGGGAATAGGAAAAATCAATAGAAATACAGAAGAACCTGTCGAGAAAGTAAGATTGGAGAAATAGAAAATAAGTAGGCAGGTACGGTTTTTATTTTCACTGTAAACCTTAGTGCCAAACATACCAAACACTTTTTCTATATCAAGACAAATTGCTGAGTATTCAATTGCAATATTCTTTTTTCTCAAAAGCAGTTAGTATCAGCTAAAGGATAGCATTGTAGTGACAAGCACGAAAGCCAAATTGGTGTTTTTGGTATAACATGACGGCTTTCAAGTTTTTATACTATTAAATATAGTCTAAAAATATATGTTATATTTCTTAGTCCTAAAAATTGTTCAATTACTGAATTTAGGCCTTATTTTGGAACATTCCAGGAATAATCCAACAGTTGTTTATATAAATCAATTATATTAAAAGATTTTACTGAAATATAATAAAGCTTATATACTTCTTATCTGTAATCGTTCATTATCGCCGTCCAAACAAAATGGTTTAGAACAATAGTCAAAGTAAATTGAGCGTCCTTGGGTGTTTGTTTATGTTATGAATTGCATTATGTAATATAAGTAGTCCTAGTATTATATTCCATTTTATTTAGCAGACATTAATTTGTTAATTTTTTTTTAACAGTTTAAAAAACTTTTTTTTTAATGCGTTCATTTATTTTTCCTATATCAAACGAATAACGAACGAGCGGATTTGATATAGAAAAACGTAAAAATCAATATTTTGTATGTTACTTTTTGGTTGAACTCAATATAGATTATTACTTGTACATTTAAGCTATTATATAATAGTAAAATAAATGTTACCATTAGATAGCGGTAGTTGTGTGCGAAATATGTGTTAGCATCCATTGTCTTGAGGTGGCCGTTGTATACCATCTTGCTGTAGTTGACAACGTTGGGATAGCGACCGGCATCACAGTCTTCGAAAAATATATAATTTACAACCTTTTTGTTTCTCAGCTAAGGTTATATGAAAAAGAATTGTATCAGATTATTTTGCAAATTTATATTGGTTTTAATAAAAATATGTCATCTTATCCTGATTTTCTATGATTAAAATAAAAACACTGCAAATTATTATACAATGGTTTATTATTTCCATATAACAATATTACGGTATAAAATGTTTATAAAGCTGTAGATAGGCAATTAAGTATTATGAAAAGCAATAAATAATTCATTAATTCACTTATGAAAAATGGTATATCACCTCACCTAATTTTAAAACGCTATATCTCTGCTAGTTCTTAACCAATTTCAATAATTCTTTTTTCTTTTTTGAATTTTTTGGTATTTTTTTATTTATTAATTAAGAGAAACGTAATCCCTCAAATGTTGAAGAGGATTAATGTTTTTTTTTTTTGGTCCATTACAAAGGTAAATTATTTAAAATATTAAACCAAAAACATTTATACTAGACTGCGTTACTATTTCCTATTTTTTTATTTTATTTCGATTTTTATTAATTTAATTCACATAACATTTCCTGATTCCAGCACATCTTACATTTTTTGTCCATCATCAATAATAACCGAGCTATCAGGGTCATCTCTTGTAAGTTGTGGCTTGGCCATATAATATTTTATTTGTTTTCTTCATCCCTCTGTTCATCGCTTTTTCTTGTACTCAAAAGTCTTTTCGATTTTTCTCTATCTTCAATAATAATCGATTTTTTATGGAATTACATCTATTATTTTTTTTCCTCGGATTCAGCAACATGCGTCACATCCCGAAACTTAGTATTTCCGAACGCCAGTGCTCCCTGTCCCTGCAGTCCTCCTCCGTCATGCCTCTGGCCGCCACCCCCTCCCTCACATTCTCTATCCACGTTTTGCGGGGTCTTCCTCGTCTTCGCCTCTTCTGCGGGGAGTACTTTATCATTTTATGTGGCCACCGCGTCCCTTCCATCCTCATGACATGTCCATACCACATGAGTCTCTTCTTTGATATCTCATTCAAGATGTTCAGCTCGGCCCCTACTTTTTTTCTTATTTCCACATTAGGGATTCTTCGCAGCCTGGATATGCCGCAGGCTCTTCTCCAAAAGTCCATCTCCAGAGCTAACAATCTTCTTTCAGCCGATTTTAGCACTGTCCATGTTTCAGCACCATATAAAGTGGTCCCCAGGAAGAAGGAATGGTAAATCTTTTTTTTCGTACGAAGCGACACCTGTCTGCTCCACAGAACACCATTCAAGACTCCTACTATTCTTCTACCATTTGCAATCTTATTTTCAATATCTTTTGTCATCTTTCCGAACTGATCCATGGTTACCCCAAGATATTTAAAGACGTTGCTCTGTGGGATCGTCCAATCCTCCACACAGATGGTTGAGACTGTTGAGTTGCATGGCATATACTCTGTTTTTTCTATACTGATCTCTAGACCCCATTCAGAGTATGCTTCATTCAACTTCCTCAGTATATATTCAAGATCAGATTCTTCTATTATAATTTGTGATATGAATATACAGATAATTTTTTTGTTTATTTTATTTTATTTTTTTACAATCGCAGTTTACTGACTCTACAACTATATACATATTTTAATCTTCAAAACAACTGAGTTGTCGGGGACGTATTTGTGGATAAAATTTTAACTTTTTATATAATAATTCGCGTTTTTTTAGTAAAAAACACTAATAAATATTTCCTTTATTTTTAATAATAACTGAGTTCTGGGTGTACATATGGGCAAGATTTAAATATTTTTCCTTTATGTCTTTCTTTTTTATTGCGTTTTGAACTCAGCAGTCGTTATTCGTAATTTAACTTAAATATAAATTTATAGTGTAGCTGGTTCGTCTTTCTTCAGTTCTTTGGTTATTTTAGAACTATATGTTCTCCTTAACACACATACCTGATAGATAAACCCATTTATCTGCATCACATAAAAAGTTCCAAATACATTCTCGCCAAACTGTCTTCAGTTTCATCCTTTATCTCTGATAATTATAATTTTTCTGAGTTTATCTCTCCAATTGTACATATTTGGTTAAATCATTATCTATTAAATTACTGAGAGTATTAATTCCTGAAACCCTACAAATTCTGCCCTTTTTTTTTTTTGTAATTATTCCAATTCCAAACAAAGTCCTAATCCATGCTACGTAACAGAACCACCTTTCCTTAGTGACTGCCGCTCAATGAGATCCTATCAAACCTTCCTAAACAATCACAAATGGACTGTTAAGAAGCCGAAACTTTTTGACCCTATCCAACCTCGTTTCCGATATGGCTTCTCCTTTACCCTATCGCATTCAGTATCTCAAGCTTAACCCCAGCCAGTTTTTATTAGCCAAGCCCTGTTCTGGAATCGCCATATAGCCCTGATTCCCCGAAACTCAAAGAATCTATTCTCTCAAATAATTTAAATGTTATCATAGTGCTATATAAAATTGATACCTTCTTCCTCGCCTCAAATTCCTGATAGGTAAGGGATAGAAGTACATAGAGCAGAAAAGTTGCGAAGATACTCATGGCAGAACTATGGTTAATATTCAGCTCATGATCTGGCATGAACAACGTGCTAATTGATGTTCTAATCGAGCTAGGAAACGACAACGTTATCGGATGAAACAATGGCATTATTTTTGTACCTGATAATCAGGAGAACATCCGTTTCGAATTACACACAGTTGAGGATAATAAGAAATATAAATTAGCGTGAGATATTCGGAAAATCTACTGTTATAAATGAGATTATATGTAAACATCAGTAAGAGAAGAGTGATGTTCCTGATTTAATAATCATTATTTATTACAAACAAGAAATTTAACTTGTAATGCATTGCAATATGCAAATGTGTCGGCAGCTGCTCAACTGGAAGAGCAATTTAATATTCAGCATCTGTTGGCTATTGTTTGCGTTGCGTTGTAGTCGGCGCGGGCTGTTAGGATTGCATAAGTTTTACTTTCACATACCTAAATATAAATATATAAATAAGGGAAAGTATTGCGATATGTGAAATTTTTGAAATTCCAGTTTTCAACGGAAATTGACGTTTTAGGTTCCCTGAGCCCAAATAACCAAGTCACCAAAAAGGTCTGTGTATGTGATTGAATTCGCTATATGAATGTAAAATATAATTGGCTTTAATTTGATGTAAGTTTCATTCTTATTGAAATAGTCTGACTGGGCTAAATGCTAATATTTAAATTGTCTTCTTCTAAAGTATCTTTAACTCTGTAGATTTAAAAAAAATTTGGCAGATCATTTTATATGGATATGAAATCATGGATGCAAGTTGCAAGTTGAATGAATTTGATAAACAACTAAAGGCGAAAAGTACGAACATATTTTTTTATGAATTTTTTGTGTACTTGAACCCAAGAATAGATAGATGTATAATATACCGTTGGGTAGCTAAAGATTTCAGAAAAAAAATAATAAATTATTTAATAAAACACATGTTTCTATTGAAATTCAAATTAAACTAATTCTTTAACAATTTATTTTTATCTCTAAATGTATTTAAAAATTCTAAAATAGATTTAAACAACGGTGGTAAGTGAAAGTCGTGTGTTGTAAGTTAGTCTTTGATGGATTTGATTTTAATAATCTGTAGCAGTAGTGGAAACTGTCGGAATGTCCAAGTTGTTATGTATAACTTCATATTTCACATAGAATAAGTGCTTCTACTATTTTAAACATTACTTTTGACCAAGAGGTGTTTTATATATAGTTTTATTTAGGTAATTGTATTTTGTGAATGTTTGACGATTTAGTAGAACCCCTTAATTCCATCCCGTATGTCTAGGTTAATTTTAGCAAAACTAAAATAACGTATTTATAATTTTAATAATCTTGAGTTAAATATCCGACCAGTGTTTCCAATTGAAGGAGTTTAGAACTTATGCTCACACACAGATTTGTATACTGTATAGCAGGAGCGGATCAACGAGAAAGGGGAAACAAATAGATAAGGAAAATATTAAAATACAACATATTAAACAGCATCAATGCTTGTCGCATTTATGTAATTTATTAGTCTATGGAGTCGGCATGCACGCCAGATCCTCCCCATACCTCCGTCTCCAAAACAAATGTTAGGTCTTCACTACAAAAATTTCCCTTGGATGGCAATTTCATTGCACTCCATTTTCGGAACTCAGAGTTATCAAATTTACTGAGAGATGAAGTAACGGGACAATGTCCCTTTCAAGCAGAGAAATAATAACTAACAACGTAATGATAGTTTGTAGTGCTGAGAATACCTTACAGCGGATTGAAGTATTTTTTTTAAATAACATAATTATGCGACTGCTGTAAGATCCTCCCCATACATTCACACATTCCTAGTCCATGAAATTCAAGGGTACAAACGGACTATATGAAAAGTGTTGTTAGAAGCTCTTTCAGCTCAAGAAGAATTTAAATTCTCGTTTAATTTTTAAACGATTTGGATTTTACTCGTTAATTGGTTTTTACGATCTTAAATGACGATAAGATAATAAGTCCGAGAGGCCTTAAATTGATTTCTTGAATTTTTTTTCTCGTTTTTAGCAGTGGCCCAAAATATCAAAATACAGTCGACAAAGAGTTTGATAATTAACTGAAGGAGAAAAAAAAAAAAAAAGGGAGAAACATTTAATATGATGATTCATGAATAAAATTGATGTTTTTGGAAACAAAACTAGTTATATAGATAGATAATATTCTGTTGAAAAGTCAAATGTTCAGAAACTAATATATATAGCATTTCCAAGTCAATTGTAACCTTTTCCAAGTCAAATGTAACTTTTTCCAAGTCAAATGTAATCTTTTCCAAGTCAAATGTAACCCTTCTTTTCCATTTCAAATGTCACCTTTTCCATTTCAAATGTTACCTTTTCCAAGTCAAATGTAATCTTTTCCAAGTCAAATGTAACCCTTCTTTTCCATTTCAAATGTCACCTTTTCCATTTCAAATGTTACCTTTTCCAAGTCAAATGTCACCTTTTTCTTCACTTCTAGCCTTAAATATTCCGTTTTATTTATTTATTTATTGAAAAATAATTAGTTTAATTAACATTATGACTTTTTTAATAATTTTGGGATATCCTATCGCTATTTTTATTTTTGTTTTTTTAGATATTTGATATCAAGTTCTGTTATTTACTAGCTAATATTTAAAAAAAATAATTATCGTCTATTTAGTTTTAAGATAGTTATTGATTTTGAGTTTGTAGAGGGGAGGGATAGTTTTTGTAAATAATTAATGTGTTTTCGGGTATTATAATTACGTTTTTCGAGCTATATTTTTTATCGCTCGCGTGCATGTTAACTCGCATTTACTTTTAATGTTTTTTATTGATATAGGGATTAATTAATGTGCTTTCGGGTGGTTATGATTACGTTTTTTGAGCTGTATCTTTTATCGCTCTCGCCTATTTTAAATAAAATTTACTATTTAAGTTTTTTATTGATACAAGAGTTGATAATTGTGCTTTCGGGTCCTATAATTACGTTTTTTGAGTTTTATTTTGTCATCGCTCCCACGCATTTATCTCGATTTACTTTTAATGTTTTTTATTAATATAGGGATTAATTAATGTGCTTTCGGGTGGTTATGATTACGTTTTTTGAGCTGTATCTTTTATCGGTCATGCGTATTTCAACTCGCATTTACTTTTAATGTTTTTAATTGATATAAGGAATAATTAATGTGTTTTTGGGTATTATAATTACGTTTTTCGAGCTGTATTTTTTATCGCTCGCGTGCAGGTTAACTCGCATTTACTTTTAATGTTTTTTATTGATATAGGGATTAATTAATGTGCTTTCGGGTGGTTATGATTACGTTTTTTGAGCTGTATCTTTTATCGCTTATGCGTATTTCAATTCGCATTTACTTTTAATATTTTTTATTGTTATAGAGGTTTGTAATTATCTTTTCGGGTCTTGTGATTACGTTTCTTAAGCTGTTTTTATTGTCGCTTGCTCTCATTTCAACTTGCATTTGCCGTGGTATTTTTTTTTTGTTTTAGGGGATTCTCATAACGTGTTTTGAATTTTATTCTTTTATGCCCTTGGGAATTTCTACATACCGTAGGTATTATGTTATAATTTGATGTAAAAATTATTTATTGTGGTTTTGCAGGATCTGATTACATTTTCGATCTGGACGTTATATCGCGATTGCGCATTCTTCTAGATCACTTTTCATTTAAGTTAAAAAGTGCATTAGCTATAAAAAAATGTCATAAACTCTATTAGTATTCCCGAAAACACTATAAACGATCCCTCTATCGAATATTTATGAAATAGGAGCAGTAACTTAAAATGAGTAAAAGCGATAACTCTTTTTTGGTTCAAATAATGTTATCAGACACCCGAAAATAGAATAAACGATTCCTCAATTAAATTATCAAATAATTGTAAGACCAAGTTAGGAAGTGGATCCTTAAAAAAAGATTTAAATGAAAAAATTTACTCAGGACGCTAGAAAAGGAACTATAACTAATCCTTTTATAAAATAATAATAATAAAAAAAAAGTTAAAAAAAACTAAACGATGAATATTCCAGCAACGTTATAATGAGAACCAAAAACAAAATAATCAATCCCAATATCAATAAAAAAATATCAAAAATAAAGGCTAGTTGAAATATGCACGAGTGATAATTAAAAACCATTTCAAACATTTTCATAACCCCGCGAAAACACAAGGATAGATCTCTATAAGAATAAAAAGATTTAAAGCAAATACAACTTGAAATACGCATGAGCAATAAAAGATACAGCTCAAAAAACGTAATCATAACCACCCGAAAGCAAAATAATTAATCCCTTTATCAATAAAAAACATTAAAAGTAAATCGAGATAAATGCGTGGGAGCGATGACAAAATAAAACTCAAAATACGTAATTATAGGACCCGAAAACACAATTATCAACTCCTGTATCAATAAAAAACTTAAAAAGTAAATTGTAGTTAAAATAAGCGCGAGCTATAAAAAATATAGCTCGAAAAACGTAATTATAATACCCGAAAACACATTAATTATTCACAAAAACTATCCCTCCCCTCTACAAACTCAAAATCAATAACTATCTTAAAACTAAATAGACGATAATTATTTTTTTTAAATATTAGCTAGTAAATAACAGAACTTGATATCAAATATCTAAAAAAACAAAAATAAAAATAGCGATAGGATATCCCAAAATTATTAAAAAAGTCATAATGTTAATTAAACTAATTATTTTTCAATAAATAAATAAATAAAACGGAATATTTAAGGCTAGAAGTGAAGAAAAAGGTGACATTTGACTTGGAAAAGGTAACATTTGAAATGGAAAAGGTGACATTTGACTTGGAAAAGGTAACATTTGAAATGGAAAAGGTGACATTTGAAATGAAAAGGGTTACATTTGACTTGGAAAAGGTTACATTTGACTTGGAAAAAGTTACATTTGACTTGGAAAAGGTTACAATTGACTTGGAAATGCTATATAACATTAACCAAAGTAATGGAGAGTAGCTACAATCGCATAAACGTAAGTGATTGTTGCAGATAACAATTTATCTAATAAATATATATATATATATATATATATATATATAATATATATATATATATATATATATATATATATATATATATATAGTGTCACGGTGTTTGTGGTTGCACTCCTCCGAAACGGCTCGACCGATTGATATGAAATTTGTTATGTATAATTGGTAAGTATGAGAATAGGTCGTGAAGTTATTTCATACACCTGGAGTGATTCGAGTGTTGCTATTCAGAAAAAGTTCACTATAATAACAACTTATTTATATGGCAGAACAAGGTTTGCCGGGTCAGCTAGTATTGCAATATTATTTAATTTAAAATAAAATTCTTCATAGACGCTCAATGCTAGCTTTTAAATTTTATTTTATGTAATATGATTATTAGTGAACTTGATATAATATTGGCTCTTGATTCTTTTTCACTTTTAACGACACCATCTACAGAAACCATATTTAATTACTACTAATAACACAAGGAATCCGGGAATTTTCTCTGAGTTGAAAAAAAAAAAAGTTACCGGTTTAGAAAGAATGACTTGGTTTTTAAGGTCTAAAATAGGATTTTTATCGTAACGAAAACGTTCGACAAATACTCCTTCATTCATTCATAAACTTCTTAATATCTGAAATATGTGCATTACGAGTACAAATCAAATCAGGCTTATTTAAGAAAACTATTTATCCATTACCTTGAGAAAATAACCATGCTAGATCTACCTACAGCCCGAATCGGCCATTCCTTAAAGGGCTATGTTGATTTGTATACAACTGTGGACTAAAAATGGGATGTTACACAAACAACTAAATAAAACACCACATAAGTTCAACATCCTCACGACCAGTTGTCTGAAACAGATTTCTTTTTAAAAATTATTATTTCATGCTTGATTAGGAAAGATTTTTTTTGTAAAAGTCATTCAATTTTGTTACCTAGGATAATGTAAGGGGTAAGGCATGGTAAGGTTTTTTGGCTGACTGCTTAGCAATTAAATGCTCTTATATAAAACAATCATCTAGCCCGACGACATTAAAATTTTGATTATAGGTGTAAAATGCTAGCTAAAAATATATATTAGGAAACATACATTAATAAACATTTATTAAGTAATGAAGGTCATATTAATTCTTCTTGAATTTTTTTTTTCTTTGGTGTTTTAAAATTTAAATATACCATCTCAAAATCAATCATAATAATTCATATTCATCCATTTTTAGTCAGTCTGCTAGTGCCCCTCAAGGTAGTATCCTAGGACCCATCCTTTACACAGTTTATACAGCTGATATCCCAACCCATCCTAACACCTTCTTTTCTACCTATGCTGATGACACTTGTGTGTTATCAGTCAATACTGATCCATCTATTGCCTCTCAAACTCTCCAATCCCACTTCACAGACCTTGAAGTATGGTGTCAGAACTGGAGAATTAAAATAAATTCCAACAAATCCAACCAAATTACCTTTACCCTTCGTCGTAAACCTATAACATCCTGCCCTACTGTCTCCTTCAATAATACTCCTCTTGTCCCGGTTGAACGGATCCGATATCTAGGACTGCACCTTGACAAACGCCTTACTTGGAACCCTCATACCAAACTGAAACGACAAGAAGCTGCACGACGTTTTCGACTACTTCAACACTTACTAGACAAACGTTCTAATCTTCCACTCAACTACAAAAGACTCATCTACATGACTATCATAAGACCTATCTGGACTTACGGAGTTGAGCTCTGGGGCTCTATTAAACCATCGAATTCTTGTATCCAATCCCTACAGTCCGAAATCCTTCGTATAATCCTCAATGCTCCTTAATTTGTCACCAACAAACTCATCCATAAAGACCTTAATGTCCCATACGTTGCTGATTTGGCCCGTACGAGGTATCAATCCTTCCATGACAAACTCCATTCCCACCCTAATCCTTTCGTTTCAATCCTTTCTTCCTCTTCAATCCCTGACAATCCTTCGAAGCGTCTGAAAAGGAGATGGCCCCGGGACCTTCTAGTTTAGAATATTTTTAGAGTGCTTCCATTGGGAATCTTCTCTACATGTGTTTCATGCCTTTCTATATTTCATTCAAATTTACTTGTATTACTTTTAATACAGTTGTAAATTCCAATAAATAAATATTTTTAATATATATATATATACCATATAGAATGAAATGATCGCATATAGAATGAAAACATAATTAAACATGTATATTTATATCATTCATGTGTATAAATTATAACTTCCAGGCATTTCAATTAATTTACATCTTCTTATTGCTGGTATTGAAAGTATGAGTGTTTTATGCTAGCCATCAGGTCTGTTTGAAATCAGTAATCTGAAACAAAGTAAAAATAACACATTAAAAAAAAACCTAGTTAATTAACAAAAATTCAATACTATGCACTTTTGCAAAGTGGTTTTATTCGTATAATGATAATTTGTGAGTTTGTACCAATTATTTTACAGTAAAAGTATAAAATTTAAAAAAAATATATGAAATTTCGAATGCACATTAAATCTAAGTTTTGATGTGATTTCATAAAAGAGATTAAATTTTTATTTATATTTAGAAATAATAGTTTAGTTGTATTTTAAAAAATCTGGGTTTGCATTCAACAATTCACACAGGTTGCACAGCGAAAGAAAAATAACAATGATAATGATAGACTTGCACTTTTGAAAATATTGGAATCGGAAACTTATCTTTACCATATTTCCCAATTATTAAAGATTTCCATATATTTCACTGGTCATAATGAATATAGATTTTTTTGTTGTTTTTAAGAAGGCAGTGAGCTGATTGCTATCGACTTTCTGAATAAAATATTGGACAAGGTTACTCTATTGTGATCAATAACGATACCTGTACAGCCAAGATTAAAAAAGTTCAAAATGCTCAATTACTCTCTTTTGAGACTCGGTAAAATAATATTTTAATGTATATATCAATAGTATTGTTTTGTTATGGAAAGCTTAAACAAAAAAAAAAAAAAATGTACTATTAAATTGAAGAAAAAATGTTATTGCACTAGAAAATTTCCTTAATATTTTATGAAAAATTCGTGTATATATTAATTAATCAAAATATTCCATTATGTTCATCAATAAAAACAAAAGACTAATTTAACAAATGACTTTTATCGTTGAATATAAAATATCCAACTATAATAATTTTACCAACCACAGTACTTAGTTTGAAAGAGGATTATAATTCGCAATACTAGCGATTTTCGCACTTGGTTAAATGTTTAGGAGTCGATTGGTTATTTTTCGGGAGCTTACCTTTTTAAAAACGAGTAATTCATTCGGTTTTCATTAGCAAATATAGAGTTTCACAAGTAAGTTAAATAATGCAAGTTTCAAGGAATGGGTAAGTGGGGAGGCTTGCATATATTACGTTAAATTTTATACAAACACTATTATTTTTTTTAAATAGGTAATTCAAGAAAAGTAATATAATATGGTTTCACCTAAGTTGCTCTAATTCTTTTCTTATCTCGAGATGTCGGCCTTTATCTCGGAAAGATCCTTCCTCATTATTTCACTGGTGTAAACTTCATCGGGCGTGTTGTTAACTTCATCTCCGTTAGTAATTTCTGCTTGCTTCGAGTATTTCTTCCCTGACTTGGAACTCACGTTTAGCCGCAGAAGTTGGTCCGCTTGTCAGAATCCAATCGGTCACCTTCCAGATTATCTTTATGTTTGTCCTTTCGGCACCTCGTGCAGACCCAGGGGATGATTTCCGTAGTGGCAGCGTCCACGATATCCTCCCCAATGTCCCAGTAGAGATCGAAGACTTCCGCACACTCCGGACATTGCAACTTAAGCAGGGTGCCAACTACAGCCTTGACTATTTTGCTCATCACCGACGGCTGAGGCAGCACTCAGCACACTGGACCTCCCTCAGGGGAACAGTGGCGCTCCTATCACGTTACATGTTCTTTTTTTAGGAAATTCAAGTTTTGTAATTCCATCCTAAATAATTAATATTTTATGTAGATTGTATGTTAAAACTACATATTTTGTTAACGACATATTTTCGCTTTCACTTACCTTTTTATAAAATATAGAGTTAGATAAAGAATTGTGATCGCAAATATTTTCGAATTCCATTTTTCACCGGATTTTTTTTTTTTACTTTATTTAAGCTACTGTGGCTAATTGGACGATTCTACAGTGGGAGTCCTAAATTTTGTCTATCCAGGTTTTATTGGGATATGGATATTCAACGAGGACCTGACGAGTACCACTACACAGGCTCGGGACCACTTTTAACGTCCCCTCGTTATGGACGGACATAATAAGCATTTTTTACTCCTAATAAAAAATCTAGGACCATCTGCGGGTTTAAACCCGTGACGTTTGGCATAGAAGGCTGTTATACTAGCCACCCAGCTATAGAAATACCGGAAATTCATGTTTTAGTCCGAAATACCGAACCCCACGAAACTGTAATTTCATATTTAAGAATAATATATGCCTGAGATGTTACAGCAAATATTCCATCAAAATCGGCGAACAAAAAGAGAAACTTTATATTGTACATTCTACACCTTTTTGTGACGTTTTCAAAATCACCTGAAACGAATTCAATTCAACATGCTATATCGACGTAGATTAAAATTTTATGAGTTTTGTATCATGTAGGTTTCATTCTGATTGAAATAATCTCACAGGTCGTATAGACCGAGTTTTTAAATCTTCTTACTCTGAAGTATCTTTACATATTTAGATTCCAAAATATTAATTAGCATTGATAAAAACGGCAAAATATATAATTAAATAAATTTCATAACAAACTAAATAAAAAAATAAATTTAAAAAAGTCGAAAATATTGATTTTTCTGAATATAAGAATACTTATATGGTACTATACTATACTACGAATGTATATAATATGCCGTTGGAAAGCTGAGCATTTCAGAAAAAAAATGTTATATTATACATAAAGTAGTATAAGGTAATGTAAAGTGACTTTTTACTTTCACTTACTATATATAGTAAGGGGAAGTATTGCGATCGTGAAAATTTTCGAATTCCAGTTTTCAACGGAAATACACGTTTTAGGGTCCCCTGAGTCCAAATAACCAAGTCCCGCAAAAAGGTCTGTGTGTGTGTGTTGGTTAACTCCCGGGCGGAAACAGTAAGTCCTATGAAACTGAAATTTCATATTTAAGACAACTATACGCCCGAGACGTGACAACACTTTTTTCATCAAAATGAGCTTACCAGAAGAGGCACTTCATACCATGTATTTTGCACCTTTTTTCGATTTTCTCAAAAACAGTTCCGACGATTTTGATTAAACTCGCTATATCGATGTAAAATTTAATGGGCTTTAATATCATGTAGGTTTGATTTGGATAAAAATGGTCTGATAGGGCTTAAATGCCGATATTTTAAATTTTCTTCCCCTAAAGTACCTTTAATTTTGTAGATTCAATAATAATAACTAAATTATCTTATTAACGCTGAAGAAAAAAAGGTAAATATATAAATTGAATAAATTCGATACACAACTAAAGGAGAAAACAGAAAAATACTTTTTTAATGCAATTTTTCGTTTTTGAACATAAGAGCAGTATATATATCAATACATGTATGATATACCGTTGGAAAGCTAAAAAAAATATCATCTCATACACAAGCTTTTAGAAGTTGATAGAGAGTGATGAGAAGAAGATAAAACTAACTGATTATTTTAGATAATAATATAATAGATTTTTTTAATGAAACACATGTCTCTATAGAAATTCATTTTGATTAATTCCTTAATAGTTTCACGTATTTTTATCTCTAACTGTATTTGAAAATTCTTTCATTGATTTTAAAAATCGAGGTGATTGAAAGTCGTGTGTTGTCCGCACCAGATTTTTTTCAGCTCCAGCTGTAGTTAATAGTTCTTAACTTGATATTAACAACCTAGGTAATAGAAACTCGCGTGTTGCCAACACCAGTTTTTTTTTTTTTGTTGTTTTTTTTACTTTCAACCTTAACTGTCATTTGTTAATTATATTATTTACAAGCAATGAATGAATGACAATTACTACAGGACTATATCAATGAGCAACTTAATCTACGAATATATTTAGAGGATTTTAAACTAAATTCCACGATAGTAGTAGGGGTATCACATTAATCAGGTTTTAAGAATGAGTCACTTTTGTGATATTCAGTTCCAAGTAAAATATAAAAGAAAGCCAAATTTAGAATGGACTTTTGCCAAATTACAAACATATCCAATAACTGATTTTAGGATTTCTCAATTCAACAATTCAAATATTATAACTGTGCATAGGCTCTGGACAGTCAGAAATGTTCTATTTTAATACCTATCTAAAACTCGAAAAGAAAACAATAAAAAAAACTTGAAATAAAAAAAACTTTCGCAAAACAATTCTTCTTCCCAAATAGCTTTATGAATAAATATAACGTTATCCTAAGGAGGAAGTCTGCGGCAGAAGAGCCACAGTATTGTAAAGTATTAAGGATCAAATGTCCACCTTCTCAGTGATTGCCATAGTAATTAAATGACAAACCTGTTACAATGATTGATCTGTGAATTGTTTTAATTGGAAATTCAAAAAACATTACAACCAACGTCCAAATTTCAATGAAATGTTAGTCTCTTATGTGATTGAAATAAAAATAAAATAAAAAAGGTAATAAATAGTATCATGGTATGCGTAGCAGTCAAACGTACAGTGCAGTACATAACAGCCTTCATTGGAGAAACGAGGACAAGAGCTTCTCCTTTCATGAACGACACAAATTATCACTCGAAGAAAGCTATCTAGAGACGAATTGTGCCCCTCATTGTCAGGGGTTAACTGTAGCATGGTGGTTACCATAACAGCCTCCTGTGCCCAAGGTTCTAGGTTCAAACCCGCAGGAAGCCCAAGGATTTTTAAATGGGAGTAAAAAGTCCTTAGTTATGCCGTCCTTCGGATGGGACGTTAAAGGTGGTCCCGAGCCTGTGCGATGTCAGGTGCTCATTAAAGATCCCTATCCTAATTAAACCATATCTTAATTAAACCATCGATGATGTAGCATCGATTAGCCGCAGCAGCATAAAGGGACGTTAAATAAAATAAACTTATCTTATTGTCAGATTTATGCAATTGTCAACCACAGATTTATAATACCTACTAATTCTTCACCCTGAAATAAAAATCGCTGAATGATCTTAACGTCCCATTTCTATTCTATGAATCTATACTAATATTATAAAGCTGAAGAGTTTATTAGTTTGTTTGAACGCGCTAATCTTAGAAACTAAAGGTTCGAATTGAAAAATTCTTTTTGTCTTAGATAGTCCATTTATCGAGGAAGGCTTAAGGCTATATAACATGATGCTGCGACCAATAGGAGTGAAGAATCAGTGAAAAATGTGGTAATACAGAGAAAATTAACCTCGCATCCCAATTTAAATCCCCAAAATAATTCAATTTCCAGTTAAGTTATCTTTTGCCGTAACAATTAATAAATCACAGGGGCAAACATTTAAACAAGAATGAATCGATTTACGTCAAGACTGCATTTCACACGGCCAACTATGTGTCGCATTGTCAAGATCGGGTTGCGGAGAAAATTAGTATGTTCTTTTGCCACAATAAAATAAAACTAAAACTATCATTTACGCAGCATTACATTTAAAATATATTATTTTAAAAACTTCTTAATCGCGATCAGAATAACAGTAACTGACGTAGACGAAGTCGTGGGTAACAGCTAGAATATAAAGCAATAATAAATATAAATATAAAACAATCTTAAAGAAACATCACCCTCAAATACATAGGGTAAATGTTCAAAAAACATTCCTTCTAAAAATCTCAATTACTCGTCAAATGCATCCAGAAATTTAAATTTACCTCAATAAACTTGTAAAGATACGTTAAAGATAAATTAGTAAAATGTAGCTTATCGCGGCCATGACGAATTCCTCATGCGAATTTATGTTCCCTACATAAATTATGAACAAATGAGGGAGTCATGAACATGCAACCATCCGTTCGCGATCTTTATTAGGCCATCACATCAACATAGTAATGCTTAATTGAAATTAATAACTTTTTTGAAATATAAAATTAACTTTTTTTGTATCGGATTAGTTTATTTATAGTAACCAAATATTCAAAGACGAACCGACAATACTGTCATAATATTTAATCACCACTGCTTTTAAGTTCAGCACAACAGCGCACAAAATTAAAATCTGAATATAGAAATCGGTTCCACGTTAAAAAATAATAAGGTCTACGTTTAAGCTTTTTTCCGTACGGCCAACAGTCTGGCCATAATACTGCAATGTCTAATAATTTGGTGTTTCGCCCCGAGTGCGTCGCGGGCAATAGTCTGTCTTGTCGAGCGGCGCTTACCACCGGTTTTTATTTCCATATTGATATTATTTACAAAGGCAAAAATAAAAACATTACACATGCCTTTTGAGTTATACTTACTGGCAGAAATCTAAGGTTAAAAATCTGGTGCGGGCAACACACGACTTTCACTTAACCCGATTAAAGAATTTTCATGTACAGTCAGAGATAAAAATGAGTAAAACCACTGAAGAATTAATTAAAACACACACACAGACCTTTTTGCGGGACTTGGTTATTTGGACTCAGGGGACCCTAAAACGTGTATTTCCGTTGAAAACTGGAATTCGAAAATTTTCACGATCGCAATACTTCCCTTACTTATATAAGTGATGTAATAATTAAATTAAATTTTAAAGAAACATGTGTTTCATAAAAATCTATTTTTTAATTATCTAAAAAATCAGTTAGTTTTATGTCATTCATCACTCTCTATGAACCTTAAAGCTGTGTATGAGTCCCGAGCCTAATATTTTTTCTAAAATCTTTAGCTTTCCAACGGTATATCATACATGTATATTACTGTTTCTTATGTTTCAAAAACAAAAAATTGCATAAAAAATATATTTCTTCAGTTTTCTCCTTTAGTTGGGTATCGAATTCATTCAATTTATATATTTGCCTGGTTTTTATCAGTCGTAACAAATATATTAGTTATTTTTATAGAATCAACAAAATTATAGGTACTTTAGAGAAAGAAAATTTAAATATCGGCATTTAAGCCCTGTCCAGACCATTTTAATCCAAATAAAACCTAAATGATATAAGGCCCGTTCAATTTTACATCGATATCGTCGGAAACTGATTTTGGAGAAAATCGAAAAAAGGTACAAAATGCAGGTATAAAGTGGCTCTTCTGGTAAGCTGATTTTGATGAAAAAAGTTTTGTCACGTCTCGGGCGTATATTTGTGTTAATTATGAAATTTCAGTTTCATAGAACTTACTGTTTCCGCCCGAGAGTTACCACACACACACACACAGAGACCTTTTTGCGGGACTTGGTTATTTGGACTCAGGGGACCCTAAAACGTGTATTTCCGTTGAAAACTGGAATTCGAAAATTTTCACGATCGCAATACTTTCCCTTACTATATATAGTAAGTGAAAGTAAAAAAATAATACAAATTGCAAAACATACAATCACTAGACTGTTGGCAAACGTACAACCCGTTTACAAGTCTGAACAGGTAATAATCAATAAAATGCAGCATAAATTCCAGCGCCGCCCAAAAGCAGATATTAAAAATCGGCGCTGGCGTGAACGTGTTTAAACGCTGTATCTATTATTCTATCGACTTCTAAGGTTCTAGTATTGTTTCTAGAATTTAACGTCTATCGAACATAACAGTCGATAAAAATAAAATAGCAATGACATAAATTCGACGTACAGCGGTTTTTTTATTCGTTATATCAGTTCTAAGTAACATGACTTCAATTTTGAGGGCGAGTTATTTATTTTTCTTGGTTCATCCTTTATTAAAAATAAACAATAAAACCGTAAATCATTTTTATACAATTGTAATTAGTCTGATGTTATCATGAGATAATCATAAATAATAATTTTAAAAAACATATAAAAGAATTATATTATATATTCTGTGGACCCCTCCAACTCACTGCCGCAGCTTCAAGCTTCATAATCCTAATCAGTTTGTCCAGTCCACACCTCAATCCACACCTGAATATCTCGTCCATTTTCCCATGTATCTTCTTTGGAAATTTCTGTATATAAATGACAATATATATATACATAGAGAGAGAGAGAGAGAGAGAGAGTTTGATTAGTTCTCGACTGTTGATAATATAAGTAATCTACTAGTCTTAGGGTTCAGTCAATAAATAAGCAATTTTATTTGGCTGCGTTTCGAGAATTTATTGTTCTCATATTCACGTCTTAACAGTGAAGAAAAAACAATAAACATGGGAATACATTTTATTTATAAACAAAAAAAATTTGTAAACAATAATTAATAGATAATGTTACTGTAAAGAGACATAAAATAATGCTTTAAAAAATTAACAGATATGATATAGTTACAGAGATATTTCAATTATAATTTACGTTAAAGAGATTTTCTTAAATTTACTCACAATTTGAGACAAAATAGTGTCTTACATATAAATGTGTGTAAACTATAAACTTTGAAAGAACTCTGAACTAGGAACTGTTCAGAAAGAGGTGGAAAGGGATTTCACCTCACCTTCCCCTTCTTGCGTGGCATTCGGGCTAGAAATAGTTGAATTTAGATATGTAGACTTTATTATTTTTTTTTTTTATTGTTACAAACCTTAAAATGAATATAAATAATGTTAATAGGCTAGTGAAAAATATGAATGTCACATAATAATTAATTGCTTGCGATGATTAGCTCCAAAACGAATATTTGAGCCAACTGCCAGAAGATGGTATCACCGGAGGCCGTCATTGCCAGATCACACGTGAGCTCCTCCAAACCTGATCCGATATTAGCGATAGCACGCTCACTTTCGGTCAGTACCATGTCATCTGGCTTCCGTCCAACCTTGTTCGCCGCTCTTTACTTCTCTCTCATCTTCGGTCTCTTTCCAATGAAGCGGCTTCATGGGATGAAGTATGTATTTTCGAAGAAGATCTACTGCTACCAGATATTTTTAGGAATATTGACATCAGGCATAGGCTTTTTTGTCGCATCCACGTTGATAAAAGACTTGACGCTGTCAATGGCTCTCCTAATGGATCTGTTTGTATTCGTCTTCTATTCTATGACTTGGATGATTATATTGATACAAAATTACTTATTGAGAAATTCTTTGCCACTTATTATTTCAGAATTAGATGAGATCGACAGCCGGTTAACAAAGACCTCTTACAATAGCTTCTTCAATGCAAGTCTAATATTGATCACTTTCTTGAATTCCGTGTCCAAACTGATCGACTTCTCTTACAAAACCTTCTCTTGGGACTACACCTTCGCCGGTATCCTCTATTTCATTTCCACGAACGCGCCTGTAGTGGTCGCAGGGCAGTACTCTGTTCTCCTATATATCATTGGTAGGCAACTTGAAACGGTCACCGATCAGTTGAAAAGTGCTAATGGTAATCCTCAAATCCGTCAGGCAGTAGACACTCACTACGCTCTCTGTAACATAGCAGGAAAAGTGAATCATGCTTATGACATTTTCCTTTTACATCTAATCTCCCTCTCCTTTGTAGTGATTGTATTGAAAATGTATATCATCATTAACTGTATTGTCAGACCTGACCTTTATGCTGACTTGGTAGCCCTGGTCATCACTGCTTTAGATGTCCTTGTCAATGGTAGTGTTATCGTTTTGATTGTTACATCAGCGATGAAAGCAGCTAATAATGTAAGTTCTATTCTATACAATATCTGCGTTATTGAATGAGAGCAATGTCTCGGATAGCTTAGCTCTTTCTGAGCAAATTTTCAATATTTGCAATAATTTTATCCTGTATTCGTATTTCACGCATACAACTCCACATAAAATAATATAATATAAAATAAAGAACGAAAAAGAAATTAAAACTAAGAATTCTTCACAAGTCGGAACTTAAGTATTCTGAGCTTCCTATACAATCTGGTCGTGTATTCATTTCATGAAATAAGCCCCATTTTTTTCTAATAGGTCTTGTTGTTCAAATACACAACTAATAGGCATGAAATATGTTGGGTATGTAAATTCTAATTTATATATATATATATATATATATATATATATATATATATATATATATATATATATATATATATATATATATATATACATACATATATATATATAATATATATATATATATATATATATATATATATATATATATATATATAATATAATATATATATAGATATATAGATATATATATATATATATATATATATATATATATATATATATATATATATATATATATACATACATATATATATATACATACATATATATATATATATATATATATATATATATATATATATATATATATATATATATATATATATATATATATATATATATATATATATAGATAGATAGATAGATAACTGTTTTTTATTTCTTTAAGCATATTTCAACAACAAAACAAATATTACAATATTTAAAAAACATTTGTAGAACTATGGTCTTTTAGACCGTCAGTCCGGAGCCGATCTGTAAAATTTTACAAATTATATAATAGTAAAAACACAGGTCACTCACTAATTCTATTCAACTTTTAACCATATTAACTCATAAATAAAACAGTTAAAAAAATAACAATAAATATTACACAAAAGAATTTTTTTTAAATTATAATTAAATTCTTTAATAAGGCTATACCTATAAGGCCATGCTATTTTTAAAAAATTATATACAGACAACAAGTTATCATCATAGAGACATTTTATCACATCGTCAACTTTTGGAGAACTCTTTCCAAAACAATTTTCTAATTTCAGACAGAATCGGAAATACAGCCAGGAAATGAAATGTATTTTCTGTTTCTCTATTATCGCACAAAGAACACAACACACTACTATTTGAATAAAATATGTTATAGTTGAGATAAAGAAGTTCACATCTAACTTTGAGTACCCATTTTAACCCATAAAAGTTTATTTCAATATCATCAAGGTAATGCGTTCCATAACCATAATTTAAGTTTTTATACAGATACATTTTTTCCGAAACCGAAGACTTTTGTATATATTTTAATCTAAAAATTTCTATTATATTATTCCTGAATTCCTGTAGGATTAAGTCCCATTTGTTTTTATTATCAGCTTTAATGTCTATGTCAATATTATGTTTCCAGTTATTTCTCTTAAATCTTTTATGCAGTATACCTTTTGCTTAACAACTTCCTTATTTAATTATAAATAACTAGCTGTGTCACGCAGCTTCGCTCGCGAATATTGCATTTCGTATTAATTTATGTGCGTTTATGGTGAGATTGGCTATAATAAATATCAACCATCAGCTACTCTTTGTTATCAATTAAAGCCCGATCTTGACTTCTTCCTGTCAAATTTACAATAGCAAACCAGTAGAAGTGGTTATACCTATAATCACTTAATATGTAAAAATAATCGTCACAAACTATTTAAAAAAAATAAATAACAATTGAATATATTTTCATAGGAACCTACACTCGAAACAGATATGAAACGCAATATCCTTAAAAGGGTCGGTCATGAGAGAAAAAAACAACCTTAGTTATGCCCTACTTCAAAGGGGACGTAAAATGGTGGTCCCAAGCCTTTGCGATTCCATGAACTCGTTAAAGATCTCTACCCTAACTAAACTTGGAGAGGAAAAAATTAGTCATCATACGATTAGCCATAGTAGTATACTTAAAAGTGACTTTAAGTACTCCCCAGTAGCCTCATCTCTCTTCGGACCAAATATTTTAGTACCTTATTTTCTAAAACCTTTAGCCGTTGTCCGTCCTTCAAAGTAAGCGGCCACGTTTCACCGTCGGAAGAATAACAGTTTTATAAATTCTAACCGTTAAGTTTTTAGACAGAAGCTAAGTAATTTCGCAACTGAATTATAACACGCATTTCCCGCGTTTAATCTATTCCTACGTGTTTAAATGAAAAATATAAATTAACGGGAAATTGAATTATTTAAAAATAAAAGGTAAATCATTTGGAATCATTGGGAAGCGAGGTTTTTTTTTCTCCCAAATTTTCCCCGTTTTTTCCCCAGATTTTCGACTGATTCTTCTGTCCTATTGGTCATAGCGTGATGTTATATAGCCTATAACCTTCCTCGATAAATGGACTATACAACACAAAAAGAATTTTTCAATTAGAACCAGCAGTTTCTGAGATTAGCGCGTTTAAACAAACAAACAAACAAACAAACTCTTTAGCTTTATAATATTAGTATAGATTTAAATAATAGTTAAAAAAAATAACGAAATATACAAACAATCTTTCTTTGATCAAAAAAATAAAATACGATGCATACATAATAAAAAAAAAAGAAAAAGAAAGTGATTTAAAGGTCGGGTGGGTGTTAAGAGTTACGGTTATGTGAAGGAATAAAGTTTCACACGGAAGAGGATCGGATAATGAAAGATCTGTCGAAAGCTGTGGCTCCGTGGGGCATAATATACAAATCAGAAGGCCGCTTACGAGTGTTGCGGAAATGAATAGAGGATTTGAAAAGTACGAGGTCTATGATGTGTGATGGACGGCGGGATCGCATGCTTGGTAAAGGAATGATTTCAAGTATGCCTACAACGGGAAGGGAGGATAAAGCCACTTTAACTCTTCCTAGAATAAAATAAATTTAACAAGACGTAGGAGAAGGTTGAGAGAGCGAAGTTAACTCATTTTTTATGTAACTCGAGTTATCTAGTTTTTCACGACCGCCACAGATTTTATACATTGAATCAGGAGCTTGAAAAAATGTTGATGCTAGGTTAGTTTCTTTCTTTGGGGTTTACTAACTTAACTCAACAAACATAATTGAGGCAGACCAGAAGAGTTGCCTAATAGGTTACCAACCTATTCTAGCCAGAACATGAAAGGCAGGATACATTAAGTGTGTCCACCCAGAAATATATTCCTTGCATGTATGGTCTAACTTAGTATTTTACAAAAGCAATATGCACAAGTTGGGATTGTAAGACAAGTTAGGGGAAACAACAAAGTAAGTCATTGTTTTTTCTTCACCATGGATCAGGCTGAAATGGTGTATTCTTCCTGGACAATTTTTACTGAAAATAATTGTCTTTGGTTCAAATGCGTAGCTTAACCTTCAAGAGCTAATATATTTTGTATATATATATATATATATATATATATATATATATATATATATATATATATATAAATTTTTTTTTTCGTTTTGTTTTTCATAAAGCACTGAAGGGAATCTCTTTCCATTCTGATCCATTGGGAAAAAAAATGTGACTTGCATGTTTTGTTTTGTTTTATTATCCATTACATCAGATCATAGACCAGTGAAATATCACTGATTCTGTGATAATAACCACTAAAATATAAGTGCTTAAAATGACTTAAAGTTAGTACTCATACCTAAAATAAATATATGATAACTGTATTTTTTAATTAATTACACAATATTTGTCGTAACCTTTATTAAAAATAATAATTGATTGTTTGGTTTATGATTTATTTATTATCAACGAATAGGCCAAGAAAAAAAATGAACCCCCTTCCCTCAGAAAAGTAATGATTTCACGATTCATGATTTGTATAATCCTACTACTGAATAACAAATCATGAAGTAAATTATTTAACAACTAGAAGGTAAAATTCATTGACCATTTTACCACTGTCAAAGGCATGCTTCGAAATATTCTAGGATGACAGTAACTAATAATTTATGAATAAAATTGGAGGCTGATGTCTACTTCACCACTATTTTATTGAAAAAAAATATTCGCACTACGTTTCGGCTAACAATGCCATCTTCTGGTGCAGTGGAACAACTTAGATCTAAAAGTACAAAATATTGTCAAGTTACAAATAATCGTCTTACAATTTGTCATGAAACCATACAACTATGTTAGATTGTATGATAAAAGGATAAAAAAATATATATATACACATATACATACATACATTCATACATACACGCACTCTATATATATATATACATATACCCATATACACACACATACACACACACACACACAACATGTTTATATATACAGTCAAAATAAATTAATAATTTATGAGATTAACGTTAACAATCTTAAAATTTTATCATAACAATTTAAAACTATAACTGAACATGACAAAAACCTGAACAATGAAACACATTCCAATATAAAAAACTATATATAAATAGACTCAGTTGATGTACCATGTTCATCATTGCACAAATCCAATTAAAATGATTAAAATTTAATTAATAATTATGAAACCTATAACTGATAAATACAAAAATGCACCCTTACTTAGTGTGGGTAGCTGCTTCCTAGTCAAAACCACATGACCAAATCAGATGTCCATGAAGGGGAGGGGGAGGAGAAGGGTACTACTATAAAAATGGCTAATCATTTAAAAATTAAATCAAATTTAAAAGAGAAAGAAAGAAAAAAAAAAAGAAAATTTTTTTTTTTTAAAAACCTGATGAATGAAAGGTATGTTTTATGCAACTACTATTATTATATATTTAGTTTGTGGATGATGTTGGTATATGCATTACATAATGTTTGGGTGTCTTGTTGAAAATTACATACCTGTTTGATGTTTTTAGTGATGTGAATGGCCTCTAATATTCTTCTTTTTTTATTATTGTTTTCTATTTCTAAAATTTCTGGGTTGTTGAAGTCAAATTGGTGCTTATATTCTGTGCTATGCGTTGATAAGCCAGTGGCTTTATTATATTTTTTGATGGTGGATTTGCAGTTACTGATATGTTGAGAGATTCTGCTGTTTAGATTTTGTTTAGTTTGTCCAATGTAAATTAAATTTTTATTGTCGATTCTGTTGCAGTCGGAACACTTTATTTTATATATGACGTTAGTTTTTTTGAGTTTGTCTATTTTGTCTTTTTTATTTGTGTAAATAAGAGCTAATTTATTGATCGGTTTTTTTGCAAATTTAATATCTATTATGTCATATTTTTTAAAAGTTTGTATCAGTTGGTCAGTTAAATTATGTATATTTGTTATTGAATAATATTTAGGTCTATTGGTGTTATTACAATCTGTGTCCCTATCTAAAATATTAGCTGGATTATTACTATTGTTGATATTCAGAACGGTCGGTTGAAAATAATGTGTGATGAGTTTTCTATTGTTATTATGTAATTGAATTATAGGTTTGTTAACTGTATTGTTACTGTAATTATTATGAGTATTAATACTATTATTAAGGTCAGAGAAATCTATTGCTTTATGGTTTAAACCCTTATGCCATAATTTATGTATTAGTTTTATTGGATAAAAATTTTCTAATAGCATGTTATAAATTCTGTCTTTTGTTGTCTCTAAATAATTCGAACTTGTTAAGGTGATTGCACGGTATATTAAATTGTATGCAGTATTAACTATTTGATGTTTGCTGTGGTTACTGTAAAAATTTAAAATTCTATTACTGGTGATTTCCTTCTTAGTCCATTCTGTGGTTATTCTGTTGTTATTACTATGTACATCAATATCTAAGAATCTTAAGTGGTGATCTATTTCTGCTTCGTATGTGAATTTAAGGTTGGTTATCGAATTGAGGATATCTAAAAAAACCTTTATGTCATAATGATCAATCAACGTCAAAATGTCATCAATATATTTGACGATGATGGGTAGGGGTTTATTATATTGTGCTACTGCATTATCTAAAGTTTTATTCATGATAATTCCTGCTAGATTAACGCTCATGGAACCGCCCATAGGAATACCCTTTATCATTCTGTAATATTCTCCTTTATATGAAAAATAACAATTTTCGCAACAAATTTTAATGCCTTCAATATAAGTTTTTTTATTCTTTATAACTGTGTGAGGTTCAATGTGTTCCCAATTTAAGTCTATGATTTTAATAATGTCTTGTATTTTTACATTGGAAAATAAATTTTCAACATCATAACTGACTAATGTTAAATTATCATGAACAAAATGCACTTTTTCAATGATATTCTTAGCTTCTAAGGAATTCTTAACGTCATATCTATTCAAACTATTTAAATAGTTGAGTGTTGGATTTAAATATTTAGACAATCTCTCTGTGATGGAACCTGTATTGTCAACTATGGGTCTAAGTGGATGACCAGCTTTATGAGTCTTAACTAAACCATGAATTCTAGGATTGATATAGTTCGGGTTAATAAGTTTTATTTTATTCTCTTTCTTAATAAAGCCTTCCTTAATTAATTTATTAACATAATTCTCAACTATTTTGTATGTGGATTTGGCTGGATCATGTCTGACCTTCCTATATGTGTTTTTATCTTCAAGTAATAGTTTGAGCTTAATATCATAATCCTCCTCCTCCATGATTACTGTTTTTTTAGTTTTATCTGTTTTAAGTACAATTAAATTCTTATTGTTTTTAAAAAACAATTTTGTAGCTATTAAGTCTTTATTAATTTGTTGATGTAATTTTTCTTTCAGGAAATATAATGACTTATTATTATATTTATCAATGTTTTTCATCTTACGGTTATTATCTATGTAATTACTTATATTTTTGTTCACCTCATTTCTAATACATGCCTTGTGGTTGTCAGATATTAATATGTCATTAATAATAACTTCTGTATCAGCTATTATATTTATTATTTCTTTGTTTATGTTGGATGGTATGGTATTAAAATTGCATCCTAGTGAAAGTATATTCTTAATGTTATTAGGAATTGTTGTGCTGGTTAATATGTCTAACCTGTTACTTTCATGTAATCTATTATATTTATCTAGCAAGGTATTCTCATTGTGAGTGCTGTGATCAATGTGTGTGTCAATTAAGTTGCTTGAATTAAAAGAGAGTGTCTGTGGTTTATTTTTAAAATAATAAGGTTTGTTCAGTTTAGGTTTATATTTCCTGTTAGTTTTAGTGTTAATTTTATCCATGTTAAATTCTAACATTTTAACTACAACATCATCTATTCTACTCTTGATGAGCAATACTATCTCTTTATTATTGATTTTTTTGAAAATATTTTCCATATTATTAATCAACAGGTGTATATACCAATGAGTCTGTTTAATTTCCAATGTTAATATGAACTTGGCTATTGAAATTATTTTGTTTCTATCTTTAAATCTGCAAGAGTTTAAGAATTTGGTGTTGAATAAATTTTCAATGGGCATAATGGCTTTGATGATGTGAATAGGTATTGTATCCTTTAAATTCTTAAATGAACATAAGTACCTCAACTTTATCCTGCCTCTAACAATTTTGTCAGAAATATTCATTATACTGCTAATGTCTCTACTTTGTACTTCACTTAAACCATTGATGAACTTCTTAAAATTGTTCCACAATTCTTCGCTTCTACCAGTCAGCCTGTTACTGGTCATTATATCTAAGGTGTAGATTCTTTTAGGTGAAGGTCAAATTTTTTATAAATAAAATTGGAGGCTGATGTCTACTTCACCACTATTTTATTGAAAAAAAATATTCGCACTACGTTTCGGCTAACCATGCCATCTTCTGGTGCAGTGGAACAACTTAGATCTAAAAGTACAAAATATTGTCAAGTTACAAATAATCGTCTTACAATTTGTCATGAAACCATACAACTATGTTAGATTGTATGATAAAAGGATAAAAAAATATATATATACACATATACATACATACATTCATACATACACGCACTCTATATATATATACATATACCCATATACACACACATACACACACACACACACACAACATGTTTATATATACAGTCAAAATAAATTAATAATTTATGAGATTAACGTTAACAATCTTAAAATTTTATCATAACAATTTAAAACTATAACTGAACATGACAAAACCTGAACAATGAAACACATTCCAATATAAAAACTATATATAAATAGACTCAGTTGATGTACCATGTTCATCATTGCACAAATCCAATTAAAATGATTAAAATTTAATTAATAATTATGAAACCTATAACTGATAAATACAAAAATTGTAAGACGATTATTTGTAACTTGACAATATTTTGTACTTTTAGATCTAAGTTGTTCCACTGCACCAGAAGATGGCATTGTTAGCCGAAACGTAGTGCGAATATTTTTTTTCAATAAAATAGTGGTGAAGTAGACATCAGCCTCCAATTTTATTTATAAAAAATTTGACCTTCACCTAAAAGACTCTACACCTTAGTAATAATTTATGTATATAATATTTTCTACTTGTATGTAAATAACAGAATATATAATTAAACAACTCATGCTTCCTACCATAATTGTTTCATCCTAGTAAATAAACATCATTTCTATGTTTATGATCTAAAAATCTCTATGTTGTTTTAGATTATTTAGCACTACTATTTATTTATAATTATATTTTACAATACCATTTTGGTTACAATCTCCAACCTATCTTTTCATCAGCTATAAAATATGAACTCCATCTTTGTTGGAAAATTACATAAAAATTAAGCAGCTATATATAGATAAGAACTTTATTCTGGAACAAGATTCCTTAAGAATAACGGTTCTGTGTAAGCCGAGAAGAAGCAGTTGTGATTATGTTATATCATTATTAATGCATTAAAATAAAAATATTTAATGATACTAAAAAATAATGATAATATTATTAAAATAATTAAAACTGAAGAATTTCCAAATAATACTTTCTTCTTTAAGTCTTCAATGACCAAAAACCATTTTAATTATTTCTTTTGGCATTTTTTTCAATATTGTTCAACTGTGCTGCATTGATGTTGGCTTAGTTTTTTAGGAAAGAAATCTCATAAAGTATATTAATGGAAAATAATTTGAATAACATGTTTACAATACTTTTATTATTTTTGTCCTTCTATCTTCTTTCTATTTTATATATATTTAGCTTGTAAAAATATTAACCAGTTTATTTAGTGACTGAAGGACTAATCCTCAAAATTGAGTTTTATTAATATTTAAACAATATAGAATGAAATTTTAAATAAAAATCTATATATTTTTAGGCAGAAAGTTTTAATGCAGAACTCTTCAAGAATCTAATGAACTGCAGTAGCGAGATTTCGAAAGATGTAAATTTATTTATTTTATTTTACCAAACCACAATTATTGAGTATTTTTAAAGTAAACAATATACACCCAAGCAAAAATTATAGAATACTAATTTGTTTTCAGAACACATTGACAACATATTTGAATATGAAACATCGAATAAAACAAACAGCTTATCAGTTTTTTTCACTTGATTATCGCCTTCTCACTTCAGTAAGCTTTTACTTTCAAATCCTATGATTGAATGGTATTAATACATGCATAAATCAAAAGCAATGTAGTAATAAAATGAAATAATAATCTGTTTTGTGTTTCAGATGGCTGCGGGTATTACAACTTATGTTATACTGCTAGTACAGTTTACTTTGCTGTAATTATTCCAGCACAAGGGCAATTTTATCGCTGATAACATATTATGTTGGCATTACAAATATTTTTTTGTTTTTGTTTTTAATCATCATCATCATCATAATCGTTTCCTCTTCTACCGCTGTTCGGTGTGAGGAGGATGCCTGTACAGTTCCATGGGCTTCCGTATCCTATCTCTCTGTGTCTTTCTCTCTATTTTTCGGAGATACCTCATTTCCATGGCCTGGATTTGGCTCCTATGTTTTGAGGTAAGAGTCCACATTCTGAGGAGTACGATAGGATATTTGATGTTTTTAATATATCAAAAAATACGTATTAAATCTTACATTAAGTATTCTCGATAAATTAAGGGTAAATTTGTAAAAACTATTCTTAGAAAGGAGGAAAGTGAAATTTGTCTAAACCCCAGATTTTTAATTTGTTTAATTTATTTTTTATAATAAACTGCATTAATATACATTAGAAATTATTAAGTTTTGGTTTATTATTTTCAATATTAAACCTTTGTAATCAACCAAAAAAAAAAATTACCCCCATCAAATTTTTTTTTTCACTGTAGAGAAATTTAAGTAAGGGATTTTCAAAAATAACTAAACAAAAGATTTTAATTGCTTGATTTTTTTTATTTAACACAATAGTTTTTGGAAACAATTTATACCATTTATAATGTCCTCTCTTGGCCAGAATCTCTGGGTACCTATTAATTACTGTTAATAATGCTGTCACTAGGTTCTTGAGAAACTTCACTCCATAGATGTTGCAAAAATGTTAAAGGCCAACTAACTGTGATAGTAATTAAAAAGCCTTCACTGCAACTCATCCCACTTTTGATCAATATAATTAAGGTCTGTAGACAAGGTCCCTTAACATCTTTTAAGTAGCAATGATTTTAAGTCCCCTCTTGTTCACTGTCCCAGAATTTCCTATCAGGAGTACATTCAACGGATTGGAGAGAAGAAAGGCAAAACACTCCAAGAAATGAAACGGCTTAGTAGGAACCGAGAGGCATGGCTGCATTGGATAGAGGCTCCTCGATGCTAGTTATGGCACAAAGATAAAGTCAAAGAAGAAACAGCAATGATAGTATAGACTATTAGACATAAACTCCAAGAGGCAGTAAACCACTGAAATTGATTATGTTGAAATAATGCAGAAAAAAATAACCAAAATAATGTTTGTGACAAAATTGGAAGGAAAAAGGACACAGAAACACTTAAGAAGGTAGCATCATAGAGTGTCTTTGAGGAGAGGCGTGGAGTGGAGGAGGCTCTGACAGCTGGTCCAGGATAGGAAGTGCTTGGATCAGGCTCTACAAGCAGGATCCTCTACACTGAGCCAGGGTAAGGGAGGTTACGATTAAGGAGAAGAAGAAGCTCTTTCCTAAACATATCATGGTAAACAAGATCTTACTATAGTAATATATATATATATATATTTAGTGTATTAATATATTTTAGTGTTAAAGACAATACATTTTTTATTTCAATTTATTTTTTACATTACATCTTTATCCATCTCCCCAAAGGATCAAGATAAACATGGAAATACTTGTTGTAATAAGAAATCACTATTAATTGATTTCCCAGCCACTGCAACAAATATTTTTGAACTTTCGCTCATTTTTTTTTTATTCTAATACTGACAAAGGCGAGGATTATATTACAAAGTCCAGCCAATATGTAACCAACGCCACAGAAAATCAAACTCGCATCATGACTTCCCGTCATTTCTCTTAAAATCTCTGTAACAAATATTTTCAACTTTAAAAGCCGTCAGTCAAAAATAATTTATATATTAAACAATACATATGAAAATGGAAAATTTCTAATTTAAAAATTTACTGTATGAGTGAAAACTCCAAATCTGTCCAAACTAATACCTTACTATATTTTCTGATATCTAAGAATCAGGATTTAGAAATGTTCTTCATAGAATTAGAATAGGATGTAATGTTTGCTAAAAAAAGTGGGCAACGAGGGCATGAATTATTAAATTTTGTTCAAAATTGAAACTAGTGATTAGGGATATTTGTCATAATCACATTAACGGATTCAAAACAAACAAGGACACAAAGTCGTTGCATGATTCCCGTGATGCCTTAACTCCAATACTTTTTTTTATCCGCTGTTTACATTGGTAGCAAGCATATACTCCAGGACCTTGACAACTGGGGGAGAGTGGGGGAGACCAAATGGCGGTTCTGGTCAAGACATTGATTGAGTATTTAAGGAGTATCTTCATGATATAACAGCTATTATTCTTAAGAATTGCTGAATCTACCCCATCGAGCTTTACGGATCCCCCGAATTCCCTCGGCAACACGATCTAACAAATACCGTGGTGGGCACAAGTAAGTAGCATTTGCCAATCCTTCTGAAGGTGAAAAAGAAGAATCAGCATGGGAATTCTTATGAAGATAATTTAGTCACTGTAGGACTAGAAAATTGTTTAGAGTTAAATGGATTGATCAAAAGAAATTCCACAGTGAATTTTGATGAAATTTCGTCTGAATCTTGTATTAATAGAAGTGCCAAATATAAAAATCAAATAGGTAAGATTAAATACAATGTAATGAAAGACCAGAATCGGTAAATTTTAATGAAAATTAATATTTAATAGTTTGTAATATAAATTTAATAGAGCCACTCAAATTGGACTTTGATACTTCATATTTCTCAAAACATTTTTATTTATACCATTATCTGTATCATATTATATTAGCTAAAGAATGCAATAAAATATTCTTTGATGAAATATAATAGTTACCTGCCATTGGCATGCCTACAAAAGAAGCTAAGCCTTGAAAGAAGAACAACACACCCGTACAGCTGGTCAACTTGTTGATGCCCAAAAGATCAATAATAATCAAACTTCTTAAGGTGATTACTGTAGCTGAAACGTAATAAATAAAACCTACAAATAATAATAAATAAACTTTCTTAATAACAACAGAAATTAACTGGAATACACCTAGGTTTCTAACTGATGAGTGAAAGATGATGGGTCTATGGTTGAGGTGGAGTAATGGGTGACAGGTGAGGGAGTTGAGGAGATGTTTGAAACCAATGAGGATGGCTATAGTTTTATCGACATTAAGCTTTAGACCATTCTTGATGGCCCGTAAATTGATGCTTCTTGTAATTTTTGGACCATCCCAGGTATTTCAGTGGGATGGAAGGAAAGGTAAATTTGAGGGAGATCACCATACAGGTGATATTTAGAGTGATGTATAGAATTTGTAAAATCATTGACATAAATATACAACAATAGACAACAGAGATACAAACTCAAAAAGAAAAGAGCAACTTTTTTTTTTTTTTCATGCAACATTAGTGTTTTTGAACATAAGAACATTAATATATACGTTTAATATATCGTTCGAAAGCTGATGATTTTAGAAAAAATATTATCTTATACCGAAAATTGTAAAAGTTAATACAGAGGGATGAAAAGCGGATAAAACTAACTGCTTGTAGTAGATAATAATATAATATATTAAACTTAAAATCCGAACACCGTTATCATTAAATATATTTTTCCATAGGTTGCACATTAACACACCTGATTATTATAGATATGATTATAGCAACCAATTCTGAAATTTAGATCTTCAATAAAATGGGATTACCATGACTATTGTCTACCTGTTTATGTCAACGTCGCTTTATGCTTCTGTGGCTAATCAGACTATGCTCCAGTGGGAGTCCTAAATTTTTTCTAGGATAATTTGGATAACGTTCTTTAACGAGTACATGACATCGCAAAGGCTCAGGTCCACTATTTTACGTTCTCTCCTAAGAAAGGCACAACAATGGATTTTTTACCACCTTTAAAATATCTTAAGGCCGTTTGCCGGGTCTGAAGTTCAGATCTTGGGCATAGAAGACTGTTATAATAGCAACTCTACCACGGTTGTACCTCACTATCATCTTCCTCCCTTTACAAGGTCATGAATGATAAATCATTTTCTTCAGCCCTTCTTTTTATACTGTCGTTCGCGTCGGATGCAAGTGAATTTTGTCTACCTCGACGATTTCCAGTACCATGATTCTGTCTTTGTCGAATTTCCTCTATTTTACTGCTGACATGTTATCATTATGGAATATGAATACCACTCTACTTACTGCTCTCTCCTTGTTAACAACCAAATACAGGGGAGTGTAGTCTTGTATCTTCACTTCCCCTTTTTCCTTCTTAGTATTAATGATACTAAGTAAATCGAATCAATTCATTTTGATTTCATCATCCTTTACACTCAAACCCCGTACGTTCCGTATTGCTAGTTGTAAAACCTTTCTTCCATACCTTGTCATATTTTTAAAAATAATCCAGCTTTTTCCTAACTTTGTTTGTAATTAGAGTTATTTAGGAAGGGTGGAGAGTCAGATGTGGGGCTGCGCTCTGCAGTTGGGCGCGAGTTGTACGTGAGGTTGGGTCGGTATAGTGAATTGTGCACTGTTCGTGCAGTGCACCCAACTCGAGAAACTAAAAGATCCTAAATCCCTACTAGCTTTTCACTCCCACTAGCCCCTGCGGTTCATTTATAACTTTTTGGATTAAATTGCACGTTTCGTGTTTTAACTGCAATACACATTGAAAATTTTATTTCCTCATTTCTTGAAGCTATAAACTTCAAAGAAATATTAGTAATGAAGCTTTCGTTGAGCAAACTTTTATGGCTGATTATGTTGCACTTAATGAATTCCATTACTTTGAAATTCTTAAATTGATTCAAACTTGTTTCTCTTTCTTTAAATACGTGAAAGGCTGTCTGTCAAACCCGAGCCGATAACCTATTTATCTTATACTTGCGTGCTACAGTCCATGTCTGCAGGATAAAGAAAGAATACATTGCAATCACCCTTTCCTATAAAAAAAGTGCTCAGAAAAGACCAAAATTTTACGCATTTTGAAGTTGTTTATTAATTTTAAATAATTATTTACTATGAGAACAAATATGGTAAACAAATTTATTATGTTTTATGTTCGAGACACGTAATAAGGTAGTGTTTAAAAATAAAATCGTCCTTAAAGGGATGAGTATAATCGGTTAAACCTGAAAAGCAACCGAAATAACCGTTTTCGAATACTTCAAATAAAACCATGCATCACCTAAAACATTATCGTAAAGTGCAGTCAGTGTCCATTAATGGGTGTCAGTATCCCTTCCCAAACTGGAGGGCCAGTGGCTATTGGCGGTACTATGACCGGATGAATGAAGCCCTAAATAAATGAAGGAGAGGATGGTTAGAAGTGGACAGGATCTTAGCAGCAAGGATAAGGTCAAGTTGTTGCCTTCGTAATGCAAGTGGAGATTCACCAGCTTTAAATCACAAGCTAATAGAATGGCTGGAACGGAAAGCACCAATAGCTATTCGAAGACCGGTATTTTGTATAGGTTCGAGTAGTTTTACTTTCACTTACTACATATAGTAAGGGGAAGTATTGCGATCGTGAAAATTTTCGAATTCCAGTTTTCAACGGAAATACACGTTTTAGGGTCCCCTGAGTCCAAATAACCAAGTCCCGAAAAAAGGTCTGTGTGTGTGTGTGTGTCTGTGTGTGGTAACTCCCGGGCGGAAATGGTAAGTCCTATGAAACTGAAATTTCATATTTAAGACATCTATACGCCCGAGACGTGACAACACTTTTTTCATCAAAATGAGCCTACCAGAAGAGGCACTTTATACAATACATTTTGCACCTTTTTTCGATTTTCTCAAAAACGGTTTCGACGATTTTGATTAAACTCGCTATATCGATGTAAAATTTAATGGGCTTTAATATCATGTAGGTTTTATTTAGATAAAAATGGTCTGACAGGGCTTAAATGCCGATATTTTAAATTTGCTTCCCCTAAAGTACCTTTAATTTTGTAGATTCAATAATAATAACTAGATTATCTTGTTAACGCTAATGAAAAACTGGTAAATATATAAATTGAATAAATTCGATACCCAACTAAAGGAGAAAACAGAAAAAATATTTTTTTAATGCAATTTTTCGTTTTTGAACATAAGAGCAGTAATATACATGTATGATATACCGTTGGAAAGCTAAAGATTTTAGAAATATTATCATCTCATACACAAGCTTTTAAAAGTTAATAGAGAGTGATGAAATGAACATAACACTAACTGATTATTTTAGATAATAATATAATAGATTTTTGAATCAAACACATATTTCTATAGAAATTTAATTTAATTAATTCCTTAATAATTTCACGTATTTTTATCTCTAACTGTATATGAAAATTCTTTCATTGATTTTAAAAATGGAGGTAAGTGAAAGTCGTGTGTTGCCCGCACCAGATTTTTAGAGTTCGAGTTGAGGCAGAGTTAAAAGCACTGCAACCATAATCTAATTTTGGCCTCTAAAAGAGTCCTAAACAAGAGTTACCATGCTTTTACGATCAGCACCCCAACTTTTATTACTAACCATCTTGAAGAGATTGAGAGAACGGAGGCAATTAGCTTTTAATTGTTTCAAATGTGGAGACCAGCTAAGTGTGTGATCGAAGGTCACACCCAGGTATTTGACGTATTATTGGAAAGAGTGAGTGGTTGGTTAGCTATCTTTGGGGATGGTTGTGAATTCGGTTGTCTTTTGCTGAAAAGTATCGCAACAGTCTTTTGGGGTGATATGGTAAAACCGTTGTCATTAAGCCAGCCACTGACGTTATCTAATGCCGATTGTATTTTGTCTTGTAAATCTGGCACCTGTTTCCCTGCAGTATAAAGTATAAGATCGTCCGCGTAAAGCATACTCTTGACCGGCAAGTTGACTACTCTTAACATCTCATTAAAACAGATACAAAAGAGTGTTGCACTTTTTCTTCATTTTCTTGCTCATATTCCCGAGAAAACACATCTCCAAGTCTAACCATGAAACTTCTATCTGTGAAAAAATTTAGAGATGAAAGCAAGGATATGCCCATTAATTCCCATCCTAACCAAAGTATCGGCGATGAGCCTTCTCCAAGTCCTGTCAAATGCATTTTCGATGTCAATAAAAACAGCCAACAGTTTTTCTTTTTGTTCGAAGGCACCTAATATGTCGCATTCCAGGCGAACCAGGTTGTCTCTCGTTCTTCTTCCTTTCCGAAAACCACTCTGCCAT
The DNA here is from genome assembly GCA_023052935.1 of Piezodorus guildinii. NCBI lineage: Eukaryota > Metazoa > Arthropoda > Insecta > Hemiptera > Pentatomidae > Piezodorus > Piezodorus guildinii. The sequence goes on along the minus strand of CM041292.1, from coordinate 115,470,063 downwards.
ACTAGAAGAACATTTTTCGCTTTTAGAAACCACATCAAACGATTGCTTATCAGTTTCTCCAAGAGTTTACATATAGAAGAGGTGAGAGATAGGGCGATAGCTATTAACGTTCATCGGGTCTTTATCTTTCTTGAGTATAGGAATCGTAATTACTTTTTTCCATACATTTGGAAAACGTACGGATAAAAATAGAGTATTTAAAACCTGTAGGATTACTGATTTATTATAAGAACTGAGATGTTTAATCATACCAATAAATATCTGATCTGGACCGGGCGAGGAATCTTTTCTGGAGTTCAAAGAAATTCTGTTATTGAAAAGGAGGGATTTAGGGGATCTGATGGATCATATAGAATGTTAAGAGGGATGGATTCAGTAGATTGCTTATACTAAGAAAGTGAGCCGAGAAATTAGCGGTGGAATAGAAGTGGTCAGCTAAAGTTACAGGATCAGTTTCAGGCCGCGGTTTTTCAGACACGTTATTTGGGGTGAAAATCCATATTCCATAATTTTTCGAACTGTTTCCCATAAAACGGCACTTGGAGTGTTACAACTGACTTTACTAAGAAAATTTTTTATTCTTTTTAAAGATATATCTAGCGCCGGAGAAAGTTTCTCAAAGCTTTCCGCCTAGCTTTTATGGCTTTGGCGCATTCTTCGTTCCACCAGGGTACAGGAGGGCGAGAGCCATGATGTGCACTGTCGTTTGTGGATGTGTGTGGAATAGCAATATGTGCCGCGGTAAGCAGTCTGGTATTAACATTTGAAATAAGTCTGTCAGGGTCAGTTTCGAATAAGTCAATGTCAGTAAGTTGTGCTTTCTCTTGGTACAGAGCCCAATCTGCCTTTTTAGTCAGCCCTTTGTTGGGTCTCCTAAGAGTAGGACCTTTATTGAGAGTTTGATGATTATGGGGAAATGATCGCTACGTGTGTATCATCTAATGTGTACCATTGAGTTGTTGCTTGTAACTGAGGGCTGGTAATTGTAAGATCGATAGCAGAGAGTTTGCCGGATCGGGTGCAGAGGTGTTTAAATAGATATGGTTATTTATGGTGTTCAAATGACAATTATCTAGGAAGGTTTCTACCAATTTACCCCTTTCGTCAAAGCTGTCACTACACCCATAATAAACTGTGCGCGTTGAAATCTCCAGCTAAGATCACTGGCGATGGTGACGACTTGTAACTGAGAGTTATTATTAATATCAGAAAAGGGAGCACCGCCTTTGGTGAATATACACACTCCTCCGCAAGGAATTTTTCCACCCAAGTAATCCTTTCTTCTTATCGCCCATCCCCGAAATTCTATTTGTCTGGTAGGTTTCAGGTGGGTTTTCTGAATGCAGGCGACAGAGTAATTATAGTGCCCCAATAAGTATTAAACCGATGAATTAAACCATTGATATTCCATTGGAGTATATTCATGTAATACAAAAACAAATATCTACATCCTCCAACAATGTTAGAAGAAGGCAGTAGAAAGAGAAACAACTGACTGATAAATCTAAGTATATGAGAAGTGAGATAAAGAAAAGGTGGTTGACGCCGAAAATTGTTGCAAAATAGAGAGGTCTATTACATTGATGCGGATAAGTGTAGAAAGAATAATAATGAAATGGGAAAAGAATGTGAGGCAATGTATAAATATTATTAAATATAAACATAGTTAAGAAAGAAGAGGATTCTGATGATAAAGTGTTCGGAGGAGCATTAGTGAAACTAAACACACAAACATACATATAAATATATTCAAATACAATCACATTCGCATACTTATATGTACATATATAAATCCAGAGGCACACACATACATACATATACACAAATAGACACATACGCGCACACACATAAATATACATACACACACATAAATATAAATGTATATATTTTTCCCCCATTTCAATTTTAAGATTTCTTACGGGTATTGTAAGATTTATGTTTTGCCATGCTAACGTTATCATTCTTCGAGGAGAGTACTTTGGTCATCTTTAGTGGAAATTTGTGAAACAGGACTATTTGTTTTTAAGTTAATGTCTAACTTCGACATTGTGGATTTAGTAGCAGACTTGAGAAGGGAATCAACGGGTTCCTCAGCACTATTGTTAGTTTTAGTTTCAGTTGTGCGCCTTGTTATCGGCGGAGATATAACTAACTCCTCCTGACAATCTGCGGCGTTTATTTTGGATAATGTAGTTTCCATTGACTATTTTTTTTCAACAGTACATCGACAATCATAGCTAATTTGGATATTTAATCGACGAGTTGGGAGATGGTGTTCGCTGAGGAGGCAGGAGGGTACGAGTTCAGGGCGGAGGGAGCCACGGTGAGTGGTGGAGCCGTGGAGGAAGTCCTGGTAGGGGTCGCCATTATCACTTCAACATGAGACCATTGGCCAGCTGGAGGATCCTCTCTAAGTATAGCTAGTTCAGTCTGGCGAAAAGAAAGTTTCTCTTGAGTTTGGAGTTTTACGATTTTTTTCTCCCGTAGATAGAATGGACATTTAGAATAAAAGGCAGGATGTCTCCCATTACAATTGGAGGATTAACACAGCTATCTGAGGTGTGTGAATTGTCTCCACATTTTCCACAATTTGCAATTTTACAAAATTTACCAGTATGTCTATATTTATAACATGAGAAACATAAAAGAGGTTTTGGTTCATAGGGTCTGATTTTGATGACCATAAAGTCCAAAAAAAGTCGATCGGGGAGATCGCTACGTTCAAAGGTAAGTATAATTAGTGGGGTGGGAGCAGGAGCTCTATTTACTTTTTTTAAAATTCTTTTAACCTTCACTACTCCAAAATGTTCAAGTTGGGAAACTATTTCATCCTCGGAACAATTTATTAGCTCTGGAACATAAACAACTCCCCGACAGATATTTAGTGACTTGTGCAATTCAAAATGTATTGGTATGTTCTGAAACGAATGGATATTTCCTAAATTGATAAAATCGTTTTCATTATTAACAGGTAATAGTACAGTACCATTTTTTTAAATTTTCATTTTATATTGACAAGCGAGGCATAACTTTTGATAAATCGGCTTATATTGAAAGGAATAAAGTCCTTAAAAGTTTTTTTGTTCCGCATTATCACCCATACGCATCACTGCGTACTTTTTACAATATTTTCCCTTAACATTGAAAATTGAGTCCTATATATCAGGCAGTTTAGGGCCTAAGGCCGTAGTCATTTCAAACAAAAACAAAAAAACAGAAAAATAAATTAAATAACAGTAAATAAATGGGTACTCCCTGAAGTCACCAAGGGACTTCTTGCTTCAGCATATACGGAAATCACATAATTAAAATTAAAAAAAAACAACAACAAACAAACAATAAACCAGTAAGACTAAATATGAACAAGTATAATTAAATTATAAACGAACTTAAAAGGAATACGAAAAGAGCTACTACACTGTACCAGAAAGCTCTACAACAATCGGCCTATTGTTCTCTCGGATCAAACAAACAAACCGCGATGTGCACTCTCCGAAGGCTAGAAGAGAACGAACGAGTTCACAGTTTATTAAAGGCTTTAGAGGATGGCAGATGCTTATACCATCCGCAAATTGATAGTGTATGACACAATTTATTATTAACATTTTAATTATAATTGTGAATAATGTATTGACGAAATTAAATATTCACGAAACCGCGGTTAACCCTATTATTCATATCAAAATTTTGTGGTGCTAATGATTAACAACCAGTAGCTTATTTAAATCTTTCAACATTTTGATGTACCTATGCATTTCTATCTTCTATATTCTATCTGCATCTATAGACAAACATAAAATATCAATCCTTGTCCTCTTCGATTTCTCAAAAGCCTTCCATATGGTGAACCATGAAATCCTTCTCTTCAAAATCAGAAATTTCCCAGTATTCGAAAGTGTTATAAACTGGTTTATTTATTTCCTATCTCATCAATCCCAATCTGTGATAATCCCAAATAAACCTCCTTCCTCGCCTATTCCTTTATCTCATGGAGTTCCTCAGTGGTCAGCACTTTCAGCTATCCTGTTGAGTTTGATATCGAATACGTTTAATTTATATATTTACCAGTTTTTCAATAATGCTAAAAAGATAATATTGTATTTTTGTTTCTACTAAATTAAAGGTTCCTTTAATAATAATAATAATAGGCTTAGCGAACCCGAAGGTTCGATGCCGATACCACCAAATTCCGCCTACACAGAATCGTCCAATGCTCACCATTCAAGCCCAAGCTCCCGAGATCAGCCTTAACGCAATCCTCCCATCTCCGCTTCGGCCTACCTTTCGGACGCCTACCAGTCAGTTCAGCGAATACCAACTTTCTCGGAATCCGTTCCTCACTAAGCCCAACAACTTTACGCGCCCATTTGAGTCTCCGCGATGCTATCAACTCAATTATATTCACAGGGTACAAACTCCGCAATTCCGCGTTGTGCAACCTTCTAAACTCCCCAGTGGCCTCATCTCTCTTCGGACCAAATATTTTACGCAGTACCTTATTCTCGAAAACCTTAAGCCGTTGTTCATCCTTTAAAGTAAGCGGCCACGTTTCACATCCGTAAAGAACCGTTGGAAGAATAATAGTTTTATAAATTCTAATCTTTAAGTTTTTAGATAGAAGCCGCGATCTAAGTAACTTAGCAACTGAATAATAACACGCATTTCCCACCTTTAACCGGGACTTTATTTCTTCCTGGATTTCATTTTTTCTAGTTATAATTGAACCTAAATACTTGAATTTCTCTACGTGTTCAAAAGTATGACCTGATACATCAGTCTAGTAACTACTAGTACCGACCATCCCCACATCCGCCACCCGTGGGACGCTCCCCATACGCGGTAATGAGATCCGCGCGAGGAAAGGTTCCTTTAGATAAGGAAAATTTAAAATATCGGAAATATCCGGTTGGCCGATTTTGATAAAAAAGATGGAATGTCTCAGGCGTTTAGTTGTTTCAAACTTGAAATCGCAGTTTTGTGCGACTTTTCGTGATCGTGCTAGACTTACCACACACATACACATATTTTCACGCGACTTGGTTAATTGGAATCAAGAGACCTAAAAACGTGTATTTTCATTGAAAAATTAATACGAACATTTTAACGATACCAATACTTTACAAATACAATATATTTCAAAAATGGGTAAGTAAAAATAAAACCTGAAATTTGATGCATAATTCGAGTAAGTCGTTTCATTATAACCCGAAAAAATGGGAATTGCAATAAAACACAGGCTCAAGTTATAGGTTCATGTTGAGGTATCTGAATTCACAAACAGTTATTCAATACCCAAAGACCTTAAGGCACTTTGGAGTGAAAAAAAGGAGATGTAAACATAGCTAATAAAGACATACTAAAAATAAAAAGAATCTTCACATACAGCAACTACTCCATTTTTTCAGATTACTTTTTTCCTCCCATTTTCATTCAAAGAAGTTATGTAAAATATTTTATTTATTCCTGTTTTACTGACAAACGACTCTAGGTATAATGTCACTTCCTTACATGTAAGAAAACCTGCCATAAAGCACATTCCTATCTGATAGCCCACCGAATGGCTAAGCGTTAAACAACAAAGAACAGTCCCTCCTGACAAAGTAACGAATATCGTGGCCGCCAGGGCGCTCAATTTATGGAAGAAATACAGAACAAAGCCAATGGAGAGCCGGGCACAGAAGGATCCAATTCCCATCATCCTTGTTGTTTGAGCAGCATCTTGATAATCCATATAAGGAGCGTTGTATTCTGAAACATACAAATATTAATGTGTGTGTTCATGATTCATAATTATTTACTGTAATATATTAAATATATATTTGTACAAGACATAAACATGCATTTGTATGAAAGGGTGGCTGAAAATCTTTTAAAAAATACGGTAACAAGCTTTCAAACATGACCCAAAGTGAATCATATTCTATAAAATAAATTCTATTAGGAGTTATTACTATGTAGATTTAAGAAAAAAATCATGATACATCACTAGATTTGGGATATCTGGACTCCGGAAAATATGCCTAGAGAATCAAATGTTAAGCCAAGCTTATGAAAGAATGGAATGCAAGAACAATCTGGAATAGTGCTTCGGTAGACTGTCCATAAAGTTTTCTATATTTCAATTTGCCGAAGGTTGATGATATGGGCTGAGAGTTTTCGGTATCGCCAGAGTATAAGACAAGAGAATCCATAATGGGTTTAATTTATTAAATGAGACTGGAAAAGAGTTACGAACACAACGTTAGCCTGCACCACTTTTTATAGACTTCAAGCAGGCAAATGATTCAGTAGAAAGGGAAACGCTTTCAAGAGTATCAGATTGCAAGGAATTCCAATAACGTTGGTGAGATTAGTTGAAATGACTTGGAATGAGTGAGTCCCTGAAGGTAAGAGTTAGCGGGACCCTCTCTTTGTCTGTACCGGCTCACCCAACCTATATTATGCACCTTACGCGCACTTTCAGGAACGTGAAAAGAGATTGAAGCAGCAACTTCTAGGGTTTGAGAATAGGAAAAAAATAAAGATATAAAAGGACATAATAACAAAATTAATGGTTATAATTTCACGAGGTGCAGTCCAGAGATAATCATTAAAATAGTGGCAGGTAGCAGGGACCCTTTTGTATTGACCTGTGTTCTCAAAACCAAACATAATATAAATAGGACAGGATGGAAAGAAATGGGAGTGATTGACAGATTTTGACTAAGTAGAGCGTGATGATTTTGAAGCTTTGGGAGAGGAATATCCTTATAAAGATCTTTGACAAGGTAAACAATCACGTCTAATGGAGAATGTGACCTTCGTCAAGAAAGGAAGACTGCGGTGGCTAGAATATCTGCAAAGAATGTCGGATAAAAGACAAAGAAAGAAGATTAATTTTGGGAAGGCAGAAAGGAACTGAGGAGTTCACCGAAGTTGAAGTGATTGGAACACGTGGAGAGATAACAAAGGCGAAGTGAACCTAAAGTTCGACTGGATTAACTGCATAGAGTGTTATTGTTATTATCTTTCAGTTAAATAGTAGATTTTAAAAGAGAAACTCATTGGTAAAACCAATATGGCTATTCCTTTTTTCAGAGATTAAGCAACTATATTTTTTTTCAGACACATGGAAGGAGTATCAGGAATAGCTACGAAATATTGTATTTGAAAGTTTATATAAGCATAATTATATTAAAGCTTATGAACGAATAGGCTTAGGTTGTTGAGGAATTTATAATTAAAGAACGCAAATCTGATTAGCGCTAAACTGCAACAAATAAAGAATTGAGGATATTTTTTTTTGTGAGATAATAGGGAGCAATAAGGATTTTAAAAGGTTCCTTTGCCGTTATTTAAGATAACAAAATTTCACTCTCACAGGAGTACAATATTTTTTTTTTTTTTTGTTCCTAATAAACTAAATGCATGCCTGAAAGGTTAGATGAGAAAATATGCTAAAATGTGTGTGGTGACTAGTTCGTTCATGAAATCTGCCACCATAACCACTGCAAAGACCTATTTTCAACAACTGGGAAATGAACAAAACCTTGGTTACACTCTAGCGATTAGAGATGGCTGGGTGTTTGATACATTTGCTATAGCTGTCAAACGGTATTGGTTTCAAAGAGAATTAGCTGGCACTAGATTTTGCTAAAAGGGGTATAGCAAAGAATCTGGGCGGCTACCGGAGACAACAAACTAAGGATAGTTGTCACGTTCATTCGCAGAAAAAAAAATGGATATCAAAATAAAAAGTCGTGCTGGTCTTAATATATTATATTATAAAGGGTATAATATATTATGAGCTACTAAAACCTGGCGAAACCGTTAACACTGATCGCTACCAACAACACATGATCGATGGAATACGAATTGAATCGAGCAATACGTGAAAAATAACCGGAATTGCAAAAAGGCAACATAAAGTCATTTTGCTTCATGATAATGGGCCCTCACACACAGCAAAATGGGTCACGGATACAATTAAGGCGTTCAATTGGGAAATACTAGCGCATGCGGCTTTTTCTCTAGACTTGACTCCGTCTGATTACCATCTATTAGCATCATTGGGACATGCACTCGCCGAACAACACTTCGATTCCTATGAAAATGTACGAAAATGGCTCCACAACTGGTTCTCTTCAAATTAAGAATTGTTTTTTTGGCGTTGCATTCATAACCTGCCGAAGAGGTGGGGAAAATTTATAATTCCAATGGGACTATTTTGAATAAAACATATTTTTTTATAATTTTCAGATAACAGACGTGCAATTTTTACAAAAAATCCTGTTTCATAATTATATTTATATTTATCAGTATATTTTTTTGAATATGAAGTAATCTTAGTAAAGAAATAACTTTTAAGAATTAAATAAGAATAAAAAATGAATATTTCGATTTTAACAAGAGAATACAACTTCGTACAACATCCTTCCAATCAAGAGTGTATAAATGCAAGGATCTTGCCAACCAAGGATATAAAAATATTTCACCAATGGGTTTATGTTTAAAATTATTATCAACTAGATGCCTAATTTATAAAAAAAAATTATAATTTGGTTTTTACCTACTTTTGATCACGAGGAATGGTATGTATCTGACAACATATATTAAAAGTGATGCTAATAACAGCAGTAAAAAGATTGGTGAGAGAAGCAGAGACCAGTCCAACATTTCAGTGACAGCTCTCGTAAAGGCTTCTGGTATGGTACAATGGCAATGCACTTCTTGTTCAACATCTCTCGTAGTCGGCAACTTGGACATTGTCAGGGGGAAGGCGCCCTCGTCCTATTTTCAGTTATATCCTTGTTTTTTTTAGTAAGTCAACAAAAGTCAGGTATTGTAAATTACATTTTAATTTTTAAACTTTTTTACGTATGATAAATCTTACAATTAGATTAGTATGGGTGTGTATGTATGCATATATATATAGTTTTTTTTGTGTGTTTTTTTAATCAGCGAAGAAAATGTAGAACTAAAAGAAATATATAAAGATAATCAAGTATAAAAAGAAATTTCATCGGAAATGTTTCACTAACCATTTGAAAAATAATAAATAAATAATTAATTGACAAACATTAAAACATATGTATTGAGGATTCTGAGGGTTCTAAATTCATTATTGAGTAATTAATATATTAATCAAGTAAATATTAATAAGCCTTTGTCGGCAAAATTTCAAAAGGCACTTACCTACTTCCCTTGGGTCCCCGCTCCATACCCCGCGAAACTTCCTAGACCCCAGGGGCACTTCCCATATCAGCCCCGCATTCCTTTGTCCGAAAGCAGAACGAAAATTTCTAAAAAGATTATCTTTGAAATTAAGAGGGAGTGATGGGATAAGGGTACGATTTTAGAATCAGGGAAGGTCAGTCGATTTCCATCTACAATAAGCCGAGAATCGTATAGGAGGGACAGAAGAAGCAGAGATTCCAGAGAGGTCCGTCGAGGGGTTTGAGAGCCTAGAAAGGACGCCTCAGGCAATTTCCACCTCTGCCAATCTAATAAGTGTCCGAAGGTAACTTTTTATTATATGGTTTGGAAGGTCCACTATAAAAAATCCCTCAGTATTCTCAGGCATAGTTCTAGGCATTGTTTAAATAGATTTCATAAGTGTAAATTAATTTTAAATAATAATGTAATTCATTGAAACCTGATTATTTTAATCTTTTCCTGCATGCCACCTACTTGGATCGGTAAATACGATACTTTTGGAAAAGAACTCCGATGGTTCCAAAAGTATAGTATATGAATACATTAATTAATACTGTTTTAAAGGAACCACTGCCTTAGAAAAGCAGCCGGTCAAAAACATAGCAGTATACATACTTTGAGTGTCTGAGGATGATTAGGAAGGGGAAGCTTCCAGTTCATCACTCAGCCTATATTTTTATTAATACAAATATGGAGCGCGCACCAAACGACTTTCACTTACCTCCATTGTTAAAATAAATTTAAGAACATTTAAATACAATTAGAGATGAAAAAGGTTGAAATATAATAGGCAGAATTTTAAATAAAAAAACTAGTTAAGTTTATTTGTTTGCTATTTTAAAGCGAGATAACGGATAACGAAAAATTTAATTTTCCCATATAATGAAAACTTCACTGCTATGTAGTATGTATTCAAAAACTACAATAATTAGAACGGTTTCTATTTTATTTGGTTTATTACTAATTTATTTTTCAAATGGACTATTTAAATTACATTTTAAAAGTTAAATTAAGTTTCCATAGGAATCTCATTTATTTTACTGTGAAACACCCGTTTTTATAAAATAGTATTAATTTTTTTTAATAATTTATTTATTGAAATTTACAACTGTATATTTTCATACAACAAGTAAATATGCTACAATTATCAAACACTGAAGATAACCTGCCCATTGGCAGCACTCTAGTAGTGAATCTAAACAAGAAGGTCTCGAGGCCATCTTCTTTTGAGACGCCTCGGCGGATTGTCAGGAACAAGAGTTTGATGGTTTAGTGGAGCCCCCAACCCTAACCCCGTAAGTCCAGATAGGCCTTATGACTGTTATGTAAATGAGTCTTTTGTAGTTAAGTGAAAGGTTAGAGCGTCTGTCAAGTAAATATTTGTTTGTTTATTTATTTAACGTCACTATATGCTACTATGGCTAATCCGACGATGCTACAGTGGGAGTCCTAAATTTTGCCTATCCAGGTTTTATTAGGATAGGGTCTTTAACGAGGCTCGGGATCACCTTTTAATGTCCCCTCCGAAGGACGGCATAACTAAGGATTTTTTACTCCCATTAAAAAATCCTAGACAACTTGCGGTTTGAACCCGTGACCGTGTTATGCTAACCACCCAGCTACAAGTGATCCCATCAAGTAAATGTTGAAGTAACCGATATCGGCGAGCAGTTTCTTGTCTTTTCAGTCTTGTATGCGGATTCCATGTAAGAAGCTTGTCAAGCAGGAGGCCTAAATAACGGATCTGTTCAACAGGGACAAGCGGGTATCATTAAAGGATACTGTAGGGCAGGATGTCCTAGGTTTACGACGAAGGGTAAAGGTAATTTGATCGGATTTATTGGAATTGATTTTAATTCTCTAATTCTGACACTATACCTCAAGGTCTCTCTGGGAGAGTTTGAGAGGCAATACTAGGATCGTTATTAACTGAGAGCACGCAAGTGTCATTGGCATAGGTAGAAAGGAATGTGTAAGGATTGGTTGGGATATCAACTGTATAGACTGTGTAAAGAATGGGTCATAGGATACTACCTCAAGGAACACCAGCTGACCAAGTAAAAATGGATGAATAGGAACGATTGTGGTTGATTTTAAAGATTCTATCAGACAGATAGGACTGGACCACGCTGGATGGTGGAGTGGGATGCTCGAAATCCAAACTGGTGGTCTGGGATTATGTGATTAAGTTCTAGGATTGGGTAAAGACGTTTAAGGATGAATCTTTCCAGGACTTTACCCATAATAGGTAAAATAGAGATAGGACGGTAGGAAGAAGAAAGTTCTAGCGGTTTTTTTAGTTTGTTTAGGGGTCATTTTAACGATAGATAATTTCCAGGAATCAGGAAAGTATGTAGTACTGAGTATGGCATTATAAATATATGTGAGGAATAGGGTGGCTTTTCTAGCAAGTTGTTTTAAGATATGGACAGTGATAAGATCGTATCCAGGAGCTTTTCGGGAAGGTAATTTATGGATTAAGTTTGAGATTTCTGACGGATGAGATGTTTTAGGAGGAAGGGCCAGCTGGAGTGGAACATCCAGTTCTGTTTCAATGCATTCAAGGTGATGCTGGTTAAGGATATCAAAATGCGGATTGTAAGTTTTGAAAAGATGCTGAGCGAATGTTTGGGATTTCTCGGACGTATCTTGCTTCTTATTGACATATTATCAGCTTTCGGCAGTGTATAGTGAAGAGAAATATTTCAAACTACGATGCCCCTAACAATATACTCTCGTACAGAAATATCTTCACGATAGGGGAATAATGAAAAGAGACAGCCATAACGAGGTAGAAGCTACCACGGAGAAGGGGTGTCTTCAAGGATTAGTCCTTAGTCCTGTCCAATGGAAGCTGGTGTTAGAGTTGACGGGAGCGTATTACCTAACGAGCGGTCCTATGTTCCTGCCTATGTTGATTAACAAGCTGCCGTTATGGCTTCTAACTGCAGGGCTGGGGTCATAGCAGAAGCAATAATGGGAGGGAAAGGAGTTGAAGATGGCTGCTAGGAAGACCCAAGCCATAGTCATATGAGGTATGAACTATTGGGCACACTCTAGATGACCTTGTGTTTTGAGGGTCAAATTAATTCATCTGGGTGAGAAAGAGCTTTACTTTAGAGGTGACGGTGATTAACGGCTTAACACAACATCTCACTTAAAGTATTTGGCATTAAATAGATAAAAAATATAATATTATTACCTAACAAGGAGGCCAAAACTTTAATGTAGTATCAACATTCCATCAGGATCAAAGTTTAATATTAAATATTTTTATTCACTTATGTTTATTAAGATATTAGCTAAAACTGGAATTAGTCCTGGCTTACTTCTTCATCTTCCTTTTCCATAACGTAGTACATGCTCCCCTCGTAAAAGATATCCTTGCGATAGAGAGGCCTCGACCCGATGGACTGCTGGCAGCAGCTGCAGCACAAGCAGAATCTGAAATACCTGCCCAGGCCAACGGGTTGAGGGGCCGGTAAGACCGAAGGCCTCGACATCCTGCCTAGTGGGATCCCTGTCTTCCTCGACAGATAACGTAATTTTCTTTCACTAATTTTCCGCACCCTGGCATTGTCGTATTCCAGAGGTATTCTGCAACAATTACACATGCGTTTTGGAAGCTATTAAAACGCATTTCCTTAAAAATTTCATAAAAATCCGAAAATTACAAACCATTACTTTGATCTCCTCAATCGCCCTGACGATGGTCTAAAAGTCAGGCTTAAAAGTTGGCACATTAAATTGAGTTTTTACATAATTAAGTGATTTGATGACTGCACGCCGAATTATCTTCTCCTCAATATCTGCATACAGTCAACCATTCTCACATCATTAAAAATGTTATAACTTTGTTATCATTGGTCGCAATGAAGTTAAAACAAATTTTCAAACCATAGCCGTAATCATCCAAAAATTGAAGATGGCAAGAATCGAAATTCTTCTTGTAATTTAAATCTCGATTTTGTGAGGAAATAAAAAATTAAAATCCAGGCAGTCATGAGGAGTGCCGATAAAAGTGAAAACATTTTTTTTAAATTATCGATTTGCACTGAAATTTCATTGGAAAGAACAGTACGTTTGCAAAAGTAGACTATGTAGAGAATGCATGTTTCGTTATTGTTTCATTCAATTGTAAGACATCATTATGCCAACGTAATCTGAATGTAACTGTAGACTGTATGAATTGGTCGTATACATAGCACAGTTTTTTTCATGGATCTGCTATTAGTATCATGGGAATTCCGACATTTAGGAATATGCTTTATAACTATTTCCAAAGATTGATCTGTCTGTGAAAGAATTAAATCAGTCGTTGACGTTTTTGGCTGTGTTGATATTGACGACCCTTAATTTTCTCATCAGCTTGAATTCCGGCATTATAATTCGAATCATTCTCTGTTCTAGAAGATTGGTCCATCTATGAAAAATTAAATAGATTTTTTTTTCTTATATCTATACCGCCGTTTTTTTTTGTTTTTTTTTAAAAACACGCTTCATTTTCTCTTTCTCCTCAAACGTTATTGCTGATTTGTTCGTTAATGTAGAAATTTGTTGATTAGACTATTACATAGTTTTCTTCTTATCCCTATATTGCTTAAACCTAATTTTATTTAATTTATGCAAATTGAATGGCCGAACGCAGAAGGTTTGATACTGGAGAAAACAGTATCTATCGACGATGTGTTTTTCCGAAAACCGAAGGTTCAACCGAGAGTCGCGGAGGCGGCCGGTGAGCGGCAAGATAAAGGCCCATGCCCAGATAAAAAATCTGTTCGCTCTGTGGGCTTGCGTTTAAGGGCGAACGTGGACTCGGAACCCATATCGCTAAGAAGCATCCCAGGGAGGCTAACAACAACACACTGAGGGGCATAATAAAAAAAATAGGCCCGAAATATGGAGAGGGTGAACAAATATAAGAGGCCATTGCACAGTGGTCTGCCAAGTTTAAAGGACGATCCTGCGGATTGCGATGAGGCTATAACTGAGTTACAAAAATTTCTGAAATATATAAATTCGGAACTGCCAGGCCCCCAGCATCCTCCTATAAAATTCTACAGAATGAGGGAAAATAATAAAACAAACATATCAGACAAGGGTACTGGAAAAGTTTCGAATCCGCAGAAGGCCAACAAGGTAGACAGGATACACCGGGTAGAGCAATATCAATATGACGTTTCTCAATATAATTATTATAGTAAAAGGAAAAAAAGTTGTGCAGAACATTATGAAGGCCGACGCTCCTAAGCAATGTCTTCTAAAAATATCGGATGTCCAAAAACATTATGAAAACCTCTTTGAGCGTGCCGATTACGAAAAGCTGACCCCGATGCTAATTCTAATGTCCATAGAGATTGGAACAGTAAAAAAGGCAATCAAATTTACTTCTCTGGACACATTGCGGGGGCCTGGTGGGGTGTTAATCCGCACGATCAAATATTTTGATGTTTCTCACATCATTAAAACGATTGCGAAGATAATGTTGAAGGTGGCCTGCGTATCAGAACCACTTAAGCAAGGGCGCACAATTCTAATATATAAAGGCAAAGGAGAGTCAAACACCATCTCTTCCTGGAGGCCAATCACAATCGATTCAATTTTGCGCAGAATAATAGAAAAAGTTCTGGACCACGAACTCGGAAAGCAGGTCACCTTCATTAGGAATCAAAGAGGTTTTATTAAGGGTCTACCGCACGTCAACGCGAGAATAACAGACGCAATACTGAACGACGCCAAAAATAAGAAGAGTAATTGCACAGTAGCCTTTCTCGACGATGTCGATTCTTTTGACGATGTTGGGCATGCTCATATTACAAACTCATTACAGGCAAGAGGCGTATCACCGGATCTCAAAAACGTGATATCCTATCCATTAATAAAATTAAAATCAGCATAGGAAAACACACTGCAAGCTCCATCAAAGTTCTGCGCGGAGTTCCACAAGGCGGTCTCTTGTCATCGTCGCTATTTAACCTGGCTATTGATCATTTATACCACGACCAGTGACGAGAAATTTTCAAAAGAATTTTGCTACAAGTTAAGAAGGTGGTCCTTACAGGTTTTGCGGATGATCAGGCTGTCTCGGCGCGTGACAAGGGTGCTGCGGAAAGGGTGATGATGATAACAGTGTGTTAAGAATCTTCGCGGAGATTGGTTTGGGAATAAATCCACTTAAATTTGAGAAAATTGTGCTGAATAAAGGAGAGCTGGAAGCAAAGACGCTCTCCTTTGAGAATGGAGATAGCCTCCAAACTCTGAAACAAGGATACAGTATAGAGTATTTAGGATGTTCATTCTCAGGAAAACCACGTTTTAATGAGGATTCGGCGACAAAGTAAAACGAAAATCTTAATAAGCTTGTTACCTGTTTCTTACTGAAACTTGAGCAAAAGCTTAACATTGTCAACCAATACTTGTTACCGGTTCTCACATACCCTCTTCAAACTGCTCCTCTCACAAATCTGCGTCCAGAAATATTAGAGGGCATTGACTCCATGATTCGCTGGAGTGTAAAGACCATCATTGGATCCCCTGCGAACACTTCCACGAATTGATCCGTTGCCAATGGGAGGCTCCTCTGCAACACTGGTCCATTTCTCAGCGACGGTCCAATGTGCCGAATACCCTGTCCCAATCCACGTTCGACCATTCAGCCGAGTTTTCTGAATGTGCCGCGAGATTGGGGATTGAGCAGGGACACCAGAATATGAGAGCTCTACGGCAGTCGCTACGAGAAAACTCGTTCGAGGAATGGGCCAACTACAGGTGGCAGGGCCTTGGGGTACGACATTTTAAAGAAACCCCGAAAGCTAATAATTTCACGTACGATAAGCAGATACCTTCAGGGTCTGAATGGTCTAATAGCCTGAAGCTCAATATTAACTATGCACCCCTGCGTGAAGACTCAGATGTCAGCGGACAGGTTACAAATGTTGGGTCCTTCTGTCGAAAATTCAGTAGAGAGCCAGAAACACCAGCTCACTTGCTGGAGAAATGTCCCAACAACTCCATCCTGATTACACGCCGACATTACAAAGTGCAGCCATTGGTTGGGAAAATAACGAAAACTTTTTCAATTTACTAATAATTTACCGTTAAATTATCAATCAATGACTATATATTGATTTACTTACATGCCAGTAATTCTTGTTAGTCTACTTTCTTTGTTGGTCCAACCAAGGGTTTAGCAGATTCAAGTTCTACCATAGGGGGTGGCGCTAATAAGAAAGATGCCACAAATAATACCACCAAACAAGCTATAAACATTGTAACATAGCCACATAAGAATCTGATTACTAAAATAAATAAATAAAGCAATCTTAAACTGATTAAACAATTATTCAAAGAGTACAAGTAAGTGAAAGTAGTGTTATATTGGCTGAATAAGAATAGTCCATGATCAATATTTCTTTCTTAAAAAGACGCACTCAGTATCGACTAGTGATGTAAAAGAGTTGAACCGGATGGCCATAAGGCTCGAGCTTCCAATACTCTACTGCAACTCCCAGTGAGGAGTGATCTTCAAAAAAGCAGTCCCGTTTCGAAGCTTCCAGTCTCACTCTCACCTCAACCTTTATCAGCTACTAGTGTATTTAATTTTAAATCCACTTATGGTAGCATTGAAAAATAAATAAATGTGTTTTCATGGTCCTTCGAATACGAATCTGAACGATATAAATATTAAAATTTATGGCGGAATTTGTTTAGAACGGAAGTACCCAAAGGAATTATTCTAGAGCAATCAACTCCAAGTTAGTAAAAACCGTTAGTAAATTTTTTTTTAAATATATTTTTATTGGTTTTTACAACTTTATCTACAACAAGTAAAAGGGCAAAAATTACAAATGAAATAGTCTTGTGAAAAAGCTACCCAGTGGTAACACTTCAATCATTCTTTTACGTAACACTGTAATGTTAATTTTATTAGCAGGTCTCTAGGCCATCGTTTTTTCAGGCGCCTCGGAGGATTAGGTTAGAGACAAGCGGGTTTGTGTGGGCTGGTAGGTTGGAATGAAAGGAGGTGTATCGATTTTGGGCTAAGTCTACAACAAGTGGGATATTGAGGTCTCTATGGATGATTTTGTTAGTAACAAAATAAGGAGCATTTAGGATTTTTCGTAGGATTTTGGATTGCAAGGATTGGATGCGGGAGGAATTTGATGGTTTAGTAGGGCTCAATGTCATATGTCCAAATAGGTCTAAGAATGGTTATATAAATATTTTTTTTTTTTTTTTTTTTTTTTTGTAGAAAATAGGGAGTTTTGATCGTTTGTCAAGTAAGTGTTATTTTAATTAAACGGTATATACGAGCAGTTTCTTGTCGTTTAAGTCTTGTATGACGAATCTAAGTAAGACGTTTGTCAAGATGGAGTCCTACGTGTCGTATTTGTTCTACAGGGATAAGTGGGTTATTATTAAAGGATACAGTAGGGCAGGAAGATATGGGTTTAGAACATAGAGCAAAGGTGATTTGATGGGATTTGTTTGGATTTATTTTAATTCTCCA
This sequence comes from Piezodorus guildinii, assembly GCA_023052935.1. Taxonomy (NCBI): domain Eukaryota; kingdom Metazoa; phylum Arthropoda; class Insecta; order Hemiptera; family Pentatomidae; genus Piezodorus; species Piezodorus guildinii. The sequence continues at coordinate 115,452,359 of CM041292.1, read as the reverse complement.
GTTTTTAGACCACCCTTCATATGGTTCTATATGGTTCTGCAGGATTTGGGATGAAGCAACAGGATCGTTATTTACGGATAACACACATGGGTCACCTGCGTAAGTAGTAAGGACAGTATTAGGATTGGTAGGAATATCAGCTGTATACACCGTGTTGAGGGTTGGGGCAAGGATACTACCTATAGGTACACCGGTTGAAAGTGAATACAGAGGAGGAGGATAGATTATGACTAACTTTAAAGGTTCCATCTGTAAAGCAGGAACGGATTATTAGGAAATATGTTGGGGAGAGGAATTGACGGAGTTTGTAAAGCAGTCCTGGATGCCAAACTCTATCAAAAGCCTGAAATAAAAATTTTGAAAAAAAAAATGTGTTTGCTTAAGACCGCACGGCAGAAGTTGGCAATTCATCAGCAATCGTAATAACATTATGTATTATGTAGTATTATAATGGATCGGATAAATAGCATAAATGAGAAAAAATCAGAAATAAAAAGTATGTTTTGTTTTATTAGTTTTATGCTAATAAAATTATTTATTTTCGTTTTCGTATTCTACAAAGGATAAAATGGGTTAGTGATTATTAAAATAAGAAATAAATACTTTTTATTGAATTTTACTAAACTTAAACGTTAAGAAAAACCTTCATCAATTGTAGTTCTGTATTTTGTTGTACTCTCATTTCTATTGTTTGACATATTTAAATCCAATGTAGTCTTTAAGAAATTCAATTAAAGGATTTGATATTACTTGTGAAAAGTGGATATTGAAATATTCATTCAAGATACATAAGTTCCGATTAAGCAAAGCAGACCCTGCAGTTATATTTATAAATAAATTTTCACGGATAAATTCTATTCTTTTCTTTACAATTCGATTAGGTGAGATGTAAATGAGAACTATTATGATGAGTAGTCCATTTTTGGGCCACAGTTTGATAGTAATAATAACAATAATTATGTTTTTTATAATGTTTAATTTTTTCCACAATATAAATCAAAAATGTAAAACAAAGGATTGTTAAAATTATAATTATTATGACGTATCAGTAATAACAATTAAAAACTATTGAATAATTGATAATACAAAATATTACATATAAATTGAAAGTAGTAAACACAGCGACACAGCAGTGAAGAGCATCTGACTGCAACTATCTCGCTCGAGTACACTCGACCTAGATCAGCCTTACTATCAGCCTATAAAAAAAATCTGGTGCGGGCAACACACAACTTTCAATTACCTCCGTTTTAAAAATCGATTAAAGAATTTTCAAATACAGTTAGAGATAAAAATTAGTGAAACTATTAAAGAATTAATTAAATTGAATTTAATTGAAACGTGTTTTATTAAAAACTCAATTATATTATCATCTAAAATAATCAGTTAGTTTTATCAGCTTTTCATCACTCTTTATTATCTTTTACAAGCTTGTGTATTAGATAATATTTTTGTCTAAAATCTTTAGCTTTCCAACGGTATATTACACATGTATATTACTGTTCTCTTGTTCAAAAACAAAAAAATGCATTAAAAAAATATTATTTTAGTTTTTTTCCTTTAGTTGGGTATCGAATTCATTCAATTTATATATTTACCTGTTTTTCATCTGTGGTAACAAGATAATAAAGAAGAAGAAAAATTTTAAATCTCAGCATTTAAGCCATGTCAGACTATTTTAAACAGAATGAAATCTACATGATATTAAAGCCCATTAAATTTTACATCGATATAGCGAGTTTAATTAAAATCGTCGGAACCGTGCATAAAAAGGTACAGTATGCATGGAATAAAGTGGCTCTTTTGGTTAGCCGATTTTGATGAAAAAGTTTTTGTAACATCTCGGGCGTATAGTTGTCTTAAATATGAAATTTCAGTTTCATAGGACTTTTCGTTTATGCCCGGGAGTTACCACACACGAACACACACACAGACCTTTTTGCGGGACTTGGTTATTTAGACTCAGAGGGCCCTAAAACGTGTAATTCCGTTGAAAACTGGAATTCAAAAATTTTCACGATCCCAATACTTTCTTTTACTATGAAGTGAAAGTAAAATATGTGTGCGGTGTGCCAAAAGAAGTTTTCACTTCAAAAATATTACTTTCTGAGACCATTTTGGTAACATTACAAAAATAATTCACCCACTAACATTCTAAAACAATACTTTTGATAATAAAACGGAGTATCCGTACAAATAATGATGTATTTACTTGGAAACGCTCAGGCTCAAATATTTTTTATAATTCTTGAACCTTTAGAACTGAAGTGGTAACGGGACCCTAGAACTCAACGCCTCCCTAGAACGCGGTCTTAAAACCCACTAGAAATTGGGTAGAACGCCTTCGGGGATCCAGCTGCGGTTTGAGTCTCAAAGTTTAGTTGTTTGTGTATTCATTTCACGTCACTTTATGCTACAGTGGCTAATCGGACAATACTTCTATACTCCACTATGCAGTGGAAGTCCTAAATTTTGCCTATCCAGGTTTAATCAGGAAGCAACTGTCATTGTGCAGACCCGGGACCACTTTTTTACGTCCCTTCCTTAGTTATACGATTTTATCCGATTAAAAAAATCCTAGGGCCACTTGAGGGTTCGAACCCGCGACCTTGGGCATAGAAGGCTGTTATGCTAGCCACTGCGCCACATGATCACTCGAAGCCTTAGTTCTCGAGCCTTTTTTAAAATACTACTTTCGACTCATTCGGAAAATATTCTTATAATAAAGTGTAACTACTATGTTAAAATGTAAGGAGGGAATTTGTCAATTGACAATATTTCATTTCCTCTATTCTCTTACCTTTCTAATGATGGAAATCAAGAGTGATTACCTGCCCAGATGGGGAAGCAATATCTCCAACCCCATTCATCATCGATATAATTGGACGCAGCTACTGTCAAGACGCTGGCTCCACTTGCAGAGCTCACTATACTAATCGCGATCGTACGCTTGCTGTCAAACCAGAACCCAGTGGCAACATTAGCTACCATCTGGATAAAAGATGTTCCACAGCCTAGAAAATACTGAATTTATTGATATCACAACAAACAAAAACCAATATCTGCAAATAAAAACTTTTTTTTTGCTTCGCACCTTACGACGCGAATGCTACTATATAATTTAAAAAATAATACATCAATTGTAATATTGCTTAGTAAATATTTTATCATGAGGTGTTAGAATTATTGATTGTATAATGACTAATAGTAGAGTTACATAATATATTTTGTTACAATTGATCTTTAGGGCATGTATTTACATTATTAGCATGTATTACCCTTCGGTGGATCCTAGTATGCTAAAAATTCGAAACTTTTGAGATGTTTTTCTTTAAATGTCGCCAAAACTGGATTTTGGCCGTGTTTGGAAATACATATAAAAAAAATAAAAATAAAAGGACCAGGCTCTCAAGATCCAAAATTTACAACAAGTACTTTTACACAATAACGACTTAGCTATACAAGAAATAATATTCAAAGATGAGTGCCGTTTCCTTAATAAACTTTGATGTCGCTAAAAGTCTCGATTTTTATAATCTTTCGAGAACTTTATAAAACACTTTTCCACTATTTAGGCAATGTTTTGTAATGATAACAAATATAAAGACACCTTATCATATTGTTAGTTGTTGTTTTAACTTGATCTCTGCAAAATTACCAGTGTTAAAAAGTTTTTCCTACAAAGTTATGTGCAATGTAACACTTCAATTGGCTGCAAAGCTAATAGTACAGTAAAATTAGGTTTTAACCCTAACAACTAAAAAACAAAGCTGAAACCTGTCATAAACTGTTTATATGGCTGTTGATAGGCAATTAAGTAACATGATAAGCACTAATTCAAAGTATCATATCATAACACTACCACTGATTTCAAAACGCGATATCTAATCTAGTTAACTCTGGGAGTTCGGATATATTGGACAAACCTATTAGCCATATCAGTGCTATAGAAATAAGATACCTGCGTAGGGTGGCGGGCAAGAGACGATAGGGCAGGATAAGGAACGAAACGATAAGAGAGCAGTTGGTCATACCATCATTGAAAACCATCTTAAGAGGCGGCAATGAAGGTGGTTTGGGCATGTGTGCAGAATAGACGAGAACAGAGAACCAAGAAAGATTATGGAGGCTCATTCAACTGGAAAAAGACCCTAGAAGAGGTAGGCCTAGTATGACCACGTTGCCAGGTTGGGAAATGAGAAAATAAAACTGGAGCAAATGAAACAAAAGGCACAAGATAAAGAGAAGTGGCTCTGGTGGGTAGAGGTTCCTCTATGCTAAAAGGCTTTGAGATAAAGGAAAAGAAGAAGAAACATTTAGATTATTTTCATAAATATCTATAAAACCTTGTACTAAATAAATAAGGAAAAGACATAGAAAATATGGGTCGCTTACACTTCATGTTTTCTAATTCCATATTTGAAACATTTTATTTCGAAATAAGCAACCAATATTAAAAATTATAGTCTGCAGAGATAAGAAGCACAATAATTAATACAATATATCAATTAAGTATTAAATTATCTAGTTTGCTACTCAACAATCTAAAGTAATACTTCAACACATTCGCCTTCTTTTAAAGTCTAAAAAGAACTTTTAAAAATAAACTTAGAAAAATTACCAGTCATAATTCCGTATAGAAGTAAGAACCCAATATAACTAGATATGAAGTAGGAAGCACCAAGACCAACGATCATAAGGACGCATCCTAACATTGTTGTCATCCTGAACCCGAACCGGTTACACATACCACCAGAAATTGGACCTGGAAAAAATTATACCTGTAATATACTCGTATCATTAATACACTATTACAACATGAATACTAGCTACTGACTGACTTTTCTCTCCAGGCATTAAAATAAACTATATATATCAATTTTGGATGGAGATATAAAAATATGGTGCAGGATTATTTGTTTTTAAACACTCTCCCTAAGCAAATCCTAACATTAATTTCTTATTTACCATAACAAACCTTATCTAACACACTACGTTCAAGGGCTTCTAATAAAATGCAGTGTGTTTGAAGGTTTTGAATTAAAAATGTGGACGTGCGATTTATGTAAAATTAAGGCGCAGAGCTGGCAAACTGCTCGTAATATGAAGAAAGTGTAGGGTCAGGGGACTAATAATGAATACACGGTGCAGCTTTGGTTCCAGAAGTTTCGCAGTGAAAATTTCGACATCGAAGGCAAAGAATGTCGTGACCACCAATCTAAATTTGACAATGACCAGCTGATATCAGAAGTGGAAGAAGACCTAACTAAACCCACCTAGAAATGGAGGTAGAACTCGTGTGAACTAATCCATTATCATGTGCCACTTGGAGGAAATTGGTAAGCGAAAAATTGACCAAATGGGTGCAACACAATTAAGCGTCAACAAAGAAATCGCCACTTTGAAATCTGTTTCATACTTTTGACACGTAATAAAATGACTCAATTCTTTATCGTATTTCTGTTGCAGAATATTGCTGGGCGAAGAGGAACAACCAAAAAATTTCCCAAAGCCCAACCTGCACCCAAAAAAGTTGTGGTCTCAGTTTGGCGGTGATATCCACTACAGCTTTCTCAATCGGGTAGAGACTATCACTGCTGAAAAGTACTGTCAAGATACTGATAATATAAATCAGAAATTACAGCGTCTTTGAACTTTATTGATTTATCGGAAGGGCCCGATCTTTTTTTATGAAAATGCCAGACCAAACGTTGCACAACCAACGCCACGACGACTGCACGAGTTGGAAAATGAAGTTCTTCAACTCCATAGACTTCCACTTGTTCAGGCATCAGAAAAACTTTCCAAGGGAGAAAATTTTTCAAAACTAGGATGACATTGGAAATTCATATTTTAGTTAATTGCTTCCAGAGATCCAGGTTTTTTTTTCTGCTGGGACAAGAATGCTTGTTGAACGTAAGGAAAACTGCATTGATTTTTATGGAAATTTCTTTGATTTAATACTTATAGTTAAATTAAAGATACGGTAGACTAAGAGATATCCAATAGGATAAAAAAGACAAACTCAATATACTACCACCTCTGCAACACAGTTATAGGGAGGAAGGAGGTAGAGAAGAATGTTTAATTACATATATTAAAGAATGTATATCTACCTACCTTCCTTTAAGGAAGTGAAAGCTGGGTGCCACTAGAAAAGCACCTAAGCAGAGTTACTGCGGTACAAATGCGATACCTCTGAAAAGTGTCAGGCCGAACTAGGAGGCCTCGCATAATGAATAAGATAACCAGAGAAGATGTAATTGTCCCTTTAAATGATATTATTGAAAAGAGAAACCCAGATGTTTGGGACATCTCTGCCGGATGGGTGAAGACAGGGACACAAGAAAATATTTCGAGGCCAGACCAAGAGGGAAACCCAGAATTAAATGCTGTGACTACATCTCCAAAGTGGGAGAGAGGAGAGGACAAAACTGGGATGCTATGAAGGGGCTGGCTCTGGATCGAGAGGCACAAAGGAGAAAGAGAAGAAGAAGAAAAACTAAAAAGTAGAAACAGTATACACTTCGGAAGACATTTAACTCCAGCCAAGGCTAGGATCGAAATGGATAACTTGGCTAAGAGTTTATTCAAGAAATACAACAGAATTTGGAAAGATGAAATGTAAAGAACAATTTATCTGCGGTTCAGCAATGTCATGAAGACGATTCAAGAGAATTATAATAAATTAGTAAAACTTTATCGTTTTTCTATTCAAAAACTAAAACAATGTTTAGTGTAGAAGAATGATATTCGTGTGGTCCTTGTTGGCCAATTAGTGAAAAAAATAAAATGTTAAAATATAAGGGTTGTGGGAAAGAATGGAAAAATGATATTAACCTTCTATACTAACCTAAGAACTCATTAGACGAAAACTGTCAGACCCGTCAACAATAGTTATACATCTGTATAAATTTATAGGATCACTTCATATAAAGGAACATTTCATGGTTCACCGTATCGAAGGCTTTTGAGAACTCAAAGAGGAACTGGATTGATATTTTTTGTTTGCCTATAGTGAATTGAAGGTCTTTGAACTGATTTTCTAAGGATGATTTACTACTGATTCTGTGGAATTTCGAGAGCTGAAATGTAAAAAGTAGAGATTTTGACTCAAGAAAGAGAAAGAATTGGGAATGGACTATTCTTTCGAGTGGTTGTGATAGGTTGGATAGGATCGATATGGGTCTGAAGTCCGATGCTGAGCAAGGAATAGGACCTTTATATACATATATTACATTTTTTTGGAGGGGAGGGGGAGGGGACTTTATGGATATTATTTTGGGAAGAAGTTTGATAAAATCATTAGACGAAGTTTAATAAGTCTACATAAAAAACTAAAAAATGGTATTTTACCCGTAAAATTTCATATTTATAACGCCGAAGCGAATACATAAGGTATTTTTGCATAAACGATTATGTTCAGACTGATGAAAAAAAACACCTGATAAAAATAATAAAAAATAAATCCATACAACTCACCTAATAAAAACATACACGCAGTATAACTTGAAAAGAAGACGCTGACTTCGGGAGCAGATAAACCAAGTAACTCCATGAGTTCATCTTCGACGACCTGAAACCCTAAACACGGAACATCGACGATTGCATTGGCGTAGAATGAGACAGCCACTATGACCCACCCCCAACCACCGTCTGGGGGTACTGAGATCAAATTTTCATGGTCCGTCATGAAAATAGATTACATAATGGTATTTTCGTCACTATATCGACCAGTGGTAAAGATTCGTAACCACAAAATAAAATTCAACCAATATATTCGTGCTTAAATATAAGCGTCCAAGTCGAATATGAAGTTGAGGTATCACAACGCTAATGAAATAAGACCGTTAACGAAAACACATGTTTTAAAACAAATTCAAACATTAAAACTCTTCCTTATTCCAAACTCTATTCAATTGTTGCACTAACGGATAATCTGACAAATTATGGTCAAAATATACGTAACGGAAAATATTAATTAATGTTGAGCATGTAGGGTGGAACATCAGATAGTATCAATAATGTTGATAAAAATTGTCCAATTATCGATTCGAATTAATCCACTTAACTTGGACGTATGACTTCCATGGATAATACTTGGAAAGATTTATTATTGCTCTGCAAAGTGTTGACAGTATCTGCGACTGAAACTCTGCAATATCTCCATTTACGGACATATTTGTATTACTATCTATTAGTTTTTTTTTTTTTTTTTAGATCTATTAATAAGCCGAATTTATGGAGAAAGTCACCGCCAAGTATACCTTTTGTTGTTTGAGCTATAACAAATGATCATTGAAATTGTTTAAGCTAAAGGTCAATATCGAGAAGTTGTGGACCGTATGTGCCAATTTCTGTCCCGTTGGCTGCAAATAATTGAAAATCAGAACCTTATTCCTTTTCTATTTTTTTTTTGTTGAGGAAATGACTGAAACAACAGCTCCACTATCCACCAACAAAGTATTTTTGCTGTTTCGATCAGTGATGAACAGTCTATATGTATTTCGGCAACATTTGCGGTCGCTGCATCTGCTGCTGATTCGAGTTTCCTTGATTTTCAGGTTTTCCGTGGTCTATTTCCCACATGGAGCTTTACATTTATCTATTCGACATTTTGGTCCAAATCTAAAATGAAAATAACGATATTTTCCTTCATCTCTATATCTGCCTCGGCTTTGACTTCTACCTCGAATTCGGCGGGTTGCTGTATGGGTATCCCTAAACGGAGGAAAGTAAAAGTCGTGTGTTGCGCGAACCAGATTTTTTTATTGGACTACAGGGTATCATCTAATTTCATGCTAATACCTCTACTGAAAGTCTGTATGCTAGAAATAGCCTTGTTGGAGCAATGAAAATGAAGACAAAATTAACCAGGCTCTAGAAGTTTACTTTAATTCGCGAAACATTGAGCAGATATAATTTAATGTTGAACCTGGTAGATAGCTCTAAGATTTTCTAAACGGAGTAAAAATCCTTCAGAGAGAACGTAAAATGGTGGTCCAAAGCATGTGCTAAGTAGGATACTCGTAAAAGATCCACTTCCTAATAAAATCTGTATTGGTAAAATTAGGACTTTCACTATAGTGGAATTATCCAATCAGCTACAGTAGAATAAAAAAACGCTGCAAATTATTACACAATGGTTTATTATTTCCCAAAAACAATATTAGATTATAATTGTTTATACAGCTGTTGATTGGCAATTAAGTAATATGAAAAGCAATAATTCAAAGGATAATATATTATACATTTTTTAGATAATATATTGTTTTTGGTCGAATGCAAAAGTTCATTATTAAAAATAATAAACCAAAAGCATTTATACAGGACTGCGTTACTATTTTCTGTCCATTTACATTCAAATAATTCAAAAAAAAAAATTTCTGATTCCAGATCACCTTAAATTTTATCTTTATCATCAATAATCACCGAGTTATCAGGGAATCACATATCTTATAAGTTGTGGCTTGACCTTGATGATTTTTTCTTTCTTCGTCGCGTTGCGTTGATCTCAAAAATCATTTCGATTTTTCTCTATCTTCAATAATAACCGACAACTGGTGAAATTACATCTATTATAATTTGTTACTTAAATATACATATGAATTTACTTTTTTTATTTTTTTTTTATTGGGCTTTACTAATTCTAAAACTCTACACACTAAAACTCAATACATTCTTTTCTCTATCGTCAAAAATAACTAAGTTATGAGCGTATTTATGTGTAAAATTTCAATTTTTTTTCTTTTCTCTTTTATATAATTATTCGCGGTGTTTTTCCTTAGAAAACACTAATAATTTTTTTCTCTATCTTCAAAAATAACTGAGTTATTGAATTAAATCACGTTTAATCGGCCGCTATTAATATTAACCAGCTGATATCAACGTCTAGGTGTTAGGATCATCATTGAATGGACTAGTATTTTTGTAGCGAATTTCAAAAAAATTGGTTCGGTAATTTCGGAGAAATGAGAAAAGGACGGCGGACAAACGGATTTTTTTTTATTCGTTATTCGGATTCTGCACGAAACGTAAGCCCTCAAATTTTGAAGGGGGTAATTTTTTTTTTTTTTTTGTTGGTCGATTATAAAGGTTCATTATTGAAAATGATAAACCAAAATGTTAAATGAATAAAAAAAATCTGGTGCGCGCAACACACGACTTTCACTTACCTCCGTTGTTAAAATCAATGTAAGAATTTTTAAATACATTTAAAGATACAAATAAATTATTAAAGAATTGATTATTTTAAATTTCAATAGAAAAATGTGTTTTAGTAAATAATCTATAATATTTTTAGCTACAACAATCAGTCAATTTTGGGTTATTCATCACTCTCCATTACCCTTTAAAATTCCGTGTATCAGATAGTAGTTTTTCTAAAATCTTTAGCTATCGGTCGCTATAATATACTTCTGTATTACTATTCTTGAGTTAAAAACACAAAAATTGCATAAAAAAATATGTTTGCACTTTTCTCCTTTGGTTGTTTATCATATCCGCTCAGCCAGCATATTTACCCGTTATTTATCAATGCTAATAAGATGATGTTCCAATTTTTTTTTAAATATACAAAATTAAAAGTTCTTTGGGGGAAGAAAATTTAAAATGTCGGCATTTAAGCCCTGTCAGACTATTTTAATCATAATGAAACCTACGTAATATTAAAGCTATAAAATTGTAGAACGATATATAGAGTTTAATCAAAATTGTTAATCGTTTTTGAGGAAATCGTAAAAAGGTCCAAAATGCATTGTATAAAGTAGATCTTTTGGTCAGCTGATTTTGTTGAAAACGTTTCTGTAACATCTCGGGCGTATAGTTGTCTTAAATATGAAATTTCTGTTTCGTAGGACTTTTCGGTTTTGCCAAGGAGTTACCACACACATACCTTTTTGCGGGACTTGGTTATTTGGACTCAGGGGGCCCTAAAACGTGTATTTCAGTTGAAAACTGAAATTTTGGAAATTTTCACGATCGCAATATTTTCCCTTACTATATATTTCATATATAGGTAAGCGAAAGATATAAACCAAAATTTTAAACTTATACAAGAATAGATAGTTATTCTATAATACTCATAAAGAAATAAAATATTTTTCATTATTCTCTGCGATATATCTATCCTTAAGCTCATTCATTATTTAGAAAATGACCTTAAGAAGGTTGTGATTGTGCAGAAGCAGTCATCTGTAAGTGACCACTAGCATTTACATCACTCAGAAAATTAAATTTGTCTGAGTATAACGTTTGATTCTTATTAAAAGCCCCATCACAAGTAAAATTATTTCCAAAGACCCATCGCGGACCTTCTCAACATCGTCTTGGGAACCCCTGGGATCCACGGACCACTAATTCGAACCACTGATTGATTTAAGTTATTGTCCGCAATTTATGGTTCCGAAATTTACCGGTCCATGTATAGCACATTTTTCTTAAATCCTTCTCGAAGTCGCGGAACTGAGGTTGATTTTAAAGTGTGGTGGACTTAGTGTGCACAAATAAGTTAGCGGTGCTACAAGTCCGGCCAAGGTGGGGTTAAAAATTTTTCTTGACTGATCAACAGAATAGATTTCTAGCCTTTTCAATCACGTTAAAAAAGGGTTGATCACTTAATAACCCACCGTGTTTTCGGAATTTAAACAACAAAATCTGGTGCGCGCAAACCACGACTTTCACTTATCTCCGTTGTTAAAAATCAATTTTAATAGTTTTTAAGATTTTTTTTAATACACTTGGATATACAAATAAATTTTTAAAGAATAAATTACATTTAATTTCAATAGAAACATGTGTTTTATTAAATAATCAATTATATTATTATGTATGACAATGAAATAGTTTTTTCGGCTTTTACCACTAACTTTTACAATTGTGTGTTTAAGATAATAATTGTTCTAAAATCTTTAGCTTTCCAACGGTATATTATACGTCTATATTACTGTTCTTATGTTTAAAAAAACAAAAATTGAGTAAAAAAATATTTTTTGCCTTTTCTCTTTTAGTTAGATATCGTATTCGTTCAAATTATACATTTATCCTTTTTTTATCAATACTAAACAAATGATATAGTTATATTTATAGAATCTACAAAATTAAAGATACTTTGGAGGAAGAAAATTTAATATATCAGCATTTAAGCCCTGTCAGACTATTTCAATCAGAATGAAACTTACATGATATTAAAGCCCATTAAATTTTACATATATTTCATATATAGGTAAGTGAAAGTAAAAACGGACGTAACTCAGAGAAGAAATGTTTCAATACTTGGTAAGGAGTAAGATTTAAGAAAATAAAAATTACCTAAAATGTTGCTTCATATTCTCGGCAAGTAGAATAAGTCTGCGTCATAGCGCCTTATAGGTCTGAAAAAATCACAAGTTACAGCCATTCAATTGATCTTCAGTTTTTTATGAATTAGGAGCTTCATCATCCGGAACCGAAAACTCATTTCGCTGAGGTTTTTCATTCTGGAGTGAATAGCTGAGGCACCAACTAAACAAGTTTATTTTGTAACTGCCGATGTTACTTTTGATTGTATGTGTCTCAGAATGACAATATCAACTCAATTATTTTAAGCGGTGTGAGTACTGGCCCATAGTTTCTATGCACTTTTGTATTTTTTGTTTCAGTTTTGCTCTTAGAATCAGTTGATAAGTTGATAAATTAAATATTTTTTATAGACATTTAAAAGAAAATTAATTACTATTTTCAATTTATCTTCTTTCATGACTTCCGCGACGATATTCTGAAAGGTTGTTTTCCAGTTAATACAAATAGACAAAAGAGTGAAGTTAATTGAGAGTAATAAATAGGGCGTTCATATTGGGAGTTATTAAGTTGTATATTCGAAAATCTTCATGATTAAGATTCTGATAACACCTCTTCTTTCTAACTTGATTTACCACAAAACTGAAATACAGCAATATGTAAAAAGTGAATGATAAAAAAATTGGAACTAATGATATCGTCACATTTGTCATATTAAATGTCGTTCTAACGTCGGATTAAGCTAAATTGATAATATCGCAAAATTTAAGAGTATTCTCAATATAATAATCAGAAATGTGTCAATCAGAACTCGTCGAATTTTACGTTAAAACTACATATGATTCGTAAACATTATGTTTATATTTTATCATGACTCAAAAAGTAAAAAAATAATTTTATATAAAGCCATTCGTTCTGACAAAATCCATTTGAGAGTCAAAATTGTTTGATATTAATGATTTTTTTATTAATTCTGCAGGTTTCATAACACGATGGTGCAATATAAACTTTATAAAATTCCATCTGCTAATTTCTATAACATATGTAGGTGTAAACTTATTTTCTCTAAGATGCATATATTCACCAAAAATATCTTCCTGCCTAATGATCAGGGAAGGTTAGAATCAAAGGAAAAATGGTTCACGGTAAATTAAAAAAATTCTAAGAAGTATTAAAATTTGATTTTAATATTTAAATTCTAAAGCAGTTGCCATGACCAGTTATAAATATTTAGTCATTTTAACCCAGGGTGCCCTAAAACATGTATTTTCGGTGAAAAAAAAATTCGAGTTTGAAAATTTTAACAATTGCAAAATTTTCCTTATTATTTCATACGAGTGAAGGTAAAAAATCTGGACCGCCTAAATTTATAAAAGACAAATAAATTAGTAAATGAAAAAATATAACAAAAAAACAAATATAATGAGGCTGTACTAAGCGAAAATATACTGATTGAAACAATAACCTGTGATTAAAACTGTCAATGTTGTCTTTATAATTTGACAACCCTTTATATTTAGTAAAATAGTCCTGGAAATACCTACTGTGGAAATTTGTTAACACCTCCGATCTGTAAGGGCGCTCGTGCAGGATACCCCCTGTTGAGTCAAAGCTCGTGTGTTCACTTCGTCTGAATAAAAGCACACTCTGGGTTGGACTGTACATGAGATTACTGGAAAGAAGGCCCGCAATTGTAGAGGAAAAATGATTAGAAGAAATTTAAATAAAATAAAATTCACATACCAAGGTGGAGATCGTAAAGTTGTTAAAAATAAACCTCCTGGGCTTCCAAATGCATAAGTCCGCACCAGATTAAGCTCGAGGCGTCTTTCGAGATGTTGAACCAATCAATTGAGAAATCTTCAGGCTGAATTTACACTTATTTGCAAGTAAAAGGCATTAAAAAGGGTCGTTTGAAATGAAAACAATAAAACTAGAAGACAAACAGTCTTCAACAAAATCGTGGAAGGCAGAAAAGCCTTGAACATGAATAGAAAACTTGCAACGACGGAAGCCGTAAACAGCCAGAATTATTGGGTTGATGCAAAATTAATGCAGGTTTTTAGTAGGTATTGTAAATACGCCATATCTTTACTATAACCATATATATTTAATCAAAATAATTTCCATCTGAATCAATGCACTTTTGCCAACGTTCAACAAGCTTTCTTATTCCCCCAGAAAAAAAATCCGAATCCCTGGACTCAATGAAATCACGAAAAGAATTTTCAATGTCGTCCTGGTTTTGAAAATTTTTCTCCCTCAAAAAGTTGTCCAGATGCCTGAAAAAGTGGAAGTCTGTAGGAGAGAGGTCAGGTGAATAAGGCGGATGTTGGAGAACTTCGTAGCCCAACTCGTGCAGTCGTCGAAGCGTTGGTTGTGCAACGTGTGGTCTGGCGTTATCGTGGAGCAGGATCGGCCCCTTCCGATTCATCAATGCTGGGCAAAGACGTTGCAATTTTTGAGTTCCGAGTTCCGCCGCCATTTCTCGTGTGGTTTTGGTTGGGTCTTCTTCCACTTTTGACCTCAGCTGGTCGTTGTCCAGAGCAAGATGACGGCCCCGACCTTCCTTGTCTTCGAGGTCGAAATCTCCTCTGCGAAACTTCTGGAACCAACGCTGCACCGTGCACTCATTAATAGCCCCCTGACCCCACACTTCATTAATATTACGAGCCGTTTGCGCAGCGCTGCGCCCTAATTTAAATTCGTAAAAATAAATTTGACGAAAATCGCACTTTGACATTTTCGATTCAAGACCTTTGAACACACTGAACAAAACGATTTTACTAAACAAATTCATGGTGAAAGAGAGGGTATTAGATAAGGTTTGTTTTGGTATAATAATGATCAATGTTAGGATTAGCTTTGTTTACACAATTGGAATTAAGATATTGCAATAGAAGAAACCTGCATTAATTTTGCATCAACCCAATATGTTCTGGAAAAACAGGTGTCGAAAAAGAAATAATAGAACGCACTCTATCTTTTTTAGAAAGGAAGAAATAGTTGACACAAACATCCAATAGACTGTGGGTAATGCGTGTTGTCGAGATCTGTTTCCCACCCACGTTACTTAGCAGAATACTTTTTTATAGATATTTAATTCATCTATTTTACAAAGGAGGCCTAATGGCGTGAACGAGCTCTTCAATAAAATATGTAGGAGGATGGTATCTTTGTGGGAACTCAGGCAGAGAATGGAACCGATTGATGGATTAGATCAGTTTTGTTACACCGCTGGAGCCAAGTATAGTGTTAGACAAATTACAGTGTAATCTGTATTGGCATCAATCAGGTCTACCTTTCCAAACAACAGGTCCTGCGTCGATTGCACTTCCTTTAATGCACTGGTCATGTGTTTAATAGCAATGCAGAGTAGCTATCTATAGCATTTACAAGTCAATTAAAACCTTTTCCAAGTCAAATGTAACTTTTTGCATTTCAAATGTAACCTTTTCCAAGTCAAATGTAACCCTTTCCAAGTCAAATGTAACTTTTTCCATTTCAAATGTCACCTTTTCCAAGTCAAATGTAACTTTTTCCATTTTCAAATGTAACCTTTTCCAAGTCAAATATAACCCTTTCCATTTCAAATATCACCTTTTCCATTTCAAATGTTACCTTTTCCAAAGCAATTGTCACCTTTTTCTTCACTTATAGCCTTAAATATTCCGTTTTATTTATTTATTTATTGAAAAATAATTAGTTTAATTAAAATTATGACTTTTTAATAATTTTGGCATATCCTATCGCTATTTTGTTTTGTTTTTTAGATATTTGATATCAAGTTCTGTTTTTTACGAGCCAATATTTAAAAAAATTAATTATCGTCTATTTAGTTTTAAGATAGTTATTGATTTTGAGATTTTAGAGGGGAGGGGTAGTTTTGGGGAATAAGTAGTCTTTTTGGGTATTATAATTACGTTTTTCGAGCTGTATTTTATTATCGCTCGCGTGCATGTTAACTCGCATTTACTTTTAATGTTTTTAATTGATATAGGAGTTGATAATAGTGTTAGTAATGATCGGGTCCTATAATTACGTTTTTTGAGTTTTATTTTTTTATCGCTCCCACGCATTTATCTCGAATTTACTTTTATTGTTTTTTATTGATATATATATATTAATTAATGTGCTTTCGGGTTGTAATTATTACGTTTTTTGAGCTGTATCTTTTATCGCTTATGCGTATTTCAACTCGCATTTACTTTTAATATTTTTTATTTTTATAGAGGTTGATAATTGTATTTTTGAGTCTTGTGATTACGTTTTGTAAGCTGTATTTGTTTATTGCTCACTCGCATTTCAACTTGCATTTATTCATAATATCTACGGTAAGTAGAAATTCCCGAAAAGAATAAAGTTCAAAACAAGTAATTAGAACCCCCTAAAACAAAAACAAAAGAAAAGAACATACTATCGAATTATAGAATAATAATAACACTAAGTTGAAACTTATATAGAATAATCAGTCCAAAAAAAAGTTTTTTCATAACCCCCCGAAAACGCAAGTATACATCCATATAACAATTAAAAGATTAAAAGTAAATGCGAGTTGAAATACGCATAAGCGATAAAAGATACAGCTCAAAAAACGTAATAATAACAACCCGAAAGCACATTAATTAATCCCTATATCAATAAAAAACATTAAAAGTAAATTCGAGTTAAAATTCGCGGGAGCGATAAAAAAATAAAACTCAAAAAACGTAATTATAAGACCCGAAAACACAATTATAGATCCTTGTAACAATAAAAAACATAAAAAGTAAATTTTAGTTATAATAAGCAAGAGCGACAAAAAAGCAGCTGGAAAACGTAATCATAGCCCCCCGAAAGCACATTAATTAATATCTATATCAATAAAAAAACAATAAAAGTAAATTCGAGATAAATGCGTGGGAGCGATAAATAAAACTCAAAAAACGTAATTATAGGACCCGAAAACACAATTATCAATCCCAGTATCAATAAAATCCATAAAAAGTAAATTATACTTAAAATAAGCGCGAGCGATAAAAAACACAGTTGAAAAATGTTATCACAAGACCCGAAAACACAATGATCAACTCCTATATCAATTAAAAACATTAAAAGTAAATGCGAGTTAACATGCACGCGAGCGATAAAAAAATACAGCTCGAAAAACGTAATTATAATACCCAAAAAGACATTACTTATTCCCAAAAACTACCCCTCCCCTCTAAAATCTCAAAATCTGTCGCTAACGTGGTCGGTTCCCTAATCATACCATCTTACCGTTCATATTGACTTTTGCAGTAGGAGTTGTTGAGAATAGTAGGCTGGCTAGCTAAGACTCCTCAGTATGATGGACCGGTTTGACCTTGGAACATAGAATAGAAGAGAATCACTGGTCCAAGTGAATGTACCCCAATAATATATAGCCCAAAATGTGAGAAGGAAATAGTGAAATTCTTCTTGGTGGTGGTGGCTAATAATAATAATAATAAGGCTTACCGAACCCGAAGGTTCGATGCCGATACCACCAAACTTCGCCTGCATAGACTCGTCCAATGTTCACCGGTCAAGCCCGAGCCCCCGAGATCAGCCTTAATGCAATCCTCCCATCGACGCTTCGGCCTACCTTTCGGACGCCTACCAGTCGGTTCAGCGAATACCAACTTTCTCGGAATCCGTTCCTCACTAAACCCAACAACTTTACGCGCCCATTTGAGTCTCCGCGATGCTATCAACTCAATTATATTCACAGGGTACAAACTCCGCAATTCCGCGTTATGCAACCTTCTAAACTCCCCAGTGGCCTCATCTCTCTTTGGACCAAATATTTTACGCAATACCTTATTTTCGAAAACCTTAAGCCGCTGTTCATCCTTTAAAGTAAGCGGCCACGTTTCACATCCGTAAAGAACCGTTGGAAGAATAATAGTTTTATAAATTCTAATCTTTAAGTTTTTAGATAGAAGCCGCGAACTAAGTAACTTAGCAACTGAATAATAACACGCATTTCCCACCTTTAACCGGGACTTTATTTCTTCCTGTATTTCATTTTTTCTAGTTATAATTGAACCTAAATACTTGAATACTTGAATTTCTCTACGTGGGTGGTGGCTAATATAATGTAAAAAAACTCAATTCATCAATTATCTTTAAAAGGAGGTGATTTTTGTTAGAAAAAGGAAGAGATACTTTAAAATCCAGGGTGAAGTAAAATTAGGTGTAATTTAATTGTAATGCGGAAAGTTGGGTCTAACTTCAGCACAAACTTTGCAAAATGAAGTCATGGTCCTTATGTTGTCTTCTAATCTAGGTATGCCAGGCTGGTACATTTATTTTGTGTAAGTCAGATAATGAAACTGAATTGATGGGGTTACATGACCAGGAAAGTTCAACTGCATGGTTCAATTCTATTAGTATGAGCTCTGTTTCAGAATGAAGGAATTTAAGATCAGTGGAGGAATAAGAGTGTTGCCGTGATTAGTAGTAAGGGTAAACTGTTATGGAATGAATGTTTATTTATAATGGAACCTTCTTTGCATCTGTTAAGGGTTGATAGGCTAGTGATGGACCTCTGATGCTCAGTACCTTATGTAAAAATAGAAATGCAAACAAGCTTTTTGTACTATGAGCTAATTGGAAGTTTTGTTTATAACGAGGTTTATCAAATATGTTTTACAACAAAATGAATAAGAAGTTTATTTTCAAAAAATTGTGAGCAGAAAAATTCTGTCACAAAGATCGTATATTATCTAGTATATATATTGTTTTAAATTCTGATGTGAGAAACCCATAACTTTCACTTATCTCTGTTGTTGAAATCAATTTAAGAACATGTAAATGAAGTTTGAGTTGAATTTTTTTTATTTAAGAATTACATTGAGTTTCTATGGAAAGATTATTTAATCTAAAATAAATCTAACTATAGCAATTATTATCTAAAACAATCACTCAACAAATAGTTTTATCCCCTTTTCATCATTATCCATTACTTTATACAACTTTGTATACATGATAACATTTTCTCTAAAATTTTAAGATTTCCAATGATTTATAAATTTATATATATATATATATATTATATATATATATGGTTAATTTATTTAAATCTTTAAAAATAAAGGCTCTATAACAGGAAGAAAACATCGGCATTAATGTCATGCCAGACTATTGATATCAGAATAATGCCTGCATGATATTAAAGCCCATTAAATTTTACATCAGTATAGCAAGATTTTAAATTTTAAAAAAAATTGTAAAAAGGTGTAAAACGCTAGTATAAAGTGGCTCTTCTGGTTCGTTGATAATAGTGAAAAGTTGCTACAACATCTCAGGCATATAATTTTCTAAATTCTAATGAAATTTCAGTTTCGTACAACTTATCATTTTTGAGCTAGAGTTACCACATTCATACACACCTTATTTATTTATTTTTTTACCTGGGGCTGGGGAGAATGTAATTAACCCATTTTTTGTTATTGAAGTATTTATTTATTTATTATTTGAGTATTGCGATGGCAAATAAAAAGTGAAATTTAAATAACAATGCTAATTGGATGGTTGTTTCCAAACATAGCATCCATTTTGGATGCTAGGGTTTTACCATGTAAAAATGAACCATGTACTAATTGGCAGGTAGAAAGGGGTCAGTTGGAGTTGGGATCTGAAAGAGGGAGGAGCTACTGTCTGAATATGGATAATAAACTTAGTTAGCCTGCATATTGTTTAATATTTTTGTAAGTTATTATTATAATTAAAAAAATTATATAAAATATTGTGCCTGATTGTCAAGAACCCATAAATACCATGAGAGTAATTGAATTTTAATTTATTAAATATGTTTTAATTAATTTTTCCTTAAGGAATATAATTTAAAAAAAATAAATATATTATAATAGTTCAGCCAAAGTAAAAATAATATGATATAATCTATCAAAATATAGAGGAGGTAGGTATAGTATAGTAATATTATATATAGTAAAAATATTATTAACTGGTTTTTCTTTTTTTAATAACAATATGGAATGGTTTCACTCACTCACTCCTAGCACTACAGTCCATACAGGATACTGGCCTTCATTAGCAGCATGGAATGATTTTTGTATTTTAAATTACAACTAAGAAATGTGGAGTGGAGTGAGCTAGGGCATATTAATCTTAGCGACTTATTTCAATTCAGTCTTGAGCTGGTTGACTTTTATTTCACAGCGCTTATGAAATAAATCTCTGGTTAGAATAGGTAGGCTGTCTGTAGAATAAAACCTGAATTCCATTGCCAGAGAATAAGGGACGTAAAATAGAGAGAAATAAATTCAAATTAATCTCAGAAAGCACAGTGTTCCATTTACCTGAACTTCAGGAGTGTTGAATACGTAGATACTCTTGAAGAGGTTCATCTGTAATTTCCTACTTGTTATACCTACAGCTTTGTCAACTGGAGACATTGCAACATCACAACCAAGATGAATTCTTGAAGACGCTCTGTCAGTGGCAATGAATTCAGGAATTTTTCCTCAACTAATTCAGTTCCATAAGTAGGCAAATATTTATGCTCTACCGGACCATACTAACTAATGCATTTTATTTGGGTTTCAAATTTGTATTCATAATGAATATGTCTGCTACCATGCCTTAAAACATCATGCATAAAAGCCATCATTAGTTTTTAATTCTTTTGTATTAATTTTTATCACTGCAAAGTGAATTATGATCTAAACTGTTAAAATCGTCTTAAAAGATTGTCCTCTTAAGCTTATGATTATAAAATAAAAATAGAAATTTATTGATAAAAATCATATAATATGAAATAAAACAAGTTGTGGGTATCAACTCAAACCAGATCTGTTGCCTGCTCTCTGGATATTTTTTTAATTTTCTTCAATGGTGTTAACAGCAGTCCTGACACTATCATACATAATCCAGACAAGTTGTAAACATGTTTTATAGTTCCCCAAGTTTTAAGAACATCAACTAAAAAAAAAAACAACAGCAACAATATAAATTATAGTTTTTTTTTTGTTTTTTTTATCAATTACTCCTTTTATTGGAGAGCTGCCAATGGGTAGTATCCCGACATGTGAATCATGACATTATACCTTGTATCACATTTACTAAATGCATTTTATTATACAGTTGTAAATATCAATAAATATATATATATTTTTTAAATTACTCTTTTAAAAGTACTTTTGCATTTACTAATGCTTTTTTTTAATCCAGACTTATTTATATTTATAGTAATATTATTTATTAAATGAGAGATATTAGGGATTAGACATATCATTTTTATTCTCAAAGTTTACAACAAACGATGGAATTTTGTTTTATTCATTTCAAATTTTCTTTCAGTCCACGTTTATCTTTCGTTTGCCTCAAGTCTTTTCTCTTAAGTATAGTTAAATCAATTAATTTTATTCACAATGAATTAATTTTATTCAAAATGAAAGTCAGGATGATTCGGCCAGAATCATCACTCTGTATGAAGAAGGCAAATCATTGTGTTACATTGGTAGTCATTCAAGACAACCAAGGTCAGGACGTTCCAGGGTTACTAACCCTATAGATGACCGCTTCATTAAAATACAAGTACTTCGGAAGCGTAATTCTACTGCGTCTTCCATTAAAAACTTGATAGCTGGTGTTCGAGGGTTATCAATCTCGGAGTCAACGGTCATTATAAGACTGAGAGAGTCAAACCTCGGGCCAAGAAGGCCAGTGAAATGTCCTCTTCCCACCACACAACTCCGTGTAAAAGATTAAGATTTGCAAGGGAACACCAATCTTGGACTGTAGAGGAATGGAAAAAAGTTGTATTCACTGATGAGACGAGAATGGGCCCTTAACAGCCCAGATGGCCATGAAAGAGTTTGGAGAAGGACTGGAGAACGGTATAGTTAGTGTTTCACGTTAGAAACTGAGCTATTTGGAGGGGATTCTATCATGTTCTGGAGTGGCATATCTTGGGAGGTGCGCACCGAGTTAGTACCAATCCAAGGAGGGGCTTTGAAAGCTTTGAGGTATGTAGAATTGATTCTTCAATACCATGTTGTTCCTTTTATGTCATTCATAGGCACCATTGCTCATGCATGATAATGCTTGTCCACACAAGGCAAGATATGTTTCTGAATACCTGAACACCACAAATATTCACACCATTGATTGGATTGGCCAACAAGAAGTCCTGACCTTAACTCAATCGAGCACATTTGGGATTACCTGAAAAGAAAGGTTCGGTCTCAAGATTTATCTCCTAATACCCTTGAAATGCTAAAGACAGCTCTATTGGAGGAGTGGGACAATATACCCCAAAATTTTCTTCAAAATCTTTTTACTAGTATGCCAAGACAGGTGAAGCAGTCACTCAAGCCCGAGGGGGCAATACATCTTATTAAATGTAAATTAATAATTGAAATTGTAATTTAAAAGTTAAAATTAAAAGGAAAATTTTAAAAAGTAAGTTTTCAAAATGTTTTGTTTATTGGAAGAAATATTGTAATTTATTTTAATAAAACTTGTTTATTTCCAGTTTAAAAATGTTTATTATTAACTTCAGAATCTTTCTGTATTATAAAAAAAAGAAGGTTTTTGTAAAATTCAAATATTTTTAAGTTTTGCAATACTTTTGATGGGGAGTTTATACATATTTTATTTTTTGCCATCCTTGGTTATGACACTGGCTTTTCAAACTAGTTCAGAATACAAAATGTCCATACTAATGTCTAATGTTATTAAGAAATGAAGCACACATTGTTGACATATTGTTCTACTATTTTAAGACTTTTCCTTCCGAGGGAGAAGTTGACTAAAACATACTCAATGGTTTGTAAGATTTTAAGATCTCATCAGCTAATTGGTTTATAGCAAGAGGCTGGGTATGCATTGAAATAAAATATAAATTTTTTTTTTTGTAAATACATTAAATTTCTTTAGGTATGTAATTTGGAGCCTTGGAGGTTTGGAATTTTGCAATAAGGAGCTTATAAAAAGAGTTCT
Organism: Piezodorus guildinii; assembly: GCA_023052935.1. Lineage (NCBI taxonomy): Eukaryota > Metazoa > Arthropoda > Insecta > Hemiptera > Pentatomidae > Piezodorus > Piezodorus guildinii. The sequence goes on along the minus strand of CM041292.1, from coordinate 115,429,115 downwards.
ATTTTAACAATCCATAACTCATTATCACTTCATCCAATTTTCATCACAAGTTAATGACATTTTTGTCATTTCCAACAGTTCTTAGAAGATCTGCATTTTACATAAAGGCTTTCTAGCATTGTTGTCATTAAATTCAATCCCACACCATTTAGAAATCAGCCAGAACATGGGCGAGCAGTTTATTCGTTTATTTATTTAACATCAGTTTATGCTACTGTGGCTGATCGGATGATACAACAGTGGGAGTCCTAAAATTAGCCTATCCAGGTTTAATTAGGACAGGAACATGAGCAGTAAATTTTTTATGTTCAAACACTCCTGATACCAGAAATAAGGGAATCAAACATTTTTTTCCAACACTACTTCCACATTATCAGAGAATTGCACTTTGATGTAAACACAAAGACCTGTCTATCATTCAAGGTTCTCGCATTTGCGTAAAATTAATCGAGATCAGTCTCAGAGGGAATGTGATAATGAAATTATTAAATTAGACTTTCAAAAGAATTAATCATTAATTTTATTCTCTCCAAACCCATTTTTTATTTATTTTGGAGTTCTATTTGTTTATTTTAAATATTTATTTACTTTTACATAAACTGAAATATGAATTTTAAAATATCTTTATTATTTTGGATTCCTCATCTTATAGGTCTTATTTATTTATTCTAATTAGTTAGGGATAAACATAAATTCTTACCACATGCAAAGCTACCTGCCATGATGCCTATCCCCTGAAAAATAAGCAGATAGCCAACGGCATTATTCAAGCTGCAAAGCCCATTGATTCTGTAAATAGCAGGCACAAGGACCAACACGGAAAGACCTAATAAATTAAATAAAAAAATTAATTCACAAAAAAAATAATAACATCTGTCTCTAAAAAATGATCATTTAATGTATTTTGCTAATAAACTATATTTTCGTGTAAGAAAATAATTGTCCACAAAGGTGTCATCTGAATGGAAATGACCAAAATATTTGTTTATAAATTGAAATTTGCAACTAATTATATTTGTATAAAATAAACCCTGCTTCTATAACCTGCTGTTTCTCAGAGGAAGATGACAGTTCCAAGCACAGGTAAAGGATACACCATAATGGTATAACAAACAACTACCTCAGAATGTAGCCTTGCTTAGAGGAGGCAACAGAGAATATGATGCTAGGTAGGCAACAAAGCTAGATGATATAATCCTGAAAATGCTAAAAGTCATAGAAGAGGAAGGAAAAATTAATTTGTCTTTACCTAAAAAAGAACCTAAGAGACTGAGAAACTGCAAAATTGATCCCCATATTTAAAATAGGTGCCTACAGGGATTCTTAAATATATTATGGGGTTTTTTTTTTCTAGTATCCCAAGTAAAATCTATTTGGTCATGTGGAAAAGACTGCAACAAAAAATGGAACCACAACTGCAAGAGGATCAGTATGGTTTCAGAGAAAACAAAAGCAATCAAGGAGAATATAAGACCTTAAGACAAAGCACTGAAAAAGCAATAGATAAAGGAAAGGAAACTGTGCTCTTAAAAAAGCATCCTAAACTGCAAGAAAGATTGGTGAAGTGTATGGCAGCAATTCAATTGCTGATAGCACGTTTCAGAAGTGGTTTTCGTGGTTAACATAAGGAGATTTCAATTTGGAAGACCAACCCCGAGCTTGCCGGAGCTCAACTCTTGACATCGAGGATATTATGACGGTCATCACAAACAATCCGCGAATTACTGCCTGTGAGATAGCTACATTATTATACATTTTGAGCTCCTACCACAAAACCGTACTATAAATACGGACTTTTACTGCGCCCAGTTAGATTGATTGAAGGCAGCAATTGAAGAGAAACGGCCAGAGTTGGCAAATCGGAAAGGAGTGCTATTCCACCAAGACAACGCTAGGCTCCATGTGTCTTTAAGGACTCGATACAACTTATGAAGCTTCAGATGGTCGTACTCTCCTGACATTGCTCCTTCGGATTTCCATCTTTTCCGTTCCCTCAAAAATTTTCTACAAGGGTAATTCCTACTCTTTAGAAGATGACTTCAAAACGGACCTTTTGTTGTTCTTCAGGAGTAAGAACAGTGATTTTTGGAAAAAAAAAAATAATAAAAAAGGATAATGGACCTTTCAAGCCGTTGGGAAAGGTAATCGCTAACGGTGGTAACTATTTTGTAGATTAAATAAGTAAATTTTAAAACAGCTTAAGTTCATCAATTTTAATTTTTGTCCAAATTTCTCTATGAACTTTCCGAACAACCCAATACATTCTTTTAAAAACGTCTTAATAGCGATCATAATAACAGAAAGTGACGCTGACGAAATCGCGAGAAACAGCTAGTAACTTTATATGAAGTATACAAAATAAAAAATATAGTGGAAAAAAAATTTTCTTGCAATAAATTGATCTAAATTAAACATATACTAGGCATACTGTTGATAAAATAATGTAAAAAGCCTGGTTTCATTCATCAGCCGAGGCTCTTTACTCAGTTCTTCCCTCATTTTTCTCATCCCTTCTTGATATTTTCTCTCACTTCCTCAAGTCACAGTGAAAGTCTGGAAGTCAAATCATGATATCATCCACATTGGCTAAACAAGCCCCAAGTTCTCCGATAGGTTTTAACCGTCCTTAGTTCTTGCCCAGACACTAGCAGCATTTTTAATTACAGGAATATTGTATTAGAAATCCGTCCTCTCTACAACTTTTGATTTTCATTCTGTTCAATAATTTAATTTTAATTTTAAAAATCTGGTGCGAGACAATACATGACTTTCACTTACCTTGGTCGCTAAAATCAATTTAAGAACTAATAAATAGAGTTCAAAAGGATTAAAGAATTATATTTAGTTTCGTTAAAAACATATTTTTTAGATTATATTACAACAATAGTAAATTGTTACTTGTAATAATCAGTAATAAGTTTAAGACCTTTTTGCTACTCTCCATTACATTTTACGACCTGGATATGAGATAATATTTTTTCTAAAATCATTAGCTTTCCGGCGGCATATAATACATCTATATTACTGTTATCATCCTCAAAAAAAACAAAATATGTTTGCTCTTATCAATTATAGTTGAAAATCGAATTCGTCCAACTTATATATTTACCCATTTTTTATCAATGCTGACAGGATGATAGGGTCAATTTATTCTAATCTACAAAATGAAAGTTACTTCAGAGGAAGAAAATTTAAACAATCTGCATTTAAGCCCTGTCAGACTATTTCTATCAGAATGAAACCTACATAATATTAAAGCCCATTAAATTTAACATCGATATAGTGAGATGAATAAAAATTGTTAGAGCCGTTTTGGAGAAAATCCTAAAAAGGTGCAATATTTATGGTATAAAGTGGCTCTTCTCGATAGCTTATTTTAAAGAAAATGTTTCTGTATCTCGGGCATACAGTTGTCACAAATATAAAATTTCAGTTTCTTTTTGAGGCTGCACTATAAGGCCAGAGAACAGGTAGGTAAGAATCCATGAGATTTGGTGGTCGTGAATCATCATAAACCCTCACATACTTTCAACGTATTATAATAAAAATTCAATAACCGTATTTTCTATAAAAACTTCTTTTATATAGATTTATTTTTTAAACTATTATTATAAATAATGTTTAATTTCTTCAAATGGAATTTGTTAAAAAATCTGGTGCTTGCAACACATGACTTTCAATTATCCCTGTTAAAATCAATTTAAGAATTTTCAAATACATTTAGAAATGTTTTATAATCTATTATAGTTTTAACTACAACAATAAGTTAGTTTTATTGGCTTTTCATCACTCTCCATCAACTTTAAAAATTTCATGTATTAGATAATATTTTTTCTAAAATCTTTGCTATCCAATGGTATATTATACAACTATATTACTATTATTATATACACCAAACTAAAGGTATATAAATTGACTTTTCTCGCCACAGTGACTTACTCCCCTGAATCATGGTCAGTAAATACAAAGTGCAAACTTCAGAAATGAGGTCCTTAGAAAACTAGAAGGAAAAAACAGAAGAGAATGCATACAAATTACAACCATCAGATCTAACTGTAGTGTGGAACCTATATTGAGGTTATAGAAATAGAAATAGAAAAAATAAACTTTATTCTGGGACAATGTCCCTTCAGAATAACATTAATGGTCAAAATAATAATTTATATCTGGCCTAAAACAAATATATAACTACATTTAAATAACAAAAAAAAAATAAGAAAAAAAATAAATAAAAGGTCATTGTGACATCTCTATGTACATATTCAAAAATAAATAAATAAGAATCAACCTAAAATATATCTTTTACATCTCATTAAAGTATATAAACAAATCACCTCACATAAATGGGCATAATAAAAATTAAAAATTAGCTTACATCGGACTGGAGAGAAAGTAAATATTGAAAGAGGAGGGATTTGAATGATGGTAGGGAAGGAGCATGTCGGATGTTTGAAGGAAGAGTATTCCATAAGGCAGTGGAACGGGCTAAAAAGGAGCAATCGTATTTTTTGGTTCTGTGGAAAGGAGTTTGGAGGTCAGACAGACGGGATCTTGTTACCTGGTGATGGGTTGAGGATTTAAATACCAGAAGGCTGTAGACGTAAAATGGGTGGTGGGAGTTAATGATTTGATAAAGGAATGATCCAAGGAAATATTGTCTTCGAAGGTTTGGGGTTAACCACTTTAACTCGTCGTAGAGGTGGGATACATGAGACCGTCTCGAGGTGCCGAACACAAATCTTAAAAAGCAATTCATAATTCTTCTCAATCTGTCCTCGAGTACCTTCGAGAGGCCGCCATATGCCAAACAACTATAGTCAAAGTGGGGGAAAATGAGTGATGAGACTAGGAGTTTACGGGTAGATAGTGGTAGGAGGTGGCGGGATCGGTGGAATAATTTTAAGGTACTAATCGATCGACAGGAAATTTGGGCAATTTGGGGTTTCCAGGACAGGTTTTGGTCAATGATGATGCCAAGATTTTTAACAGAGGAACTAAAAACCATAGGGTGATCATTTAGCAAAAGCGGAGGAAGGGTGGTGATAGATCGGAGGAGGTATTTGGAACCAACACAGGATGGCCTGAGTTTTTGTAGGATTAAGCCTTAAGTTATTCAGGTTTGCCCAGGCACTGATCCCATCTAGGTCTTCCTGAATACTGGCAAATGCTACAGATAACTCGGAAGGAGGGAAGGATAAATAGATTTGGAGGTCATCAGCATATAGGTGGTAGGAAGAGTAATGGATTGAATCAGGAAGGTCATTCATGTAGGTATTGAACAAAAAGGGAGAAATACTCGAGCCTTGGGCCATGCCTGAGGACAGGGCAAGGAAATTAGATGGGGGTTGATTAGGAATGACAACCGCTTGAGTGCGGTTGGAAAGAAAGGATTGAAACCATTGAACAGAACTGTTGGAAAAGGATAATGATTTTAATTTAGAGAAAAGGATCGAATGGTTAAGGGAGTCAAAAGCTTTGCTAAAATCTAAAAGTACCAAGGACAGTTAATTTTTTTTCATCTATAGCAGTATAAATATCATTTGTGATTTTGGTCAGGGCGGATTGCGTAGAGTAGTCAGGTCGGAAGCCGGATTGGTAAGGGTTAAGTTGGTTGGTTTTTTCAAGAAAACTGGATACCTGGGATTGTACAATCCGTTCAAGAGGTTTATAAAGGTTCGATAGGATGGATATAGGTCGGTAGTCTTTAGGGGAAGATGGGTTAGAGATTTTGTTTATAGGATGGACCAAAGCTTGTTTCCAGGAAGCAGGGAAAACTGAATTTTTGAGGGAAAAATTGTAGATGAAAAGAAGGACTGGCAGGATTTCTGGAAGACATAATTTTAGCAATTTTACTGGAATACCATCGAAACCTAAGGAAGTAGTACGGGATTTCATTATGGAAGATATGAGGCCTGTTGGTGAAATGTAGGAGAAATAAAAATTGTCAGAATCGAATGATGATGAAAGGGATAAGTTATGAGAAAAGGATGGCGAAATGTTGGAGGAGTCGTTTAAGAAATAAGAATTTAGTTCATTGGGTGATACAGGAAAGACTGAAGAGGTAAATGATTTACAGAGGGAAAGTTTACTAAGAAGTTGCCACTTGGATTTAGGATCAGGAGCAGAGGACAGGGATTCTTGAAAATAGTTGGACTTCGCTCGCCTAACTGTTGTTTGTGTCAAGTTCCGGAGGATCCTAAACGCTTCGTGGTCATCTGCTTGTCTTGTGCGCCTACGGGCAGCCTCACGCTTTCTTTGTAGTTCTCTTATTTCTTGACACATCCAAGGAGCAGGTCGGCGGCGGAAGGTACGGGTTTTGAGGGGAGCATGTTTGTCAAGGACGGTGATCAGGTTGGAAGTGAGGATGTCGACCTTGGCGTCAATGGAGGAACAGGAATAGATATCATCCCAATTCAGGGTTTCAAGATCGGGTAGGATGTCTTCACGGGTGAGGGAATGGATTTTACGGAAAGTTATGATTTTTGGAAGGATTTCTGGAGTAGGGATATTGTATGATATCTGAATTAAGTCATGGGAGGATAGGAATGGTACTGGTAATTGAGAGAAGGAGAGAAGGTTCTGTGCTGAATCTATGATGTGAACATCTAACCAAGTGTCGGAACATCGTGTATGATGTGTCGGGGAAAAAGGAACAATGTAGAGGTTGAGGGAAAAGAAAAGGTTTTCTAGGTACTGTTTATCATTGGAATCGGAAAGAATATTGGTATTAAGGTCGCCGGAAATTATGATATTGTTGTAGAGAGGGATATAATTGTAGAGGGTTGTTTCAAATAGAGTGTCAAAAGGAACGAGAGGAGGGCGGTACACTACTGCAATAAGGAGAGGATGGGTGTTACATGTGATTTCCAAGAAAAGAAATTCGATATGTGGTAGTTCGGATGGGGATGAGACCTCTAATATGTGGGATTTTAAGCTATTATGGACGTAAATACCGACGCCTCCACCTGTACGCCCTATTCGGTCATGACGTATGAAAGAATATTCAGGTAGGGAGACAGCAGAGGAGGGGATATAGGGTTTCAACCAGGTTTCAGAGACTGCGATGATATGATAAAAATCAGTCTGGCCAGTGACGGTAACGAGTGAACATCACTTCTCTGTACCTCTTTCAACCAGTCAGATCCATTTCAGTGCTTGTTTTTTTTTTTTTTCACTCATTCTGTTCTTTAATTTTTGTTAATCGTTATATATATATATATATATATATATATATATATATATATATATAAACATTTTAGAAGTAAACACGCTCGACAAACATTTACTTCGTAAAAAACAGTTAAGATAGACGAGTGTTGTATTGGTGCGTCGACTAATCCTACCGCGGTAGGAATTAACTAATATACGGAACTGTTTATCAATATTCACGCTGTGAGTACCAGTTATTTTATATTATTTCGTTTTTTTTATTATATAATTTAAAAAATGGTTCTCTGAACATTATGTGATTATGCCATCACACGTGATGATAAACACAATTTAATTTGCAGCATGTGTCGGGTCGTTTTTCACGGCAAATGTTGCAAGTTATTAGAAAGAGAAATTGAGTCAATTAAAAGTAATAAGAAGCCCTGGTTTTGCCCGAAATGCGACGAAGGAAAAAAAGCTCAGTCGGTCAGTGAAAAACCAACGCCTAAAAGTTGTCAAGAGGAAGCGAAAGAGCCAACCATGGCTGATATTATGAAAGCTGTTTCCGGCCTAGGTTCTCAAGTAAAAGAAGAAATAAAAGGCATCAAGCATTCACTAGAAATGTACGGGGAGCTAAGCTTAGAACTAAATGAGAGGCTCTCAAAAATTGAAAACCATCTCGAAGGCCAATCTAAATATATTGAAGAACTAACTTCGGAGAATAAGGCCTTAAAAAAGAAAGTGAGTGAACTTGAGATAAGACTTAATAAGACTGAGCAGGGACTTCTGTGCAAGTCCTTAGAAATTCGGGGCATCCCAGTTCGCCTGGGGGAAACCCCGGCAGCTCTGGTGACTAGTGTAGCGGCCGGCCTAGCAATGAAGATTTCCCCGGAAGATCTTGACATCGTGGAACGGCGCCGACCTAAGCCAGGTGACCAAAGGCCACCTCCTCTCATCGTCCGCTTTGTAAGGCAAACTACTAGAGACGAGTTGGTAAAACAACGAAAGGTGAGGCGGGACTTCACCACGCTTGATATAGGATGGGAAGCTAATGATAGCCACAAAATATATCTCGGTGAAGAAATGTCTGCAACCAATAAACACCTTTACTGGCTCATGGTCATTAGGGCACCTGGTAAATTGAAATATGTTTGGTTTGCGGCCGGCAGAGTGCGCTGCCGTAAAGACGATGGACATCCAGTGGTCTGCATCGATCGAGTGCAAGATCTGGAGGTCTTCGACTGACATCTTGGCTTCCGTCAACCCCCTGGCTATGAATGGCTTTTCTCTTTGATCTCCATCTCTTATCTTCCGCTGTATATCTTATTTATTATAACATATCTTTTTATTTTCATTTTGTTTCAATGTTAAATTGTCACTTTTTTTCTCAGCTATTCCTCACATTCTAATTCTATTAATTTCACTTGACATTTATTTTTCAGATATTTTGAAATTCACTATTGTCTTAGCTACATCGTTTTCCTACAATCTGTATTCCTTCCCCTCCCATTCCTATGTCTAGTATCCTAAACATCTGTCACATTAATTCCCAATCCTTGCCCGCTCATTATGATGAATTCCTCCAATATTTTACAAGCAATTTTTATCATATCATCGCAGCCTCCGCCAGGTTATAGAAGAACATTGTGAAAAATGGTTTGGTACGTTTTAATAATGTAAAACTACCTTGCTGATCTGTTTGGAAAGGTACCCCACACTCTGGAGGTTTTAAAGATAATTTCATATATGGAGAAAATCCCTCATAACGAAATGAAATAAAATGAAAATCATTTTTATTCTGGGACATTTTCTCCCTTAAAAATAATTAATGCAAAACCTTGGAATATATCAGAAATAGAAGTGCAAGGAGATGTAGTGGAGAACATGGCAAAATCTTATATTATAAATAAGGTACTTCATAAAGTAGAATACATTTATTACAAGAAAACACTTACTCATGTAGAATCCTGTGAAAAATCCATAGGTTACTTGTAATCCATATTCATCAAAGTAGTTTGTGATTATAGAAAGGCTCCCTTCACAAATAATCAAGAACTCAAATATGAAGTTACTATTCACATCATAGACGAACAAGCTAGACAAAAATGCTATAAGGCGACCTGCTACATGACCAATACCAATGTAATTGATCATTGAAACAGGGCCCTCCTCCAGGCCAAACTCCAAAACTCGATCTTAAAACATAGTATTAAACACTAAATAATTAACTTTATAAATGAGATGGTGTATGAGAATATGGTAAGATTGTCCAAATGGCAGTCTAGAAATGGATTTTAATAGTAAAACTACTAATTATAAACCAAAATTTCAGCCCCCATTGCTGGACTTCACTGAGCTAAAAAAAACAGGAACAAAGCTAGAATTATAACATGACACATCTAGACTATGATATAAGTATTAACGTTAAAATTCCAGTAAAAGATGAGGAAAGTAATATAAATTATATTTAATATTGTTGTCATTAAGTTAATTTATATTTCTGACTGCCATCTGGAAATATTATCCTTCATAATAATAATAATAATATATATACTTAGCTGAAGTAACTAGTAATTATAATTTTTTTAGACAAACAATATATTTTGTTTAAAAGGGGTGGCCGATTAAACATGTTACATATGATCAACTTAATATTATTCAGGAATGGTAACAACATCCCAAACATATTGTATATACCCATTTTTAAAATAAAATATAAACATATATTATATATATTATATATATATATATATATATAATATATATATATATATATATATATATATAAATTATATAAAGTAAAATTAAAATTGAAATTAACAGCTCCAATTTGAATGTTTGTTTGTAAACATAGCATCCATTTTGGATCCTAGCAGGTATAAAACAAAATACGGCAGGTAGAAAAGAGTCTGAGAGTTGGGATCTGGACTTATAAGGGTGAGGGTCTGCTGTGGTCTGGATATGAAGGTCAAGATTTTTAACCTGGTTATTATTGTATCATTTTAGTAGGTTTAGTTATAAATAAATAGTAAAAATTAATTGTGCCTGATTGTCAAGAACCCATACCCAATACCCTGAGAGTAAATGAATTTTAATTTAGTAAATATTGCTATAAATAAAATTTTTTATAAAAGAATATATTTTAAAAATAAGAATATTATTATATATATATATATATATATATATATATATATATATATATATATATATATATATATATATATATATATATAAAAGGAATCTCTAGGAAACAAGCTCTAGAAGATTCTATCAAGGAATATGATCAGGCTTTACAACTCTTAAGTAAGAATTGTGAGTTTAAATCTGTTAAACTCCCAGAAAAACATATATTCACTATTCTTTTATTAGATGAATTAAATCTAACTAGATTTGGCTGAGGCTGCTGGAATTTGCTGATTCTTGATGAAGCTGTGGAAAAAGCCGCACTTTGGAGTCGATCAAAAACCTATCAGAATCTTATTTTCTCAGGTTAATCTTAATCTAGCTACCTCTGTCTCACAAGATTGTGATTTATGTAGGGAATCATTGAATTTAGCTGTCACGTGAAGTAATATTATCAATTAAAATTTAAGTAATAATTCAAACCATCAAAACAAAATTAAAAATGAGAAAATTCAGAGATGGCGGCTTGAATTATCAGGTTACAATTGTGATATTATTTATAGACCTAGAATGTTTAATGCAGATATGTTTTCAAGAGTATGGAGCTCTATTCAACCTGACAAACTCCATCCACTGCATTGTAACTTGTCTTATCCTGGTGTAACCAGGATGATTATTCACTGGGTACGAACTCACAATCAACCATTTTCAGTGGAGCAGATCTGGAAAAGGATCGCATCTTATGCAATTCCATCAAGCCAAGATTCTATAGGATTCCCAATTCTACACTCATCAAGGCTACAAACCCTTTTGAAAAGATTAGTATGGGCTTTAAAGGTCCTCTCCCCTCTAAAACTAGAAACAAGTACCTCTTGAACATCATTGATGAGTTTTCACTATTTTCATACAATTATCCTTGCCCTGACATGAATTTTTCCCTGACATTGACTGCCTCGTTAATTTATTCTCGATTTTCAGAACCCCCTCCTACATTCATACTGACGAACATCTTTTATTTCTTGGGAACTACAGAGCTTTCTACACTCACATAGTGTTGCTTCCAAGTCCTCGCCATATAATCCGACAGGAAATGGTCGGATAGAGAACAAGAATGGAACAATCTGGCGAACGATTTCCCTGCCACTTAAGCAAAAGAACCTGGATTCATCTTCTTAGGAGCCCGTGCTTCAAGACTCTCTAAACTCAGTTGTTCTTTGTTATGTACAGCAACCAATGATACACCTCATGAGAGATTTTTCACACATAGCTGCAGGTCTACCAACGGTTGCTCTCTACCGTCTTGGCTTGTACTTTCATCTAAAGCTCTAATGAAGAAACAAGTCAGGATTAGCAAGTATGATCGATCGCCTAGTGGAGGAGGCACACCTGAAAGATGTTAATTCCCAATATGCTAGGGTTCAAATGGAAGATGGTCGTGAGAAAACAGTATCCTTAAAGCAACTGGCACCATATGGTGATTCTCCATTGGACATATCTTCGAGAATGGAATCAGTAGAAAATTATAAACCAATTGAACTGCCACCACAAGGACATAGAAATGAAGAATTTGTAGAATCTTGCAATTACGAGGAACCAGAAAAATCTTCAGACCAACTAATCCTCCTCCAACCATCACTGTCTTTAGGTAACAGCTCCGATCAACCAAGGACTGTGGGCCATTCAATAAGGGAACGTCAAAGGCCCACCTGGTTAAAGGACTATCTGTGTTAAGTCTCTGAAGAGAGGAAGGATGTGATAATATCATGTGTTATAATAACCAGCTCATTATCATTATTGTAATCTTATATTAATATTATAACCTGTTCATTAGTATAAAATGTGTTACAATAACTTGCTCAATTATGTAAAAGTGTTCTTGTTTATGTTAGCATTAATTAAGGTGAATAAAGCCTAATTTTCAAAAAAATAAACTTTTTTAAAACTATGTATTGATTTTTACAACTGTATTTTTACTACACATCTAGTAAATAGGCTAAAAGAAAATAGACATGAACAAGACTTGTAGAGCACTCTAAAAATATTCTAAACTAAAAGGTCTCAAGGCCATCATCTTTTCAGACACCTCGGAGGATTACCAAGTATTTAAAAGGAAAAAAGGATTGAAACTAATGGGTTAGAGTTGGAATGGAGTTTGTCATGGAAGGAGAGGTATCTGGTTCAGGCCAAATTTTCAAATCTAAAGGTTTTCTTAAGAAGTATTTCTATCAATACATCAGTATTGTTTCTGGAACAGTGAGTATTGTCAAACCTTTTCTTTTTCTTTTTATCGTGCGGTACTTTTGAATTTTTTTTCTATCTTTCTCTAAAAAAAAAAAATAATGTAAGGTACTCTAAGGCCACCAGTCCTTAATCTACCGGAAAACCCATAGTAGTCCCAGAAGCTCAACTACTGCCTCTGGCGGAAATCTCTCCGTTGCCTAGGGAAACGTTAGAAAAAGCACATACTGAAACCTTGGCATGAGAATGAAAACACCCACAAGTAAAAAAGCTATTTCGGACCTGGAAAGCTTCGTTGGTGAGGAAGGTGACCTAAACCACTTCCTAAATGGCAGGGATCGTTTCATGGCCAGGATCAAGGCTAAAATGGAAGATCTTCTCAATCTGGGGCATTGAAAGCCTGATGCTCAAGTGAGACGTAACATCGTGAACCAGATCCAGGCGGATGAGGAAACACTGTGGCCAAGAGTTAAAGAAAGGCCGAAAAAGGCATTCGGTAGAGAGCGCTGGACACCAGAGCAGGATATATTCCAAATGTTTCAGAATAGGTGCTCACCATGGCAGACAACTGGGCAATATGTATTACTTGCAAGATATAAAAGGATAACCAATAAAATGCGAGGAACAATGAGTACAGCAGAGGTGGAGAAGAAGGAATGGCATTCCTAGCCACAATTCTCAAGGCATAATTTGCCAAGAAGATTGTCCAGGGATCGCACTTTTGTGGAGTGCGTCCAGAATATGGTTGAAACCAGCGTTAGAGAAGAAGAGACCAGGATGGAGGTAGAGGAACAAGGCTGGAGCAGAGAGCCTGATAGACATCCCCAGAACACACAGATAACCTGGAGAAGGAAAGAACATCCTTAAGAAAGCAGACACATACATGAGGTGGGGAAGATGAGGTCAGGACAACCCGAATGAGGAATAGATTTCAGTGGCCCAGTGTCCCTGCATGAAATGTTTTGAATGTGGGACTAAGGGACACAAAGCCAGACAATGCCCCTATGGTTAGGAGAAGAGAATCCTCCTGGGATGAGCCTAAGGAAATAAATATGCAGAGGATGAGGAGAAATAATGGCCCATCTCAAAGAAGCGGACCTTTGAAAGAGGTTACAGAGGTTTCAGATACTTCAGATACGGATGGCGATGAACCAGGGAGCAAATGGCAGTGGAGGAAAGGGAGGCATCCAGCGGAGTCCACAGTGACAAGTGGCAGCCTAGAGGAGGCAGCAAGCCGGGATCTGAGGAGTGTGCCCGCTGACAGGCGACCGCCTTGCAACATGCTACAACATCCGGGGTAAGCAATACTGGTTGCCTATTATCAAAGTTTCTAGGGGAGTGAGGTGTTAAGTATATACTGGGTGTTCTAGCACTATTATGACCCAGAAGACGTTCTAGAAGCTGTGTGATAGAGAGGGAGCACTTCAGATTCGAGAATATGATTGCAAATTAATTACCCTAGGAGGACCTTGTAAGGTAGAGGGAGAGACAGTGATTGAGCTAAACCGTTAGGTGGAGAATGAGGGCAATCTGAGGGTACATGTGGTGGGAAACGTAATCCGGGAATAACCGGAAATAGTGGGTTGGGACATATTAGGGCAGGAGCAAGGGTCAGAAATAACCGGGGAGTTTGGAGCAAAAGGCTGGGAAAACGTACATACAAATATCAGGACATTGTAGGGAGTAAGGGAGAGCGAATCTGGGCTTTAAACAGGGTTGTCGACTGGAAAATGATTCCGGATAAATATATATATATTTTTTTTTTTGAGGAGGCGAGGTTTTAGAGGTGACGGGGAGGAGGGTCGACGAGACCCCGATGAAGCAGGGACAGTCAAGGAAAGGCATTTTCCACAAGTGCTCTGACAGCATATTCGGGATGAGTCGGATAATCTACAAGCGCAGAGATTTATCGTTTATGAGGTTTAAGGTCATCATATAATAACCCCTTAAAGGCTGTGAAAAAGAAGGTGGCGCCGGGTGACAATAGGGAGAAATATAGGGTGATGATCGATTATCAGCACCTAAACAATAACAATAACACAGACGAACGATACCCTATCCCCCAGTTCGAGGAAATATTGGATCGATTAAGTGGGGCGGTAGTCTTTAGCATGCTCGAACTCAAACCATTAAATAAATATACACCCAAAGGACCAACATAAAATGGCGTTTACGTTTGAAAACTGGGGGCACTGCGAATTTACTAGAATGCCGTTCGGGCTCAAAAACACCCCCATCATCTTCCAAAGACTCATGGACAAATTTTTGAGGGTTCTACAAGAATCTATCTGCCAGGTCTACATGGATGACCTCCTGGTTTTTAGTAGAATGGAAGAAAAGCATGTGCAGCACTTGTGTCGTGTTTTCCAGATAGTGCGTCAGTTCATGCTAAATTGTCTGGGGAAAAAACAATACTTGGGCAGGCGCAGATTAATTTCTTAGGTCATATGATTTCTCGTGAGTGAGTCAAGCTGGACACCGAGAAAGTGAAGGCAATTAGACATCAAAGGGATCCGATTTGTCCCCAAATGGCGGAATACCTGGTCTCAATCAATAATTTGTTGAAAAATGGAATGAAGCTAGTCGTGACACCTGCAAAGGAATCAGTAAATGCATAGATAGTTTACAGGCTGAACCAGTACTGGCTTTTCCTGGCTTTAGCAAAATATTTACTATTGCTACTGACCCCGCAAAATATGCAGTGGGCAGCAATCTTATCACAGGACAGTGACAGGGGGACCGTGGGGTACGTGAACAGGCGCCTTATGGACGCCTAAACGAGATATAGTGCTTTGGAAAGGGAGCTACTAGGCATAGTATGGGCTATCGACCACTTTAGGCCTTATGTTTTCGGAAGGAAGTTTTACGTCCACGGACGGAAGGAAGTCACTGAGATCATCAATGGTGAACTTCACTAGGTAATTTGGAAGACACAAACTGAGGGGACGATTAAAATCGAATATAGGACATAAGGAAAGAGCAAAATTAACATCACCTGGTCTCAACCATGGTTCTGTGGCAATCAGCTTTGATGCATCGGAACCGGGACAGGTTCGTCACTTGTACAAGGTGAACGCAACGATCTGGGATAAGATTAGGCGTATTCGGAGTTCCGATCGATCTTTTATCCGATGTAAGTACTCGATCAAAACACTCACAGACGCGGGGAAGCAGAACGTGGTAGCACTCGCATACCACCAGAGGAAGACCAATCCCTGGGGAGTTCATTAAACGCCTTGCGTAGAAGGTACTTCTGGTGGAGGATGAAGAAAACCATACTAGACAAAATTGGTGCATGCGAAGTGTGTCTGCCCACGAAATACGCTCGGGATCCCCTGCCGCGGTATATAGGAAGAAATACCTACAGGAGACGTGCGCCTTCAAAACCTACAAATAGACACCTCCACAAGGAGGGGATACAAGGTAAATGACGAGGGTGACATAATTTCTAACCCGTTAAGATAGGATGGAGAAGAGTAAGCGGATAGGGTGGGAGAATCTCAAACTGCAGGATCAGATGGGCATCATCAGGATGGGTACCAACGTTTACTGTAAACTGGGCATGACTAGAGAAAAGGAGTTGCTCCGGTACAAAGGTCTGTTCAGGGTGACCGGAATCAGGGAATAAAGGGTTAGATCGATATTGTTAGAGAGCCTAAAAAGGGGCACACCATTCATATCCAACTACTCAAGCTTCTGATGATTGAACCGTGCTAGCCACTGCAACTTGTTTTGCTCTCACCTCTGCACACCTACGCATTTTTTCTGTTGTCAATACAGACAATCTTGTTTTTTTTTTTTTTTTTTTTTTTTGTTCATGAACCTTTTATTAGATATTATTTTGTATCCTTAGAGCTAAGCTAGAATATACATGCCAGTGGTATAATTCTGTTTTTTTTTATCTATAGGGATTTTCTGTTTGTTTTGAAAGAACGGGAGTCCAGCAGTATTAGCCATAATACCATTCAGGAATGTAAACAATTTCCCCAAACATATGTAACGAAAATTATTTTTATCAATAAATCAGTATTTTTTCTGATTTCTGATGAAGATACCATCTATAGTTGCATGAAGATAAGTCATAGATTTTTACAGGTCAATATGATGATATGGTAGAAGTTGATGTGGCTCAATTTGGGGGTAATGATATTCATTTTTAATTATTGATAGTTTTAAGAAAATCCATCTAGTTAATTGGGTTCAGTACAGTATGACAAAACTGATGAAAGTAAGCTGCTGGTCTTTGAAAGAAAAGTACTACATCACATTTATGGGCCTGTACGCTCAGGTAACGGTTGGAGAAGGTGGAGTAATATACCTTAGGTATATATAATATACTATAATACAGCACTTAAAATGAGTAGGTCATGTAGCCAGGATGGATGAGAGTAGCCCAACTAGAAAAATTATACTGACGTGTCTAGAAACAGAAAGAAAAAGAAGAGTTGGAAGACTTAGATATCGCTGGATGTTTTTATAGAAGGGTGGTATGATAGTTAGGACTGGACTATGGTCAGATCTAAGATTAAAAAGAGAGGAATCATTGGAATGTAGAAATGGTGAAAATATGTAAAAAAAGTCAATAAGATTGCCAGACTTTGATAGCAATGGGGGCCAATAGTTTTCTTTAGTTTCAGATGGAAATAATTATTAGAAAAGGTTTAATTCCTCGATGCATTTCTGTG
Source organism: Piezodorus guildinii (assembly GCA_023052935.1). NCBI lineage: Eukaryota > Metazoa > Arthropoda > Insecta > Hemiptera > Pentatomidae > Piezodorus > Piezodorus guildinii. The sequence continues at coordinate 115,411,920 of CM041292.1, read as the reverse complement.
CCCTTTCTTTAGGAATGGTAGTTACTCGAAAATTGTATTTCTGGTTCTTAGCATTGAAATTTCGATAGCTAAGAATTTTTTCTATTGTGTGAAAACAAAACTCTCAATTCATTTTGAAACATCCTTTTTTGGAGAAAAATAACTGAGGTGATTATATGTTGAAATTTTTAAATTAATAAACCTAAATAATTTTTAAATAACTTACCCCTAAAACATACCATTAATAAATATGAAAGGTATAAAATGAGTAAAATAGCAGAGGAGTAATGCTACTTGGAGTAAAGGAAAGTGCAGTTGCTTCCACACCTCCAATATGAAGCAGACTAAGGAAAGTCCTAGAAATAGCTTCTGGAAACACAGGACACCTTTGGTCTACTTCTTGATGATAATCCTTTTTGGACATTGCTCTTGTCACTGCCATGTGATAGTCCAGCTGATTCATCTATAAAATAATCATATAACAGCCCGAATCCATTTCTGAAGTAGACAGTTACAACTCAGAATTAATTAATCCTCAAACAGTGACTTTAGTGTTTATTGTAACAATAATAAATATTCCTTGCTTTTATGTAAAGATCACTTTGTCAGTATTATGCATAATTCTCAATATATTTTATATTTAGGTTGTTATTACTCAAAATAACATTTATACATAATTTAGTCGTGTAATCTTAAACCCATCTTGATCAATATTAACACGTTGACTGCCATGTGCATTTACAGTAAAATCTCCTTTAGGCCACCGGAACCGCTGTAAAATATCTTCAACAAAATATCTTTTTAAACAAATACGAATATCCTTATCAAGTTGTCAAATAAGCATCATTCCAATACGGTGACGGGCCCTGATCAGAAACTTTACTGTCACCCAAATATGGGTGACATGGCAGTCAAGGTGTTAAGAAAGCAAAACAAATTAGCCTCTAATTATTTTTCAATCAACAGTACAGGTTTTTTATCTATGTATTTTAAACTGAGTAATAGGTTGTTTATGAAATTTCAAACCAAGTCATTTCTTAATGTTTTACAAACAATCAGAGAGCTTTATAAAAAAACAACGTATTTTTACTGTTGGGGATTGATTTTGATTTACTCTGTTTATATTTTTACTGAGCTTCTCCTACAGAACATAAAATATAATAGAAGCACTACAGTAGCCCTCTCCCCCACTCCTCTCACCTCCTCCCCACATAGCCTTTGGGTCATCAATTAAAAATCGTCCAATCTTTACCGCTCAGCATTTTTGATTTTCCTCAATTTTATACTAGTTATTACCTATCCTTTCCTGAATATAAAACCATAGATAAAATATTTTTCTGCCTAATACTTATAGTGTTGCAAGCGTTTTAACTCAACTCAGCTTCACTGCTGAAAACATATGTTGGAAAAATCTTTCTATGCTTGTAATTATTCAGATATAAAATTAGAACAAAAACTAACATAAGGATATGCTTTATATTTTTTGTCCCCCACAACTCATGATATAAATAGTGAAGAAAGTGGTTTAAAAAAATTCTTGAATATCAATAAAAAATGAGACTTTTAGCGAGATATGAGTATATAAAAGAAAAGAGACTCACCTTTGATTACTTTTTCTTATATAGCTTAGTCATAGTCCTATTAGCTGTAAATTTTCGATCTTAAGAACTTAGTCATTACTTGTATTATTTGTACATGAATTTTCAAAAATTTGTTTTTCCCAATGTTTACACAGAAATATCCCAAAACTAACTGATTGAAAATATGAAACTAATATGGAATACCCATCTTTCCCAATCTTTTTGCATATTTTTTCTAAAAATAAAATAAAAGCTAAAATTGCTTATTAATATTAATATTAAATTAAATTAACTATGTTGTAAATATATTTTAATATATTTAAAAGTTAGTCCCCGAGGGGACCTGATGAATTTATGATGGGCACTGATTCTAAATGTAAGGATCATAATACACATATCATGTTCATAATAGATATACCTTGTTTATTAAAAAATAAATAAATATTTATATTACAATTTACTATTCACATTAAAAAGATTATAATATCGTAAGTTTCCAGGATCAATTGCCTTGAAAACAATTTATTATAAGAAAAAACCCAAAAAACAGTTATTACTATAAGCATTAAATTGCAGTTCTGACACATTTTTACTTTCACTTACTATATATAGTAAGGGGAAGTATTGCGATTGTGAAAATTTTAACAAAAAACAGCAGTAAGGAAATTATAAACTGATTACTTTCATAGAGTAGTAGTAAATCTAATCTCATCTAAAACTTGATTTGTTGAAAATTAAAGTAATATTCAATTAATTAAAATTTAAAAATAAAACAACAAAAAGAATTCCTACATTTAAATTTAAAAAACTTAATTTTATAATGAATATAATAATGAGTTTTACTGTGTTAAATAATAAAACATTTATTTTTTTCCGTTCGTAAATATATACTATTTTATTTTTTCCTCAGATCTTGAAAGCTGGAGGATTATATAAAAAATTGTAATAAACAAATTTTTATATGCAATGAAATGAAGAAACTTACTAGTGAAATGTTATTGCCTTCTTTATCAGCCTTTTTTATATGACAACCAAAGGTGGCACAACAAGCACATTTATTATCTTACTCTATTACTGATACAACTATTTCAGAAGATCCACAATAAGTCACAAATAATGATTAAAAAATATCAATGACAGAAAACAAAAAGTAATAAGAAGCTGAGGATGGGGAGTTGGGGTGAAGGTGGTGCCGCCATGGCCAAGTCCTTGCTCCATCTAATATATTTTATGTTCTGTGGCTACTCCTTACTCAATACCCAAAGTTATTTGGATTCAAGAGATTTTTCTATCAAATTTCTAGCAGAGCCATAAGCACAAGGAATAAATAAATAAAAATTGAATACATAGATAACTGAAAGTATAATAACATATTACAATTAAATAAAGAAAACATACCTGCCTGTAGTACATATTAAGTTCAGTAACACTAGCTGAATAGAATATGTCCACCCGATAAAATGGCCTTGATCCATAAGCTGGAAGATTAGAGGATATAAACATTTGTATGTCTTGTACTCCATAAAAACTGAAGCTAATGGCAGAAGAATCTTCAGTAACTGGTTTCTTGTGTCGAATTGGTTTATTTTTTCTATGAGGTGGATCTACACATCTTGTCATAACTTGTTCTGGTATTTCAATGTATAAGCTAAAAAATGAAACAATTATTATTAATCAATAATAATAAAAAACAAAACAAAAAAAAACTGTACCACTACAACCCATGAAGGGTCTTGGGTTTCAGTACATATAGAGATTCGTACTGTTTCTAGGCCAACTGCTGTGCAATGAGGTGATTAGGCCTTGATCACGCTCAGTCACTAGGTTTTTCACCAATTTTGTTGGGTACCCACTTTATAAAGGTCTATACCCTAGGGTCACCCCCCAACTGAAATAACAAACATGTTTACAATCGCAATACAACTTCATATATAGGAAAGTGAAAGTAAAAATCTGGTGCGCGCAACACACGACTTTCACTTACCTCTGTTATTAATATCAATTTAAGAATTTTTAAACAATTTTAGAAACGAAAATAAATTGTTAAAGAATTATTTACCTTTGATTTTTATAGAAAGATGTTATTAAATAATATGTTATAATATTATCTACAAAAGTTTTTTCTTAAAATTAATTAAATTAAAAGTTTTTTAAATTAAAAGTTTTTTAAATTAAAGTTTTTAAATTAAAAGTTTTTTAAATTAAAAGTTTTTAAATTAAATTAAAATTATAATTATATGTTTTGATTCTTAAAGGAAATTCAAATTTTAAATTAATTTGTGATTAACTAACTGTTCTTTAGTAAATTACAATACCATATGTCTATGAGAATTGAAAAAAGTACTAAAATGTTATAAACACATACAGTACAAACATACGTATATTTTTTTCTAAAATTTCTTTCAAGGTTAAGGTCGGTGATATAATTTTTGCTATCAATATAAAATATTGAAGACTAAGAGTATTTTAAGCTGAGTTTAGGACAATTTATGTAGTTATGAAATATATTAATAAATTACTTACCTTAATTTTGTATGGTAAGTAGCAGATTTGTAATATTTATTTGTTTAATTAGCTTGCTAGCATGCAGTATGAACATGAAGTGTATCATCTCAGAGACAAATACAATGTAACTGGGTAGCAAAAGCAATATGTTAGTCTTCGTAGCCCGTAGGATTCTTAGAACACAAAACAAATCGAAGGATTCTTAGAACGCAAAACAATGATTTTCATAAATATATTGGGTTGTGTCACATGAAATGTCCGTTTTCAAAGTAAAAATTTTTTATTAAAAATACTATATATTCAAAGTATTTTCCTTCTTTTTCTACACATTTTTCCCAACATGACACCAACTTTTTTATCCCCAAACTGAAAAACTCTGAGCTTTGAAGTGAAACAAAATCTGAAAACGCACTTTACACTTGATCATCATTTTCAAAAAGTTTTCCTTTGACAAAGTTGTCTAAATTCCTGAACAGGTGGTAATCTGTTGGAGACAAGTCGGGAGAATATGGCGGGTGCGGAAGAACTTCGTAGCCCAGTTGTTTCAATTTTCGCACGGTATGTTTTGAAACATGGGGTCTTGCTGCCGCTCAGTGAGATCATGAGGTACCCATGTATCGAGCTTTTTTACTTTCCCAATACACTTTAAATGTCTGGAAATGGTAGATGCACTTGCATTTAGTTGTGCTGAGAGTACTTTAACTGTTTGGTAGGGGTTTCCTTCTACTGTATGTTTGAGGACATCGTTGTCTATTACGGACTTCCTCAGGGCAAGTTTTCCAAGTCGGTATCCCCAGCTGAAAACTTAGCAAACCAACGGCGAATGGTCTGTTCATTAACACTCTCTTCCCCAAACGCCTTGCAAATATTTCTAGCGGCCTTAGCTGCTGAATGGCCGAGTTTAAACTCGTATAAAAATATTACTCGAAAATCGGGTGTTTCCATGTTCATATTTGGAGGTATACTAAAAAGTGGGTAATTGATTGGGAAGCTAATGTTTATAATACAAAGGTAGAGGATTAGTAACTGTTTACTTTAAATATGTAAACATTCGGAAGAAAACAACAGAGACCTGCAAAATCCTTTATGTATTTCTGAAACTATAAAAACGGACATTTCATGTGAAACAACCCAATAGCATTTAACTTAATTGTAAAAGTCGGGAATTTGCGTTCTAAGAATCCTTCAATTTATTTTGCGTTCTAAGAATCGGCTACGAAGACTAATATATTGCTTTTGCTACCCAGTTACATTGTATTTATCTCTGAAATGATACACTTCATGTTCATACTGCATGCTAGCAAGCTAATTAAACAAATAAATATTACAAATCTGCTACTTACCATATAAAATTAAGGTAAGTAATTTATATATATATATTTAATAAATACATAAATTGTCTTAAACTTAGCTTAAAATACTCTTAGTCTTCAATATTTTATATTGATGACAAAAATTATATCACCGACTTTACCCTAAAAAGAAATTTTAGAAAGAAATATACAAATAAAATGTTGCCAATATTTAAAGTCAATCAAACTAATTTTGTTATAAACAACAATAAAATATGTTCATGTAAATTATGTTTAAGACAAATTAATTCGGCAAAATTTTTGCCGATGTGAAATGCATATTTGTACTGTATGTGTTTATAACATTTTAGTAATTTTTTAAATTGTCATAGGCATATAACATTGTAATTTACTAAAGAACAGTTAGATAATCACAAATTAATTTAAAATTTGAATTTATCTTTAAGAATCAAAATATTTAATTATAAGTTTTTCTACAGTAAATCAAATGTGGACATCAGAAAAATCAAAATTAAGTGTTAAAACTTTGAAAGCCATTTTATGTGTCAAATATAATTTGACAAATTCTTGTGAAGATTTTTTACAATATTTTAAAAAATGACAACAATTTAATGGAACAAATTCAATCAAATAAAAATATGTCAAGGAATAAAATATTATACATTTTTTATATTTATAAATTGTAATTATGTTTAAAATAAAAAAATATTAATATATTATTTTTATTCCATATGAATTTTTTTTGTTTGATAACCCCCTCCCCTCCTTCAGAATTGTCCCGCTTTGCCCATCTAAAAATCTGGTCACCTTATTCTAACACGGAGTGATGAAAAGCCGAAAAAAAGTTACTGAATTTCGTAGATTATATTATAACATATTATTCAATAACATCTTTCTATAAAAATCAAATGTAAATAATTCTTTAACAATTCATTTTTGTTTCTAAATTTGATTAAAAATTCTTAAATTGATATTAATAATAGAGGTAAGTGAAAGCCGTATGTTATGCGCACCAAATTTTTTATGTTCAGAAGGTGGAAAAATGTCATTAGTGTTTATGTTTCAGTTTATGAGTAAACAACTCTTACTAGTACAACTAAACGTACCACCTTCTAAACATAAAAGAATGGATATTCCAGAATGTTAAAAACCCTCATTTCTAGATAAAGTGACACACCATTTTGCAATCTAAGCACAGAAATAATCTATCATATTATTATCTTCTACAGTTACTTAGCTTTATCTGCTTTTTATCACTCTCCATTACCTTATACCACTTTTGGTATAAGTTAATATTTTTTCTGAAATCTTTCTAACCATATATTAAACACCTATAATATTACTGTTGTTATGTTTAAAAAAATCTAGTGCAGCCAACACACGGCTTTCACTTCCCTCCCTTGTTAAAATTGATTAAAGAATTTTCAAATAAAGTTGAGAGACATGAAAATGAGTAAACCTAATAAAGAATTAATTAAATTTAATTTCTATAGAAACATATGTTTTATTAAAAAATCTATTATATTATTATCTAAAACAGTCAATTAGTTTTATCACTCTTTATTAGCTTTTTTGTGTATAAGATAATATTTTTTCTATAATCTTTAGCTTTTATAACCCAATATTATACATGCATATTACTGTTCTTATGTTCAAAAACAAAAATTTGCATTAAAAAAATATGTTTGCAGTTGTCTCGTTTAGTTGGATATAGAATTCGTTCAACTTATATATTTACCTGTTTTTTATCAATAATAACAAGGTGATATGGTTATTGTTATAAAACCTACAAAAGTAAAGGTGATTTAGAGGGAGGAAATTTTAAATATCGGCATTTATGAGCATTTTTGAGTAAATTGTAAAAAGGTAAAAATGCGTGGTATAAAGTGGCTTTTTTAGTTTGCTGATTTGATAAAGTTGCTGTAACACCTCAGGCATATACACTCCTAAAATATTAAATTTCAGTTTTATACAACTAATTGTTTTTGAGCTAAAATGGCCACAGGCACACACACACACACACATCCCTTTTTGTGGGATTTGGTCATTTGGACTCAGGGGACGCTAAAATGAGTATTTTCAGTAAAAACTTGAATAGAAAAAATTCATGATCACAATACTTTTCCTTACTATATATTTCATTTATAGGTAAATGAAAGTAGAAAAGAGCTCAAATAATCAAATCTACAAATAGCATTTATATTTACATATCAAGTCAATCATAGCCCATGATTAATTCATAAACATTATAATTTATTTTCTTTCTTATTGAAAGTTATTAGCCCAATTAAAATCATGCCTTTTTAATACGTCTGGTTGAGGACTAGCTTAAAAAAATAAATAGTTATAATAAGCACTAGGGTAAATTATTGTTATCATACAATATAGATTATTGATGATAAGTGTTAGTTTCAACTAGTTGAAAATCTTTAAGATGTGAAATACAGTGTATAGTATAGTAACAATGGAAAGTATTGAGATCGTGAACATTTTCAAGTTCAAGTTTTCAAAGGAAATACACATTTTTAATTGTTTTTGTGGTGGGCCAGAGTCAAAACTATTTATTGTTTTTTCTTGACCGCAACCTGATCTGCCTGCCTACTTAATTAATTATTATTTGATTTGATTTCTGCAGATTTAATTACTGTTAGTATTCCACCTTGTGAATTATGAAGTAGATAGTTGTGTTACAATCATCCCCTAGTTTATTTTTTTTTTTATATCAACTTAGGTCATGACTAAATAATTTCTACCTTCTTTCTTTTATGATATCTTTTATCCTGGGAAAAACAAGGTTATTATAAGTTCTGAAAATGAAATAAGATAGCATATTGGTTCCAATAATAGACATTGATCGAGCCATATCTGCAGCAGTTTCCTGGTCTCTGAATTTCACTCTGCTGTGAGACCTTTTTGACCTTTGGACCTGAAGGCTAATACCATGAACCTTAGGGATGGCAAACCCCAAAGCAATCAGTGGTAAGTACATTCCTAGAATAGAAAACAACACGGATTAAAGGCTTAACTTACTAACCATTTCTTCAAAGTCTATAAAAAGAATAATGATAAATTCCTAGAAATTATCTATAAATATATAATGTCCTATTGAGCATTACAACTGGATTTTAAATAATAAAAATTATTATAAAAAAAAAAAAAAATATATATATATATATATATATATATTATACATCTCACGTCATATTTCATATATTATTAAAAATATTTCATCTAAAAAATAAAAATAACTTTTAAATTTCATAATGTCATTTACAAAATACAATAGGGGTCACCAGTGGGGTAGTGGCTAGCATAATAGCATTCTTTGCTCAAGATCACGGGTTCAAACCTGGCAGATGGTCTCTAGTATATTGTAATGGGAATAAAAAATCCTTAGTTATGCCGTCCTTTGGAGGGGACATAAAAAGGTGATACCGATCCTGTTTGATGACAGGTAATTGTTAAAGATCCCTATCCTAATAACAAAATACAATATTTAAATTCAGAATGTCCTTTACAAAGTTAATTGCCAAATATTCTCTTTTTTTTAAATAAAACTAACTGGGACCACAATGTTGATGCATATAAAACTAAAACGCTGCAGATTATTACACAATGGTTATTTATTTATTAATAATTATGTTTTCATATTATATTTTATAATATTATATAGCTGTTTAGGCAATTAATTATAGTTTTTATGCAATAAAAGAACTAAGGAAAGAAGAATAGCTATAATTTAAATTTATATTCAAGGAAAATAGGCAATCACCACTACCAAATTCAAAATACAATAACTCCTCTGATACTTAACCGATTTCCATGCTTTTTTAAGGAATCCACGTCTCTATCTAACAGCAATCACCAAATTAATTTAAACAGGCAAATAGAAGGAGGGAGAGTGAGAGAGAGGAGAGAGAGAGAGAGAGAGAGAGAGAGAGAGAGAGAGGAGAGAGAGAGAGAGAGAGAGAGAGAGAGAGAGAGAGAGAGAGAGAGAGAGAGAGAGAGAGAGAGAGAGAGATAGAGAGAGAGAGAGAGAGAGAGAGAGAGACTAATCAGTATAATAATAAATGGAACTAATAATTGTGAAAATTAATAAGTATTTAAAAGTTACCAGCAAATAGCAAATATATATCAGCTGGAGAGAAGTTCAAGTTCTCAATAAAAACTGTTTTAGTGAACCAAGGAATAATTAAAATTCCCAAGGACTGGCCGAAGCTAGAAATCTGGCATGCCTCCCCGCGCCAGTTACAGAACCAAATCGTTGGCAGGCAAATTGAGGTTGCATTAACCATACTACTTCCAAAACCTAAAAAAAAAAAAATATATTAAGTATTGAGTTTTTTGCTTAACAAAACTATCTGTTACTTATATCTTAAGAGCCTTTCCTTCCCTTCAGGCTTCAGTTTTCGATTAAGTACTTCATAGTATCTAAAGAAAAATGGTGATTTAAAATTACACTTATAACAAAAATACTTCTGAAACACATTCACTTCTTGCTTTACTATTATGCCTATAATATGGCTTAGCAATGTATTGAATACAGTAGTAATTTCCTCCAAGTTCTATTTGCTTAATATCGCTTTAAATATAACTTTTTTTTAATAGAATTTTTAATAATCATTCAAATTATTCACTCAGTAAATTTTTACATTCATTTACCAATATTTGATAAATACACTTTTGGAAAATTTTATGGTTGTGAAAATTCTGCAATCTAACGGAAATATTAGATTAGATAGAAGCTCTTGAACTCTGAGTCAATTCTACTTGCTACTGCCAATTCTGAAACAGCAGTTCAGCTCTCCTGTTTGGTCACCATTAGGACAACTAACATTTTTAGAACTGTCCAAAGTTCTTTCTTTCTAGTTATGTTCTTCTATCAAGAAATAGTAACACTTTTATTACCTTAACATTGATTGTGAAAGAACAAACTCTTTCATCAGAAAAGACACAATTAGGGCAAGATGATTCGTCCCTTATTTTAAAGTAAGACCTGTAACAAATATGCCAATTAAGTAGTCGGTTGAGATACTACTAGTTAATTTGTCTACACTTCCACCAAAATTCCTATACCACTATGTCAGGAATCAAAAGATGGGTAAAACTTCCATAATTTTATTATGTGATTCTTTCCTTGGTCAGCTAATCTCGCTCAGTGTGCGTTAGAATCTAATCACCTTTGTCAAAAGATTTGGCTGCGTTCATCTGCTAAAAGGAGGTGTATGTCTTTATGAAATATGTCTCATTGCTTAACTATAAACAGTGCAGGATGGACGAAAGGCACACAGGGCATTCTTACAATGTACACTAATGGCCTTACAAGCATATAGTTTAACTAGAAAGGCTTCTAGCTAGATCGGCTCTGCATGCAAAAGAGTATAACTGGTCAAGTAGCCAGAAGTTTCCTCCATTTCTTTGGATCTTCCAATATTGATCATGATTCGATCCTATGCAGTTGTTCCGTTTCAGGTTTTCTTGTTAACAAATATGTGTACAAATATTGCTGAGTAAATGCAAACCGAAGTCTGGCGTGAATCTGCTCACCGGGGGGGTCTAGATATCTTAAAATCGCAACCCCTGAAATTAAGTTGAATGGATTCTCATTCTTTCCTGTGAGTAATGAGTACCTTGTTAGCAAATTAGATTGTAATGACTGCCTTGTTCGCATTATACGTTATCTCCTCCAAGGGTTTTTCACAAAAAAATTTGTCCAGATCGCCAGAAAAGCCTATCGTATTTGTTTCTTAACCATAGGAATTGTTTTACAATTTGAAAAGGCAGTCTGAGCACCGCATCATAAATTATATTCCACAAGGGCCTTGGAACAGAACCGTGAAGTATGCCACATCATGTGATCTTGTATCATTTTAGTCCCAAATCAGTATCAAGCCTTAGGATTGTACCTGTAATGTAATATGAATAATGCTCCATACTAAGTGGCACTATAGAGAATGATAAAGAAGAGAAAATAACGGCATTGTCCGCCTGTGTCAGCCCGATTATACAACTGATCTAAATTGAAAGTAAATTGGTCAAGCAATAAATAAATGGCTAGGAATAGTTGGTGAAAAGAAGAATATTCAATTAGGAAAATAGGACTACGATTCATAAAAATACGATATCAACACATATATCTCAGAATGCTACATACATACTTCATAATATCCTTTAGCGGATTCATATTCTGGAAGTTAGTTTATAAATTGATTTAAATCGATGTAATTAGAATTTTAAATAGTTTTACCTCCAATTAAGCAGAGGGAGAACAAATTGAAGCTGAAATATTCCTGCGTAAAGTAAGTTAATACCATAGCAAGAACAATCACTGCAGGTCCAAGGATGGAGATCACCTTAAAGGAGTACCAGTTGAGAAGAGAGCATGATATTGGAGCTGGAAAAAAGAAAAGAAAAAAAAATATACATATATATATATATATATATATATATATATATATATATCTATATATATATATATATATAATACATATAATAATATTTCCAAGGTCTTTTAGAATTATTTTACAAAACAATTAAAAAGAGGGCAATTGTGTCTCTGAGTAAAAAAAATAGAAACAACAAGAACAATTTTAAAATAGCAATTAATCAAGAGGTAACTTTTAGTAATAATTTAAAAACCAAAACAAGACAAGAAACAAATTACAAAAATGTGGACATCAATTTTCAACAAAAAAGAAATTCACAATGCTAGTGAAATTTTCAATGATACAAGAAAGGGTACTTAAAGAAAGTCCTGTGCACACTACCCTTTTAACTTGGCATTAACAATATCTAGATTCTTGTTTGTATTCCTATTTTCGTTATGCAATGGCCTAAAGCCATTTAATGTAATAATCTGTGAGACCAGACACCCAATTCTCAATGAATGTTATAGCATAGGGTCATCCAATAATCTTTACGCCTATTTTTTCCGAACTGCCATCAGTTGGCTGATGGGCCTCACATAAACAGGTGGAAGGCCTTTTAAATAAATACTTTTAAAATCTGGATGGGTCTGGGATTCCAACTCACATCCTTAGGATTGGTAAACTAGTGCTCTAGCCGCACAGAAATGCCAAAGAATAGAACAGCAAGTCCCAAGAAAATTGATTCAAGCAATCTGTAGTATGTAATCACGTTTTTTTAAAAAGTCTTTTAAAGGAAATCAACTGATGAAGCATGTGTTTTAACAACATTCATGAAAATCATGCAATGAAGTTTACCACATGTAGCTTTTCCACTTAAGGAGCTCATTGGTTTTATTCGATTTGATGAAAGGAGACTACTAGAGACAATTTTTAATGAGAGTGTTGCCTTAGGGTGCCCACATAGTGGAGGATGATTCTCGCTACAAAAACAAACACATATATTCCAATGGGAGCTCGCATGGTAGGGTAGTGATTTCCGCTGCCAGCTTCCGCGCAGCTATCTAAGATTTCTCAATGTTTGGCATCGATGAACAAGGGGATTCACAGGATGCGGCAAAAGAGCGCTTTATAGACCCAGCATAGTGGCGCGGCAGGAAAAGCGTCATGAAACAGACTATTTATCATTTTTATTACATCACTTGCCCTTACGAGCTGTTTTTCAACCCCAAACAATGAATTTCCAATTTATTCGGGAAGCAAACAGCATATGTTCCCCTCTCTTAAACTGTATCTGTTAATAGACATTTTTCTTAAATTTTAGAGTCTATTAAAAATATAAGGGCTTAAAATAAAAAGAAATACAGAAAATTAATCAAATTTCCCAATAACACATTTTACTACGTAAAAGAAACCGAGGGTTTTTAATAAAAAAATTGGAAAGAAAACAGAAGCTTGAGCTGCTGGAAACTGACGTTATTCAGAGAAAAAGTCTAACATCACATCCTACGATTATACGGTCGTGTTCGCCTTGATTTTTCACTATTATTAATTATTAAACTGAACGTTTTCTATTGGTTTCAAGTAGTCTCATATTTAAATCTCTATTTATTACTGCCTTCCGGAGAGAAATAAATTAATATTATCATTAGAATTATTAAACAATAATTATGATTATATATTAAATCATTTATCATTTATAATAACAAGGATTATTGTGTTTGGGCACTGTTATCAACGAGGATAATTAAATTAGAGAAGAAATTAAGGCAAATATAACAGCTGGAAATTGATGATACTGATCTCTAATGAAAATATTTTGCAACCGGAATATATAAAGAGCCCACAAAATAAGAATATAACGTACTATCCTTGGGCCAGTGGTCAACAAAATCAAACATTTTGAACTCTGCTCGAAGCTCGTAACTGAAGATTGCACAGAAAATGCGGGATTCTATTGAAATACAAAACTTTGTTTTAGTTGCGAAAATTTCTCCCCACGTAAAGCGCACAACGACGTTCCACGAAACACCTTTTATCTTAAACAACAGATTTTAGTTACAGAAATGAATTTTAGTTACAGTTGTCAACGAAAATACACGTTTAAGATTCACCTGAGCCCATATAATCAAGTCCCGCGAAAAGGTCTGTGTGTTTGGTAATTCTAGCACGTAAATTAAAAGTAGTACGAAACTGAAATTTCCTATTTAAGACAACTATACGCTCGAGATGTTACACCAACTTCTTCACCAAAATAGGCTGACTGAGAGTACTAATTTACACTATGCATTTTGCACATTTTTACGATTTTCTCAAAAACTTTGATTAAACTCGTTATATCGACGTAAAATTAATTCGGCTTTAAGTTCATGTAGGTTTCATTCTGATTTAAATAGTCTGACAAGACTTAAATGCCGAATTTTTTTATTTTCTCCCTCTAAAGTATCTTTATTTTTGTGGATTTAAAAAAAAATCAATCATATCACCTTATTCAGATTGATGAAAATACGGCTATATATAAAATTTGAATGAATTTAATAAACAACTAAATAAGAAAAGAGCAAAATTACTTTTTAAAAGTTTTTTTTTTTTTAAGCATAAGAACATTAACATATAATATATCATTGGAAAACTAAAGATATTAGAAAAAAAAATTATCTTATGTATACAACAGTAAACTGTAATGTTACGTGACAAAGAGAGCATACAATTATTAATAATTATTATACATATCAATTTTGTTTTATTATTTAATCAAAATCATATGTTTCCCACGAAACTGGATACAATTTTTCTTTTTATTTATTTAACGTCCCTTTATCCTGCTGAGGCTAACCGGAGGGGGGGGAGGTCCTAAATTTCGCCTATCCAGGTTTAATTAGGATAGCGATCTTTTAACGATTACCTGGCATTTTACAGGCTCAGGACCACCTTTTTACATCCCTTACTCCCATTAAAAAATCATATGAGCACCTGTAGGTTTCAACCCTTGACCTTTGGCATGGAAGGTTGTTATAATAGCCAATATGCTACAGGTGATCCCCAATTTTATTGAAATTAAATTAAAACTTTTATCAACTTTAAGTATATTTAATTATTCTTAATAGTTGAGGTAAGTGAAAGTCGTGTGTTGCTCGTACCAGATTTATTTATTAGGAATAATTTTTTTTACAAATACATAAATGAGGTTAAAATAATTATTTATAAGTGGATATTAATTAGAAAAGGCAATGATATATAACTGGAGATCTCAGTTGCTGTGTTGGGGATACTTTACTGATGGACATCAGATCCCACATTACTCACTGAGTGAGTTTTGACGTTTTTAGCCGTTGTTACCTCCCAAGATACATTAGCTACGTGAGAGTGGACTTAAAACCGATAAGGGTTGATTTTATGTAAATAAATCAATTTAACTATAAAAAATAAGAAATAACTTTTTAATATGATTGCATTCATGTAAAATCTAGATCCTTTATGGAATCTCAGTAACAACCCTGTGGCCTTCACCAATTTTGATCAACGTTTTTGAACGATTCAGTAAGGGAGGAAAGGGAGTGATATCTCTCTCGAAGAATTTATCCCATTTTGCTTACGGAATTTCAAAGTGTACCTTTACAATGCTATCATAATTCATTGATAGAAATTTATAACATAAAATCCATATTGCACAAGATAAAAGATACTAAAAACCAAAGAATCTATGCAATAAAAAAAAAGGTTTCTCGAGCAAGTCCGAAAAATATGTTCAGTGTTATCATTTTTTTGGGGATGGGTTATGAGCTATTCTTTTACATAAAACATAATTAAAATAACTGAGTAAAAAACAAAACAACTAACGTTAAACACATATATACATATATGTTAAATTATAAATGTCAGGTGCAATTAAGTTGTACAAAACTTTTAATGAACAAAGGACCACCTGAAAGGTTAAAATTATTTTTTAAATAGGTAAATTAAAACTGTTATAGTGATAGTGCTCAGGATGAAAACAGTGGAAAAACTTTTTAACAAATAGGAACGGAAATCTGTTAACTTTAGCTAGCAAATCGTTAAGAAGTTTAATTTGTTTAAGTGCCTAGTGTTTGCACATGCACGACAATGTTCTTTAATCTCCTTTTAAACACGCTAAAATTTTAAAGAAATGGCTTAATTAAACCTACTCAAAATACTGGAAAGGCCGAAGAAGATGGCCGCATTACGATACTTTTCCTCAGCGTTGACAAAAGATCCTGAATCAATATCGGAAGATAGTGACAGCATGGTGAGGGGCACACTTTCCAGGAGGAAGTTCTGGCAGAGCGCCACGAGGACTACTACCCATGCCTGGTCCGTTGGAATGATGATCACTGGTATGAGGCCTTTGGAGTTGTCTTCATCTGTGTTCTGCGATGATGCCATCTAAGGACCAAACCCCTGAACTACTGAACAGCTGTCTTCATGTGCTGCAAATCTGTCTCTGTGAAGGCGTTTCTATCATATTATTCTCATACTTAAATTTGTAATGCTTTGAAAACTTCACAACTTCGACATTGTTTACAGTTCATTTTAGAAGATCCTTTCTCTCAGTTCTATGTTGAGTTTATGTTTCATTTCGTTCCAATAGGTCAGGTATTACATTATTTTTTCAACCCTAAAGATGTCAGATATTTAATACAGATTTCATTGCCCTTCCATTGTTTATTCGTTAAAAGGAAAGGTTATATCAAATAGAAATTTTAAAGTACTAAATAAATTTTATTTTAACAAAGAAACATGAGGCAATAACAAAACAAATAAATACATAATAGTAAGCTCAAAATATTCCCTTATTTCAAGACATCGAAAACCTATCCAGTTTCCCTTCTTCACGCTGATTGCTAATTTTCTAAACAAATTTCAATTTCAATCTTTTGTAATAATTATATTAAAATCGTTACCTGCCGATGCCATGGTTACTGGAAAAATTATAAAAACTGTTGACTAATAAATAAAAAATGTTTTTAAGATAATAAAAAATGTTTTTACGATAATAAAAACATGGTCTCTAAATATAGGTTCAAAACAAGTTTGTAATATTTAGTTTGCTAAAAATATTTTACAAAAGATCTTATTGATAATGAACTAAATAGAATTAAAATTGATCTCAAGCATTGTGACCACAATTTCTATTTTCTCTGAACCTTCGATATCCACATCGATATTGTTATGTTTAATAATTGTGGTTATGAGGTTTTAAATTGTTAACATTATATACAATTAAGAGTATTTAATATATTATATATTGTTTAAATATTTATTGTAGTGTAAAGTTATATTTTCTGTATTGCTGTTTTATTATTAATTTATGAAGATGCTTCGGGCTTACGGGAAGATGCCTTCAGTGCTATAAAAGTGTGGAAATACATTAAAGATATGATATTCAAAGAAGATAATAAAAAAACAAAAGAAATTTTTGTTAAAAATATGTTCCTAATGCATTTATGAGAAAAACAGCACACGTGTCCAACAATACAACTTTATGAAGAGAAGTAGAAAAACACAAATAGGCCATCAGAAATAGGATTTTGACAGGACAAATATGGGGTAATTTGGATTTTTAGGTACGATTGTATGTAATAATTCTCTCTTTAGAACCCAATTTTCACACTTACAGACGTGTTTTTTCAGCCATCTTGAAAAAAACGCTAAAAAAAAAGCAATTTTTTAGTTCGGTTTTTCCTGAATAACAAACTTCCAGTGCATTTCATGAAGAACATTATCGTTAACAATTTTCAATACCATTACATTTACTGCAAATTCTGTACTTCACGTATTCAAGTAATTTGGAACCGCTTCTGAGACACGGGGTAATCAAAATCTGACATGATGGCAACAAAAGTCAGTTATGTCAGCAATTAAGCCCTAGTAACTTATATTTAGTGCAGTTTACAGAGAACTGCATAATAAAAACTCTTGAAGAGGATTAAATGTCCTTCAGGAATTTACAAAACATTTGTAAAGCTGATTAGCCACAGCAGCATAAAGGGACGTTAAATAAACCAACATTTGTAAATACAGAAAAAAAAAAAAAAGAAGAGAAAATTCGAAAGAAACAACTATAGAGGACGTGAGCAGAAAAGTTTTAATTAAATGTGTGTTTGAATAAAATATTATCTTAATTCCATTTCGTATGCAATATACACGTGTAGAGTGAAAAACAATATTATGAAAAAAATCCAATATATATATATACAATTAAACTATTCCTTAAATTATATTTTAATGATGTATTCTTAATTTCAAGATACAAGTGACACAGTTTTTGTTTGGTGTACTTGTCATTGTTGCATATAAATATGCACTTCAGCCAATAATTATTGAAATGACTAAATTGAATTTTTTTCTTTTTCCAATCGTCTTCCTCCAGGTTTTGATTCCATAATGTAGAAATGTGCCACCATATCAATCACATAATGTGCTCAATAATGGCAGTGGAGTATATCCTTAATTCACAAACACTCAAGGTTCAACTGAGTATTTGTGAATTAACACTGAAGGTTGTCCTTTTGCCTTCACCCATTTACCATATTTTTATTTTAAATCTTCTACCTTTTACTACTATTGTACCTTTGGATTCATATTGACCTATATCCCTTGTTTCTGATAGGTAAGATTGGCCGATTTTTTTTTGTGTCTGTAAATACTTAAGCTAGGTGGTGATACCGCTACCTCTTTTTAGGTCTGTTCTAGTCTAC
The DNA here is from genome assembly GCA_023052935.1 of Piezodorus guildinii. Taxonomy (NCBI): domain Eukaryota; kingdom Metazoa; phylum Arthropoda; class Insecta; order Hemiptera; family Pentatomidae; genus Piezodorus; species Piezodorus guildinii. The sequence continues at coordinate 115,393,459 of CM041292.1, read as the reverse complement.
TCCATGAAAATAATGACTTGAGAGCCACAGGATCATTGTTATTATGAGAATGATATGAATCTTGGTTCGATATGAATAGGAGGTGAGTCGGTATTACGGCATAATATCACATGAAGCAATAGTTTTATTTTTATTTTTTTATATTATATATTAAATAGTATAATGTCATTTATATAAAGAATCAATATGATTAATAATACCCAAAAAAAAACAAGAAATTATACCTGAGGAATTAAGATCCTTGACACTTGAAACCATAACTGAGTGCTATCCCACCCCTCCCTGGTTCCATGTCTACCCCGATGGTTCAGGTGAACATGCAAAGTACAATGGGGGAGCGGGCGTGTACTCACATCCGTTTAAAATCTCGAAGGCAGTTAGGAAATATATTATATTACTTGCTTTGGAAGCTATCTCAAATATAGATCCAAAGAGCCTTGTTTTGTTATTAGATTCACAGGCAGCCTTCATTGCAGCCCTGCAGCCTAATATACCTCAAGATAATGACATAGTGAACTGTCAATTAAAAATTGAACAACTGCTTCAACAGGGTAGGCAGGTAGTTTTCCAATGGATATCATGCCACTGTGATATCCATGGGAATGAAGCAGCTTACAAAGGTGCAGCTTCAGAGCAGTCGGACAACCAAATTTCTTATAGTAGAGCTAGGGATGAAGTTAAGGGGGCATATCATGCTCTACTGATGGATTCCCTAAGGTTCAGTTTGATCAACAAGCACTGGGCCAAACTCCTTCTTGAGAAAGAAAGGATACCGATAGATTTGCAAAGAAAAGATGCTGTTGCACGATTTAGAATGATACCAGCCATGATTACCTCGCCAAGCACTTGCATATTTTTTAGTGGTAGAGTCTCCACTTTGCTGTCTGTGTGATGCGAAGCGGGAAATGGATGCAGTGCATCTAGAAGTATGCTCCCACTTACAAAAAATAAGAACTGAAACTCCGTCCACATCGGAATGGTACTAGGCTGCCAGATCCCTAAGCCGAAATGGGGAGGCATAGTTAAAAAATAAAATAGAATTAATCAATTTTGGATATATTGGCCAGTTGGTTGATGCATATTAAGCAAAAGTTAGTAAGTACTTTTGCTGCAGAGGATATAGTATGCATATCAGTTTTACCCTAAAATGTTTCTCTAATTAAAATATAATAAAAAAACAAAACAATTTCTTCATGTGATATTATACTGTAATACTACATCACCTCCTATTCATATCGAACCAAGATTGATCATTCCCATAGTAACAATGATACTATGGTTCTATAGTCATTATTTTCATGGAGAAGACTAGAACAGACCTGAATAGAGGTAGCAGTATGCCAACCTAGCTTAAGTATATACAGACACTAAAAATGAATTGGGCAATCCTACCTTTCAGGAACCAGAGGTATAGGTAGGTCCATATGAATCCAACTTGCATATTTAGCAGTTTTTTTTTACTGTATTATACCCCTGTCAGAATATTTCAATTAGAATGAAGCTTACAAGATATTAAAGCACATTAAATGTTTTATCGATTATGCGAGTTTAATCAAAATAATCAGAACCGTTTCCGATAAATTGTAAAAATTTGCAAAATTCATGGTAAAAAATGACTCTCCTGATTCCCTCATTTTTTATAAATGTTTCTGTTAATCTCAGGCATATAAGCTTCTAAAATATGAAATTTCAGTTTTATAAAAAATATAGTTTCCGAGCTGGTCTTATGACTTACACACAGACACAAACACACAGAGACCATTTTTCAGGACTTTTTTTCCCCAATCTAAGTCATTTGAACTAATGGGACCTTAAAAAGGCAATGATATTTCTTTGAAATCAGAAATTTCTGTTTCCGACGGCACCATTGGATGGATTTCAAATCTGAAAAGTGCATTAAATTTTTTTAAAAATGTCTGCAATGTTGCTCAATCACACTTTTTCGAAAAAATGCATAACAACGATATTAGATTTCAAATTTTCAAGAAGGAAATGTTTAAAAAATTTGAAAACTACTTTCCCAGAATCTCCTCTTCACAACAGAAAAAATGAATATTTTGAAATAAAAATCAGACAACTATTTCGTCAGGTCAGGGACTATACCAAAATTTACCCAGAGTGGTGTGATGTTTTGTCCCAGAAACAAAGTAAACTGTTGTCCCCTGTTGTGTAAATAAGATTAACCTTGATTTCTAAAGGCTTTAATCGACATTAATACTTAGCATGAGTTTTAAATGATAATGATATAAATAATTGGTCAGGTTAGTAAATCCCTTATCACTCTCCCCCGCTTTATTTAAAAACATAGTCCTTCAAGTAGGAGGGAGGTCTTGAGATGCACCTTAATATAGCACCTGTCAATAAGCATAGGTTTAGTTAAGAAAGTACAGACAGGTACACTATCTTCGACACCTGAGCGTGCCTAATAGAACAACTTCTAACACGACCAAGAATGCTGAGCAGTTCTGGCGCGAAGTTCCTGGTAGCTCTGAGTACAGACCAACCCTCTGTTTGGTAGAGCACATCGGATGTGGACGTACTTTTGGGGCATAATCTTTTTTTTCCCAGCTAATCTGATGCACTGCAGCCTTGTTCCAATCTACTGTTAATACAGGGCTAGTGCCTTTGTGAATCTGACTAATCTGTAGGGGTTAATCAGTTCACGCAACGTGGGATCAGCGATACGGTCGACGCCAAAGTGGTAAAAACCTGGCAATCTCTGGACAGCTGCATATTACATGAAATGCAGTTTCAGAATCTGCAAGTCGGTGAGGCCACCAAACCTATATTATGGAGATGCTTATTAAGTTGACAGTGTCCTGTGTACAGTCCTGTTACCCTCCTTAGAGTAGTCCTGTCAATTGAGAGTAGAGTATAACTACTCTCTTAGCAGGGTCCATCCAGAAACATCTTAGAGTGATGCTGCTTTTCAGTATCCCTCCAGTATTGCCTGGATCTGTTGTCAGCAGCCGCCTTAATCAGACCTTTGGCATTGCTGAGGCTAATTCCACACACAGGTTCAGATGTGGGGATAGCTGAGCAGAACCCCTCCTTGCAAGGCTATCAGCTCTCTCATTTCCTAGGATGCCTGAGTGACCAGGCACCCAGTGTACCCGGACTTTATTTAGCAGGGAATGCATATTAAGATTATTTTTGCATTCCTCTACTAGTTTGGACCGTATTATGTAACTACCCAGAGCTTCGATAGCAGCTTGACTATCAGAATGGATAGTTATCTGTCTGTCTTTCATCCCTCCTGAAATTAGGGTTTGAGCACAGATATTTATTGCCATTACTTCAGCCTGAAAGACTGAGGTATGTTTACCTAGAAAAATGGACATCCCTTTCTTTGGATTATCCATTCTCCATATTCCAGCACCTGAGCCTAACTCTGTCTTATGCCACCACACTACAGCTGCATATAGGACCATAGGCCTTATAACTGTTTTATATATCCAGAGAACCATCTTGGGTTTGAGGCCCCATGTTTTTCCAACAGCCCCTTTACATGCAAAGAGACACTTAAGTGCCCTTGTACAGGTTTAGCAACAGCAGCATAATGTGACGTTAAATGAATAAACAAACAAACCATTCTAATAACAAACCTAATGAAATCTAGTAAACAGGTGCTTTTTTGTCACAGGTCAGGTATACAATATGCCTCAGAGGTTTCCATGTTTTAGTCAGGTAAACCCGATATAAGTAAGGTACAAATGGAAACAAAATTTTTAAATGAATATTTCAGATTTTCTTTGAAATCAACTACTATAAAAATTAATAATTAAACAACTATTAATGCCAGCATTACAGTAAAATTCAAAATATATCTTTTTCTTTATAGTTAATTGAGATTAATAAATATCTGGGTAATGAAAATAATGTAAAAAACAGAACAGTAAAAAAGGAGAACATACACCATATATTTATCAATATGTACTATCACATCATGGTATATGAATATTTAGAAAAATAGACAGAAGTAAAAAAATGCAACCAGTGCATGATGGTTAGCAAATTAAAAAAGTTATTGCTATTACATACTTAGTAGTACTTAATATTATACAAACAATTTAAAATAAGCATTTATAAATAAAAACATTTTTACTATGTTATATAGGAAATATATAACAGATAGGAGTAGTATAAAACTATGTACATGACTCTGACAGGCTCCAATGGCTATGAAATATATTATTTATTTTATCACCACGATATTACTATTTTCTGCCTTTTCTTTTGGGGTTGTTTTTCTTCTCCTTTTTTATCTTCTTCTGACTTCTGATCCTGCATGACATACAAAAGAAAACCAGTTATAAAATCAGCTAGCTAATGCATCATTATAAACAAAAATCTAACTATAGAAAAATCAATAAACCGAATGAAATATTAAAAATACCATTAATAAAACAAAGATTATTGCTAATATATTGTATGATAATATATCAAGCCAAGAAGAGAAACAATAAACGTTTTCTTAGCTATCACACAATAAATAATTTCATGAACAAATAACTGAATTCTTCGTATATTACAAAATAATTTATAAAAGAATGTAAGAAAATAATTGGGTCACGTACACATAAGCATTAATAGATTAATTTAAACCAATATATTTTGATGCATTAATTGAATAATTTGATGTATACTTAAGTTTCAGAAAAAAAAAAAGAAGCAAAATGTTATGTCAATATTAGAGATAACAATTAAGATCACCTTCTGGTGAGGGGAAATAACCAGCAAAGATTCAAGAAGCTATGGATAATATAGGTTAAAGGTTATATCTGAATAACATGGAAGAAATGTTTTATTATATCATATTTTAATTGAAGACAATTTTTAACTGAACTTAACATTGGTTTATTACCAAGTCAATGTCTATTTCCTGCTGCAGTTTAATGAGGTGCTAACTAAGGGACAAGGGAAGATTCTACATTACAAGATGTGATCAGGTATACTAAGTTCAGTTGGCCAGACACAATTGACACATCCCATCTATTGTGCAAAGACAATTTCTGACAATCCTGCACACCAATTTGGAAATAAGAAAACTAAAACCTATGCCTTGATCTTGTGTTTAGTGGGCTACTCAAAACACAAATATGTAAAATAAAATTATAGAAAGACATTAATATACATAAACCGAATTGTACGAAATGTGTTCAAGCAGTACTGTAAAGCAGCATGTATTATATTTATTACTCGTGTTGAAAGGTGAATAGAGATTCAGCCCTGAGGTGCTCAACACAATGCATGTTCAGCTGTTGCACACATCGGTTTAAATGTTCAATGTATACTATAGTTTTTTTCTTCTCTGACTTAATTTCTTCACTAAACCATGAATTTTTCAGTTCTGGGATAGAAAAGTTGAGAACGAGTAGGGAAAAATATAAATATTAGAATAAAAATGTTCTAACTTCATAAAGTTTTTTTACTAAATAATCTTTTCTTTGAAAACGAGAATTTCGTATGCTAATATGAGCATATATTCCATAGCTAATATTAATGAAATAATTCTGAGTAAAACAATACGGTAATTCCTTATTTTACCTATAATTTAATGATCGAGCAAAGCATGAGTGTTTAATAAAATATGAGGAAATAATTACACATATCTACCCTATTACAGATGGTGTACTTTAATAAAGAGTAAGTTGATAAAGACGGTTATTAGTTCATAAATAAAACAAGAGATCTCTTACTTTATTGTTATCTAGTGAGTTCCTCTTAAGTTTGATTGCAGTGGTTGGGACAATACTGTTTTTGTTATCTAAGTGCTGCTTTCCATTGACTTCTTCACTAGTACACAACCGCTTTGCATCACTTGACTCCTCTTTTGATATGGCAACATTGGTAATTTCTTTGTTCTGCTTGTTTTTAATAACAATTTTGTCCAATTCACTGTTGATTCGTTTCTTTGCTGAATCACTAAGCCTGATTACTTTTCGCTGAAAGTTGATTTGGTCTGGAGGAGGCTTCAGTCTTTCTGAAACCTTTTCTTCTGCTAGCTTACAGGGTTTCCCCCTTTCCTCAGTTTTTGATGATGAAACCACAAAACTAAAAAAAATAAAAAAGTCATCCATAAATACAAATCTAGTAGAATCATCAAATATAAATATAAATTAAATTATACAAAAAAATCCTGTCAGTTATAAGACATTGGTTTATTATTTCCAAATAATTATATGTAAACCAAATATATATGGTTGCTGTTTAGATCAAATTCCATTGTTCTTTGTACCATTTGAACACTTTAATCATATTATACAGCTGCGTTGGCAATTAACCATTCTTTTAGACAAAGATCAAATGTGTTTAAGAGGATCTATAGTTTTCAAGTAATCAAAGGGCTAAAGAATGACGAACTAGTTACACTGTAAAATTGTATACATGAAAAATTATGAATCGTGACTGATAAGTTCAAAACCATTTATTTCTACAAATACTACCTGACATGTCCTTCCATCCAGACTCTACAATTACAGCATTTAAAAATGGAACTATGGTTACTATGTACTCCTTTAATCCTCAAAACCAAGATGAACGAACAGAAGACAGTTCTCACAGACAACAGTCACTTCAAAAGTGACCATCAAGGGGAAATGAGAATTTATATACACTGACAGGTCTGAATGAAAAGCAGGAGTAGGCACTGCTATTATAAACATAGCAGGCATGACGAAGTATCTGGATGGATGCAAGAAACAAGAATCTGAAGATAATTGAACTTCACATTCACAGAAAAACCGGATAAGCAACTGAGGCAAAACAGGAGGTGCTGGCCCTGCTAAGAAATTTGGCACAGACCTCACACCCATCAATGTTCAATTGTAAAATAATCTCTTATTGATTACCATATAAATTATTTTTAAAAAAACTATTTTATAATTCCTGCCCTCATTCCAAAACACATTACATTTTTTTCTCTGTTTCAATATTTGTAAATACCAGGTGTAGAAGTATGAAACCAGAATTTTGTTGTACAAATTGCACATCTGCTATTTGAAAATTGTAAAAAATATTTTATTCAAAATAATATCCATTGGAATTTATATATTTTTTCCTACCTCTTTGACAGGTTATGAATGCCATGCTGAAAAAAAATATTCTTCCTTTAAATGGAACCAGTTGTTGAGCCATTTTCATAGAAATTGAAGCACTGTTCGGCGAGTGCATGTCACAATGATGCGAATAGATGGTAACGGGACGGAGCCGAGTCTAGAGAATAAGCCGCATGCGCTAGTCTTTCCCAATTGAATGCCTTGATCGTATCGTGACACGTTTTGCTGTGTTGAAGGAGCATTATCATAAAACAAAATGACTTTGTTTCCTTTTCGCATATTCCGGTCGTTTTTTCACATTTGGCTTAATTCAAATCGGTCATTTGTTGTTGGTAGCGATCAGTGTTAATGGTTTCCCCAGGTTTTAGTAGCTCATAATATATTACCTTTTGATATATACCCTTTTGATTCCCCCAAATGCACAGCATTGTTTTCTTTCCAAACAATTTGGTCTTGCAGTGGATGTTGATGGTTCGCCTGGATTCACCTATGATTTATGACACATAGGATTCTGAAAATATATCTACTTTTTATCACCTTTCTCTATTCGATGAAGAAATTATTTTCTTTTATATCTGATGAGCAGAAGTTGACAAGTGGTTTTTCGATTTTCTAGCAGTCTTTCATTCAGGTCATACGGTGTCCATTTTTCCACTTTCTGAATATTTTCCATAGCTTTTAGCATCACATTTAATTGTTCCGCAAGTTCTTGTTCAGTCTGAGTATCGTCTGTCTTCATCCAATAAGGCTTGCAAGTCCTTATCCTGAAACTTTTATGGTGGTTTACCATGCTCCTCATTTCTCACATCAAAATCACCACTTTTAAACCACTCAAAGCATTTAGTTTTGCCAAGAGCATGTTCACCACATGCTTCGACAAGAAATCTATGTGATTCTGAAGCAATTTTCTTCAAATGATAGCAGAAAACCAATTCTGTCCGCAAATCATAGTTCGTAGGCACAAAACTCGACATGTTTGAGGTTATAGAAAAATATACCAGTGTATGAAACTTAGGCTATTGTGTGTTGCCAAACTTCACCAGCTGTTAGACGGAGAAGATGGCGCTACAGAAGCGGTCTTATGGTCTTTAGATTGATAGCGAGCACCATCTAGATGGCAATTCCACTTTCATACTTCTACACCTGGTGTATGTATATATATTATCCTTTCCTTTCTCAGTAAGTATAAGACAAATCGGCAATATTCCACTGGCTTGGGAAGTATCCCTAAAATCTATCTATTACCCAGTAATTTTTATTTTTTAATTATAACTGTGAAAAAGACCATGCAGTTAAAATTTTCAAAACACTAACTATATACATTCATAATTGGTTAGATTTAAAAATATCACTAAAAAATGTAGCTGTCAGCTGCTTCCTTCTAAAAAATTCCCCACAACTTCACATTCACGGTAGTTCCATTTTCAGTGAAGTGAAAAATCCTTAATCACTGTTTAAACGAATAATAAGAGGTTTTAGAAGACGATGGTGAAGTTAATAGTTCTCTCCAAAAAGGTGGGATAAATACTTAATGCATAACAAATCAGAGTGATGGTCAGAAACCTTTTTACATTCCCATATCATGAATTGTAAATAGAGCTGTTAATTAAAAATATAAAAGGCAAAACAGAATTTTAACAAGATCCAATCATCAAAATATTAGCTAAAATTTCTATACCTATTAGATTCATTATTAGTAATGGAAATTCGTCTTCTTTTTTGTTGTTTTTTAGAAAGGAGTTTTTCTCTCCTGCTGTCTCCATATTCCCTTTGAGGTAAGGGCAATGCGATGGAGCGAAATAATTCGACCAATTCATCTTTGCTGCAATTATTCAAATTTCTCGAGACACATCTCTACAAAACAACAATCACATTATTTTAATAAATTACTTAGAATATTAACAAATATATAAAAACTGGTTATGTACTTAAAAAGTCAATATGAAGACATAGTAAACTCATAGATGAACATATACCAAACATAAGTTTTGTTTAAAGTCAAATTCCAAACATGTTAAAATTTCTTTATATTAAATCAAGTGCTTTTTTGAAAAGTCCTTGAAACACAAAAATTTGACAAATAAAATATCACACCAATACAATCACACTGAAGGTAACGGACTGCCTCTATCACCTTTACATGTAAATTCAATACGTACAGATATTAATATTTCTCTCAATTCTTGTTCATTCAAAAGCTCCGGCTGCAACAAAGTAAATGCAGAATTTCTATCGCTTTCCATAAGTAATAAACATAAGGATAACCCAAACTTAATAAACAGCACTATAACCTCTGAAAAATACAACCAAAGAGGTCCATTTTATGAAATAAATCGAACATTCATAGAGATTATAATTTATATTCAAAACTAAAAATGGCCCTACGGGAAGATCCCACTAAGTCCGCCTACATTTTTACTTTCACTTACTATATATAGTAAGGGAAAGTATTGCGATGGTGAAAATTTTCGAATTCCAGTTTTCAACGGGAATACACATTTTAGGGTCCCCTGAGTCAAAACCGATTTTCTCGAAAACGGTTCCGACGATTTTGATTTAACTCGCTATATCGATGTAAAATCTAATTGGCTTTAAATGATATAGGTTTCATTTGGATTAAAATGGTCTGATAGGGCTTAAATACCGATATTTTAAATTTTCTTTCTCTAAAGTACCTTTAATTTTGTTGATTCTAAAAAAATAACTATATTATCTTGTTACCAATGATGAAAAACAGGTAAATACATAAATTGAATGAATTCGATACCCAACTAAAGGAGAAAACAGAAAAAATATTTTTTAATGCAATTTTTTGTTTATGAACATAAGAGCAGTAATATACATGTATGATATACCGTTGGAAAGCTAAAGAGTTTATAAAAAATATTATCTTATACTCAAGTTTTTAAAAGTTAATAGAGAGTGATGAAAATAATATAAAACTAACTGATTATTTTAGATAATAATATAATAGATTTTTTAATAAAACACATGTTCCTACATAAATTCAATTTAATTAATTCTTAAATAGTTTCACGTATTTTTATCTCTAACTGTATTTGAAAATTCTTTCATTGATTTTTAAAACGGAGGTAAGTGAAAGTCGTGTGTTGCCCGCACCAGATTTTTTATTATAGTATAATGTTCAGTTAAAAAGAGATATTTCCATTCATGGAAAAAAAAAGAGAAAAAATAGTGTGTTCACTGAGTTTTTTTCTATTGAATTTCATTTTAAATTTATAATAAAAAGTGATTTGATGGGCAATGCTGTAAGCCAATCTCATATTTTTTTTTGTATTCAAGCGAAATTAGGTATCTAATCTCTAATTACACTATTTATGTAAATCAAATGAGAAAATGACTTGATGATCGTGAAAGTTATAACATACCATTGATAGCGTACTTTGATTTGTATGGACAATTTGATAGTCTTTTTAAATAATAATAGTTGATGTTATTGTTAGAAGCAATCTATTCACAGTCCTACTTGATAGGACAACATCGTAGAACTACAGTTTGAAGCGACCGCCCACACACGTTCCTACAAGAGATCCAACCATTTGATCCAGTCAAACCTAATCTCTTTTTGCTTAAAGATGTAGTATGTATACGGCGCTCCTCCTTATTGTAGAAGTTTAGAAAATGTGGGCAGTCCGTTATTTCCTTCATTTATAGATATTTAATAAATAAATTAGACCCTTCACGTAAAACTGGATATTTACTAGCAGATCTAATCATGGCAAACCATCACAATCAGCATATCTTACATTTAAGGGCCGTTCTATAATTCCTTTAAGATAAGGCAGAGCATACGCGGTATACTTCTTTTATTCGTGAAAAGGTGCAAACTGCATGGTATAAAGTGGCCCTTCTGCTTTGCCGATTTTGATGGAAAAGTTGCTGAAACTTTTTGGGCGTATAGGTATCTCAAATATGAAATTTCATTTTCATGCTGGACTTACCACAAACACACACACAGGCCATTTTGTGGGACTTGGTTATTTCGACTCAGGGGACCCCATAACGTGTATTCCGATGAAAACTGGAATTCGAAAATTTTCACGATAGTAGTACTATCCCTTACTATATATTTCATATATAGGAAAGTGAAAATAAAAATTGAACCTCAATCTTGTGGGGAAAATATGGCAACTAACTAATAGTTAGTTAACAAATATTGTGGCATAGAACATATTTATTAACTTCTCTGTTTGTTTTTTTTTTTGTTTTTTTGTAGGGCGATCTCCCTTATAGATTGTCTAGTGGAGGATCCTTATAGGCTATTGGATCGTCCTACAATCCTCCGATTACTCTTGTAGTCCTACATTCGATCCAAAATCATAAGATAGTCCGATATCTAATGGAGTAAAAAGTAGGACAACGTGTAGAACCGTGTATAGCTTGCTTTAATCCTAAAAATCAGTAGGTTTGAACAGATTGTTAGGGAAATTTTAACAAAAACTTTAATGGTGAAAATTTATGTATATTAATTAAATATAATTACAAACGTAGACTATTATCTTTTCCAAAGGCCTCGGAAGGTCTATAATCCCCTTTCTCCAAATACCGTTATCTATATTTCCTAGAACAATGAAAGGCTTAGCTATGTTGGAACCAAACCATCGTAACTAAAGGCCAACCCAAGACCATCATTAGATCCTAAAAAAGTTCGATTGGCAAGAATATAATACGACAGCTATTTCAAGGATGCTAAAATGTGGATTTTTCGCCATGAAAGTATTCATCAATATTCATATTCACAATGTACTCCGCTCGGCCTGGGAATAGTCCTCTATTGCGATACAACCACACCTTAACAGCTAAAACCATTTCTGAACTGTGCTATCAAAAACTGAATCGTCACCAAAACAGTGCCCACACATCACCAAAAGAATCGTCTTATTTGCAGTTTGGGGCACATTTTCCTTTAAAAAGAGAAGAAAAGGAGAGATAAGTACAGTATAGCGAAAATTTACTTCACTGTCGCCTATGTTTGATTTTCACAAATTAGATATTTATTAATATTAATGAAGCCTTGACAATCATAAATTTCTACAGTAATCTATTATAGTAAAGAAATATCTACATGAACTATATCGATATGTTAGTATACAGCGCTCTCTGTGAGCATTTTGTATATAATTGTGTATTGGAAATAAAACATGAGCAATAGAGCTCATGCTGTGTAGTTTATGCAATGTCCACAATTATTTCCCTAATCCTTTTATTACTTAGCATTCTGTAGGACACAATATCTATCAACTATTTTTTCTTTCTATACTTGGCCTTTTCCACCATATGTAGTTAAGATACCAGTGATATATTTTGCATGAGGTTTGCGGGTGCCTCAGTTTCTAAGACTATTCCTTGGTACGGTCAGGTTCGCGATCGTTTACATTTTCACGCCATTATCCGCTCCTTTTCGGGCGGTCTTGGAACTAGTGCAGCTTCCACTGTAACCCTCCAAGATCTGTGAGCAGCAATCATTTGAGACGTAAAATTTGTTCACCTCTTCTATGAACAAAGCTGGTGAGAAATGGATAATAAAAATCTGGTGCACATAACCCTCAACTTTTATTTACTTTCCTTCTGTAATTTACTTTAAAAGTCTTTAAGAATCTACAATACAGCCACTCCAAATAAGCTGGGATTGTATCAATGACTACTCACTGGCTCGAGATAGCTCAGATACCACTGGCCTAATTGGAGTTAATGCCCTCCACTAATTTAAAACCCCACAGGTTAGCTTAAGTGCACGGGCAGCTTGTCAGGACACTGAGGAAGGCAGCCTCCATCTGGCTCAGGGGCAGTGGACAAAATAACCCCTGCTCCCTTTAAATCAATCAAATTGTGAATGCTCAGGAAAGATCCAATAATTTCAAAATACTGATTAAAAGTGGCAATCCACTTGTTGCCATAAAAAAAAAATATAGAAATAGGAACACCACAATGCCATTGAACGTCATCTCAAAAACAAGAAGATAAGAGTAACAAGTTTGAGCATCGGTCAACAACTGCTTTTTAATAAAGGTTCAACACCAACAGAAACAGCTCACAGTAATGTGTTTTACTGATCGTCTGTGCTACAAAAAACAGAAAAAAGAGAAAACGAAATCTATGGCCAAGAATTAGCTCGATTAACATGATTCGACACCTAATTCCGTAAGAATATTTAAAAGATACTGCAAAATTTTAAATAATTGTAATTTATATCAAAAGGGTACTTCTCACCTACTGTTGCTGTACACCGCTCCAAAATGTAACCTAAATGAAATTAAATATGACTTAATGAAATTTCATTGTACGATATACATTACATAAAACTATAAACGGAATTTTGTACTCGACCGACATATATGCCTATTAGAAACCATAAATGTGATGAAACCATACCTCTATTATTTAGAGTTCGAGCGGAAACCTTTTTAGGTGAATTAATAGGACGCGACCAAGGTATAATTACCGAGTTGCACGCCATTGAGTAATTATAGTCATCGTAAATTTTACGCTCTCCGAATGTTAATTAAAAAATATCAAAATTTATCCAATATTGTAATTTACAGCATTCATGAAAGTGTTCTTTGAAATTTATTATCCAAACAAAAATTAAATTTAGTTTTCGATGACATGTCTGTTATTCGTGAATAACGGTCTTGTTGCAGAATTCCAAATCCTCCAGAAATCTATATCAGTCATTGATATAAGACTCAAAACTTCCTCTTTACTACAAAAAACTCATTTATATAACTATTGTTAGACCTATTTGGACGTATAGGACTAAGTTAGGGGAATAAATAAGACCACCAAATTCCTCCTGCATCTATTCCTTCCAATCCAAAATCTTTGGAAAAATCCTTAAAGCTGCTTTCTCTGTTACTAATAAACACATCCATAGAGACCTGAATATCCCATTTGTTTCAGACGTAGTCCAAAATAAATACACATAAACACACGTTAATTCCAAACTACCTTCCCACACAAACCTGCTTGTCCGTATCCTCTCATCCCCAACTATTCCCGATAATCCACCGAGGCGCCTGAAAGGACAGTGGCATCCAGACATGTTAATTAAATAAATATTGAAGTGCAACGGCATGGCAGCTTCTTCACAAGACATTTTCAAACCAATAATTACTGTGTCGCCATTTTACTGTTTGTATATTTATGTGCAGTTGTAAATATCAATGAATGATGAAAAAAAATTAAGTAATATTCTCTAATCATTATTCGCCTTACTATAATCAATATATAATACTAATCACGTTCGCCTACTACGCTAGTTTTTTTTTTTTTTTTTTTTTTTTTTTTTTTAATAAATACGACTTGAAATATCTTCTCCAGCTGGTCTTTTTTCGGACTTTACTCATATCAACATAAAATTTTATTTAAATTTTCTGATAATTACATTACGACATGGTCTCAAGTACATCCAGAGGGTCGTCTACTATAGGAAGTGCGATTTAGATGTATGTTTCGCCCTGAAAATGATTCCTTAAAGACCTTAGAGTGTTCAATTAAAGATATTTTTAAACAACAAGCATATACACCCTTTTTGGAACTTGGTTAGTTCTACTTGTTAGAAGATAGAATAAATACTTTTGTTTAAAAATCGAATTAGAATATTTTCACAAATACATTCCTTCTCCTCACTTCATTTAATTAATTGCGAAAGTAAACAAAAATATATTTATTGATTTTGCAGTTAAATTATTATTTTCAAGAAAATTAAATTGCCAATAAAATATTAATTACGTATTAGAAATCCTGCCTACTATAATAGGTAAAGATGCAGTAAACAACCTTGACACAAGCTTAGAAATGAAAGTAATTATAAAAAAAAAAAAAAGTCGCACGAGTGGATTCACAAGTTGTTTTATTATGAAATTTTAAGATAAAATATTCCTCTTTTTAATCTCTTTGAGGCAATTTGTAAAAAGCTCATATTGAAATGATCATTTTACTGTAAACCTAATATATATGGAACATAAAACCAGTTCTGAAAATAATATCTATTATACTTTGTATACATGTAAAATATTTTTTTTTTTTTTTTTGTTCACCTGAGCCGTAAAGATCAAGTAGAGCAGTTACTTTCTAAGCATGACTTATTAAATATTTGGAAATATTCGATTCCTATGAAACTCTTACCGAACACTTCTAAATGGTTATTTACTTATTATCGAGAAATAATCGAACAGAAAATATGTTTGCAAACATCAAATTCGCAGGCAGCTTAATCAATGGATCACCTCAGGAGTGAAAGTTAATTGTCTATCATATCATTTTTCGCCACCTGCGTAGCCTTCGGAAAGCGTATAGTTCAAAACCTCTTTTTTTATCGAAAATAGTTTCAAAAAATCTGGTGCGCACACACGACTTTCATTTGCCCCCGTTGTTGAAATCATTTAAGAATTTTTAAATACTTTTAAAGATAAAAATAAATTGTTAGAGATTTAATTAAATTGATGAAATAGGCTTAAAAGTTCAACATAGGCCAAACTATTAAAAAATACTGTAAGGTTCTTAAAAAAAAAGGTTAATGGAATGTCTAAAAATAACCAAATTGTAAACCGAAGTATAACAAATCTATGAAATACGATTATTCTTTGGGAGTAAAAAATTAAATCGTAATAATAAAAGTTCTTACTTGTAGGGTAAGAATAGATACTCATAGAATTTTAGATTTTTTTTTTATTTTCGCTCAAATATATTTATTGCTGTTTACAACTGCATAAAAGAATATAACTAGTAAATGTAAGTAAAAATATAAAAACATGATACACTTGTAGAGCAGCTTTCCATTTGAACTACTCTAAAAATATTCTAAACTAGAAGGTCTCAAGGCCATCTTATTTTCTGACGCCTCGGAGGATTATAAGGGATTGAATAGGGAGAAAGGATTTAAACTTGTGGATTAGAATGGGAATGGAATTTGACATGAAAGGAATTGATCATAGTTCGGGCCAAATAATTTATTAATTTAAATTAAATTTATCATTTATCATTTAAATAACTTGTCCGTCGTAAGCCAATGACCTTCTGTCCTACAGAATCCTTTAATAATATTCCACTTGTTCCGGTCGAACTGATCCGCTATCTAGGTCTCCTGCTTGACAAATATCTCAGATGGAATCCGCACACAAGACAAAGAAGACAAGAAACTGCTCGCCGCTTTCGATTACTTCAACACTTACTTGAAAAGCGCTCTGACCTCCCACTTCACTACAAAAGCCTCCTCTACATGACTATCATAAGGCCTATATGGACTTACGGAGTTAAGCTTTAGGGCTCTACTAAACCATCGAATTCTTCCCGTATCCAATCCTTACAATCCAAAACCTTCTTAAAATCCTCAATGATCCTTACTTTGTAACAAATAAACTCATCCATAAAGACCTAAATGTTCCATTAGTTGCTGATCTGGCCCGAACCAGTTATCAATCCTTCCATAACAAACTCCTCTCCCACTCTAACCCACTAGTTTTAATCCTTGATTCCTAGCAATCCTCCGGGGCGTCTTAAAAGAAGATGGCCTCGAGACTTTCTGGTTTAGAATAGTTACAGGAGTGCTATCATTGGTAGTTCTTCTACAAGTCTGTTTCATGTAATTTTTCTGTTATCATATTTACTTGTTGTATTATGAAGTACAGCTTAGTTTGAGTTATTATGTATTATGTTTTAGTTATGATGGCCGCTTACTTTGAAGGATGAACAACGGCTTAAGGTTTTCGAAAATAAGGTACTACGTAAAATATTTGGTCCGAAGAGAGATGAGGCCACTGGGGACTTTAGAAAGTTGCACAACGCGGAATTGCGGAACTTGTATCCTGTGAATATAATTGAGTTGATAGCATCGTGGAGACTCAAATTGGCGAGTAAAGTTGTCGGGCTAGGTGAAGAACGGATTCCGAGAAAGTTGGTATTCGCTGATCCGACTGGTAGGCGTCCAAAGGTAGGCCGAACGTCTGTAAAAACTTGCAATTTTTGTAAACACCTTGATCAGCAACCTGTCTATTTTTAAAAAGTCAATTTGATGTTCGCTCTTAAGAAACTTTTTAATAAAAGATTGTTTTGATAAATGTTCTCGTACAAATTTTATATCCTAACTTTAATTGGAAAAGTTCTTGTAAAACAATCAATTGAATAACTGTTTCGTGCCATGATTTCAATTTCTGAAGTGTTTTGATCTTTCTTTAATTCTCCATGAAGAAGATGCTATAAATATGCTCTTAGGTACAATAGCGGCAGGAATCCAGAAATAATGAGAGGGACATGATCACAACTGTTGAAATTCTTTGTGGACGTCTCGTTAGGTTGAAAAGCTAGCTCGAGCTGGTGAGGAACACCGGTTGCGCTGTTTACTTGGCGAGTCCAACGCTCCTCTTCTCTTATTGACTCACGCTCACCGGTAAACCAACCTATGGTCGATTTCTTGGTTCAATGACTTCTTCGTTAATTGTTGGCTCATGCCTGTTTTATAGAAGTTTTAATATTTTTTTTAATTTTAAAAATTGTTATTTTTAATCGACACTTTCCATTTTAGGCAGATTAAATCGTTTATTTTGTTTATTTATTTAACGTCACTTTGTGCTACTATGGCTAATCGGACGATGCTACAGTAGGAGTCCTAAATTTTGCATATCCAGGTTTTTATTGGGGTAGGGATCTTTAACGAGTACCTGACATCGCAAAGGTTCGGGACCACCTAGTAACGTCCCCTCCGAAGGAGGGCATAACTAAGGATTTTTTACTCCCATTAAAAAATCCTAGAACCACCTGCGGGTTTGAACCCGTGACCTTTGGCAGAGGAGGCTGTTATGCTAGCCACCCAGCTACATGTGATCCTCCAATCGTTTATTTTTATTTATTAAAACAAAATATATATTTGTATTATTATCTAATTTTCATGAAATATTTATATATTTATTAAAATTGTCAATGATTTTTATTTTATTTCAATTATTGATTTTGTCTTATTCACGCCTTGATGACTGTTTATTACCATTGATGATATTCTAGTAAACTGAGCAGTGGTTCTAGGCCACTATACATTCAGCTCTTCCGGTTGTTTAACTCCTATAAATTATTTATTAAGTGATTGATAATAATTTGCAAAGAAATGAGAAGGATATAGGACGAGCTAGGTGTGGTGTAGGTCGTGGTGCCGCATGCCGTAGCCCTGCGACACTGCGCGCGCCTCTCTTATCGACGGCTCTTCTCCACGCCCTCTCTGTTTATGTCTGTCTGTATGTTGGTAAGGCATTTTGTATATGTATATAGATACATATATGTCAATCCACATACCATCGAAACTCAAACGTACTAATCAATGACCGTCAAAATCGGATATTGCTGTTTGCTTCTTGAGATATATCGCCGCTCTCCATATTCATTTTAATTTTTAAAATAAATATTTATTCCTGGAACCATAATGAAAAAAAAGACTGTATAATTGTTCCGGTATTTCAAATGAATATATAATACAATTGAGTTACTCAATTGTATTGGTTTGTAAAATAAGTCTGTAGGGTTTTTTAATAAAAACTTTTAATTATGGTGATTTTAATAAAAACTTCTGATTCTTGTAAATATTTGTAATCAATTATATATGCCTAATTTCGATCTACTACACTTTGCGATCTTTCAAGTATTTTTTTAAGTCCGTCTTCCAAGAATAGTTGAAAGACGACTTGAGCGCTTTGCGTCTTTCAAGTCAAAATTTCCAGTACTGAACCGATCAAAACAAGAACGGTGATTTCTCTTTAAGCATCATTGCCATATACGCTACAACTTTTGTTTTTGCAGCAGATATTCCTTTTCGGAAATAAAAAATCATTAAATGACAAAATGATCTTTTTTCTCCCTTACATTTTGAGAAAGCAAAATACCACTTAAAGATAAGGAATCTCGATTAAAACTTATGCATAAAAGCACCTTAATTAATTCTTTTTTTAAAATATATAAACATTATTGACCAAGTAAAGATGATTTTATAAATATAGGAAGGATTAATTTGAAATATTAGCACTAGTCTGCTGTGCTCCAGGTCCTGGGTTCGAATCCAGGCTGTGGCAGAATATTATTTATTCTGTTAATTCAGTCAGGGGCGACCCTAGGGTATGGAGACCCTCCTGGGGCAGACCCAGCCTCTATAAAGTGGGTACCCAAATTAATTGGGGAAAAACCTGGCGGCTGAGCGTGATTAAGGCCTAATCACCTCATTGCACTGCCGTTGGCCTAGAAACAGTACGAATCTCTATATATACTGAGCCCAAGACCCTTCATGAGTTGTAGTGGTACAGGTTTTTTTTTTTTTTTTTTAACTTGAAATATTATAATGACACACATACACATACATATTATGAATATTCAAATTCCACCTTTTCACCTCCTGGTATACCAAATTGACGCATAACGAATGTGAAATTGCAGTTCCATTATATTACTTTAATTTAAGATTTCTTCATTTATTTGCCATAATCCTAGAGTTGAGGAATGATTCGTTTATTTTAAATTTCTTCAACTATATCTTTATGAAGATTTTTTCTTCTTTCCATTTTAGTTGTTTATATATATTATATTATTTTTTGTTGTTAATACATATAGATTTTTTGTTTCTGTTACATTGTCCATTAGTGGTGCAACATTCTTATTCTAATGGAACATAGTCCATATATATTTATGGCGCGATCTGTATTGAATTGTTGTCAAATTAGAACATTCTCTGTCATTTTTAATTATTTATTCTCTCTAGTAACTAAGAACTAAAGGTCAGTGAAAAAGTAATTATCGATTATGCAATCCAACATTCTTCTGTGTTGGATGAAATTATTGGAAGGCATAGCGTTAAAATTTACACGTGTATATGTTTTTTTTCTTTGATTCCCCTCCCTCTTTCCCCTTTCATATTATTCATGAGTGACATAACATACGTAACAATACGGACACCACTACGAAAAGATACTGTGATTTGTTCGGATTTTCCTTCAAAACCATTGAAAATATCAATATTCTTGATTTGTTTACGTAAAAGAATAATTTTAATTTGAAATCATACAACACGAATTTTGTGAAAAAAATATTCTTTGTATGAATCAACCGGTCTTACAAAATAAAAACCTGCCATGTTTAAATTTGTTCGTGACATGGTTTTATCTTCATCCCAGCAGTTCCTTACCATGACAAAATATCGACATTACATTTTAAACAACTTCCCAAAAGATTTCTTCAACAGTCTATGAATCATTATAGGTGGGATAGTCAGGAGTCAGTCATTTTTTTAAATTTTTTTAATTTTGCCAACGTTTCGGCTCAAGCTTGTGAGCCATCATCAGGGCTACAAACATCAGAACAAAAGAGATACATATTAATATGATAATGACAATTTTCTTTTGAATGTAGTGACAATGATAACATTTGAAATAAAACAGAAAATATACCAACAATCTGATGATAATAATGATTATGTATCATATTATCATTATTTGTATCTATAATATTTAAGTATGCTGGTATATTTTCTGTTTTATTTCAAATGTTATCATTTTCACTACATTCAAAAGAAAATTGTCATTATCATATTAATATGTATCTCTTTTGTTCTGATGTTTGTAGCCCTGATGATGGCTCACAAGCTTGAGCCGAAACGTTGGCAAAAATTCAAAAAATTACTGATTCCTGACTATTCCACCTGTAATAGTTTCTACAGCCGACTATACATCCTCAATACAAAGTCTATGAATCAATTGCAAGAAATACAATTTGGTCATATGCACGGAACATTCCAATACAATGTTTTATGACAGAGTACTTTTTTTTTTTTTTTAAATCTTCGAAAAGAAAATTCTTATAATATATACATTTTTATTTTGTTTAAAATCAATTCTTCAATAAGAGGGAATGTGTTAATCCAAGTTGAACACCAATCTTAATAACTTGCTTGAACGATTATTAATACAGCACATACGCTTATATTTATTATTTTGGGAACGTAAGAGGCCCAGGAAATCTATCAAACCAATGAAGGAAAACAAACGTAAAAGCCCTAATTATTGAAGGCTATTCATTATTATTTTAAATCATTTATTTTTGTATCCCCACCTGTCGTCCATCCAACAGACAAAAAGATTCTTATTAAAAATATTTATTATACAATAGTATATTATAATGTATATTATAGTTCGTATTGTTTAATGTGAACTTGGTGATGGACTACAATCATTACTTATCTTTAAAAAAAACAAAACAACAAATTTAGAATCGCTAACTTCATCAACACTAACTTTGATATTCTATTAAGAAGTTTACATTTTTGTTCATAGTGGACATTTTTGTGATGTTTTTCTCCCTATTTTAATCTATCTCTTATTTCCAAACTCTTAACCAGATCAATATTTCAGTTACATCATGATATAACATGACGTCTACTCTGTATGTGTGCCACCTCATCCATTCTAAGCTAATGTCTCAGTGAGATGATTCCCTTTATGTAATTCTGACAAGATTAATCATTGGACTAATCAGATGGATTCAAATAGTGGAGGGCACCAAAATATTTAGCTATAAAACTTAATCGATTCTTCAAATCATAATTTTTCGTCTTACATTTTTCTGTCCCATGTTTTGAATTTACATTATTTTCAAAACTGCTTTTTCTCGGGTATATAAAACAATTTTAAAAGTGATAATGCCTTTAAAGAAACATTTCTGACACTAATAAAAATTGAGTCGTTTTATAAAATTTGGAATTATAATGTGTAGAAAAACTAAAAATAATATTTTTATAAAAATACAAATAATTGTGATACCTGCACGTGGTGTAGGCATCAGGTGCAGTAAACCTACAAAATAAACAGTTGTAAAAACGGTCTTCCTTTTCCAGAGATAATCGTAAAACCTATCCAGAGGTAAGAGGCACAGACAGCCTATTGGCGTTTGATTTTGGTTTGTTTTTTACTCATAATAAGTTGTCTGTCAAGCATTTTAGAAAATAGAACACAAAAATTTCGATACAATTGAAATATGTTTTTTAAGGAAAGTTAAAAATTAAAATATGCTATAAACAAAAAAACGATTGCTGCCACCCCCAGGTCAGGATAATGCTGTAAACATCTTTAAACATACATTATAAAATGTATCTGTGATTAAATTTCACATTGAAGGCATCAGATAATTGTTTAAAAGATTTTTACACGTAACTTGAAACAATAGACTTTGTCTCCATGAGCTTTGTTAATGAATAATATAGTTATTTAAATGTTATTTTAAAACACCATATTAAAGCAAAATAGAATGGAACAGTACGAAAAAATTACTACTGCTGCTTTTTTACGGTTTAAATATTTTTTCTTTATGATAGGAATTTTTTAAAATTTTGAGTGCCTATTTCGTAGGCATGTTCTATTAAATCAATACTTATTCTATTATTTGATCGATTACCAATCGGTAGTCAAGGAGAAAAAAGCTCATAAAGGTATACACATGTGACTCCTCCCCTCCCCTATCACCATTCTGCGTTTTCTTTTCTAATTACTTAACTTTCCAGTTTTAGATATATCGATTTAAGTAAGAGATGTAAAATCACGAAATTCTTTATGTTATAGCAAACATTACTCTTGTTTAATAATTATAAGCAGTTAAGAAATATTGCCTAAGACATCCGAAGCTTCCGCCATCTAGCGGTAATTATCCTGTTGCTTGGCTGCGGGTGCTGCACACTAGCGCTGTTACGGAGCCGCAGTAAACCAGTTCTTTTCGCTTGTTTACTGTTGGCTCGTTGGACACGAGGGATGTTTTCCATCTTGCTCTACGTTCTTTACTAGTTTTATGCATTACATTGACAGGTTGCATAAAAATAAAATAAAAACCACACTGTTTATGTTTCCTTACCTTTATATGTAATTAGGTATTCCTTCATAAAAAAGCAAACGACCAACATTGAACCACTAGCCTTGAACAAGATTGCTTACTATGATAAGTTAATCATTAATTCTTCATCTAAATTAAATTTCTATTTTTTTTTTCATTTCATATTTAAATAAGCAATCAATAACTTCTTTTTTTTGTCTTTAATTTATTTTTATTCAATATCCATCAAATTGTTTTTCAATGTTTCGAGGTTTTGTCCCCATTATTAAGACTGAAAACAATTTTTATAGTTTAAATTAGTAAAATTACATTATTTGATCATATATCTTTGAAAAATGCCTTAATATATTTTTATTTAAATTGTCAATATTAATTAAAAACATATTCATATATGATTTACCTGTTATTATTACTATATACACGCATTTTTTTTTTTCATTACTGCTATTTGTCCTAATGATGTCTATTGGCTCACTGTTTCTGTTATTTATAATTTTACACTTTGTACTATAGTGTATTCTTCTGCTATTTAAAAAAAAAGAAGTTATTGATTGCTTATTTGAAA
This sequence comes from Piezodorus guildinii, assembly GCA_023052935.1. Lineage (NCBI taxonomy): Eukaryota > Metazoa > Arthropoda > Insecta > Hemiptera > Pentatomidae > Piezodorus > Piezodorus guildinii. The sequence continues at coordinate 115,369,969 of CM041292.1, read as the reverse complement.
TATTAATTAGATTAAGTGATAATTGATTGCTTAAATATGAAATATTAAATGAAGTTTCCTAAAAAATTATAAAACAAAAGAAAATATTTGTTTTTCGTGGTATGTGTGAATATCCTGATTCTGTTTATTCAACGTTTAAGCAAGTTGGCTTAAATTGTTTATTTCCCTATATGTTGATCAAATTCTGGATTGTAACTGGTGTGATATTCTCTTCCTGTTGAAATATCGTTTACTGAAATTGGTACTTATGTATAAAGTCTCCCACATCTTATGTATTAATTATGTAGACTAATGTAGGAAAAAAGCATAAATCAAGTAAATTTGATTTTGTTAAATTTGCCATAATGTTAGCTAAAATTTAATGACACAGGTTAAAATAAAAATATCTCAAAACCTTATATTGAATTTTTGCTTTTAAAAGTCATTTCATGTTCGTACCTACTCCATTTCAGCCCTAAAAACGGTTTACACTACAGGTTACCACCCTGTTTTAGCGAGAGTGAATATTGATTTCTGTTCGCTACGGTCGCTCAATGGTTAAACAATCTCTGGGGTTCTCTTTCAGTTATGCCGAAACTTCGCCTTAATTTCCATTTAGAAATCTATATAATCTCTCTATGTATAAAATGATACCTCTATTCTTGGTTTGCGCGAACTCCCTCTAAACCTCTAGACGGATTTTGATAAGGTTTTCACTATCATTTAGATCATTCTTTCCTGAAGTTTCATAAGTGAAAAATATTTAAATTTAGCTTTTCTTTAGGGGGGGGCAAAATAAATTTTCTCTAATCAATTCATTAAAAAATGAATCCTGAAATTAGAGTCCAAAATTTTGGGGAAAGCCCAAGATTCTAGAAAAATTAAAATGAAAAATGAAATAAGTTGTACAAGTTAATTATAAACGCATAAACTTCTGAACATATGTTATAATGAGGGAGAATATGGTAATTCAGTGTTGCCACATTACAGTATCGTTCGGCTATATTCTTTCATAGAGCACCCAAGAGTTTAGAAAAACTAGCTGAAAGTGTTATAAATATTTTTTATTTATTATTTTATAAAAATAGATGTTTTACGGTAAAATCTCATGAAAACTACATTCAATTTTTAATATGTATTCAGAAAAATTTCATTTGAAATATAAAACAGTTATATATCGAAAAAATAAGAACCGTTTAACATAAAAAAACAAATAAACTTAATTTCTGTCGATGATTAAATATAAAAATGAATAGGTATTATTAAATAAACATAATATTTTCTTGTTATGTGCACTTGTCGTTACCATGAACTCATTATCCCAAAATGTTAAACTCTTAAGTGGTCAAACTTAACTTATTTTAAACAAAAAAATGACCATTTTTGTTTTTAAAAAAATTGGAGGAACAATATTATCGCGAAAGATAAAGCTAACTCAAATTAAGTTTATAAGATGTGGGACTGATAAAAATGTGTAGATAATAACTGAAACTTAATACCACGGTAACAATCGACTTCTTGATACCTAAGTGTCAAATTCTTTTTAAACTTTATTAATTGAGAAAGAATATATTTTGCCATAGCCAAGAGCAATGAGTATTGACGATATGAGGAACCACTCCTACTATGTGTACATAATAATAATAACAATAGGCTTACCGAACCCGAAGGTTCTATGCCGATACCACCAAACTTCGCCTGCACAGACTCGTCCAATGTTCACTGGTCAAGCCCAAGCCCCCGAGATCAGCCTTAATGCAATCCTCCCATCGATGCTTCGGCCTACCTTTCGGACGCCTGCCAGTCGGTTCAGCGAATACCAACTTTCTCGGAATCCGTTCCCCATTTGAGTCTCCGCGATGCTAACAACTCAATTATATTCACACGGTACAAACTCCGCAATTCCGCGTTGTGCAACCTTCTAAGCTCCCCAGTGCCCTCATCTCTCTTCGGACCAAATATTTTACGCAGTACCTTATTTTCGAAAACCTTAAGCCGTTGTTCATCCTTCAAAGTAAGCGGCCACGTTTCACATCCGGAAAGAACCGTCGGAAGAATAGAATAGAAGAAGAATAGTTTTATAAATTCTAACCTTTAAGTTTTTAGACAGAAACCGCGAGCTAAGTAATTTAGCAACTGAATAATAACACACATTTCCCACCTTTAACCGGGAATTTATTTCTTCCAGGATTTCATTTTTTCTTGTTATCATTGAACCTAAATACTTGAATTTCTCTACGTGTTGAAAAGTATGCCCTGAAATATTAATATAATCAAGATCGCCACCATTTCCGCTACTAATCATATATTTCGTCTTATCCGTATTTAATTCGAGACCTATTTGTTTACCGGTTTTTATTAACACACTTGTATTTAGTTGTATGGTTTCCGTGTCTTCACCTAGTAGTACCAAATCAACGGCATACCCCAAAACCGGAATCTTGTCACCCATATTTAAGCCTTTCTCGGTACACATCACCTTTTCTATGACATATTCTAAAGCTATATTAAACAAAACAGGTGAAAGGGAGTCACCCTGTTTCAAACCCGATCGCCCCTCAAATCTCTCGGAGTAATTATGATCGATTCTAACTTTATGAAATGTTTCCGACAAACACATCTATGTGCTTACTAACTATGTGTACATAATAAATAAAAATAATAAAGTAGGAATTAACAGTAAAAGAGAGTGCCGAAAACGCAGAAGAGAGGAAAAGAAATTGTTTAGGAGGGAGCAGACGCGGTACTAGAAAAACCAATTTTAGAATCTGTAAACTTTAAAAGATAATAATGAGATCCGAAAGTTTTACCACTAATATACTCGTATAATGTTCTATTCCCAGAACATCTGCTGACATAGTCTTTGATGATGTTTTACACTGTGAGAAGTAACAGATTCTTGCAAATTGGTTAGAGCATTTTCAGGCTCTTTAAAAAGGGAATATTGTAGGCCATGTCAAGTATTGCCGGGAAGCTTAGCTTACCGAGGAAGTGGCGATGGCATTAATATTGAGCCCACAGAAGATGATGACGTCACAAGGACAATTGGAAAAATTAAAAACAAGAAGGAACCTCAGCAGAGCTTCTATATCGCGGATCTAAATTTATCAAAGCAGAATCTAATCTTATTCCTGATATCTGGGTTTAGGAAAAGTTAAGACTGCACGAAACCTGTTTATGCCCTATTCATAAAAGAGGGATCAGTTAGTTTATGGAAACTACCTTACCATATGCTAAGCGGATTTTGGACCACTGCCAGTGTTGCTTCTGGAGGAGAAAATCAATCACCGATCAGATTTTAATTCATCTTTAGGCTTTGCAGACAGCACTTAATAAAACCCCATAATATTTTTGCAACCTATAAAAATTCCTACGACATTATAGAAAGACAGGAACGCTAAAGTGCTCTTGTAGAATCTGCTATACACAAGACATTCGTAAGACTGCCGAACAACCATGGGAGAAGTTAAAAGTACGATTAAGTTCTATCATGACCTGTCATGGTATTTTGGTTATGAAAAAAAACAACTGGGAAATGTTCTTCCTTGTTTTGTCTTTATCGTTGGTTTACATGAATCGCTGAGGTGCTCTATTATTGACACACTTGTGCTATAATAGGAAGCAAGTAAAATAGACTAGATATTCCAAAGATATGACATAAGCATTTTTGTATGTTCACCTTTCATATTGATCCACAAATATTTACATCTCTTTGATCTGGAATTTGGTGGTTTTCATGACTATTCTTAAGAATACCAATATAATGAATACCAACTATTCTTCTTAAGATTACATCAAAATTAAACAATACACCTTTATAATTGTTTATATCTCTATAGCTGCAAAGTTACATCTGAACCTTATACGTTGAGGTGCTGGGTTAAGGTCAAGACGAAGCCTTGATCTTTCATTCAGCGAGCCCAGTTCGGGCAGAGCGAGATGGTGACCTGTAGTGCACCTATCCAATTTGAAATACAATGTTGTAGCTCTTGGATGTGCAAGATGGGTAGTTCGTCCGGCATACACTAGATATAAACGTTATGTTGAGAAAACAATGGAAAACTTAAGGAGCTGAAAGAAATATGAAAATCACTTTAGAGGGTGGCTTATGGTGTAGTGGCTAGCATAAGATCCTTCTATGCCCAAGGTCACGGGTTTAAACCTATGGTGGCCCTAGGATTTTTTAACGGGTTATACCGACCTTCGGAGGGAACGTAAAATAATAATCTCGATCCTGCGCGATGTCAGGTACTCGTTAAAGATCCCTATCCTAATAAAACCTGGATAGGCTAAATTTAGGACTCCCACTGTAGCATCGTCCGAATAGCCACAGCAGCATAATGACGTTAAATAGATAAACAAAGAAATAAATTTATACTGCCTGAGTTTCAGTATTTCTTCAGGTTCATAATAAAAAGATCAGGAAAAAATCATAGACTAAGAGCTATTTATCATGGCGCAAAATATATCTGAGCGACTACTTTTTTACTTTCACATACCTGAGTATGAAATATATAGTAAGGGAAAGTATTGCTAACGTAAACATTTTCAACAGAAATACACGTTTTAGGGTCTCCTGAGCACAAATAATCAATTCCCGCAGAAAGTTCTTTGTGTCCGTGTGTATGTGTAAGTCAAGCACGAAAACGAAAAGGTATTCGAAACTAACATTTCATATTTGAGATGTTACAGCAGTTTTTTCACTACAATCGGCTGACAGGAAATGCCCTTATTCCGTGCATTTTGTACTTTTTTACGATTTTCCCAAAAACTGATTTAACGATTTTCATCAAACTCACTTCGTCGATGTAAAATGTAATTGGCTTTAATATGATATAAGTTTCATTCTGATTGAAATAGTCTGACAGGCTTAATTGATGAATTTCGTATTGTCTGCCTCTAAAGTCCCTTTAGTTTTTACAAAAATTTAATTTAATCCAAACAATTAATCATATCATCTTATTAGCATTGAAAAAGAAAGGCTAAAATATAAGTTGAACGAATTCGATCACTGAATCTCACTGATATTTTATTATGTGATTTTTGTTATTTATTTTTTTTTTTATTATTTTTTTTTTATAATAAGAACATAGTATATAGTATAATATACCGTTGGAAAGAGAAATATTTCAGAAAAAATATTATCTTATAAACAAAGTTGTAAAAGGTGATGGAAAGTTTCAACTTTAAGTTTATTTAATACCTCTTAAATTGATTTTACCACCGAAATAAGTGAAAGTCGTGTATTATCTGTGCCCGCACCAGATTTTTTTTCAACCGCTGAGGGTTGTTAATCTCAGGACAAGATGCCATTTTTTATTTAATTTTTATTATTACAAACATATTATTGGTTATGAAACGGACTTACAACATAGGATAAAGGGAGGAGGAATGACACGGGAGGAATGTAGCTAGAAGAATGGGAATACCTCGCCAGAAGCCTAAAGGGTCGTGGCAAAGGTGACATGTCGAAGGCTGGCATCTCGCTTATGTTCTGGAGGGTTAAATAATATAATTAAACTATCAAATATTATAATTAGAATGATTATTTAATTATATTTTATTTTATTGACATGTCTCGAGATCGTTTTTTAATCATCTATTATTAATTTTTAAGTCATAGTCTTCAGTCATAATACTGATGGTTTTCAATCAGAAATGGCCTCATGTTATAATCATTCATATTGTTGTCCAAAATAAAGTTGTTGTTTTTTCGTCTATAGAATTAACGTTAAGTTGTCAAAAAATGCACTCCTTTAAAACCATAATTTATCGAATCTTGTAAGGCGATAAAACCTAGACTACTTTCCGTCCTTATGAGCAGGTCTGCTGGTCTTCGATGGAAAATCCTAAGACGCATTGAAAGTTACTTCTGAGGGAACATAAAAGTAGGGCTAATAAGGGTTTTTACAATAATCTAAAGGAGTCCTGTATAGTCCGAATAATGATAATTTCCAGATTGTGGTGGTGGGTGAACATCATCAGGATAGACAGGATAAAGGAGATACTAATACAGCTGCCGATGGAACCAGGAGATGGGGAAGGCTTAAGGCTCTCTTACACGATCGTTCATTTCGTCGTTCCAGTCCGTCGGTTCAAAGGAAGGAAAATAGGGGAAGGAAAACCGTCGGTTGGGAACGACGAACCGAAGCTCTCTCACACTATCGTTCCAAGCCGTCCGGGCAGTCTCATTAAACAAATATACAGCAGTCCTTCTAAACAGTTGCGAGTGGAATTGTTTTCAGTGTATAATCAATTAATTAAGTAGAGAAAAGTAACGGACCCGACTGTAGCTAAAAGATCATTCTCCTTCTGGCTACACATGTTTCAACTTCTAAATCATTCAATGGTTCCTTATTCCATAAATAAACAGGGTGATAAAATTCACAAGATATTATATTAATGTTCACGTTTATTATACTAATAATGACGATTCCAAAATCAGTAATCATTACAATAATAATTAATCTATATAATTCTGAGAACCTCCATAAAGTACAGGGATTTTAAATTAACACCTAAAAATATTAAGATTGGTTTTATATCAATTGATTTATCTATTCTTTAAATAATTAATCTTTATATTTTATTCTTTATAAATTTACATGATACACTCTAAATAAAAAATTATCACTATAAATTACTCGAATTCTAACAACAGCGGCATATTCGTTTATTGAAAAAAGTGAAGAACAGGTCTTCTTTGAAGGTTTGTTTATATCACAATATAATAATTATAACTTAATTGTTATTATTCATTTAAATTTTATTTATTTATTTTGCAACATAAAGGCTTTTCAATCACTAAGGTATATTCATTTAATTGATTCATTTTAATTAGGAAGCCAGAAAGTAATTTTACATTCTAGAATGATGTTTTCGAGTTCTGCGCATGCGCATGAGTATAGCGGTCATCTTTCAAGTCGGCTCTTGGATTTCTTGCTTTTTCAGTTGGATATCACTTCAGAACAGTCTTGAAAACATCACCAGGCTTCAGGATAACAACAACAGTAAATATTGGAGCAAACAACGGTAAGTTGGGCTACAATTTGCACCGTAAAGTGAATGCTGAGTCACCTCTTCATATCAGCTGATTGCCAATAGCTAGGCGAGGCTGGTCTTGCTTAACTTTTCTTAAGTTATTATTTTTTCTCCCAACATCTGGTTATTATTTAATTATTTTCCTTACATGAAATGCGATATTATCATCAAGTAATGTCCTCTAAAGCTTCAACTAAAAGATCTAGATCTAGTGGTTGAATCCCGTCTCCTACGAAACAAAGACCTCGCCGTGATACTAATAAAAGATTACAAGCAACCCCTTCGGGTACTAATTCAGAATCTGAACCACAACCTGGCACATCGTCACAAGGGATGACTGACGAATCACCGTTTTTCACCCCAAATCCTTTTCAGATTTTACATAACGAAAAAGAAAACATGGAATCTGCTCCTATACCTAGTGAACCACGACCCCCTCCAATATTTGTCAAAAATATTAAAAATTTCCAGTTGTTGTGTACACAATTGAACAAAATTACCGATTCTACCAGCTACTACTGTATGAGTAGAATTAATGACACCAAAATATCTCCTACTACTGCCGAGACATATAGAAAAATAGTGAAATATCTAACTGATACCAAAGCGGATTTTCATACCTACCAGCTACGCCAAGAGAGAGCTCTAGGGGTTGTAATCAGAAACTTACACCCCTCGACACCAGTTGAAGCTATTAAAGAAGAATTAACGGAGATAGGCTATAAAGTGCGGCAAGTCACTAATGTCCTAAAGGACAAAATTCCACTACCTCTCTTTTTCGTGGACTTGGAGCCATCGGAAGGAGTTGAACAAATCTATGACCTCAATAGATTGTACTATACCAGCGTAAGAGTTGAGAAACCTTACATAAAGAAGGAGATAGTTCAGTGCCATAACTGTCAAGCATATGGTCATACTAAAAGTTATTGTCATCACATACCTCGATGCGTGAAATGCGGTGAACAGCACAAGTCTGTGGAGTGTACAAAACCAAAATCAACACCAGCTGTATGTGCTCATTGCCTCAAGGACCACCCAGCCAACTATAAAGGATGCCAAATTTATAAGGAACTGAGGACCAGGTTTCAAAAACCTCAAGTACCGGATGAAACACCAAGACAAGTAAGAAACAGAAGAGAACCCTCAAAACTTATTGAAGCCAATGTATCATTTGCCCACCTACTTGGAGGTGGGAATCAAAGTACTGAAGCCGTGGCCCTGCCGGAACTACAGAATGTACCTCAATCCATTCCACATATACCTCTTCCTCAAAATGTAACCAATCCTAAAAATCCTAATCAACCACAAATCTCTCATATCCCTCCTCCTTCAAATGCCACAGACCTTACCAGTTTGATGACATCCTTTATCTCCGAAATTAAATCCCTTGTTATGCCCCTAATATCACTCCTTACGAATCTCGTATCAAATCTCATTCCTGCCTTAAAAAAACCATAAATGACCTCACCTAATTCCTTATCCATCCTCCTTTGGAATGCGAATGGTGTTAGAACTCACACTGACGAACTTACAGCCTTACTGCAAGACAAAAACATTGATGTTGCACTCATTACTGAAACTAGACTAACCACTAAACAGTACTTTAAAATACCAGGATACACGACATACCGGACAGACCATCCAGACGGCAAAGCCCATGCCGGTACTGCTGTCATAGTCCGCCGATCCCTCACCCATCACTTACACCCAATTTCCGCCCACGATTACCTACAAGCAACTTCCATTGTTATCAAAACCTTTTCCTTTCCGCTTATCATCGCATCAGCATACTGCCCTCCTAAACATCCCATTTCCTCTGCCCAATTTGAATCCTTTCTCAACTACTTGGGTAATCACTTCATTTTGGGTGCAGACTTAAACGCTAAGAACCAACAGTGGGGTTCTAGAACCACCAATTCTCGTGGACGGACATTGCAGTCTGCACTCAACTCCCGACGCTTTCATCTCCTACCTCCCGATTCTCCTACCTACTGGCCAACAGATCCTAACCGTAATCCTGACATCCTTGACTTCTTCATCCACAGCGGATTAGGCTCTCTCAATTTTTCCATAGCTCGCCTTGATGAACTATCCTCTGATCATAGTCCATTGATTCTAAATGTATCCATAACACCTATTCCTAAACCTATTCCACCGTCATTCATTAGAGGCCCTGTCAACTGGAACCTCTTCCGCGAAATCCTCACTAATGATATTGACCTCAGAGTGATTCTCAAAACCCCAAATGACCTTGACGACGCCGTATATTCCTTTACAACCGCTATTCAACAAGCCGCCTGGACTGCCTCCTCTCCCAAACAATCCCAAATAATTCCTTATAAAAGCCATATACCACAACACCTGACAGACCTCATCAACAGCAAACGCCGAGCCAGAACATTACGGCAACGCACCCGCCACCCAGAGGATCGCCGCTCCTATAACTTTTTTTGTAGAAAATTAAAGCGGGAGTTGGCGATCTTCCGATCCCAATCCTACAATACCTACCTCTCCTCTCTCTCGACTCGTGACAATTCCCTGTGGAATGTCACGAAGAGAATCCTAAAATCCCCCCTGATATCCCATCCTCTCCGTCGTAGTGATAATTCCTGGGCTGCTTCTGACAAAGATAGGGCCCAGGAATTTGCACTATTATAGGAATTTCCAAGGTATTCACTCCTCATTCTGATCTCAATCCAACCCATACCGCAATAGTTGAAGAGTTCCTTACGTCACCGATACCAATTTCCTTACCACCTAAAGCAATCAATCCCTCTGAGGTCAAATATCTGCTTCAAAAGCTTCCTCTAAGTAAATCCCCTGGATACGATCTCCTTACTCCTCAAATCCTAAGACAACTTCCACCTAAAGCCATTACATTCCTTACATATATCTATAACTGTATCCTACGCACTACCTATTTCCCTCTGTTGTGGAAACACTCGACTATCATCCTTTTCCTAAAACCAGGCAAACCATCCAACTGTACGTCATCCTACAGACCTATTAGCCTTTCCGATCCTCTCCAAAATCTTCGAAAAACTCCTATTAAAACGAATCCTAGCCAAATTTCACAATTTTCCTTCACACCAGTTTGGATTCCGTCCTCAACATTCCACGGTTCAGCAAGGATTCCGAGTTGTAGACCACATTTCCTCCGCCCTTGAGTGCAAGGAGTATTGTTCGGGTGCTTTCTGGACATAGCTCAAGCTTTTGACCGGGTGTGGCACCCGGGACTGCTCTATAAGCTCAAAACCCATTTACCTCAATCCTTATACCTAATCCTCCGATCCTATTTATCCAACCGCTCCTTCCGAGTTCGCTGTGGTTCCGAATTTTCCGAACAATATACTGTTGAGGCCGGTGTTCCTCAAGGCAGCGTCTTAGGACCCGTCCTCTACATCCTCTTCACCGCCGATATCCCTACCGATCCCAATACCTTTCTGGCAACATTTGCTGATGACAAGCCATTTTATCATCCAATTCCGATCCTGAAGCAGCATCGCTAAATCTCCAAAAGCACCTTTCCCTTGTCGAAGACTGGTGCAATGCTTGGCGCATTAAGGTGAACGAAAGCAAATGCACTCACGTCACATTCACCCTTCGACGCAAATCCTGTCCAACGGTTAATTTCAATTCCATACCGCTTCCTTCCTCAGACACAGTCCGGTATCTCGGCTTTTTACTAGCCAAAAGACTGACGTGGAACCCACATACAAGACTAAAAAGAAAAGAACTCACCGCAGATTCGGCCAGTTATACAGACTACTAAACAGAAAATCTCATCTTACAGTTGACAACAAATTACTAATATACAAGACAGTACTGAAACCTATATGGACCTACGGACTTGAACTGTGGGGGACAGCTAAACATTCTAACATCAAACGCATCCAATCCTTCCAATCCAAAGTCCTCCGAACAATAGTTAATGCTCCTTATTACGTTACCAACTGTACCCTACACCATGATCTTAATATTCCGTTTGTTTTAGACCTGGTACCATCCAAATTTTCCAAATTTCATCAGAACCTTAGTCATCATCCTAACCCTTTAGCGCAATCCCTATCCAGCACCACCCATCCCTACAATCCTCCTCGAAGATTGAAACGGCAGTGGCCACGAGACCTATTGTAAACATTTAAACTGGAGTTCTGACAATGGTCAGATCCTCCACTCATGTACGGTATGTTTGTGGCTACAGCGCCCTAACTCAGCCTCTACTGGCTCAGACCAGTGATGCGGCTGAGATAGAGGCGCTGGGATCTCTTGGGTTCCGCTTTTTCCTCCACAAGTGGAGGGAAAAGCGCTTGCTGGGGTCCCCTTAGCAATTGTATACATTGTATATAGTTATGATTGTGTGTAAGATGTTTATTTATTTGCCAACTTTTTATTTATCTCAATAATAGGTTTTTGTTTCGATTTGTTTTGTTTTTAATTTATTATTATTATTTTATTGTATATATATGAATTTATTTATGTTCTATTTTATGTAATTTGACCATTATTATTATTTTCTGTATATATAGTATGAATGTGGTCTCTTATCAATATTATTATTGTTCATTTTGTAACAAATTGTAATATATCTCAATAAAAATAATAAAAAAAAAAAAAAAAGAATGATGTTTCAAAGAAAATTCTAAAGACTTGGAAGTGGAAAATCTCAAGAGGTCGAAACCGTTAGCGGAAACTGACAGAGGGGGTGATTTGTTGTAGATCATAAGTTCTGTTATAATATTACTTAATAGCAATCCATTTCTTCATGGAAACAATGGTTGAGTTACAGAAGCATCAATCAATTCGTGGCATATTCAACAAAATTATGTTTAGTAAAATTTTGAATTTAAAATTATCTTCTTATTTTCAGAGCAATCATGTTTTGGATTAAAAATTGGATCGTATGAACCAGTGTTGGGCAAATAGTCAGAAAAAGTACTGTGTACTGTAATCAAAATAATGCTTGCTCTCTACCCTTTAATATGGTGGACTTTGGCGCCTTCTGACCCTAGTCGGACCCCTCGCGGGTCTGGATGTCGCCTTTCTCCTTTTGCCATCCCCCTCTCTATCTGAAGTGATCAAACCTAGAATGAACCATACCTAACCATCGGGCGTTGATGACCTATCGGAAGAGATTGAGTTAATCGATTTTCAAATCGATAATATGAAAAAAAAGATGGCCTAAATAAATTATTAATAGACCTCAAAATGGATAAGACCCTTACTTAATATATGTAGGTAATATACTCTTCTCTGGTGATCTCATATAAAAAGTAATCAAGTACTAAAGTAATCAAGTACACAAATTGCTGAGTACTTAGCTGAGCATTATTTTGATTTCAGTTCTCAGTACCTTTTTTTTCTGAGTATTTGCCCAACACTGGTGTGGACTAATCGGCTCTGAGGTTGGAAAGCTTCTTCCGAAATATTTAAATCAAAATATTGTAATCTGAATAAATTTTAATGTTTTAGAGTGTTTAAAATAAGTTGGAAGTGGTGAGACATGGATGAAAGAGTGGATAGAGGTAAAATTCAACGAGGCATTAAAGACAGGCTCACAGGTGGCCGCACCCCACAAAGGACAAGAGCCGCCCTACTACTGCAGTACTCACGCTCATCAGCCTCCCTTAGCCAGGGCTTTAACCCACCTCCAGGAATAGTGCCCTTTGTCCATTCTTAAAATAATAGTTCTCTTGACATTGATCTTGTCCAAGGCGTAGGGACCAAGTATTTGCGCTCTGCTCAAACTTGTTTTCTTCTAACTAAAATATGCGAATGCGAAATGACTTTTTAATGACAATCAGATTATCACGATTAAAGTTTAAATGATTCATTTCATCTCATGACTGCAGATAAGGAGGTTTAGTAAAAAAAGAGATAGCTTTAACTTTTATACTTAAACATTCGAGCAGACTTGACATTTTGTAAACCTTCTCCTTGGAATTATCACATTTCTCCAAATAGTACGAGGAAGTGTTGTAATAATGAATCATCAAAGAAAATACAAATTTTGGGATCCTCTTTTCCTCTAAATACGAATAATCGTATTGCTAAATAGGAAATGAGTCTGTATGATAAGCCTACCTGAAAGGTTTATAAAACTTATTTATTTTTGATAGATTTAAGCCAGAAATGCCTTAGTACTGTCTTCACTGAAATCAACTTATAAAAACTGAAACTGAATATCATCGATTTTACTTCCACTTACCTATATATGAAATATATAGTAAGATTAAGTATTGCGATCGTGAAAATTTTCGAATTCCAGTTTTCGACGGAAATACACGTTTTAGGGTCCTCTGAGTCGAAATGACCAAGTCCCGCCAAAAGGTCTGTGTGTCCGTGTGATAAGACTAGCGCAAAAACGAAAATCGTACGGAACTGAAATTTCATATTAAAGACAACTATTCGTCTGAGAAGATACAGCAACTTTTTCATCAAAATCGGCTAACCAGAAGAGCTACTTTATACCTTGCATTTTGCACCTTTTTTACGATTTTCTTAAAAACGGCTCTAACGATTTTGATTTAATTCACTACATGGATGTAACATTTAATGGGGTTTAATCAAGATGTAGGCTTCATTCTAATTGAAATAGTTTGATTGAGCTTAAATGCCGATGTTTCAATTTTTTTTCTTCTAAAGTACCTTTAATTTTGCACTTTTAAAAAAATTAGGCACATCATCTTATCAGCATTGAAAAACAACGGCTAAATATGCAAGTTGAGTGAATTCGTTAAACAACAAAAGGAGAAAAGTGCAAACATATTTTTCAATACAGATTTTGTCTTTGAAAACAAGATATAGATGTATAATATACCGTTGGATAGCTAAAGATTTTAGAAAAAATATTATTTAATACACAGAATTGTAAAGGTTAATGGAGGGTGATCAAAAGCCGATGAAACTAACTAATTGATGTAGATAAATATATAATAGATTATTTAATAAAATGTTTCAATTGAAATTCAATTCAATTAATTCTCTAACAATTTATTTTTACCTCTAAATGTATATAAAAATTCTTAAATTGATTTTAACAACGGGGGTAAGTGAAAGTCGTGTATTGTGAGCATTTAATTTTTAGAATTGTTTTTATTAATATGTTAATATCAATGAGTTACTATTTTATACCTGGCAGGCTTTATTCATTTCCAAAAAATAGGCGTAATCTGGCCGCAAAAGACCGAACCACCAGCGAAGACTTATTACCACATCGGTTTTTTGCGCAACGGATGGATGGACCATGAAATAGTCTGACAGGACTTATTGTCGTATGTAGCAGAAGAGCCATCCTCTTCGTTGCTAGGCAACCTACGGAGTATGGAATAATCGATCTTGTGAAATGTTTTATGATAAAAAACATGTGTTGAAATTAAAGAGCCACCTTTAATCTACACAATCTACACGTATTTATAAATTTCAGAGGTACAAGAGAAAGCCGACTTTTCTTATTTTTCTAAATCAAATTCTGTTGCAAAAATGAAGATGAAACCCTCTTTTTTTCAGAAAGAAAGTCCTTCATGAAGCTTTGAGTAGAACATAAGCCAAAAAGGGTATGTTGAGCAAGACCCTGTGGAGGATTTATAAAACCACAGGAAACTTAAGAATAACAAATCAACAAAATGGGATGCATAACGTTCAGTTTGAGTTTTTGAGGTTGGGTGGAAAAGAATTAAATAAATCGCTATTGTCTCCATAATGGAGTAAGTCAGTGTCCTACTCATAAAATGGAGACACGACTGTGTGAAAACTATTAACCTTTTTTTTTTTCATAAAGTTTTATCAATAATTGCATACGATGGCAACATCGAGAACTGTAAATCTTTTCATTAGATCAGATGTTATCAAAGTTGCGGGGATTGGATAGGACAAAAATTAAAGTTTGTTTTCTGTATATCTGATGATGTATTATTTAGAGATTTTTATTACGGCAATAATTGTTTTTCATTCACTAAAATCAAGGAATATTCAAATATTTATTCTCACTATTTCCTCAATATTTTTTTATATTACTTAATATCGTTCTTTCCTTTTATTTAAGAAATCGTTTTTAGCTCTAAAACTGTGAAAGGGGATCTATTCTAAGAAGCAATAAGGAGCTTCCTCCATCTTTTAGGTGGCCGTCCAATTAACTGTCGGTCGTCTTGAAAAGGATACCTACTTCTAAAAATAATGCTTTTGTCTTTGTTCTCTGATTCAGTGATTATATTTTATTATTCTAAAATGGTTTTCAGTTGTTCCTGGTGCCTTACGATGAAATTTACTTTTCATTTTCACTTCACCATATTACAGTATTTATAGTGCCCTATAATAATGTTTTATTTCATATCATTGTGATTTCTAAGCGAATTCTGCATATCCTAAGATAAAACAAATATTATCCGATACTTCAAAAGAATTGCCACTGAAACTTGTATGCTATATTTTTATAAAATAAAAAAAACTGGTTTGCATTAATTTATGTTTTAAAAAAAAAAAATAAAAATAGAAACTAATTACTAAATGGAATGGAGCGCGTCATTATTACGTCACCATTCGGCTTTATCATCGATATCTTTTATCTATGACCAATTTTGATAAACAGTAAATGTAGAAAGCTTCAGAGGGGTATTTTTTTTTTTTTTTTGCAGGAAGTAACTATGAGTTATGGGTTTTAAAAATATATTATAGGTATATCTCGTTTTATGTATTATGATAAAATAACCATAAGATTTAAATTAAATATTTATATTCTTAATATAGCAGTGAAATAATAGTTAATAATAAGTTTTAAATTAAATATTTTTTTAATAGGCCCAATAAAGTGCCCAACACAAGTTGGAAATAATTCCGCAGATTGATAAATTTATTGTTTATCATAAAATGAAGGAACTATTGGTTTAATAAATATCTAAGAAATCGTTATCACAAGCATGAAAATTAATATCGTTCAGCAACTGAGAAAGCCAGAAAGAAAAACTATCAATGCAAAATAATTCCCGACTACTATTGGGTTGTGTCATATGAAATGTCCGTTTTTATAGTTTATGAAATACATAAAGGATTTTGCAGGTCTCTGTTGTTTTCTATTAAAAAAAATACACTCGACAGCACTACGTCTACACTAACCAATTAGTGTACATAAACCACTGACCCAATTCTTTTTTTTTATTTATCTCATAAAAGTCTACATACACCAAAATATAAATTAATTTATGTAATAAAGTGCATCACTTTTGTATTGATTAAAGTTATGTTTTATTTTATTTTTTAATTTAATAAGATCTGTGGAAGATTAAAACGTGCTTATAATATCATTTGGAATTGAATACATAGAAAATGTTTCATAATAAATGTTTGCCACTTTTGTTACAACTAATAAGTCCACATACACCTTACTGTACTCCTTTGAATGTCAACAAACATTTAATTTTTTACATTCATAGAGGTTTTTCCGTAGTTTTATTTCCTAATTCAATTCAGTTCGAACCAAATTCAACTGAAAATAACTGCTCAAAATTGAAATTCCTCGAGAGATTAGGAAATTAATTGTTGATCATAAAACCGCAGGGAAATCATTACGTGAAATTGCGAAAATTCTTAATAAAAGGGTTTTGACGGTTCAGACTATTAAATTCGAAATTATAATACAACAGGTTGCATTGTAAGTAGGCCGAGAAGCGCGTGGTATTTTAAGAAGTATTAATGAAAACCATATAATAAGGCACATTACATTAGCTACTAATTTCTTGCGGGATTACAACATTGAAGTAACACCTCAAACGGTACGTAGTTCAATAAAAAAAAAAAAAAAAAAAAACTTACATCGCGAAGGGCTCCCAAGAAGCCGTTTCTTAGCAAAGTTAATCGAGCTAAGCGTTTGGCATTTGCGAAAACTTACCTTGAGAAAAGCCTACCAGTTTTTGGGACAATGTAATTCTCACAGATAAGTCCAAATTTAATATATTCGGTGCTAATAACAACGTTAGACTGTGGAGGAGAAAAAACGAGGCCATGAATTTGAAAAACGTATGCCCGACAGTTAAGCACGGAGGAGGAGGGATCATGGTTTGGGGCTCTATGGCTTCAGCTGGAGTAGGCAACTTGCAGATCATCGAGGGGATAATAGATTGATATGGATACATAGATATCCTAAAACAAAATCTGCGACGCAGCGCTATCAAGTTAGTCCTAAGATCAAAATTGTTTTTCAACAAAATAACAATCCTTAACATCGTGCCAGAAGGGTCGATGAATGGTTGCTGTACAATGCTCTACGTCAGTTAAGAACACCACCTTATGATGTCGCTGATCGCTGATCGACTGATCTTAACCATATAGAGCACAACTGGCAGGATCTTAAAATGAGGATGAGGCTTCACGAAATAAAAAATCTGGTGCACGTAACACACGGATTTCACTTACCTCTGTTATTAATATAAATTTAAGTATTTTTAAACAAATTTAGAAACGAAAATAAATTGTTAAAGAATTATTTACATTTGGTTTTTATAGAAAGATGTTATTAAATAATATGTTATAATATTATCTACAAATTCAGTAAGTTTTTTTTCGGCTTTTCATCACTCCGTGTTAGAATAAGGTGACCAGATTTTGAGATGGGCAAAGTGGGACAACTCTAAAGAAAGGGGAGAGGTGTATCAACAAAAAAATTTCATACGGAATAAAAATAATATCTTAATATTTTTTTATTTTTAACATAAGTACAATTTATAAATATCAAAAATGTATAATATTTTATTCCTTGACATATTTTCTATTTGATTGAATTTGTTTCATTAAATTGTTGTCATTTTTTAAAATATTGTAATAAATCTTCACAAGAATTTGTCAAATTATATTTGACACATAAAATGGCTTTCAAAGTTTAAACACTTAATTTTGATTTTTCTCATTTCCACCATAAGATTTACTGTAGAAAAACTTATAATTATATGTTTTGATTCTTAAAGATAAATTCAAATTTTAAATTAATTTGTGATTATCTAACTGTTCTTTAGTAAATTACAATATTATATGTCTAAGAGAATTTTAAAAATTACTAAAATGTTATAAACACATACAGTACAAATATGCATTTCACATCGGCAAAATTTCGCCGAATTAATTTGTCTTAAACATAATTTACAGGAATATATTTTATTGTTATTTATAAGTTCCAATTTTAGTACAGCTATACATATTATATTTGTATTTGTATTTGTATTTTGTTCGAAAATAAAACCAGAGGATAAGAAAAAAAAAAAAAAATGTTATTTATAACGTAATTAGTTTGATTGACTTTAAATATTGGCAACATTTTATTTGTATATTTCTTTCTAAAATTTCTTTTAAGATTAAGGTCGGTGATATAATTTTTTCTTCAATATAAAATATGAAGACTACGAGTATTTTAAGCTGAGTTTAAGACAATTTATGAAATATATAAACCAATTACTTACCTTGATTTTATATGGTAAGTAGCAGATTTGTAATATTTATTTGTTTAATTAGCTTGCTAGCATGCATTTTTTTTTCTTACCCTCTAATTTATTAACAAACTATTTACAACATATTTACACTAATGATAACTATGTACAATATACAATTTACAGTCCTTCTTTTGCCCGGACATCCATATAGCGAGTTTAATCAAAATCGTTAGAGCCGTTTTTGAGAAAATCGTAAAAAGGTGCTAAATGCATGGGATAAAGTAGAATTTCCGGTCAGCCGATTTCAGTTCAAAAGTTGCTGTAACATCACTGGCGTATAGTAGTCTTAAATATGAAATTTCAGTTCTGTTCGACTAATGGTTTTTGCGTTAGACTTACCACACACACACCGGGGGGAGAAGGAGGGGGGCACAGAGACACCCAGACCTTTTTTTGGGACTTGGTCATTTGAACTCAGAAGACCCTAAAACGTGTATTCTCTCGAAAACTGGAATTTGATTATTTTCACGATCGCAATACTTTCCCTTACTATATATAGAAAGTGAAAGTAAAAATCTGGTGCGGGCAACCCACGACTTTCATTTACCTCCGTTTTTAAAATCGATTAAAGAATTTCCAAACACAGTTAGAGATGAAAACGAGTGAAACAATTAAAGAATTAATTAAATTGAATTAATATATAAACATGTGTGTTATTAAAACCTCTATTATATTATTATCTAAAATAATCAGTTTAATATAAATAAATAATTAGTTATCACTCTTTATTTAATTTTACAAGCTTGTGTATAAGACAATATAGTTTCTAAACTCTTTCTTTTTCAAACGGTATATTATACGTCTATATTACTTATGTATCTTATAATCAAAAACAAACTTGCGCGCTGTGCCTTATTGACAAGCCGCCAGGTTGCAGCACGGTCAACATGAATTTCCCTTTTCGGGAACCCAAACAACAGTTAGTGTTATTGGCTTTTAATCACTCACCACTACCCTTTACCCCGCGTATCAGATAATATGTTTTCTAAAATCTTTAGCTATCCAACTGTATATTATACATCTATATTACCAATGTTGTGTTCAAAAACACTAAAAATGTATTAAAAAATATTTCTACAGTTTTCTTCTTTAGTTGTTTATCAAATTCGCTCAACGTGCATATTTAGCTGTTAATTATCGATGGTAATTAATTAGTTATTTTTATAGAATCTATAGAATTAAAGGTACTTTGGAGGAAGAAAATTTAAAATATCGGCATTTAAGCCCTGTCATACTATTTCAATCAGAATGAAACCTGCATCTTATTAAAGCCCATTTCATTTTACATCGATATAGGGGGTTTAATCAAAATCGTTATGGCCATTTTTGAGAAAATCATAAAAAGGTGCAAAATGCATGGTATAAAGTAGCACTTCCGGTCAATCAAATTCATTAAAAATCTTGCTGTAACATTTCGGTCGTATAGTAGTCTTAAATATGAAATTTCAGTTCCGTACGACGTTTCATTTTTGCGTTAGAGTTACCGCACACAGACGCAAGGACACACAAACACACACACACACAGTCCTTTTTGTGGGACTTGATTATTTGGACTCAGGGGACCCTAATACGTGAATTTCCGTTGGAAACTGGAATTCGAAAATTTTCACGATCGCAATACTTTCCCTTATTATAAATTTCGTATATAGGTAAGTGAAAGTAAAAAAAAACAGCAACTCTCAGACTATTTCCCCCTGTTTGGCCCTCTTTTACAGAAATAAAATGATGAATAATTGTTTGAGAGAGGTGATAAAATATAAAGGTCCCACAGACCATTAGGAAATTTTTTGTTAATTATTTTTCTTGATAGCTATTTTCATATACCGTGTATGCAGACTTTTTTTGTGAAAACGTATCGTCACTTTTTCTATATTATTTTCTGTTGTTTATGCAATTTTAAATTGTACTAAATTAATCAAAAGGCCCTGTACTTAAAAGGAAAAAATAAATAAACTGTTTCACCTGTTTTTTACTTTCACTTACCTATATATGGAATATATAGTAAGGGAAAGTATTGCGATCGCGAAAATTTTCGAGTTCCAGTTTTCAACGGAAATACACGTTTTAGGGTCTTTGTGTTTGTGGAAAACTATTGGAGGAGATAAGGTATAATGCGAACAAGGCCATAACAACGATTCGTCATTGGCTGTCAACAGTAGGCCTCCAGCTTGCTGAACACAAAACTGAGACAGTTCTCGTCACTAGTAGAAAAGTTAGAGAAAATATTACAATAACCATTGGTGATTACGGCATCGAGTCGAAGCCGTCTATTAGATACCTCGGAGTTCAGATTTACACAAGACTTAGGTTTGATGATCATTTGAACAAGTTTAGCATGAATGCCCTAAAAGTAACAAATGCTCTATCTAGAATCATGCCGAATATTGGTGTGCCGAAGTAGGCTTCAGGACAGTGTTTCTAGCTCCACACTTTTATACGCAGCACCAATCTGGACGGAAGCCGCGCTGAAGAAATTTTAGATTCGAAAGGCCATTATTGTGTAAAGAATTAGTACTTTTCGGGTTTGTCGTGCTTTCCGGACTGTCTCCTATGAAGCTGTGCGTGTTATCGCCAGTATGCCTCCTAGTGAACTTTTGGCTGAGGAACACGAACGAATTTTTCGAAGAAGTCAAGATGTAAATGCTAATTGTGCAACGGTTACGAACGAAGAGAGGTCTCAGACAATAGAAAAATGGCACATACGTTGGAATGCCTCATCCAATGGAAGATGGACCCACCGCCTAATTCCTGACGTAGCTACATGGATTTCTAGGAAGATCCACGGAGATGTAGACTTCTACCTCACCCAACTCCTTACAGGACATGGCTGCCTAAAATCATATTTAGTACGTTTTAAAATAGAGGATGAACCATCGTGTCCAAGTTGTCTGTCTGAGGATCAAACATTGGGGTATGCATTCTTTCATTGCCCAATTTTCGATGGACCTCGATTGCCCAAATGAAAAGGATGGACTAGATAGCATTCTTGGAGAGAAGGTTGTTCCAGAAAACGTGGTCAACCTAATGATTACCAAAGAGGAGAACTGGAATGCTGTGATAGATTACGCGGCTGAAGTCGGAAAGAAGCTCAGATCTCAAGAGCGCGATAAGATAAAGATGTCCATTACTGAATTAGGCACATAGCCATTCGGCCACCCGCGAAGTAATGCCTGACGGCAGTTCCGTGGGGTAGTGAAGGCGAATAGGGAGGTGGTTTTTTAGTGAGTAGGAATCTCACACTGTTGTGGGCTTGTATAGCCACACATCGTCTATGAAAGATTTTTCCCCTACCTTCAATAAAAAACAAAAAAAAATAAACCTTTTTGTGGGACTTGGTCATTTGAAAACTGGGTGAAAAATATAAGTCAATAAAAATAAACCACTGATATAACTACTGTTTTCCTCATGCCTGTCATATGATGTTTTAGTTGTATTATTTATCCAGTCCATTGCTCATTAACTGACAGACGTTGGTCTAGGAATATAACTTGTCTCAGAATGCATAATGATAAATCTCTATATTATTTAATTAATGCGTCATTCCTTGTGGATCTGTACCAAAACTATTGTTTCATTGTAAGCAATGGAATAGCAAATCATATATCACTGAATAGTTTTAATATTTTCCTATAAACGTTATAAAACTCTAATATTGCTCTTTACACCTAATCCTGTAATAATGTTTTATATTATTCAATACTAATAACAGAGAGATGTATCCTCTTACAATTGAATAAAGTAAATAATTCTGGCAAGAATTAAAGCTTTAAAACATACATCTGCACATGAATATTTTTTGCAGGTCTCAATGTATAATTTACCATGTAAAAAAGAGAAAACAAAAAAATTACGTGAAATAATGACAAGGAAACGACCACAGTCAACCTAGTGAATATAAGTGTGACCTTGGCAGTTCTTTAAATAAGTTATAAAAACAGTGATATTTTTTAGAAAAGACATAAGATATTATAGAATATAAGTATTAGACACGGCAAATAAAGACATGGAATAGCATATTGTCGATCGAGCAAGGCTACGAACTCTTTGTCACAAACACTCGTCTTGATGAATATTGAAGAGCTTACAGAAATATCTGCCTGACCTTGAGGAGAACCCGTGGGTTTACGAATGTGGAGGTAAGCGTAATAGAAAGGCCTTGGAAAGGATGGCCTGAGTGCAGCCATGAAACAAAAAATATTTAGTTACATAACATATCAATGATATACAGTTGGAATTGAATCACTCAACGGTTGCAAGAATGCTCTAAGATGGAAAATCATTCTTTCTACATTTTTCCTTAATTATTTAAACGTTTTAACCCTCCTTTACATTTTAATATTTTTCTTATCAGCTATTCTCATGGGTATTTCTAATAAAACACAGTAGAAGATCAAATACATTTAAAAAAAAAACTCCTGTACCACTACAACCCATGAAGGGTCTTGGGCTCAGTACATATAGAGATTCGTACTGTTTCTAGGCCAAAAGCCGTGCAATGTGGTGATCACGCTCAGCCGCCAGGTTTTCCCCAATTTTGGGTACACACTTTTAAAAGGCTGGGTCTGCCCCAACCGAATTAATAGAATAAATAATATTTTGCCTTAGCTGGGATTCGAACCCAGGACCCGGAGCAAAGTAGACTAGCGCTCTATCCATTAGACTACGCCGCTCCCGGTGTAAACTAAGCTATATTAATCTATATAAATACCAAAAAACATTGTAACAATAAGTGTATAACAGAAAAGTAAATACAAATACATTTAATTTAGGTTAAGTAAATACAAATACATTTAATTTAGATTAAGTAAATACAAATACATTTAATTTAGATTAAAAATGTAATACAATATACGCAAATAGGTACAACGGAAAAACGTTAATAAGAGCCGATGGTATTACTTGTCATTTAAATTAAGACTATTTATTGTTTATTTACTCATTAAATGTCACTTTTATGTTACAGTGACTTTATTAGACGATGCTACAGAGGCAATCTTAAATTTTGCCTATCAACGTTTAATTAGGATAGGGATCTTTAACGAGTACCTGATATCGGACAGGCTCGGGGCCACCATTTTACGTCCCTTCCGAAGAATAGTATAACTATTTTGTTTATTAAATTTAAAAAAATGCTAGGGCATGCGAGTCATTTGCTGGTCATGCGACCTTGGGTATTGAGGGCTGTTATGCTAACTAGTCCTTTCTACACTACAGGAGACTTAAGGAGGACCCTTAAGACCATTTAAATTCATATTTTGTGAGATATTAATTATTACAACTACCTAAACCTATATTTTTGAAATATTTATTGCTGCATATTACCTTTCATTACGGTAACCACCCGTTAATGTAAAAGTTTGGGAGGCACCTACCCACGCCTAAGACCTAAACAGCGTTTACACATTTTGAACTCAGTTTTGGCTCTGGAGTGGTTTGGCTTGCGGAGTATTTGATTTGCGAATATAATTTTCGAGAAGAATACAACTCCTGGGATCAGTTGCAGTATCATCAACTAACTGCCACATCTTAAACAAATATCTACACTTTCCAATAAAAATCTACACTTTGAATGTTTAAATATATATTTTTTTTTTTTTATACATTTTATTGATATTTACAACTGTACATATAATGTATACAACAAATAAAAACAATATTAAATAATTACTATTTATTACATTTTTAGATATTTATGATTTCGTATTTTTTTAAATTAAATAATACCGGTAAAATTGTTTATTGTTTATTTTTTTATACTAATATACTGTTTTCTGGTTTTCAACCTTCAACATGAACCTAGCAAAGGATGCATTTATTTCAACGCATACCATCTTGTGTTACAACGCGTATAATAATTACATCTTTAAAATTAACAGATTTCCATTTATTTTTTGAGGATTATACGAGATTTTTTCTTCAAATTCATGTGTTGGACGGTCTACTGGATTATCCATTAATGATATGATTTCGAATTGCTTCACTATTTCATTTGGGAGTATGAAAATAGGGGTAATCTTCAGGAGAGTGTTAGATGCGTTTTATATCATTTAATAACTTTTATCGTTATCATTCTTTGAACGGATTTTTTTTTTTCAAAGTCCTCTTGTTATTAAGTTCTTTAAGCAGAACTTCTATTGCATGTGTAATGGGTGGAAGGATAGTAGCTTTGTCAGACCAAAAGTCAGAGCTGCTGTGATTTGTGCAGCACAATTTAACTATATTTCCAATTTCAATTTCAAATAATAATAATAGGCTTAGCGAACCCGAAGGTTCGATGCCGATACCACCAAATTCCGCCTACACAGACTCGTCCAATGTTCACCATTCAAGCCCAAGCTCCCGAGATCAGCCTTAACGCAATCCTCCCATCTCCGCTTCGGCCTACCTTTCGGACGCCTACCAGTCGGATCAGCAAATACCACCTTTCTCGGGATCCGCTCGTCATCGAGCCCAACGACTTTACTCGCCCATTTGAGTCTCCGCGATGCAATCAGCTCAATTATATTCACAGGATGCAAGTTCCGCAGTTCCGCGTTGTGCAACCTTCTAAACTCCCCAGTGGCCTCATCTCTCTTTGCACCAAATATTTTACGCAATACCTTATTTTCGAAAACCTTAAGCCGTTGTTCATCCTTCAAAGTAAGCGGCCTCGTTTCACATCCGTAAAGAACCGTTGGAAGTATAATAGTTTTATAAATTATAATCTTTAAGTTTTTAGATAGAAGCCGCGAACTAAGTAACTTAGCAACTGAATAATAGCACGCATTTCCCACCTTTAACCGGGACTTTATTTCTTCCTGGATCTCATTTTTTCTAGTTATAATTGAACCTAAATACTTGAATTTCTCTACGTGTTCAAAAGTATGACCTGATACATCAATATCACCAAGATCGACACCGTTTCTGCTACTAATCATATACTTCGTCTTATCGGTATTTAATTCGAGTCCTATTTCTTTACCGGTTTTTATTAACACACTTGTATTTAGTTGTATGGTTTCCGTGTCTTCACCTAGCAGTACCAGATCATCGGCATACCCCAAAACCGGAATCTTGTCACCCATATCTAAGCCTTTCTCGGTACACCTCACCTTTTCTATGACATATTCTAAAGCTATATTAAATAACACAGGTGAAAGGGAGTCACCTTGTTTCAAACCCGATCGCACCTCAAATCTCTCGGAGTAATTATGACCGATTCTAACTTTATGGAATGTTTCCGACAAACACATCTTTACTAGGTTTACTAACTTTCTAGGTATTCCCTGTTCAATCATGATGTTATATAGCTTCTGACGGTCTATTGAATCATAAGCCTTTTTAAAATCGATATAAAGTTGATGGACTACACCGTTGTATTCCAATTTTTTCTCTAATATCTGACGTAAGGAAAATATTTGGTCAATAGTCGAGCGATTCCGCCTAAAACCACATTGGTAATCTCCGATAATTTCCTCAGCGTATTCCGTGATTCGACTACTTAGAATTGACGAGAATATTTTATAGCATACTGGGAGAAGAGAGATCCCACGATAGTTGTTACAATCCAACCTCGGTCCTTTTTTGTGAATCGGAATAAGTATTGATTCTTTCCATTCTTCGGGCATTTTTTCAGTTTCCCAGATCTTTTTAACTAAAAAATGTATTTTGGAAACGCCCGCTTCTCCACACGCCTTGATTAATTCACTCGTGATATTATCATTTCCTGCAGCCTTATAACGTTTTAATTTTCCTATCGCCATTTCGACTTCCTCTTTACTCGGTGCGTCTATCCATGGTTCAGCGCTCTGATATTCAGAGAGAGGAGATTGATTATTATTTTCCGTATTTAAGATGGCGTCAAAGTGTTGTTTAAATTTATTTAATATCTCAGAAGGATCCGCAATTATATTGTTATTGGCATCTTTAACCGCATTCAATAGAGGTTCAAATCTTTTACGCGATTTGTTTATACCTTTGTACATCTCTCTTACGTTATTTTCGTTTCTGTGTTTTTCTATTTCTATTATTTTGCCTTTAAGATACTCTCTTTTCTTATTTTTTAAGAGTTTTGAAGTTTCATTCTTTACTAACCGAAAATAAGCCACACTATTATCACTTGGATTATTTAAGGTATTCAGTTTAGCGGTTTTTCTTTTTTCGCACATATTTTGACAATCCCTGTCGAACCAAGTTTTGTTCTTTTTATTTTCGATTTTTCAAGACATAAATTACCGACCTCTTTAATATTATCCCTGATCCCTTTCCATAATTTGTTTACATCTTTGTGTTACTCGTCTGAAGATTCCAAAGCTTCGAACCGATTTTTTACTTCTATCGCGAATTGTTTTCTGATTTCGAAGTTGTTCAATTTAATTAAATCAAAATTCTCGGGACGAATATAAATCGGTGTTCTCATTTTTGTATTTAGTTTTTGTCGAAGTTTCGCGATTACTAATTCATGATCAGAACCGCATTCTGCACCCCAATACGATCTCACGTTTATTATGCTACTTTGCCATCTGTTTTGTATTAAAACATGATCGATTTGATTCCGTGTTTGTCCATCCGGCGATGTCCACGTATACTTATGAATATCCTTATGTTTAAATGTAGTACTTTTGATTACTAGGTTTTTCGAAATAGCAAAGTTTATTAGTCTGGTCCCATTATCATTACTATATTCGTGCAAACTTTCTTTACCGATTGTAGGACGATATACTTCTTCCCTTCCAACTTTTGCGTTCGCGTCGCCTAGTATTATCTTAATGTAATTTCGCGGTAACTTATCGTAAACCGACTCTAGTTTATCATAAAATTCGCATTTTACTTCATCATCACTGTCTTCGGTGGGAGAATGAATGTTTATAAACGCGATTTTAAACCAACGCCCTTGAAATATAGCAACCGATATTCTTTCACTAAAGAACTGTACGTCCCGTAATGCGGAAAGAAATCTATTCCTAATCAGAAACCCGGTACCTAAACAATAATTAACGTTCCCCCCGTAACAAATAGTATACTTTCCTTCTGTTAACGAACCCTCCCCTGGCCAGCGAACCTCTTGTAATGCAACGATATCTAAATGGTACCCCTTAACTTCATTCGCGACCGACTTTAACCCACCTGCCGTATTTAAACTTCTAACGTTCCCACGTCCCTATAGTTAGATCTCTAATTTTCATCTTGCGCCATGATTCCTCTGAAGCAGTCCCCACCCGGAGACCCGAACGGGGGACTAGTTTACCTCCGGATAATGAGCGTTTTACCTCAGAGGAATCCATGACTTTTGGTGATATTTTGTGAACTAAAATATGTGAGTAGGGCGTGAAGGGATGTGAAAAGATATTAATGTAATGATATTCGCGTGGTCTATATGGCCGTTCTGTGAAAAAAAAAAAAAAAAAAAAAAAAAATTGCATCAAATTAATTTTTATATTATAAAATTTTACAGATGCATATTATAATTTTCGACCTAAGCAATATCACATGGTCATATGTTTTTACGTTTCCGTTTTATTAATAACTTGAAAAATATATGATTGAAATTATCCGAATTTAGCGAATGGATATTGACTGGGACCTGATTGACGAAGGCGATGATGTGGACGATTATTATGATGAGTCCGAATATTACGATTCTGAAAAGGACGACACGGTGGCGGATGTCCCTAGGCTGCACTGCAGCTTGTGCGACTGCACCATGCCGGACACTGGGGCCCTCATAGCCCACGTCCTCAGCCCCAGCCACAACAGGCGGCTACACAGGAAGTGCGCCTCCTCCAAGGCTCTCCTCCTCAAGAGGCTCCTCAAGAAGGAGAGGGGTCTTGTCGGCAGCAAGTCCACCTGGAAGAGCAAGGAGACGGTCCTTACGAAACGGCTGAAGTACCTCAGTCCGTCAAAGAAACTACAAGAAATTGAGGATGGGGAGATCGTAGATGATGGAGATCTTGATGAAGATGAAGATGACGATGATGGAGAAGATGATGATGATGATGATGATGATGATGAAGAAGTGGTTGTCAAAAAAGTGCCTGAACTACCGAAACAGGTCGGGACGGATAGGTAAGCTTCAGCATTCATAGATACCCGCAAGGTGGTACGCATTACAGGCTATAGTGCTAATTGTGCCTTTCAAAATTCGACTACCACGCTGGCTAGGTCAAGACTGCATCATTTATTCCAAACCGAACGACATATTTAAAAAACATGTGTTTAAAAAAAAAATCATTATTCTGTTAATTGTGAAATGCACGGGTCAAGAACTAATCACTTAAAAGTATTACAAATGCTTTTAGGGGTTTCCTGTAGCATAGTTGTTAGCATAACAGCCGCCTATGCTCAATGTCCCGGGTTCAAACCCGCAGGTGACCCTAGGATTTTTTAATAGGAGTCAAAACATTCTTAGTTATGCCGTCTTTCGGAGGGGACGTTAAAAGGTGGTCCCGAGCCTCTGCGATGTCAGGTACTCGTTAAAGATCCCTATCCTAATTAAACCTGGATAGGCAAAATTTAAGACTCCCACTGTAGCATCGTCCGATTAGCCACAGCAGCATAAAGGGACGTTAAATAAATAAACAATAAACAGATGCTTTCAAACGATGTGCAGATGCATTAGAATTTAGGCTTTGGCTTATTTGCAGCAGAAAGATGATCGCATTGTGAAGTGCACCACATTTATCAATACATTCTTGTTAACATTTATGATAAGAGACTTTTTATTCTTCTGCTAATTTTTTTGATAAAAGGCGACCATAGCTTCCACGCCACTTTATTCCAAAGAGGCCCTCTTCGGCATTTGAGCATCATATATTCTCGTAATGTGGCAGGTCTATCTTGGTCGTCCTACTCTCATGTCATCTGATTGACTTAAAAACAGTTACCGAGAAATCTAGCAGATCATCGGTAAAAAACTATAACATGGGTTTGGATTTTACACATTTTACAAGTTACCTTCTAAGTAGGGACATTGAATTGAAAAAAAAAGAAGGCATGTATAACACTCTTGAGAATGGATTCTCTTCATTATCATGGTCATAGAAAATAATTACTTTTTTTAATTGATCTAATTATTTATGTAATATTCATAATTATTGCTATTAAATTCATATTGAAATATCATTAGAATTATTCAATTTCTTATATTCATACGACTTCTTAGTTTTCCAGCGTTATTATACAAATAATTTGATGTACTAGATCGCATGTATCCCACCTCTACGAAGAGTTAAAGTGGTTATCCCCCACCTTTCAAAGACAATATTTCCTTGGATCATTTCTTTATCAAATCATTAACTCCCACCATCCCTTTTATGTCTACAGCCTTCTGGCATATAAATCCTCAACCCATCACCAGAACAAGATCCACTCTCCTTTCCATGGAACAAAAAAATATGATTGCTCCTTTTTAGCTCGATCCACTGTCATATGGAATACTCTCCCGTCAAACATCCGTCATGCTCCTTCCCTATCATCGTTTAAATCCCTCCCTCTTTCAATACTTCCATTCTCTCCAGCCTGATGTAAGCTGATTTTTATTATTATTTTTTTATTATGTGAGGTGATTTGTGTATCTACTTTAATGAGATGTAAAAGTTATATTTTATGTTAGTTTCTGGAATATGTACATAGAGATGTCACTATGACCTTTTCGTTTTTTTTTTCTTTTGTTATTTAAATATAGTTATATATTTTTTTGGGCCAGATATAATAATTTTTTATGTTGTTCATTAATGTTATTCTTAAGGGACATTGTCCCAGAATAAAGTTTCTTGTTCTGTTCTATTTTTTACTAGGGTTTAGAACTTTTGTACAATTAGTAACTTGGAAAATTCTCCCATTCATTATATTTCAGCAAGGTATTAGTTCCTACCGTACCAACGACCAAGGTAGATCTTCGAAATAAACTGAATGAAATGAAAGAAAAACAACAAGAAGAAAGGAAAGCAGAGAAGCGAAAAAAGAAAAATATTCGAACTAGGGAAGCAAAGAAAAGGAATAAGAAGATGGCAAAGGAAGAGAAGAAGAGGATAGAAGATGCATTAGAGGCTCTTGAAGAAGAAGATGAAAACATAGCGTTCATGAAACACACGATGGGCTTCAGCAAGTTCCAGTCGACAAAGAGGAGGTACTTAATCTTTTTTGTATCCCAGGATTTAAAATTATTATCGAGTCAAATTATTTATCCAGATAATTTATAAATAGGACTAACTGATAAACG
This sequence comes from Piezodorus guildinii, assembly GCA_023052935.1. Classification (NCBI taxonomy): domain Eukaryota; kingdom Metazoa; phylum Arthropoda; class Insecta; order Hemiptera; family Pentatomidae; genus Piezodorus; species Piezodorus guildinii. The sequence goes on along the minus strand of CM041292.1, from coordinate 115,339,276 downwards.
TCTGGGCAAAATTAAAACAGTATCATTAAAGAAACTTTAATTAAATTCAATTAAAGAAACTTATTGTAGAGTGACAGAAAAGGATATCTTTTGCCAAGTTCTGTAGTGAAATAAAAGTTCCTTTTTCCCCTTCCCTTTCATAATACCATCTCGTACAAAAATATTATTGAAATGACATAAGTTTCTGTGCTGATCCACTCTCTGTAATAGGATTAAATTCCACCTTAAATAATTGATGGCTTAAAAAATTATGCTAACAAAATAATAACCCAGTGTTATACTAAAAACAGTTCAGGATTATAAATTTTTGTATGAATTTATATTTCAAGATTTTTCTCACAAATTTATTCAGATATTATTGAATTTCTTTTTTTTTTCAGCTTAACTATAGGCGACTAACAATAACTCAAAAATTATACATATACATCTCGACTGTGTTTGAATTAAATATATTTAATTGTAGATATATATTTCCTTAATAGTTTTAATTATATTGATTTCCAACATTGAAAATTATTTTTTATTTATATTTCAGTTATTTCTGAAAGAATCGGCAGTAGTAGAACTATTTTAGATGTCATTAATGAAGATCTAACGACACCATGAACAGTCAGCATATCTTTTTATTTCATGAATTTGGGAGATGAAATATACGTGAAAAGGACTAATATTTCTTTTTTTGTGTAGTTTAAATAACTATTAATTAGATATTTTCTATAATTGTGGCTCTTAACTTTTATATTTCATATCGCTAATCAAACAAAGGAATCCTTTAAGGTGTTTAAAATTGTTCCAAAAGTACTGGCAAAAACGTAACTAGCTTTAAGTTCCTTTTAAATTATCGATATGAAATCATTATGAAAACTGAAAATATCAAGCTTATTATTTTAATTTTACTTTCACTTAACTATATATGAAATATATAGTAAGGGAAAGTATTGTTATGTTCACTTACCTATAAATGAAATATACAGTAAGGGAAAGTATTGCGATGGTGAAAATTTTCGAATTCCAGTTTTCAATGGAAATATACGTTTTAACCAAATAACCAAGTCACGCAAAAAGGGATGTACGTTTTTGGTAAGTTTACGAAACTGTAATGTCCTATTAAAGACGTCTGAGAAGTTACCGCAATTTTCTAAGGAGCAACTTTATATTCCTTTGCATCTTTTCACGATTTTCTCAAAAAGTAGCTCAAGTTCGCTACATCGATTGATTTTTTTTTTTTTTTTTTTTTTTTATTATAACATCATTTATTGAAATTTACAACTGTATTTCAAAATACAACAAGTAAATGTGTAGATGACAAAAGATAAATAGCGGGATACAAACTTGAAGAAGAACTACCCAATGGCAGCACTCCTGTAACTTTTCTAAACTAGAAGGTCTCGGGGCCATCTTCTTTTCAGACGCCTCGGAGGATTGTCAGGAATGGAAGAGGAAGCAAGGATTGAAACTACTGGGTTAGAGTGGGAGAAGAGTTTGTTATGGAAGGAACGATATCTGGTTCGGGCTAGATCAGCAACAAATGGAATATTTAGGTCTTTATGGATGAGCTTATTTGTGACAAAGTAAGGAGCATTGAGGATTTTACGAAGGATTTTGGATTGTAAGGATTGGATCCGGGACGAATTTGAAGGTTTAGTAGAGCCCCAAAGCTCAACTCCGTAAGTCCATATAGGCCTAATGATAGTCATGTAGAGGAGTCTTTTGTAGTTAAGTGGAAGTTTTGAGCGTTTGTCAAGTAAGTGTTGAAGTAATCGAAAGCGACGAGCAGTTTCTTGTCGTTTCAGTCTAGTGTGCGGATTCCATGTTAAACGTTTGTCAAGTAGAAGTCCTAGGTAGCGGATCTGTTCAACTGGAACGAGCGGAATGTTATTAAAGGATACTGTAGGGCAAGATGTCATAGGTTTACGACGGAGGGGTTGTCGATTGATTAAATGCTGATATTTTAAATGTTCTTCCTCTAAAATACCTTTAATTTTGTAGATTCGAAAAATTAACCATATTATCTGATTATCATAACTAAAAAACATCTAAATATACAAGACGAACGAATTTGATGACCAAAAAAAAAAAAAGGAAATAAAGAGTAAAAAAATTTTTTTTAATGCAATTTTTGAACATAAACAGTAATATAGATGTGTAATATACCGTTGGAAAGCTGAAGCTTTTAGAAAAAATATAACCCTTTACTCAAAATTTTAGTTAACGGAGCATGGAAAAAACCGATAAAATAAACTGTTTTTTGTAGATAATAATATAATGGATTTTTTTAATAACACACAAGTTTTTATTTAAATTCAATTGAATTAATTCTGTTATTACAATTTTATTTTATTATAATTTTTTTTTCATATCTAAATGAAATTAAAAATTCTTAAATTCAATTTACCAACGGTGGTGAGTGTGTTGCGCGCACCACTTTTTTAAAATATATTATTATTATTATTTTATTTTTTTTAGCTTTTACTTACATTGAAAATCATTTACCGTCACGAATACCCTTCTTCATCTAAGACTATCTCTACCGATATCTTTTGTTTCATTTTTTGTCTCAGTTTATTTCCCCAGTAATTAATATATCTTCTTCTTTTACTCTGACCCTTTATTCTCTGTCCGTGGCTCGACTCCTCCAGTTGGTCACTGTCAATTTTAGAAAGGCCCTCCTTTACGTCCTTAATCCAACATTTACGGAGGTGTCCCCTCATTTTTATTATTATTATTTATTACTAAGAATGCTTCTCGCTTACTTTTCTGGGCGTTATATTCGCTCGATATGACCCAGCTTCTAATTCTTCTAGATTTACTGAACAATATAATATCTTCATGCTGCATTAGGTCATCCAATTCTTGGTTACATCTAGTGGTTACGCCATGTTTTCCTTTCATATATTCTAAGTCAAATCACCTTCACTCTACATCGTAAGCCTATGACTTCCTGCCCCACCGTATCCTTTAACAATATCCTACTTACTACTGTTGAACAGATTCGGTACTTAGGACTCCACCTCGACAAACGCCTAACATGGAATCCTCATACTAGACTGAAACGACAGGAAACTGCTCGTAGATACAGATTACTACAACACTTACTTGACAAACGCTCAAAACTTCCTACTTACTACAAAAAACTCATTTATATCACAATTATCAGGCCTATTTGGACCTATGGCATTGAGCTATAGGGATCTACTAAACCATCGAATTCCTCTCGCATCCAATCCTTTCAGTCCAAAATCCTTCATAAAATCCTCAATGCTCCTTACTTTGTTACTAATAAAATCATCCATAAAGACCTAAATATCCCATTAGTTGAAGACTTGGACCGTTACAGATATACCTCTTTTCATTCCAAACTCCCTGCCCACTCAAACCCGCTTATCCGTGACCTCTCCTCCATATCTATTCCCGACAACCCACCGAGGCACTTAAAAGAAGATGGCCAAGAGACCTTCTAACATAAGACATTGGAGTGCTACCAATGAGTAGTTTCTTCTCAGGAGTACCATGTGTACTAATCATATATCAAGCCTATTTACGTGTTGTATTTATTTAATACTGTTGTAAATTTCTTTAAATAAAAAAAAAATATATATATATATATATATATATATATTCTAAGGATTTGATGGTCGGCTACTTTAAGAGTCCAAATTTCGACTCCCTAGCACGCATACACACACACACACACACACACACACACACAAATATATATATATATATATATATATATATATATATATATATATATATATATATATATATATATATACACATATGGGTCAATCCATTCGAAATCGTCCAGACCTTGCCGCTCGACATTTTTGATTTTCGTGATTTTTTGACCAGTAATTCTCTATCCTTTCGTGAATATAAAACCATAAATAATTTTTTTTTTCGGGCCAATACTTTTAGTGTTACAACCTTTTTAAGCTTCATGGGCGAAAACATGTGATGGGAAAACCTTTCTAATTCCTATAATTTTTTAGATATCACATCAAAACAAAAACCAACAATACGATAAGGACAAGCATTGTATTTTTTGTCCTTACAACTCATTACCTATATACTAAAGAAAGTTGTTTAAAAAATTCTTGAAAATTAATAAGAAAACGAGATTTCTAACGAGAGAAAAGTATATAAAGCAAAGAGACCCACTTTTAATATTTTTGTATTACATAGCTTAGTTATAGTTCTACTTGCCGTAAAAATTTCGATCTTGAGAACATAGTCATTTTTTATATATGAATTTTCAAAATTGGCAATAATTCATTTTTCGCGATGTTTACACGGAAATATCTCAAAAGGGACTGATTGCAATTTTTTTATTTTTTTTATGAAAAAAAAATTTATTTATGGTTTTATATTTACGAAATGATAGAGAATAACTGGTCAAAAAATCACGAAAATCAAAAATGTCGAGAGGCGAAATTAATGAAAATTGGACGATTTCCAATGTTAATATAATACAATATCAAATCTAACTAGCCTTACATTTTTAGATGCTCTTAAGCTGTTGTATCCATTTCTTGCTCCTTCTAATGTTATCAATAATATCCCCAGATTTCGTAAAATATCGTTTTTCCATTAGTGAGAAGAATTTTTCATGTGAAAAAGTTCAGCATTAAAAAAAAAAATAAAAACATTATTATCGTCCGTAATTAGCAATTCCTCACCACACTATATGGAAAAATCAAGAGTCAAACCTTAATCATTCCTACATTCCCTCAAAATACATCTGTTAAAATTAAAGCTTGATATAAGACGTTTATTTTTATTGGGTTGCTTGTCGTCTAGGGCGTAATTATGTTACGAGAAGTTCTCCAGGTGGTGAAGGGAACAGTCGTTGATGATCAAAATATTAAAATATGTCTAAGATTTTCATAGTATCCCCAATGCGAGATCCTTAACCTTCAAGATGTGTACTTATAGAAATCTAATGAATCCTGCTTAAAAATAGAATAGAATGACCCTGAAACTAAATTGATTTGCAATTATTTGAATACTTAAAAATGTTTCAAACTGAAGAAGTGATGAGGAGTTGAGCCTAGACGTGGCTCTGAAGGTGGCCACCCTCCAGCCGCACTTCACAAGCCAGCCTCTTCAGAGGAGTCCTTTCTACTCGGCCTGGTCCACCCCCCACGCCGTGCTAAGACCATCAGGCTGCAATCTCACCCGCAAATATTATCGGCTTGTTTTCAGCGAATTTCATGCAGCCATGATCATTGCAGTTTATTAGATTTTACGACAATACAAAGTTTCGACAATATGTATTCGCATCTGATATATAAGAGGCTCTTAAAAAAAAATAATACTTATCAACGGCAGCTTTCTGGATGGCATCCAAGATGCGATTGACCCTCCTTAACTGCTCGAGTGAATTGGCAACGACATGGTTTACGAGTCATAATATCTTTCATAAATCAATGGATAAACACATTAATATCAACATCAAACTCTTTTCGTAGAACTATATTACTTCGGGAGATGGGCCGTCATATCCACCTGTTGCATTTCATTCCTTTACAACTGTTGTTTGTTTTTTCCAGAAAATATGAAACAGCGTAGAAAAAGTTTTGGTTTTTACATTTATAATTGACATCAATCAGCGAGCCTATTGTTAATAGTGAGCTACTACATTAGATAGTTGCGATATACATTTCAATGTTTACGAATCAATTCCTGTTGGTTCTTGAAAGTATAGCCATAATATGTTGCAACGATATTTCATATTTATGGGCAGGATTCGCAGGAAACAGTGCTGAAGCAAAGTAACATGCAACGCATTTCCTTCATTGTACTTTTGACGAATGTGTTCATTAAAACGCCCCGTCCTCTAAACATTCCTGAACCTTTTCTGTAGCATTTTCGGTCTTTGACAATTTCCGGACGTTAGGTCTGTGTTCCAATGTAATTGGTCTCCTCTCGTGTTTATGGATCGGTTATATTCCTACGGAAGTCAGCAGTGTTTCTGACTTAATTCGTTTTAGTCAAAGAAACAATAGCGCATGTCAGTAGTTTTCTCTACCGATTGTTCAGAAAATCGTCAGGAATTAGTTTAAAAGAAACGTTTTAAGATACATTTCTAGATTTAACTAATGTCTAATATTTAACTCCTCAATTTCTGTCCTCAGAGTAAATAAAATTAGATAATGCTTACATAAGACCATGCTGATGATTTAGTGTTCTCTATTTTATTTTGTATAATAAACGTTCTTGTTATTAATTGCTGCTCAATTATCATACTGCAGAGGCTGTGATGAGCCTTATTCCTAGGTAATTATGGTCGAACTCGAAACACCACCGATTCGGACCTTAGTGGAAGTATAGCATTGTAATTTAACCTTAATGAAGTCAGCTAGAGCTGGTTGTCCTGTCTTTCTAACTTGATAGCTATATTATACTACATTCAAGTTATCTGTATTACATTATTTTAACCAGCTTTCTTGGTTTGGCCTTATAGAATATCGATCTAATTAATTCAGTAATCATTTTTGAAATTCCTCTGATGCATGTGACCAATCAGCTTTTCGAAAATTTCAGATGCGTGGATATTTCTGTATGAATACTTAAAAATCAAGGCCTGTGTAGAAGAGTTGCGTAAAAAAAACTTGTTTTTAAGTGTGTGTGTGAGTGAGTTTGTATGGTAAGTTTAGCAAAAACGAAAAGTCCCACGAAACATAAAAATTGTAATTTAAGACAACTATATACCCAAGATTTTCTAGCAACTTTTTCATCAAAATCAGCTAACGAGGAGATCCACTTTATACCATGCATTTTTACCATTTCACGATTTTCTCAAAAATAGCTCAAGCGATTTTGATTAAACTCCCTATATCGATGTAAAATTTAATAGACTTTATAGGTTTCATTTTGATTGAAATAGTGTGACAGGGCTTAAGTACTAATTTTTTCAATTTTCATTTAAATTATTTTTAATTTTGTAGATTTGGAAAAATTAACTATATCATCTTGTTAGTATTGATAAAAAATTAGTAAATATATAAATTGAACGAATTCCATATTCAACTAAAGGAGAAGATGGGCAAAAAAATTTTTTTTAACGTAGTTTTTGAATTTTAGAAAATAAGAATAGTAACATAGATGTATAATCTACCGTTAGAAAGCTAAAGATTTCAGAAAAAATATTATCTTACTTACATACTAAATTGTAATAGATAATGTATAGTGATGAATATGGCATAAACTTATTACTGATCACTTCACGTAACAATTTAATATTGTTATACTATTTAATCTAAATCATATGTTTCCAACGAAACTTAATAAACTAATTATTTAAATTAACTTAAACCTTTTTTAACATTAAGTTTATGTAATAGTTCTTGAATTGATTCTAACTGTCGAGGTAAGTGAAAGTCGTGTGTTGCCCGAACCGGATTTTGTAAATTGAAAGACGAAACAGACAACAAAGAAGACAAAAGTATATATATATATATATATATATATATATATATATATAATTTGTATTTATTTTTATATATTATGTTTATTGTTGCTGTTCTAAAGCATTGATTATTGGTTAAAGTTAAATCCTAATAACCATACTATAATCCTTACACCCCCTTCCCTTTATTTATAATCAAGCACAGTCATATTATTAATTGATAAATAACAAAACAAATATAATTTTTTTGTTTTTATTTATTTATTGGAATTTACAACTGTATACAGGAATACAACTAGTAAATTAGATGAAATATATAAAGGCATGAAACACATGTAGAGAAGCTTCCCAATGGAAGCACTCTAAAATATAATTTTTAAAATTGTAAAACACTGCGTATATCTATATATGCAATGTAATAGAAATCAATTTTATTACAATATAAAATTTAAAATATTAAACCAAAAAGCATCAAAATAAAACAATAATTAAACAAAAACTTTTTTTTATGTTTAAACACAAGATTGAGTTATTAAATATCACAATTAATAAATCTTAATTTTTTAATAATTTTTTCTTGAATTACATTATAAAGTATTGCATAACATCAGGACTTAGTAATTTAGGGATCATCGCAGGAATTTTAGAATTATTGTCATTCATTTCAATATAGCTTTACATATATAAAAATTACCGACTAGAACTGACTTATATTAAAACAAATACGAAGAAATGCCAAACAACAAGCAGTCAATAAACACCGTTCGATACTAAACACTTTGGCGAATATATTTAGAACGCGAGGTTGGACCAGGCTATTCCTGTAAGTAGGGAACAAAGGTTTTTTATACCTCGTTGGCTATCGCAAACTTTATGGAGAAATCGCTGCGCCCGGATTAAGTTCTTTCCATTGTTCTATAGGATAAAATCTTTTATGGAGGTGTACGGCTAACTAAATTCAAGTTTCAAGAAAGAAGTTGCTATTTTGTTTTTGGGGGAAAAAAGATATAATTTTAATTAAGTTATATAAAAGAGGTTTTAAAGTAATGCAACTTTCCAAGAATTATTTTATAACATAATTTATATTGAAATACTTAATAATGTGAGAAATATTCCCAAAAAAATTCTGGTGCGGGCAACACACGACTTTCACTTACCGCCATTTTTTAAATCCTTTAAAGAATTTTCAAATACAGTTAGAAATACGAATGAGTGAAACGATTACACAATTAATTAAATTGAATTTGAATAGAATTTTTATAGAATCTACAAAATTAAAGGTAGTTTATAGGAAGACAATTTAAAATATCGGCATTTAAGCCCTCTCAGATTATTTCAATCAAAATGAAACCTATATCATATTAAAGCTCTTTAAATTTTAAATCGATATACAGAGTTTGATCAAAATCGTTTGTGCCGTTTTTAAAAAAATCGGAAAAAGGTGCAAAATGCATGGTACAAAGTGGCCCTATTGGTTAGCCCATATTGGTGAAAACGTTGCTGTAACATCTCGAGCGTATAGAAGTAGCGTATAGGCTCAAATATGAAATTTCAGTTTCGTACACCTTTTCGTTTTTGTGCTGGACTTACAACAAACACACGGACACAATCAGACCTTTTTGCGGGACTTGGTCATGTGGGCTCAGGGGACCCTAAAACGTGTTTTTCTGTTGAAAACTAGGATTCGAAAATTTTCACTATCGCAATACATTCCCTCACTGTATATTTCATATATAGGTAAGTGAAAGTAATAAAATACATTATATATATGTATATCACTTATACAAGTAAGTCGAGACGATATGGATGAATGACCGACTGAACTCGAAAAATTTCCAAAACCATTACTCCTTCTTCAAAGTGCAACATTCCCAACAATACTGATGACTATAATGGGACTTTAATATTACGTTCAATTTTGAGTATAGGAACCGTTCTAAACAGGTCTGTACATGGCCTCACTGCTACCACATAACACTTACAATCAGTGGTTGGGCAATCAAAGCAGTTAGAGAAGCTTCAAGTAGCTAATCACCTTGGTCTAGTTTTTAACTACTGAACAACTGAAATGTAACAAAAAATATGATACCTAAACTAAGAAGAGGAAATGGGATTTATAGACAATGCCTTTGTGACTGTGTTACATAATTCGCCTATCTCGGATTAAGGTCATGTTCAGCAACGTACCCTAAGATGATAAGCCAGAAGAAAAATATTTACCACAAATCGTTATTACTTTGTCTGAGGTGACATCTAGCGAGCAAGGCAGAGATTAGAAAGAAATACAAATCTTCCTTAGGTTTTTAGAAAGCAAAACATTAAAATGTACAAAACCTTAAAAAACAAGATCCAGAACAATATTGGTACCAGCAAAGACAGTCGATATAGCAAAAAAAAAAAAAATGCTTGGTGTGTATTTGGAGGCATTAAACAAGTAATTAACGACTTTTTTATTAGAAACCCGAATTATTCAGTTAAGTGTAATAATAGCTAAAATTCATTGTTTCTGTTATATTTCTGCCATGAACGGGATAGTCAATCACAAGGATTTTTTTTTCACTCCTGCCTCGCCTTTAAAGGTTATACGGGGTTTCTCGGGCCAGGGGGATAAATGCTAAGATGAAAGCCTCCGGCACCTAGACTCGAACTCGTCATAAACTCTGCAAAGATCAATTATATGTTAGAAACCTATTCTATATTACAAGCTTTGATACAAAATTGGAACCTAAAAAACTATTGCTGAAATTTTTCTTAAAATTTTAGCTTTCTCAGGAACTTGAGTGTTTTAATAAAAGTTATTGAATCTCTAGGTTTGTATGAATGCTGTGACCAGCAGTGATTGTAACCATCAGAAATGGACCTTTGGACCAGAAATGGACACAAATTTATTATAATTAAATGGCTTTTTGAATAAATTTGTTAAAGTTTGTATTACATTAAAAACATTTTAACTTTACTTTAATAGACAGAAGGCAAAATCAGCCTTGGTCAAATTTCCTTTGAAACCGCAGACGTTCGTTCCAGAGTAGAGGGCAGACTGCCAGACACTATCAAAAGCGTTTTCGAAGTTAGTGTAAATAGAAACTACTTAGAGCGTTTGTTTTTATTTTTAATGGTTTTGTTTTAAATACAACTCCTTTCAAGAGAAGAAGTTTTATCTCCTAATGATAAAAGAACAACATTGTAACACTGGGAAAACCATCATTTAAAAATAAAATAAGTGACATTTCATTATTGCCTCTTATATCTAGGATATTTAGATAGTAAGATATTTTTTTAAAAGTTAAATAAAAAACGTTCCTTTACATCCAAATAAAATTTATATTATCAACATCTCGAAAATGACAATACAACTGGCAATATTTCGTCCCAATTCTGGAAACTAATAAAAACAAATATTTTCTTCAGATGAAAATCCAATACAACTAACAGGTTGTTGCAGATAATAATACAAGAAATTAATAATTTAACTTATTTAATTAATTCTTTAACGGTTTTACTTTCACTTACCTATATATTTTATCATTAACTGTATTTAAAAATCCATATATTGATTTTTTCAACGGAGGTAAATGAAAGTCGTGTGTTGCGCGCATCAGATTTTTTTACTTTTAAATTTGTTGAGAAGTGAGTTGATAAAGCTTTTTATAGTTATCATTAGAAATTTTTCTGTTACTTTCAATGACATTTTCATGTTTCATCTTTATATTTTATAATTTAAGTAGTTCATAATGTGACAAAATAACTGACATTATGTATGAATTAAAGAAAATGAGAAATATATATGAAAAAAATATTAATGTAATTTTTATTAATCTTGATGGCAGTTCTGCACTAAAAAAACAGCAAGATAAATCTTGATTAAGAGGCGGGAAACGTGAAACGTTGGATGTTAGAGATATTAAGAAACCTTTCTGTAATTATCTACGTCGTTATTTGAATAATACTATTAGAATAAATAATATAATACATTATTTATTACACACTTAATGAGCACACATTGACTTCCTTTTGTCACTTAATTACTTTATTTCATAAGCTTTCATATCTGTCGACATTTCGGGGCTGTTTATTTATTTATTTATCCATTATTGGCCAATGAATACCCATGAGGATAAATAGCAGTGTGCTATGAAATAAACTAATGGGTTATATGTGAAAAAGCATTTAAATAAAAATCTGGTGCGGGCAACACACGACTTTCACTTACCTTCACTTTTGAAATCAATGAAAGAATTTTCAAATACAGTTAGAGATAAAAATACGTGAAATTATTAAGGAATTAATTGAATTAAATTTCTATAGAAACATGTGTTTGATTCAAAAATCAATTATATTATTATCTTAAATAATCAGTAAGTTTTATCTTCTTTTCATCACTCTCTAATAACTTTTAAAAGCTTGTGTATGAGATGATAATTTTTCTAAAATCTTTAGCTTTCCAACGGTATATCATACATGTATATTACTGCTCTTATGTTCAAAAACGAAAAATTGCATTAAAAAAATATTTTTTCTATTTTCTCCTTTAGTTGGGTATCGAATTTATTCAATTTATATATTTACCAGTTTTTCATCAGCGTTAACAAGATAATCTAGTTATTATTATTGAATCTACAAAATTAAAGGTACTTTAGGGGAAGAAAATTTAAATATCGGCATTTAAGCCCTGTCAGACCATTTTTATCTAAATAAAACCTACATGATATTAAAGCCCATTAAATTTTACATCGATATAGCGAGTTTAATCAAAATCGTCGGAACCGTTTTTGAGAAAATCGAAAAAAGGTGCAAAATGCATGGTATAAAGTGCCTCTTCTGGTAGGCTCATTTTGATGAAAAAAGTTTTGTCACGTCTCGGGCGTATAGTTGTCTTAAATATGAAATTTCAGTTTCATAGGACTAACCGTTTCCGCCCGGGAGTTACCACACACACACACACAGACACACACTGACCTTTTTGCGGGACTTGGTTATTTGGACTCAGGGGACCCTAAAACGTGTATTTCCGTTGAAAACTGGAATTCAAAAATTTTCACGATCGCAATACTTCCCCTTACTATATATAGTAAGTGAAAGTAAAAAAGTAAGTCTTGAAAATGAGGAAACAGCCCCGAAACGTTGACAGATATGAAAGCTTATGAAATAAAGTAATCAAGTGACAAAAGGAAGTCAATGTGTGCTCATTAAGTGTTTATATAAAAACTTCCAAAAAAATTAAAAAAGAAAAGAAATTATTTATTACTAGTAGACAATATATCTCGTTCTTTTTTAGCTTGAAGAAAATTTGGATATCTTTATTATAGAGATTTCGTAAATTGAGCAAGAAATCATATACATTACGCAAGTTGACATTGTAAGGTGTATGTATAAGGGAGATAAAGATAATTTGTGATTAGCTGGCTCTGTCAGAGATTTAAGATATTTTTTTTACAAGCCCCAACAATTTAAAAATATGTAGCCAAAAAGAGATCAAACCAATATAATTCCTATTGTATGACTACAGAAATATAGTTAAATCATTCTAAATATTACTAGGTGGTCAGTCTGTACCGTAATTATTCAATAAAGGATGATTATTGATCTGTATGAAAGAAAAAATACTTGTTTGGTAGTACGATTTTTTTTTTTTTTTTTCTTTCATTGAAATATAGATGTTTGGAAAATAAATAAATTTTTAACAAAATCTGGTCCCCACAACAAATGACTTTCACTTACCCCCGTTGTTAAAATCAATTTTACTTTCACTTACCTATATATGAAATATATAGAGAGATAGCTATAGTAATAAGGGAAAGTATTGCGATCGTGAAAATTATCGAATACCTCTTTTCAACAGAAAAACACGTTTTAGGGTCCCCTGAGTCCAAAAAACCAAGTCCCGCAAAAAGGTCTCTGTGTGTAGTAACTCTACTGTAAAAAACGAAAAGTCGTACGAAACTGAAATTTCATATTTAAGACTACTATACGTCCGAGATGTTACAGTAACGTTTTCACTAAAATCGGCTGACCAGAAATCCTACTTTATCCCATGCCTTTAGCACCTTTTTACGATTTACTCAAAAACGGCACTAACGATTTTGATTAAACTCGCTATATCGATGTAAAATTTAATAGGCTATAGTATCATGTAGGTTTCATTCTAATTGAAATAGTCTGATGGGGCTTAAATGAAGATATTTTAAATTTTCTTCCTCTAAAATACCTTTATTTTTGTATATTATATAAAAATAACCATATATTCTTATTACCATTGATAAAAGAACAGGTAAATAAATAAGGTGAACGAATTCGATATCCACCGCTTGGCCACTGGATGGCGCTGTCATCGCCGAACGCTCAAAGTAGTTCAAACACGGAGTGAATGAAGAGAAACCTATTGAATTTTGTAGATAATATTACAACATATTATTGAATAAAACACATCTTTCTATAAAAATCAAGTGCAAATAATTCTTTAAAAAATTTATTTTAATTTCTAAATTTGTTTAAAAATTCCTTAATTTATATTAATAACAGAGATAAGTGAAAGTAGTTTGTTGCGCGCAACAGATTTTTTAAATGTTAAATCAATGGATTTTTTTTAGTGATGAAAAACGCTGCAAATTATGACTCAATGGTTGATTATTTTTAAATAACAATATTATGGTATCACTGTTGATAGGAAAATAACTAATATGAAAAGCAATAAATAGAAAGAGAAAGATTTTAGAAAATATTATCTTAAATACAATTTTGTAAAAGGTAATGGAGAGCGAAGAATAAGGCATAAAGTTATTTCTGATTATTATACATAACAATTTAATATTATTATATTATTTAATCTAAATCACATTTTTCCAAAGAAACTAAAAAAACGTTTTTTTTCAAATTACTAAATTAAAAAATCTATACTTTTTTCAACTTTAAGTTTATTTAATAGTTCCTAAATTGATTTTAACAGCGGAGGTAAGTGAGTTGAGTACAACTCTTATGTTGCGGTCACCTGATTTGGTTAAAAATGTATTTCTTTCCCAAATTCTACATTTATTAATCAATGTTAATGAAATTAAATAAATTAAGTTAATTTAATTAATGATACCGATAATGCATGTTTCAATACGTAACCACAAAAGGATAACATTTTAAGTTATATCTTTTGGGCTTGCTGCTTTTCTATGGCTTAGCATTACATTAAATAACTGTATGTGTATTGCAGATTTTATGTATATTTATCAGCTCCTGAAGGGAACCGATAAAGAATACTGCTCTGTACTGACGTTATAACTAATATTAAATTAAATATATTTTATCATTCAGAATACTGCAGTTGATATTTTACTAAGCTTTTCACACAAGTACGAGGTTGGGTATTTTTTTTTTCACAAGTGACCGCCAAGATTTGATCCTATTGGGTCAATTCATGTTTGCCATAATTTAATAAAAACTTAGGATACGGAAACAAAAATAGTTTTAAAAATCATTAAATAAGTAAAATTATTAAAATAAAATAATAATAATATTAAATAAAATCTTTTTTTTATTTTTTTTTATTTTTAGATTTTAAACTGAACGTTAATGAAGAATTGCTTGATCATCTTAAGCTTTTGTTTATCTAACATTTGTAAAAACATAGCTTCTATTTCTAGGGGAACCACTACTTCTCTTTGCTTCCCATATTTTGTACATCGGAATAGAATGTGGCGCGGGTCTTCAGGGACTTTGTCATGTTACACACTTGCCATCATTTTCTATTTTGATTAAGTGGAGATATTTTTTGTGCAGCCATGGTTAGTTCGTAGCCTTACTAATTGTACAATTTCTTTTCTATCGAGTTGTTTGTTCTTGGAAAACCATGGTATCAGGCTCACAGTTGGCTGGGTTTGATAATAATCTTTACCTTTAAATAGAGACTCCCTGTCATATTTCTCCTGCCATTCCTGTTTCATTCTGTAGACATTTCTACAGGTCAGCAAGATTTTTGTAGTGGCTCCCATAGAGTATACAATCCTCATAACTGTTTTGTGTCGCACTGCCTAGGGGCGCTTTTATACTGCGCGCATTTCAAGGGCTGAAGCGGTAGCAGGTTATTAGAATTATACAGAACCCGCTACAGCTCAAGCCTCCAAAAGGCGTGTAGTTTAAACGCGCCCCTAGACTTCACTAGCTGCCTCTAACCATGCCTTCCCCAGACAGATGCGCACCCGATTACCTGTTGGTTATTGTGACAACAATAGGCGGAGCTGATACGGAATAGAATCGTGTCTGTTAAACCCACTCCTGCGGCCTTCAGGTACAAGGGACAGATAAGTCCTCTAGAATGGAGCTGTTCGGCTTCCTCTTGGAAGATTAAAATATTTTTAAGGATCTCCATTTTCCCCAAAGTCGGCGTCATATATAACTTAAGAAGGTTACAAGGGCTAAAAGGAATAGAATCGTGTCCGTTTGACCCACTCCTGTGTCCTTGAGGTACAAGGGACAGATAAGTCGTAGCATAAAAGTGACGTTAAACAAATGAACAATAAACAAACCATAATACCCCTAACGACCTTTGCCGATTAAGTTAATTAATATTTTTAGATTAAATTTCTAATTATGAAGAGTGTATCACATTCAAATAAAATCTTCGGAACAATCTATTCTTTTTAATATTGTTTATTAATGCAATATTTCATTTAACGTTTCGAGGTTTATATGCCCCATCTTTAGAATCACTGGTCAGAAAGGAAATCCATATTTCTAATTATTGGTAAAAATTCCTTAAAATATCCTTATTTTTGTACTAATAATGGTCATTAGGTAACTTAATTGGCTAATAACTATTATATTATCACAATTTTTCTATTGCATCTATCTTTTGCTTAAAATTTACATCATCAGGCAAGGAGTAGATTGAACTTCACTCCCACTCCCCAACCTTTATACTTCTGATTTCTATTCTATTCTTTATTCTGAAGATGTGGCATATAAACCTCGAAACGTTAAATGTAATATTAATGAATTAATAAACAATATTAAAAAGAAGAGGTTATTCCGAAGATTTTATTTGAATTAATTAATATTATTTTCCATTGAATTAATTATTACCTCCAGTATTCATAATACTTTACTACGACTGTTCGAAATTTTAAGACGACTAACAACTCTATCGTAGTAATTTTTTTTTACTTGTTTTCTTTTCCTTTTATTCCAACTATCGAGAGCGTAGTAAAGTGGCGGTAGGTATAAATGAAGATGCATTACTGGAGACAGGCGGTTGATAAATGGGCGGCTGAGGAGCTGGCTATTGACCGGGGCGCTACAGGTGGTCCTGCGGCAGCCTGCGCCTGGTGCAGCCTTGCGCAATGACTGCAGGGCGGTGCCTTGCGCGCACGGTGAAGTCGCAAGAGTGTCATTGCTGCGGGGCCAGAGGAAGGGGATCTCGGTACCATAACGCGTAGCATCTTTGAGTTTATTTGTGTCCTTGGCAGGCTACGCTAGCATTACTTAACGTTAGCTATATTTTCGTTGGAATGCCCATTACACTTAATTGAATATAGTAGTATAAAAATTATTGAAGTCGTAATTTAGAAAACACCCAAAAAAAATCTCTTCATGCTTTAAATTAAATGTAAATAATTACTCAACTTTTCTCAATATTCATTACTGTATTTAAAATTATTAAGGAATCCTAGAACTACCAACCTTAGTTTAGTGTTTTAACACTCGTACATTTTATTTGTGTTTACTTAATAAACTTTTAAGACATAACATCATAAAAAGACATATGCATGGAGACTGCAAACAAGTCCATTAGGAGAAACCTCACAGAGAGCTCGATGATGTATTCATACTGTTTTTAGGCCAACGGTTGTACAAGTAGGTGATTAGGCCGAGATTGTACCGTGATCAAAAGAGCAACTTAAACAAAGTTAAAAAACGCTGCAAATTACTACACAATGGTTTAATATTTCCAAATAACTATATTAGGAAATAACTGTTTATATAGCTGCTAATCTTTTCGATTCTTCTATATCTTCAATAATGACCGAGTTTTGGTGGAATTACATTATAATTTGAGACTTGAATATAAAGATCAACTATTTGTTTTCTGTTTATAGCACTTTATTGAATCTATAACCCTATACATATCTATCCCTATCTTTAAAAATAGCTTAGTTACTGGCGTATTCATATTATGGGTAAAATTTCAATTGTTTTTCTTTTCTATTTTTCATAACTATTCGCAATTTTTTGGTTAAAAAACACTAATAATTGTTTTTTCTATTTTCGAAAATAACTGAGTTCCAAGCATATATATAGGTTAGATTTTAATTTTTTTTTTTCGTTTTTATTTTTATGGCGCTTTGCTGATTCTATAATTTTTTTTTCTTTATCTTAAAAAATAACTGAGTTATGGGCGTATTTATCTGAAAATTTTAATTTTTTTTCTGTTCCTTTTTCTCTTTTTTATAATTATTCGCCGTGTTTGGTTAAAAAACACTAATAATATTTTTCTCTATCTTCGAAAATAACTGAGTTATTGAATTAATTTACTTTTAATCGGCCCCCATCGAGGATCATCGCTGCACGCCTTAGTATTTTAGTGGTGAATTTGAAAAAATTTAGTTCAGTAGTTTCGGAGAAATGCCGCGGACCACGGACAAACAGATATTTTATACGTTATTCGGGTTCTGCGTATCTTGAAATTTTGAGGGAAGTAATTGTTTTGGTCGATTACAAAGATTCATTATTTGAAAAATAATAAACTAAAATCATCTAATATCAATTTGCATCATACTAATACCATCAATCTGTCTCATTCTACGGTTGATAAGAAACATTAATCTTCTTCAGAAACTATTGAATAAACATCCTTCAATTCTCATGTTAATTGCAGACACTTGAACAATACTAAAGCTATTGAAAACTGAAGGTAAAAAGTATTTATATTACTATTATATTAATGTAATAGTAAAAAAAACACAATTTTATAAATAACTAATTTCTTCCTATTACATGCACGTATGTAAAAAATATAAAATTTTAAAATATCAAAACAATTAGACTTACAATGAACAATTTCAATTACGTGAATCCTGCTTGTTATTATCAACAGTAAGAAATATAGATAATAAATAAATTTGAAAACAATACTTCTAATAAATTATATAATAGGGGTAATCACTACGTTTGCTATAGCATGTTATTTGTGCTAACCCCATCAATTTTATACAGGAAATAACTGTTGAAACTCGATGGGTTTAGCAAAATAACACAAATAGCATGCTATACAAACGTAGGGAGTACCCCTAATGTAGTAAACTCTTCAAAATTGAAACTTAGCTAATGTTAATATGGAAGTGGAACACCATATGGGAAGAGCCAGAAGGACTTTGAATATGGAACTGAAACCAATTTTAAATGAACATAAGGAAGCAATTTTAAAAAATATCTATGAAGATGAGGCATACACGGACCTCGAAACGTCAAATGTGTATAATTTATTTATGTGATAATAAATAAATTTGAAAAGAAGAGATAGTTTTAATAAATTATATAATATAGTAAACTCTATAATAACCATCAGCAGTTTTTTGCCCTTAAAATTAAAACAACATATGTTAATAATAGAAGGACAATTAAGACGTTGATTTCAAAAATTACTAAAGGACATTTTTTTACAAAATTGATTTTTTTACATATTTGTATTCTCATCAATTAGTCATATCTAAATCTCCTATTTAATTTTATCTAATGAACACCCAAGCCCTTTATAAACGCAATTTAGAAATATAATTATTTTCTAAAGGAAATAATTACACATTTAATTTCCTTCCAAATCACACTGAAGCATCTCATTTCATATCTTTAATATGATGTTATTAATACACTAAAAAAAACAATTCTGGATTTTAATGCGAAACGAATCAAATTAGCTAATTTAATAATATAATAATTAGTGATTTTCGCGCCTCCTGTAAAATCTCCTAGAATGGATATAGTACGTTTTGGAAATCAACGTCTCAATTAGCGAAATTAGCTGAAGAAATGGGAAATGATGACATGTGAGGAACGGGGAAGAATCAGTACCCAACAGCACACCTTCTGCTAGGTTAAAATTATGTAATCAGTAATTATCTAATTTATTACATTTCTTTTTCGTGTTTAATAAAAACATCAAAAATGCAAAATTCTTTCTGACTGTGAAAGATTCATATATATATATATATATATATATATATATATATATATATATATATATATATATATATTCTATTCTATTCTATTCTATATATATATATATCATAATATCATATATATCATATCGTATAAGAATAGCTCATGAATGTCTCTATTTATAATCTTCTACATTTCGTTCATTTTAGAATTCAAAGTGTCAAATTACTTAAATTAATCATTAAATTCAATAAAAGATTATCCGAAATAAACAAAGTTGAGAGAAAGTAGATTAGTTTCATTCGTGGACTAGCTTTGTTTATTCAAACCAATATAGCTCTAAAACTGTAGGACTTAGCGACAAATGTTACATAACAAAAATATTTTCCCTTAAATTTCTGTACAGATAATTCTCGGCAAATTTTGGATCCGAGCATCGCGAAGCTAGAGCGTGTCAAGGGGTTACATTTCTGTGGATGACACAAAAGTTACACAAAAAAACTCTACCACAGCCGAAAGAATATCCATTTCAAAATAATAAAACAACAATATTTTCAATGAAATCCATGTTTATTTAACACTATATGGTATATTTAACCACACCTAACTTTTAACTGCCCTATCGTCTTATGCTTCGCCAAACGCATGGATTGTTCATAAGGGAATCTTGAACTTTATAAACAAATTAGGGAGAGATTTTATTTATCCTGTCTTTCAGTCGACTTGTAAGATACAATTTTACTTATATGCCTATACAGTTTCATCCAGATCATACCTGCAGTATGCAATTGAACCTGGAACCTTCTCTATACAACATCCAAAGGAGAAAGCTTTGGAGCTGATTAGTCATTTATGAAATAATATATATATATATATATATATATATATATATATATATATATATATATATATATATATATATATATAATTATATTTTTTTTTTCTTTTTTCCTTACATGGTACCCCCACATAAGGACCGTTTATTATATATATATATATATATATATATATATATATATATATATATATAATAATTTCTTCATTTATTCTAGGACAAGTCCCTTTAGAATAATAAAAAATACAATAATGTGATATTTACTATCTTAGAGTAAGATAAAAAAAATGAAATATACAGTGAATAATAATAAGTAAAACGGAAAACAATAAGACAAAAATAAAAATATTATAAACCAAGATATATCTTCGAAAACTAATGGATGTGAAAATATTTGTAAAAAATATGAGCGATGAATTAAAAATATAATAAATAAATAATTATCGTGTTCCCATACATAAACTAGACCAAAAATTAAAATACTTCTTAATTAGTTTAAAAAAATAAAATAATAAACACATAAAAAATTAAGAAACACTTCTATAACTTTTTTCTATTTACATGTTTTCATGGAAACTGGATCAGTCAGGATTGTTTGGAAATTTAATGGACAGAAAGTAATGGAATAGACGAGATTACATATATACATATACATACATATATATATATATATATATATATATATATATATATATATATATATATATATATATATATATATATATATATTTACAAAGCTCCCAAAAAAAAAATAGAGTTTAGATTATACATCTCAATATGAACAAAAGTATGTATAGGAGCTGTTTTACTGCTGCTATTTTCGAACGAATAGTAAGTGAAAATCCAAG
This sequence comes from Piezodorus guildinii, assembly GCA_023052935.1. Classification (NCBI taxonomy): domain Eukaryota; kingdom Metazoa; phylum Arthropoda; class Insecta; order Hemiptera; family Pentatomidae; genus Piezodorus; species Piezodorus guildinii. Next base: position 115,318,044 of record CM041292.1, on the reverse strand, counting down.
TGAACTTACGAAGGTATTTATGTTTACAGAATTAGTTTTCAAAAATAAAATATTTCTAGCCTTGCTCCCCTATCTATTAATGTTTGCACAGAATTGCATGGTTTTTATTAAATGAACCGTGAGTCCCAAGAATTCAGCCGGAGGTTGTCATCAATCTTGTCATTGAACTGGCTGATTGAAGGCAAAATATGGCTATTTAAAACATTTTACTTCAAGTAGAACATTCGCTAGCATTCTAATAAAGGCTCGTATTATCATATTTGCTGAGAACACGATATATCTTGATGTATCGTAATAATGTACAGTGGGTTAAAGAGGGACTAGCTGTTATCCACCCATATCTCACAATGTTTATTATTTTAATGTTTCTAATCTTAGTTATCTTTTGTTTCTAATTTTTAGTTTGATTTTTATTACATATTACATCGTTATTATTTACTAACTAACAATTTAAACACACACACATATATATATATATATATATATATATATATATATATGTGTAATCGGCTTGACTGATTTCGCTCATTCTTTTTTTTTTGGGGGGGGGGAGGGGTTTATAACAGTCAGGAGAAGGTTCTTATGAAAGAAAAAAATATAAAAATTTATATGGTTTTCTTTAATTTTCTAGGTTAATAATAATCACTTTATCTATGTATATAAAAATGAATTCCTTTTTGTCTTGGTCATAATTAAGATAGGACATCGGCTGTTGGGTCAGCAATTTTAATATAAATTTTAATTTACCTTATACAATCTGACAACCTCTGGACATTATTTTAAAAAGTAATACAGTAGTACTGTAACACTCTTGTTTTTGTATTTTAATGATGTTAATCGGAATTTTTTAGAATACATTTTTTTTTTAGGGTATGCACACGAATAAATCAAAGCTTTTTCAGCGCATGATCAGGCTACATACAAACGACCAATTGAAAAGCATGGACTTTGGAAATGTAATCCCCTCCTTTGTATCGATGACATCTGTACTTAGTTGATGACCTTTGGAAAAGCGAGCCGCCCCACAAACATCAAAGGTTTGAATTCTACCCGCCATCAACCAAGTCGGAATCATTGGAATGTGTGGCGACTGTCAGTGGTGAAGCGTTTCGCCACTCCATGCTATCCACATATAAAAAATCAGGAAGGCGTAACTCACTCATTTCGCTTAATACTTAATATAATAAAATATTTTGAAAATAAATAATACATGAAATAAATTATAAAAATTTACAATTATCATTAAAATTATTTAATGCTTAAAGATATTTCAGGTTTTCAATTGGAGTTTTTTATTTTATTTTTACTTTCACTTACTATATATAGTAAGAGGAAGTATTGCGATCGTGAAAATTTTCGAACTCCAGTTTTCAACGGAAATACACGTTTTAGGGTCCCCTGAGTCCAAATAACCAAGTCCCGCAAAAAGGTCTGTGTGTGTGTGTGTGTGTGTGTGTGTCTGTGTGTGTGTGTGTGTGTGTGTGGTAACTCCCGGGCGGAAACGGTAAGTCCTATGAAACTGAAATTTCATATTTAAGACAAATATACGCCCGAGACGTGACAAAACTTTTTTCATCAAAATGAGCCTACCAGAAGAGGCACTTTATACCATGCATTTTGCACCTTTTTTCGATTTTCTCAAAAACGGTTCCGACGATTTTGATTAAACTCGCTATATCGATGTAAAATTTAATGGGCTTTAATATCATGTAGGTTTTATTTAGATAAAAATGGTCTGACAGGGCTTAAATGCCGATATTTAAATTTTCTTCCCCTAAAGTACCTTTAATTTTGTAGATTCAATAATAATAACTAGATTATCTTGTTAACGCTGATGAAAAACTGGTAAATATATAAATTGAATAAATTCGATACCCAACTAAAGGAGAAAACAGAAAAAATATTTTTTTAATGCAATTTTTCGTTTTTGAACATTAGAGCAGTAATATACATGTATGATTTACCGTTGGAAAGCTAAAGATTTTAGAAATATTATCATCTCATACACAAGCTTTTAAAAGTTAATAGAGAGTGATGAAATGAACATAAAACTTACTGATTAGTTAAGATAATAATATAATTGATTTTTGAATCAAACACATGTTTCTATAGAAATTTAATTTAATTAATTCCTTAATAATTTGACGTATTTTTATCTCTAACTGTATTTGAAAATTCTTTCATTGATTTTAAAAATGGAGGTAAGTGAAAGTCGTGTGTTGCCCGCACCAGATTTTTTTGTTTTGTAATCACATCATACTTGAAGAGGAGGTTCTCTAATAAGGGAAAAAAAGTAGTAAAGGATATCTTAAAATTCTTAAGGTTAATTACCGAACTGTTCAATAGTTTATAATATATGTACATTTACATATTATTACTATTACATTACATTATTATTACTATTGATAGGAAAGCCGGTTAATTATTTACAAAATTAAAATTAAATATTCTTCAAGGGGTCAGCTTTTGAAAGTTTGGTATTTGAAGAATATTTTTATAATAATAAATAAATTAAAAATCTTTCAATTGTATAATCATATATTGTTGAATTAAAAAAAAGAAGGCTATTTCCAGAAAAAAAAATTGGGTATAAAGTAGGACTTCCGGTAAGACGATTTAGACCATATGTAGGCAAATCCCGGTCCACTGCAAGGCCGCGTTTATGCTGCACGCCTATAGTTAGCTGAAGCAGTATTGGGTTCCTAGAATTGAATGGAACCAGCTACCACTCCAACCCCCAAAACGTATGCAATATGAACGCGCCCTAAGATTTGATTCGTCTCGCCAAACATTAAAACCCAATTTAAAAAAAATCTGGTGCGGGCAACAAACGACTTTCACTTACCTCCGTTTTTAAAATCTATCAAAGAATTTTCAAATACAGTAAGAGACAAAAATGAGTGAAACCATTAAAGAATAAATTAAACGGAATTTCTATAGAAACATGTGTTTTATTAAAAAATCTATTACAAAATTATCTAAAATAATCACTTGGTTTTATCGGCTTTTCAGAGAACCTCCTCTTCAAGTATGATGTGATTACAAAACAAAAAAATCTGGTGCGGGCAACACACGACTTTCACTTACCTCCATTTTTAAAATCAATGAAAGAATTTTCAAATACAGTTAGAGATAAAAATACGTCAAATTATTAAGGAATTAATTAAATTAAATTTCTATAGAAACATGTGTTTGATTCAAAAATCAATTATATTATTATCTTAACTAATCAGTAAGTTTTATGTTCATTTCATCACTCTCTATTAACTTTTAAAAGCTTGTGTATGAGATAATATTTTTTCTAAAATCTTTAGCTTTCCAACGGTATATCATACATGTGTATTACTGCTCTTATGTTCAAAAACGAATAATTGCATTAAAAAAATATGTTTTCTGTTTTATCCTTTACTTCGGTATCGAATTTATTCAATTTATATATTTACCGGTTTTTCATCAGCGTTAACAAGATAATCTAGTTATTATTATTGAATCTACAAAATTAAAGGTACTTTAGAGGAAGACAATTTAAAATATCGGCATTTAAGCCCTGTCAGACCATTTTTATCCAAATAAAACCTACATGATATTAAAGCCCATTAATTTTTACATCGATATAGCGAGTTTAATCAAAATCGTCGGAACCGTTTTCGAGAAAATCGAAAAAAGGTGCAAAATGCATAGTATAAAGTGCCTCTTCTGGTAGGCTCATTTTGATGAAAAAAGTTTTGTCACGTCTCGGGCGTATAGTTGTCTTAAATATGAAATTTCAGTTTCATAGGACTTACCGTTTCCGCCCGGGAGTTACCACACACATACACACACACACACAGACCTTTTTGCGGGACTTGGTTATTTGGACTCAGGGGATCCTAAAAAGTGTATTTCCGTTGAAAACTGGAATTCGAAAATTTTCACGATCGCAATACTTCCCCTTACTATATATAGAAAGTGAAAGTAAAAATATTACACCACTTACTCATACTCACGGAATGAAGTTAGCGAGCAAGCCGAGTAGTGGCGGCGATCATCGAAGAGTGAGCCGGTACAACAAAAGATTATGGCTTCTCAATCGTTCTACACTAGACCATTCTAGATCATTCCTTCATTTTGTCAATATAAGGTGGGTAGATAGCCCGAACTTAAGTTCAGTTCTATTTGAGTTACGGAGGTGATAACTTCGAGAAGCGATATCCTAGCGAACTCGTACCGTCAATCTGCTTTGTGACTTTGCGTGGACCTTGAGTGCTTATTAATAATATTTTGTTATCAATTTTATCGATTTAGGTCAGGCATCCTATAATGCACTCACTGACAGGACAATTAAGAAAAGACAGAATCCAGAAGCTCACCGCAAATGTGGAAAAACAGCATCAAATGTTTCATAAACAATGAATATAACATGATAATGTTGTGTAAGCTAGTTTTATAGCTAGTCCAAAATTGGCAAAGTCATAAGAAAGGAAAATTTATCTAGAAGTTGGCAGTATTTTGTTTCCTAAAAAAAAAAAATACATTTGGAAATATTAGGTTGTCAAGACGAACTGTTGTCCGACGTATAGAAATGATTGCTAATGATATAAAAACAGCATTAACTAACCGTATGGCTAGTTTTCAATCATTTTCCACAGCATTATACGAGAGTACCGATTTGTCCCAAAATAACTCAACTAGTTATATTTAGTCAAGGTGTTGATAAAGAGTTCACTGTTACTGAGGAATCAATTGTTTCGTAATTTGTAATATTCCAAATTTTAATAAAAACTTCTTATTATATCATGTATAATATCTATCGTTAAAAATTATGAACACTACTTTTAAACACAACCCGCGTTTAATTGCACATTAAAGTTTGGGACATCCACAACATGTCAAAGGTTGCCCATATCTGATTTAGACAGACTATCGCATTCCATAATTAGCTAAATGATAACTATGATTAAGAGTCAACATAATCACCCTCCTGAAAACCCTTCCCTCAACCCTATCACTTTTTCTAAATAATAATTCAATAAAGTTCCACTAAACCGTTAAAAATCCCAATCAAATAAAAATGAAATCAGGAAAATTAATTTAATTAAAAAACTGTACAGTTCCAAACATTTAAAATTAATTTTAACAACTTTAAGGATGCTATCTTTATTTATTTTAAATTATTTTATTATTTACAAATTACAAAGTGATGTATATTTGTCTCAAGAATATATGTTCAAGTACATCTTAATTAATAACACTATTCATTATCTATATTAGTTTTATTGTTTGGATTCCTTCTTCTTCATCGATCTTAAAATAATTCCTTATTGATGCATATTATTTTATTTCAATTTCCAATCGCAAATTCGGCCTAAAAAATAAACAAAGAAAATTAATTTTACTATTTATTTTATTCCCACATCACCGTTACCCTTAGCCGTAAACCTGTGACATCCTGCTCTTCTGTCTCCTTCAAAAACACTCTTCTTGTCCCGGTTGAGCATATCCGATATCTAGGACTGCACCTCGACAAATGACTTACTTGAAACTCTCATACAAGACAGAAACGACAAGAAACTGCAAGACGTATTCTACTCCTTGATTCTACACTTACTAGACAATTGGAACGTTTATTCCACTTAACTACAAAAGACACATCTCCATGACTATAAAAGGCCGATATGGACTTACGGAGTAGAGCTTTGGGGCTCTACTAAACTATCGAACTCTTCCCGTATCCAATCCCTATAATCCAAAATCCTCCGTAAAATTCTCAAGGCTCCTTACTTTGTCACGAATAACCTCATCCATAAAGACCTTAACGTTCCGTATGTTGCTGATTCGGCCCGATCCAGATATCATGCCTTTCATGCCAAACTCCATTCCCACCCTAATGGATCCTTTTCTATCATTTCTTCCTCTTTAATTCCTGACAATCTTCCGAGGCGTCTGAAAAGGTGATGGCCCCGAGTAGTTTAGAATATGTTTAGAGTGCTTAAATTGGGAAGCTTCCTGCCTGTGTTTCATGCCTATTTATATTTTATTTAAATTTACTGGTTGTATTATATTATATAGTTGTGAATTCCAATAAATAGATTTTAAAAAATTCAAGATTACTACTGGTAGCATCTCATCCAGTTGATGGCTACCGACGCCCGTATTACCATATGACAAGGTAGGGAGACATAAATAAATAAATAGATAAAAATAAAAAACTATTTATTTTGATAGCAATTGTTGTTTGATTATTTATAATTCAATTTCTCTGATTGATCGAATATTATCAGGATAAGGAGAAAGTATTCATGGGGTAATTAAAATTAATATAATGATAAAAGTTGTATAAGTGATTTCACATGAAAACAATCCAAAATTACTAAACATTAGATAAAGTTATTCCGACACTGGTGTTTGCTGAAATATTAGCTTAAATGTCACGGTTCTCATGTTAATCTTATCTCCAAGGACTTTGCTAAGGGTCCCGATACCGAGCCGCCCGTACACACAGCCTCATGCTAAACATTTATAGCATTAAGTTTTAATACACTTAATTATTAGCAATTTCAACATAAACGATTAAAATTTTTAATTAAGACAATGATTATATATTTTATCTATTTCCATTCCTTCATCTTTCAAATTAAAATATATAGGTCAATATGTTTTTTTTTACCGGTAATTATTTTTTTATCCTTTCCAGAAAACAAGATCGTAAATAAAATATTTTTCAGACATAGTGTTAGGGGTGCATCCATTTTAAGTCAGATCCGCTACTGAAAACATGTGTTGGGAAAATCTCACTAAATCGGGTAATTTTTACTTTCACTTACTATATATAGTAAGGGAAAGTTTTGCGATCGTGAAAATTTTCGAATTCCAGTTTTCAAAGGAAATACACGTTTTAGGGTTCCCTGAGTCCAAATAACCAAGTCCCGCAAAAAGGTCTGTGTGTGTGTGTGTGTGTGGTAACTCCCGGGCGGAAATGGTAACTCCTATGAAACTGAAATTTCATATTTAATACAACTATACGCCCGAGACGTGACAAAACTGTTTTCATCAAAATGAGCTTACCAGAAGAGACACATTATACCATGCATTTTGCACCTTTTTTCGATTTTCTAGAAAACGGTTCCGACGATTTTGATTTAACTCGCTATATCGATGTAAAATGTAATGGGCTTTAATATCATATAGGTTTCATTCTGATTAAAATGGTCTGACAGAGCTTAAATGCCGATATTTTATATTTTCTTCCCTTAAAGTAACTTTAATTTTGTAGATTCAATAAAAATAACTATATTATCTTGTTAATGCTGATGAAAAACAGGTAAATATATAAATTGAAAAAAATCGATACCGAAGTAAAGGATAAAACAGAAAAAATATTTTTTTAATGCAATTATTCGTTTTTGAACATAAGAGCAGTAATACACATGTATGATATACCGTTGGAAAGCTAAAGATTTTAGAAAAAATATTATCTCATACACAAGCTTTTAAAAGTTAATAGAGAGTGATGAAAAGCCGATAAAACCAAGTGATTATTTTAGATAATTTTGTAATAGATTTTTTAATAAAACACATGTTTCTATAGAAATTCCGTTTAATTTATTCTTTAATGGTTTCACTCATTTTTGTCTCTTACTGTATTTGAAAATTCTTTGATAGATTTTAAAAACGGAGGTAAGTGAAAGTCGTTTGTTGCTCGCACCAGATTTTTTTTATATCAAATCAAAACAATATAAAAAGTATCTGTTTCACATTTTTACTTTTACTTAATATATATAGTAAGGAGAAGTATTGCGATCGTTAAAATTTTCAAATTCCAGTTTTCAACGGAAATACACGTTTTAGGGTCCCCTGAGTCCAAATAACCAAGTCCCGCAAAAAGGTCTGTGTGTGTGTGTGGTAACTCCCGGCCGGAAACGGTAAGTCCTAAGGAACTGAAATTTCATATTTAAGACAAATATGCGCCCGAAACGTTACAAAACCTTTTTCATTAATATGAGCTTACCAGAAGATCCACTTTATGCTATGCATTTTGCACCTTTTTTTTATTTTCTCGAAAACGGTTCCGACGATTTTGATTAAAATCGCGATATCGATGCAGAATTTAATGGGCTTTGACATCGTGTAGTTTTCATTCTGATTAAAATGACAGGGCTTAAATGCCGATATTTTACAATTTTTTCCTGTAAATTACCTTTAATTTCGTAGATTTTGTAAAAATAAATATATTATCTTGTTACCACCGATGGAAAACACATAAATATGTAAGTTGAACGAATTCAATATCTAACTAAGGAAGAAAACTGAAAAAATATTTTTTTAATGCAATTTTTTTATTTTGAACATAGCAACAGTAATATACACGTATAATATACCGTTGGAAAGCTAAAGCTTTTAGAATAAATATTATCTAATGAACAAACTTGTAAAAGTTAATAAAGAGTGATGAAAAGCCGATAAATCTGATCATTTTAGATAATAATATAATAGATTTTTTTAATAAAACACATGTTTCTATAAAAAATTCAATTAAATTATATCCTTAATGGTTTCACGTATTTTAATCTCAAACTGTATTAGAAAATCCTTTCATTGATTTTAAAAATGGAGGTAAATGAAAGTCGTGTGTTGCCCGTACCAGATTTTTTGTCATCACAACACATTACCTAAATGATGAAGAAAGTGGTTAAACAAATTATCGAAAATTAACACAGTTCTACTTGTTAATATAATATCATATGTAATGTCATATCAATAAAATGTTATAAAAATATCAAACTTGAAAAAGGACTATTTTTCATGCGAATTTTCAAAAATGGCGAAAATTCAGTTTTCTCAATTTTTGCACGGAAATATCACAAAAGGGACTGGGTTCCTGATCTATGAAATTCTCTTCGCTGACAAAAAACAAATGTTTCTTTAAAAATTATCAACTCCCGATATTTTGCATATTTCAGAACAAGCATGATAAACAGAGTACTGGCTACATTTTTGGTCCTCACAATACATTGCCTAATTAGCATAGAAATTTTTTAAAATATGGAAGGTTAGAAAAGAGTCTTATGCTTAATTTATTTTTTCTAGTATAGACTTCTCATTGTGCTACTAGTAGAAATTGTGATCTAGTGAGAATAGTACTATTGTTAGTATATATTTTCAAAGAAGAGTTATTGCTAAGCAACGCAATATTTATAAAAGAATATCTTAAAAGGGACCAAGTAAAAAATGATAAAACTCATACAGATTATACCTCTATACGATAAGTGCTGAAGGATAAGATTTAGTGGTTGGGGAACGTTAACCCACTCAGCCACTCAACAATATATATATGTTAGTATATTAATTTATACTTTAAAACCTGTACCACTACAACCCATGAAGGGTCTTGGGCTCAGTACATATAGAGATTCGTACTGTTCCTAGGCCAACGGCAGTGCAATTAGGTGATTAGGCCTTAATCACGCTCAGCCGCCAGGTTTTTCCCCAATTAATTTGGGTACCCACTTTATAGAGGCTGGGTCTGCCCCAGGGTTACTCCATACCCTAGGGTCGCCCCCGACCGAATTAACAGAATAAATAATATTTCTACCACAGCCGGGATTCGAACCCAGGACCCGGAGCACAGCAAACTAGTGCTCTATCCACTAGACCACGCCGCTCCCTAATTTATACTTAAAGAACTTTAAAATCCTTCTTAGCTGAAGGTCGTTCATGAACTCACGATTCTTCTGATGATACATTAATATACATTCCACTTGTTTGTACACGCACTTAAGGATGGTGATACTGCTTTGCTGACAAATAGAAATAAGTGCATTAGACAATTTGTATGGGCAAGCACAATTTTTAATGGTAGTAGAATAATTAAATTATGTAGTATATTTTACATTTTGAGCACAAATATTTTCAAAATTATTCAAACAGGGGTTATTTGAATTATAAAACCTTAATACGAAAAATGGGTGAGGCCCATCAGCTGTATTGTTAAACACATTGAACTATTATCGATGTAAACAACACTCACATTAGTATCATAACTTGCTCTTAAAATGTAACATAGTTACAGCACAAGACGCTTACATAAATAAGTTATTTATAAATCCATTTTTGTAAATTGGGGTGAGAAAAATAAAATAAAACCTGAATTCGGCAAGTGTGAGTATTTCGGTTAAAAGATGTCTCAAAACGAAAAGCAGGATCTCACTAAGTCATTTAAGGGATCATTCTATTTTTTTTGTCTCATAAACCCTCTTGTCCTCAACTTATCAAACTCACATATTCCCGACAACCCCCCGAGGAGATTGAAAAGAAGATGGCCTCGGGATCTACTAACTAAAATAAAAATAAAAATAAATAAAAGTTCTACCGCTGTGTAGTCTCTTCACAAGCCTTTTCACGCCCTAATTATATTCAAAGCTTTTACTTGTTATATTTATTTTATATACAGTTGTAAAATACAATAAAAAATAAATAAAAAAATTGTAGTATTTATGGAATTATATATCAAGATTCTTTATTGAAAAGTATTTCTATATATCGCTGAATAATAAAAGTCAACAACATAACCTTCCAGACCCAATATGTCTTTCTGCATCAAACTCTACATTTATTGGTGACTTCAAAGTGACTTCTGACCGGCTGCTTTTCTAAGGCAGCGGTACCTTCAAAAACTAGCTTACTTGATATATTTTATCCACATATAAACTATATTTAATGATACCATTGGATCTCCTTTCCAAATTGTTTTTTTATTTAACGTCACTTTATGCTACTATGGCTAATCGGACGATGCTACAATGGGAGTCCTAAATTTTGCCTATCCAGGTTTTATTAGGATAGGGATCTTTAACGAGTACCTTTTAGCAATCCAATAGATGGCATGCAGGGTAAGATTAAAGTAAACAAGATTCAATTAATACATTATTATAATTATTAACTTACACATATCCATTTAATTAATACATTAGGGGTAGTGGCTCTTCCCATATGGTGTTCCACTTCCATATTAACATTAGCTAAGTTTCAATTTTTCAATTCTGAAGAGTTTACTACATTAGGGGTACTTACTACGTTTGCTATAGCATGCTACTTGTGTTATTTTGTTAGTTATTACTAAACCCGTCGAGTTTCTACAATTATTTCCTGTATAAAATTGATGGATTTAGCACAATAGCACAAATAGCATGCTATAGCAAACGTAGTGAGTACCCCTATTGCTTAAAACTTTGATTGAGAATACTGAGGGACATTTTCAGTACTACCTTTGCCATACAATATTACAAAAAGAAATACCTTTAAAACACTTAGTCGGCTGGCGAAGTTGGAATCAGTTCTTGGCTCTTAGATCTCCAGCTGCTCTCTCTCTCTGGCCCCCAGGCGGACCTCGCTTCTTCTTTTAGATGGAACTCGACCTCTCGAGGCTAGAATAAGACTGCCCCTTCTTGAGTATAGAACTTGACTTCTTGAGGATATCACCCGACTGCCACTTCGAATCTTCTTTCTTACCCTCGTCGCCTAGTACCTGGGGTCTAGAATGTTCTTGGGGTATCACGGCTGCCCATGGGAAATATCATGGGGGGTAGGTACAAGCATTTTAACTTTTGCCGACAAAGGCTAATAAACATTTACTTCATTTATTTTAAACTTATTTAATAATGAACTCCCCTCAGTATCCTCAATACATGACAAAAGACAAGTTTCAATTAGATGAATAGGGTAAGTAAATTTATTATGAATTTTTCTAGAATAACGAGACACATGATAAAATATTTTTGACACAAGTATCTAGATCTTATACCTAAGCACTCGCAGCACAATGACCAAAATCATAGCGGCTCTGGTCTAGGTCCTCATTGTTGACTCAATGATTGTCCTATGATTCTCATAGGTTAATACAAGTTGCCGACATCGTAGGGTTTTTGAGAATGCGAACTTGGCCACCAAACTGTATAGAATGCAGGAAATATTTCGACAAGATAATATTTATTTATTATTTTACTCTTAATAGAATACTTACTGTTTCCCTCTCAATCATAGGTCTGTAGTAGAAAGTAACACTTTACTCAAAAACATGTGCTACAATGAGCTACTCACCACCAGATTCTTTAACACCTCTCTTGACAATGGGTGATTGTAAAGATAATATTCTAGATGTTCGGAAAGTACCCCCTTTAAAGCTCATCATAAAAAAGCGCTTACAGCCTTTCTTCAACAAGAGAAGGCTTTCCTATCTCTCAGCATTGTATCCTCAATGACTATATCCGAGACAAGATGTTCAGTTTACGGTCAATTATACTGTTCTCAAGGGTAACGTATTCTAAAATAATGAAGGAAAAATTCTAGGTTTATGAAAAAATTAAGTAATCCATCAAGAGCCGCCCCTAACATTGAAATTTCTGGTCACCGAACAATGCAGTAGTTGGCAAAGACCACAGGGCTAACCGAAAACCAGATTGGTAAGCTGAATAATCAAACCACGCAGCAAATTGGAAGCTAATAACCCAGTACAGGCAGGGGTGGAACGAATAGGGTAGAAGTCCGGGAGTTTACCAAGCCTTCAAGCACAAACAATTCAAATAAATAAAGAAAGATTAGAACAAAATTAGTTTTACTAATTAAACCCCATATATGTTTTACAGATTATTGATAATAAAATATTGTTTGTTCTTTAATCTTTACCTTGCTTATTCAAGCTAACATTTCACATATCGCCAATTCACTCAAAAGAAATAAAAGTACCACGTTCACTTTTTTAATATTTTCTTAATCTCGCTCATATTTCGAATTTCAGTGTTCAAATCCGGAGGCTCGTCAATTTTTATTTGGCTGAAACTATAAACCCTCAGCAACGGTTCTGATATTCAGCCGAGACTTAGTAATTCACTAATTATTAATTCACGTCGTCCGGCTCTAAATCAATAAACGTCGATCCACCGCGATGTCGTCAGCCTATCACAACACCTAGTTCATATTTCACCCTTTTTCTATAAATCATAAAGAGACAAACCAGAGGTAAATAACCTTACATATGCACATATGTGATTTGAATTGAATCTTAATAAAAATATATGCATAATAACTGCAAACATATAAAATTATAGCTTATGAAAGACATCTGCTATTAGTTTTCCAAATTTTTCATAGATTATATAGGCATTTTTTTTATTGCTACTAAATTGGAAAGGGTATATGATTTCAAATAAAACAAATTAAAAGTATTGGGATGTCCAGAAAATAATGCAGGATTTAAAGTTTTCTACGCCTATGATTTGGTGAGGGAACTTCTGGCCTGAAAATAAAGTTGAGCTGAATGTCAGGAGGATGCACCACTGGATGCTGTCTCCCTCATGCCTACCCATGCCATGTTTCTCATGGAGCCAGATGACCAGAAACATCAATCTAATCTACGGCATGAAAAAGTAGCCAACACGTTTGCAGAAATGTATTGATAATAGTGGAGACTATTTCGATTAAATAAAACCAAAATAGTACATTATTTTTCGGAAAACCCAATGTTTCTAAATTCCGGGATTTACTAATTCTTTTTCTGACTATTTAAATGAGACAAGACAAATAAATTGATACAACGATTTAAATTACAATCGAGAACAATTTAAAATACATAATAAAAAATAGTATCATCGAAGTTCAGGTAAATGCTATAGATCTAGGACAAATACGTAACAAAATACCTTTCTTAAATAAATATAAAGTTTTAGTTTAGCACATATTCTCTAATGAAGTTTTTGCAAGATTAGACATCGTTTGATGTATATGTATGAGGCTGAAAAAAACAAAAAACAATAGGTTTCAAACAGTCTGAAAGAATATCTCATGGTTTGATGAATAGTGTAGAGTGGCAATTGAAAAAAAAAAAAAAATGTTGTCTACAAAAGTATAATTTAAAAAGAAATACGAGTACCTCGGTAGATGAATGCAGACGAAAAATGAGGGAAGAAAAGAGAATACGCCGATGCAGAAAAAGAGCGCAGCAAACTAATCAATTGGAAAATATCGAGATCTTAAGAAGTAATGAAAGTCGAAGGCTATACCAAAAAGTGAACAATGGTCGGAAGCCATTCAAGTCAATTTAGATGTAGTTATGTAGAGATCTCGATGGATCATTAATTAGTGATAAGGCTCAAGTAATAGGAAGGTGGAATAGCCACTTTGAAACAATTGCTCAACAAAAACTACTCACGGGAGGAACTGACGCAAGTAGCAGAGGTTGGCTTTGACACAACTGTCTTCATGAAACTGTTCAAGGAAGGTGGAGAGGAGCTCATAATGATAACCTCCTAGTCACGATATGGACTGATGAACTAATACAAAAGATTGAAATAAAACAATTCTTTACCCAATACATAAGAAAGAGATTCTACTTGTACTGCAAGAACTGCCGAAGAATTTCGCTGTTGCCAAGTGCTAAGAAAATCTTCTTCAACATACTTTACAAGCGTCTCTTGCCGCTCGTTGAAAACATCTTTGGGAGATATCAATGTGGTTTTCGCCAGGGTAAGTCTACAATTGATCATATAGGCGATTTTTCTCAAGGATTTTCGAGTGTTAATGGAGTTCGACAAGGAGACTCACTTGCGTGCGTTGTACAACTTATGTCTGGAAAAAGCGGTCAGAGAAACAGGAATCCAGTCAAGAGGAACTATCTCAACCGGAAAACCCAGATCCTTGGGTTCAGATGATATAGACATTATAAGAAGATCGAGAGCCGCTGTAGAAGAGGCCTTCTTGCCTTGGAGTCTTCAGCTAGAAAAATGTGCTTTGTCGTGAACGCTAAACGTGATAAAGTCACCGTTCGATTTGTGAGTTAGTTTATATATTGGGCTCTCTAGTAAACGGAAATAATGACACTTCCGCTGAAATAAGAAGAAGAATAGCATCGCTAACAGATGCTATTTTGGACTACGCCGACATTTAGGAAGCAGTTTCACTCTCAAGAAATACGGAGATGAGACTTATAAGACCTGTACTTACTTATGGATCTGAAACTTGGACCTTTTTCAATAGCGATGAGCGAAATCTATGCATCTTCGAAAGAAAGATTTTACGACGCATTTATGCCCAAAATAGAAAATCTTTCATGGAGAAGGCGAACAAACAATGAGCTGTACTCCTTATTAAAGAACCGGACGTTGTTAAAATGATAAAGATTGGCAGGCTTCGATGGGCGGGCCATGTGTGTAGAGCTGATTGATGATGATGATGATTCATTATTTGGAATGGGCGGATCTTAAAACATTATTTCTGTCGAAAACTCTGGTTCAAAATTAGATTCCTATCACGTATTTGATAGTTGTGAGAAGTCAACTCTGAACCTTCCACATAAGGGGATAAAGGAGAGATGGCTCTCAAACAATTTAAAGCTGTGTTATCAGCCATAACAGACAGAAATTGATAATATGGGAGTATATCATTACAAAATAAATGCTATTTAAATACATCAAGCCAGAGAATCACAGTGAAGTACTTTCCAGGTACAGCTAAAGTTGAAATAGGTCTTCCCAGAACACATTGTCTTTATGCCTTAATCCTGCAGGACCATCATTCGAGGAGAAAGAAACAGAGAAGTTTAACAATGGATGTATATTCAATCAATAATAATGAATTTTATTAAATATTAACATAAATAATTTTATTTTATAAGCTATGACTGTAACAGTTACATATCATACTAATATTTATATCGGTGTTTTAAATAATCCTTATAAACTTTAGAATAATATTTTGGTCATATTGTCAAGGCCCTTCGACGCTCAATGGTTTTATTTAATTTCTTCCAACTGCTTGGCGGCGATAGCAGAATACTAGGTCAGCATTTCGTGTAGTTTAATAGTCGAGTGCGATGGTCCTCTGATATGCAGATGTGAAGGCTCCTTACTGCAATGGGTTTCCACTCATTTAGATTCCAAGTTCTGACAAGTTTCTGCAATCAAGGAGGTCGCATCTTCCACTGAGGTATGAAGGATGCAGTCTATCTGTCTAGTAGGGCTATTTATGGAGAATGAGTACTCTTGGTCTGGTGATATGTACCAAGCTACAATATATATATTTATAATCATCACATTAATGGTTCAGGTAATTAATTTTGTTGTTGTATAGTATAAAAGATTAAATTTATATCTTATAGCTTGACATATTGGTTTATTAGTTTCAATACTGAACTTTTGTAATTGACCAAACAAAATCCTTAAACCCCCCCCCCTCCCTCAAAATTTAAGGTTAACGTTTTAGGACACGTAAAAACCCGAATACAGAATTTAAAAAATCCGTTTGACCGACGTACGCGACATTTCTCCGAATTACTGGACCAATATTTTTGAAATCTCCCCCAAAAAATACTAGGGCATCCAAGAATGATGCTAACACCTAGACGTTGATATCAGCTGGTAATTTTTAAAATAGCGGCCGATTAAGTAATGTAATTCAATAACTCAGTTGAAATCTTGCCTAGATTATTGTTGTTTTTTAACCAAAAAATAAATAAATAAAAATTAAAAAACGCGAATAATTTTAAAAAGGAGAAAAAAGAAAAGGAAAAATTAAAACTTTACCCAGATTTACGTCCATAACTAAGTTATTTTTGAAGATAGAGAAAAATATGTATACCAGTTTTAAAATCAGTAAAGCGTGATAAAATGAGAGAAAAACAAGTTGATCTATATATTTAAGTCACAAATGACAATTGATGTAATATCATCAAAACTAGGTTATTATTGAAGATAGAGAAAAATCGAAAAGATTTTCGAAATCAATACACCCTGATGAACAAAGGGAAAAAATAAAAAAATAATCTTGTATAGTTAAGCAAAAACGTATATGTGGATATGTGGGCGTGATTCTCTGATAACTCGGTTATTATAGCTTTTTTCAGTAAAATTCATAATTTTTTCAGTCAAATTCATAATTTTTTCAACAAATTCATAATTTTTTCAGTCAAATTCATAATTTTTTCAGTCCAATTCATAATGTTTTCAGTCAAATTCATAATTTTTTCAGTCAATTTCATAATTTCTTGTACCCATTTTATACAGTTAATTTAATGAAGTTTTGCTACCAAGTACTTAACATTTTTATTAAATCTTGTTCTTGTTTATCCATTTAACGTCACTTTATGTTACTGTGCTTAATCCGACGGTGCAGTGGGAGTCCTAAGTTTTGCCTACCCAGGTTTACTTAAGATAAGGAATCTTTTACGAGTTCCACTTGTTAAATCTTTTAAGAGTCATCGGTGGTGCACAATCTGCTGGTTTTAGACTTGCGACCTTAAGCATAGAAGGCTGTCATGCTAGCCACTACTCCACAGGTGACCCTAATGCATTCAACAAGGTGTCTGAATCTGCCGGGTTTGAACACCTTGTTGAATGCATCAAGGGTCACCTGTGGTACAGTGGCTAGCATAACATCCTTCTATCCACTAGGACTTGCGACCTTAACCATATAAGGCTGTTATGCTAGCCACTACTCCACAGGTGACCCTCAATGTTCCAAAAATCCACTCGTGTTTGAATCTGCCGGGTTTAAAAACGTGACCTTGGACATATTAATCTTTAACTCCTTGCTGAATGCATCCAGGGTCACCTGTGGAGTAGTGGCTAGCATAACAGCCTCTTTTAAAGGACGAAATAACCAAGGATTTTTACTCCCTAAAAGCAAATATAGGGCCATCTGCCTGATATGAACTCGCGATCTAATGGATAAAAGGATGTTATTTTAGCCACAAGTAATACAAGAAATTATGAAATTGACTGAAAAAATTATGAATTTGATTGAAAAAATTATGAATTTGACTGAAAAAATTATGAATTTGACTGAAAAAATTATGAATTTGACTGAAAAAATTATGAATTTGTTGAAAAAATTATGAATTTGACTGAAAAAATTATGAATTTGACTGAAAAAAGCTATATTAATGATTAATGATAGAAATATAAGGTGTTCTGGAATCAGGAAATTTTATTTGAATGAAAATCGATAGAAAAGAAAAAGGGATATTCCTCAGTCCTCATTGAATTAAATTTCCTACAAAATGAAAAACGAATCATTGAAATTGGTTCACAACTAGCAGAGATTTTTGAAATAAGCAGTGGTGATGTACCATTTTTCTTTGAATTATTTATTGCTTTTCATATTACTTAATTGCCTATTAACAGCTATATAAACAGTTATCTCCTGATATAGTTATTTGGAAATAATAAACCATTGTGTACTAATTTGCAACGTTTTTTTTTTTTTTAATTTAGGACTAAAACAGTGTTATTTATAAAAATTAAAACTTTATAAGTCGGTAAAGACTGCTTTGATATCATTTATTAATTTAGATTATATTTTTTAATTTGTTATGTGTTCTTTCACTTCCCCATACGCCAGAGGAGCCTCTATCCAGCCGTAACCATTGCCAATCCCTGCTTAACCGATTAATCTGCTTGTAGAATTTTATTTCCCTACTACTGATCCTCAGCACAAAGTCTTCGTGGACTTCAACCACTTGGTCGAGCTTTCAATACCTATAGAGGGAGGGTATTGTCTGCTGGTATAAAATCCATAATTCTTGTCAAATGTGTTTGACTGTTTCAGTCTTATTTTGAATGATATTCAGATATCGACAGAGATTAAAATTAGTGACTCTGAAAGTTTTAAAAGTGTCAAGCAAATCGGAGATACATTCATTTTCATAGAATTTTATTTTGAATTACAGAAATTCACAGACTGTGGACAATAACTTTATTTCTCTAAAACAAAATCTTATCCATCCTTGAAAATACCATTACAATGTTATTAAAAATTGCATCAGTTATATATATATAATATATATATATATATATATATATATATATATATATATATATATATATATATATATATATATATACAACTTATTTACTTTAAATTATACTGCTTGTTATTAAAAACTATATCAAAACACCATAAAAATGTTTAATTACAATTTATCAAAAATATTGTTCTTCTGGCCAATTTATTAATAACTTTTTAAGAAAAGTTTGGTTTAACATTCACCATAAATCGAAGTAAGCTAATAGTAACCATATTACCACTAATACATAGTTCTTACAGGTTTCATTATGGACAAATGAAAGTCAAACATTTCGTGCTCTAGTCCCAACTTATTTCATTATGGAAACATACCAATCACTTCGAAATAAAAAAATATTAAAATAAAAATTAAGGAACGAGTTTCTATTTATGCTAGTTTTACTAAAAAATCAAAAGAATTGATATGAACGATGAGATTTTCCCTTCAAGGACAGACCCAATACTTTGCAGCTATGGATTGTGAACAACGTCTCAGGGCAAGGAGTACATTTCGTGACCAAATCTAAAACTGTTTCGTGAGGCAGGCTAGATCAGCTCGGAAAGATATAGACATTTAGATCTTGCTAAAGTTGGCTAACCCGGGTCATAGTTAATAGGACATGTTCCCTATCTAATCTTCAATTTGGGCACAAGTTTTGCTAATAACTACAAGCGGAGTCATGAAACTTTAATAGTTCGTAATATTTGAATTAAGAACAGATTAAACAGACAACACGTAAAGGACCCATCTTTCCTGGGGGTTATTTCTTCTGGATATTATGAATGTGCTTATTAGAACACATTGAACTAAAGAAATTTGATGTGCGTTTCTCCAAATAATGGCAGGAATCATCTATTAAAGTGTGCAGTATCAGTGAATCAATATATCTCTCAGCTAATTTCCATCCTATAAGCAAGTTTTTACATATCTATTGTATTCTTAGTGATCATATTTTAATTTTTCAAGCATGCAGCCTTCTAAAATTTTTCATCAGACAATCTATCAAGTAAATAAGATCTCGTTTACTGAGTATTTTCTGGTTAAAACAAATTTTAACTAGGATTATTTATGTAAAAAGAACAATAAATAATCAACTTGTCTATTGATTTGCACAACTTTATTTGTACCTCGGCATTGGCAATAGTATCAAGAGTTTTGTGCAATAAAACAAATTTCCTTCGATAAGTATTAGGTCATATCTGTTATTTCTAATTGTAAAATGTGGCTATCATGAAATATGTTTGAGCTGATAGTAGGAAAATATACATCGAGATTTTTGTCGTTCTCGGTTAAGGTTAAAGCATTCTGTATTATTTCCTTCCATGTTGTCTCACTATATTTTTGTTGTATATTTTGTTTGCCGATATCGAATTTTGACGTTTTAGCATAGCTATATAGAAGATAACAAAAAGATACGATAATAAATCCACGCTGTTTTACTATGATCTTTGGAAATTTTGTAACATTTGGGAATTGATCTTTTACTGAAGTTGAATATTATATAAAACGAAAAAGATCCGCTGTTTATCTAAGAGGAGTAGAACTGATAAAAGCATTACCAGGACTTCCTCTAGATATGTATGACATCAGTGTGGGATTCGAACGCCAAAGTTATGACGTCACCTAGTTGCGAGTCGGTATTCCCCTAAACTATTCCTCCATCGGGGTATTCCTTGATGAGTAAACCAGAACGTCTGTAGATAAAATTATATTTATATAAATAGTTATTAAAAAAAGTTAATTTAGACCTAAATCTTGTCGCATTATATACATTACAATATGTTCTGAAGGTAGTAAGAAATACATTAAATTGCTTGTAATCGAGGTTTAATTTCAGGGTGGGACACATTCTACATTTATCGATCTGTTACTGATTCTTTTAGAATATTATAATTAGCCATTACATACTTTAGATACTTCAGAATGATTTTGATACCGAAACCACTTAAAACAAAGCTTATCAAGTAATCCTAAACCATACACTGTTACATCATTAACTCATTATCATTATTGCCATCATAATGGAATAGGATTTTTTAAATAGTTTTACCGAAGTTATTCTAGATCTGATAACCTCCTCCACCTTGAATGAGAAGAAAATTCATTAAGTGAGAACGAACTTCTCTAAAGAAAACATACGTTTAGGCATCGCCTAGAATCATCCCTTTACCTTTCTCAAATAACAACTAAAGAAAATTCTGTCTAGTACCAAATGTGTAATCAAGAGACAGATTTCTTTTATAACGATGTACACTTCTGTATGGTGCCGGAATGAAATTCTACCATAAAATGCTTGCAATACAATAATCCAGCTCTTTAAACAATAAAGTCCGATACTTGTACCCACGATCACTTTAATTGACAAATGGTCTAATCGAAACTCGAATGGACAGCCTATCCTTTTATGAAACAGCTGGTTCAACTAACATGAGATTCTATATGGAATACTTATTAATTCAAACGAGTCAATTGGCTAATATTGTAACGTATTTCATGTGAATAGTTTGGAGACCGAATGTTCTCAATTTATAATATGTTGAAGATGGCAGAGGTAAGCAATGTTTGATTTGGGTTGCAGGAGTTGCAGCGAGGGTAAAGATTATGAAGCAAATAAATGGAGAATATGTAAGGAATATCTACATGGAAACAAACACTGTGATGTAAAGTTTTTATTTATTTATTTACACAAGCGACCTTCAAAATTGAAACCTAATCCTATATGGTCAATACATGTTTGGCATGATTTAATATAAAGTTAGGTAACGAAACCAAATTTAATAAAAAAAGAAAAAAGAGAAGTAAATGAAGAAAAAATGAATTAAATAAATAGACAATAAAATAAAATGATGTAAATGAGAGAGGAAAGAAACTCAACAGAGAGACAAAATAATATAATAATAATATTAAAAATAAATTCTGTGGTCTTTTTGTAGATTTTAAACTAGATAGATGTTAACGAAGAATTGTTTGATCATCTCAAACTTTTGTTTGTCTAATTTTTGTAAGAATCTGGCTTCTACTTCTTGTTTAATGACCACTTTTATTTTCTTCCCATATTTTCTAAACCTGAATAGAATATGGCACGGGTCTTCAGGGACTTTGCACGTCACACAATTCCCTTCATTTTCTATTTTCATCAAATTAAGAATTTTTTTGTGCATCCCCGTAGTGGTAGTGGATCAACCTAATTCACCCCCTTTGCATTGGCATTGTAGAGGAAGTTTTTCCGGGTAGAAATGGTGTTGTCCGTGTGGCCATAGTTCGGACTTTATAATTCTCGGAAAATATAAACGACCGGTCGTGAAACTATATCCTCTACCATCTCAGTAGGTCCCGGCTCAGTAGTCGTTGTATGTATTGTAAATACGTTTAGATTGTATTTTTGTTTGTTTAAAAAATAGTTCTAAATAGGATATAGTTAAAAAAAAATGGTTTTGAATTTTTTATTTGATTTCGCTGAAGGTAGGAACCTTCACGGGCGGGTGTGTGTACGCGCGTATACACCTTTGACAAACAGAACAATGATGAGCTCTTTCAGGTTTTATACTACAGCACCTTTTGAAATTTATACTGAGCTTGATTATATGACCTTAAGGAGAGAAATTGACCCTAATAGATGTGCTGGTTGGTTCTGGTGTATCAGAAGCATTTGCTGCATTGTTTGTGCAATATTGACCTGGCCATTAATTTTGTTTGCTGAATTTGTTGTTATGACCGTTATTCTTTTGTCTTATCCATATACTTTTCATAGTATATTCAAAGGAGTTTTATTTCACATCCTTGGTTTTCTTGCAATAACATCTCATTTGCGGACCATGTTAACCGATCCTGGTTCAGTTCCTAAAGGTAATGCTACCAAAGAAATGATTCAACATATGGGTTGCCGAGAAGGTCAAGTGATATTCAAATGTCAAAAGTGCTGTAGTATAAAACCTGAAAGAGCTCATCATTGTTGTGTTTGTCAAAGGTGTAAATTTTGCCCGCAACATTTCAGATTCGTGTTCAGTGACCCAAAAAACATAAAAGGTAAAACTTTCCCGTAAACCCCAATTTCCGATCTAAAATGGCGAGCCTATAAGCTAAGTTAAGAAGACTAAATTATTAGTTTTTTAATATCTGCAAAATTAAAGGTACTCCTCTAAAGGAATATCGGCATTTAAGCCCTGTCAGACTATTTCAATCAGAATGAATCTTACATTATATTGAAACCGATTATATTTTACATATCTATAGCGAGTTTAAACAAAATCGTTTGAGCCGTTTTTGAGAAAATTGTAAAAAAGTGCAAAATGCATGGTATAAAGTGGCTCTTCTGGTTAGCTGATTTTTGTAGAAATATTGCTGTAACATCCTAGGCAATAACGCTGTTAAAATATATAATTTCATTAAAATACAATATATCGTTATCGCTCTAGACCTCCCACACACACGCACACAGACTTTTTTGTGGGACTTGGTCATATGGACTCAGGGGACCTCAAAACGTGTATTTCCGTTGATAACTGGAATTCAAAAATTTTCACGATCGCAATACTATCCCTTACTATATATTTCATATAAAGGCAAGTGAAAATAAAAATATATAAATTAGAAATTCTGTTTTCAATCTTCTGTATTGAGATTTTTATTTGATTAAACATCGCAATTTATATTGTGATCATGTTTTGTTTGTTTATTCATTTAACGTGGATCGTGAGCATGGCGGGTGGTCTACCAATATGTAAATCATCTATCTCGATATGTCATTTATTCAGCTAGCAAAATTAACTCGATTAAATGTTACTCCAACCACCAAGTTAATTGGATATAATATTTACCAATACATTATACTTTTCATTCATTCTTCGCACAGGAAATATTTTGGTATGATATTTTATATGCAGTACCAAAATGAGATTTTTTCTTGCAAAATCTCAATGTTTAAACATTTTCTGTCCGTGAGACAGTTAATTTTCCATTTTATTAGGCGTGGTCCTACTAAAAATCGCCTTTGTTCCCGAGCAAAGAGCAGAACAATGCAGGGGCAGAATGAGGTTAGGGGCCAAGCCTCCTCACGCTAGGCTTGGGTATTTTTAAAATGATTGATAACCTGCATCCACTAAATGGCCTTATTATATTGTACCCATTACAAAACCTTATCAAGCGACTTCACCTTCATCAAAATGTGTCACATCCAGTAAAGATAAAATCAGTGGATTATACAATATTAGTAATTTATTGTTGACTTACACGGAAGGAAAGGTTGTTTGGTTTTTATTTTATCAAAGGACTACTTAAGAGGTCTGAAAATAAAATGGCCATGGGTCCTAAAATAATTATAAAAGCATTTACGAATGAATAATTCCTTCACAAGCTCTTTAATATTCTTTTTGTTGCTATGTCCCATTCACTTATTGTAATTTTATTTAGACAGTTATAAATGGTCAATAACATATATAAAAATAAAATTTTGTCCGGGGAAATTACTCAACCGAAGTAAAAAGAAACTTGTTGATCTGTTGAAGACCACCAAAACTTTGGAATAAAATAATTACTTTCAATTAGGTGTAGCTTCTTTAAGGATAAGGTCAAAGTCTAAGAACAAAGTTGAAGGTTGATATTTAACTTCGCCACTATTTTATTAATTATTGATGCACATCCTTTCGGCTATAATGCCATCTTCTGGTGGAAAGAACAATTTTATCTTTTTATGACACCCTATTCAGACATGAGGCTTCGTGTAAATAGCCACTCACCTTAGGTACTTTTCACAATTTAATTGACTTTTACATTGATGAGCATAGTACATCAACTAATTCCATTGAATTCAACAGTTATTCATGTTTGTAGTGGAATAATTTTTATTTGCTCTGTTGTTTCGTGTTTTCATTGGTTTTTATCTATTTCTAGGAATCTAACGTTGATCTTTTTATAGATCATTAGCAATTTTACTTCATACACTTATATAACATTTTGTATTATTATATAATTTTGATGTTATACTTATGAGATTGATTATTTTTAAAGAAACTTTGTGCATCAATACTTAATAAAAGAGTGGTGAAGTTAAATATCAGCCTCCAGCTTTATTCTTATAATTACTTTCATTTACAAATAATTAAGTAAAAAAACGATAGTACAATAACTGACCATGAAGAGCCTTTAGTTCAGTGCATAATTGAGTACCCGAAAATGGTATGCATATGTTTGAGCGTGCACATGTAAGTAAATGATTAGCGTAGCTCTAAAACGAATATTAGTACTGAAATTACTTGAAATTATTCTTCCAGTTTTAATGCAGATAGTCGGGGCTTTTGAAAAACCTAAATATTAAAAATAATTTATTTATTTACTCTTTACAAATGACTTTTATGATTTGAAACAGAGTCCTATTTGACCAATACTTTGTTGATATATTTTAATACAAAATTATTGAAGAATGCGTAATAAAAAAAATGTAAATGAGAGAAGAAAGAGACACAAAAGGAATTCTGTGTATTCTTCCTAGCTTCTCTTGGATTCTGTACTGATTGTGAGTGTTAGTGCAAAACTGTTTAATCAACGCAAGCTTTAGTTTATCTAACTATGCTCAAAGAAAAAAAAAAAAAAAATGCTTCCTTCCTCTGATGGAAGAAGCTCTTCCCTTTCCTTCTCCTATTTTCCGCATCTGAATAGATGTGGCGCGGGTCTTCAGGGACTTAGCGTATTACAAAATTGCTACCATTCTCTATTCTCCTTTTTTTTTTAGTTTTTTTTTTGCTATTGTGGTGTGTACGCAGCCTAACTACTGTGCAATTTCTTCGCGATCAAGTAGCTGGTTTTTAGAGCTCACAGCTGGCTGAGCTTGTTATTAATCCTTTCCTTTGTGTTGTGACTCCCATTAATACCCCTCATGCAGGTCATATCGCTTAAAAATATTGTTAGATCAATATTCAACTCATTAAGAAAAATATATTCCAAAGTGAATTGTTAATACTATTTTCTATAACTGCGCAACAATATTGTGAATCATTGGCTCCGTCATCAGAATACTCGAGGTTTATTTTTTCTTTTCCTGTTGGTTTGCGAGTCACTGTCAGTCAGGTCACAGAGCAGCAAACAATTTCTTGCATAGTTAGAATATCCTACACATACAGCATTCTCAATTCGTGCTTATCGATTAAATCTACAATTGAGACGTTGATTTTCAAAAAATTAGTAAGGACATCTTTTGCGAAAATGATATTTTTACATATTTGTATTCCAATGATGTCATCCGATTCCATCTAAAAAACAATTCCTTTAAAAAACATTTAGAAATAGCAGTTTCTTCTAAAAGTTAATATATTTATTTTGCATCCGGAAGCATACAACTGGATGCAGCAAAGCAGAGAAATAATCAGATTACGCCTTATTTTTATTCCACCACTTGCCCTTACGAGCTTTTTTCCTCTCTTATCCAATGAATTACCATTTAATTAGAGGAGCAAACGCATGACCATTTATTGCTTCATTGTTCTGAAGCTCTCCTTCAAAGCGCCCAGAAGAGGCCTATAATATAGGCCGAAACATCGGCACCAGTTATTATGTTTTTATCTTAATAGTGTGTTCTTTTGACTGCACCCTGAACTAACTTCTCTCACTACTATACGCCCGAGATGTTACAGAAACCTTTTCATCGAAAATGAGCTGACCGGAAGATCTACTTTATACCATGCATTTCGCACCTTTTTACGATTTTCTCAAAAATAGCTTTTACGATTTTGATTAAACTCAATATATCGATGTAACGTTTGATGGCTTTAATATGATGTAGGTTTTATTCTGATTTAAATAGTCTGACAGGTCTTAAATGCCGATATTTTCAATTTTCTTCCTCTAAAGTACCTTTAATTTTGTAGATTAAAAAAAAATTGGGACATCACCTTATTAGCATTGATAAAAAACTGGTAAATATGCAGATTGAGCGAATTTGATAAAATAACTAAAAGAGGAAAATGCAAACATATTTTGTATGCAATTTTTGTGTTTTTTAATACAAGAATGGCCATATAGGTGTATAATATACCGTTCGTTGGATAGCTAAAGATTTTAGAAAAAATTATTATCTAATAAACGAAATTTTAAAGGTTGTTGTAGATAAAAATATAATAGATTATTTAATAATACACATGTTTGAAATTTAAAATAATTAATTCTTTAACAATTTATTTGTATCTTTAAATGTATTTATAAATTCTTGAATTGATTTTAATCACGGAGGTACGTGAAAGTCGTGTGTTGCGCGCACCTATTTTTTTTCTGTTAAAGTGTAATCCAGGTAACATACATCATTTTAAAGTATTTATAATTAATAATAATGTACTCTCGCTAATCATAGGATAGATGATTTCTCGTAATAACATACATAATAATATAATAAAAAAACTCTGATTAATAGCTCATATTTTATGTAATGTCTCTAAAAACGGCTGCATTAATCCCCAACTTGCAACATTAAGCACAACAAAATTATTCTAAATTCTCTCCAATGTGGCCTCTCTATTAATAAGTTAATTTAGTGTTTTCTTCATTTTGTGCTTTTGTATTCCATCATTTTGTTTAGAAAAGAAAAGACGGGTCTTGAATTACTGCTATTCTCTTGATCAACGGTTTTAACCTGATTATCACTTTTTAGGTTTTGGAGTTGCGCTGGTTCTCGTAAGTTCTCGATTAAATTTATTTTTTAATCGTATTTCTTCTTGCAGACAAATAGACCCCTTGTCATTGTCAAAAAAAAATAACTCACCTAACTTTCAACTCAAACGCTTTGCATGATTAAAAAAAAAAAGTTACATTCCGATTGTAATTTTATGAAAAGGCTAAAATGCTGATAATTTAAATTTTCTTCCTCTGAACTACCTTTAATTTTGTAAATTTGAATAAATTAACCTTACCATCTTGTTAGCAGTGACAATAACCGAGTAATCTATCAAGTTGACTGAATTCGATATCGAACGAAAGGAGAAAAGAGCAAAAATATTTTATAATGCAATTTTTGTGTTTTTGAACATAAAAACAGCGGATCACTTGTAGCTGGGTGGCTAGCGTAACAGCTTCCCATGCCAAAGGTCACGGGTTCAAATCCGCAGGTGGTCCTAGGATTTTTTAATGGGAGTAAAAAATCCTTAGTTACGCCGTCCTTCGGAGGGGACGTTAAAAGGTGGTTCCCGAGCCTGTGCGTGTCAGTACACTCGTTAAAGATCCCTATCCTAATAAACCCTGAATAGGCAAAATTTAGGACTCCCACTGTAGCATCGTCCGAACAGCCATGTAGCACAAAGTGACGTTAAATAAATAAACAAAAAACAAAAACACTAATATAGATAAATAATATACCGTTGGAAAGCTAAAGATTTTAGGGAAATAATGATCTTATACACAAAATTGTAAAAAGTTAATAGATAATGATTAAAAGCTGATAAAACTAACTAATTGTCTCAGATAATAATATAATGAATTATTTAATAAAACACATTTTATATTAAAAACTTAATGTAATTAATTCTTTAACAATTTACTTTCATCTCTGAATTTATTTCAAAGTTTTTAAATTAATTTAACTGGAGGTAAGAGAAAGTCGTTAGTCGCGGGCACCAGATTTTTATTCTTCTATAGAGTACTACATATATCACTTTTAATGATTTCCAAAGAGTAAAATATCCACTTTTCTTTCCAAAAAAAAAAAATATATATATATATATATATAATGTTAAAAAGTTATAAGTAATGAAAAAGTGTGACAATTATAGAAAAAAAGTTATTAACACAGAAAAAATAAATTAATAAAAATTTAATTTAATAAAATTTAGTAAATTGCGTTCAATCAGATTTTTACGTTTTTTTCTAAAATGTTTTTAAAGTGGAGATAGTACGTTTTGAAAATCAATGTCACAATGATTACTGTTCTAATAAACATTAACGATTTTTCCTGATAGTTAACTTTTAAAAAAGAAATAAAAACATTATTTTTTCGAATTATTAAACTTCCACTTATACAGTAACATTATTTGTCAAAGCATGTAGTATCCATAGCAGACTATGTAACTGAATCGAATACTAAGAGGTGGAATTGACGATAAAACGTTGCAAAGCATTTTGTTTTTATTCTAGATATTTTAGATAATACCCGATTATCTAGCAATGCAATAGCCCTTGTTTAACATGTTTCATTTAAACAAAAAATGAAACCAGTTGCTCGCCATAAAAACCTTCCCATTATTTTAGGAATACGTTATTTGCTCAGTTTTGGGTTGCGAGTAAGAAATTACCCTCTCATTCCCTTTTAACATCAAGAATTGCCATTTTTCTATGCAAATCACATTGCTGCCGCATAAATAGTTTTAAAACAAGCTTTTTTTATCGATAACAGCCTGTAATCGTGCTGCAATTCATTTCTATTTATTACTTTTTAATCTATAAAAACATTTAGTGACTCAACCGTTTTACCTTTATCGCTCAGAAAAGAAACTAGACTAAGACTTACGGGACCAAATTTGATTAGGTTTATGGTATTTTT
Source organism: Piezodorus guildinii (assembly GCA_023052935.1). NCBI lineage: Eukaryota > Metazoa > Arthropoda > Insecta > Hemiptera > Pentatomidae > Piezodorus > Piezodorus guildinii. The sequence continues at coordinate 115,288,717 of CM041292.1, read as the reverse complement.
ATTTATATTATCAGGTTACAGCACGATAGGCCAAGGATAACAAATAAGAAAATAAAAATAAAGAATAAAGTTCTGATTTTGTATTCATCTCCAAAATAATATCTCTTATAATTTAATATTTCAAATATATAACTTCGAAAATATTTAACTTTGAGAATTTTCCAAAAACATAATCATCCTTATATGTTATCATTCTTTTGTCGATATTTTTTTTTTTATTTTTTTTTTTTTTACATTTTTATATTTTACATTTTATAATCAAAAATGTAATTTATCATCATGTTATACGCAATATGTCGGTTTGCATGTATTATTTATACTTATATTAGTTTACAATGTACTTATGCATTAGGATATTATGCGAGAGGAAATATTTTTTTTGTTTATTATTATTTTAAAAATTTAGGACTACGCTAGCAAAACTCGGAACGTATTTGGGAGCTTTTCTTATTACGATAAAAAGTGTAGAGCATTTAAAAGATTTTTTTCCTCACAGTAACATTTCCAGAGATATTTATTATGGACACAAAAAAACTTTTTTTTTCCTTGTTTGATAATAACATCATCCGGTTTGACGTTATCACTGTATCAGTCATTGCCACAGCTTGTTGTACAATTTATCAAAAGTATTGTTTCATAATTTAAAAGTTGATAAACCGAATATTTTGTTATCATTTTGGGGATACTTGTTAATACTTGGTATGTTTCCAAATTTTTGTTTAAGAAAAAACTATATTTTCTCTACGCCGGAATTTAAGGTGATATTATGATGGTTATTAATTCCCCTCTTCATTACTATTTAACTATTTTATATGATAAATAAGAAAAAAACTAATATAAACTAATATTTCTTCAAAAGCATATTAGGCACAGTTCCGTTTTTTTCAAAACGCCGCTAAATAGGAACAAATCAAGATAAAGTGCCCTGCAAGATTTTTCGAAAATGTCAGCATTCATTTATGTCTCAGTTTGCTGAATTATAATTAAATTATTTCGTTGCTCAATTAATATTTTGGATATTTATGTACATATACATTAGAGATGAAGAAAAGTGAATATTATAATTTTTTTACAAATTGAAGTTCATAGCACACTGTTTCTGAATCTTTTTGTTACGGACAACGATGCTTTTGCAGATTTTGAAATAATAATAAGAGAGAGAATAATTGATTTAATTAAGTTTTATTTTGACTTTTATTACACCTCATATATTTTAGAAAACTTTAAATATCAGTAAAAACACAAATTATTAATATATTAGCTTTAAAAAAAAATAGTAAAACTTTTTTGGGGGAAACATTCGGTTTCAGTTTTTACTTTCACTTAATATATATAGTAAGGGAAAGTATTGCGATCGTGAAAATTTTCGAATTCCAGTTTTCAACGGAAATACACATTTTAGGGTCTCCTGAGTCCAAATAACCAAGTCCCGCAAAAAGGTCTGTGTGTGTGGTAACTCCCGGACGGAAACGGTAAGTCCTATGAAACTGAAATTTCATATTAAAGACAACTATACGCCCGAGACGTGACAAAACTTTTTTTCATCAAAATGAGCTTACCAGAATAAAGAGGCACTTTATACCATGCATTTTACACCTTTTTTCGATTTTCTCAAAAACAGTTCCGACAATTTTGATTAAACTCGCTATATAGATGTAAAATTTAATGGGCTTTGATATCAATTAGGTTTCATTAGGATTAAAATGGTCTGACAGGGCTAATTTGCCGATATTTTAAATTTTCTTCCTCTAAGGTACCTTTAATTTTGTAGATTCAATATAAATAACTATATTACCTTATTAACGCTGATAAAAAACAGGTAAATATATAAATTGAATGAATTCGATACCTAACTAAAGGATAAAACAAAAAAAATATTTTTTTAATGCAATTTTTCGTTTTTGAACATAAGAACAGTAATATACATGTATGATATACCGTTGGAAAGCTTGAGATTTTAGGAAAAATATTATCTCATGCACGAGCTTTTAAAAGTTAACAGAGAGTGATGAAAAGTCGATAAAACTAAGAGATCATTTTTTATTAGATAATAATATAATAAATTTTTTTAATAAAACACATTTTTCTATAGAAATTCCAATTATTTAATGCTTTAATGGCTTCAATCATTTTTATCTCTAACTATATTTGAAATTTTTTTAATTGATTCTAAAAACGGAGGTAAGTGAAAGTCGCTCAAAATTGATCAGTGTTATATTGATCAAAATAACACTGATTGACGTTGAATTGATAAAACTGAAGCCATATTTGTGAACATTAATATTGTACACTCCAAAGTCAAAATACGCAAAGGACTAATTTACTATTTCAAAGGATATGCCCGATTTTCATATTTTAAGGACTGTTTTAATTTTTTTTTTTTTTTTCATTCTAAGTTAAAGTCGCCATTCTCGTTGAAAGGATTCTTAACAATTGACATTTATTGTAACCAGGATACGGTTCAAAATGGAAGAAAACCTCCATTTTTGACTCGATTCTCCTTTTAAAAGGATGCGAATCGAAATAAATCAATGGTAACTAGGATTACCATACTAAAAAGGACACTTTTTATTATAGAAACTCTCTTCCCGATGCAAGAAGCTGTCCGAAATAACTTAAGTCTAACTGTCTATATTAGGGTGGGTGAGGTGGGTTACGCCCGAAAAGGACTAATTTGCCATTTCAAAGGATATGCCCGATTTTCATATTTTAAGGACTGTTTTAATTTTCGTTTTTTTCATTCTAAGTTAAAGTCGCCATTCTCGTTGAAAGGATTCTTAACAATTGACATTTATTGTAACCAGGATACGGTTCAAAATGGAAGAGAATATTTTATCATTTTTCATTTATTTATTTCATTGCAAATAAATAAAAAAATATTCACAGGACAAGTATCGAAAATATATTATTTTGTTTAGTAAAATTTTTCATTTCTTTGTCTTCAAAATATAATTAATTATGAAATTTGTATAAGTAGTACGTACACCTTAGTAAGGATAAATAATATACACGGAGAAAGCTCTTGATAATTGGCCATTTCTGTTGATTTGAATGCCCCTATTTACAGGGTCTATCATAAATGTCTCGTCATATTGTGAGAGCAGATTTTAAGTGGAGCAATAAAGTTCATATGATCGTAGTCCAATTCTCCACGGCTAGAGAACTTCTGTGTTTTTTTGCTATTATCCATGGTTTTCCATTAAAATATATCTACTTGCGTGCACGCACAGAAAAACAACGAGAAAATTTTCCAAAAGGTCATGAGGTCGACCTCTCAAAATAAAAAGTAATTAAGAAGTATATACAAATTTTCATTCATGTTTTTCATTGCACAGAACAAAAAAAAATTGATTTTTCTCTCTAACTATGAGACAATCTGTAGAATAAATTGATCAAATTAAAAAAAAAAATTATTAAATCAGTAACTTAATGATTTAAAATCTCTAGAGACGTAATGGGATTAATTTTCTAACATTAACTAATACAGAACATTCCATTTTCATAAAGGAAAAAATAATTTTCAATTTGTCTTAATTAGTTCAAGAGTAATAGAATTTCGGCCACTAGAATGGTTATTTTGGTGTTGGTTAACTTGGTAGCATCCTTATTTTTGATATAATACGTTTCGGACACGGTGCACTGTGCAGCAGGTGGTTTTAGTCCGTACTTTTTTGCTGAGGCAGTGTAATGGTAACTGTAAACTCCGACCGTTACATGCCGAGGCGTTCCAACGTTCTCTTGGGGATTAGAGGGAAATATTTAACACTACACGGTGAGAGAAGATGTAAATGAAAATTAGTAAGAGCGAGTGCTTGTGAGACTTCACGAAATAGCGGGAGAAGTGAAGGTATATTTTTAAAAATTAATTCGGACAATAACACCAAATATTACGTTTAAATAAATCCTATATCATTAAATATATATATATTTTTTAATGTCCAAACTAAACAATACAGTTATATCAAAACAAATAATTGTAATATGCACATTATGAAAACATTTTTTTTATTAAATAAAAACTCCATTTTAAGAAATTAAACTTTATTTAATAAAGCTTTATAGAAAAAAGGTTAATATTAATTAATAATATGATGAAAGTGTGTGAGAATGTATAATTTACTATCGCCGACATCACATCGAACCTTCGCATATTTTCATATTTTACTGTCCCTGGTGAATGTTATGGTCAGCAGACGTATGCGTTTTTTCTTTGTTGATAAATCAATTTATCAAGTTATTTAAACACTTATCAAGTCTTTGATAATAACTATTCTCCTAAGATATAAGAATTATCCGAATTTATTCAAGATGTAATTTTAATAATACTCCTATTATTATATTCGCTAAATAAAATATAACTTATACTCTCAGTGCATTTCTCATTGAGAGGAGAGAGAACAAAAGAGTATCAGATATACCAGATATATTTATATAATAAAAACATAGGGTTTCTTTAAATCTGTGAATTTCTTGATTTGCACCTGTTACATTAAATATCAGAAATGTGCTCGAGAAAAGTTCAGTATATACGATCAGCACGGAGAAGGAAAGTGCCCAGCAGTACCTCCTGTGCTTTAATTTGGCAAAGGAAGTATCCCATCCAAGGGCCAAAAACTTAACATTTATAATAAATCAATAATGGTATATGCAATACGTACCGGATTGCTCCAATCTTATCACCACCTTAATTAAAAGATCAGAAGGAGCACCAGTATTGCAACATCAAAAGAATTCTTTGGCTTTAGTAAACTATTAATAGCGAAAGAGTCAGTTAGAAGAACATCTGACGTAATTCATGTACACAAGATTTGAAGAGTCAACGTTTACGTATTTTAAAAGTATGTTCGCTTTCATCACTCAACATTAATAAAACAATAAATCAAATACAATAAATCAAACGTACAAATATATTATTTGTTATCTGTTTACAAATCTTTTGGCACCGCATTCGTGACGAATAACCTTCATCGAAAACTTAATAAACGATCAAAAAATTGATAAAAAGAATACCTAAAAACCAATAAACAAAAAAGCTACTACATTTTACTCAACGGTTTAAACATTTTTCTCAATTTTATTCAATGGTACAATAATGGTTATTTACAAAATGTAAGGTGTATCCTTTGACATCTTAAAGGAATGATTCTGTCGCTTTTAGTTCAATTAAATATGTTGTCTTTAACGTCCGTGATATTTATCTGGGTCAGATTTTATTTTTTAAGATAAAAGATATGATTAATCTCTCGGAATGTTAAACAAGATGTGTAGTTTTCGAGATACCTAATAACTAAAAACAGCAACTCCAGTAACCGCAAAAGCATAATAATAATTTATGGTTCTTAACCCCGAAGTGCAAAAATCGATATCTTGTTTAATATTGGTCCGATGCCAATGATGATTTTTTGTTATGAATGATTTCGATTATCTATTAACACTATGATAAGTTAATAAACGTTAAATTTATAATATATTGAATATTTATACACTCCCATCCTAATCGAAATTTAGGTGTAAGAAGAAGAGTAAGTTAGCGCTATACAGCGGTATATTCTTTCACTAATATGCAACTCTCGATTTTGGATCGAATTGGACCAGCAGTTATTAAGATAAGTCCGGATCATGAATAATTAGTTTGCCTCCGTCTAAATGCAAGTAATGAATGGAATTTGCAAGAATTGATATGGGGATAGATACCACAATCCGTGAAAATTTCATGATAATTATAATTCATAATAAATAAATAAACAACATAGATAATGTCAATATAAAATATACATTATAACTTGGTAAAATTTTTGCAAAAAAAAATTATTACTATTTTTATTCCAAAGGAATGGGACACTCTGCTTGATTGACTCAAATTTTGAAAGCTCGATTCCTCTTAAGCCTTTGAGTTTAGAAAATATGCTTTCAAGTACTTGAAGGAAAGTACTAGAGGCTCTTGGGTCGAATTTATATTTTTTTCAGCAATAGAATATATCCTTACCATCCATTTCTATCACAGACCTCTACATTTCTATACATTTAGTGATTACGTAATTTTAGTACTTCTGCTTAGCTCAAATACAATGATTAGGAAAAGAATACTGAAGTTTATATTGTAGAAAGCTGTTTCTGAAAGAATCAAAGTTTTCAAAAATAAATATAAATATTTAATGCCTGGAACAGGAAAAGTAAATAGCAGCCATCGAAATTCTCTCTAATCTAGTACTGTACATACCCCATAAGGAAAAACATTTATTTTATTTATTTACAATTGTTCTTGTTTTTGCTCCTATGTTATTATCCATCTGCAAAAAAAAAAAAAAAATGCAATAAGCAAATATGATAACTTCCGAAAGTCGGTTAAATCAAGGCATCTCTAGGGCACTGCCTCAAAAGTCGTCGGAGTGGGTTGTACGGGTTAGTGTAGGATTTAAGTGTATGATAAGTGTTTGGACCGATGGGTTCATGTTGTAAGTCAGTCTGTCTTTATATTCTGTGGCTGTGTCTGAAAAACTTGAAATAATAAGATATTGAAAAACAATTGAAACTAGGAAAACGACTATTTGGTGGAAATATTATATACATACAAAGATACTACAAATTTCTGTGCGACTCAAAAACTTCATTGCATTTAATTCTTCCTACTATTTTTATTTATTCCTTTTTTTTAACCAGCATTGAAAATGTAGTCAAGAGGACCAATCAATTTCCGTTATTTTTAAAAAACAAATGACTCAGATACTACTACTTCTAATACTTCATTAAATTTATTTCAAATAAGGAAGTAAGTGAAAGCTGTTTTGCGTCGACCAGATTTTCTAAAACTCTTGGTACAATTAGGTGGAGAAAAAAAGTAGAATAATTTAAGAGGAACCACTAAAACGTATGACTAACTGTATGACCTCATACTGTAATCATAAGGAAAATGTAGATATTGGATAAGACATGTTCATGCGTCGTCCCTGCCTTCCACCCGGAGGAAGTGGTGCGCCGCCTAACCACTATCAATCAGGCGATGGCTTCCGCCGAATCAGTAAGCAATACCGCATTCACTAATTTCGTTCCTCTTCCCTCCCACTTCTACGGTTTTAAGGAAGGTAAAGAGGTTCGATAACACTATAGTGTATTGTAACTATGTATAATATATAATTAATGTAAGGCTAAACATGTAACTACATTGGGGTTATGGAAAAAAATGTATTTATTTATTTATTCTTTTGATAATATTTGATGTAATGTAAATGGCTTACAGCGTATTTGTTATTTATTACTAAGAACCTGCCAAGGCACGTGGAAACTTGAAAGACCCAGTACAAGTAATCTCATTTATATTAAATATACTTATAAATCCCAATTTCGAGTTATTTATTTATTTATTTTATTGATACAGGCAATCCACAACATAGGTGATGTTTGTCGACGTAAAATATTGCTATTTCAAACATATTACCAATAACAGTTCATAGTTATATAGATTGAGAAGGTAGGTATGAAAGGTAGGTAGGAATATGGATAAGGTTAATTAATGGAGTGATAAACATAATTTAATTGCAATAAAAATACAACTGGAAGAAAAAATCAAAATATTAAGCAAAACTTATTCATGATAAATTAAAAATCAGTATACTTCGGGGCATTAGATGGATTCATATAATTTATTTCTTTTTAAATGATCAAATAAATGTGGGATGTGTGTACTGTTGTCATTTAATAGAGTATTCAAATGATATGAAAGGTCGACACCCATCAGTTGCCTGCAGTCTGTCAGTAAGTGGTTTATATTGATGGGTACGTTACACTGTTCACAGTAGTCTTGGTGTTCTAGTCAGTAAATGTTGATGGGTTAATCGTGAGTGTCCTATTCTGAGTCTTGTTAATATTACTTCCTCTCTTCTATTGTTTTGTATAGACGATTTCCACGGAAATACTGTTTCTTTTATTTCCCTGAGTTTATTATCCCTTTCTTTAGTCCAATTAAACTGCCATTTGTCCATGATTAATAATTTTATAAGCCTATAGAGATCATTATGTGGAGTGTCCAAGCAATCGGACGGAGGAACCAACGACGCCGCCTCATCTACTTGACAATTGCCATATATTCCTGCGTGGCCTGGGATTCAAACAAATAGAATTGATCTATTTGACCAATTTAACATATAAACGAATTGCAGAATGAGAAACAATTTCGAGTTATTTGTATACATATTTTAAATTGTTAAACTTGTTGTATTTATGTTCATTCAATTCAGTTCATTTGAGTCAGCCAATTTTACTTCCTTAGTTACAAATATCATATTACTTTTCATTTCAATATCGAATATGTCGGTTATCTGTATGGGCTTAAAGTTCTACTATACAATAATACATTTTATATATTTATTTATTTATTATTGGTGCTATTCAGTGGTAGATCAAGATCTATCCATGGTATTGCGGAACTCTCTTTTTATATATATATATATTGGCTCGAAGATAGTAGAAGTTTTTATCCAGTTTTCTTGTTTTTCTTAAAATACATTCTATTACATCTATCTTTCTAATTAGAGTGGCTATACACTCCAGTGTCCAATCTTGGCCTCCTATAGCAGCTTCCGTCAATTGTCTCGGTCCATCTCGCAGCCGCAATCCAATTGTAAAGCCTCAGTATATTTGTTCCTTCAGAAGCCACACCATCGACCCATCTTAGCTTAGATCCTATCATACTCTTCTCCTAGTATCATGGATTGTTTCCATCAGTAGTTATCTTGATGGAACCTCACTGCCCAACTTGACGATGTGTCTCGTCTATCTCAATCTTACTATCTTGCTACACCGCCATAAATACGCCTGAGGGTTACTTTTTCAAAGACCAGGAGTTCCTGTTCACAAGCCCGGGAAGTAGTCGAGATTTCGCAACCATACAACAAGACTGGATGCGCTCGTCTTACAGAGACTTATTTTTGATCTTCTGTAGAGAATGTTACTCCGGAACTGTTTAGCCATAGAGACATAGCATCGATTTGCTGTAACAGACCTCTTGTTCAATGGCGTTAACCTGAGGTAGTTTTTGCAATTTCAATTACATTCTGACATATTTAAACATGGGCCACAATAACAGCGTGTTTTATGAGATATACTCAGTTTCTATAAATAACTGTAGGTGTAATTTTATGGGGGTTTCTTATCGAGATGGTGATGTGAATGTACGTCACAAGGTGACACTCAATGAGTCAGCCTCCTCACTCAGCCTTTGGTCTAACACCTCTTCTTCCGGATGTTCATCTGTAATTATATTAACAGGAACTTAGATTGTTTGTTATAAAGATTTTTTTTTTCTACAGGGATTTAAAGAGGCAAAACTGATCATGAAATAGAGGCAAGCACGAGAAATGCACAAGATGATATTAATCAGTTTAATTAGCATGGAAAATGATGTACAGGAATATTCTCCAGAATCAAATCTTAACAGAATCTGTTAAAAATAAGCCTTCAAAAGTTAGGAGAGAACATCTAAAATAAAAACTATGACAGTTAATAATGAAAATGGGATAAAAATATAATATTTGAATATTATATTGAACTTTTTAATCATTTACACTAACTTTCTATAGACAAATAATGAGTTCAACTATAATTGTCCATGTTGTATCCATCTTAAAGGACGAGATATCTTGGAATCAATATAAGCAAATCCCATTGTATCCATCTTAAAGGACGAGATATCTTGGAATGAATGTAATCAAATCCCATTGAACAACATATAACTGATGTATTATATGTTACGATTTATTTCATTCATGAGATAGTTAAACAGGATTATTTGTTTGTCGTTTATTTGCTATGTGCTCTAAACATGGCATAGGATTGTCAAAAAATAATCCTGTTTAACTGTTTAACAAATGAAATAATATAATATAATATGTTTGTATTACTTGTTGTACTATATGATAGAAATATTAACTCAATCTCATAAACAGAACGATTTTAAACTCTTGAAATCTCCCTTCCTAACCACTCATATTCTATTATAAGAAACACATGTTCTACAATGGACTGGAATTTTAACCTTCTGGTTTTCCCTTGAAACTCTTTCTATTATGTTATTATGAGCATACCTGAGTTAATTGCAACTCAACCTTTAAGTTCCATCGAAACGATTCACCAGTTCAAGAGAACCTGATAAGTAAAAAAAAAAGGTGACGACCTTAAGAAAGAAATCATTTCAGGGCAAAATGATATTATTTTTGACATGTTCGAATCTAGCCTGTAGAATATCTCATCGAATTCCATATTCCTAGTATCTTGATCAGATGAGGTGTTAAAACTCCAATCATTTTATTTATTGTAATATCTTTCTGTCTGTTTCTTCATTTAACTTCACTTTTATGCTATTGTTGCTAATCGGATGATACTTTTATAGAGGGAGTCTTAAATTTTACTTATTGAGGTTTTATACGGATAGAGTTCTTTAACGAGTACATGACATCACACAGGATGGAGATCACCATTTTACGTTTCATCCGAAGGACGGCGTAATTTCTTAACTCCCAATAAAAAATGCTAGGTTCACCTGCCAGATTTGAACCCGTGACCTTGGGAATAGGAGGATGTTATGCTAGCCACTACCCACATGCGCAATATCTATCTTTCTTTAAAAGCATCATATCATTTTATGTCATGCGATTCATCAAGAATATCATTCTTATCATCATAAGAGTCATTGTTTTTTAAGTATAGGATCCTTTCCATAGATGATCAATACATTACCCGGATTCATATTAATTATATAACTTATTTATGCTCATCTGGCACAAAGAATATGGATGGAGTTTTTCTCTTCTGATTTTCAAAATTAGAAAAAGTTGGCTTTATAAAAAATATCCCGTCGAACTCATAATATAAAAAGAAACCAGTTTTGCTATTGGATTAGGCTCTTTCCATAATGCTTCCAGATCATGCGGAGTACAATTATTCGTTCCAAGAAAAGAAACTAAAGAATCAGACATTTGTTCCAAAGCAACTTCGCGAACTTTCTGGTTTATCGATTATGAGCATTTTTTTAATGTGCAGAAATATTTAGGATTGCTTGAGAAAGGGAACATTGAATGAACCTACTTTTACTTAGTTCCTCATCTTATTAACCTAGATGTGCGTTTCAGACTCTACTGTTTATTCCAAAACCGAGAAAGCCTCATAGGAAGGCGACGATTGACAGGTAATATAACTGGTTGGAGAGAGGCAGGACAAAGCTAGCGGGTGATAAAGAGAACTACACGGGGAGGCAGAACAATGACTCATTGAGACAAAGACAATTAGCCAATGACAAAGGAGCGAGGATCCTCCGACAGCCTCGGTAATAGCTCCCACCCATCTCCCTCTCTCGTATTGTCTTGTAGCGAGGAAAGGAAACTTAATCTTCTCTGTCTTACCTTCCTGTCTCCAGCAACCTAATAATCCTAGCTACTTATTTTTACTAACTTTTTACACGACGTAATATAATAATGGACAAAATAATGTGCATCCTGGCAAACATTTATATTGCTTAAACAAATACCCTAGAAAGAAGGACTAGTGCCTTTTATCTATAGCCACAATTCTGAAAGCACTGTCAAGAGAAGTTTTTATTCCATGAACTAATTAGTTCAAATAATACACGTCATTTAATAGTAAGTTTCAGTGCAATCACACACCACTTGGGATAGCGAGATATTTATTACTTATTGGCGAGTCATCATTATGGAATCCCAAGGGACTACTATTAATGACGGAATAAGAACTCTTCAATTGAATATTTCGAGATCTGATGGGTGTGCTTTGAGCAAAAGAGTGTGTAGGGTGTTACAGAACACTAATTTAGAATAGGAACTTTAGCTAAGTGTTTACATATACTGAGGTGGACTAGATACAATCCGGCTGAAAATCCTGATGACGTCACTGGTCCTTGGTCTTTGTTGCTGTTCATGCTGTGCTTGTCTGGTTGGTAGGTCAGTCTACTATCGAGGTATTAAGATTGTGTGTTTTCTGTGTTATTTAATTGTTTTCGTTGTTTTTACAGTATTAGTATCAATAATGAACCTTTGTAATCGACCAAAAAAAAATCAGTTATTTATGAAGTATATGAAGAACCTAAAAAAATATATTTGTGCTTTTCAACCAAAAAAAACTGCGAATAATTAGAAAAAAGAAAAAAAAACAATTATAATTTTACCCATAAATACGCCCGTAACACACTTATTTTTTAAAATATAGAAAAAATGTATTAGTGTTTTTAGCCAATAAACCGCGAATAATTATAAAAAAGAAAAGAAAGAAATTGAAAATTTTCCCATAAAGACGTCCATAACTCAGTTATTATTGAAGATAGGCAAAAATGATTGAGTTTTAGAATCAGTAAAGCGCGATAAACAGAAAAAAAGTTGAAAAAGTTTAAAATATATTATAATATATTTTTAATTCACATTTTCTAGATGAATTTCTTTTAATACAGTCGAGGATTTTCTTTTTTTCTGTCTTATATATTTTTTTTTATTTTTTAAAATATTCCAGAACGAAGAGTTTTTTCCCTCAATTCCTCAATTCGCTTACCTTAAATGAATCGCTGTTTCATTAGTATTCATCGTTTAATTTAAAATTGCTCATTCTGTATAAAGATAAGGGTGCTAAATAACTGGAGGAGGGAGACAAGTTGAGAACAACATACAGCCAGTCCCCTTAAATCTCTTACCTCTTTTAAACTTTGTATTTTTCTCATAACTAGGACGAAGGAGAAACGTAGACGCCACACATACCGTGTAAAGATCTCCTTAAGAATCGAACGCACGGAAACCGTTATTACAAGGCCTTATCCGCGTGACGTTAATTAATATACATAATATTCGTTCCGTGTTATACTGGTTGCTGATTTCGATCACGATCTCGTGAAGTACTTTCACAATATTGTAGCTCTAACAATCGGTAAATATGAAATCGAATTCAATATCTAGCTTTCCAAATGAACCGCTGATAATTTATTAGGTATATCATTTATATATATATATTTTTTTTTTAAGTGGAAACTTCTTTAGGCGCGTTATTCTATTTTTGGCAGGGGTCAAAGCATTGATTTCGTAACCATCGTAGCGTCACCATCATGCTCTAGACTGGCGCAGGCGCAGCGCTCTGAGTATACCTGTCAATTAGAGATAGGAAATGATATCAATTTCCGTAAACGTTATAGATACCGGTGTTATATGGGCACAAAAATATCGATATTTATAATATTTTATTTCAGTATTTAATTGAATTAAATTTAGTTGCAAATGGATTAGTAAAGATGTGGTAGATAAACTATGTCTTAGAAGTTAACTATTTGATGTTGTCTATGTGAAACAACTATAAAGCTTATTCCTAAATGTCTGAATTTCCTTGATGCAAATGGCAGGTCCATAAAAAAAAAAAAAAAAGTGCTATGTATACCACCAACTCATACAGTCTTCAGTCACATTCAGATTACGATGACATACTTCAAGATGATATATCTCAACAGAGTGATGGTTCACTATTAAATGAAACAATAATTAAAAAAACATGCATTCTCAACATAATCTACTTTAACAAACGTACTCTTCTTTTCAACGAAATTCCAGCTCAAATCGAGAATTTAAAAAAAAGTTATCACTTCTATCGGCAGTCCCTGTGACTGCCTGAATCGTAATTTGTTTAAAATATATCTAGTTAAATACACCGAAGCCAGTTTTATCTTTATTTGAAGGTCACAATCTTTTCCACGGAAAATCCTGCATGATTAAAGACTGTTAAGAGGAATTAAATAAAGCCCAAAAAACTGCATGAATGTCTTTCTCGGAATTGTGGATCCAACAATCAGTTACTATTTGAAGCACCCTAAGGAGAGTGTTAAAATGAACGTTAGCTATCAAAGAGAGTTTGGTTTCGCGTTAAGGGACCATTGAGACCTAGGTCATTTTTAATTCCTTTCTTCATCCTCTTTTGTTAACCTTCCCAAGTTTTGCTTACACTGTATTTGGTTCTAGTGAAATATTCACCCTAAAAGTGATTTTATTTGCTTAAACCAAGATAAGAAAATTGTATATACATTAAATTGTATATTATCACTTGATTTCTAGGGGAAGGCACAGGAATAATGTACACATGTAACCATCCTACAAAAATAGCTGAGATTACCTAATACAAATATGTTGCTGGATCGATTAACCTATTGATGATAAGAAAATTTTACTCGAAATGCATGAAGTATAGTTAATTAAATAAATGATAGAGAACTTAAGTTTTTTAATTAAACTGCACATAACTAAATATATAATTTATCGAATTAGTAATAATTAATTTACGAAATAGTACACGCCTATATTACTCGAAGTCGGCATACTTCGTAATACTAATTTGTTAGGTCATATAACATAAAATCTACCACAATTTTTATACTTACTTCATTATAAGGCTTTTTACTTCCAATTACCTATATATGAAACATATATAAGGGAAAGTATTGCGATCGTGAAAATTTTCGAATTCCAGTTTTCAACGGAAATACACGTTTGCGTTCTCCTCAGTCCAAATTCCAAGTCCCGCAAAAAGGTCTGTGTGTGGAAACTGTAGCACAAAAACCTAAAAGTCGTATGAAGCAGAAATTACATAATTGAGACAACTATTCGCCGATGTTACAGCAACTTTTTCACTAAAATCATCTGACCGGAAGACTTTATTCCATGCATTTTGCACTTTTTTACGATTTACTCAAAAACCGCTCTAAAGATTTTGATTAAACTCACTATATCGATGAAAACTTTAATGGGCTTTAATATGATATTGGTTTCATTCTGATTGAAATAGTCTGACAGGGCTCAAACGCCGATATTTTAAATTTTCTTCTTCTAAAGTACCTTTAATTTTGTAGATTCTATAAAAACAACCATATCATCTTATTAGGATTGATAAAAAACAGATACGTATACAAGTTGAACGAATTCGACATAAAACTAAAGAAGAAAAGAGCAAACATATTTTTTAATGCAATTTTTATGTTTTTGAACATAAAAACAGTACTATAGATGTATAATATACCGTTGGAAAGCTAAATATTTAAGAAAAAAATATTATGTAATACACAAAATTGTAAAAAAGCCTATAAAACTAATTGATTGTCGTAGAATCTACGACGTAGGTAATAGTATAATAGATTATTTAATAAAAAACACATGTTTCTATTTAAATTTAGAGTAATTAATTCTTTAACAATTTATTTTCATATGTAAATGCAATTGAAAAAATCTTAAATTGATTTAAACAACGAAAGTAAGTGAAAGTAGTGTGTTGCGAGCACCAGATTTTTTGATACGTTTCTGTGTCTTTTGTGGAACTTTCCTTCTGGACAGATATTAAACTTCCCCATGCTAAAAATTATTAAACTCCATCCAAAGAACTTAACTAAATTATATCTGTCTTGGCTCGGGCTCATTTACTCTTCTTTGCTTGTCTCTAGAAGTTATATACTTCTCCCACTCAGAAATTTAAAACATAAGTCCTCCATATTTAATTTGAGGCACTAATATGGTAACGCAGTAGCATCTCTTATCACTTCACAAGAAGGTTATTTTTTCGGAAGTTTTTTCAGTCAAATTTCATCTCGGAGCCGTTCCCTGGCAGCTTTCAATATGGACTTGCATTGTAGAATTAATGTAGGTAACTATTATTTCAATATTCCTTTTATTTAATGTACTTTAACTTCTACTTTCAATTTATTATAACTATTATAACCATTTCATGCTGGTCATAAAATTATAATCATATCCTATTACAATAAAGTACAGTGGTATAATTAAAGCATAACAGAAGTATATAACGTAAAGGATTTAAATAAAACTGGTATAAAGTGCAAACTTCCTCAAAGCTTTGCTATAAACTATTATAGAAAGTCACACTACTTAAACTTAAAGGAAAGTTTAGAAGAGGCTAGGCTTATCAAAATATAAACCCGTTTCATTTTTATTAAAATATAATTTAGTGATTATAAAATTATTGATTTAAGTATATTATAGTGTTTTTTGCCAAATAATTACTTTAGTATGTAATGTGGTTTTTCGACATCTGTAAGTTTTCATGTTACGCCTTTTTCTGGTTTTATCGCACGAGATGCTGATTTTCTTCTTTGAATAATATTCCTCTTTTCTAGGGGAGTTATTTCCACCTATGGGAACGGTAAAATCAAACTTGATTTCAATATCGTCGTAAACCAATGACATCCTGTCCTACAGTATCCTTTAATAATATTCCACTTGTCCGAACAAATCCGCTATCTATGTCTCCTCCTGGACAAACGTCTCACATGGAATCCGCACACTACACTAAAACGACAAGAAACTGCTCGCCGATTTCGATTACTTCAACAGTTAATTGACAAACGCTCTAACCCTCCACTTACTACAACTACAAAAGACTCCACATGACCATCATATGGTCTACATGGACTTACGGAGTTGAGCTTTGGGGCTCTACTAAGCCATCAAATTCTTCCCGTATCAAATCCTTACAATCCGAAATCCTTCGAAAAATCCCCAATGCTTCTTACTTTGTCAAAAATCAAATCATCCTCAAAGACCTTAATGTTCCATATATAGCAGATTTCGCCCGAACTAGATATCAATTTTTCTATGACCGACTCCACCCCCACTCTAACCCATTTTCAATCCTTGCTTTCTCATCGATTCCTGACAATCCTCCGAGGTGTCTGAAAAGAAGATGGCCTCGAGACCTTCTAGTGTAGAATAGTTACAGGAGTGCTACCATTGGGTAGTTCTTGTACAAGTCTTTTTTTCTTTTATCACATTTACTTGTTGTATTATGAAGCACATTTGTAAATTTCAATAAATAATGTTTAAAAAAAAATTAATAAGTCTTATACTTAAGGTGTTAACAGCCTACATTATTTACTAGATTCCATAAAATGTGGCAGAGTATCCTTGGGATAGATGCTCGGAGGGATAAGAGATAAGCTGTCGCACGTAACACGGAACCCTTTCAATGATTCAGCTAGGACCGGCTAAGTGCATATTTTATGCAGCTCTTTGGAAGTGTTGTAGACTAACCCGCTACAGAATCTTAAGTGGCTGCCTTATTTGTGGCTTTGATCACCTTTTCACCCATGAATGATTCAGTCAACTAATAGATTAGTGCCGACTGTTATATATCTATCTACTTAACTTCTTTTTTATTTTGGAAGGTCTTCTAGATTTAATTATATTTTATACGATTTTACTAAATTACGTAGGAATGAGAGTTATAATTATTAGTTGATAACTACAATCTTTACTGACTTATTGATCAGAAAAACTATGAAGCTGTTTCATTCTGATTGAAATTGTCTGACTGGGCTTAAATGCCGATATTTTAAATTTTCTTTCTCTAAAGTACCTTTAATTTTGTAGATTTAAAACAAATTTAGAACATCTTATTAGCATTGATAAATTACGAGTAAATATGCAAGTGCAGACATATTACTTTCACTTACTATATATAGTAAAGGAAAGTATTGCGATCGTGAAAATTTTCGAATTCCAGTTTTCAACAGAAATACACGTTTTAGGGTCCCCTGAGTCCAAATAACCAAGTCCCGCAAAAAGGTCTGTGTGTGTGTGTGTGGTAACTCCCGGGCGGAAACGGTAAGTCCTATGAAACTGAAATTTCATATTTAAGACAACAATACGCCCGAGACGTGACAAAACTTTTTTCATCAAAATTAGCTTACCATAAGAGGCACCTTATACTATGCATTTTGCACCTTTTTTCGATTTTCTCAAAAATGGTTCCGACGATTTTGATTAAACTCGCTATATCGATGTAAAATTTAATGGGCTTTAATATCATGTAGGTTTTATTTGGATAAAAATGGTCTCACAGGGCTTAAATGCCGATATTTTAAATTGTCTTCCCCTAAAGTACCTTTAATTTTGTAGATTCAATAATAATAACTAAATTATCTTGTTAACGCTGATGAAAAACAGTTAAATATATAAATTGAATAAATTCGATACCCAACTAAAGGAGAAAACAGAAAAAATATTTTTTTAATGCAATTTTTCGTTTTTGAACATAAGAGCAGTAATATACAAGTATGATATACCGTTGGAAAGCTAAAGATTTTAGAAAAAATATCATCTCATACACAAGCTTTTAAAAGTTAATGGAGAGTGATGAAACGAAGATAAAACTTACTGATTATTTAAGATAATAATATAATAGATTTTTTAATCAAACACATGTTTCTATATAAATTCAATTTGATTAATTCCTTAATAATTTCACGTATTTTTATCTCTAACTGTATTTGAAAATTCTTTCATTGATTTTAAAAATGGAGGTAAGTGAAAGTCGTGTGTTGCCCGCACCAGATTTTTTTTTTATACAATTTTTGTATTGTTTTTTTTTTTTTTGTTTTTTTAATAGTAATATAGATGTATCATATACTGTTGGATACCTGAAGATTTTAGAAAAAATATTATCTAATACACGGAATTTTAAAGGTTAATGGAGAGTGATGAAAAGCCGATAAAACTAACTGATTGTTGTAGATGAAAATGTAATAGATTATTTAATAAAAGACATGTTTCTATTTAATTTCAAAATAATTAATTCTTTAACAATTTATTTGTATCTTTAAATTTATTTCAATATTCTTAAATTTATTTTAAAAGCGGAGGTAAGAGAAAGTCGTGTGTTGCGAGCACCAGATTTTTGATAGGTTTCAGTGTCTGCTGTGGTAACTTCTTTCTGAACAGTTGTTAAACTTCTCCATGCTAGATTTGTTTTTAAATGATCTAAAAGTAGAAATAATTATTAACGGTGTTACTTTATAACAACTTTCCATTTATTTTAACTACTTACGTACGATTTGTTACATAATAATTTTTCTAAAATCTTGAATTCGGTATGGAAGAATAACCTGTCCGATAACCATGAATCACCATAAGCTCCTTCATCCCCATTACTAATAAGATTTGTTCATAAGTTTGTGCGCTTATAACTTATATTATCTTGTCCGAGTTATTTTATTGCATTTTAACTTTTTTAAAACCTTGCGCTTTCCAACGGTATATTCTGAAGCATACTAAAACATTTCCTTTCATTATGTAAAAAACTAAATATAAAATGTTACAATACTAGACTTCAATGCAAAAATAATCAGGTACATTCATTCATAATAAATATTTCCTAAAATGAATATAGCATCTTAATTTTAAGATGCATCCGACTAAAACTAACCTTTAGTTCCATTACAGGGATCACTTGTAGCTGGGTGGCTAGCGTAACAGCCTCCCATGCTAAAGGTCACGGTTTCTAACCCTCAGGTGGTCCTAGGATTTTTTAATGGGAGTAAGAAATCCGTAGTTACGCCGTCCTTCGAAGGGGACATTAAAAGGTGGTCCCGAGCCTGTGCGATGTCAGGTACTCGTTAAAGATCCCTATCCTAATAAAACCTGGATAGGCAAAATTTAGGACTCCCACTGTAGCATCGTCCGATTAGCCATAGTAGCATAAAGTGACGTTAAATAAACAAACAAACAGTTCCATTACAGATGGACTAAATTGAGACGTTGATTTCCAAAAGGTACTATATCCATTCTAGGATATTTTACAGGAAGCGCGAAAATCTCTCATTACTATATTATTAAACTAGCTAATTTGGGTCTTTTTGCCTTAAAATTTAGACTTACTTTTTTACTATAATAATAACATCATATTAAAGTTATGAAATGAATTTTTTTAGATTTATTTGGAACGAAAATAAATGCGTAATTAGTACTTTTAGAAAATGACCGCATTTCTAAATCGCGTTTTTTAAGGACTTGAGAATTCATCAGATAACATCTAATAGAATATTTAGATTAAACTAAATGATGAAAATACAAATATGTAAAAAAATCAATTTCATAAAAAATGACCTTTAGTACCTTTTGGAAATCAACGTCTCAACTGTTCTATAAATAATGGACTAATGATTTAGTGACCACGATTTAAATAAATTATTAAAGATAATCCGAGATAGTATATGCAAGATTCAAGCTCTAAAAACCGACTACAATCCGCCAAATATTGTACACTGAGATTTAGTAAAATTTAGAAATATTGTAAGGTAACTATTTTCCATCAAAAACCGCACGGGATTTAATGTATGTGTGCAATGTGAGAGTATTTTTTGTAACAAGCCAAGGCTTACCAAATATATCTCATTGAGTTTAATATAATCTTCCAATGTCAATTAGCGGACCTCCTGGAGGTCTGCGGAGCCCAGGGGTCCGTGGACCACCAGTTGGCAATCACTGCCCTAATTAATGGTGAAAACCGTATCAAAATCCGTCCAGAGCTCGCGGAAACCAAAATCCTGTCATCATTTTATATATATATATATATATATATATATATATATATATATATATATATATATATATATATAGACTAAACAACAAGAATTATAGGCTCCTTATTTGAGTATATATGATTGATTTAGCGCGGAAGACCAAATTTTGTGGAACCGAAAACGTCCTTATAACAAAAGATTTTTAAAATTAAATTTACTTCTAATTTTCAAAGTAATGTGTGCTTTTATTACCCCAGTTTCCAACTCCATACATATTGCAGGTGCCTTCAACGGAATTCGCTTCTATAGTATACTTATTCGACAATATCCATCCATATACGTTATTTAAAAACTGTGGCGTAACAGCGCAGTCCATATAAATGCGCGCAATGAGGAGTGCATCAATGAATATAGAAAATGACGAGAGGTGTTGTGGTGCTTCCCCCTTCGGCTTCCAACATCTCCTACCTTATCCTTTAAACCTTTTAAATTTCCTTTCCTACCTTACTGGCTGCGGGCTTCCTCATTTATAAGAATTCACTGGTGTTCCTATCCAGTTTCAATCTATATAGAAATAACAAAGAATGTTCAACGTCAAAATAGAATATATTATTTTTATATGTTTATGTTTAATTGATTTTACCGAAAACATTTCATAAGCACATTTAATTTAGAAAAATAATTAGTCAACTTGAAAAAGAGATAATCATCGCGCAGGTAATGTCCAATAATAATTCCAATTGGAAAATTTGACCGTAACATATTTCATAAATGTCCATCGCTAATAGTGGTCTGATATCAATGATTGATTTTGTTTAGAATGAAATTTAAGAGCAAATTTTAACACTAAAGAAAGATCTCTCTGCCTAACAGCAAAATATAATAAGTGTTGTCGTTTTTCTATGAAAATATACAAAACTTTCCTAACTATATATATAACGGCACAGTGATCTGTAACACTATAAACAGATTTTTTTTAACAGTGTTCGCCAAAGCGACTTTAAATTATCAACATAAAATATTACTTTTATTTGTGCATATAATTATTAATTAATTTATTTTGGAGTGCTTCTACCCCGCATGGGTCATTGGTACTTCATCGGTGTTTCAGACCTTGCTGTAGAACTAGGTCCTTCTTCAAAAACTACATTAGGAAACTCGCTTCCTTGTCGAAATCCTGCAGTATATCGCTAGCATATCGATCAGCAGCAGGAAGTCGAGAAAGGAGAAAACAATATTATGTTCCATCAGGATTGGGTATTGTGAGTTCATCCAGGAATATCTCCTCTGTGTATTAGAAAACAGGCTACTCGAGCTGTGGCGCACCAAGAACAGTCAACAGTTAACAGCTAACCATAAGACTAGTAGTTTGTCCCATCTTATGGTTGACTGTTCTTGGTGCGCCACATCTCGAGCAACCTGTTTTCTAATCCACAGAGGAGATATTCCTGGATGAACTCACAATACCCAATCCTGATGGAACATAATATTGTTTTCTCCTTTCTCGACTTCTTGCTGCTGACCATCCAGTTCACAACACCATCTTTGTCCTGAATTAGTTCTGATGCACTGCTTTTCGAGTCCTCATCCTTTGCCATTATTTTTCTTCACCTCTTGTCTTCCCGAAGAACTTGTTATATTACATGTATATTGACTGGATTAGTCTTGTCCGCATGAACTACCCGGAATGAGGCATCTGCCTTTAATTTGTTTCCTTTTATGCCCCAGTGGGACGGGACCTAAATGAATGCGTCTAGTAGAACTCCATACAAGGTTTAAAGTTTCACATATCCTAGCGTGCTTGGACTCTGAGGCTTTATTGTGAAAAGGGAGGTTTAGGAAAATTGTAAAGAAAGGATTCGCTACTTGTTATAACTGCACATCTTATTGGAGGGCTTTCGCATTTCGATGCATCAGTCCACAAAGCGATGTGTCCTTCAAATCGTTCCAATTGTAACGGAAACAGTTTACGTTCATCTAAAGTGCTGAGAAGAATTTTGAAAACCTTTGATAGTGATAGATTTATGTTTATTTTGTAATATTGTTTTGCGGTTTTTTCGGTACGCTTGGATAAAATAAATGTCAGAATTTTTGGCTACAGAATGGAACGAAATGAACACTTTGTCAGGATAACTCCGGGAAATACAGGAAGGATATTCCGCACGATGCTATATTCCGAAGTATTGGTTTTATGCAGATCAAATGCGAGGTTTAGTTTGGATACATTTTCAGTTTCGCTACATATTTAACGAAGAGCATACCACTTGAAGAATCTGCACTCCCAGCATAGAACCTTTTATTATTTTAATCGGACCAGAATACTTTGTTAAGAAAGTTAGATGTGGACTAGGTCATTAGAGGCGTAAGACGGAAAATGAAATTTCAGTCCCTTAACCATAAAACATCAACATAGCAAAATCTTCTAGGATTAAAAAAATTACGAATTCGATAAGAAAAAGGCATTAATGCGATACAGGAAAACTCATCACCAGGAAGACGCAGAAGAGTTTAAAAGATTAAGATCACTCATCAACAGAATTATCAAAAATATTGAAAAGCGATCATGGATGGTTTTTATTTTTTTTAATCAATATTATCGCTCCTCCGACTTTAACATTAAGAGAAGACTTTAAACTACCCACTTCCCTTATTAAAAGTTGGAAATAAAATCATCACAGACCAAAAATTTAAATATATTTATTGGTATTTACAACTGTATAATAAAATACATTTAGTAAATGTGATACAAGATAAGTTGATATGATTCATATGTAGGGATACTACCCATTGGCAGCTCCCCAAAGACTATGTTAAACAAGAAGGTCTCGGGGCCATCTTCTTTTCAGACGTCTCGGAGGATTATCAGGGATTGTAGAGGAAGCAAGGATTGAAACTAGTGGGTTAGAGTGGGAATGGAGTTTGTCATGAAAGGAGTGGTACCTGGTTCGGGCCAAGTCAGCAACAAAGGGAATATTAAGGTCTTTATGGATGAGTTTATTTGTGACAAAATAAGGAGCATTGAGGATTTTTCGAAGGATTTTGGATTGTAAGGATTGGAGACGAGATGAATTTGATGGTTTAGTAGAGCCCCAAATCTCTACTCCGTAAGTCCATATTGGTCTTATGATAGTCATGTAGATGAGTCTTTTGTACTTAAGTGGAAGGTTTGAGCGTTTGTCCAGTAAGTGTTGAAGTAGTCGAAAACGTCGAGCAGTTTCTTGTCTTTTCAGTCTTGTATGAGGGTTCCAAGTGAGACGTTTGTCCAGGTGCAGTCCTAGGTATCGGATCTGTTCAACTGGGACAAGAGGAGTGTTATTGAAGGATACTGTTGGGCAGGTTGTCATTGGTTTACGACGAAGGGTAAAGGTTATTTGGTGGGATTTATTGGAATTTATTTTTATTCTCCAATTCTGACACCATACTTCAAGCTCTCTGATATGGGATTGAAGAGTTTGGGAGGCCATAATTGGATCGTTGTTGACTGATAACACACAAGTGTCATCAGCATAGGTAGAAAGGAAAGTGCTAGGATGGGATGGGATATCAGCTGTATAAACTGTGTAAAGGATGGGTCCTAAAATACTGCCTTGAGGAACACCTGCGTACTGATTAAAAAGGGGTGAATAGGAATTATTATGATTTACTTTGAAGGACCTGCCTGTGAGATAGGACTGGATAATGAGGAAGTATGTAGGTGGAAGGAATTTACGGAGTTTGTAAAGCAATCCCGGGTGCCACACTCGGTCAAAGGCCTGTTCTACATCGAGAAAGGCTCCCGTGCAGTACAATCCGCGCTCCAATGAAGACGAGACAACGTCCACCACACGATGGCATTGCTGGATAGTGGAGTGGGATGTTCGGAAACCAAACTGATGATCTGGGATAATGTGATTGGAATCAGGGATGGGATATATGCGTTTAAGCAGAAGTTTTTCCAGGATTTTACCCATGATGCACATAAGAGAGATAGGACGGTAGGAGGATGGGTATTCAGGAGGCTTTTTGGGTTTGGGGATCATTTTAATGATGGATAATTTCCAGGAAGTGGGAAAATACGTGGATCGGAGAACGGCATTACAGATGTAAGTGAGATATAGGATGGCTTTTCGAGGAAGTTGTTTTAGGATATGGGAAGTTATAAGATCATGTCCAGGAGCTTTGCGAGATGGTAAACTCTGGATGATGTTTGATATTTCGGATGGATGGAACGCTTTAGAGGGAAGATTCATTTGGAGGGGAATATCCAGTTCTGCTTCAATACATTCGAGGTGATGAGGATTAAGGATATCAGGATGAGGGTTATATATTTTAGAGAGATGTTGTGCGAACGTCCGGGATTTTTCGTCGTCTGATCTTGTCCAGGATTGTGATTAATTTAGGAGAGGATGATTAAAATCTTTGAACTTTAGGAGTTTTTTAGTGGTCGTCCACAGTGAGTTATCGTTGGTAGTGAGGTTTTCGGTCATGTTAAGTAAAGTTTGAGTTTTGAATTTCCTGAGTTCTGATTTTAGTTTGTTGGTCAATTTTGTATAATTTGTTTTATCTGAAGGATATCTTGTCCTATGCCACTTCGATCTTGCTCTGCGTTTTTCTCTTAATAAGATACGAATGTGCTGTGGCAGTGCAGTCTGTGGAGTAGTATTGATGTTGAATGTGGATGAAGTATTATCTTTTATACTGTTAGTTATTGAGTCCGTCAGTATTCCTACAGCTTTATCAATGTCATGTCTAGTCTTTAGTGGAATTTTTAGGTCCAATGTATTCTCCAAGTCGCATCGGAATCCGTCCCAGTCCACTCGTCCTGTAATTAATGAGGTGATCGGGGGTTTAGAAACAAAGCTCGAATGCAAGGATAGCAGAACTGGACTGTGATCTGATGAAAGGTCATTCAGGGTTTCGATCATAGTTTGGGAGGAGGATATCTGAGAGGAGACAAATATATCCAGGATATCAGGACGTTTTCGGAGAGATGTAGGCCAATAAGTTGGGTTCATGGGTGAGAGAATAGAATAACAATTTGAGATTGAGATACTTGAGAGGATACTGCCACGGGGGTTGGATGTTCGACAACCCCATCGCTGGTGTTTGGCGTTAAAGTCTCCTCCAGCAATGAAGCGCGGTCCTAATGATCGAAATAGGGTATCAAGTTGGATATACGGAAGGGATTTATTAGGAGGACAGTATACAGCTGAAAGGGTAACATGGAAAGGACGACTTGAAATGATTATAGAGGTTGACTGTATGGTGTCAGTTGGAGTAGAAGGAATAAGGGAATGCGATATGGAATTATGGATAAGGATGCATGATCCGGCATGGGCAGTGTTGTCGGGGTGGTCTGATCTATAAGTGATGTAGTCTCGTATGTAAAATTTTGATCGTTGAGTGAAGTGGGTTTCAGTCAGTAGTGCAACGTCTATCTGTTTGTCATGTAGAAATATGTCCAGTTCGTCACGGTGATTATGTAGGCCATTAGCATTCCACAATACTATAGTCAGGGGCTTCATATTCATCGTGGGAGATTAAATGGGATTTCTGAAAGGAGTCTCATGAGAAGGGTGACAAGAGGTTTAATGGTTTCTGCAAGATCTGAGAGAAAGGAGTTCAGGATGGAGTGTATGCTAGAAAGATCTTGGTTGGGAAAAGGGTGTGGATAAGGAGCGTGAGAAGGATATGTTATGTGGTCAGGAGTGTTGACAGGAGAATGGATTTGGCGTTGGGTACGAGGATGTTCAGTCCTCTGTGATACTTGAGGTAAGGGTTTCGGCTGAACAATGGGACGGGGAGTGATTTTCTGAGGATGTTCCGGAGATGGTTTTACACGCAGAGGTGGATGGTTGGAAGGGATTGATCGATATGTAGCTTGTGGATGTTGATGGGAAGCCGGAGGCTTGGTTTGTGGGGTCGAAGGCGTCTGACGGCTAGGTGGCTGTTTCTTAAAAATGGCGGGCTCGGAGAATGATTTCCTGGAATCATCTTTAGCATTGGTGATGGTGGAGGTAGAAGGCTGCGGTTGCGCGATGGTTTGTGGTGATTGCTGAATTCTTGGGAAATCAACCAAATTTTCTAGTGCAGGTGCCGGGGTGCATGTCTTCTCTTCGATTCTTCGTCCCGGTGTGTTTTGAATTTTCTGTCGGAGAAGAGTTTTATAAACCGTGCATCCTCTGTAGCTCGCCGGATGGGCCTCGCCACAAAGAGCACAAGTTGCTGTCTCAGTTCGAGGCTTCAGACATGTTTCAGATGCATGGGGGCCAGCGCATTTAACACACCTAGCCTGGTGAAAACAATAAGCTTTTGTGTGCCCCAAGTTTTGACACTTGGTGCATTGAACGATGATTGTTTTTTTTCTCGGTTCCTCGAAACGAACTGTAGAGTACACCAATCTATTAATATTAAATATTTCGGAGTTGTTTTTAGCCGGTTCAAGATCAATGAAAAATAAAGGTAAACTATATTTTTCTTTCGGGTGTGTAACGGGTGAAATATTTCTAACGTTGTGTCCAATTTCTTCCAGGTCTCTTTTGATGGCTTCTTTAGGTGTGGTTGAGTGAAGTCCTCTCAAGACCACTCGGTAGGATTTTTCTTCCTTTAATTGAAAGCAGTGGAAGTCATAATTGTTTGTAGTCAAGTAATCTATTAGTTTTTTGTAGCTATCTTTACAGGTTGTGTTGATTTTTATGTCATCATGTCTTGAAAAGCAACGAAAATTGGACTGCCCAATCAGATTGGCTATTTCTCGACCGAAGGACATAAAATCATTAATTTTTGAGACGAATACTGGAGGTGGTTCTGGATTTGTAAACCCTTGAGCCGGAATCTCATTTAAGCTTTGAGCTGTAACTGAGTTGTTGACTGTAGAAGTAGACGGAGCGATAGATGACTGAGCTTTAGAGTTAATCTGAGCGATAGAGTTTGACTGAGTTGCAGACGTAGATGGCATAATTGATTCGTTCTTGTTGGCTGCAGTAGTACTGCGGGTTTTAGGCGGTGATGTAATTTGTATTGGCGGTTGTTTGATCTTAGCCTGTTTATTTTTCTTTTTGGTTGGCGAATTTTCTTGGGATCCAGGGTTTGAATGGCGATTTCTTTTCTGTAGTGAACGGCGCTTTAAATATTGTGAATCAGATTCACTAATTTCGGAAAAAGGAGTCTCTCCGTCCGAGTCATCACATGATGTAACCATATCTGAGTCCATGATCACAAATAAAGAAAAGAAAAATCGATTATATATAGATATACATATATGAACCTACAATGTCTAATAAACAGAATATTTATCGAGAAAAATATTAAAACCTTAAAACTAAACTATTTGCATTATATACACATGAAAACATAATTGAAAGAAACATATCTGAGTAATAAAAAAAAAAAGAAATAAGATAATGAAAGAAAACTCACAAAAAGATTAAGAAATAAAATAAAACAAAAATTAACTTTAAAGAAATAAAAGTAAAAATAATGTTTATATGAATAACGACTCGGTTACGAAGTGAGAATTGACAACAGTTCTGGCCGAGACCTTGTAAACAATAGCTAAGCAGAAGGAATTGGTAGCCTCTCGGCAGGTGCCGAAGTAGCCTCGTCTCCAGGCCCTGGCGATCACCAATCTATTACGTGCTTATGAATTTTAACTGCACTCACCTGTCTCTCCAGTTGTGATTTATAAAGTGTTTAACTGTTCACTAACTCACTATTCACAAAGTTTGAGGGCTGTTTACTCAGTAAAACAGAAATGGCAAGGGAACAAATACAGAGCGATATGAATATAGAACTGTAGGTGCGGCCATCTTCTCGTATCAGACCAAAAATAACAAAGAATTTAAAAATTTGTTTCTGTTTAGTTACGTTACTATAAACTTTAAAAAGAAAAGTTTTTTTTAAGTACTTCGTAATAATTGATTAATGGGAATATCTTATAGCAATATTCTTAGATCTAGCGAGAAAAAAACCTACGATACTTTGAAAAACCGAATCACAGGCCTTTTTATTTCAAAAGTAGTTAATGGGCTTATGTTACATTTATATCTATCTACATATACATCTATATTTATAAAGGAAAGTTGCATTTCACTCACTTACCTGGTCATCGAAGTTTCTCGAATGTGGCTATAGTTGTAGAGCTGATTTTTTTCCTTTTTTTTTTGTCTTAACTTCTAAATGTGGAATAGTGCTGATAAATGTAGAAATTCTGATTCTAAGTCGTCGAATTTCTTAAACGAAAAAAAAAATGGTTTTCAAATAACTCAAGAACCATAAGTCTCCTGAAGAATTATAAGTACCCATTTGAACGATAATCGGATTTCTATCCGTATGAAAGCAAAATCGTCATAATCCGACCAATATCAGCAAAGCACTAAATTTATAACAAATATATTACAGAATGTATCTATCACGTAACTATGTAACTATCATTAATTTTTTCAAATACAATTATCAATGAAATACAGTAAGTTATTACATTATTATCTACAAGAATCAGTTAGTTTTGTCCTTTGTCCATCACTATCCATTACCTTTTACAACTTTGTGTATAAGATAATGTTTTTTTACTTTCACTTACTATATATAGTAAGGAAAGTATTACGATCGTGAGAATTTTCGAATTCCAGTTTTCAACGGAAATACACGTTTTAGGGACCCCTGAGTTCAAATAACCAAGTCCCGCAAAAAGGTCTGTGTGTGTGTGTGTGTGGTAACTCCCGGGCGGAAACGGTAAGTCCTATGAAACTGAAATTTCATATTTAAGACAACTATACGCCCGAGACGTGACAAAACTTTTTTCATCATGAGCTTACCAGAAGAGGCACTTTATACCATGCATTTTGCACCTTTTTTCGATTTTCTCAAAAACGGTTCCGACGATTTTGATTAAACTCGCTATATCGATGTAAAATTAAATGGGCTTTAATATCATGTAGGTTTTATTTGGATAAAAATGGTCTGACAGGGCTTAAATGCCGATATTTTAAATTTTCTTCCTCTAAAGTACCTTTAATTTTTTAGATTCAATAATAATAACTAGATTATCTTGTTAGCGCTGATGAAAAACAGGTAAATATATAAATTGAATAAATTCGATACCCAACTAAAGGAGAAAACAGAAAAAATATATTTTTAATGAAATGTTTCGTTTTTGAACATAAGAGCAGTAATATACATGTATGATATACCGTTGGAAAGCTAAAGATTTTAGAAAAAATATCATCTCATACACAAGCTTTTAGAAGTTAATAGAGAGTGATGAGAAGAAGATAAAACTAACTGATTATTTTAGATAATAATATAATAGATTTTTTAATAAAACACATATTTATATATAAATTCAATTTGATTAATTCCTTAATAGTTTCACGTATTTTTATCTCTAACTGTATTTGAAAATTCTTTCATTGATTTTAAAACTCGAGGTAAGTGAGTAAGTAGTGAGGTAAGGGGTGTGTTGCCCGCACCAGATTTTTATTAAATCTATAGCTTTCCAACGATATACGTCTTTATTACTGTTCTTTTGTTCAAAACACCAAAAATATCATGAAAAAATATTTTTTCTCTTTTCACCTTTAGTTGGATTTCACTTTTACTTGTATATTCACCCATTTTTTGTCTATACTAACAAGATAATATTGTTATATTTTTTTATATTACAAAATTAAAGGTACTTTAAAGGAAGAAAATTCAAAATATTGGCATTTAGGAGACCTGTAAGACTATTTCAATAGGGATGAAACCTATATAACATTAAAGTTTATTAAATTTTACACTAATATAACGAGTTAAATCAAATTGGTTAAAGCCGTTTTTGAGAAAATCGTTAAAAGGTGCAAAAAGCATATTATAAAGTGGCTCCGGTTCGCTGAATTTGATGAAAATTTGCTGTAACATCACGAACGAATAGTTATCTCACTTGGTTGGTTAAATAGTTGTCAGACTATTTCAATCAGAATGAAACCTAAATTATATTGAAACCCATTAAATTTCACATCGATATAGCTAGTTAATCAAAATCGTTAAAGCCGTTTTTGAGAAAATCGTAAAAAGGTGCAAAATGCATGGTATAAAGTGGCTCTTGTTCGCCGATTTTGATGACAATTTGTAACATCACAGATGAATAAAATGAAATATGAATTTTCAGATTTACGGAACTTATTGTTTTCGTTGTAGACTTATGACACACATAGAGAGACCTTTTTGCGGAATTTTGGACTCAAGAGTACTGGTAACAAGGGTAACAATAAATAGGTAACTGAAAGTAAAAACTTAAAGTAGAAGAACTTGTTTCTCTTGCTTTTACTTTCGTTTACCTATATATGATATATAAAGTAAGGGAAGGGGGTTTAATTAATTATATGTATAATATAATAAACAAATCAGCTATAATACAGATTTGAACAATAATAAGTTTAAGCTGGTTTAAAATGGTTGCTATTAGCTTGAGTAATTGGTACTTCAGTAGTCACTCAGTGATGAGGTTAGATTGATATTGATGGACCTGGTCAACGAACAAAGAAGAGATCATGTTAAAATTTCCATCAGCGTGAATCAAATCGAGGAACAAGCTTTGATTGATAATCGAAGTGTCGTTTTTATAAATATTGGTTCTCTAAATTATTTGCAAACAAAACTTGGTTTACAAAGGCGAATTTAATTGATTGTGTTTGTTAAGCCTGGCGAGGAGTCTAATTTCGTGAGGAATTTCGTTCGTGGGAAGTGAATGAGTAATCGCTGTTAGGTTATCTCTCTTTATTTATTGCCGATGATGCTTTGATAGCTTGCGTGTCACCTGATGACACCAACAAAACAAATTTCTCCGAAATAAATATTATTAGCCCGCTTATCTCACGCCGGGTTAAGAGGATTCAAAATTTTCGTTAGTTGAGATCCTTATTTATTTTATTTTTTTCTATATTTAGTCAACTGAATCAATTATTACAAGTGAACAATATGGTTGCTAAGGTTGCTGACTCAGCACATCAGAGATCAGTCAGTGTATGTATATATATCTATACATACATACATACATACATATATATATATATATATATATATATATATATATATATATATATATATATATATATATAGAGAGAGAGAGAGAGAGAGAGAGAGAGAGAATTATTACCAAGCAATAAGGTTTGTGTGAGTGGGTGGGTGATGAGGGGATAGGGGGAAGTATGTTACTGTTTTTACTAATTGCGTGATCTATAATTGATTAACAAATATAATAACTGAATTCAATTAGGAGGCTTTTTTATTAAACATACAATACTCTCATATATGATAACTAGCTGTTGCGCGCGACTTCGTCTGCGTCAATTTCAGTTATTATGATCGCTATTAAGACGTTTTTAAAAGAATATATTGGGTTGTCCGGAAAATTCGTAGAAAAATTTGGACAACAATTAAAATTGGACAGCTTGAATTTTGTTTATTTAATCTACAAAAATGGGGTTGGTCTTCCAAATTGAAGACCCTCTAAACCGCGAAAACCACTTCTGAACCGTGCTGTCAGCAATTGAATCGCTGCCATACTCGGAACGAATCTTTCTTGCAGTTAGGGCTACGTTTTTCCCTCTTTTAAAAAAGAACAGCATATTATTTCGAAAATGAACTGAATCGTCACTCATGTTGAATTGCAATAAAATACTCTACTGATCCTTCATAAAGACGAATTTAGTGTGTAAATATAGTAAATTCCATGAGGATTAAAGGCATATAAATAAACATTAGCCTCGTGATTCATTTTAGTAGAAAAAAACAGAAGGTAAATTTTATTTTAAAAACCTCTACCAACTTTTCAGACGACCCAATATTTTAAAGTATTTCTGCTTAAATAATATTTTTGGTTTTATTTTCTGTGGTAGAAGAACATACTGATTTTCTCCGCGACCCGATCTTGACGTAAATCGATTCCTACGTGTTTAAATGCTTGCCCATGTGATTTATTAATTGTTATGGCAAAAGATAAATTAACGGGAAATTGAATTATTTTAAAATTAAAAGGTAAATCATTTGGAATGATTAAATGAAGCGTTCAAACAAAAAACAAACTCTCCAGCTTTATAATATTAGTATAGATTTTTAACTGACAAAAAAAAAAGGTTACAATGAGGTTACATCTTTTTTGATTAATATCGATTGCAGATCTATTGTAATTATATACAATTAATATACAATTTTTTTTTTTTTTTTTTTAATGATTAGCCCTCTACAAGTCTCTATGAATACGAAAAGTAGTACGAAAATACGTACTTAAGATACCTATATGCCCGACATGTAACATTGCGGCCGTTTGAACAATTATATTTTTTATTATTGTTATTAGCATGATTTTTTTTTTACCATTTTAGAATTTCCTTCATTGAAGTTAGGACGTAAGATTATGTAAAAAGGATAAAATCTATTCTGTAATAATAATAAGCGGTAAATAGTGTAACAGCTTAATTGAAGGTCAAAATAAATTGAGGTTTAGAGTTAAAATAAATAATTATAAATAATAAAATGAATAATTGGGAATTTTAAAAAAATCTGGGGAGCCCAACACACGACTTTCAATTACCCACGTTGTTAAATTCAATTTAAGAATTTTCATTAAAAGGTAGAATTGTAAGTATCTTATAGAATTAAATTGAGTTTCAATGGAATCATGTGTTTCAGATCAAATAATCTAAAAAAATAAAATTATACTTTACAATAATGACTTGAGTGTATGTAGGGGATTCCTTGCCATTTTGCACCTTTTTACGATTGTATCGATTTTGATTAAATTTACTAATGTAGAATTTCGATGTAAAAACTATTTAATGTATATTAAAGCTTTAATGTTATATAGGTTTCATCCCGATTGAAATAGTCTGACAGGTCTTAAATGTGAATATGTTAAATTTTCTTACTCTAAAGTACCTTTAAATTTAAAGATTAAAAAAAATAACCATACCTTCTTATTAACATTGATAAAAAAACGGCTTATAAGAGTACAAGTTGAACTAATTCTATAACTAGCTAAAGGAGAACAGAGCAAAAATATTTTTTGGTAAATATATTTTATACGAATATAAAAACAGTAATATAGGTGTATAATATACCGTTGGAAAGCCAATCATTTTTGTGATAAATATAATCTTATATACGAAGCTGTAAAAAGTAATGCAGAAAGACGGAAAGAACATACTCTCAAGTCATTATTGTAAAGTATAATTTTAATTTTTTAGATTATTTGATCTGAAACACATGATTCCATTGAAACTCAATTTAATTCTATAAGATACTTACAATTCTACCTTTTAATAAAAATTCTTAAATTGAATTTAACAACGTAAGTAATTGAAAGTCGTGTGTTGGGCTCCCCAGATTTTTTTTTAAATTCCCAATTATTCATTATTTTGACTCAAAACCTCAATTTATTTTGAACTTCAGTTGAGCTGTTACACTATTTACCGTTTATTATTATTACAAAATAGATTTTATCCTTTTTCCATTATTACATAATCTTACGTCCCAACTTCAATGAAGTCAATTCTAAAATGGTAAAAAAAAAAATTATGCTAACAATAATAAAAAATATAATTGTTCAAACGGCTAATAGAAAAGTATGCATAAACATAGGCACGCAATATGTTCTATTTCCATAAAGATAATGCCTCGAAGGTAAATACAAAGACATGAAACGTTTGTTTGTATGTTTTGCTTTAAATGAAACAGCTTCTACAAACTAAACTCAAAGTCTTTATTTATTCTGAAATGCACCCATTTCAAGGAATACTTCTAGAAATGGGTGTGTAAAAATAACTGGTTAACCACTTATTTTGGCGTCTCAAATCAGCTAGTAATTGGTTTTAAAAAACTTGGAACACAATTGTAACAAATAAAAGTAACAACATCTGGAAAACAAAGCACTTAAAAAAGTATTAAATTTGAAAATATAAAGTTTTTCTTCTTCAATGGTTGTCTCCTTCTCCACAAGCATGTTACACTTCA
Source organism: Piezodorus guildinii (assembly GCA_023052935.1). Taxonomy (NCBI): domain Eukaryota; kingdom Metazoa; phylum Arthropoda; class Insecta; order Hemiptera; family Pentatomidae; genus Piezodorus; species Piezodorus guildinii. The sequence goes on along the minus strand of CM041292.1, from coordinate 115,254,411 downwards.
TTTCATAGGTGGGTTACAGAGTGTGAAGTAATGTATTAAAATAATCATCACTTTTCATGTTAGAAATAAACCTTTGTTGCTCCCTACGCAATTAATTTGGTTCATAACTGAACTATGTTCTTCTGCGACTACCCTGCTCAATCAACAAAACTGGGTCTTCTTGGCTTTTTCACCATCTTCCGCCATCTTCTGGAAGTGCACCTTTACCATGGGATCTTATCATACATTCAATGGTGCCTATATACTTACCCCTCAACCTACTACTACCTCTCTTGCCCCTGGCACTTCTACCATAAAAGTGCATTACAGGAATCGCCAAAACCAATAAATCTTCGGATAACGGCAGATTCTATAACTCTTGTATTCGTTAAATATTGTCTTAATCTAGAAATTAATTACCTGACCCACTCATTTTATCTATGGGCTTGGAAATGTAATTTCCCTCAAGCTCTTCCAACAGGACGTCCTTCAATTCAGCCGGTTCAATTCTTTACTCTTCGATGAAGTCATGTCAGAGACTTCATTGATTTCCATCTTTCTTCTCTTCTTCTCAGAAGTGTGGCCCTGTACCCCTTGCTCTTCAAAACCTGTATCAAGGGCTGTGTCGAGATGCATTATCTCTTTACGGGTTTGTATCTCTGTAGACTCCAAAAGTCTACAGAGATCACCAGTCTCCTTAAATCACCTTAAATACGTTACCCCGGATTCCAATTTGCTCGGTCGCCTTTAATACGAACTTAATACATAATGCGTGAGTGCCTCCTATGGTGTTGAAGTGAACCACCACACTCCCGGTGATATCTGTAAAGATTCGGCGTCACCTCCTCCTGCTATGAGGTCCCAATGTTTTTTTCTCTTCTTTCAATTTGCCTAAGAGGATCGAGAACAAATGATTCTATTGATCCGTTTTGATTAACTCTGATTTCTACGTCCTAAAATCGTAAGTAAATGGCAGTTGGTGTTGAATATCTTCGAACTAGAGAGAAAATTTTGCATTCAGATTCAAATAGTTAAATTTTTCATGAGATGTTTAAATACAAATTTAAATGCCTCCTTCCAATAAATGAGTTAAGCAACTCATTCGTTCTGTTCTACTTACTCTATATCACGGGTTCGAGCCTTGTTGTAACAGAATATTTAATTCAGTTCTTTATATCATATGCGGATCGAAACACGAATAGAGATACTTGCCTTGGGCTCACCATCCTTCTCTAAAGTTTGCTCCCTTTGTTGTGGAGAAAAAACTGACAGTAGAGCGTGTTATTAGACAGATGACATCCTCGCACTGTTCCTGTTGGATTAAAACAGCACGATATCCACCATTTACTCCCTTCATTAACGAAGGCCCTTCATTTGCTATAGCGGTACTGGTTCTTCTAATAACTGGTTTTAAATCCTAGCGGAGCTAAAGAAGGTGGTGCAATATTGCCACTGAGGAAGGATCTAATCCAGGGAGTGATGAGATGAAGCCCCCTGCAAATTAAAGACCAAATTAGCTCACTAATTAGACTTTCTCACTTTTAGTAGGATAACTCCGCTGAGGTTCTCGATTATACCTTCACCAATTTTCTCCTGATACGTTAATATGTTTTTATTTCATCTCAACAACCTTATCTGATATTGATATGTTTTGAATAAATAAAAAAATTATCTGAAAATAATAAGCTAACTACGGTCTCTCTCAAAAAAAAACTTATGAGTTAGGAGTTTACCCAACCATTTATGACTTTATAAACTAATGCAAGTTACTTTTTAGTTTTGTTCTCTTTCAAGGCTAATTATCTACCCAACTACTCATACAATATTCCGTACACTCGTTTCGAGCTCAGTCATAAGATTGGACAGTTGGACTTTTGGACAATTGGACTATTCTACTTATATAAACATTTATTTATTTATTTTTTTTTTCTCAGAGAATCTTTGAGGAAAAAATTTCAATAACTACTATATAGAACAACATAAACAAAATAAAATAAGACAGGAAAACTTTATTAATCCTCTATAAAAGTTTGATAGGTTCAAAACTTGAACATGGGTCATTTATATATGCTTCGGCACACCCACGAATTCTCGCCAGGCTCGACACAGTACTTCATGCAGGAATTAGAATATCCACTGGGGCTTTTCGAACCAGCCCTATCCTTAGCTTATGTTCAGAAGCCGGAATTCCGCCTCTAATTTTTAGACGACAAAAACTTGCCATAAATTATATTTCCAAATTATACCCACAGACAAATCATCCCACACACAGATACATATTTAAACCTAAATTTACCAGAGCCTTTCGAAACAAAGTCAATGCGACCCTTCCGTTAGCAGAAAGAATTTCCTCCGCTTCCTCTTTACTTAGAGACCTTCCACTGTATAAAATAAACTCCCATGATAAAACCTCACCATGGACTCACCAACCACCTTAAATATTCCTTCAACTTTCCAACCTCTCCAAAAGAAATGCTTCCCCTTCCGAATTCAAAAACCGACTAACACAGATTATTCAAACCATTCCTGAACCCTTTTTAATTTACACCGACGGTTCTAAATCAGATACCTCTACAGCTTCCGCTTTCGTGACCCATAACTCCACACACAAATTCAAACTGCATAATCTATGCAATATTTACACAGCCGAACTACACGCAATAGCCTCAGCTCTACAGTTCTGTATGAAAATAAATGAAGACCAAATCGTAATACTAACCGATTCCCTAAGCGCAATTAAAGGTTTGCAGAACTTATATCCAAATCATCCCATACTAGTTCGCACTCACTCTCATATAGCTGCGTTGCGAAACCTGGGCAAGTCGGTAAGCTTCGTGTGGGTGCCGAGCCACGTGGGAATTACCGGTAACGAGCTTGCGGACCGGGCAGCGAAGCAGGCGCTCACACTGCCAGGGAGAGGAACAGCCATCTTGACACCGTCTGAACTCAGTGAACCGCTCAAAAAGCAAGAAGATGACCGATGGCAGAAAATGTGGGACGATAGCCAGGTAAGCAAACTGAAGCATATTAAACAAACAGTGAAACCCTGGTCTACATCTAGCCGTAGCAGCCGGAGGGAGGAGGTCGCGTTGACCCGGCTAAGGATAGGACACTCGCGGCTGACGCACTCTTTTTGCTAGGCAGCCGGTGCCCCGATGCCAGCACTGTGATGGAACCCTTACCATTCGGCATATTTTTCAAGAATGCCCTTATTATTCATCACACCTGAATAAAATTGGACTAAGCCCGAATATTTCAGCGGTGCTGGGTGATAGAGAGAAAACCATTGAATTAGTTTTTGATTTTCTTAAGGAGCAGTCATTATTATCAAAATTATAAAGACCATTCCTAGTCAGTTAGCATTACTAGTATTAGCTTTTTAAACTATTGTTTACATAAAAAAATTTTTTTTCTTTCTTTATTTTATTTTTTTTATTTATTTATTTATTTTATTTTATTATTTTTTCTTTCTTTCTCTCAATCACCCATTACCTAATAGTTCTTTTTTATAAAGGTTGAATATGCATACATTGTCTAGGCGTTGATGACCTTAGGGTTTTACGCCTTAAAACCTAAACAAACAAACAAACAAAATAAAATGTATTTTTTGAAAACTTCTTTAGCTTTAGGCGCGTTATGGGATTTTCGGCTGGGGTAAAAGCTTTAATTTCGTAACCATGCTTACGTCACCAACATGCTCTAGACTGGCACATGTGTTTGTAAACCTTTCGATTAGAGATAGGATAATGATATCAATTTCTGTAAACGTTATCAATACCGGTGTAATATCGGTAAAAAAATATCGATATTTATAATACTTTTCTTCAGTATTTAATTAAATTAAAATCACCTGCAAATGAATGAGTAAAGACATAGTAGATAAACTATGTCTTACAACTTACCTCTTACTGTATATAAAGTTAATAAAATGAATATCTTAATTCTCATGACCCTAAAATATCGACATTTGTACATATTATTAAAACATTAAAACATACGAAGCAAAATCATGATTATCTTACTGTCAATATTTAAATCGTAGTCAAAAGAAATCGAAAAGAATGTCTTGATCATCAAGGTGCCGCTGGGCATCCTCTCTCCATCATGCCTACCACGCCAACTATCATTCCTTTATTAAGTTCGCTGATTTTCAACATTGACAATTGTAAATAAAAAATTTTAAGATAAAAAAAAATGTATAGTCCTAATGTTTCATAAACTTTCTGGGATACTCATTTTCCCGTAAGATCTGTGCATACGTAGGATTTGCTCGTTGAGAGGGAAGGAGCATTTAGGTTGATAATAAATGTTAATTTTTGAAATTCTGTTTATATGCGTCTACATTTAAAAATTAATAACGTGCTTGAAGTAAAAACAGTCCCTACCCAACATTTTATTCCAGCGCCTTATTTTAGTTTTTTTATAATTTATTTTTACAATTTTTTTCCCAAAGTTATTGAGACAAAAACGCTGGCCCTTTTAACTTCTACCTACCTAGACCCGTGGATCTAATCCATTGAATGATGCAAATTTACTGCACAAGAGAATTTAATAAATTAGATGCAGAACACGTGGTAGGAAAATAAAAAAACAATAAAACTTAAAATTAGTTTCGGTTTTATTTAATGACCTTGAGGCAAAAGTAAGAAAAACAATAAAATAGAAGGTCAAAGATTGTAAGTAATTAACCAAACGGTGTTATTATCGTTAGTTTCTTTATAATAACTAATGTATGTACACCTTTAGTGGCATACAAAAAACAAAGGCTTGATTGATTACTCTCTCGCAAAGGAAAAATAGCATAGGTCACTGAGTAATTCTTATTTAAATATACAGTGGAACCAGCGCACCAGACTGAAACGACAATAAAACTGCTCGCCGCATTCAGTTACTTCCTACACTTACTAGACAGACGCTCTAACCTTCTACTTAACTGCAAATGGCTCATCTACATGACTATCATGCGGCCGATATGGACTTACGGAGTTGAGCTTTGGCGCTCTACTAAACTATCAAATTCTTCCCGTCTCCAATCGTTACAATCCGAAATCCTCAATGCTCCTTACTTCGTCAAAAATCAAATCATCCACAAAGACCTTAATGTTCCATATATAGCAGATTACGCCCGAACGAGATATTTTTCTATGACCGACTCCACTCCCACTCTAACCCACTGGTTTCAATCCTTGCCTTCTCTTTCATTCCTGATAATCATCCGAGGCGTCTGAAAAGAAGATGTCCTCGAGACCTTCTAGTTTTGATTACCAACTGAAGTGCTGCCAATGGACAGTTTGTCTTCATGTTTTTTCACGTATTTTGTTTCATAGCTCATTTACTTGTTGTATTAACCAATGCAGTTGTATATATAAAAAAAATATATACAGTAATCCATTCATATAATAAATTCGGTACAATTGATTCATCAGTTTTGTTTTTTACATGAATGTTTCCATACACAAATTAAAACTTTCTATGAAATGTTATTTAATAAGATTTTCATAAAATATATGTGAAAACTTAAAAGATCAAAATCGGTGTGATCGGAAGATGATTATTGGTGAAACGCTTTTATGGTTATCATTCTACTCTTTGGTTTCAACTATGATTTTGATAGGACAGTATTGAAAGGAGCCGATTCGTAAATTTTGTAGGTTCAACTCGATTCTTTTGATTTACGATCCATTCGGTGGTATTGCTTTTTAAACTTGATCATTTGGCATGAAATTCCGCATATGACTAAGGCATTGTATTTTAGATGGAAAAATTGAGTTATTAAGAAACTGGCATGCTATTCTCACGACTACTACAGCTCTATGTTTTTGTACGATATAAATAAACTATTTTTGCTGTTGATTATGATTTATGTATAGGTTCCTAATTTTCTTTACTGGAAAAAATTCTTTAAACATAAAATTATTAACTCGAAAAAATTATTTACTGGAAAAAATTCTTTAAACATAACAATTATTAACATTCATAATGTTAATGATATTTTCGGATACATCATATAATTTAGGATGAGTAAATTAGTAAGCTTTTTATTCGAAAAAACCGCCTGAATGACTATTTTTTTTCTCTCGGCATATTTTAATTACAAGTAGATATATGTCATTGACCGAGCATTAGAGGCTTTTGCGCAGCTTCCTTCGTTAGGGGGTGCACGAACCATAGTGCCGGAGGGGCCCCTCAAATACCTACCACCCAGCCTGGTCGGCGTTCCAGAATATTCATTACTACCGTAGAAAATTTAAATAATATTTATTTTTGTTACATTTAACACTCTTAGTTTATAATATATTTTAGTGTTTTAATTAGTTGTTTTGGAATATTATTTTTAATAAACAACCTTTGTAATCGGCCAAAAAAAATTACCCTACCCCCCCCCTCAAAATTGTAGAGAGGTAACGTTTCAAGAAACGTAGAACCCGAATAACGAATTTTGAAAAATCCGTTTGTACGCCGTCTGCACCATTTCTCCGAAACTACTGGATCATTTTTTTTTTATTCAGCACTTTTTAAAATGGTAGCCGATTAAAAGTGATTTAATTTAAAACTCAATTATCTTCGAAGATAGAGAAAAATGATTGTTAGTGTTTTTCAACCAAAAAACCTTGAAAAATTATATAAAAGAGAAAATGGAAAGAAAAAGTATGAACTTTTACACATTCATTCGCCCGTAATTCATATATTTTTGAAGATAGAGAAAAATATGTATTGAGTTTTAGGGTCATGTAAAGCCCAACAAACATTAAAAACAAAAAAAATTAAATCTTACCTACGTGTATATATATGCTTGAAACTTAGTCATTATCGAATATATAGAAAAACAGATTATTTTTTTTAAACCAAAAACCCGCGAATAATTAGAAGAAAAAAATGAAATTTTACTCATAAATACACCCCTTACTCAGTTATTTTTTAATATAGTAAAAAATATGCATAGAGTTTTAGAATCAGTAAAGCGCGATAATCATAAAAACAAAAAAAAATTATATCTTGCCTACACTTTTGAAACTCCGTTAAGATATAAAAAAAAAAAAAGTATTTGTATTTTTGGACCAAAACCGCGAATAATTAGAAAAATCTTTAGCTGTTCAACAGTATCTTATATATCTGTATCACTATACCCGTATGTTATCGATTCTAACAAGATGATATGTTAATTTTTTTCGAACCTGCAAAGTGGCTCTTCTGTCTGGTTCTCCTATTTTGTTGCCGTTACATCTTTAGCAGATATGCTTCCGAAGTAAGAAATTCAGTATTTTTTTCGACGTAAACCTACCACATACTCACACACAAAGACCTTTTTACGGGACGTAGTTACATTTTGGCTCAGAAGGCCCTAGAACGTGTGTTTCCGGTGAAAACTCGAATTCGAAAATTTGCAATAATTTTCCTTACTATATATTCCATATATTGGTAAGTGAAATTAATATTGAGTTTACTATCAGCTAAGATTAATAATATCTTGACTAATACTAATACGGTACATATAATACGGATCACTTGTGGCTGGGTGGCTAGCATAACAGCCTCCTATGCCAAAGGCCACGGGTTCAAACCCGCAGGTGGTCCTATGACTTTTTAATGGGAGTAAAAAATCCTTAGTTATGCCGTCCTTCGGAGGGGACGTTAAAAGGTGGTCCCGAGCCTGTGCAACGTCAGGTACTCCTTAGATATTTCTATCCTAATAAAACCTGGATAGGCAAAATTTAGGAGTCCCATTGTAGCATCGTCCGGTTAGCCACAGCAGTATAAAGTGACGTTAAATAAATAAACATATAATATAATACTTCAATCGGTACTGTAGTTTTAAAGAATTGATATTAAAACTCACAATTACTTGTAAGTAATAAGTTGCGTCAGCTATTTATTTATCTCGAGACAGGATTAAGAAAAATTCCTAGGTAATTCAAATTTAATGCTGCGTTGAATACTAATAAGCTAAATATATACATTTTCTCAAATTTACTTTTACTTTGTCATTAAATTACTATTAGACTTAGGGAAAAATAGTACTTTTTGTTAGAATTGTATCATCTTTAATCTTTATTAATGCTGTATATACGGTTAAAAGTCATAGAAGCAAAGAAACATTATTTTTATAAAAAAAAACTCTTGTTATATCAATGGCTAATTAAATACCATGTTATATAAGATAAAGTACATTCTTATTGAAATAGTACAGCTGGGTTTAACTTTTTTTTTTTTTAATATTAACTGTCTTTCATTGCCAGGCATAGTAATTAATATATACTTATAAACAATGTTAGAAGGAATAATCAACTAAAAGGGTGAATAGCATAGCATGAAAACACATGTCCGGAAAAAAACAACAACCTACCAACCAATCCTTTAGGGTTAACGAATGACAATAGTGATGAATGACTATTGGAAAAATAAATTAAAATAGAAAATTAGTAAAAATTAAATGAATGACTTAAATAACTTTTTAAACTATTTATAATGGGCCAGGGGAACTCTGAGTAAGTCCCACTAGTGAAGGGAAAAGCTGGACTCAAGAGATCCATGAGGGTGGAGTTACTGAGTTGGTTAACGCGCGTTGCCTATCAACCACAGAAGAGCAACAATTTTGAAACCAAAAAATTAGGAGTTCGACTCCTGGTACCCTGTACTCACCTCCTGGCCCGAGAAACCCCGATTAGCCTTCAAAGCTGAGGTAGGGTTGAAAAAAAATAGAGTAGTGGGGGCTGAGTAAGAGCAGTTTAGAATTTGAAAAATCGAATGTCTTTCGAAAACTTTTAACATTACTTTTGCTAAACAATTTGTTTTGAGCAAGAAAATAAGGGTAAACGTTTTGTGACGCGTGTATCAGGTTTTATATATATAATATATATATATATATATATATATATAATATATATATATATATATATATATATATATATATATATATATATATATATATATATTGAAAAATAAATAATATATTTAATATTTTTTCTGTATAATTGTTTCATTGTTTATAGATTTGGTTTAGTGTTTTATTGATAGACTTGCTTTCCATCCATATATACAGAATTCTAGTAGAGGATCTAGGTGACTCATCGAAAATTTAAATAAACTGTATGGAACAATTTTGTTTATAATAATTGCTCATTACGACCATTAAAAAATAAATAAATAATGTAACTATAAAATGCAGACTGATTCACTGTACGAGTGAGCACATTGTAGAGACTGTTGATCGTGAGGCCCAAGGATATATAAAAGGAGAATTTTATCTACACCGATTGTTGTGTTTTTTTATTTAACGTGACTATATGATACTGCGACTTATCGGACCATGCTACAGAGGGAAGTCCTAAATTCAGCCTATCTAGGCTTGATTAGGATAAGGATCTTAAAAAAGTACCTGACATCGCCCAGGGGGACTACCTTTTTACGTCCTCTTCGGAAGGACGGCATAACCAAAGAATTTTTAATCCCATTAAGGACCATCTGCGGGTTCGTATAAGGTTATAAGCTAGCATCTATGCTACAGATGTTCAAAAGGTTCAGATTACTTTTGAACTTTATAATAAAAGTCAGAAATTATGCGTTTATACATGAGTTTCTAGTGTAAATTTAAAACTCCAAATTTTAAATCATTGCGGGAATGTGCTCCCGGGCCTCCCCTTCAATTTGGAGATATCCCTGAGGCCTAATTTCCGGACTTGTTCCCTCCACCATGTTTAGCCCGGGTACAAGTTATACCAGGACCCTCCAAATAGGGAGATACAATGTCATACCGTCCTGGGTCCCGTCAGATCTGGATTCCCCACTCATGATAACCAATCAATGAAAACTTTCCAGTGTTTGTGACTGTTATAAAAATATATAGTTATGTTGATATGATAGATGGAAAACAAATGTTAAATACAAAAAAGAAAACTAAACTTATTTGCAAGCTTTCACTTGATAATGGGATAGAAGCTGAGACAGCCGAGGGATTAGCATGGAACTGACAACAAAAACAATTAGATATTTGGTGCGAACTGTTTGAAGATTTAGTTATTTTCAGAATACGCTGTGTTAGTAATAAGTAGATATATATGTGTGTGGAGGCTAAAATGGGAAGCTGCTTGCGGACCCGGCGACCGAAGCGGGTAATAGACTTCTCGTGGTTAGTAGAGCGCGTGGTATGTATGCAAATATGCACTTTGTTTATCATCAAATATGTCTTTCATTTCATTGTCAATTCAGTTTTAAAGCTTATTTACAAACATTTTGGTATTACTTGTGCTGGTATTATAGTATATACATTAAATAATGGTATTATTTTCTTAATGTATTAAACATTTGAATTGAATTTTCTTAAAAATGCTATATCGATTTTTATATTCACTTACCTATATATGAAGTATAAAGTATAGTATTGCGATCGTAAAAAATTTCGAACTAATTTTGAACGGCAACACACAAATTTTATGATCAAATGAACAAGTACCGCAGAAAGGTCTGTGTATAGTAAGTCTAGCTCGAAAACAATATTTTGTATAAAACTGATATTTCATATTTTAGGATCGTATATGCCTAAGATGTTACGGCAACTTTTTTATGAAAATCGCTCCAGCAGAAAACCCACTTTATACCATGCTTTTTGCATCTTTTTACGATTTTATCAAAAACTATTTCTATTAAACTCGCTATATCGATGTAAAATTTAATGGGCCTTGAATTAATGTAGGTTTCATTCTGATTGAAATAGTCTGACAGGGTTTAATGCCGATTTTTTTTATTGTCTTCTAAAATACATTTTATTTTGTAGATTTCAAAAATTCTATCATTTGATTAGTATTGATTAAAAACTACTAAACATGCCATAAGAACGAATTCGATAACCGACTAGAGGATAAAAGAGGAAAATGTTTTTTTCCGAACTTAAAAATTTTAATATAGGTGTAAAATAACACTTTTTGAATTCTCTTTATTGGTTGTTAAATTGATTTTAACAACCAAGAAAAGTCATGTGTTGACGCACCAGATTTTTTGGATATAACGAATAAGTTATTATTTAGTGCCAGATCCTATTTTATCCTACCAAGTTTATAGCACTTGTCGAAAAATCTTATACACAAAATAGTAAAAGTTAATGAAGGTTGAGTTAAGAAGAGCCTATAAAACTAACTGATTGTTGATAATAATATAATAGATTATTTAATAAAACCACGCGTTACTATCAAAACTCGACTTAATTAATTTTATTTTCACTTGCCTATATATTATATTTCATCTGTATACTTTATTTCATAATTTTTAAATCGATTTTAACAACCGAGTTAAGTGAAAGTCTTGTGTCGCCCGCAACAGATTTTTATCATTAATATCAGAGTGGTTTTTATCTTAAAATATCCAAACAGGGCCGAATTATAAAAATTTCTTTCTCTAAAGAACATTTAAATGAATTTATTGTTGACCGTTGAGCATTTATAATAGAAAAGTTGGTTGCATGTGCGGTCATCAAGAAAATACACTAATAGGGCAAATGTATTTTTTTTTATTTGTGTACCGACGTTTGGCTGTGCCTTTTCACCAGGGCTAAGAAAAAAAATACAACAACTAATGCAATTAAAAGTAAAATGATGATGAACTAACAATGAATAATAAGATAATAGTTATAAAATATGGAAACGAACAATAATATAAAATAAATAATAATTTGGGTATGGAAATATTAAAAGATAATTACCAGAAACCAAGAAATAAATATAGGTTATGCAAATTAATTAAATAATAGCGTATAAGTGAAGATATATGTGTCGAACCAATAAATTTAAATTAATAACAATATGACTAAAAATTTTAAATACGAACAACTTTTAATCAATATAATATTAAACTGATAATTTCAATTCATTGATAAAAAAAAAAAATAATATCAATTTTTTGGGGGAGAGAGGAGAGAATAAACAACATTATAATTTTCTATCGCCAGGGATGTCGTGGTATAGTAGGTAGTCTACTGTTCTCTTGGTCCTGGGTTCGAATCCCGGCAAAATATGTTTTACTCTCTATTTCAGCTGAGGGACCATCCTAGAGTTTGGAGTCCCTCCAGGGGCAGGCCGAGCTCTTTAAAGTGTGTACCCAAATAACGGGAGAAAACCTGGCGGCTGAGTGTGATCTCGGCCAAATCACCTAATTGCACGGCCGTTGGCCTAGTAACAGTACGGATCTCTATATGAACAGTGACTAAGACCCTTCATGGGTTGTGGAGGTACTTTTTTTTCTTTATAATTTTCTTAACTGGATATATAAAATAAATCATTTGAGTTCATTATATTCAGATCATGGGGCCATTCGAACGAGTCAAATGTTTTTGAATTTAGAATCACCGAAAAAACAGTTCTTCAAGCCGGTAATCAATTTCCTTTCCTTTCTACTGGGAAATTAAGGCTTCTTATTATCGTACCATCAGCTATTTTTCACTTTAGAAACATGGCTGAGAAGGGAGTTTTAAACAGTTGTTTTTTAATTAAGTATTATAGAATATCCTAAAAACAATTTTTCCTTGATCAAATTCGTTTATCATTTCCAAAATAAATTTCTTAAAAACTGAATGAATTTCAGTGTGTTATAATTTGTGCGGAATACAACCTGAAATATAAAATGGCTGAGGGCTAACCATAGTTACACAAAAAAGTATCTTAACCAATGAGAATAGAAAATTACAGCAATTGTGTAACATGCAAATTCCTGAAGACCCGAGCCACATCCTATTCAGATGTGGAAAGTATGGAAAGAAAAGAGAAGATGTAACAATATAAGAAGAAGCCATCTTTTTACAAATATTAGACAATCAAAAGTTTGCGATGATCATACAATTCTTCTTTAGTACTCGTTGCAAAATCTAAGAGAAGAAGTGAAGAATTTACAGAATTTATTTTATTTTATTATTATGATTATCCCCCTTTTTTTTTCTTTTCCCTGCGTGTCTTACATCATTTGTTATTTTTCCTATGTATTTTTTTTTTTTTTTTTTTATTATATAACCTAACATTGTATTAAATTATACCAAAAATGTATTGACCAAATAGGATTTGGTTTTAATTCTTAAAGGTCATTTGTAAAAATTAAATAAATAGCGTGTTGGAAAATAGTGATATAAGAGTAGCAACTATATGAAAACTTAATTTTTGCAATGAACATGCCTAGAAAATATTCTTGCAGCATTTAATTATTAAAAACGACCCGTGCATTAGAATGATGAAAATATTAAAATGGCCCTCATTTAATAGGAGAGGGGGGTATATATGGAGGTGGTTGCACGCAACAGGAGCTAGATCAATATAGCTGTATTATTTAAGTCTATATAGGTAGTGTATTGTGTAGTCGTGGTCTTCGGGAGATAAGGATCAGCGGAATATCATGGCTATCATCTGCGATTTGCAAGTAGTTTGACCAGCCCTTCCCAATGTCCGATCCGATAGCTCAGATTTCACACACGAATCCTTCTGAGAAACACTAACGATGCATTTTTTAAGAGCATTTAAGATTACATTCTTAAACAAAATGACCATCCGCTATTTCAACACCAACTATCGATACGCTGGTGCAATTCAATCCTGAACTTTATCCCGCTTAGTGAATTTAAAAAAGGTCAGCTAAGACCCTTCAAGAGTCGAAGGAGTACTAACATGAACTGAAATTAATTGTCACATATAGAGAAACAGGAGCATTGATAATGCTGCGAAGGAATTTGAACAGTGGGTTCAGTGTTGTGGAGCCCTAAAGCGCTCTGTTGAAATATTTCTGAAGAAAGATTTGCATCTATTTGATCCTTTTTAACGACTTAAAATTTAGTATCGTTTGTCAAGTTAATTTACTATAATTTTCTTTTCGTTGTCGAGCTGAAATGTAAAGTTATCAAGGACAAGAAGTCATAATTTTATGATCAGAAATTTAATTGAATTTTTCTATTTTTGTTTTATTCTGTAGACACAAAGGTGTAACCATCATAGAATTTTATCGTCTAATGTACAGAATAAAAAAAAATCTGGTGCGAACAACACACGACTTTCACTTATATCAATTTAAGAATTTTTAAACAAATTTAGAAACGAAATAAATTGTTAAAAAATTACTTATATTGGATTTTAATAGAAACATGTGTTTTATTAAATAATCTATTATATTATTATCTACAATAATCCGTTTGTTTTGTCGGCTTTAGCTCATCACTCCCCGTTAATTTTAACAATATTATATAAGGTAATATTTTTTCTAAACTCTTTAGCTTTCCAACGGTATATTATACTTGCATAAAAAATATTTTTTCAGTTTTCTCCTTTAGTTGGATATCAAATTTGTTCAACTTTTATATTTACCTGTTTTTTAAGCAATGCTAATCAGATGATATGGCCTATTTTATAAAAACTACAAAAATTAAAGGTTCTTAAGAGGAAGAAATTTTGAAATATCGGCATTTAAGCCCTTTCAAACTATTTCAATCAGAATGAAACCTACATGATATTAAATCCCGACTAATTTTACATCGATATAGCGAGTTTAATCAAAATCGTTAGAGCAGTTTTCGAGAAAATCGAAAATAGGTGCAAAATCCATGGTATAAAGAGGCTCTTCTGGTTAGCTGATTTTGATGAAAAAGTTGCTGTAACATCTCGGGTGTATGTTTGTCTCAAACATGAAAATTCAGTTTCGTGCTACTTTTCGTTCTGGCGCTAGACTTATCACAAATACGCGGAGTAATAATAATAATACACCCACAGGCACAGACCAATTTTTGACACTTGGTTATTTAAACTCAGAGGACCCTAAAACGTGTATTTCCGTTGAAAACTGGAATTCGAAAATTTTCGCGACCGCATTACTTTCCCTTACAATGTATATCATATACGAGTATAGGTAAGTTTGTTTGTTTATTTATTTAACGTCACTTTATGCTACTATGGCTAATCGGACGATACTACAGTGGGAGTCCTAAATTTTGCCTATCCAGGTTTTCTTAGGATAGGGACTTTAGCGAGTACCTGACATCGCACAGGCTCGGGACCACCTTTTAACGTCCCCTCCGAAGGACGGCGTAACTAAGGATTTTTTACTCCCATTAAAAAATCCTAGGACCATCTGCGGGTTTGAACCCGTGACCTTTAGCATGGGAGGCTGTTACGCTAGCCACCCAGCTACAAGTGATCCCGTATAGGTAAGTGAAAGTAAAAACAATAAGAATTGAACGTGTTTCCATGGGAACATACACACAAAATATCGATACATTCTGTGACATATTTGTTATACGTGTAAATATAATGTTTTTGCTGATATTGGTCAGATTAAGACGATTTTGCTTTCATACGGATAGAAATTCGATTATCGTTCAAAGGGGTACTTAAAATTCTTCAGGAGATGTATGGTTCTTGAGTTATTTGAAAAGTCAAGTCGTCGCCTCCATTCTTCCCTGCCCCGACCCAGGGTCCGCCAAGCTCTGGTGCCCACCAGTTTATAGGCGTCTTGTTCGACCCCGTCTGCCCATCTCGGTCGAGGACGCACCCTTTTGCTCCTTCCATCTAGGTACCCAAACAGTAGTTTTTTAATTTGCGAGTCACCATCCATTCTCGCAACCGGCCCACAGCAGTCTTAAAATTCTGATGAATTGTACCACGTTCTGGCTCTTGATATAGTTGGTACAGTTCCGCATTGTGCCTGAGTCGATATTCCTCCCCATCCTTCATCAGGCCAATTAAACCGTAATAGACACCTATGAAGGCCTTTTTATATAAATACATCCAAGCACTACGATTTATAGAAAATAACGTCTAGCATTGCTGAATAGTAGATATGAGTTTCGAAATCTTAATTGGAAATTGTGATATTTCATTGAAATTTTGGGTACTGGTGTATATTATGCAGTTCCTACGGTTTTACCTAAAATGATGAAGGAAGACCCCAGACCTAATTTCTTGGTTATTTTTTAACTATTATAATAAAAAAATGAACCATATCAATTTAAATAAGCTTGGTAGCTCGTGTTGCATGAAATGTGGCGATTAGTCCCATTAGCATAACTTCGAAAAGGTTAATAATGGGATCCTGCGGTACTATATACCGTTCCACAATTGAATTGGTTGCAGCTTGAAAAAAACGCTGGTTTTGTTGTGGGTTTTGTTTTAGTTCTAAAACTTTTTTGTAATCATAATCTTAACATATTTTAGTTCTTAGAGTAAACAAAAGACATATTATGCTAGTTTAAGAACTAAACTCTTTTCCCTAAACTTCATATTTTATGAATCGCAATAGAAGTCTACCAAGGAGAAAATAAGATAAAAATTTTTATGGTGTCCGAAAGTAAGAATAGTAATACATATACATACATAAATATTATACCGTAGGAAATTTCAAGATTTTAGAAAACTATAATGTTTATATATTTTATGACTGTTTTAATACAAAATTTAAAAGTATACAATTTATTTAAATCCTGAATGTTGTATAAAGCATGAATCATATTTCCAGATAGTATATTTTAAAATAAATGCTATGAAGTCCTTGACGAAAAATAATTTTATTATTAGTGCGATATCTCGATAAAAGGAAGGCGCTAAGCACTTATGACTAAATTTTCTCATTTCTTGTTCTTTTTGTCTTGCCAGTATTGTCTCATTCTTTGGCTGAACTTCTCTTTTCTTTCTGCAGACCATTTGGGTCTGTATGGTTTCTGATTGTTTTGCTCTTGAGTTGCTTCCCATTTGTTTACTTTGTCTCTGAATATATTTCTGCCTTGGATATCTTCTTGTCTTATGGCTGCTCTTCGTAAGTCTTCTCGTGTCTGTTTGACCCTGTTCGTAGTGCTTCTGTGAGTGTTGCGGTTGCTTCGTGTATTTGTCGTGTTAGTCTTGTTTCAGGTAGTCTTTGTATCTGCCCATATAATTTCTGTCTTCTTTTCCTGATGTCTGTCTCGATGTTGGAATGTTTTTCTTTCTTTCTTTTAGATTTGTGTTAATACAATTAATGAAGTTATACTAACCTAAAGAGAAATCCTGAATTAGTCCAACGTAGTCAACAGAAGCTGTTTTGTAAAATCAAAACTTACTATTTTTTTTTTATTGGTTAATTTGGCCACTAATTTCTGATCACCATATCATCTAATTTCGCTATATTTACTCTTTATGGTTTAACCTGACATTTCCTGACAATATTGATTTATATTGTTTTCCATACAATATTAAATCTCTCCTCTTAAAATAATGTACAAAAAGCTGTTTATTTACTAACATGCTTGTAACCTTGAATATATGGTTCTGTACAATTAGTTTTCTTTTATTGTGAATGAGGTTGGTTCACTTACTTTCACAAAGAGCTAAATAATATTTATCTTTACTCAAATAAAATATTTCCTAATACTAGGAACAGTGGAAGGCAAGCAGATCTTCCTCCTGGGCTTATGTACAGAACTATATGCAGCTGATAGAAATCAGAGTCGTTTCTAGACCTAAGAGAATTTACATGGATATGGCTCCCCCTGGTGTCTTGTTCTCTTCAGCCCCGGGCGAAAAAGAAATGGACCCGGCAAATCTATAGTATGAGAAATTCGAATGGACTTTATTGAATACTAGCTGACCCGACAGACGATGTCCTGTCTTAACAATGTCTTAGCGAAATCAGTCAAGCCGTTCACTCGTGATGTGATTACCAAGGGAAAAGGCGATTCATTTATATATATATAGAGATTGAGAGATTATTATTACCATACTAAATTAAACAAAAAAAAAAAGACTATTTACCAAAGTAACATTTCTCTATTTTTCCTTTCATAAGATCCTTTTCCTGACTGTTATAAACCTCCCCAAAAAGAATTAGCGAAATAGGTTTAGCCGTTCGTGCGTGATGCAATCACCAAGGGAAAAAGCGATTCACTTTTATTTATCTAGATTATTATCAATATCCATTCTACTCTAATATTTTAAACATGTTTTATTTATTTTAAACGGTATCATCGATTGTATGTGATTTTTTTTCACCAATAATTTGCATTATGGACTACTTTCACTTTATCGTTCATTTAATTTTTTTTTTTTTTTTTTACTTACCTATATATATATATATATATATATATATATATATATATATATATATATTTTTTTTTTTTTTTTTTTTTTTTTTTTTTTCGTTCTCTCCTACCTCGCCTTTAAAGGCTATACAGGATATCTCGGGCCAGTGGGTGATTTTGGGGGATAAATGCTGAGATATAAGCCCCCCAGCACCGAGACTCAAATTTGTGATTATTTGGTTTCAAATTATGGTCCTCTGTGGTTGCTAGACAACGCGTGCTCAAAACAACGCGCGCTAACCCACTCAGCCATCCCGCCTCCATTTTACATACTTATATATAAAATGTATAGTAAGGGAAAGTATTGCGATTGTGAAAATTTACTAATTCGAGTTTTCTCCAGAAATATAAGTTTTAGTTCCCCTTGAGTCCAAATCACTAAGTCCTGCAAAAAAAGTCTCTATATGTTCATGTCTAGCTATAAAAGATAAGTTTTATAAAACTAAAATTTCATATTTTAGAAGCTTATATGCCTCAGAACAACGTTATCAATAAAACATCCGGTAACTAGAAGTCACTTTTTACCATGCATTTTGCAGCTTTTTACCATTTTCTCAAAAGCGGCTCAAATGATTTTGATCAAACTCGCATTAATTTATTGGGCTTTAATATGATGTAAGTTTCATTCTGATTGAAATAATCTAATTGGGATTAAATGCCGATATTTTAAATTTTCCTCCTCTAAAGTACCTTTAATTTTGTATATTCAAAAATTATCAAGCATATTTTCTTATTATCATTAATAAAAAGCGGTTAAATATACAAGTTGAACTAATTTGATTAACCAACTAAAGGAGAAAAGACCGAAAATATTTGTTTGGGTTAACCTGAACATAAGTATACTTATGTAGATGTATAACATACCGTGGAAACATAGACATTTTAGATAAAAAAGTTATATTATTTACAAAGTTGTATAAGGTAGAGGACAGTGATCAAAAGGATTGTTAGTGATGGATAAAACTAAGTGATTGTTGCAATTAATAATTGTTGGATTATTTAATCTGAACAAATGTTTCCATCGAAACTCAATGTAATTTTTTTAACTTTTTTCAACTCTTAATTTATTTATAAATTAACATCAAGGGTAAGTTGATTTTTTATGTTGCGCTTACCGTAGTTTTTTTATTATTATTTTTTTTTTGCCTTCTAAGATGTGATACAGTTTTATTGATATGTAATTAGGTAAATATAAATTTTAAGGAGAGTTGGGTAACTGCGTCCTTCCACCAGAGCGGAATAATGCTGGCTATGGTTGATTGACTTCTGTCTTTATTGTCTTTCATCAGGATTATATTTCTTCACAATATTTTTAGACCCGTGGCTTTTCTATAAAAGGTAATATTATAACATCCTTATAACAGTGACATATTCACATCGTAGCAATTTTGCGTTAAAATGTTCAGAAAATGAATTATCCTACTAGATTAAAGACACAGCAGACTATTTAGCCTAATTAATAGACATTTATTCTGTTCATTGTTTAAAAATAATACAAAATGTTGTCAACAGCATTTCCAACTATTCAAGATAAAATAATTTATTTAGCTTCTTTGGTGATATTTAGCTATGGTTGATGGATAATATTATAATAATTGAGAATTTACTTTACCACTACAACCCATGAAGGGTCTTGGGCTCAGTACATATAGAGATTCATACTGATTCTACGCCAACGATAGTTATGGTGTTATGGCCTAATTAGGTGATCACGCTCAGCCGCCGAGTTCTTTCCCCAATTTCTTTTGGTACCTACTTTATAGAGGCTGGGTATGCCCCCAGGAGTGTCTCCGTACCCTATGGTCGCCCCGGCCTGAATTAACCGAATAAGTAATAAAAAGGCAACAGCCGGAGAACAGTACTGGAGAACAATACAGTGTTCTATCCCCAGTCCAGATTTCTGGCCGCTAATGCCTTTCTGAAACCTTCCTCCCAGGTTATTCTAGGGCGTCCTCGGTTCCTTATTCCATCCACTGACAAGTCATACAACAACCAGCCCATTCTCTTATCTGGCATATGCAAGACATCCAATACAATTCTCTTCCAGGGTTTCTGGTTGAGAATCTTGGCCGATATTATTCTTATCTTGATGTTTCGCATCCTGTCTCAACGGGTTTTTCCTTCGGTTTCCCGGAGGAATCTCATCTCCATTACTCGTTAGACAGTAATGTTAGGGTTAGCAAACAGGTTGTCTTATATACTACTTTCCTTCTGTATTTTGGGACCTCGGGTTTTCCAACAAATGAATTTTTCAGAGCATAAAATAACCTCCCTGCAGCGGCTATTCTCTATCTTACTCTCTCCAGCTCTTGCCCTTCTAGCATGATTATTCTGTCTCCATGTACATTTTAGTAGTTTTCTTGTTTTCAGTAGAGTTTTCCTTTTTGAACTTTATTTTTTCCGGGCTTATTTTCGGATTATTGTATGCTAGTTCTTCCCTAGTGCATTTAGGAATGTTCTTAGGGAGACAGTATATGTTTGTCACCGCGAGATTATTTTTGAGACAGAACGCAGAAATCGTTCGCAATTGTCGTTTGTTCTAATACCATCCTACCAGGTGTTTTTATTCACATGGTGAATCATATATTTAATAAACATATATTTTCTTAGTTCCATATGTTTTTAAACCTTTACTTCGTACTTCTAATGTGCTACTTGTGCGTAATGACCTCTCTTAAAACTAAATATATATGACATTAAATTTAAAAATAAACTTTAAAATTCATCTCGAAGATTACCTTTGTAACAGAATTATCACGAATTGTGTTTTTTGATAATGTTTGTATTGGTTATCTGCGAAGCGATAATCCCTCCAAACAGATCTAACAGGCATTAGCATTGAACCACGACGTCCCACCTCCTATATTTAATACTGTACAGTTGATCTGATTGATTATATTTATCGAAACTTGTAATTAATTGACCATATCAATTGTTATCAAAATTGCAAAAGATCATAGAAATCATGTAGTCTACTTAAGTTAAACAAGTATTTACTGAATAGTTGTAAACATTATACGAGAAAGTTCAAGCAGGATAAAAAATCCATGTGAGGGATTAATTCGTCAAATAAGAAGTACATGGTAATGAGGTAATATCTGGTGCGGGCAACACACTACCTTTCACTTACCTAGACTGTTAAAATAAATTTAAAACCTATTAAATATACTTAAATTTCAAAAATATTTGAAGTTGATTTTAATAAAATTTTTAACGATTAAATTTTAACGATCGCAATACTTTCCCTTACTGATATAATATAATGATATATAATATAATGAAATATAATAATATTTCATATATAGGTAAGTGAAAGTAAAACTAAACAGACACAAAGTAAAGACTTATTTGCCAACCCAATATATGCCAAAGACTTCCAAATCTACTCACCTTACCGTTCTTTTGAGAAATTATTAGCGTTTTCCAATCTTCATAAAAAACTAAATAGGATCTAAAATTAACTTAAACCAAGGTCATTATTATTGATTCTAATTTCCTTCTAAGTGCCAAAGCCACATTTTCTAGTTTTTCCAGAAATGATCACGTTCAGTTCAAGGGCTACCTGTAGCATGGTTGTTAGCATAAAAGCCTCCTATGCCCAAGGTCCCGAGTTCAAACCCGCAGGTGGCCCTAGGATTTTTTAATGAGAGTAAAAAATCCTTAGTTATGCCGTCCTTCAGAAGGAACGTTAAAAGGTGGTCCCAAGCCTGTGCAATGCCTGGTACTGGTTAAAGTTTCCTATCCTAATTAAACCTGGATAGGCAAAAATTAGGATTCTCATTGTAGCATCGTCCGATGAGCTACAGCAGGCAAATAAATAAACATACAAATTCAATTCAAGTATCAAAAAAGTAGGTATTACTATAGACCAAACAATGCACTGAAAATACCATATTGCCCTAAGTACTTTTGAGTTTTTTCTTAATCATCATCATTTTCTTTCACCACACATCTGGTAGACAATGGCCTTTCGACTGAGCTAGAGAACAGACGGAAGAGGATTATAAACTGTTTTTTTATAAATTGCCTTAGATGACTGAAGGGCCTATTGTGGCCCACCTCTTCACTTCGGTTATTGGTCTGGCTCTTATCCTCCACATGCAAACAATATTTCCTTTGACCATACTTTTATCTAGCCTTTTCCTACATCTAAATTTTTTTTCAGATCAAATCCACAAGAAACAAGATCTCACAGAACTGAAAAATTTTTCTTCGATTCACAGTCTCTATCATTGACTAAAATAATAACGTTTCCATTATATTTCTAATAGCAACCAGGCAATCTAAATTTATTTTTATATCCCTCTCATATAAAGAAAAGCCAGAATGAATTCGTGCAAAATATACATCACTATTATCACCATTATTATTAATCGCAAATAACTAGATCAACTGGCATCTTGTCACGTGATGTGAACCATTTCACGCGATATTAAGCATTAAAGCTGCCAACTGATAAGTGGCCCGCAGTATTCTACTTCACATGCTCGATTCTCCATGCGAATGGAAATAGCCTCAGCCACCTGATAGGATGCTTTTAGGTATTGATAAAATTATTGCATGTCAAGTAAAAAAATTGTGTAATGAAAAATTTGGAAATGTATAATATTTTAAAAACTCTTAAAACTCATAGAAACGTTTTTCCTTATCACGATGCAACTATCACTATACTTCCAAAATTTTGAGAATTATAGTTTATTCTTGTTATTATTATTATTGTTATTATTCCATCACCAACCAAAGTCCAAAACCATGAATGATTAGCTAAAAATTTGTATACTGATTTAATATCAGTATCTCAAATAACTGAATATATATTTTATTTTTATGGTTATTTACGAGTAATGTTTATTTTTTGGGTGATCCAATTCAAATATGTCTTAATCTCAACTCTTTTCAAATGTAAGTAACATTATGTAAATTTTTAACATCATCCAATTTTTTATCCACTTGTTTCTTACTTAAATAAACCTTGTTCCACAATAAGAATGGTTCCTGCGAACGAAGATATAGTTCAAGCTGATTTCTAGAAATAAAAGGCTGGAGTGTTCAAATCTTTATAGAACGCTAAAAACCCAAATTCGAGTCAAACTCCATCTTTTCCGGGTGACAGGCAGCTACTAGCGGAAGCCACCCAGGGCCACAACTCAGTACAGCCATCGATTTATGGGGCCCCTGGAATTGAGAAATCGTAAAGGCTCTCGTACACGCTACAACATGGTTAGCCTTCCAAGTTGTGGAGAGGCAAAGCACGTTGGCCAATACAACACAGTGTCAAAACATCATTTGAGAGGGGAACGTTCATCACGGATAGTCGCTGGTTACATAGTTCTGTCTTTGTTTCCATGTATAAGGCAAGTGAGAAAATTTAGGAAAACAAGATTATAGTAATCCAATATATATAACAATCCAAGAATATGAATTTTCACTCTATAGACTTGAGATCGGACTTTGAAAAATTAAATTATAAAAAAAATAAAAATTATTTATCAGTGATATGGAACTAATAAACAAAAACATATATGTTTACCGTCGCCAACTTTTTTTTATAAATTTTTTTTTAATGTTTTTATTTAATCATCATTTTAAACATTTATTTAATTATTTGTATTAAAAATTATAAATTCATTACTCTGTTTTAAAAGGCCGCAAGACACTAATGTTGGGACGCCCGTTGTACAACACATCCATACACGCTCCAACCGGTTGGTACGACATTAGGTCACGCCTGGTGTGGGTTTGATTTCGCCCAACCAGTTTGTACAACTTGGATTTGTTCGGCCAACCTACCCAGTAACTGTCCAAGATCGTCACCAACACAACCAAGTCGCACAACAGGTGGTAGCGTGTATCCAGTGCACCAGAGGTTCAGGACAGACTTCAGATAGCGCGAAATGGTGAATCGACGAAAGGAAATGCCTCGAAATATACGTCAAACAGGATATGCCATCCTACAGATAATTAACCTATTATTTAGTTTTTACAATGAAAAGGTTCATTCTTTAGAACACTGAATAATTTCAATCTGCTTAGTCCAAATTCGACTCTATCCAAGCAGTCTTCATCCGTTATTTTTAGTCTACACAAATGTTATTTTTTTTACTATCATTTGTTATTATGTTGACTTATTTTAAATTATTACTGATCTACTTCGAGTTCGAGGACATACGAATAAATTCTATTCAGTGTCATGCATTCCGCCTTCTTAAAAAAACAATGCTAAGTTATCTTTATTTTGCTGATTTCAGTATGTTTACTAATTTTTAATATTTGCACATACTTGTAGGTTTTACTAACACGTCGATTCTCAGCTACAGGATAACTCGTAGGTTGTTTACCTGTCCAGAATGTAGCTTTTTTAGAGATAAATTTCGTGCAAAGAAAACATTGCTTTTAGAATGTCAGGACAGGTCGAAGCGTCTTGTGGATGCATCATCTCGTATCTTCCTCGCGGAGATTTCTGTTACATCAGCCAACTACGAGACAGTTCGTAAAAAAAAAAAAAAAAATCTATAAGCTATTTGTAATTAGTTTTTTTTATTTACTTATTTTTAATTAATATATACTATAATTACGGTTTTAATATTGTTAAAATTATTAAATTAAATTAGCTTCTGGAACCGGAATCCTTAAAATTGCGTTGGCGATCAACTTTTTAAACGCCTCTATTTTAAAAAGTTACTAAATCGCGTTTATTTAATTTTTTTTTTAATATATAGAAGTATTAAAAGGCATTGCGATAAGAAATTGCGCCACATTGCAAAGTCTATAATAACACAGCTTAAACATTCTATGCTCAATTTTTAACAAATTTATGTGTTTATGTATATATATATATATATATATATATATATATATATATATATAGGTCATCGAAAAAGTTAAAATGTTATTACATTTTTTGTAAATTATGAAATAGCAAGATATCGATATTGTGGATCAATAGCTTGACGTGACGGAGGTTTTTCTCATCTCCGGTCCGATTACGCTTTTGACGTAAAATCAATCACAACCATTTCGAACGGTACGTCTGTGATTTTGAAACATTTTTTCTTATAATAATTTTGTATATAGATCTCTTAGATTAAATTTAATTAAATTTTATATTTAAGACATCTATATCCTCGAAATGTTACAGCAAAGTTTTTTATCCATATCAGCTAACCAGAAGTACCACTATGAACTTTCGGCATTTCTACGATTGAACAAAATGTTTACAAATGATTTCGGATGAGTCATCCTTACATCTTTAACCTTTTTGATTTTCACTTCCCTATATATATTTCATGTCTAATTGTATTTTAAATTTTAACAACGGAGTAATTGAAAATTCGTGTGTTGCGTGCACTAGATTTTTTTATAAAAATGGGGAAATAACACAACTTTATAAAGACTAATTTGCAACATATATATCTAATATCAATAGAAGTTTCAATATTGTTTATTCATTGAACGCTATTTCAAGCTGCTGTGGCTATATGGACGATGCTTCAGTGGGAGTCCTAAATTATGTCTATCCAGATTTTATTAAGATAGGGATCTTTAACGAGTACCTGACATTGCACAGGTTCGAAGCCACACAAGAACGGCATAATTAAGTATTGTTTACTCCCATTAAAAAATCCAAGGGTCCCCAGCAAGGTTTTAACCAACGACCTAGGATATAGAAGGCTCTCATTCGATCCACCAAACCACAGGTGACCCCGAGGGAAATTTGAATAAATAGCCTTGATAGTAATACTAACATAAATATTTCAGGTACTAAAGAATTCGGAACTATTTCAATCATTTTTGCAAACGAGCGCATGATTTCCATAATTATATAAAAAATAAAATAAAACAATAAGCTGTAAAATAAAAAAATCTGGTGCGGGCAAAACACGACTTTCCCTAAGCTCGGGTGTTATAAATCAATTTAAAGAAATTAGAGTTGAAAAAAAGATTAAAGAATGGGATCACTTGTAGCATGGTGGTTAGCATAAAAGCCTCCTATGCCCAAGTTCCCGAGTTGAAACCCGCAGGTGGCCCTAGGATTTTTTATTGGGAGTAAAAAATCCTTAGTTATGCCGTCCCTTGGAAGGGACGTTAAAAGGTTTTCCCGAGCCTGTGCGATGTCAAGTACTCGTTAAAGATCCCTATCCTAATAAAACCTGGATAGGCAATATTTATGACTCCCACTGTAGCATCGCCCGATTAGCCATAGTAGCATAAAGTGACTTTAAATAAACAAACAAGATTAAAGAATTACTTTCAGCTTTGTTGGAAACATGTGTTTTAGATTGCATAATATAACAATATAAAATTTTTATGAGCAATGACCACTTAGGTTTATTCCCTATTCGTCACACTTCCGCAAATTTGTATATAATACAATATAATATTTTTTCTCGGATCTTATCTTATCAACTTTATATTAGTTACAGGATATTATACGGATCTTATCTCAACGTTTTATTAGATGTATAATAAAGACGTTTTTGCGTAAATCTTAAAAACCATAAATGCATGGTATAAAGTTTAAAGGTTTGCCGATTTCAATGAAAAAGTTGCTGTAAGATCTCGTATATACGTATACTCTTTAAAAAGAAATTTCATTTTTATAAAACTTGCCGTTTTCTGCTAGATTTACCAAACCCACAGACCTTTATGCAGAACTTGGTTTTTGAACTTGGAATTTGAATTCAGAGGACCTTAAAACGTGTATTTCCGGGGAAAAATTCGACTTCTAAACTTCTCCTTACTATATATATATATTACATACATAGTTAAGTGAAAGTAAAATTACTATTCTCCCTTCCTCATTCTTCAAATCACTCATATCCTCAAATCACAAAGTTTGCACACCAGCGAGCCTAGTACTTTGATAGGATGATTTTTTTACAACAGCTATATCATAATATATGAGAAATAGAGTGACCCTCTGGCCTTAATCGCCTTTCTCGCGTACCAGGCGCCTTCATCTCCCTCAGATACTCAGCCAATCAGACAGAGTTTTTATAATTTTGATGTTTTCATATCCGGCATGGTACCAGGATATTACAACGTTTAAGGGTCAGCTTGGTGATAATTTAAAAAAAAGGTTTTGTTGAATCACGAAGACATACAATATCGAATTATACATGATATTTTAACATAAGGGGACCTATCTTGCGTTGCCTGACATTCTCCTGGGATAAGATGTATTATTTTATATGTTTAAGAGATGGCAGTGATTGTTCGGAAAGTAGAAAAGCATTTTCCGGGAGGATAGAAGGGTGAAACCGGAGGTGGATAACTTCCAAACTGCGGGTCCTGATAATTTAAAAGCTGACCTGGAGATTGCTCGTTGAAGCTTCACGGTATTATGAAGGTGGTGGATCCGTCCTATCTGTGCTCCGGAGTATGCTGACATATCATTATAAACTGCAAAAATACCCAAACTGGACTCCCTGAGAACTATTTTCCCTAGTGGTTGAGGATAACAACGCGTATTATAAATATTGGGTCCGATTCATTCTTTCATGCACCTCGCGGGTTGACATTTTTTTCGTGGTGCAGTTTTAAGGACATATGTAGGATTACCATTCCTATTAACTACAATTAGAATGTGAAAAGACAATAACAAAGGGCCATTGACAAAAGATTTTGTTGAGATATCTGATTTATGAAATATTTTTTTATTTATGAAGGTGCAATATCAACTTTATTGTCCTGCAAAGTTTTTAAATGATCACTTCCTATTTTATAAAAAATTCATTTCTCTAGAAAACATAAAACTCGGAGTTTCTTATTTTCTCGGTAGAATGGGTCTATGAACTTTTTTATACGGTACCTGAAAGTTTCTTGGTTCTTACACAGAACATCGGTTTAGTCACATTTCCCTTAATGGAACAGGATAAATAAAATATTAATTAAAAAGCTTACAATCTCTACATAAAGGAAAGTAACCCAATTTCAACTCTCAATAATGGTTAATGTAATCCCGTTGGCTATTTGAGATTATAAAACAACCCTCATCAAATGATAAAGGGAAATACGACGAAATGGAAGAGCCTGAAAGTTAGCTTATTTATACCGATCCGCTTGTCCTTATTTAAGCGGATTTATCATTCTTTTTCTCTTTCTTTAAAATAAATGGAATCTGATGCAACAAACCAGCAAACAAACGCTTTTCAATGGAAATATTTTAAATGAATATCTATACAATATAACTATTGTAAAAAATTTTTTATCACCCCTCCGTCATCATAAACGATTGGTTTTAGGATTCACTTGATATGAACTGCATATTAGTTTGGCAAACAGGCGCTTGATAGAATTGCCTTTAGCACTAATGACAACGAGGTAATTGTTACAATTAGTGCTAATATAGCGATGAGATCACTTTGGTGTCCTCTATCTTGTCATTCTGCGTGCTCAACCCTAGCCTAATGCATGTCCTTCATACCAAGTCATCGAAAGTCTCAGGGATCAGAAATTCATACTAGTGTGTAAAATCTCAAAGTGCTTTCACTAATTGAAAATAATAATTATATAAATATAATAGAAAAAATCTGGTGCGCCCAACACAAGACTTTCACTTACCTCCGACATTTTAATCAATTTAAGAATTTTTAAATACATTTAGAGATGAAAATGAATTGTTAAAGAATTAGTAACATAAGTTTCAATATAAAATTATGTAATTAATATAATATAATATTTTTCCTGAAATCTTTAGCTTTCCAACGGTATAACGTATACATCTAAAGTACTGTTTTTATGTTCAAAAACACAAAAATTGCTTGAAAAAATATGTTTGCTCTTTTCTCCTTTCGTTATAAATCGAATTTACTCAACTTATAGATTTACCCGTTTTCTATTAATGCTAACAAGATATGGTTAATTTATTGAAATCTACAAAAATTGAAGGTAGTTTTAAGAACTGGCTAATTATTTCAATCTGAATAAAGCCTACATCTTATTAAAGCCCATTTAATTTAACATCGATACAGGGAGTTTAATCATAACCGTTATATATTTTTTTGAGAAAATCGTAGATAGGTGATAAATGCATGGTATAAAGTAGATCTTCCGGTAGGTATAATTATCTCAAATATGAAAATTCAGTTTTGTGCTACTTTACGTTTTGGTGCTATACTTACCACACACACACGCGGGCACACAGACCTTTTTGCGGGAGTTGGTTATTTGGACTCAAAGGTCCCTAAAACGTGTATTTCCGTTGAAATCTGGAATTCGAAAATTTTCACGATCGCAATACTTTCCCTTACTATATATAGTAAGTGAAAGAAATACACTACACATGACCGATCAAGTCGTAGAAGTAAATGAAAAGTGATAAAAAATCCATGGACTGGATTTCCAATATGCTAAGATTTATTTATTTCAAATCATTTGTGTGAAATATTTCACATCAATTAAGAACGAAATATTAACGACGATGGACAACTATTTTTTTCATTTTTTTTTTTCGCGCTCGCATTACTTTCGCTTACAATGTATTTCACATTTTTTGTAAGTGAAAGTAAAAAATTTAAACACTTAAATGAGCACACATTGCCTTTCTTTTGTCACTTAAATAGTTTATTTCACAAGCTTTCATATCTTTCAACGTTTCGGGGATGTTTCATTTAATGGACATGGTGTCATTTTAAAATCTGATTTTAATTAGTTGAGTCTAGTGTCATATAAATTACGAGATTTATAAGTTTCTTCATTTTTACTTTCACTTACTATATATAGTAAGGGGAAGTATTGCGATCGTGAAAATTTTCGAATTCCAGTTTTCAACGGAAATACACGTTTTAGGATCCCCTGAGTCCAAATAACCAAGTCCCGCAAAAAGGTCTGTGTGTGTGTGTGTGTGTGTGTGTGTGTGTGTGTGTGTCTGTAGTGTCTTGTTGTGTAACTCCCGGGCGGAAACGGTAAGTCCTATGAAACTGAAATTCATATTTAAAGACAACTATACGCCCGAGACGTGACAAAACTTTTTTCATCAAAATGAGCTTACCAGAAGAGGCACTTTATACCATGCATTTTGCACCTTTTTTCGATTTTCTCGAAAACGGTTCCGACGATTTTGATTTAACTCGCTATATCGATGTAAAATTTAATGGGCTTTAATATCATGTAGGTTTTATTAGGATAAAAATGGTCTGACTGGGCTTAAATACCGATATTTTAAATTTTCTTCCCCTAAAGTATCTTTAATTTTGTAGGTTCAATAATAATAACTAGATTATCTTGTTAACGTGATGAAAAACTGGTAAATATATAAATTGAATAAATTCGATACCCAACTAAAGGAGAAAACAGAAAAAATATTTTTTTAATGTAATTATTCGTTTTTGAACATAAGAGCAGTAATATACATGTATGATATACCACGGAAAGCTAAAGATTTTAGAAAAAATATCATCTCATACACAAGCTTTTAGAAGTTAATAGAGAGTGATGAGAAGAAGATAAAACTAACTGATTATTTTAGATAATAAAATAAAAGATTTTTTAATAAAAAACATGTTTCTATATAAATTAAATTTGTTTAATTCTTTAATAGTTTCACGTATTTTTAACTCTAACTCTATTTGAAAATTCTTTCATTGATTTTACAAATTGATGTAAGTGAAGTCGTGTGTTGCCCGCACCAGATTTTTTAAACATGAGCTCGTAATACGCAGGCCAGTTGAAATCCTATCAACGTAGCACTAACATTCATTTTAGAAAAAACTTTGTTATTAAAATACCTTGGTTAGTTTCTAGAACGTTAAAAATGTCAACAAACTTGTTTTTAATGTAATCCAAATTAGGCTAGTTTCGACAAATAATAAATACATTTGAAATGACCTTTCGCCTGATGTTGCGTATAAATAGCTCCAACATTTAAGGCAATCGTAATCCTCCGATAAGGAACTGATAGCAGCTGAGCCAAGGGCGGCTTCAGGTTCCGCTACTCTTTCCTGATTTAATAAATCGTATTGCGTATTTTTTATTTTGGGTGTACAATAAAAGTTCACGATTAATTATTGGAGCCAGTGGCTGATCTACTGTAAGGAAAGGAGGTTGCGAAATAATCCCTCCCGAAATTGCACCAAGAAAAAATAAATAAATGGCTAATTTAAAATTCTACAACAATAACTAAATACTTGGCATTACCAACACTCTTGAATTACTGTAATATAACCAGCCTGTTTAGTTTAACTGAAATCGGTAAACACATTAAAACTTGTCCAGTCCTCCGAAATCGAAATTTCTCGAAAAAACTAAAGCTGTACAGAATTAATTTTACAAATATTATTTTATGCAAAACTTAAAATTTATTTCAAGGCGGAAAATGTGTGTTGTGCCTACCAGACCTTTTTTCTTTGAATGGTTTTCATTGGTTGGTCGCTTGTCCTGAGTCAGATTAACAACGATCCTGAACTTCCTTGTGGGAAACCCTGTATGCATGACAGAATACTATGATCTTTCCCTTCACGATCACAAAAATGAACACTATCAATATGTAAAAAACCTTCTGCGTCATCTATTTCCCGTTAAAACAGTTTTGGTAAACGATTCCCAGTAATGGAACATTGTAATCGACCAATAAATAAAATTTAATCCTTCCCTCTCTCTTGAAATTTGAGCTTCCTCGTTTTTAGATGAACAGAGTCCAATTCTGGAATTAAAAAAAATTCTTCCATCTGGCTTCCACCGTATCCGTACGTCCTCCACGGCTTTTCTCCGAAACCCTGGGGGAACGTTTTTTTTCGAAATCAGCACTTATATCACAGAGTACTTGATTCTCTGACCTCGGGGTTATTATCAGCCATTTGGTTTCAAGACGGCTGCTGATTAAATATTAAAAACATCCTCTCGATTGAGATAAAGTTTAAAGATGGGCAAAACCTGGTAGAAATATTCCAGGACTAAGAAAAAAGCATCTCAGTACTCTTAAAATACTCAAAAAGATGTGATTATTATACATATTATATGATTATTATATACGAGTTTGAAGTATACTACAGAATGCGCTAATTACCAATAAGCTTAGAGAGGAGATAAAAAAATATACATAATTCATTATTATAACAAGTTTAATTAATTTCGTTAACCGTTATCGAGAAAATGGTGAATTGGGAAAATTCATAATTTGTCAATACTACAATGCTTTGTTTGTATTAGGGAATGAACTATAAGTAATTTACAACGTACTAATTTATATTTCATGCTATGAATAAATTACTTTGTTAGATGACTAAGACTTGTTGTAAAAAAAAAAAAAAATACAAAACGAACATACAGATTTCACTAATAGATAACTACAAAGCTCTTTTCAGATGATAATGGATGTTATATAATTGATAATATTGATATCAAAGATACTTTAAGCTCATCATGTGTCCATATTGAAATACCATAGAGCATTCATCAGCTCAAGTATATTCACAGATGTAGAATAAAAATATAAGTTAACCAAAGTTAATATTTGGAGGAATGGGAGAAAATAACACTCCTATTATGTTCGAAGATGGCCTAATCAATGCCCAAGAATCTTGAAATGGCTAAAATACTTTTTTAAAAAAAGAATAATGCGGTTAAAATATTAATTTTAACCTAAAGATATTGTTGTATAACGTCAGCACGTGTAACTACTTTGGCTACATCAAAATTGATATTCTTTATTTCTACCTATGCCTAAAATATATTTATTTATTTTAAGGACAATTTATTATGGATTTGAAAAGAGCTGTATTGAGCCTAAACTCCTTCATATAAATATAAAATAATTAGTTTAGAGAAATTGGTTTTGATGGACTTTTTTATTTCTAGTCAGCCCGTGCATGAACAATTTTTGGAAACCACTATAGATACCGCTGGAAATCTCACGATTTTAGATAAAATATACACTACACATGACCGATCAAGTCGTAGAAGTAAATGAAAAGTGATAAAAAATCCATGGACTGGATTTCCAATATGCTAAGATTTTTATATCATATTTTGAAAACAGGTGTTTCTATGGAAACTAAAGAAAATTCAAATGAAATTTAACGTAAACGTTTAAAATTTATTTCAAATCATTTGTGTGAAATATTTCACATCAATTAAGAACGAAATATTAAAGACGATGGACAACTTTTTTTTTTTTCATTTTTATAAACATAAATAATGTAATATTACGTACATACAAAATAATATACCAAATACTTAATTTTACCTAAATATTAATCAAGTAATTATTCTAACGCAAGTTTTGCCTATTATGTAATACAAGATATAAATACACTTCATCATAATGCGTTTATTAAACACATTTATAAACTATAAGAGAATTAATAATATATTCAAGCGTTGGGGTATATCTGATGGAGTATATCTACAATATTATTAAGTAAAACAATTTAATGATAAGGCAAGTCTTTTCCCATAAGCTGAGAATAGGAAACAGCGAAGGATCGTAACGGCCTGGCCGGCCGCAGTCGGCTCAGGCGGCCGGCTGTCTAGGGCCAGATCTCAATCAATAATTTATTAGATAAATAACAGGGACAGGCTGACGAACAATGTCAGCCATTTATGCCAAGAGAGCTGTTATCTGCATTAACACTACTCCTGCATTCGGCTGAATAACAACACTGCGCAATAGTGCAATAGGACAGCTCACAATCCGCAATACTCAAATATTCCGCGCCAGCTTTGTGCGCATGCACGGTCACGGATCCCCGCCAATTTCAAATATTCTCTTCATGACATACAATACTCTATATATATTTAGATAAACTGAATAAACGTAATTAAGATATGTTGTCATTTATTGGTTTGTTTCATAACTAAAAGTATTATTTAAAAAAAAGAAAAATTTAATTCATTCATTCGTCCATCGAGTTAGTTGATATTAAATCAATAAACTGCGCCAGCCCATTAAGAACCTACCCACAACCGGATTTACATAAGAATAATTATTAGTAAAGAGTCAATAAAAACTAAGCTGATAGAAAAGGGAATCTTAGTTGGATAGGTAAGAGGTGGGGAGTGAATCAGAGAGACCAGGACGAAGACGGCAGTTGACGCATTGCAGGTGACCGCCGGCCAATCAGAGGCGAGCTCCACTGGCGGACAGGGAACCCTTGTAAACAAGACCGCACCCAGCACCTATAAAGCGTTTCGTCTCTCCCTGACAAAACGTAATCCACTCATACCAACCAATATAGCAGGGTCTTCGTTCTCTCCTCTACTTTGTATTTGTTAGTGTTTGTTGTATTTATTTGTTAATACAACAGCGAGTGATAAGTGTTAAATAGTTAAAACTATATCAAGTTTGCCTGCGCGGAGGGATACATTCGCTGACGTCATCGGCAACATCGACAATTCGAAGTATTTCCACCAGTAGTCCCGGTGCAGTGTGGCTTTTGTAGTTTAACCGGCAGTGTTTACTAGTCTCCAGTGGGATCACACAACAAAATGGTAAGTCCTTTGGTCTGTTATCTTGTTATCGTTCCCAATATTTTTGTGCTATTAGGTTTCTTCAGTTGAATTAATGAAGTTTTGACGTTCCGAATTTTTTGAGCGAATTCTGTTTTCGCCATCATGCAACTTGGACCCGTGGTCTTTTCTTCAAGTTTTTTTTTTCATTTTATCTATTTGTTTATTATTTAAAATTTCTCATTGAACCTAATCTTTTGAATTATTAAATGACAATTGGTTTTATTATTTTTTTTCGGATTCGGAAAACGGAAATATGATATCCTCGTGGATCCTTATATTAGGCCTAAAGATGGAAAACATTTTAGATACTTCCTAGACAACGTATTTTTTTATTTTATTTTGTTAATTATCTGAAGTATTGTTGCTTAGAATTATCAAGTAAATGTATTGTTTAAATATATTTTGATCACTCAAAAAAGTTTTTGACTTTTCAAGAGGATTATTATAGTTATTAGCATGTCTGATCTTGAGGAGAGTAGGTCAGAATGTTCAATACCTGAAGGTGAAACTACTATTGACATTACCCCATCCATAAAAGAGAAAATACAATATTTGCTTAGTTGTTCTTCATCTGATACTGAAACTGAAGATACTGACTTTATTGATTTTGGTGATGAAAATGATGAAATATTAGATCAAATTTTAAAGCGCCTTCCCTCACTTAAAAGATTTGGAGAAACTGATGAAGCAGATGATTCGAATTTAGATGATGTGAGCTTTTCTGAGTCAGAAGAATCCTTCCCATCCTTTGTATCTTATGATTCTCAACGAAAAGATGAATTCTGTAGAAAAAAAGAGAGACTTGAGGAAGTTATCGAGAGGAAAGTCCCAGATACGATTCAAGAAATAGATAAAATCCAAGATGAATTTGCGAGACGTTTCAGTCCAAAAACATGGCTCCCAGAAATGAAGGAAGATACTTCACTCGAAGATATGTTATACTTCAATGAGGAAGATGATGATAAAGAAATCCCGCCAAGTGAGGAAGATATTGAGATTGAACCAGAAGTTGAACTAAATCAGTTACAGATACCTCATGTCAAATTAACTCTTGATGAAGTTATTCGAAAATATGTGCGATTTAGCTTCTTTTTTTTTCGTTTATTGATAATTTATTAATTATCTAAATTAATGAAACTTTTATGTTACCAAAACAATTCAAACATATGTTAACTCATATTTCTAGTAAAGTTCTTTCATATGAATATTCATGTTCCCAATATTAGCTATGACCCGTTAAAATGTCCAATTCATAAATTATCTAAATATTTTTATGTTCTAAATTTATATTGTTCATTTTTATTTTATTATATTACCCCATGAAATTCTGAATTGTTAGCAGCAAGAGTAATATGTTATTAGTGATGCATTATCGTCCACGTTTATTTAGTTTTATTATTCAGTAACTTTATGTGTTTAACTAGGGTTTTAACATTGAATGTTAAAGTAGTTGGCTTTGTTACTCCCTGGCATAATTTCATAAAAGCTAAGATTTGAGTTTAATTTAAAAATTCTTCATTAATTGTTACCTATATATGAATTGGCTCATTACTTGTTAACAATAAAGCATTTTATGGGAGGAAATAAATATGACAATGCTAAGGGGTTAATTTTTTTTTTTTTTTTTCCTGTTGTCAATCTTTAGTATTCTGTTTAATGTCTTTATGTAAGCTTTTGTCCTATACTAGCCAATTATGTTGGTATTTAAGTTTTATTTTAAACTTCACATACATAATTTTTAAACATGTATTTAGTTTTTATTTACAACCTCAGATATAACAAATATGGACTGTAATATACAAGTAATAGTCCAAATTAGTTTCATTAGTCTTCTTCTTTTTTTTCGTATCTATGGTTTTTGATTTACCTTAGGTTACATTGAAACCATATTTGTTAATTAACAATAATATCTGCATTAAAATACATGAAAGTCTTGTTTTAATTGATAATGTAATAACAATAATGCAATTACTAAGCATGAATTGGCATGTTGTAGGCTGACCAGCTAACAGAAGAGCAAATTGCAGAATTCAAGGAAGCGTTCTCGCTGTTTGACAAGGATGGTGATGGTACTATCACCACCAAAGAATTGGGAACGGTTATGCGTTCTCTGGGCCAGAACCCCACTGAAGCTGAATTACAAGACATGATAAATGAAGTAGATGCCGATGGTATTTATAAATTAATTATTATATTACTCCATTTATCTATAAGATACTTATCTCAGTTTACACATTTATTTTAAAAAATGCCTATGCCTTAGATTGAAAAAACTTATCCCTATTATGACCTTTGCCTGGATTATTTTCTCATTTTATGATATATCTGTTTCAAAATCATTTTTAAAGATAAGAGTTAATTTTGCTTATTATTTTCACTTACTTGGTAGAGTTTTTAAAATATCCACTTACCAATTAGCATTTTTTAAACATCTTCAGTTTTTTTTTTTTTCCAAATATATTTAAAATCACTGAAGTTCAAATGATTTAATTAGTTGTTGATTTCTCATGTATGTATGATTCTGTTTATATCTATTTTATGTTGTAAGATACGACTGTTTCTAGTTTATGTAATTGATTATATTTGGACATTATAAATGTAGATCAATTAATTTTGTTAAAATTTGTGCTAATTATGTTTTAGTCTTTCGACCTCTTTTACAATGTTAGTATTAAATACATAACATAAACTAATATGGCACTTTCTTTCTTTCTTTTTTTTTTTTCTTTTTTTATAAACTCTGTTATTTTTCTCCTTTTATTTGTTGTGTTAAAAATTATAACTGTCTTATTTGCATTGGCAGAAAATTATATGAACTTTTTTTAAGTTTCTGAATTATTCCAATGAAGAAAAAAGTGTCTTAACATACGAGTATAGGATTTTGGTTAGTAAAATGTAATCTAAATTTAGTGATTTTTCAACTTAACTGAACATGTTAACTTCAAATTTCATTTGATTGGTCTGCAGACTAATACCTAACTATCAGATTTGGTTATTTCATTAAATATGTTAATGTAATATCCACAACAGGCAATGGAACGATTGACTTTCCCGAATTCCTAACGATGATGGCTAGAAAAATGAAAGATACAGATTCTGAAGAAGAAATCAGAGAAGCCTTCAGAGTTTTTGATAAGGATGGTAATGGATTTATCTCTGCTGCTGAGCTGAGACATGTAATGACCAACCTGGGTGAGAAGCTCACCGATGAAGAGGTGGACGAAATGATTCGAGAGGCTGATATTGATGGTGATGGCCAAGTCAACTATGAGGGTGAGTAGTTAATAATCTAAGTATTGATTTAATATTTATAAATTGTTATTATTTTGTATATCTCATGAGAAATAGTACTTTTTCAAAGTCTGGCTAGATACCAATTTGGGGATGTAGATTAAGGGTATTCACAAAAAAAAAAGTATATTTTATTTCACAGCCAGTAGTCTATAAGATTAGTCATGTTATTACAAAGATTAAGATGACCTGTTATTGGTGCTTTTTTGAGATATAAGGCCAACTTGGCCTATGTATGGTTTTTGTTGTAAAGAATGAACCAACTTAGACCTTTAATTTAGAAAAAAATTTAAAATAACCCTTCTCCTTATATAATGCCATATTTTGAATATTTTATGTGCTGTTAAGAATGATTGTGTAGGTGGAGTATGTCAATTTTAGTGAACTGAATGTTTTATAAATCTACTTCATAGTATATGGATTAGAGAAGATAAAGTGTTGCATACTTGGTAAAATATAACTATTGTCAGCAAATACATCTACAAAACATCCACTTCATTGAAATAAACAAAACTTCCTCTACAGCAATCATTCTTACCACCTCATATACCCTTTGCAGTTGCATGTTTTTGAAACTCGTCTCCCAGTCTCCTCTCCCTGAAATCACCTAAATAGATCATGTTTGGATAAAACTTGATTTTCAGCCTAAATCTGATCATCATGGATGTTATTGTTCAGTTCAGCTTTTTATTGTTGCTGTAGGAGGTCTGGGTGGGTTCATGTCCTTGGTATTATACGATTTATTAAAACCAAATTACATACAACTTAATCCCCTGATATTTATATATATATATATATATATATATATATATATATATATATATATATATATTTGTGTGTGTGTGTGTATGTATGTATATATATATACACACACACACACACTAACAAACAGAGTGGCTGGGGATGAAGTCACCATAGTAATTAGACTTAAATAAGAAAACCTTTATTATTGTGTACCGGCTTTTAGGCCTTCATTCGGGGAAAAAAATTAGTAAAAGTATACCATTTGAATAGACTATTAATGTTCTTAAGGCTTCTGTCTTGTGAATCCATCTTATTTTCTCTCATTCCCATCATGTCGCAAATCACGTGGACTCCTGGGACAGTGATCATTGGAAGATAAAGAGTATAGTCAGATGGAATATCTTTCCTTTTCTTTCTCGCTTAACAAATGCTAAATAAGTTTCCTTATTGCATATTATCTTGTCCACATTCCTAACCAAGTTTTCGAATAATGCATCATTCTGCTGATATATATATATATATATATATAGACAAAAATACATACATAATTTATTTACTTAACTACCTACTGTTCACAAGCTATCATTATTTTTTTGTTTTGCTTATTATTTTTCATATTAAGTATCATCGAGTTTTTTTATGGTTGCATGCAGTTAGTTTATACTGCTTGGTTGCAGTATATTTTTTTTTTTTAATTTCATACTCAATAAATTAAATATAGAATTTCAGAAATATTTCTTTGTCTTTGTTATTTAAATATTTTATTTTTTGTTCATTTTTAATTTTGTTTATCTATATTTTGAACATTTTTAATTGCTATTCACATTTTTGCTTTAAATATATATCAAAATTTTTTAACTTTAGTATATAACTGATATTTGTTTACTTTAAATTATAACAACCTTAAGGGAATAGAATGCTTATCGAGGATGTATATTTACTCTTTTTTATTTAAAAAAGTTGTTATTGTTTGTTTTAATCTGCTGTGTTAACCCTTAGAATGATGGGAGTGAGAGGAAATCAGGTGGGCTCCTGGTACAGTGTCCTTGAAAAGATGAGATACTTATCTCAGCTCTTAGCTCCTCTGGTTAATGGATCTCTGGGGAAAGAGGAAATTTTCTCTTCTTAAATTACCAAAGAAAACAAATTAATTACGGTTAATTTAAAATATAATATATACCTATTATTACCAATACTAGTTGGTTACTGTTATGTAATGAGTCAGTTGGCCCCCTCTATTCCTCCAAAACTTTAGTTGTACTCTCCTCCTCCAACTCATGGGGGAAAAAAAAAAATCACTCTCAGTAGCCTCCGACTTCCTGCGTCTTGAAAATCGCTCCAATAAACATTAATTGTTGGTGTAATTGAAAATAATTACACATTTTTGTGATAAAATTTCATTGTCTGTTTTTGCATTTCCTTATATTTCCCTCATAACTATTTATAACCCATTAAATTTGTTACTTTCTTGTGTTTATTATCTATACACTAACAAACCTCGGCAACTCTGGCTTTAGAAACTGAAATCTTACTGCTGCTTCTAGAAAAGGGTATTATAGACTCCTTTAACATTTTTCAGACTTGCTCTGCAATTCAACCATCATCTAATACTAAAAAGGGATTCCTTTGCTTCTATCCACAGAGCCCACCTGGGTGCATTCTGCTCCTTTCGTTGGACATGGTCAAAGTGTTGATAAGAGTTAATACTGAAAGTTCCTCCTCCTCCCGTCTTCGATTTAAAAATAATTATGGTTTGACAATGGTTCCTCTTGGTTACAAAAAAAAAAAACAAATATCTAGAATAATCTGAGAGCTATGGGGAGGTAATTAAGAATAGATAGTTGAAATTTCATTAATTCTTATGGCAATTTTGTGATTCTTCCTGAAGCCAAACCATAATTTCATTTTCCATCCACTTCCCTAATAGCATCTTCTTTTAAACCTATAATTCTATTACTTTGCACTTACAACTACTTTTAAATGAAAATCATTTCTTTATTCTTCTGCCAGTTATGATTTATGTTGTCATGTGACTCGTTGCTGTCTCTCCTTGCAGATTTCCATACTATTGCTCGAATAGTTTTCAACCGATGCTCGGTCAGTGAGAGACACGTATGCTTTTCAAAAGTGGAATGTCATATGTTAGCTGTGTTTGTTATAAATTATTATATACTTTATTATATACAACCAACACCGAATTTAGTTCACCAAGCTGCTCTTAGGGCATGTTTAAACCCTCAATCCTATCCCACTGATGTAAAAACAATAAATATTTATAATTTGCCTAATATTACTTTTGCCTTTCTTCCTGATTTCTACCTACGCCTGACGTTTTATTTTCTCGATTGTTAAACATAATTTGTTTTTAAAAAAATGTCTTTTATAAACTTGAAAATATATATACTCATTAGGCTCATTCACTTACAGAGGAATTATTTATCTAATTTATTAATGCTCTGACCTTTAAAAATAAACTGTTTTTCTTGTTGATTAGTGTCTGGTATGTTAAAAAGGGTTTATATTTGCCACTTGAACTATTATAATGATGGTTGTTGCCACTTGTTTAATAGTCGTTACTTTGATGAGCCTTGATGGATATTATGAAGTTAATATTTCATTAAGTTCTTAACATCATTTTACAGTATTATTGAAAATTTGCATTACACCATTGCAGTTCCTAAGGCATTTATTAACAAATATCAGTTCAGTTTTAGTTAATGAATAATAATATTTCCTGACAGATATATTGTCTGGATCCATTATCTAGTTGTCTAGTCATGTGTATCAGCTGTCATATTTCTGTATTGATTTTCTTATTGCTTATATATATATATATATATATATATTATATATATAAATGATTATGTAATATTGGGAAAGACCTTAAATATCTTTTTTTTTTTTTTTTAACCATGGGTTTCAATCAACACAATGGAAATGTTTGTTACTGATCTCTTAATGTTTTCTTTTAGGAAATGATATTTTTCAATTCTATTTCGATGATTAAAGATAATGGATTTTAATAAATTGTGTGCATACTTTTTGTATCTATTTGAAAAAGTATTGCTTATTTTAAAATTCTATTATTAAAAAATTTTTCAGGAAGTTGGAAATATTTAGAAATCTTGGTGTTATTGTCCATTAATTGTTGTATATTTTAGACAAGCACTTTTTTAGTGTTCGCTTTATTTGGCTACATTTGTTCTTGTTATTCTGTTGTATTATTATATTCTTAGTCAAAGGGGGTGGGTGAGCCTTGATGAAATTTATATTCCAATTAAATAGGTTCAATAAGCATTTATGTATTTGACAAGTGGCAGCATACCTAGCTAAGTTTTATTTGTGTTTTTCTGAGAAGAATAACATAAATATGTTATCATTGGTCGATTTTATTAACTTCTCCACTGAAAGGATAAATAAAGGGGCAGAGCATGACAATGATTTCTAGATTTATAAATTAGCAATAGCTGAGGATAGTTTTGCTTTTGATGTCAGATAGTGTGAACGCTTGGGGCTGCCTTAGTATATAGTGAATTAGAAATCTAAATACTCGAATGACTGCGGAATAAATTAAGGTGTTTTCAAGGTTAATACAGTTTACCTTTTTCACTCCTTTTTGTAAATTAATTCCTATTAACCTATGACGTTTTAAATACCTTGTGCACCTTAATTTTTCCATAATTATTGTCAATTTAGTGGGGGCCTAATAGTTTATTATATCAAATTATTGCAGTTAAATTAAAATATAATCCAAAAAATAGTTTTATATGGAACAAATTAAATAATCACCTATCCCTTCCATTTGACACATTTAATCAGCTATATGTGGTGGTAGATTGTTTGCCCCTTTTCTCCCCAGTGTTTTATTTTATTTTTTTCTTATTTTATTTGAAGTTGTGGTGTTTCTCTCCATACCCAAAGAAGGAGATGGCAAGGCCTAAGCATGCCTGTAGCATCTTATCAAAGCATGTTTCTCCACCTTTTTGTCTCACCATTAGCCTATCTATACGAATATCGTGACTAGCCTTGTGGTGATAACGGTTAAATAAAAGTGAATGAACTATTTATTTAAGACCTTAAGTCCTTATTATTGAACCAATTGTTTTTCTAAGTAGGTATAACAATTAAAATGCTTCCTAAGTAAATGTTGTTTGGGCATTGTGTTTATAATAAAAGTATTGCAGAATTTATAACTAGAATGGATCAAATAGCCGGCATTATAAATGTCGAATTAAGAAGGAAAGAAATTAAAAAGTTAAAAAAGCACCAAAAATCAGATACAACTGTGGTGGAAGGTGTTGATGAAGAAGAGGAATCTACCTTCAATGTGTTACCAGACAAGGAGTTTGGCATGACTGATATCAAAGACTACCCATTGCTGGGTAGTGATGACGTTTGAATATTTCTTGAAATAAACTTTGTAATTGGTTGACATTCATTTTTCAGTGATTAATTTGATTGGCTAAACCAATTTTATTTTAAATTACCTGACATAGGAAAAAAATTTTAATTGTTATTATTCTTTTCTTTTAACCCTTGCAATATTTATTTATAGGGAAAAATCATTTTTATTGTGTACGAATACGAAATTTTAATGTGTATGTTAACATGAAAAAAAAAAAAAAAAAATTTAACCCAGCCTTTATTAGAACATAATCTTATCCTGATCGATTATAAGAAGTTTAAGTTTTAGTTAAGTATTTTTTTCCCCCTCCAACCTCTAGTTAAATACCATCTACACTTCATCTTAAATTCTTGTGAAGTCCGAAAATCTTTTAAATAATTTCAAGCCAGAAGTATTATTTTTAAACTTAATGTGTTGTTTTTTTTTTAAAATATTTATGATCATGTTTTTTTGTTTTTTTAATGTTTAATTCAAATTATGTTTATGTTTTAATAACTATTATTACAGCATTCTCAAATAGATCCAAATTAAGCCTTCATTATTTTTATTATTGATATTAATGTCATCAAAACTAGAAAGTTTATTGAATAGCTTCTACTCATTTATTAGAGCTAATACTGTTCCCATAGGTTTTTAGTGTAACTGATATTGGTTTTGCTAAGTACATACACTCATTAATAAATGCACACAGTTTGATGGTCACCCAAGGCACTAGAAAATTCCCTGGTAATTAATAGATATTAGATATATATATACTATACATATGTGGGTGATGCTCTGTAGAAATACACGTGAAAAGGATCACAAGAAAAAAAGCTCATTCACAAATTGACGCACTTGATACCCTCTACAAGGCTATTTAGGGTGTCGTGCTATAATATTGCTAGCTTTGTTTCGAAATAAATTTATGTTTAATTTAGTGTAAGTAATATTCATGGAATCTACTTCTCAATGTGCTCTGGTCAAGTGCATGTTCTTTGCGCATTGTTTTGCATGTGTCACTGGTAGCCAATGGTTTTATATGAAAGTTGTCTCATAAAGTATGCTCTCGGCTATTTGTTAAAAAATATAAAAAATAAGCACTACTTTCTATTTATTTCAAAATCATTGTTTCTTTGATAATATATAAAGATCAAATTTTTAACTATTATTACTGTTATTGAGTTTTTCTGTAGATTTTTTTTTATAGCCATTTCATTCTAGACGAATATTTACATATGATGTAGTTTCTAAATATATATTGTGTTAAATATATTTATTAAAAGTCTTATGAAACACAAGGCCTTTATTTGAAACTATAAAAATTAAATTAATCCCGTTATTATTATTATTTTTCCTATCTTGAATAGTTAATTTGATATATCTGAATATATTTATTTACTTCTATCGATTCAAGCAAAAGATTTAATATACAGCTGTTTTGTTTCCCTTTTTAAATGTTCTAGAGTTTGTAACCATGATGACATCGAAGTGAACTGTCGGCGAACGCTGAAAATCATCAAGCAAAGTGATGTGAAACGCATTTTCCTGCTTTTCCATTGTTGATGAAAGAACCACTCAATTTGGCAAAGGAGCCTTACTCTAAGTGACATTCAAGTGGGCTTTGATGTTTTCAGTGGTAATATCAATAAGTGAGCATTCACAACGTTCTAACATAAAACAAAAATATCTGTGTAAATTTTTGTAAAAAACAAAAAAAAAAAAAAAATTAAGTAATTTAGGAATAATATTGTTGTTTATCATTTACATTGGTATATACCCTTAATTTATAAAACTTAATTATTGTTTAATTTGTTTTTGTTATAAAATTTCTCCCTTTTTTTTTTC
This sequence comes from Piezodorus guildinii, assembly GCA_023052935.1. Lineage (NCBI taxonomy): Eukaryota > Metazoa > Arthropoda > Insecta > Hemiptera > Pentatomidae > Piezodorus > Piezodorus guildinii. The sequence goes on along the minus strand of CM041292.1, from coordinate 115,209,652 downwards.
TTTTTCTTTTTTTTTTTTTTTATTGACATCTTGATATTGTAATGATTGATTTTGGTTTAGTGTTGCTATATTTAAGTATATATTATGACGTGTTGAATGTGAGACCATGTATTTAGGCCACCCTCACTTAACCGATGTGTTACACACATTAGTCCAGCTTAGTAACCTTTCACATTCCCTTGCCCATCACCTATTTTATTTTTTATTTTGTTTGTCGGGGAAACTATTGTAATTTAAATTTAAAAAAGACATTAAATGTTTTTTTTCTGTTTCTTTTCTTTCTTTTTTTCTTTTTTAATTTTTTAACTTTTTATTATTTATTTTTAATTGGCTTTAAAGTAATTTAAATATAAAGATATTTATATATATATGAATATATTTATATAGAGACAGCCCAAATATATAAGTATATGTACAAAATGCATATTTGTGATTTGATGTGTTTTGAGTTTGTTAATCATAGAGCATACATTATTCTCACTTTAAATGAACTATTCATCATTCTACTTTGATCAGATAGATATGATTACACAAATTATAGTATAAATCTCACTCTTCGAGTAGCTGAAAACTCCATATAATATATATATATGTCTTCTCTTGAATGTACCTAATGTTATGTAGCAAATTGATCAATACTATCTTGGTGTTGTATTTATATGAATTGTTGCAAATAAGAAGCATTTGTTTTACTGTTGCTCTCCCTGTGTATGCTCATAGTTACATATATATATATATTTATATAGTTACTGCAGGTATCTTGTACTGATGGTCACCCCAGGATGAAGAGTTTTATTGTTTGTGCATAATATACCTGTGACATATTGATAACCTAAATATAATAAATTATATTTAATTAACATTTAATGTGAGGGCTGCTGAGACAGCACCCAAAGATTTATATTAGAACAAACTTAGTTTAAAAAGATACAAAACAAAAAAAAAAAAAAAAAAAAAAAAAAAACTTATGGTGTAGAGTAGAAGTGATTTCTAAAGCACTGTTATTTTCAAAATGTTATTAAATTGAACTTGTCAATAACCGCTAAGGTTTTTCTGATGAAGACCCTCTGATTATCCTGAAGCCATTGTCAGACTATTGTCATGTGTAACGCTATATCGTTGTTATGTATTCAAAAAATGTTTTTCTCTTCTTTAATATAAATCTCATATGAAGCCAATTGCTTTTTAATATTTCCGTGTATTTTATGAATCCTCAGATATCTCAGTATACATATTTGTTTCCACTTGACTGTCATTTTTTTTTTTTTTTTAACGATATTTTTTAAATGGAATACAATATCTTCTCTTAAAGCAGTTGGGTTGTTAATGTATTAACATAATATTTAAGAAATATTCCTTCCAAATACTTTTCAGCAACTGCTGTTATGATATTGCCCATAACCGTTTAATATAAACTTTTGATAGGTAAATTCTACAATATTGTTAATTTTGTATTATGATTATATTCCATCAAACTAAAGTTATGATTTTAGTGATTTTAATCCATTCAAATAGGGCAGCCATGTTCCTCAACTTATGCAAAGAACCTTGAGACTCTGTTATCGCCTATTAACTTAAACTTCTTTATTATTTTTTAAAACACTATGAAGCTTACAACAATGAAAGTTATTCAAAACTATCTTGCTTTTGGTTATCATATCATTTTAGTTTAACTGAAATGGCAAGCAAGACTTCACTGACTAGGCAGTCTCTTTGCTGAAGGGAATTGGAGAAAATCCTAATGTCTCCTTTTGTGCTAGTAGATAGGCTCATCCTATAGAATGGATTAAATGCAACTATCAATTTTGAATCATCTAAACTACTTCCTCACTCTCTACAATGAATATGAGTCACATTTGTATTTTATATGGTAAGGATCTGAAACTATCCAATCCTGTGGGAAGGATTCCTACAATCACACAAATCCCCTCTGAAGGACTTAATAACCTGGAACATTAGTCATAATGCTAGCCACTATACTACAAATGACCCCCATAGTGTGAAGTAAGTTTATAATAGTGCTTCAGCCATTGAAGAATGGTGTCAAAACTGGAGAATCAAAATAAATCCTAATAAATCCCATCAAATCACCTTCACTCTACGTCATAAGCCTATGACTTCCTGCCCCACCATATCCTTTAACAATATCCTACTTACTCCTGTTGAACAGATTCGGTACTTAGGACTCCACCTCGACAAACGCCTAACATGGAATCCTCATACTAGACTGAAACGACAGGAAACTGCTCGTAGATACAGATTACTACAACACTTACTTGACAAACGCTCAAAACTTCCTACTTACTACAAAAAACTCATATCACAATTATCAGGCCTATTTGGACCTATGGCATTGAGCTATGGGGGTCTACTAAACCATCAAATTCCTCTCGCATCCAATCCTTGCAGTCCAAAATCCTTCGTAAAATCCTCAATGCTCCTTACTTCGTTACTAATAAAATCATCCATAAAGACCTAAATATCCCATTAGTTGAAGACTTGGCCCGTTACAGATATACCTCTTTTCATTCCAAACTCCCTGCCCACTCAAACCCGCTTATCCGTGACCTCTCCTCCATATCTATTCCCGACAACCCACCAGGTGCCTTAAAAGAAGATGGCCAAGAGACCTTCTAACATAAGACATTGGAGTGCTACCAATGGGTAGTTTCTTCTCAGGACTATCATGTGTATTAATCATATATAAAGCCTATTTACTTGTTGTATTTATTTAATACAGTTGTAAATTTCTTTAAATAAATAAATAAAAAAAATAATAGTGCTAGGCAGGAATCAATTCTGGTTTGAATGTGTTAACACCTCCTGATTGGAAGGGTGGTATTTATTTTAAAGTTGTGAATCTTAAAGAAAAATTTATTTGAACTTCCTGTGGAGTGAATGTGCAGAAGTACTCTCCTCCCTGTAGGTATCTACCTCTTGTCCTAACTTTAATGTCAATATAGTTTATTTGTAATTGATGTAATGATAATATGCTTAGTATTTAATGGTTACTATTGGACAAAAAATATGAAGTTCTCTTTTAACCCTAGAGTTCTATCAAGTCAGGTGTGTGGCCATAGTCGTTTTTATCTGTTTTTTAATCATCCCCTGGACTAATTGCTTATATATGCATTTGTCGATTTTCTCAATCATATGTAAAATTAATACAGGGCACTCCTTAGTAATTTGCCTTCCTTAGGTATCGGTTGGGCAGACTTAGGGTCATTAAAATCCTCCGGAATTTCCGAAATGCAATTCCCATTTTACATCCCACTCTTTTACTGATAGGATTTCACTACCACTTTTTTTGCGAAACTTGTTTAATTATTTTTTATTCGTGACACCCTACAAAATGTGAAATCTTGAAGAATATAATAGTGAAATAGAATAGAATAATCTGATCAATTGAATCAGAAGAATGAAAGAAGAACAAATAGTAAAGGGCCGAGGAAGCACATCATCAGAAGGGGGCGAAAATAACGAGACTTCTTACCAAGATGGAACATTATTCTGGTCAGAAGGAAATTCAACTACCGTAATGTATATCTTTGACGACGGAAATTCAGGAGTAAAGGGAAATTTAAATCTAAAATCAACACCCTTAGACGCCTTTATGATGAATTTCCCCGGAAGAATTAGTGTGTGATATCACCGAGCAAACAAATAGTTTTATCAATTGCGTTCAACATTGGAAGGTTACTTCATTCTGAGAAATGTACGGATTTTTATGTATTTCGATGCTCGACGGACAAACTGCTGATAAGCTGTATTTTCTGAAAACTTATGTCACAGGATCGATATATCATGTTTCACTTTCAACTACAATAGGACCAGGCTAGACATATTGACATTTTCATAGGAAAGTTTTGATTTTTGCACTTTATGTGTTGTTTTTTTTGGAGGGGGGGGGACACTGAACACGAATCTTACGAGCAAAATTGTGCGCGGAACCTGTTTTTTTTTTACTATAACTCAAAAACATACTATGTAAACAATTAAAGTAAACCAAATTGCCTAAACTTTTTATACGGATATTAGTTTTGTGGGACCAACCCTTTAGAAGCTAGAGCGCGTCAAAAATAGAAAAAACACGATTTTCACGGAAACGGTCACTGTTTCAACACTGTTAGCCTTCAATGATCTTAATAAATTCAGAAAAGCAAGAAATACACAATTATATATATACAAACACGCTGGCAAGCATGCGCGCGCAAACACACACCTATGTATACAGACTGACACTGCCTATGACATGAGCAGGTGAAACCCACCCAGCCGGACTGCCACGAATTGAAGCCGAGGGTCGCAACCATTGATCAACATGAATCGAGCCAAGGTGAGAAATATCTGTAGATTGTGTCATGGCCAGAAGGAGGAGCATTGGTGAATGAAAGGCAAGCTGTGTGCGTTTTCTCAAAGGGAGGTTCTGTGCCGCTTTGTTCATAAACGCACGCTATCCAAATGAAAAGCTGTAATCACTGTACAATCAGAGAATTTCAGCTGCTGAGGGATATGACCTCTTGTCATTATGTCTCTTGTGTTAAATGTATTTGACAGGTCAAGAATCTCGATAGCCGTAAGTACACCCCTATTCTCTTTATACTCGAACTGTTTCAAGTGTTATGGCCAAATCTTCCGACTAGTTTTGCATCCTTATTAATCTCGTAATGGGTACGTCTGGAGGTACAGCAGAAGCTGGACCAACTGTGAACATTCCTCCCAGTACTTGGAAAGTGTGGTACCCATTAGTTTTCTGTGTATTAAAATTGGCACAGTCAAAGAGAAATTGAATATTACCATCCTCATTCAAATTAATTGCTGGTTTAAGGGTTGAAACATTTTTAAACCGCACTGCTTCCATGTAATAACTGCAAACCCAAACATCCAACAACTTGCAAGATCCAAACTTTTTGTAAATTAATTATGCTAGACCGAAAATATCTATGCCTCACTGCACCTTTACTTTTACAATTGATGCTTCCAAACTCCATCTTCAATCGAAGATTCACAAATAAAGTTCTCGGACATCACAATTTTGAGGTTGAAACTGAAAAGCTACCGAAAACTACTTACTTATTATATTAACAGTACAACAATAAACTAGTGTTTCCACGTTCTCAGCAATAAAAATTCAACGAAGGGAGCGGTGGGGTGTTACAAAGGAGGGATACCCTCGACATGTGGTACAATCCTTTCATAATAAGAAGACGTTGAACCTACTAAAACACGAAGTGAGAAAAGTCTGTTCGGCTAAAGTGTTATTGTTAATCTTTAATAGTATAGGTCTTAATAAATGCAGTGAGGATTGGACAACTTCTTAAGAAATTAATATTTTATTTATTTTTGGCTATAATTACAAAGAAAACAATTAAGAATAAAAAGTTTGATTATTCAAATTCAGCATTTTCCAACGGAAATCAAATATGATTCCAATTACTGACGTTCTTAAAATTTTCAATATAATTTTTCTACTAGTTATTGTGCGGAAGACTCACGAGTGGTCAAACAACGTTTATTATAGGGCTAGCATAACAGCCTTCTGTGCCAAAGGTCACGGGTTCAAACCCGCAGGTGGTCCTAGGATTTTTTAATGAGAGTAAAAAATTCTTAGTTATGCCGTCCTTCAGAGGGGACTTAGAAACGTCGTCCCGAGCCTGTGCGACTTCAGGTACTCCTTAGATATTTCTATCCTAATTAAACCTGGATAGGCAAAACTTACGACTCCCACTGTGGCATCTTCCAATTAGGCACAGTAGCATAAAAGTGACCTTAAATAAATAAACAAACGCTTATTAGCCCATTCGAGACCGATTGCACACCGTGTGTGCAATAGCAGTAATGTGCAATTATCAATTATTCTGAGTAAACTAATCTTACTGTTGTAGTTTAAAGTACGGGAAAACAAAATTAGGTATTGGTTTTACTGTGTACAAAAAAATCGAAAAAATATCTGAAGCCTTTCTTACAAAGAAAAAAAAATTAGCTCCGGGGGCCAATGTTCGAAAAAAAATCGTCGTCTCGAACGGGTTAAATTAAAAAGAGATACGAATTATATTTTGAGTATTGTGGTTTAAATTGTATATGACAGTTACCAAGAAGTACAATTGACATTAGTATATTAGAGTTCACTCGCATTCTTCTAATATTACAAGTCATTTGCATCTTCTGTCAGGAAATAGTCGTTTCAGGAATATAATTTTTACTTACCATGCACATACATATTTATTTTTCTAAAATCATTCATGGCAATTGTGTTGAAACATGGATGGCTTCCGCGAAAATCCTCGATTTTCCACCGTCCGACGATTTTGCCCATTATATGACACGCTTTAATGGCATAAACGGCCTATCCTACGATAAAACTTTACGAATAAAAATATAGACAATTTTGTTTACTTTAATTATTTATATGGTAAGTTTTGTCCGAAAACCCGTAGTTTTAATGTAATTTTGGCAAAAAGTGTGAAAAAAAAAAACAGGTACCAGGCAAAATCTTTGTCCGCAAATTTCCGACTCGTATTCAGCGTCCCAAAAAACATAAAAAGTTAAAGACTCAAAACTTTCCAGTGAATCTCATTTTCAGAGCTAATATGCCTAACCTAGAACACCACGGACGATCCGTTAGTCGAAATAAGGCCAGTCATCAATAAGATAAAAACTGTCTTTTCGCAGTCATTCGTACCGTACGAAAATCTGTGCATCGACGAAAGCTTTTGACTTTATCAAGGCAGATGTTATCACAGTTCATAACATCCAAAAGTGGTAGGTTTGGAATTTAATCTTTTGTCCCTTATAACTGCAAAACTTATTATATATTAGACTTTATACCGACCAAAAAAAAAATGGCCAAGAAAAGTGAAACCGGCATTGGAATCTTTGAAGATGTAATGACCTGGCTTCTGCCGTATCTCGGAAAAGGCCATGCAGTGTTTACAAACAATTTGCATTACAAGCCTAATATTGTATACTTTGCTACACAACAAGAAAACCATCTCATTTGGGGCAGTTTGGAAAATACAAATGCATGGTCGAAAAATTGAAGAGAGAAGAAACTTGCTACCGGTCGACTGACATTTTATTTGCAATGAAATGGCATAACAAGAAAGAGTTTTGGATCTTGACCGAAACTGGAAGGAACATCGTACAGGTAAAACCATCGTATATTACGGATTATAATTCAAAGATGGATGAAGTAGACAGAGTTGATATTACGTTAAGTACACTTAATTCAGTAAGGAAAACGCTAAAATGGCATAAGAAATTGTTTTTCCACTTGTTAGCTTTAGTCGTGTATAATGCATACGGAACAAAAATTTAAGAAAAATAGAAGAGTGGCTAGAGAAGAAAAAAGAAAATCTGAGAATTTACCGTTTCGGTTAACTGAAAGACATTTTCTGTCGAAATGTGAGAATCGTACGAGCGCAAAACAGTTGACCAGAAGAAAGTGTGTCCTTTGCGTAAAAAGTAACAGAAGGGACGGTGAACGATACGAATGCAAAAATGCGATGTCGGTCTATGTATTAATAATTGTTTTGAAATTTTGCTAGCCGCGCTCCATCCTTACGACCGTTTCGGCCAGGAGTATTTAGAGCTCTAAGGATAAATAAATATTGCCATCTGTATCATGTTCTTTAAAATGTTACTTCTATTATCGCAAAATACATATTGTTTAAAAAATAATTAACCCATTCAAAGCAGTTTTTTTTAAAAACCTGTTAGACAATGAAAAATGAGAGTTATATAGGACATGCTGTGGAAGTATTGAAAACAAAACGAAATAATACGGGTAAAGTATGGTACCATTAGGAATGCTACCGAGCTGTAGCCCACAGAAAGAAGGCGAAACTGATAATGCTTGATCTTCGTAAAAGAAGTAGGGAGAATTATATTGAAATGAGAAGATTTGCATGTAGAAAAATAGGAGTTTCAAAAAAACAAGGCAGAAACGCTTCAAACTTACTATGATGCCGAATTAATTTTTTTTATAAAAGATTGAAGGAACTTAAAAATTATTTTCGGCTAAAATGAAATAAGGAGGAAAATCTAACTAGCGACCCAGCTAAAATAACGGAAGCATGGAGAGAATACTTCAGTAGCTTACTAAATGTTCATTCCCAAAAGTCATACTTGACGAGTTTGACTTTTAAAAGTTGGGAGTGATCTATATACATTGTGCTCAATTGGAATCTAAAGTGAGTGGTAAAAGTATTCGGAATTCACTACCATTCCGTAATTTACTTGCTTTTAACTTATTTTATGTTTTTGAGGAGTTGATAACCACTTTATAATGCTAGAAGGAAGGTATTCAATAGCTAAAACCAAAAACGACAAACATCATTTTATTATTAACGTTTTGAATGTTTATTTACGAAAAAAGAAAAATTGTGTATTTGGTTTCCTCCAAACCATAATTTTTTTTATAAGAACCATGTATTTTAGTATGAGAGTCATCTATAAACATTTTAATTTATCAATCTTCTCTTTAAAAAATGTTCCAAACATTCAGTCTGTTCTCTTGTTGCCTTGCCTCCCGAAAGACGTTTTCCTTACTTCTTGTGTCATGTTTTTCTTTTCGTCATATTAATTAATTTTAGTTTTAAATACTTATTGTGTATCCATTAGTTCTGAAAAATACATAACTAAGCTATGGTTTACTCATTTAGGTATTGTTTATTTGATGAATAATCAGTCTGTGGCGGATGCTACACACGCTCGCTCACAGATAGCTCTAGCGGCGTCCATATGACTTACTGACAACTATAAGAAGACGCTATATCCAATAATATTATACATGGTTAATAATTAATGTCACTGTAAATATTTATATATATATATATATATATATATATATATATATATATATATATATATATATATATATATATATAACTGTTGTATGAGAATAAATAAAGCACTCAAAGTAATTTGACCTAGGGCCAAGACCCTAGACTGCTAGCAAAGCTCTCACTGTCAATTATCGACATGGATGACTAACATCCCCAAGAGCTGGCTCAGCTCGTCAGATCACCCAAGCGAGTATCTCCCTAGGTCAGATTTACTCTGCCTTCGTAACACATTATGGTTTATCTTTATTTCTCTTCCTTCTTCTACCATGAATCCTTCTTACCCTCGCTACTGTCGGGCTACTACCCCGCAGGGCGAGTTCCTCCTGATCCTCGCTACTGTCGGGCTACTACCCCGCAGGGCAATTTCTTCCTTATTCACGCTACTGTCGTGCTACTACCACGTAGGGCGAATTCTCTCCCTGTCCACACTACTGGCGTGCTTCTACCACACAGAGTGTAATTCATCCTAACCAGTCCTCTCTGCTAATTCTTTTAATGTCATCTCCATTAAACTCTCTTCCTTGCATGAATACGCAATTGTCGAGGCCTTCTGATACTATTTCTTGTCCCTTATAACAACCATACCTCGACAAGTGGTGACCCCGACGTGATCATGTGAAATCCGATGTGATTTTAAGCCCGACGTGATTAAAAATCCGAAGTGATTTTAAGCCCGACATAATTTAAATCCTGACTTGACCATTAGTCGTCAGATGATATATACTATGCATGAGATTATAAGAGAGAAATTTAAAAATGAAATTCTAAGAGGTTACATAATGCATGATTTTAAAAGAGACTGGTATACATATGAGTATAAATTATTACCTTTCACCCCGACTTGTTCATAATATTGTATAAAAAAGATTGTAAAGGTGTACTAAGGCTTGTAGAAAAAATAGAAGTGCTGGAAAATAAATAACGATCAGCACAGCCTGTCACCTACTTTTGTAACATTAAAATATTTAAAACTTGTAATTTGTTAAAAAATGAAAAAATTGTAATCATTTTTGAAACTGACTTGTAAAAATGTAAAGAGAATATTGTCAGATTAACTTTTGTAAACAAACACAAAAATGTAACAACACGGATAGGGAAGCCAAAAACTCAACCAAAAAGGAGAGAAGAAGGAATCAAGACTCAACACCGCAGATAGACCACCAACATTTCAAGCGGCACCAGCTAAGACTGTCAACATGGCCAGCTTCAACAACCAGCCTGACTACATGGATCAACACGACCATGACCTTCACGGCTAGACTACCAAAGCATGCCTGGAACTTCTCCCTATGGACCTACGGGAGGTCTCAGACAGCTGCTCCAAATCAGACTACTAACTCAGCGCTAAACAGCCTGAAGAATATCAACTTCTACAAGAGATGTCAGCCAACCGGCCCACACTCACGAGAAGAATGACATATTACCATAGGTAAACCGGCCATAGGTCGTCATCACTAACCAGAGGCAATTAGCCTTAAGCAACAGCTCCAGCAGAATTTCCAAATGAAGAAACTCGCTCCGGAAGCTGAATCAAATCAACTGTACCGCATTCACCGCCTAAACATGTCCACATTGGCACTAACTCGGCGCAGGGTACAAATGCTCATTAACGAGGTACACGGAGACATCCAGCCTGCAAGCGGCATACCAGATGCTTCGACTCTACCCACAGCGGAACACCGAAGTCATCCAGCCAAGTCTTTCTGTTTTAACATCTAATAATTTTTAGACGCTCACTTTTTTTATTTTATATCTTATTATTATTTCGATTTTATCAAAAACAGTTAACACAAAGTCTTAAATAGTTCACTTTAGTAAGACTAGTTTTTAGTCCTAAATTCCTTATTATTGAAGATAATGTTTTGCATTATACAAGAACAGCTTGACAATCTTGGAGAAACGGCAGTCTTTAAGGATTTACGAAAAAAATGAGACAGCTTGTGACCAGTTGAAATGTTTTTCTAGTTTTATTATTCAATATCATTTTCATAACAAACACTATTGATACGAATTTTTATTATAAGACAAGAGAGAAAAAACTTTTAAAAGATCAGGTTTGTTATTCATATTACTTAAAATTATTGAAAAGTTTGTCGAACTACGCCACCAAGATATATTTACTAAACAATATTACTTAATTATCGTAAGCTGACATAACATATTGTCCAAGAGAAGACATTGGTTAAACACTTAAAAACTAAACTGTAATTTACGGAAACAAATACTTAGAAATTAGAAAACTAAATGAAATCTAACTTCTTTGGTTGAGCAATTTTTCCTGCAAGGATTTAACCTTCCTCACGTGTCTGGAAGTGAAACAGGCCTAAGTTTTGGAAATCTGTGTTGTGTACATTATTATTCTTTACAGTTCACCTGTGTTAAACATGAAGTACAAAAAGCTGAAAAGAGGAGAATCATCCAAAGCAACGCAATTTAAAGTGAAAGGTAAAAAACGGGAACTAGAAACACAAGAAATTGAAAAACTTAATTCAAAATATGAGGAGGTAAAGTTTTTTTCAATACTACAATCCATAACCTTTAATAAGTGATGGTCCTACTAGATATAAAACTTTTGTTTCCCCAATGCAACTTTTCTATTGTTTATTTTTACCTATTTATATTTATTATGAATATTATTACTGTCAAGGTTTTCTTGATGCTAATTCTAAATTTCTATGTTTGAAGTATAATAAATTCAATTCAAATCTGAACTTGACCAGTTAAATAACTTTTAATTAAATTTTATAATGCTAATATTTTTTTTTTCTATTTAAAAATGATACTAACATTAATCAAAACATTTATTGATTATTGTGGAGATTAGTGTTTTCAAGTTTGGAGTAATATTACTTGGTGATTAGGGCATTAAACTAACACTTCTGGCTAGGTTAATATCTATTGGTGATGCAAAATTTATTTTTATACTTGATCAGAGATTCTGTGTAGTGTTTTATGTGTTAATTTCATCCCTAAAACAATTGGATTCTTTAAATATATTTTTGTAAAGTAAACTGCATGAAAATTTATATCACTTAGTTCAAGCTTATGAAATATAATCTACAGATGTTATGAGTTTTGTTTTGTTAACCTGAGAATGGTTAGAATTCTGAGACTTCGAGATCCTCATTCGAACTACCTGACTCTGCAAACGTTGTTCTGACATACGATTGTATCAAGAACGATGTAAAAGTTCATGAGCTTTAATAACATGTAAGTTTCATTCAGATTGAAATAGTCTGACACAGCTTAAATGCCAGTATTTCAAACTTTCTTCCTCTAAAGTACCTTTAATTTTCTTGATTAAAAACAAAAATCAACTATATTATCTTATAAGGATTGATAAATCGTGGCTAAATACAAAAGTTGAAAGAATTTGATAACCATCAACAGGCCCCAAAAAAATTTTTTTTTTCAATGTAACATAGATGTATAGTATAGTGTTGGAAAGCTACATATTTATGTATGTTGTTCTCAACTAATAATTATATAAGTTTTTATTGGTCTTGATATTCAGTCAATAAATATATAAATAATGTTTTGGTGAGTTTTTGAAAATTGATTGACCTCATATAAATGCTTTGACTGGAAAAAACAGAATATTTGAAATTTATGTATTCTACAATGATAATAAGCACATAAACCTTAGTGATCGGTTACATAATATTTTTTATTTTATTATTTAATCTAATATAAATGTTTCTGTGAAACTCAGAGTTATTTTTATATTTTTTTAAACTTTTATTTAATTTAATTATTTTGAAATTGATTTCAAGAAAAGCAAGTGTGCGCTCACCAATTTTTTAATGTTTTGTTTACCCAGCATATGTTTCCAATAACATATCTATTTTACCACCATCAGCAGATAGTGATCAATGGGTTTAAAAAAAAGTGCTGACCTGTTATTATAAAAAAACAAAAACAAGTGCTCCTTAATTTTTTACTCTCTATGTGTATACTAATACATACGATCAGCTAGCCTATTTGTGAAGTTTGCAGTTTCATAAAAAAAAAAAAAAAAAAAAAAAAAAAAAAAAAAAAAAAAAAAAAAAAAAACATAATCTTCTGTCAGTGAAATTCAAATGTCGTTAGGACTACACTTATTTTAATGTATAATGTTATTCCATCTTACAGAAAAAATATTTAATTTAAAAAAAATTATATATATATTTATTTCTGTTTTGTTAAAAAACAATGTCTGTAAGGTAAAATAACTATATTTCACAACAATGATTTTAATGTATAATATTGTTTCATCTTACAGATAAAATATTTAATTTTAAAAAAATTCTATTAGGTGAAATAACCATATTTCAGTTTTTAACTTTGAACAGTTTTAAATTTATTTTATTTATTTTTTATGTAGGTTGATACTTCTGATATTGAATCATTCACAGATATTCCTCTATCTGAGAGAACACAGAAAGGCCTTGCTGAAAATAATTATATAACACCAACCATTATCCAAAAAGAAAGCATTATTCTCGCTCTCAGAGGAAAAGATGTTCTTGGCGCTGCAAAAACTGGAAGTGGGAAGACTCTTGCTTTTTGATTCCAGTAAGCTTTTACATATTATAATTATTAATTTTGTATGTTAAAAAAATTAGTTTTGAATGCTCCAAGCTAAGCACAAATTTTATAGGAAAATTACTTTGAACTGTTCTAACACCTCTACCAGTATTTAACTTGATTCAACATTAGGAAATGGATTCAAAGAGTAGGAAAAATTAAACTAAAGAAAATCATAAAATTTGGTATAAGAATCAGTTTAGTCATCTTGGTTCAGCCAAAAAGACCAACATTAGGCATTTGATGTTCTAGGAAAAATTAGGTGTTGATTTTCATTTCTCATCAATCCCCTACCTATAATTTAGTAGATTTCAAATGATTAAGTATCTCTCATTAATAGTAGCAATAAGAAATAATTAAATATTAAGATGGAATTTTATTGCTAATCAAAGGATAAATATTTTCTCAGGTTTTAATATAGATATGTAATATACTGTTGAAAAGCTAAAATATGGAGAAATACCTAGCAAATGGAGATATTTCATATAAAATTATAGTAGATAATTTTGAGTGATAATCTATATTTATAAAAGAAAGTTACTATTCAATCATTTTTGTGGTTATTATAGTATCTGAAAGATAACAATGTTTATGTAGCTGAAATTTTTAATGGAGATACCTCTTACGGTCTAAATAAATAAAGTGGAATAAGAGGGGTTTTGGAATGATCCGTCCTCCAAGTAGTGGAAAAAAAAAAAAAATCAAAAACCTTTTACACAATTGGTTCTCAAATTACCGAACATTTATTCTACCCTTGAAAAATTATAAGTATTCATTTAAAAGATAATCTAATTTCTAACCAGATGAAAGATAATTATGTTATTCTGACCAGTATTAGCAAAGATACTAACCTTATGACAAATATACTCAAGCATATTCAACTTTATATCCATGTTTTGTGTACAGGTTCCCATAGAAACTCGTTCACTTGTTATTGGATTTTAAAAATTATTTAAGACACTAAAAAATATTTTGCCATCAGAAAAGTAGAACTTACTTCTGAAACGTCAAAACACATTTTTTTTTAAGTGTGAAGCCATACCTACGGATAGTATTAATTCACATTTTTGTTACAAACGAATAGTAAAGAATTATAATTATTCTGTTAAAAAGCTTGAACATTTTACATAATTTTGGGTAATGACAACTTCTGGTGGTGTGTTATTATTAGTTTGACAGAATACAATTAAGATCTAGCAATAAATAATAATAATAATAAATAAGCAAAGTTTTAAGTTATCAATCCAAAAGGAAACATTCATTGGCATAGCTGTAGGATATAATTATACGAATTAGTATGGTCAGTGGTTAGTTCACTGCACCAATTTTTTATCTGTATTGATTATTAAAATAATTGTAATTTATAAAACTAACAATGTTATTTTTTATTTGATCTGAAACTCTCAGGTATTAGAGATCTTATACCGTCAGAAATGGTCTAGCCTTGATGGTGTTGGAGCACTTATTATCACCCCAACTCGGGAGCTAGCTCTCCAGATTTATGAAACTCTCGTTAAAGTTGGGAAATATCATGAGTTTTCAGCAGGGCTCATCATTGGTAAGTAATATTTGGTCTGCATTTTGTCAGTCAGTAAGAGAATGTGCAGACTTTGTTATGTGATTATTTTTATCATTTAGTTATTTATTGTATCAATTATAGTTTACTTGTTATTGGTGTTTCACTTTCTTTCTATTTAAGGCTAACAAGACAGGTTTTCATGCAGGTTACCTACCTATTCTGATCAGAGGAGGTATCATAATTTATTGAGTAGGTCCATCAAGAAATAAATTTCAACCTTCTCTGGCCAGATGTGTTCTGGAGCCTTTTGGTTAGACATGGTGGAGGAACCAGTGAGCTCATTCCCCTGGCTGCTTTGATCTCAGGCCATTTCACTTTTTAAATCTTCCATTGTAGAAACATATTCATTAATGTAGTTGCAAAATACATAGTCAGCCTCAAAACTCATCATATTTCTTTCTTCATTCAGTTAAAATTGTAATAAACCAATATGAATAGTAGATGATATAATAAAATTATTTTAAATTTAAATATATTAAAATAATGTCCAAAAGCCCCATGCGGTCTTGTTGGTAGGGGTCTGAATTACTGTTCTCTGGATCCCAAGTTGGAAACCGGCCATGGCAGGATAATTATTTATTGTCTACTGTGGGGGAAGAACTCCCCTTAGGCTCACCCAGCCTCTTTTGGGGTGGGTACCCAAAACAATTTTTTTGTAAGATCAATTTTTCTTCAGATATATTACAATTTGTCTCAATAAGCACAGTAGTAATAATGCATCAGGCAACATTCCCCGAAAGGGGCTCATCCTCCAACTTGTAGAGGTAAAAGCGAATAACAAGGGATTCCAGCGCCTCTCTCTCAGCCTGTCACCTTAAATAGCCAGTGGTAGCTAAGTGAGGGCGCCATCACCACAAATATTATTTCACTTGAGAGTAGAATCAGACCAGCATTACAACACCAGTATAAATATTTACAAAATATCTCAGAACCACTGCCATTTCAACCTTAAAGGAGAAGGGGTTATATGGGTGGGAGGGTTGGTTAAGGATTGTGCTAGGTAATTATAAATAGGGCCATGAATAAAGTTCTGATGGAATTCGGAGAACTAGGATGATATCTGGTATAATATAAATGGAATATTTAGGTCATCACAGGGTAAAGTATAGTTAGTGACATAATAAGTAGTATTAACTATTAAGCACAGTGGCTTTACTCCATTTTTGGACTACAATATACAATATCATTCCTCAATCCTTAAGAGCTAGAAAACTTGAATTAAGATTTAATATATTGAGTTGTCCTGAAAGTGTGTAGAGAAATTCGGACAAAAATTAAATAAAATTGATGAACAGCTTAAAATTTATTTATTTAATCTACAAAATAGTTACCACCGTTAGCGATTACCCTTTCCCAATGGCTTGGAAGGTGCATTATCCCTTTTTTTCCAAAAATTACTGTTCTTACTCCTGAAGAACAATAAAAGGTCCATTTTGACATCATCTTCTGAAGAGTAGGATTTCCCTTGTGGAAAATTTTCGAGAGAATGGAAAAGATGGAAATCCGAAGGAGCTTTGTCAGGAGAGCACGGCAGGTGAGTTAAAACCTCCCCTCTGAAGCTTAATAAGTTTTGCCAAGTCCTTAAAGACACATGGGGCCTAACAATGTCTTGGTGGAATACCACTCCTTTCCGATTTGCCAACTCTGGTCATTTCTCTTCAATTGCTGCCTTCCATTGATCTAACTGGGCGCAGTAAAAGTCCGTATTTATAGTTTATTTTGTTGAAGGAGCTCAAAATGTATGGGTTCCTTCTAATCCCTCCAAATACTGAGCATCACCTTTCTTGGATGCAAGCTGTCCTTTGGTGTTGCGAGCGGCGTCGTTCCAGAGAATTCGTAAGAGTAATTCGTGGATTGTTTTTGATGACTGTCAAAATATTCTCGATATCAAGTTTTGAACTCCGGCTAGTCTGGGATTGATTTTCCATATTGAAATCTCCTGATCTAAACCGCAAAAACCACTTCTGAACCGTGCTATCAGCAACCTAAATCGCTGCCATACACAGCATGGATCTTTCTTGTAGTTTGAGCTGCGTTTTTCTTTTTTTTTAATAAGAACAGCATAATATGCCGAAAATGAACTGAATCATCATTCATGTTGATTTGCAATAAACTACACTACTGAGCCTTAATAAAGACGAATTTAGTGTGTAAACAGGGAGTGGCGTGGTCTAGTGGGTAGAGCGCTAGTCTACTGTGCTCTGGGTCCTGGGTTTGAATCGCAGCTGTGGAGGAATATTATTTATTCTGTTATTTCAGCTGGGGGTTTGGTTTAGTTAGTCATGACAATTAATTTACATCAGTGAATTTGGATAAATTATGCTTGAGTTGTACATGTTTGTTATTCATAAGAGATTTCTTAGGATATTCTAGGATAAAGGTAATTTTTCTTTAAGTTGAAGCTTGTGATGTAATGTATTGAAACCTAAAATTTTTCAGGAGGGAAAGACTTAAAATTTGAGAGAAGTAGAATGCAGCAAGTAAACATTGTTATTTGCACTCCTGGTCGGTTGCTCCAGCACATGGATGAGAACCCACTTTTTGACTGTCTCAACATGCAGGTGACAAATAATTATTTCATCTTACTTGATGTTAAAATTGTTTTGTGATTCATGAATTTCAATGTTACAGTATAACCTCCCTAGAACGGAATCGCCAGGTACCACGATATATTTCCGTTATAAGGAAGTTTCTGTATAATAGAGGTAGAGGAAAAAAAGTCAACAAACACATAAGTTTAAATATGTACAAACATGTATTCCCACATTCTATGGTTTAAGCATAAAAGATAAATCTTTAAACTTTAAAGTAATCATTTATTGTTTTTTGCTTTTTAAATTGAACACTTTCACGTTCTGCACATTCACGGGCTCTCCAATCCGGAGAGATCCAATAGTTCCGGATTTGAAACTGATGCTGCAAAAATTTCTGAAGTTCTTGAAAATGTACAGCAGCGGTTCTGAAGTCTTTAACGGCTAGCGGAGATTCCATTTCGATTTCATCTTCTTCTATGTCTTCCAAATCGTCAGTAACTCGCTCTTTTCTAAGTACAGTTTATTTTTTTGTTTGTTTACTGGGTGTCATATTTTTTCCGCAATAGGGAGGTAGTATTCCGTATTAGGGGGGTATTTTTCATATCTCTTTGGACCCGGACCAATATGATTTTCCCTATTAAGGAGGTTTCCGCATAAAAGAGGTTCCGCTTGAGGGAGGTTTTACTGTATATATATTTCAATTATTATTATTATTTGATTAGACCATTTGGAGATCACGATGGTAGACTAATTTGAAGCACATTTCAACTTGTTATTTGTTGTCCTAAACATGGTTAGGAAAAATATGATAGTTAATGATTTGGTAACAGATCTGTAGGGGGGTTGATGTGTTTTATAAATGAGGAGAGATTTTTTACTAAAACACTTTATTATTGCTTAGTTGTGTAAAAATACTAAAATGTGCTAGGTTGTAAAATAATAAAGTGTTTTAGTAAATAATCTCTCCTCATTAATAAAACACATCAACCCCCTACAGATCTAATTTTGTAGATTAATGATAATGAAAATATATAGTAATAAGCTTTTAAATATTCAAAGTGGGTTATTTTATTTTACATCAAAAATTTTGTAATCAAGAGATTCATTTCAAAACCACAATTCAAAGGATTTTAGGTTTCTAATTATTATTTCCCTTTTTGATTATTATAATTGTGGAGAGAAAATTTTTATAGAAATTGACTCATTGAGTAAGAGGTAATAAAATCACTAAATTCCAATGTTTGGTTGAATTTTATGCATGATTAGAGTTTGATTCAGTGCCACCACCTTAACTTACTCGGTTATCAATTTTATTTATTTTAATATACTGAGTAATTTTTGTAATATATTTATTATTTAACAGTTTTATTGTTTAAACTAGCTGTTTCTCGCGACTTCGTCAGTGTCACTTTCTGTTATTATGATTGCTATTAAGACGTTTTTAAAAGAATAGGAAAGATCGTAGAGAAATTTGGACAAAAATTAAAATTGATGAAGATAAGCTGTTTTAAAATTTATTTATTTAATCTACAAAATATTTACCACTGTTAGCGATTACCTTTCCCAACGGCTTGAAAAGTCCATTATCCTTTTTTTCCAAAAATCACTGTTCTTACTCCTGAAGAACAATAAAAGGTCCGTTTTGAAGTCATCTTCTAAATAGTAGGAATTACCCTTGTAGAAAATTTTTGAGAAAAGATGGAAATTCAAAGGAGCAATGTCAGGAGAGTACGGCGAGTGAGGTAAAACCTCCCATCTGAAGCTTCATAACTTTAGCCGAGTCCTTAAAGACACATGGGACCTAGTGTTGTCTTGGTGGAATAGCACTCCTTTCTGATTCGCCAACTCTGGCCGTTTCTCTTAAATTGCTGCCTTAAATCGATCTGGGCGCAGTAAAAGTCCGTATATAGTATGGTTTTGTGGTAGGAGCTCAAAATGTATAATAATGTAGCTATCTCAAAGACAGTAATCCGTAGATTATTTGTGATGACCGTCATAATATCCTCAATGTCAAGAATTGAGCTCCGGCAAGCCCTGGGTTGGTCTTCCAAATTGAAATCTCCTTATGTTAACCGCGAAAACCACTTCTGAACCATGCTATCAGCAATTGAATTGCTGCCATACACTGCGCTAATCTTTCTTGCAGTCTGGGATGCTTTTTTACCTTTTTTCAAAAAGAACAGCATAATATGCCGAAAATGAACCGAACCGTCACTCATGTTAGTTTGCAATAAACTACACTACTGAGCCTTAATAAAGACGAATTCAGTCTGTAAACATATTTAATTCTATGAGGATTAAAGGCATATAAATACACATTAGCATCGTGATTCATTTTTAGTGGACAAAATAAAAGGTAAATTTTATTTTAAAAATCTCTACGAACTTTTCTGACAACCTAATATTTTAAAGTACTTCTGCGTAAATGATATATTTGGTTTTATTTTCTTGTGGCAGAAGAACATACTAATTTTCTCCGCAACCCGATCTTGACGTTAATCGATTCCTACCTGTTTAAATGTTTGCTTATGTGATTTATTAATTGTTACGGCAAAAGATAACAACGGGATATTGAATTATTTTAAAATTAAAAGGTAAATCATTTAGAATCGTTGGGAATCGAGGTTGATTTCACCCGTTTTTTTTCAGATTTTCCACTGATTCTTCGCTCCTATTGGTCGCACAATGATGTTATGTAGCCTATAACCTTCCTCCATAAATGGACTATCCAACTCAAAAAAGATTTTTCAATTTGAACCAGTAGTTTCGGAGATTAGCGCGTTCAAACAAACAAACTCTTCAGCTTTATAATATATTGTTTAAATTATTAATCAGGTAGATCAACAACAGCAAAAAAAAAAAAATGATGGGTTATTTTTGTCAAAGCAACAACAAAACCAACAATCTAAAGAAATTTTTGATGCAGGTGCTGGTTCTGGATGAGGCAGACAGATGTCTTGATTTGGGTTTCGAGAAGGCAATGAACTCTATCATTGAGAATCTCCCATCTCAAAGACAGACCTTGTTGTTCTCAGCTACACAAACCAAGTAATTTTTTTTCTTTTCTTACATTGCTTTAGGAAGAATTAGCATCTTGTGCTTGACTTATGAAACACTTTTTGTAGACCTGTGAAAATGTTTAACTCGAAATTTGGCTGAACCTTAAAACCAAATTTATCAGTAAATCTAAAGGAGAATAAATTTATTACTAAATATTTTTTGAAGATGCACAGTTTCATTCTAAAAAGTGCGATAATAAAATAATACAGATTTAAAGTGTTTCAAAGTATGCATTTAATGTTAATTGATAAAAGCAAACATAATGATAATTATGTTGATCAAATATAAATCAATTTCTCATAATTTTAGAAGGTAACTGTTTCTTTTAAATTAAGAAAGAAGTTGAAAATCCACTGGAAATTGGCATATAATTGTAACATTTTACTTTTTGTTACTTAGAAAATTACAGATGTGAGGAATAAAACTCACTACTTTCATTTACATCTGTTATTTATATCAATTTCAGAATTTTTAAACAAATTCGGAAACAAAAATAAATTGTAAAGGAATTATTTACATTGGATTTTAATAGAAACATGTGTTATTATAAACTGATTGTTGTACAGTTTGTTTTATCGGCTTTTCATCACTCTCCATTAACTTTTACAATAGTATGTATAAGATTATATTTTTTTCTAAAATCCTTAGTATTCCAACGGTATATTGTACATTATTATTATATATTATATATATATATATATATATATATATATATATATATATTACTGCTCTTAAGTTCAAAAACAATTTTTTTTTTTTTTTTTTTTTACATCATTTATTGAAATTTACAACTGTACTTCAAAGTACAACAAGTAAATCTGTAAATGACAAAAGATAATTGGCGTGAATCAGACTTGAAGAAGAACTACCCAATGGCAGCACTCCTGTAACTTTTCTAAACTAGAAGGTCTGGAGGCCATCTTGTTTTCAGATGCCTCGGAGGATTGTCAGGAATGGAAGAGGAAGCAAGGATTGAAACTGGTGGGTTAGAATGGGAGAGGAGTTTGTTATGGAAGGGGTGATATCTGGTTCGGGCTAGGTCAGCAACAAATGGAATACTTAGGTCTTTATGGATGAGTTTATTTGTGACAAAGTAAGGAGCGTTGAGGATTTTATGAAGGATTTTGGATTGTAAGGATTGAATCCGGGAAGAATTTGGAGGTTTAGTAGAGCCCCAAAGCTCAACTCCGTAAGTCCATATAGTCATGTAGAGGAGTCATTTGTAGTTAAGTGGAAGTTTAGAGCGTTTGTCAAGTAAGTGTTGAAGTAATTGAAAGCGGCGAGCAGTTTCGTGTCGTTTCAGTCTAGTGTGCGGATTCCATGTGAGACGTTTGTCAAGCAGGAGACCTAGATAGCGGATCTGTTCGACCGAGACAGTGGATATTATTAAAGGATACTGTAGGACAGGAGGTCATTGATATGCGACGGAGGGTAAAGGTTATTTGGTGGGATTTTTCTGAATTTATTTTAATTCTCCAATTCTGACACTATACCTGAAGATCTCTGATGTGGGATTGTAGGGTTTGAGAGGCAATAGTAGGATCGTTATTGACTAATAACATACAAATGTCATCAGCATACGTAGAGAGGAAAGTGTTTGGATTGGTTGGGATGTCAGCTGTATAGACTGCGAAGAGAATGGGTCCGAGGATACTGCCTTGTGGGACGCCAGGGGACTGAACAAAAAAGGATGAATAGGAGCACTTGTGATTTATTTAAAACAAATTTAAAAAATATTTTTGCAGTTCTCTCCTTTATTTGGATATCGAATTCATTCAATTTCATAAAAAATACAAAATTAAAGGTACTTTAAAGAAAGAAATGTTGAAATATCGCAATAAATCAATCAATAAATAAGCCCTGTCAGACTATTTCAATCAGAATGAAACCTGCATGATATTAAAGCCTGCTCAATTTTACATCGATGTAGCGAGTTTAATCAAAATCATTTGAGCCGTTTTTGATAAAATCGTAAATAAGTGCAAAATGCATAGTATAAAGTGGCTTTTCTGGATAGCTGATTTTAATGAAAAAGTTGCTGTAACATCTCGGGTGTATAGTTGTCTTAAATATGAAATCTCAGTTTCATGGGACTTTTTGTTTTAAGTTAGCACAGTAATGTTTTAACTCTTATTAAAAGCATATTAACTGATGTTAAGTATATGTCAGCTTCTTCTTCAAAGTATTGCTTCAACTTATTCATCTCACCTTTATTATTATTTATTAAAACATTATCCATCCATTTTATGTTTCATCTACTATATCATATGTACATCTGAGTCAAGATATCTCTGATGTTTATTTTGTAAATATTGAAAACTTGGTTATTTTAAGGAAAGTAAGCGACTTGGCAAGACTTAGCCTGACTGATCCTGAGTACGTGGCCGTCCATGAGCATGAGAAGTATAAGACACCTGATGGACTCACTCAAAGCTTCATTATCTGTGGAGCTCATGAGAAAATGCCCATTATATGGTCTTTCATTAAAGCTCATTCAAGGCAGAAGATAATGATCTTTTTGTCAACATGCAATCAGGTTAGTTTACTTATAATTTAATTCTTCAGCTGGGAAACATTTCAAGTAGTATTTTTTTTTATGAATTCCACACTCTGCAGATCACTGTGGAGCTGACTGCTGTCTTAGTCCGTGAACCAGCAACAATAAATGCAACCCATTTCACCGACATTTTTAGTTTGTTTTATGCTAAGCATCTATCATGGTAAAGCAAAAAATACTCGTCTGTCAACTCAAAGCGGGTGGATTACAAAATGTGCGCCATTCAAAAGGGGTATATAACCAAATATCACTCTTTTCTAATATAATTATGGTTACAATCATGGAAACAGCTCATCCTATGGAGATAATCGTTAGTAGTATAAGTAAATCATCAAGTTTATTATAAGCTTTCATTTGAGTGGTAAAAGACATTTGTATGTCTAATATTCAATGATATAGATATATTTTTTTTATATACAAATTTTTTTGTGAAAAACGAGATATCACTCTTTTCTAACATTATTATGGCTACTATCATGGAAACAGCTCATCCCATGAGGATAATAATTATAACAATTAATATAGAAAATTAAATCACCTTTAATTTGAGTTGTAAAACACGTCTGTATGACTAATAGTTATATAGATATGGATCTTACAAAGGGAAACCGAGAAAATTCTTATTTTTGTCATTAATTTGGTTGATATCATGGAAACGGCTGTTCCTAACAATATAATTGTTATAAACTACTTTACAAGGCTTATAATTAGCTTTAATTTGAGTGGTAATAGAAATCTGTAGATCTAATACACACCGACATGATATCAGTGCAATGGTTACATGGGTCAGAACTTCTGTTCCTAAAAATGCATCTGCCGCAGCTTCCAACCCACCTGTGAATGGCAGACTAGCATCGTTTGATTTGTATTATCCCCTAGTATTATGAGTTCAAAAGGAAAATTGTTGTCAAATGAGTCAGAATTTCATCTTTTTGAATGGCTGCCATTTTGTAATCCACCCATTTTGAGTTGACAGATGTGTATTTTTTGCTTTACCATGATAAATGCTTTGCATAAAACATACTAAAAATTTTGGTAAAATGGGTTACATTTTTCATTGCAGGCTCAAGGACTATCTGGGAAGACAAATGTGTTGCCATAATTTTCATTGGATATCATGTTGTTTTTTTCCCAAATAAATAAAAATAAGCCTTTGTTAGACTTAATTAATTTAATAAAAATGTAATTTATTTAAAAAAATAAAATCATGATACATATATAACTAATAATTCATTAATGTTAGCTATTGCTTTGTGGTAATACTTTTATGCATTGTGTTCTCTTCATTAGCAACTTTTATGCCTTGCTTCAATAGTTTCTTTGTTAATTGCTATTACGGAATCTGAAAATGATGAGCTTTACATATTTCAGGAATAGAGATAGATATGTTGACGTTTAATGTTAGAAAAAAAAAATACTGTTCAAAATGCTCAATATTGATCAGGTCCTCTAAAGATAGCACATTAGGTATAAACCCTAACTGGTTAACTAGATATATTTGTTAAATGTAGTTATACAAAAACTGATGGACCATTTTTGAAGAACGTTTCAGCAGTTTTACCATCATTACTTTTGTTCTGATTTATGTTCCTAGTATGCCAATATGATGCAACTGTCATTAAAATTTGCTTCTTTAATTTTTAATGTTCTCCTTCTCTACACATGGAAGAGAAGAAAGTTATTAAGAAATAAGATTTTGACTTTTCGAAATGGAAAGTCATCTTAAGTTACAAGACAGACAAACTCTTGAAAAGTAAATTAAATCACTTTATTATTAATAATAATAATAATAAAATAACTTTATTCTGGGACTATGTCCCTTAAGGATAACAATGTTTTACAGAAAATATACACTTCAATATATCCATGTCTGGCCGAGAGACCAATAAAACAAACTTTTATTTACAGATGTGTAAAAAATAAAAATAAGACCTATTTATATAGATATATACAAAATATATAGAATATAAACAAAAGAAAAAAATCTGCTATAACAGTATTTTTCTTGCTTACTTTGTTTTTATCATCTAACAATATTCATGCTTGTATATTTAACCGTATTTAATGTGATATGGTTAATCAGTTGTGATATTCTGTTTAATTTTTTTATACTTAATTATTTGTTTAAATGTTATTACTCTTTAGGTAAAATATTTTCATGAAGTATTCAAGAAGCTTAGACCTAGGAACCCAGTCATGGCCCTTCAGGGAAAAATGCACCAGCTTAAGAGAATGGAAATATACCATACATTCTGCAGAAAAGAGTATGCTGTCCTACTTGCTACTGATATTGCTGCCAGGGGCCTAGGTATGGCTTAAAGGATGTGCTATTTACTTTTCAACGATTTTAAAATATTTGAAGTATTTATAATAATGTTGATTTAATTATTGTATCAGTCAGAATAATTAAGAACTTTGTGTTTAATCAATTTCCTCAACTTGTAGACTTTCCCAGTGTTGATTGGGTGGTGCAGGGAGACTGCCCGGAAGATGTAGATGCTTATGTCCATCGTGTAGGCCGTACTGCTAGATACACACGCACTGGAGAAAGTCTTCTTCTTGTTAGCCCTAAGGAAAGTGCCATCATAGAAAAACTAGAAGCCAGCAAGATTCCAATATCTGAAATTAAGTATGTTCAAATTATAGTCTTATTACCATCAATATCAAAGTGTATCTATATTTTTTTCTGTTTTAGTTAGATGTTGAATGCTAAAAAAATGATTATCAGTATGTAAAAAATCTGGTGCGCGCAACACATGACTTTCATTTACCACGACTGTTAAAATTAATTTAAAAACTATTAACTATACTTCAATTTAAAAAATATATTAAGTTGATATTAATAAAATGTGTATTCATTTTCGTTGGAAACATAGGATTTAGATTAAATAATGTAACTATATTAAATTGTTAATCAGTAATGAGTTTATTCCATATTCGTCACTTCATATTATCTTTTACAACTTTGTGTATTAGAAAAATATTTTTTCTAAAATCTTTCTCTTTCCAACAGTATATTATAATTCTATATTACTGTTCTTATTATCAAAAGAACAAAAATTACATAAAAAAATAGTTTTGCTCTTTTATTCTTTCGTCGGTCATCAAAGTCATCCAATTTGTATATTTAGCCGTCCTTCATCAATGTCATTAAGATGACATGGTTAATCTTTTGGAATGTACAAAATTAAAGTTAGTTTAGAGGAAGAAAATTTTAAATATCGGCATTTCATCCCTGTCAGACTATTTCAATCAGAATAAAATCTACATCATATTAAAGCCCATTAAATTTTACATCCATATTGCGAGCTTAATGAGAATCGTTAGAGCCGTTTTTGAGAAAATTGTAAAAAGGTGCAAAATCCTTGGTATAAAGTGGCCCTTAAGGTCAGCCGATTTTGATGAAAAAGTTGCTGTAACATCTCGGGCGTGTCGGTGTCTCATATATGAAATTTCATTTTTGTACACCTTTTCATTTTCTTGCTGGACTTACCACAGACCTTTTTGCGGGACTTGGTTATTTCGACTCAGGGGACCCTAAAACGTGTATTTCCGTCAAAAACTGGAATTCGAAAATTTTCACGATCGCAATACTTTCCCTTACTATATATTCTATATATAGGATTAGGATTAGGAGTGATGATTAGGCGTTTAACTTCGTGGTTTTTTACGTCATCCATATATAGGTAAGTTGAAAGTAAAAATTATTTGTTGTCACAAATAACTTACTTTATTGTTTGATTTTCATCAACTTTCTTTATGGATATTAGTTGGTTGGGATGAGGTCAGTGATGAGAAATACACGTCATAAACCTTTTTTTAATGTGTGCCAATGTTTCAGCTTATATCTTAAGTGACAAGCACATAGAATTAAATGTGCTTGGTATAAATTAAAATAACGTGAATACT
This sequence comes from Piezodorus guildinii, assembly GCA_023052935.1. Classification (NCBI taxonomy): domain Eukaryota; kingdom Metazoa; phylum Arthropoda; class Insecta; order Hemiptera; family Pentatomidae; genus Piezodorus; species Piezodorus guildinii. The sequence goes on along the minus strand of CM041292.1, from coordinate 115,182,601 downwards.
TTGTTTGTACTTTAAATATGAATATTTTCACTTCTATTCTGAATTTCTTAATGTTTATTAATATTGTTAAAAGCTAACTATTTTTGTTTATAACACAAAGATGTAAACAAAATAAAAGTTTAAATAAATAAAATTAAATTAAAACCAAAAACTATGGAATATACTTGTTAGTGATGCTGCTACTGAGTATATGATCAAGTACGTATTGAGCTCTTTCCTTTTTTGAACGATTCAGATCTGATTCTTGATCGTAGGCATTAAAAGATAATGGGACCCCATGTGAAAATGAGTCTTCTTCGTATTTATTTCTAGCTATGGGAACTATGTAATTGGTTGATGGTAAAGGGTAACTAAGTCCTTTCTATAAATTTAAATATGCTAAGTTGTTAAAGTCCACTGGTATATACTGAATTCTGTATAGTTTGGGAGTAAGTACTTGTACTGATATTAAATTTAGTTTAAAATTCTTGTTATCTGTTACTAATTTTAAAGTCTGCTTTTGAATGGTGTGTACGGGTGATAGGACATTTAAAGAAGCTATTCTCCAACATGTGGAGATATAAATAAACAAAGTAAGAGATTTATAAATCAATATTAGTATATTCGAAGCTCTAGATTGGGAAGATATCGGAATCTCTATCAATGGAACAAAGCTCAATTCATTAAAATTCGCGGATGACGTAGTTATAATAGCGAGTTCAGAAAATGAGCTAGTCATAATGATTAATGAACTAAAAGAAAAGAGTTCCCTCCATGGCCTGATATTAAACCCTGAGAAGACTGTCATCATGACCAACGGGCCTTCGGAAATAATTAAGCACCAACTCCGAGGCATGAAGATTTCCAATGAAACCTATTATCTTGGACAAATAATATCATTTGTAAATAGAGATGCAAAGGAAATAGAATCCAGAATAGGTAAGGCGTGGAAGAAATTTTGGAGCCTCAAGATCATATTCAAAAGCCAACTGGACATAAAGTACAAAGCACTTGCTTTCAATAGCTGTATCGTCTCAGTACTTACATCTGGATGCCAGACATGGTCGCTGACAAAGAATCTAGAATGAAAAATAAACGTCTGTCAACGAAGAATGGAGCGGATTATGCTTGGAATCTTTCTGCGGGACAAATTAACTCTAATAGAATAAGAAAACTAACGAATGTCTCAGACGCTATTGCTCATGCTAGAAAAATGAAGTGGACATGGACAGGACATCTCATGCGGAAAACAGAAGATAGCTGGGCAAAGCGAGCTGCCGAATGGATCCCTATTGATAAGAAAAGACCGCAGAGGCCGACAACGCAAACGCTGGGCCGACGAATTGAGGAAAAACGATAGTTCTCTATGGATGAAATATGCACAAGACAGGAAGTTGTGGAAAACTAAGTGCCAGCAGCGACTCAAGTTTTAGGTTCGCCTAGTCTCTGCCCAAAAGACTAATCTCCCATTGGGAAGGTCTATATGTAAATATATCTCATGTAAATATGAATTTATTGTTTTGATTTTTTTATAGGGAGCGGCATGGTCTAGTGGATAGACCACTAGTCTGCTGTGCTCCGGGTCCTGGGTTCGAATCCCGGCTGTGGCAGAATATTATTTATTCTGTTAATTCAGTCGGGGGGCGACCCTAGGGTACGGAGACCCTCCTGGGGCAGACCCAGCCTCTATAAAGTGGGTACCCAAATTAATTGGGGAAAAACCTGGCGGCTGAGCGCGATTAAGGCCTAATCACCTCATTGCACTGCCGTTGGCCTAGAAACAGTACGAATCTCTATATGTACTGAGCCCAAGACCCTTCATGGGTTGTAGTGGTGCAGGTTTTTTTTTTATTTTTTTTTTTTTTATACATAACGGAGAGAATTTAACTTTGAATTTACATATAAATAAAGATTATTATTATTATTAGTATAGGCTTATGGAAGAGTTTCTTACTGGATTTTTTTCAATTTTTTTTTATATCATATGTACATGCTCTTGCCATTCCAGTTTCGAGTCAACTATTAACCCCACAAGTATCACTAGTAACACTAGTTAGCAAATTGTTTTATAAAACAACAATCGCATGTCTTGGTGTCATAATTTCTATCATTAAGACAATTAGATTCATGATTAATTATATTCATTTCAAATGAATTACATTTCCTGGTTGAATGAAATTAATTACCATGGTTTTAGAATAATTAATTTTTTTTCTAACTACCAACTTTTCAATAAATTGAATGCTTTTTGAGTCATAATTTTACAATTGGTTTTGTCCACGTAGATAGAAATGATGGTTAGGTCGTCTGCAAACATAAACAATTTGTACCTCTTGTCAAACACCTCAAATATATCATTTACATAGAGACAAAATAATTTGGTCTTGGCTGCATTGAGGTACGCTGTTTGGTAAATTGGTGTATCTGTTGTTGATCTTTACTGCAGGCTTCCGGTCAGTCAGGTAGAATTTTGTCGATTGAATAAAACTCTCATAAATACCGATACTTTGTAACGTGTTCAGTTGTTTAGTATGATCAATAATGTCAAACGCCTTAGCAAATTCTACAAATATACATGAGACATGCATGTTATCATTCATTCAAAGCAGAAATATTGAATCGCAAAAATTATTCAGAAAAATTTTGCAGCTAGAATTTTTTTTATATGCATATTGTTTAGTGCCCATAATATTATTTATATTGAGGAAGCAATTAAAATGTTTGAAGTATATACATTTCAAAAATTTTGTGAATGACTGATAGGATAGTTTTATGCTGGTTCCGGAGTTTAAAAAATCTATTCAAAGTTAAAATAATTTTTTCTTTGAAAATTATTAACTGCAGTGATTTTGGGTATATGAGAACAAAACAAAATCTAGAATTAAGATGAAAGTACCATATACAATTTTAGTCCTTACAACACATTACGTAAGTAGTCAAGAAAATGGTCAAAAATGTTGAGGGGCAAGGTCTGGATGATTTAGAATGGATTGACCGATATGCTATAAAGATTTTTCCAACACATGTTACTTGCCGCAAAGCTCCCTTAAAACAGCTGCAACCTAAAACTATTGACCAGAAAAATATTGTTTTATATTCTAGAAAAAATGGAAAATATCTGGGGAAAACTCATGAAAATTATAAATATTGAGCGGTAAGGTCTTGATGATTTTGAATGGATTGACCCATGTTGAATTACAATCAGTGGTTAATATTTCTTTGAATGGCAGTTCTGATTAAAATGTACTAATATGTATCATTTATTAATTTGATCTTATTCCTGGAATCAAGAAAATCTTAAAAAACTATCTATAGAAATTTTTCTTCTTGCTGATGTAACAATGCTTAATTTCTTTGTTATATTATTGTATCCAGTCGATTCTTTTAAATGTAAAGTTAGTATTGAATATTCATTCTCTTATCTATCTACTTATAAAATTATCTTGCAATTCTTGATTTCTGCAATGATCACTAAATTGGTCAATCAGTGCATTTTTAAACATAAATGACACCACATTAAAACCTAAGGGAAGCAGGGGCGACTCACTATCACTAGTTTAACTATAAAATATTGAATACATGATATTAATATTTATTTTATCTAAGCCTTCATATTGTAAGTTAATAACATATATTAAAATGGAAAATAAAAAGGAAGTACAATTTATACGTTAAAGCTGCTGGGAGAGGGAGGGATTAAAGTAAAAAAAGAAATACACCCTCTTTAGAGCTATTTTCATTTTATGTAAATTGGTGTGAAACTTATCACTAAATAAGCTGAGTTTGACTGTAGTATTGTAAATTACTGATTAGTTTTTAAGTGATATAAGTTAATGTCAATCAGATTAGTGGATCTATCTAAATCAGATAAATTAAAAATATAGAGATTACTCATGTTTCTTGAATTTATTTTATTTGATGCCATTTTGACTCCAGGGTGAATCCAGAACAGATAATATCACCGCAGGCAAAGCTGGAGTTGTTTGTAGCTAAGAGCAATGATCTGAAGGCTTCTGCACAACGGGCTTTTGTTTCATACTTCAAGTCAGTGTTCCTCATGCGGGACAAAACTGTCTTTGATGTCAAGTCAGTCGACCCCTACAAGTTCGCAAGGTAACTTCATCCCCATCTTTACAGTGTAAATATATTGTAAACTAACAAAATGCCTTAAACTCGTTTAAAAAAAAAAACTAAAATTATATATAGCTCTTTATCTTCTGAAAGAGGAGAGGAAAATCATCAGAAAGATACTAGGACCAAGAAAAACAGAAGATGGATACAGACTGCAAAGCAAGAAAACAACAGAAAAACACGCCAACATCGAGACAGACATCAGGAAAAGAAGACTGAAATTCTATGGGCACATACAAAGACTACCTGAAACAAGACTGATACGACAAATACACGAAGCAACAGCAACACTCAAAAGCACTACGAACTGGATCAAACAGACATGAGAAGACTTACGAAGAGCAGAAATAAGACAAGAGGAAATCCAAGACAGAAACATATTTAGAGACAAAATAAACAAATGAGAAGTAACTCTAGAGCAAAACAATTAGAAACCATACAGACCCAAATGGTCTGCAGAAAGAAAAGAGAATTTCAGCCAAAGAATGAGACAATACTGGCAGGACAAAAAGAACAAGAAATAAGAAAATTGAGTCATAATAATAATATAGCTCTTTACCAAGACTCTACAGAACTTTTATTGTAGCTTTATTCCAAGGAATTATTTTATTTTAATATATTCTCACTTATTTTAACTGGTTTAAATATATTGTTTACTGATCAGTGAATTTATTTGTTTTTTAAATATACCAATTTGTGATTTTTAACTGAATTATGCCGTCTTTTTAGATCTTTAGGTTTATTAGAAGCCCCAAGGGTACGCTTCATTCAACGAATGGAGAAGAAGTTGTCACAAAAAGATAACGGAGGTGATAATAATCAACAAAGTGAAGAAGAAGAAGAAGAAGATGAAGATGTACACACTATTGAAATCGGAGATGTTAAAGAAGAAGAAAAAGATTTTAACTTTAATGGTATTGATCTTAATTTTTATACTTCCATAAGCCCTTGTAAACAGTACATTTTTATTATGCTTTCAAAGTATAATAGTTTCTCCATACTCCTGAAAAGACATCATTTGTTTATTTAATTTTTATTTAATTTAACATTCTGTTTTTCAAGCAGTTGATTTAAATCTAATAAGTAAAAGGAGAGAATATTTGTTTGCTTATGTTATCATCTTAAAACATTTAATAATCTTTTAAATTATAGATAATTATTTAATGTGATCTGATAATTGGTTTCTTGAAAAATAAAAAATAAAAAGATATAATTAAGTAAGAATCTCCAAAATATCCCTTATTGCTAAAATTTTATATTCAATGTTAATGTATTCTAAAAATCATTAGTAATTTAACTAAATTAAAAGTAATTGTTTTTTAATTATAATTTTGTGTTATTAATTTTAGCTTTACAGATTTGTTTTCATAATGAATAGTGTAGTGATAATAATTTATTGTCTGCCATCCAAACCTTCTCATGCTTCATTGAGTACAATATTTATGTTTTTGAATTAATATATTTTTCTTGTAAATATTAATATTAATTATTTTTCTCAAAGGTGTTGATAGTGAAGATGGTGCATGTGAACCATTTTCTCTCAAGCGTAAAGGTCATGAACTTGAAAAAGTGATGGGAGATGTCCTGGAATCTGATGATGAAATTGTTGAAAAACCTAAGCCACCTAAGCCAAAGTTGAAAACAGTCATTACCAAGGCAAAACTGGCCAAACAGATACTTAAGAAAAACCTGATGCCAAATAAAAAAACTATTTTCACGGATGATGGAATGGTACATTTTTTTTTTATTTTCCTTCCTACTTTGTTTTTTTCAGATCTGTGGAAGAAAAAGATACTGATTTGATTTTTTTTTTTTTTTCTCTCTAGATTTATTATCTCGTTTACTATACCGTAGTCTTTGATCATATATTAGTTGCTTATTATAATATATTTGTGAGGAAGGTAATCAACTTTCTCCAGAGCTCAGTTTCAAATTATAATTATAAATACCATGATAACTCCTAAAATGACATGCCTCTTTAGAGAGATTTTTCAAGTTTACACATTATATTGAATTTTCATCCCTTTACAACAGAAATCTAGTGGACACAGGTAGCTAAAGTTTTGTCACCAAGTAATAAATTATACCCCCCTAAATGAACTCTAGAAAATCATTGATGATTAAGAAAACCATATTGATGGCTTTGTGTTGTTATTTAAATATGTACAGATCATTTTTAATTATTAAAGCTTACTGTGTGCTTATTATTCCTCCAACCTATGAAATTTATTTTAAAGAGAGGTATAGAAACACACTTTTCAATAGCATTAGAAAATTATCATGGGATTGTTACAATTTGATCTAATGTTATGACAGTTAAATAGAAACCAACTCTCCTCTGATAACTTTTGTGTGCTAAAATTAGACAAACCATTTGGAATTCATAATTTGTAATCTTTTTAAAAATATTAGATTATTTACAATGCTAATGTTAAAACTGGTCTAGTGGATATAGCACTATGTACTGTGCTCCGGGTCCTGGGTTCGAATCCCGGCTGTGACGAAATATTATTTATTCTGTTATTTCTGTCAGGGGATGACCTTAGAGCATGGAGACCCTCCTGGCGCAATCCTCGCTTTTTTAAATTGGGTCCCCAAATTGTGGAAAAAACCTGGTGGCGGCTGAGCGTAATCTCGGCCTAATCACCTCATTGTACAGCCGTTGGCCTAGAAACAGTACGAATCTCTATATGTACTGAGCCCAAGACCCTTCATGGGTTGTAGAGGTACAGATTTTTTTAATGTTAAAACACTAAATGAGTCAGCAAAATGCATTGTGCATTCTTTCAACCCTGCCAGCTGAAGTATTGAAGTAGAAATTCCAACAATTTTTTCATAATTACATATTCATTGAAATTAAATTTCTCTAGAATGTACAATCTAAGTGATCGTTGAATTTCATTTTTTTAATTTAATATTAAGATATTTAAATAATTGAACTAAACTTTTATTTACAAATATGTAAGCTAGATTTTTACTGTTTAATAGGAAATAGTCATTGAAGAGAAAGAGAAGGTGACTGAAGCAGAGCAAGATTTTGAAGTCGATCAAGGGCCAGCCATTAACTTGGAAGAAGCGAAGAAGGTATAATCATATGTTTTATTGCTATACTTGTTACCAGTCTGTTATAAAAAGAGATATTTTAGCCATAGTTTTTATAAGCGACTGCAACATGAGAGTGTTTAACTATTTACTGGAAATTTTATTCTTTACTCGTATAACATTTGCTTTATAGATAATAGATATTTGTTTGCTATTATATAGTTTTAATTCTTATCAGTGAACTCATTTTTATTTTATAGTCATTTGATGGGGACCAGAATAAGAATTATGATGGATAAGCGCAAGTGTTGAGAACGATTCAGGTTCTTACTGAGCCTTCAATATGCCTCTGTACCTTATTTTAGGAATTTTTCAATTGCATCTGATGTCAAAGATTTTAATTTTGTTAGAGCACAATAGGCATGATTCTCCTGTCATTGCCTATTTTTTTATTTCGCTTTTATATTTAATTCTTATACTCAACTTTGTTTTCACTGTTAATATCAATGCTTTTTGGTGTTGATTCTGTTTTTGTCACTAATACTTCATTATTTAGTTTAGTCTATGCTTGCAACTTAGTCATCCTGTCTAACAAGGGATTCATTTTTTTCCAATCCTCCTATTGCCTTTTGCTATGGCTGAATAAACAACAGGGCCAATCCATGCCAAATCTTGCAGAAAAAACCATCCATTATCATTTGGGTAAAATTAAGTACACTTTATCCTCTCTGTAAATAGATTAAATAATGTACCAAATTTACTTAAGAAAAAAATTGTACTATTCTTATGTATGAACCAATAAAATGCATAAGAACATTATTTCAGTTACTAGATGTGGTAGGGCATTTCATCAAAATTTGAGTGTTGTATGACCTGTATGAATTTGCAATGAATGACCCAACAGTGATGATTTATCATCTTTTTGTCTTGTGCCAGATCTACCAGGAGCAATCTGTCTGACTGTTTTCTTTTTATGACTTTGGCTCGATCATAACTTGATGTCATTTTTGCTAAATTTTTTTTTTTTTTACTCTACCTGGTATGTCAAACTCCTGCTAGTTTTGAGAAGAGAATAATGTCAAGAGAAACTGCTATACAAATTTTTGGTCAACAGTGCCTTTTATTTTTTTTTAACCTTATACTACACTGGTAAATTATTGATGTTATCTCTTCCAAGAAAGTGCAGAGTCTATTTGTCAAGGTGCTAGAAAATATCTCGGCAACATTCAGTAAGGTTATACCTTTATAATTCTTCAACTTTGTTGTAAAAAAAAAATATATATATAAAAGTTTAAGACTGAAATACTCCTATCTCTTATATTTTTGGATTAATTTAATTTCATCTATTCAGTATAGAAATTTTTTAAAAAGAATTAGTAGAGCAATGAGGATGTGCAAAGTTATTATTATTGTTTTAATTTTTTGTATGTACTTTTAATAACTTATCACCAACACACCATTTTTATTTCTAATACCAGTTATTCCGTGAAATATGAAATTTGGCATGATTGATTGAACTGAGAAAAATATTTTTTCAAATATATTATTTATCATTTATTTTTTTAAAATTTCATCTGTTAAGATTACCAATTTCTTTTTACTTTCAAAGGCGTTAGAAGAGGAGGATGTTCGTGACCGCAAATTGTATTCAGAGATTGAACGCCAAAAGAAGAAGGAGAGAAAACTGAGACAAAAGGGTAAAAGAAAAAGAGATGAGGATCAAGAAAAAGAATCATCAGACGAGGACACAAACTCAGAACCAGACTTATCTTGGCTTCCAGATCCAGATGATGTGTATGGCAATCCTCAGTCTGGTTCTGAAGAAGAGGATATACCTGAAGTGCATAATCTGTAAGTAGTATATATCAAAATTATGCTCGTAGACATATTTTTTAAACACAAACTTAATTAAGATTTGTGAATTAATGCAGATTGTGATACTTATTTTACTGTTCTTAATTATAAAGTAGTTTCTTATTTTAAATATTCCTGCCACTTAAAATAAGACTTTTAATGATTAAACATTAGCAGGATACTAGAATATAATATTTAATTTATTTATTTTTACTAAATTGTTCATCATTTGCAACAATATCCCTTTATAGTTGGCACAAAAATAGATGTTTTTAATATAAATTCTGAATTCAAAATTATTTTTCAACAGAAGCAACAAGTTCTATACAATTAAGTAACTATTATTCTTTTTATTATTCTATTATATACTTGGCGGTAATTTTTCTGTCCTCCAAAGGATTAAGTCCACTCCTCACTAGAATCTTAGCAATTTTTCTCATTTAGCTGTGCCATCTGTTAGATTAGCAATTTAAGTTTTCTTAAACTTTTAGCAATATTAATTTATAGAAAATTAGTTCTGATTTCTTAAAATATACAGGTCATAGGTCATGTTTAATTTGTCTTGTATGAATATCAGAATAGGATCCTTAAGCATCTATATGAAGAGCACTAAGAAGAGTTAAGCAACCTTTGCTTTAAAAAGATATTGAAATATATACTTAAATTGATAAAAATATATCTCGAGTATTCTCATAAACAACTTTCTTTCCTTACCACTTTTGGTACTAAGTTTAATACTGCAATTTATTTATTGCAGTTTTACTAATATTAGTCCAATTAAGATTTTATTTTTAGTATCTTCTTCTTGTTCCTTGCACAACCCTGTCTTCCTTTACTATCTTTCTCCATTCAAACCTATCCTTGGCAACTTATTCATGGCGTAAAAATTATTATTTTTTTTTTTTTAATTTTGCAATTAATTTTATTGTATAATGCAATTTTTAATTTTAAAAATTATTTCTAGGTCTTCTGAGAAGCAGAGTAGCAGTAAAAACTCCAAGAAGTCTGTTGCAAAGAAAAGGAAAAGACCGAAACATGATGTAAATAGTGATGAAATAGGTTTGTCGCTAGGAGAGACAGAAGATCTTGCTCTCAAACTCCTTTCCTTGAAGAAAGATTGAATAATCTATTTTATAAAAATTTATTCCTATTAAATCATATGATAATAACCAGATTTGGGATATTATGGTGTTATTAAAACTCAAATAGTTACACTATTAAAATTTTGTCATTAAACATTTATAAAATCACTTTTAAATACTAATATTCTTAATCTGATAGTTATCCCATGATTTAATTATTCTTGTAAATTTTGTAAATAATGTTGAAATATATTTATACATATTTACATTATTATTGTTGTTATTATTATTTTTAAAATAAGGATGTGTAATCACATGTCTGGTAGAAACTGTTGCTCATTATGCAAAACTTTATTCACTTGATAATGGTTTCGGAAATCCCAATTTCCTTTCCATGCTCCATTGATCAATTAAAATATTTTAAATTATTTTATTTTACCAATACCTTATTAATAAATTGATAAAATATAAATTTATCACTGTCACCTAAACATTTGTCAAGAACAGTATATAAATAGTAATATAGAAACAGCTTTTCCAGAAATAATTGTTATTTTAAGATCTTAAACCCAAAAAATCGCATTGTAAACATTTATTTTAAATCTGCTGACTCCTCTACCACCAAAAATTTTATCTTCTCAAAAATATTTTCTTGAACTCATGAAACCTAATTAATACTTATAGAATTTTTGATTAGCATGTTTCTAGGATGCTTGTTTTTTTTTTTGTTTTTTTTTTTTTTTTTTTGAGCCAACTTTTTAAATATAATGTAGCAGCAATAACTGACAAAGCATAATATCAAAATCCAACCAAGAATATTAGGCACAAGTATTCTATTCATATTAAAGATGTACAACTTACCATTGATGATGTGTCACAATTAGAGGGTCAACAATTATTTATTTACCTTTTAAAACTTATGAATATTTGCTTGTTACTTTTTTTTTACATTCACTTAGCTATATATGAAATATATAGCAAGGGAAAGTATTGAGATCATGAAAATTTTCGAACTTCAGTTTTCCATAGAAATACATGTTTTAGAATCCCCCAAGTCCCGCAAAAAGGTCTGTGTGTGTTTGTGTTTGTCCATGTGTGTGATAAGTCTAGCACAAAAAGTCGTAAGAAACTGAAATTAAATATTTGAGGCAAATATACATCCGAGATATTGCAGCAACTTTTTCATCAAAATCGGCTGACCGGAAGATCTACTTTAAACCATGCGTTTTGCATCTCTTTGCGATTTTTTCATAATCTGCTTAAACGATTTTGATTTAACTCGCTATATTCATATGTAAATTTAATTGGCTTTAATATGATGTAGGTTTCATTCTGATTGACATAGTCTGACAGGGCTAAAATGCCGATAGTTTAAACATTCTTACCCTGAAGATTTTAATTAAAGATTTAATTTAATTTAATATTAAAGATTTAATTTTGTATATTTGAATAAATTAACCATATCGTCTTGATAAAAAAATGGATAAATACATAAGTTGAGCGAATTCGATATCCAATGAAAGGAGAAAAGAAAAAAATATTTTTTCATGCAATTCTTGTGTTTTTGAACATAAAAACCGTAATATAGATGCATAATATACTGTTGAAAAGCTTAAGATTTTAGAAAATAGATCAGCTTATACACACAATTGTAAATTTTAATGAAGAGTGATGAAAATATAATGATGATGATAATAATATTAATATTATTTATAAGATAATATTGTGTAAATAAAGGCTTAATCTACTCTATAAGATTATTTAATACAACACATTTTTCTATTGAACTTAGTGTAATTTATTCTTCAACAATTAATTTTCATCTCTTAATGTATTTAAAAATTCTTAAATTATAATTTTAATCATAACACCAGAGGTAAGTGAAAGCCGTGTGTTGTGTGCAAAATTTTTATACTAGATAAGTAATATATTCTTCGTCGAAATTCATTAGTCTTGCCATTCTTGTGTATCTTTATTTTTATAGACACTAAAATATTATGATAATTAAGTTTGTTACTATTGCAACAACATTGTGGAGTTGACAAAACTCTATTGAGAAAATATGGCATGGCTTCTTACAGCCTGTTTTTTTAATGGATTTTTATATGAATCAATAGCAAAAAGTTATGTTAATAACTTTCATATATCATTCCTAGTATCATTGGTATGTATGCTATCTAATACAAATATATATTTCCTTTTTCTACTTTGATTCATTTAGAACATCACTGGCTGTTATGGAACATGAAAAGAGAGTTATTATTAATCATGCCAGTGAGCCTAATAGCTTTTTAGAGATCCCTAAAAAATGAATATATATTGTCAATGGTATTATAGGTCTGCTTGAAATCAATACATGATGGAGAACCATATTGCATTAGTTTGTTTTCTCCAGCATTTGTCTCTTACCAAGATCATATGATCAGTTGTTTAAAGTATTCTGTTAGTTGGTATTCCATTGCTTTTTATGACCATTTTATCCTATCTCCTGCTGTTCACTATAGATAGCACTTTGTGCTCTATTCCAAGGTGGGTAAGCTGTTAGGTTTCACTTTTTTGGACAGACTGGTGATTCTGATCATCCTCCTAGCATTTTTTCACTACACAAAACATCAAACACAACCCACAATCAGTTAGTTCCTCTTGAAAAAATATTTCCTTTTTTATTTATATGGAAATTTAAATTTATCATTAATCCATCAGAACATTTCACGTTTAATATAAAAATGGTCTGAGAAAATATTTTTCTATTAAAAAAAAAAAAAAAAACCTGTACCACTACAACCCATGAAGGGTCTTGGGCTCAGTACATATAGAGATTCGTACTGTTTCTAGGCCAACGGCAGTGCAATGAGGTGATTAGGCCTTAATCACGCTCAGCCGCCAGGTTTTTCCCCAATTAATTTGGGTACCCACTTTATAGAGGCTGGGTCTGCCCCAGGAGGGTCTCCATACCCTAGGGTCGCCCCCCAACTGAATTAACAGAATAAATAATATTCTGCCACAGGCAGGATTCGAACCCAGGACCCGGAGCACAGCAGACTAGTGCTCTATCCACTAGACCACGCCGCTCCCCATTTTTCTATTCAATGATCATTTAAGTGTAATCTTCACTATTATTTAGTATTATTATAAATATATAAAATATCTGTGTAAGTTACCACTGCATGTTAGATCTCTTTACTTTTCAAATAGGAACATCACAGGTAGACACCAGCTGTTAAACTTTTGGAAAAATGTATTATAAAATAACTAATACAACTAAGATAATGTCGTTAACAACTTTTAATAAAAGATTTTCCTTTTCGGAAATAAAAAAACATACAATGACCAAAATTTATACTTTAATACTCCTTATAGGTGAGTCCCAGGCAAGGTCCTCCTATTTTGGCTCAATGCTCAGATGAGGCCATCTTTAATTCATCTGTTCGATCTTCCTAAGAACTATCTTTCCTATTGTGTTGAGAAATACACAAATATGAAAAAAGTTTCCTACAGGCTATGAATTCCAGCTTTCATGGTTCGAGAGTGGTGCACCAAAGAAGTTACGTTTTTAAGAACATACATCCTGAATTTAATGTCTTAATGTTATATACCTCAGAGGAATGGTAATTAAGTTGCATTGACCTAATTGGAGGAATTTTATTAAAGACAGAATGAATAAACTTCAATAAAATAACTACATTTCAAGGGATGGATAAGCCTTCATAAGGAATTTTTTGTCATATTAAATTGTAGAGAGGACAAAAAACTTTTACCATGAGTTGTCAGGTAAAAAATAGGCCAAAATATAAATAATTCAGTAAGATTTTACAAAACCATTTATTTGTGAAATTATAAAATTAAGCAACAAGAGCAGATGCAGTGCTGGACTCGTACTTCCAGTTAGGTGGGAGTCCGCCCTTGGTTTTGTAGTAGCGAGCAAGCCTGTGAATCCTGGACTCAACCAAGATAAGACGGAACTTGGAATCCTTATCTTTCCTGCAAATTAAATTAATGGCTATCATTATAATTCAATAATAAAAAATAAAACCTTAATTAACATTGATGTATTTTAAAAATACAATCATTAACTTATTCACATAAATGTTAAATTCAAGAGATTCTGCTAACATAAACAATCAAAGATCACTTTATAAAACCTAACAATATTTATTACTTTTAGTAGAAATCCTTCTACAATAAGTTTGTTCCCTCTACAATGACAGACTTTTTGTTTTTCTGGATAGTCATTTAAAAATATTAATCATAGATCCAAAAATACACTTATTTGTTAAGAATTCAAGAGGAACATCAAAAACTTTCCACAGAGACCATCATTAGTAACATATAGAGCATTTCTAATTTTTGAAGGTATGTCTACTTCTTTGTGACAGGCATGCAAGGTTCTCCTTGCTCAGGCTTCTCATCTCCAGCTAGGTTCTAATGAGGTCTATTCAGTCAAATCTTGAGTTTGACCTGATCATATCTCTCACCCTCTGTCTGGATGGCTTGAGTACAGCTTTTTTACAGTCCTCTACATGTACCTCTAACCATCTCAAGCACTGTATTTTTATATCAGTTATCAAATCTCAGAAAAAGCAGCTAATTCTAGATTTTTTAACTTTTTCTTATTTCCACTCTTACCTATCATTCGCTAATCTATTAACATTTATATATTACATGTTAAGGTCATAATCAGTCTGATTAATTAATGTTTTATATTATGTAAAACTTATTCATGTGTTAAGCCTGAGCCTGATTAATCTATTTCTCCAGAAATAAGTGATGTAGTATAATATTGTTTCCTTTGGACAAGATTAAAAATAAAATAAAAATAATAATACAAAATTAAAAGGTTTAAAGCTTTAACAACATAAAATCCAAATATTTAATTTGAAAAAATATGTCTGTCCATGCCCGCCAGACAAATTGTTTTAGCATTTGGTACCAATGGTACAGGTAATTCTATGATGACTAGGAATTCAACATTACCATTATACAAAATCTAGGTCAATTAGAGATGTTACTCACCCATATCTCAGTTGATAAAGATAAGTAAAAAATATAAAGTGTTGGTATTAATACACTGAGAATATGAGAAAAAAAATCCTTGACCTACACTCCTATAGTCACAGTTAAGCTTTTCCATAATGATATTCCATAAAATCATTTGAAAATAAGTTAATTGCCTAGAAAGCTGAGCATAATCACAAATATCTAAATTAAACTGTTTAGATAAAAACAGCAAAACTATTATGTATTGGACTTGGATAAGGTTACCTGTTCCTCTCAAGATGCTTTCTGATAGCGACGGCTTTCTTAATAAGAAAGTACAGATCTTCTGGAAGATCAGGAGCTAATCCCATGGCCTTCATGATTCGAAGAATCTTGTTTCCAGTTACAAATCGTACTTGGGCCACACCATGTGAATCTCGAAGAATGACACCTTAGGACAAAAATATTTCATCATGAAAAGACATAAACACTTGAATAAATTTTAACATGTGTAATTAACAAAAACATACAAAAATTCAATTTTAAAAATAAATTAAATTACTAAGGTATTTATTATTAATGCCTTATCACACCCATAGAAGTCATGGTCAAGCTAGCTCACTTCATAGGGGTAAGAGGTAGTCATGAAGTTCTTAGATTACCAACTTAACAAAAGCTGGCCATGAGACTTACTAGACTTATTAGTCTAACTATAATCTAAATTGTTTTTGAACTTTTGTTAGATATGATATTTAATTT
This sequence comes from Piezodorus guildinii, assembly GCA_023052935.1. Classification (NCBI taxonomy): domain Eukaryota; kingdom Metazoa; phylum Arthropoda; class Insecta; order Hemiptera; family Pentatomidae; genus Piezodorus; species Piezodorus guildinii. The sequence goes on along the minus strand of CM041292.1, from coordinate 115,166,777 downwards.
TTACTTTTATTTAGTTAAATATTGAATATATAGTAGTAAGGGTGAGTGTTCAGATCATTAAAAGTTTAAAATTAGAAATACATGGTTTACAGTCACCTGAATCCAAATAACCAAATATTAAAAAATGGTCTAGATGACTATGAAGGTAGAGAGCAAGTTGCAATGAATGCTAAGCACTTTCCACTGACTTAATAAAAACCTGCTGACTCAAGTTACACCACAAGGTAACTTTTTAAGATCGTTAGCCAATAGATAAAGTAATAACTAAAAATTATATCTAAATCATCAATACTAGCAATTGAGTGTTGAGTCGATTTCCAAAAGGTACTTAAGGGGACATTTTTTACTTAATTGATATAATGGCAAATTTTTATTCACATCATCTAGTTTTACCTAAATCTTCTACTTGATTCAATCCAATGAAAACTCTAATCCTTTAAAAAAAAAAAAAAAGATTTAAAAATGCAGTTATTTTCTAAAGGTAATAATTTAACGTTTAGTTTCCATCAAATCATAATTAAAAATTGCATTCTAAAAATTGAATATAATTCCATTATTATAATAAACAAAAAAAATGTAGACTTTAATGCTAAAATAATCAAATAAGTTAGTTAAAGAATATGGGATGGGGAGATTTTTACACTTCTATAAAATTACCTAGAATGGATACAGTAACTTTTGGAAATCATCTTGATTGATCGATCGATTTATAATAGTTATAATCTTCATCAACTTCAGGCCCATTTTTAACCATAGGTTCTTTGTACCTGAAATTAACTTTAAATTTGCATTTAATCATTCCATCATCAAGCATAAGCTGTTGAATAATTACAAACAGATTTAATGTTTAAAATATTTCATTTTAAATGACATTAATAGTTGAGACAACTACACACACACAATTGTGGATTATGCTTGATGGAAGGAGTGAAAATTGAAACAAGCATTACATTAAATATAACCATAAGGGTTACAGCAATATGCAAGAATACATTTAAACAAAAACAAATACCTATTTGTGAAGGAGTGAGGCCCTTCTTTCCTAATTTGTAGATTTGTTCCTTAACATCTTCGGGTGATAATTTCAACCATGTTGGGACACTTCTTCGATATGGTAAAGCTGACTGGGATATACCCTTACTAAAATATAATAATAAATCAAGATTCAACAGAATAATAAAATAATGGAACTAAAAAGGAAAACAATAAAACATGGATAGGATATACACTCATAAATTTATTTACACATCATAAACTAAAATTTTAAATAATTAATGATATAGACTCAATACTAAGAACATTAAACATTTAAAAAAGGCACATAAAACATTCGACAACATTGCTTTCTAACCACGTTGCCGTGAACCAATCTTGTGAACTCAATCATTTTAATAATTATATATTTCATGGGGGCTAAGTTAATAACATAATTTAAAGTTCAAAATAAATTAAATATTATATATAACTTACCCAGGAGCGTGCATACGACCCATGATTAATAAGTGAAAAAACAATCCACACGACCGAAACGTGAGAAACCCGTACTGGAGAAGGCTTCAGTGGGAACAATGTTGCCACTTCACTAGATAATGACAGTAAACAAAAATAAATTTATTATAAATAATAACGACTGGAAATATACTCTATAAAAGTATTCAGAAAATTAAATATTTCATTATAAGATATCCTCTATATTTTACAATTAATATTTGTCAGAAAAATGCTGAAATAGAAATAAAATAAATTGTTAAGCTCTTAATGTGTAATGGCATTGTATTCAAATCTAAACAATGCACCAATATTAAAACCTATAAATCGTATTTATAAAAAATAACTTTAATTTTGACTATTGAAATTCGAGCGAGAAAATTAAAAAAGCTTTCCTTCATCTTTTACCTAAAAATCTTGAAACAGAGATTAAAAACAACGACTACTTCACTCACAGATTAAAATAAACACAATTTGGTATGTACTCAATACGATTTTTTTTTGTTTTAAATAATAAGTTTTCGTCTTATGATCCTCACTATAAGTATAAGAGACCGTCTAAAGAAAATCGTTTTTTTTGAGTTCTCTATTTTTCAGAATACATAAATTATTGTATATACGCTTCTTTTTTCTTCTTTTATCCAATTTAATAACTTATATAAAATATTAATTAATGCTAGTTTGATAGTGGCACAAGAAATAGTTATTGGGTGCAAGCTTCCTTGGGTCCACCCAGCCTCTGCAAAGTGGGTAACCAAAAATTGGTGGAAAAATGAAGATTGAGCGTGATCTCAGACTAATAACCATCTTGCCCAACTTTTGGCCTAGAAACAGTACGGATCACTACCATGAACTGAACACAAGTCTGTTTGAAGGTTTTAGAAGTAAAGGTTTTATACAAGTTTTTGTTTTTGAAATATCTTAGGACTTTTCCACTGTCAATTATATTCTACTGATAATTATTGGAGTCAGATCGGACCCGGATTTAGTTTTGCTGAAATAAGTTTTTTGAAAAAAGAAAAAAAAAAAAAAAAAAAAAAAAAAAAACACTGGGGTCACCTGTGGTGTAGTGGCTAACAGCCTTCCAAGCCCAAGTCCTTCTTCTTCCTTATCTTCATCTTCTTGCTATCTCTAGCGCCGAGGAGCCTCTATCCAACAAAGCCACTCATCCCAGTCTCTGCTTATCCGCTTCATTTGGTCTCGGGATTTTCCTCTTCTACCTCCAATCCTCTGGACAACTTCCTGGTATGAAACTCTGGGACGCCCTCGTAGTCTCCTTCCAGCAGGTAGAGCCTCTAATATTCTAATTGGATCCAAGTCATTGTTCATGCGGTAGACGTGTCCGAAATACTTGAGCTCCCTGTCCTCCAAAGTGGTTCTAAGTTTTGGTACTTCCAGCTGCTTTCTTATGCTATCATTTCTGATGCGATCCCTCCAAGTTTTCCACACGATCTCCTTTGGAACCTCATTTCGGCTGCATTTCTGTGACTGTAATGTCTGTCCAGCATAGACCAGCTTTCTCCAACATAGGTTAGAATAGGAAGGTATACAGATTTGTATAAATGAATTTTTATTTTCTTATCCACCTCCCGGGGTCTGAGGATACTGTTAGTGATCTGGTAGTATGCTTGGTTTGCCTTTGATATTCTGTTAGAAATTTCAGCATATATCTTACCAGAGTCACTAATTACAGTCCCTACCCTAAGTAGGATTATTCATTCAACACATCAAGGAGTTCCCCATTACAGACTAATTGGACGTCTTCCTCTTCTCGCTTGGACGTATTTATTCGCATAACTTTTTTCAGCAGCTCTTCTTCCCATTCTACTAGTGCTTGCTGTAATTTCACCTTTGAATCAGCTATGAGGACATGTCATCCGCATATAGTTGGCTCTGAACAAGTTAGAGTCTCATATTCCAGTTACCAAGTGAGGTCCGGGAATTCCGCTCCGTTCAGATTTTATTTATCTCATCCCTAAAGGTTATAAACAGGAGAGGGCTTAAACTATCTCCCTGTCTAAATCATTTTTCAATAAGGTAAGGTTCTGATTCCGTCCCATTTATTCTTACCATTGCAGTGGCTCCTTGGTAGGTTGATTCTATGGCCTCAATAAAATCTCCAGGCACACCCTTGGCAGCTAAAGCATTCCAAATTTCTTTTCTTGGGAAAGATCAAGGAATGCCAGGTACAAGTTTTTGTTTCTGTCCCACGATTTTTCAGCTGTTGTGATAAGAACAAAGATGTGATCCTGAGTCTGTTGGCCAGGACGGACTTCCAGTTGCTCTTCCACAATCTTCCGGAGTTTCTTTTCTAAAATTGTGGTGTACAATTTATAGACCACAGAAAGCAGACTAATGAGCCTATAGTTATTGCAATCCGTCGAACATCCTTTCTTGTGAATAGGGAGAATTATGCTGTATTTCCAGTCCCTCGGAATTCTCTTCCTGTCGTATACTTCCTGAAAAAGTTCTTGTCCACCATATTTTAAACATTCTGGAGCTCTCTTCCTGGTGATTTTCCTATTTTCAAATCCTGGATGCTCTATCTCTTCTTCTTCGATCACTTCAGGGCTTTCTAGAATAGAGGGGTCTCGTTCTTGACAGTGGCCTGTTTCTTGATTTTCAGAAAATTTTCTTTCCATTTGTTCAGAATCTCCTTCTTGTCTGTAAGCGCAGACCCATTGCTACTTTTTACATATCTTATGGGCTTGTTTTTCTTTCCTCTTAAACATTTAATTTTTCGCCAAATTATTTTGATGGATTCACGATGATCGTCGCTCAGCTTTTTACCGAATTCCTCCCTTGAGCGCTTCATGGCGAGTCTAATGGCTTCCTTACTTTCATTCCGTGCTCTTCAGTAAATTTGTAGCTTCTCATCATTCCTGTCTAATAGGTATGCTTTCCAGGCAAGCTTCTTCTGAGAAACTATTCGTCTTAGGTCATCGGTCCACTAATCGGTCCGCTTTCCGATGTCCTTACCAGATATTTTCCTCGTCCCACATATTGCATTTGCGACCTCTAGAATATATGACTTTAAGGACTTCCAGATATTTTCTATATCTGCATCGAGCGGTATTTCTCTTAATGTTTCTTCTAACTTCTCTCTATACGATGCTCTGTTTTTACCGTCATCTAAGGCCCTAAAGTTAAGGGTCTTAAATACTTTTGCGCGCGTTGCCTAGCCACTACAGATGAGCATAAACCTGTGAAAAAAATAATTACAAGTTCTAGTCTCGATACTGAGGGGGCTTTTATCTCAGCATTTATCCCCTACCCTCACCCCCCTGCCCCGAGAAACTCACGTATAGACTTCAAAGGCGAGGTAGAGGTGAGCAAAAAAAAAAAAAAAAACCTTTGCTTTTCTTTTATACTCTGGAATTATGCTTGTATCGGCCACAAATACAAAGTGGTCACTGTCTATCTCTGCTCCTCTCAAGATCTTGATATCAGCAAAATATTGTCTTATGTGTCGAACACATATAAAATAGTCAATTATACTTTTTCGCTCCAAGGACCAAAAAGTGATTATTCTTTATGTATGATGAAATGAAAAGGCATAAATACAAAAAGATAATAAGATGTTTCTTATCCACAATAATTGATTTTACTATGGCAATCACATACAAACATCTGTACATATTTGTGATCATATCATTCACCAAGTCGTTTGGATATTGCTAAAATTTCTCACTGGCAGTCATATACATTTGTATGTTCAATTTTTTTTAAAAATTGTACAATAAGTACCAGATTTTTAAAATTAAAAGTAATCAATTTTCATAATGGTAACCGAGAAACCAAAAATATAAAAAAAAGATTATATCTGGAGAAATATAAATGATAGATACTTGAAGATGGCCCTAGAGGCTGAAACCTTGTAAAATATGAAAATAAATCTTCTTTTGGAAATAGCCAAAAATATTTCTTCCAAAAATATAAAAGTCTATCTAACTTTTCATTATTTTTACTTTCACTTACTATATATAGTAAGGAAAGTATTGCGATCGTGAAAATTTTCGAATTCCAGTTTTCAACGGAAATACACGTTTTAGGGTCCCCTGAGTCCAAATAACCAAGTCCCGCAAAAAGGTCTGTGTGTGTGTGTGTTGTGTGTGTGTGTGTGTGTAACTCCCGGGCGGAAACGGTAAGTCCTATGAAACTGAAATTTCATATTTAAGACAACTATACGCCCGAGACGTGACAAAACTTTTTTCATCAAAATGAGCTTACCAGAAGAGGCACTTTATACCATGCATTTTGCACCTTTTTTCGATTTTCTCGAAAACGGTTCCGACGATTTTGATTAAACTCGCTATATCGATGTAAAATTAAATCGGCTTTAATATCATGTAGGTTTTATTTGGATAAAAATGGTCTGACAGGGCTTAAATGCCGATATTTTAAATTTTCTTCCTCTAAAGTACCTTTAATTTTTTAGATTCAATAATAATAACTAGATTATCTTGTTAGCGCTGATGAAAAACAGGTAAATATATAAATTGAATAAATTCGATACCCAACTAAAGGAGAAAACAGAAAAAATATATTTTTAATGAAATTTTTCGTTTTTGAACATAAGAGCAGTAATATACATGTATGATATACCTTGGGAAGCTAAAGATTTTAGAAAAAATATCATCTCATACACAAGCTTTTAGAAGTTAATAGAGAGTGATGAGAAGAAGATAAAACTAACTGATTATTTTAGATAATAATATAATAGATTTTTTAATAAAACACATGTTATATATAAATTCAATTTGATTAATTCCTTAATAGTTTCACGTATTTTTATCTCTAACTGTATTTGAAAATTCTTTCATTGATTTTAAAAATCGAGGTAAGTGAAAGTGTGTGTTGCCCGCACCAGATTTTTTCAGATTATTGTTACTATTTTAGGAAATAAAATATTAAGTCCAATTGAAGTATAAGTTTATCATGTCATAATATTGTTAGTATACCTCCAAATATGAACATGGATTCACGCGATTTTCGAGTAATATTTTTGTACGAGTTTAAACTCAGCCATTCAGCAGCTGAGGCCGCTAGAAATATTTGCAAGGCGTTTGGGAAAGGGAGTGTTAATGAACGGACCATTCGCCCTTGGTTTTCTAAGTTTTCAGACAGGGATACCGACTTGGAAAACTTGCCTCGAGGAAGACCTCTGTCCGTGATAGACAACGATATCCTCAATCATACAGTAGAAGGAAACCCCTACCAAACAGTTAAAGGACTCTCAGCACAACTAAATGCAAGTGCATCTACCGTTTCCAGACATTTAAAGTGTATTGGGAAAGTAAAAAGCTCGATACATGGGTACCTCATGATCTCACTGAGTGGCATGTTTCAAAACATACCGTGCAAAAATTGAAAGAACTGGGCTATGAAGTTCTTCCGCACTCACCATATTCTCCCGACTTGTCTCCAACAGATTACCACCTGTTCAGGAATTTAGACAACTTCGTCAAAGAAAAACTTTTTGAAAATGACAATCAAGTGAAAAGTGCGTTTTCAGATTTTGTTTCACTTCAAAGCTCAGAGTTTTTCAGTTCGGGTTTAAAAAAGTTGGGTGTCACGTTGGGAAAAATGTGTAGAAAAAGAAGGTAAATACTTCGAATAAAATTATCTTGTTTTCATATCGTATTTTTAATAAAAATTCTTTACCTTGAAAACGGACATTTCATGTGACACAACCCAATAGTTCTTCTTTTACTAGCATTTAATGAGAGACAGTCGATAATCATTAAAGCATTGTATAATTCTATTTATTTAAAGCATTTAGATGTTTTTTACCAGATCATGCAATTTCTAATGAAATTAGAAAATTATTTAATATTGGTATGTAATGAAACAAATTGCTTTACAAATATTGCTCTCAAAATAAGTGAAATATATCTTTATACTTAACCTTGTACTGTCTCCAGTCTCTTATCCAGAGGCACTTATTTGTGGAGGGAGGGACTCAAGATTTTTGGAGAGAACTTGGAGGAGGAAGGAGGGAAAGTCTATCTTACTTACCAACTTCAATTATTACATTACAGTAAATCACTAGTTTTGGTAACAGGGTATTTAATATGTGCAGTATTTTAAATTAGCTCATATCAACTTTTTTAAAACATTATTGGTAATTTTTTGGGAAGGGACACCTCTCACCCTCTTCAATAAAAAATGGTTAATTTCAAATAAAATTTAAGACATAAGATATATATATATATATATATATATATATATATATATATATATATATATATATATATATATATTATTTTTTATATTTAACCAGATTTCAGCCTCTAGGACCATCTTCAAGTATCTATCATTTATATTTCTCCAGATATAATCTTTTTTTTATATTTTTGGTTTCTCGGTTACCATTATGAAAATTGATTACTTTTAATTTTAAAATCTGGTACTTATTGTACAATTTTAAAAAAAATTGAATATACAAATGTATATGAATGCCAGTGAGAAATTTTAGCAATATCCAAACGACTTGATGGATGATATGATCACGAATATGTACAGATGTTCGTATGTGATGGCCATAGTAAAATCAATTATTGTGGATAAGAAACATCTTATTATTTTTTTTTATTTATGCCTTTTCATTTCATCATTATTATTAGTTTATTTTCTTTTATAATTTTGTAGGAAGTTTTATTTAATATTTACCACTCAAAAAAGCACTCCTTAACTTTCTTTTCTTTCACATTTATTTTTCTTCATAATCTATTACATAGTTTTTCTACGTTTCGGGATTCTTTTCCCATTAGCAAGACTAAAACAATTTTTTATAGTTTAATTAGTAAAATTACATTATTTGATTATTTGTCTTTGAAAATTATCTTTATTAATTTAATTTATATTGTCATTATTAATTTAAAAACTTGTTAATATGGCTTACCTTTTTAAAAAATCACCTTTTTTTAAAATCACTTTTTAACACACAACACATTATATTACATATCTAGCTTACTGCTATTTGTCTTCTTTGATGTTTAATAAATGTGTAAGAAAAGGAAGTTAAGGAGTGCTTTCTTGAGTGGTAAACATTATTATTAGTTTTTTCTCCACTACTTGTTGCTTATGATAATGCACATTATTAACACTTTTTATACCATATTATCATTTAACAACTAAAAAAGAAGAAAGTATTCCTATTTCACAATAAATGATTTTTTAATTATAATAATAATAAAAAAAAATTTATTCTGGGACTATGTCCCTTAAGAATAACAGAAATGAACAGTAGATATTCATATATGTCTGGTCAAGAAAACAATAAAATTAATTTTTATTTACAAATGAGCAAAAAGGAAAAATTAAACACTACCTAGACTTATATACATTCATGTACAAAAAGTATCGATAATAAACACACAAGATTAGAAAAAGAAAGAAAGAATGAAGAGAAATCTCCTAAAGGCTACTGATAGGGTTGAGGGAATTATAAAAAACAAAACAAACCAATTATTTATTTTACACTTGAAACAAACTTAATTATGGACAATTTATATATTTTTGGCTTAAATATGTACAATAATCAAATTTTGACCAAAAAAGCAATAATATACACTACAAAAATTTTCACTCTTTAAATGACTAGAAAGAAATTGAGCCATGTTTTAGAAATGTCATGCAAGAAAAACATGCATATGTATACAAAGCCTGGACCTTACATATAACATATATATATATATTAAACAAAGGTGTTATATTTTTTTCATGTTTAGACTAAAAAAATACCATCTTGAAATGTTGCCCTTACACTCCCATAATAGCTGTGAACTAGTGCCAGAGCATAGTGCTGGAACATAATTTATATGGTTATAATTAATCTAAATAAGCATTTATTTATAAGAAAAAGGAAAGATTAGAGGAACCTTATGTTTTCCTTATTTAGTATAAGTAATATTCTTTGAGTAATTATTGTGGGTGTATATAATTATACTGCCCTCTCTTAAAAGAGCTTCAAGCTTCAAATCAGAATAAGTATCACCTCCGAATTATGAGGAATAGTGGAAGAGACTGAAGAATTAAAAGGTGGAATTATTTTTTAACTTTATCAATGTATTTGAAATTACAAATATTATTAATGGTTTCTTTCATCAGACATTTCATTTTACTAAGCAGATTTACTATTAATTCTCTTATGAATCAAATCTTTTCTTTTTTAATAGTTAATAATTAATATATTTTCGAAATTACAGTTCTTTTGATTTTAATTTATTACTATTCATTTAGATAAGGATAACTTATTTAAAAGTTGAAATTTTATTTTTTAGATTAATTTCGATTAAATAAATTAAAGTACTAAAAAACTATCACAAAAATATCTAGGTGAAAGCAATATATGTATAAATAAATAGGTACATTTTTTTTTTTTTTTTTTATCATTGTCCTGAGTTTTCTTCTGGTTCAATATTTTTAAGATATATATTTGGCCATTTCACAGAAGAAGTAATTTATATTAATATATATATATATATTTTATTTTATATTTTATTTTTTTTTTTATTTTTTTTACTTTCACACTTACAACATTTCAGCCTTTAGGACCATTTTCAAGTATCTGTAAAAATTAAATTTCTACACTTTTTACATCTAATTTTTACATTTAAATTTTTTGCTTACTTATCATGCATATTCATCTATATATATTCTTACACCACTTCATCAGCAGTGTCGTCCTAATTTGCTTGCTGTTTCAAACTACAATTTTAAAAGCATGCGTTTTAAAAGAGTCATAATATATCATATCCATAATTAAAAAAAAAAAAAAAATAATTGGAAAATCTATTTATTAAAAAAAAAAAATTATTCATTAACTCAACTAAGCATTTAAAAAAAAAAGACACGGTTAATAAAATAATTAATTTAAATGTTGAAATTACATGTAAAAAGTGTAGAAATGCCATAAAAATGAAATTTTTACAGATACTTGAAAATGGGCTGAAATGTTGTAAGGTGTGAAAGTTGAAAAAAAAAAAAAAATCAATAAACTTCTTTTATGAAACGGCCAAATATATATCTTACATATAGATAATAAAATATAAATAGTAAAAAATTAATATAATAAAATTAATATAGATAATAAAATCGTTATTGGATGTAATTATGACTAAGGATTGTTTAATAATTTTTTTAAAATCTATGACTAATAATAAACTTCAAATATTTATAGTCTAACTTTGTAAATAAATCCTCTATTGTATTGAATTTACTCTAAGTAAAATAATTTCCATAGTAAAATTTAATACCTAACCATAATGAATATTGTTACCTAAAAAAGAAAAAAAAAAAAAAAAAATCTGTATCACTACAACCTTAAGGTCCCAGTACAAATAGGAATTTGTACTGTTTCCTGGGAAATGGCCTTGCAAGAATAAGGCATCATGTCTGGCAACCAGGGTTTCTCCCAATTTTTTTGGTATCCATGCTAAACATTGTGTGATCTCCAGAAGGGCCTCCTTACCCAACGTCGCAACTTGGCTAAAACAACAGAATAAATAATTATCCTGTCATAGTTGGGTTCAAACCCGAGAATAGTCTACTCTTCTCATCTATCATCTAAAACTAATTCTTTTTTCTACTTTTATTAGTAAATAAATATATATATCTTCAATTAGTTAAATCAAATTCAGATGTATTAACACTTGAACTAATAATAATATTAATTTACTTTCAAATCAGGCTCATATATTTTTCTTCCTAATTAATTCACTCATGCTTAATGTACTTATGAAGTAATTTTATAGAGAGAGGAAGTACAATAAAAAATATGTAATAATTTGTACTTCTTATATGTGCAACCTTTTTAATATACTTTGTTTCATTGAATCATTTTCTAATTGTATTCATTAATTCACTGTATGAAATGCAATAGCTGGCTTTTAAATATAAAAATATCAGTTATTATTAGTTATATGACAGCTATAGTATTATAGTATATACTCTATACTTATAATTTCATATAGACATGTAACTCATCTAAATTATTAAACCTTCATTAGATTGAACCATTTAGAGTCACACCTATTTTACTTAAACAAGCAGTGCTAATATATTACATTGAACTATCTTTTAATAAAAATTTTAAACCAAGATGTACTTACTACTATTAATCATGGTTAATAGAATAATATAATGATTACATATACGAAAATATTTTGAAAATTTATTGTACAAATTTAATTTTAATATTACTATATTTATGTTTGATAATTCATATTAATCAATCAATACTTTCAATCAGTAAATATTAATAGTGTTTTTTTCATTTTCTACAATTTTAATGGGTAATATTTACAATTCCCATCCTAAGTTAATTAACAAATGTGAGAAACTTTATTTGTTTAATCTCAAATTCTATTGAATTATTTATTGGAGGTGTGTCTGTTTACGTCAGAAAGATGGTTTCTTCTACGCAGCACTGTATTTAAAAATATTCATTTAGATAAGAAAGCTAATATCACGTCATGCATATCGTGTTACTCTTCACATCGTATGATTTTTTAACGGTTCATTTATAAAAGAATATATAATCATAAACACAAACAAAAGATAATATAACAACGTTTATCGCTAAGCAGTTTAATTAAAATTGTGAATTGCAACAGTCGGCAGATAATTTAGTCTTTTGAAGAAGGAGAATAACGCAGATTGTAAGGTATATTAATAGTACTACTACGTAGAAGAATTAAATTTACCCAGTCACCTTGTCAGGCGATAGATAATCCTATTTTTGTCTTAAATGTGATTTTGAATATTAAATTACTATAGAATTGCATAATGATTCAGTAATACAATTATTCGTTTATTGGAGTATGGTCATTATAAATGAAAATTATGAACTTCAGTATTTTTTTTCCTGTTTAAAGAAGTATTTTACATGGACATATAAATTTTTAAAAATAAAATAAAAAAATCAACGCATGCAATAGTCATGTAAGCAAATTGAAATATTAAGTAAATATTGAGCAAAGACGAGATGGCGTGATACTATCGATTAGTGGTTGCTTGATATGCTATCGATATTGTAAGCAGGTACTAGCCGCGTACACAACTCAGACCCGTCAGTAGACCGGCTTACCGTGATCGGGGATGGTTTCCACGTGGTCAGCAGTGCGCTTCGAGCCTCTGATCGTGCTCTTTCTGTCGCTCTCAGCTTGGGCCCGACAGAACTTTACTTCAGGCATTGTGGAATGTTCTCTCCGTCAATTTAGATGTGACAATGGTCGGTGCGTGCAACAGGTATGGGTTTGTGACTCAGAAGATGATTGTGGTGATAATTCAGATGAAAACCCTGCCCGTTGCAAACCTGTAGAATCTTGTAAAGAAAATGAATTTAGATGTAACAATGGAAGGTGTATACCCAAGTCGTGGCAATGTGACCGAGAACAAGACTGTCAAGACGGAAGTGATGAAAGTGAAGTGTGCGCCAAATCTGAATGCCGAGCCGATCATTTTGAGTGTCGACCTGGAGTATGTATTCCAAGTTCATGGGAATGCGATGGTCAGCAGGATTGTGACAATGGTGAAGATGAAAAACATTGTGCCGAAACTTGTGCCCCCGATTCATTCACCTGCAAAAATGGTAATTGTATTCCCATGGAAAATGTTTGCGACATGGATGACGATTGCGGCGATGGTTCTGATGAGAAAAACTGTCCTCCGAGATCTTGTCAAAAAGGAGATTTTCAATGTCACGATCGTTCGTGCATAATATCTAAATGGAGATGTGATGGTGATTACGACTGCCCCGATATGTCGGACGAAAAAAATTGTCCTCGCGTGATTTCTCCGTCAACAGTGTGCCTTAATAAAGAGTTCCAATGCACGGATAAGTTAACTTGTATCCATTCTAGCTGGGTTTGCGACGGAGAATTGGATTGTCCCGACGGTGCCGATGAAAGTACCTCTCTCTGTGCAAATGTCACTTGCCGAACAGATCAGTTTAGATGTAACAACAATTTCTGCATAGCTCTCCACCTTCGTTGTAATGGACAATTAGATTGTTCTGATGGAAGTGATGAAGAGAATTGCGACAATCCCACATCTTTTTGTAAGGAAGGCGAATTTAATTGTGGTGATGACACATGCATACCAGCTTCAAGTGTTTGTGATGGTAATCATGATTGTCCAGACGGTGAAGATGAGCCAGGCGATAAGTGTGGTGTCAATGAATGCACAGTCAACAATGGAGGTTGTGATCACTTATGCATTGACACACCGATAGGCTTTCGCTGTGCATGTCACAGAGGGTATAAATTAGTTAATAATTCCACGTGTGTTGATATCAATGAATGTGACCTATTAGGTTCGTGTTCACAACTTTGCATAAACGAAAAAGGCACATTTAAATGTGAATGTCATGATGGTTATGTGAAAGATCCAGAGAACCCGACTTCATGCAAAGCTATAGAAGGCGACTCTGTACTTTTGTTTTCTCGGCGACATAGTATTCAAAAAGTGAACCTACCTAATCATGAATCCTCTAGCATCGTTTTCGATACAAAAGCCGCAACTGCCTTCGATTTCCATTTTAGAAACGAAACCATATTTTGGTCTGATTCTATAGAAAAGAAAATATTAAAAACTTCTATCAATGACGGTAAAATGCACATGGAAGTTATCAAAGACGGTATCGGTTTATGTGATGGATTAGCTGTCGATTGGATTTACGGACATATATATTGGACTGACACAGGAAAAAACACGATTGAATTGGCTAATTACAAGGGAGAAATGAGAAAGACCTTGGTTAACAATAGCCTGGACGAGCCACGCTCCATTGCCTTGAATCCGCTGGATGGTTGGATGTTCTGGAGTGACTGGGGCAAGCAAGGTCGGATTGAGAGAGCAGGATTGGATGGTTCACACCGTCAAGTTATCGTCTCGCGTGACATCAAGTGGCCTAATGGAATTACATTGGATTTGGTGAATAGACGTCTTATCTGGGTGGATGCAAAACTGAGTTCGATATCTTCTTGTAATTATGATGGTTCAGACCGAACTTTAATTTTACGTTCTCCAGACACTTTGCATCACCCATTTTCCATTTCAGTCTTCGAGGATTATGTCTATTGGTCTGATTGGGACACTCAAGCTATCTTCAGAGCAAATAAGTTTAAAGGAACCAATGTTTCTGCGATAACTGACTCTAGAATGCTCCAGAATCCGATGGTAGTACACGTTTATCATCCTTATAAACAACCTGTTGGTATCAACCACTGCCAAGAAGCCTACGATAAGTGTTCACACTTATGCTTGCCGACACCGCAGATAAATGAAGTTTCTCATAGATTTACATGTGCTTGCCCGGACGGTTTACACTTATCTAATGATGGATACAAGTGTACCGAAAAGAAGATTGAGGAAGAAATTAATAGGAATAAATATTATATCCACAACCGTTCAAACACAGTAGAAATCGTTTTTAATGACGTTCGATCTGATTCTAATGAAAATAATGGCGATATTATTACCATAATTATTATTTCTAGCGCAGCTGTATTTTTACTATCACTTTCTCTTGTTGCTATCATTGTATGTCGTTATTATTTAAACAGGAATGTTACCATTCACTTTGAACAGCCCTTGTTTCAAAAGTGTATAGACGATGATTTAGTGAAAAATCATTATCAGATACAAGGAACGCGACAGGAAGTCCAGAAGGAAGAAGCATGTGTTCCCTTGACGAGACCGGGATCATACGATATTGTTTAATTTTCATTATTGTCTGCGTGGCAGCCAATTGAAATCAATATCTTCGCTTTGATGCCTTTTTCGTCATCACAAAATAGTTACAGGCTTGATATTTTTTAAAGCCTTAACTATTAGTACCAAAGCAGTGTTATGTAAATAAAGTATTAGTGGTATGTTTTAATACGCACTGTATAAACTCAACAGTATTTAAGGGGATATTATGTTATGAATGAAATGTTGACTTGAAAATGCTAAGAGTATTTGGACTGAATGTAATGTTAAATTATTTTTTTACTTTATTTATTTTGTAAAAAATTCTATTTATTCAATTTTTGTAAAATACCATGACTTAGTAAGTTTTAAATAAAAAACGAAAAATTAAAAGTATTGTTATTTTTATTTTGTTTATCCCATTTTTAATTTATCCTATATAAATAATTAATTGATTAGTTTGGCTGGATGTTTATTAAAATTACTAATTTTTAAGAAAATAAATTTATTTTGTTCCAATAATACACTATGATAAACAAGAAATAATAACAGAAGAGCAATGTATATGACACTTTAAGAAAAATCAGTATTTCGCTTGAAAGAATATTTTGAATAATGCTTTCTAGAAAAAATCTCTATTAATTTGTCTAAACCTTAAGTTATGCTAGCTTTAAAAGTAAAAGCTTTAGAAGTAAAAAAATGTTTGATCCAGTCTGAAATAAGAGTTAAATTCAATTTTTTGTAATTTTTATTTATTGAATAATTAATATTTTAACTTTAAAAGGTATATCAATGTTACAGACCAAAATATATAATAGACTAAATGATGAAAGAACCATTATTAAAACTCTCTGGGAAGAAAATTAAACACAACCTTGAATTAGTTATTCCATCACCGTTTTTGAACATCACCTGATGTATGACGTCACTAACGGCCGCGCCCGCCTTTCTTTATCTTCGTTATCAATGGGGTGATGTGGTTGCGTAATCTGTTAAAGCTGATGTGGAATTTTTCTGTTATCAGTTACCTTCCTCCCATTGGCCATCTATTTGAAATTCACATGATTGGATTCTATGAGATCTAGAATGATAGTTAATTCACACTACCTGGCCCACCTTTAAAAGAAATGCTTGAGAAATTTGGTTAGCTTTTTGTGAAAAGGTAAAATTTAGTTTGTGGCGATTGTTGTTGGTTCTTGAAAGTATTTTCATTTATATTCTATCTTGACTTAAACAATGACAAGCGTCAGTGTGTTGGCAATTTTATTTTTGATTCAATTTAGAATTTCATTTGACACTGATAGATATATCTGAGCGTTTTGAATGACATCCAATTGCTATTCTATAGCATTATTTGTTATTGAATCGTCTGTGTAATTGTATCCTACATTTGTTTCTTATCTCATATTTTTAATGCTAATGTCACCGATTTTATGTTCTAAAATTTTAAGCAGTTTTTATTAGTAATTGATACATTCCCATCTTATGAATTTTATTCCTGGTATTGTCTACCAACATGTTATAGTAACAAATTTCTCTGAGTATAATATTGTTATTTCATCATCTTAGATAATTAAATATGCTAAATTTACACAAAATTTTTAAATTCCAATTTAGGTATTAGTTGATAGTTTACTTTAATGGTTAATTATTTATTAAACTTTTTCTAGATTATAATATATATTATAATATTCTATGTATTATAAAAATATATATATTTTCACTTTACTCTGAACCTTTATAAATATTTAACTTAATATTAGGACAGATTTCTTTCCTTCTCAATTAAAAATAAAGGGAATGGTGGTCCACTTAAGAAAAGGCTGTTGATAATTATTTTTTAAACAAATTTATTCCTCATTTGTGTAGAAATGGTAATGTAGCGGTTATTACTTTAAAAGTGCCCACATGGGTAATTTAATTGTTGAAGTAAGGCACCTAGGTTTAACTTAAACTTTAGAATAAATGTAGCTTTAATCATTAAATAGTAGTTTAATGCTTTTTAAAATAATTTTTTAGGATACAAAGTTTAAAACGACTGATTGCATCCTTCCTTGTTTTTGTTTTTAATATAAACTTTCACTATCTGTACATTTACATTATGCCTCTTATTAATTATACTCTATCATTTATTTAAGTTTTTCATATCCTTCCCTCCTGAGCTCTTTTCGTCTGTTGTAATATCACTTATGATTTCAGCTTTATTCATTGCCCCTTTTGTTTATAATTTTATTTATTTGTATTTCATTTTAATTATTTGTTTAAATTTTTGATCTAGCTGGAAAATTTCAGGCCTCTTGAGAGTTATAAATTGCATATGAGATAAATTAGTATTAGCCATTAATAAAGCTGCTGGAGGTATAGACTTTAAACGAGACACAATTGGAATATAAAGTAATGTACAATAGTAGTAAATTATATATATATATATATATATATATTTTTTTTTTTTTTTTTGCTTTTTTTTTTTTTTTTTTTTTTTTTTTTTTTTTTGCGGTAGAGGACAGTGAGAGCGTAAGGTATAAGTTGTCCTGGAGGAGTCAAGACGTATTAAAAATCATCAAAGTCGTAGTTTAGTTGTTTAAGAAAAATAAAGATTTAATATAATTTCTTTAGTTGGTTCATTACCTTAATAAATTTATTATTATTATTTGAATATTAAACTGTGTAGCATAAAGGGCTCAATCCATGAAATTTTTAAATATAAAGACCTACATTTCACATCATACACAAAAGGTTCATTTCTGGATGAAAGACAATCCTTTTTCTTGGTAACCACTATTGTTGACCATCCGGTAAAATTAAGCTTAGGCTGTATTTATTTAAGCTTATTTTTCAAAATAACTATGATCTCATTATAGTATGTAAACAGTTTAAAAAAAAAAAAAAAAAAATTAGTTCACACAACCCATGGATTTCACTTATCTCTGTTGTTAAAATCAATTCAAGAACTTTAAAATAAAGTTAGAGTTATAATGGTTAAACAATTACATTGCGTTTTGATGGAAAATTTGTTTCATTAAATGATCTATAATATTATTGTCTACAGCAGTCACTTAGTTTTATCTGCTTTTCATTACTTTAAAAACTTTGTGTTTAAGATTTTCTCTAAAATCTTTAGCTTTCCAATAGTATTTATACATTTCTATTACTGTTCTTATATTAAAAAAAAATGATTTTTTATGTATATGTATATTTACCCATTATCCTAATGTTTTTTTTTAAAATCTACAAATTGAAAGGTACATTATAGGAAAAAAATTTAAAATATTGGCATTAAAGTCCTGTCAGACTGTTTCAATCAAAATGGAACCTACATCGTACTGAAGGCCATTAAAATTTACATTGATACGAATTTAATTAAAATTGTTTGAGCTCTTTTTAAGAAAAACGTCAAGAAGTGCCTAAGCATGCTATAAAGTGTAGGAGTTTTTAATGGGAGTCAAAAATCCTTAGTTATACCGTCCTATGGAGGGGACGTAAGAAGGTAGTCCCGAGCCTAAATAATGCCAGGTACTCGTTAAAGGTCCCTGTCCTAATTAAAGCTGGGACTCCCACTGTAGCCTCATTTGATTAGCCACAGCAGCTTAAATTGACATTAAATGAATAAACAAACTGACATGTTTTTGTGGGACTTGGTGATTTGGACTTATGGGACCCTAAAAAGTGTATTTCTGATGGATACTCGAATTATAATATTTACATGATTGCAATAATCTCCTTTGATGTATATTTCATATATAGGTGAGCGAAAGTAAAAAGGTTTCAAAATTAAAGCTGCATGCAAATAATAAAAAAAAAAGTTTGATGTACCATATCAAATTACAAAAAATACAAAGGCAAAGCTATTAAAACATCTAATTGATTTAAGCTATTACCGTATGAGGTATCAATCCTTCCATGACAAACTTCACTCCCACTCTAACCCATTAGTTTCGATCCTTGCTTCCTCTTCCATTTCAGACAATCCTCAGAGGCGTCTAAAAAGTAGATGGCCTCGAGACCTTCTAGTTTAGATTACCTAGTGGAGTGCTGCCAATGGGCATATTCTCTTCATGTCTTTTCATGTATATTATCTATATATATTATCAGCTAATTTACTTGATGTATTTACCAATACAGTTGTAAATTTCAATAAATAAAATAAATAAATAAAAAAGTTATTACTAATAAAAACTGATTACTTTAATTAAATATTATTATCTTTGGTATTACTTGTTATTACAGTACTCATCTGTTTAATAGCTTTAAATTATACCAGGAAAGTTTTTAGCATTCAGACTGAATGTAGATTTTAACTCTAGAGACTAATAACTAATACTAATTACTGAAACTGGATTTATCTAGCTGCACTTGAACCTATTACCTGATATTGTTATTTTCTGTTATAATTTCTGATAAATCATTTACTAATTGGTCTTTTATTGATTTATTTTAGAATGAATTATAGAACTATTCATCAACTTGGCACTCGCCTTGTCCGTTTGTACTCAACTAATAATTTTCTTACAAAAGACCTGTACCCAGATGTTAAACGTGGCGATTTTGCTAAACTGACTTCAGGCCATTTGCAAATATTTGAGCGTTTGCTTGGCAAAGACAGAGTTATTACTGACAAAGATGATCTTATCAGTTATAATATGGATTGGCTAAAAATGGTTTGTGGTGAGTCTTTTTAATTTTGACTTTAATTCATAAAAAAACTAAAAAAGATAACCTTAATTACCAACCTCTACTCTGTCGGGAGGGGATGGGAGGAATATATATATATCCCATAGAGTAGAGCCTGATACTTAATGTTCCTTTCTATTATAATTAGATATGTATATATTAAAAAATGAAATGTCTAAATGTGAATTTTAAATTTGGTTAATGGATTTATAATAGAGGTATTATTGTTTGATGATCGATTCATGGTTATTTCAAAGAAATTCTGTATGATTTTAATCCTGCAGTTCTTGCTAATTTAACCCATTGACCCAATCAGTTACAGCCCTGACCCAACAAGTGACTGTCAATAAGCATCAGTTGTTTAATAGATCCTTTATTCATTGGGACTTGATTTAATTATTTAAAAATTAATTGTAATATTAGTAACTTTTAATAGTTAATTGTAAATACATATTAATATTATAACATTTAATATTTACCAAGCAGCTTGCCCATAAGAATATAGCAGCTAGAGGGTAAATTCACAGAGGATTATGTTGAAACTCAGTTTCTTTTTCTTTAACGGATTAGATTTACAAATTTATGCTAATGTCACTAGATGATAAAATATTTTATTTCATGCAAATAATTTAAAAATAAAATTAATTGATCAAGAAAGAAATCATGATAATTTTCAAAATTGTACTGCATGAATTTTTCCTCAGACTTACATTATTGTAAACAAATAATGTTAATGTTAACAAATATGATTATTATCGATATGACAAATGTTGGTTGTTTTTTTTTCTAGGCTATAGTGATGTTGTACTGAAGCCTAGGACTACTGAAGAGGTGTCTGAAATAATGAAGATATGCTTCAAGGAACATCTTGCTGTTTGTCCTCAGGGTGGCAACACTGGGCTTGTTGGTGGTTCTGTTCCTGTATTTGATGAAGTTATAGTATCACTATCATTAATGAACAAAATCCACAAGATTGATGAAACAACTGGTATGTAAAAAGATAAAAACAAGGCTAAAAGCCTTGAATAGTTGATAGATACCATCGAATACAATATTTGTGGTTTTTACTTATGGGTCATTCCATGTCAAAGAAAAACAAAATAGCCTTTGGAGGAGTGAGGGAGAGTTCTTTAAATAGACTTGTCAAAAAAGTTCAAAGCTTTTACTAGGCAATGCTTAATCAAGAAACATTCTGATTCAATATATATCAAAAGTCATAAGGGGGAGAATGTTGAGGAAAGAAAACCTTATCTTTTTTGAGTCAAATGGTAGTTCGAGTTTGGTCTGGGTGAGTTTAAGTTTATTCAGCTGCACTCTCAAGGATTGAATCTTGACCTTCTCACCCTGTTTAGAATGATTTATTTTCCTGTGAAAAGGTTGTTGGTCATGTTGTATTAGGATTTGAATTTTTTTATTTTATTTTTTTATGGTCTAGGAACTGGAAGGAGCTGTTAATATTTTTAAGGATCCCTACTCAGTGCTAAGTTCCATCTCCTTGCTGTGTGGTACAAATAAGTCATGCATGTGAGCAATCGACTCATCCGAAAAATATAAAACCATTTTAGGTTGTTTATGACATTTCGTTGGTCATAAAAGTTATATTTCATAAAAATGAGCATTAATATTCAATTTTTCTTTTATTTACCTATATATGAAATATATAGTAAGAGAAAGTATTGTGACCTTGAAAATTTTTGAATATCAGTTATTAATGGAAATACACTTTTTAGGGTTCCCTAAGTCCAAATGACCAAGTCCCGAAAAACGGTCAGTTTTTTTTTTTTTTTTTTTTTTAATTTAGGGTAGGGGAAAAATCTTCTATAGAAGATGTGTGATTATATAAGCCCACAACAGTGTGAGATTCCTACCCACTAAAAAACCACCTCCCATGCCTTACCACCCCACAGAACTGCTGTCTGGGCATTACTTTGCTTGGGGCAGTATGGCTATGTGCCTACTTTGTTAATGGACATCTTTATCTGATCTATCTATCTTGTGTGTGATAAGTCTATTACAAAAACGAAAAGAGTTATGAAACTGAAATTTCATATTTAAGAAAACTATACGCCCGAGATGTCACAGCAACTTTTTCACTAAATTCAGCTGACCGAAAGTCCTACTTTATGCCATGCATTTTGCACCCTTTTTACAATTTTCTTAAAAATGGCTCTTATGTGAAATTGAATGGGCTTTAATATCATGTAGGTTTCATTCTGATGGAAATAGTCTACCAGGGCTTAAATAGCGAATTTTTGTGTTTTGTTCCTCTAAAGTATCTTTAATCTTGTAAATTCCAAAATATTAACCACACCATCTTATTAACACTTTTGAAGAATGGATAAATTTACAAGTTGGATGTATTTGATGACCAACTAAAGGATAAATAACCCAAAATATTTTTTCATGTAATTTTTTGTTTTTTGATATTAATAACAGTAATATAGGCGTATAATACACCATTGGAAAAAGGAAGATTTTAGAAAAAATATTATCTTATTCACGAAGTTGTTAACGGTAATATAAAGTGACGAATAGGGTATAAATTTATTACTGATTAACAATTTAATATAGTAATATTATTTAATCTAAATCATATGTTTCCTACAAAACTGGATACACATTTTATTAGTAAGTGAAAGTCTGGTGTTGCCCGCACCAGATTTTTTTAAACAATGAATCCATGTTCATCCCAAATTTATATTTTGTTTGGTAACTAGCAATTTAAGGAATCAATTTGCAAGTTTCAAAATATTTGCTTTTACTTTTAAAATATTTGCTTTTAATTTTAAAATTTGATTTTGAGATATAGTTTGTTATCTCGAAGTGTACTATGTTATCATAGTAAATGGCATGGAATATCCTGTAAAATCAAATAAATCCCATGTATCTATTTTGGGCCCATATATGAAATGTTGACATATTTAAGTGAAATCTCATATTTTTCAAGTCTATACGAGTAGTATATCTGTGCTGAACTATAAGAAAATATGAGAGTTGTTACCTTATATACTTTGCATTTATTTGAAATGGAATGACCCTTATCTGATATTTTTTTAATTTACTGTTAATATTATAAATTCAGTCACTTTAAATATTTGTTAATATTGTTATGCTTCTTCTCATTATCTTGTTTTCAAATATTTTAGAGCACCTTAATATATTTCTTTAGGTCAAATAGCATGCATAAAATGTTATTTTTAATTTCTATTTATACTTATTATTAACCACCTCTTAAACATTATTATAGAAGAGTAAATAAAAATATAAGATGTATTTACATGATTTTATTAATTTTTTTTAGCATATTAAACTTTATAATAATTGAAAAAAAAAAAAAACTATTGTGTTGTCAATCAGTCATTCCTATCAAATCATGATAAACAGAAGTTGGTCACCTAAACAGGAATGGTGAGTTGTGATGCGGGATGTGTACTGGAACGACTTGATGCTGAAGCAGCCAAACAAGGCTTGATGATGCCTTTAGATCTGGGAGCAAAGGGGTCTTGCCAGATAGGGGGCAACATTGCTACCTGTGCTGGTGGCCTCCGCCTCATCAGGTATGGCTCCATTGCTGCCAACCTTCTCGGCCTTGAAGTAGCAAGTATTATTTATGTTTATGAATGAATGAATTAAGTTGGCAATTAAAAACTTCTTTAATCTAGATAATTTAAAACTATCTTAACTCTTTTAAAACTATTTTACATGCATTTGTAAAAGATATATATATATATATATATATATATATATATATATATATATATATATATATATATATATTATAATATGCTTATTTTATAAAAAATATTCTTTTATAAACAAAATTAATTATCACAATATTTACTTAATTAATATTCAATTTATCTCTCAGGGTATGGTATGGGTTCTTGACAATCAGGCACATAATCTTTTATATAACTTTTTTAATCATAATAATAACTTACAAAGTAACACAAATAATATGCAGGCTAACCAAGATCCATCATATTCAGCACCACACTCTCCAAACCCCTAGTGAAAACTGACTCCTGTCAGCTCATAAACCCAACTCCGACTAACAAGTCCCCTCATGAAACTCTATGACCAGGTATCCTTCTTCTACCTGGGTTTTTACCTGGGATGTCCCTTGCATCCAAAATGGAGGTTATGTTTACAAACAAACAAATCAGAGCTGTTATTCAAATTTTACCTTTTACCTTATTGTTAGCCTGCCTAACTCAACAACAAATATATAAATTAATAACCACTATAATTATAAAAAATGGGTATATTACAATATTATATATATATATATATATATATATATATATATATATATATATATATATATATTATATATATATATATAAATAAATTAAATGAAAAATAATTTTTATTCTGGAAAATTTTGTCCCCTAAGAATAATATAAAGTGAACGGAAAAAGTCCAATTTGTCTGGCTTCATTTGATATATGATTATTTTGTCAATTAAATTATAATAGGTTAATAGGAAAAGTACGGTAGCACAGATGATGCTGTTCTATGAGAGGGTAGGTATAGATCGGTGGGTTTGCATCTTGTATTTAGGATTCGCACAGAAGAGCGTGGAGTAAGGAGGTCGAAGATATAGGAGAGTTTTCTGGTTCGCAAGGATTGGAATAGAAAGATGCCAAGTAGGTTTCTTCTTCAGGATTCGAGATAGAGCCACCTTTGACCAGAATACCAGTGAGAGACGTGTGATTGTCTAGAAAGGCCATACATAAATCTTATAACCCTATTTCGCCAATGAGTCCCCCATAAACTATGCATCCAAAATCAAAGTGGGGGAGAATCAGAGAGGACACTAAGAGATGACAGGAACTTCTAGTAAAGGAGTCACGGAAATGTAGGAGCTGTTTGAGGATAGAGATGGATTTTCTGTTATTTTGGGAAATATGGTTATTATTGAATTTATTGAAATATGGTTTGGATCAAACATAACTTCTAGATTTTTTCTGGAGTTTTAGAATCTGATAGGAGTTTTATTGAGAAAGAGTAATGGATAGTAGGGAAGTGATTGGAGAGAAGGTTTAGAGCCAATAATCATTGCCTTTGTTTTCACTGGATTCAGGCTCAGCATATTTTCTGAAGCCCAGCAGTCAATACTATTGATATCTTCTTGGATTTTATGGGATTCCTCGAGTAGATCAGAAGGATCGAAAGAAAGGTAAATTTGTACATATTAAAACAGCACATTTTTTCTTCCACATCTTTTTTATTTTCATTGTTTCACAAATTGTCACTTGTGGTAGTCAATGTTTCGGAGCTTTTTCCCCATTTCCAAGACTTTTTATCTGTACATTCTAATTTTCTATGGCTCACAGCTGCGTCAGCATGTAAGGTTGAGCTGTGAGTCAGAGAAAATTAGAATGTACAGATAAAAAAAGTCTTGAAAATGGGAAAAAAAAACACCAAACGTTGACTACTACATGTGACAATTTGTGAAACAATGAAAATAAAAAAGATTTGGAAGAAAAAATGTGTGTGTTTTAATATGAATAAATAAGTAAATCTTCTTCAAGTAATATTGATCTAAAAAAAAAAAAAGATAAATTTGTAGTTCATCTGCGTACAGATGATACTGGGAATGTTGGATAGATCTAGGTAGGTCATTTATGAAGATTGAAAATAAGGTCGGTGAGATGGATGATCCTTGGAGAACACCTCGAGAGAGGTAAAGCGGTGATGAGGCAGGTTTGTTTGTTATGATGACTGTTTGGTCTTGGAGCAACAAGAAGGAGTGCAACCAGTTTAAGGCACTATTTGTCAAGGAAATATCTTGTAGTTTGGATAGGATGGAGTGACACAGTCAAAAGCTTTAGAAAAATCAAAGAGGATAAGGATTGTGATTTTCTGTTGGTCTATGGAGGAAAAAAGGTCTTGGGTAATTTTGTATAAAACAGAGTGCATGGAATAACCAGAATGGAAGCCTGATTGGTAAGGATTAAGAATTGCATTGTCCCCCCGTAAGGAAGTGATCCGAGAATGGACTATTCTTTCAAAGGGCTTTGGATTAATACATACTTATAAAACTTATATGTAGTTATAAAACTATTTATTTTGCATCAAATTTTTATTTATTCTTTCTACTGAGCAAAACCCTACCAGACTCTATAAAAGAAAGCAATAATTATTAGAAATTATTAAAAGTGGTGGTTTACACTGAGCGAGTCACAATGATACAAGGATTCTGCTAGATTTTTGAACTGCTCTTTGTCACTTCTGCCTCTTTCCAACTTTTTTTTTCTCTTCCTCTATTTCACTGTTGTTGTTTTTTTTAATATAAAAGACATAAATTATAATAAACAACTTAAAATATTCATAAGAGACAATTAATTTTATTTTTATCAAACATTTCTTTAAAAATGCTATATTTTGGATTTTTATTTTCAATAATGGATTGAAATTAAGCAAGAAATAATTTTTTTTAAAATTTCTTCCCACAATATGAGTTCTCATGTTTCAAGATACATTGATCCAATTATGGAATACAAAAAAAAGTCTGTTGTTCCACAGTCTGGGGATTTTTCCCACAGCTAATTGGCCAATCTTTTTTTAGATTCAGCTCTAACATCACTAGTCAATTTACAATGATCCTCAGGACTTAATGTTATTTTGAACCTTTTGGACAGTCAGAATTAGAACCAAAATGGAAGCAAAAATATGTTTTACTGAAAGAGAAACAGTTAAATTAAATTCAATCATGACAAGTCAATTTTTTAAAAAGATATTACAATAGTAGTTTATAATTAAATATTTTTTTTAAATTTAATGGCTAGGTTAAGATAATCTTGTTTTGGTAATATGTTATGAAATAGAAACAAACAAAATAAAGATTCAATGCTAATAAGATATGAATAAAGTTAATTAACTTATGAATATCATTTATCTACTCTTTACTCTATGCTTCTTTTTAACAGGCTTTATATTATGTTAATTATAACTGTCACAGGTTCTGGCCAATGGGGAAGTGTTGTCAATGATGAATCATATGAAGAAAGATAATACTGGTTATCATCTGAAGCAGGTTGGTAACAATATAGCCCATATAAGAAATTCTTTAATTTAATAGAGAGATATCTAAATTCCCTTTTTTTGTTGTCCATAAAGTACCATATTCAATCTAGGAAATTTTACAGGAAGCGCAAAAAATTTTCATTACTATTTTGTTAAACTAAAGAAATTGTTGTGGAAATAATCGTGAGTTTAATTACTTCCACCTACTATTAAACTAACTTATGTATTTAGTTTTTGCTTTAAAATGTTGACATTTTTTTACTACACTAATAACACAACATTAAAGCTATGAAATTAAATCTATAATTATTACCTTTAGAAAATTGCATTTCTAAATTGCGTTTTTGAAGAACTTGAGTGTTCATTATCATAAATCACCATAAAATCTAATAGAAGAGTTAGATAAAACAAAATGATGTTAATACAAATATGCCAAAAATCAATTTCATAAAAAATTTCCTTTAGTACTTGTTGGAAATCAACGTCTCAATTGAAGATTCTAAACCATTAATTCTGTTATGAAATATTAATAAATACTGAATGGTCCCTATTCTCAGTATAAATTATTCAGTTATTAACCAGTATGTAAAAATGAATTATGGTTGCTAAAAATTATTTATGGCTGACGATTAAATTTAGACCTTATTTTGTCCACTAACTAAGATACTAATATAGTGTCTAGTTTTATCAAAGAATGGATTTCTGTGCATTAACAAAAACAAATTTTTCTTATTATAAAGTTAAAGAACATATAGTTGGCTTATTTAATTCATACTAATGAGTTTTAGATTTGAAACTAAATCATATTTAATCAATAATTTTTTTTTTTTTTTTTTTTTTTTTTTACAATTATACAAAGTTAGTTCAATTTTACTGATTACAAAATATTAAAAATGAATGAAAATTATTTAAAATGGTTAGGGGAAACAAATAAATAAAAGAACTATAAATATAGTGAATTCTCTTAAATTTTCTACATGATACTCTTAAAGAATTGTTTTATCATCTCAAGTTTTTGTTTGGTTAACTTTTTTAGTTAACCTTCTTCTATTGCTACTTTCTTCTCCCCTTACCTTCTTTTGTTTTCTGCATCTGAATAGGATGTGGCATGGTTCTTTAGACACACATTTTTCATAATTTTCTATTTTCATTACGTTTATGAATTTTTTTTTTTTTAGCCTGAAGCCTTACTAATTGTACAATTTCCTTTCGATTGAGTTGCAGGTTCTGAACAAATCATGATATGTGGATCATTGTTGGTTGGGCTTTGTTAAAATATAATCCCTTTGGGTTGTTACTCTCAGTCATAATGCTCTTGCCATTCCATTCTTTCTGTAGGCATCTAACAAGGTCCACAATAGATACTTTGATATTTTCCTTTATAATTTGCTTTCCACCTGCAGCTCTGTCGGTTTGCCTTGTTTCCTGGCAATCCTATATAGTTACTGGAAATTGTAGCTACTTATGCAGGTT
The DNA here is from genome assembly GCA_023052935.1 of Piezodorus guildinii. NCBI lineage: Eukaryota > Metazoa > Arthropoda > Insecta > Hemiptera > Pentatomidae > Piezodorus > Piezodorus guildinii. Next base: position 115,138,415 of record CM041292.1, on the reverse strand, counting down.
TTTAAATTCTGGATAGTTTCTAGTGCATTAGGATGCCGAGTCAGTGAATATAACTGTTAGAGTTGGAATACACGTATTGGTATTAGGATATGGTTTATAATTCAGTACTTAAGCTACTTATGACATGTTAAATATCAAGATTTATTTTTACTTATAAAGAATTATTTTTTTATTTTTTTTTTTATAATGTTCCTGAAATTTTTATTTTCTACTTCATATTATTAATTATATTAGAGGCTGGTCCCTTGCATCCAACACTGGTTGGGTAGAAGCCATGGGGAGGGAAGTAGACTATTACCTGACCCAAAGGTTTACAGAACATGACTGCACTTTAAATTGGACAATAAAGCAGAATGTCTGAGTAGCAGAATGCCCAACAATAGATGAGACAGTGTAGCACGTATTTTCTGCTGTTCTCGCTTCCAAGTAGAGAGGGAAGAATTCCGAAGAGTATGTGGTTCAGGAGCTGCACCCGCCAACATCCGTCAACCTGACGCTACTTTCCCATGAGAACTGGATGGCGAGCCAAAGAAAGGAAGGAACCTTAAGAAAGGAAGAGAAAGAGAGGCGTGTTTAGAATAGAGTAAGACACCTGACAATTAGGCAGCACACTGCCACTCTCCCTCCTCAAAGTAACACACACACATACCCACACCCACACTCCTAGGCCCAGGCACGCACACACACCTTTTTGCGGAACCAATAGTTTCCCTTACCATACATTTCATATGTAGGTGAGTGAAAGTAAAAATTACTGATATATTTTCTGATTATTTATTATTCATGCTACACATTCAATTATGTATTAACTCTTGTACATGTACTGTTAATTAGGTGTTTTATAGACCAAACAGACAGTGATTAAAAATTTCTGTTAATGATTAAATAAACATTATTCAGATTAACGTGGATCAATAATTTTTGTTTTTCAATTGTTAAAATAAAATTCCATGGGTAATAATTTGAAATTAAACTATCATTTTGCTTTAGAATCACCTGTGTTGGCTCGCTTCTTGGGTGTTAATTGAATGTCTGATATAAAATTGTTTGTGCATTGATCATGGTCTCTACCTTTGATTATTTCCTTATACCTCTGCAGTAAGTATAGCTGAGATAATATAAATAGTAATTAATACGGAAGTAACTGTCTCAATTTTATATAATATCAATCAATGCTTCTTTTTCCAAGAAAAAATTATTGTCAGTTTTGTCCAGATGTATTCATCATTTGAATTTATTTTACTAAACGAAAGAATCAATACTCATTTTATGCTCCTTTGACATTTTATTTGTATATCATGAATATTCTCTAGATTTCTTTTTAAAATGTTTTGCAGCTGTTTATTGGCTCTGAGGGTACCCTGGGAATTATTACAGCAGCTGTAGTTCAGTGCCCACCTAGGCCAAAGTCAGTGACCTTAGCTTTCTTAGGTAAGTGCTGGCTTGATAGGATTATTGTTTGTGTCTGTACCCTGATATATTTGAGATCAGCCAATTGACATTGAGATCGTTTTTTAAATCTGTTTTGTTTTAATAAGTTATAACTGTTGTAATAGTTATTGATTGTATCTAAGAATTAATTGATGTTTATTTCAGGTCTTCAAAGCTATGAAGACGTTCTTAAGACATATAGGCTGGCTAAGTCCTTCCTTAGCGAGACTTTGTCTTCATGTGAAATGATGGACTCTAGATCCATGGAATCTGTGGAGAGGCTTGGTCTTACGTGCCCAATAAATAAGAACAAGTAATGCATTTTAATTTTTTGTTTATTTTATATTTATGAAAAACTTTATTGTATAGTTACATTTCTACTTGTAATCCATTTCAAAATATATTGGAACATCTTTAGTTGTAATGGTAAAAAATGGTAATATAGGATGCTCCTTATTAGGGGTGGGCATAATCGAATGATCCAATAATCCTCATTCGATTATGCCCATCCCTACTCTTTATTCCCTTAGAAAACTGATACTGATATAATTCACTTTAATATAATTCAAAAATTCGAGTGTAACGAAACATCTTAATAGTATTTATAATTAATAATTTATTTATCAAAGTATATTTACTCGTGCTCCTGTTATTTGAAATTTCTTATCACGTTAAAGCTGCCTGTTTTCAAAGACAAGAATTTGAGCAGGTGTGGGTACCAGCACACTGTAAAATCCCAGGGAACAAAAAAGCTGACTTGAGTAAAATTTAGTCAGTATATGGTTCAATCCAATAAAAATTGTCCAGACCTTGCCACTCAACATTTTTGATTTTCATAATTTTTTTTACCATTTATTCTCTATCCCTTCTTGATTAAACATGGATAAAATATTTTTCCGGCTAATAATTTTAGTGTTGCAGCCATTTAAAGTCAGCTTCGCAGCTGAAAACATATGTTGGGAAAATCTTTTTTTTTTATTAGTTTTCTCCTTTAGCCTTTCAGAGTAGAGATAGTCCAACTCTGTCTCCTATAAGAGTCTCCATCTCCTGTAATGTTTTTCTTCTCGCAATTGACACAGTCCCTCATGAGATTTTTCCTTTATATACTTTTAACCCACTAAAAGTCTCGTTTTTTTACTCATTTTTGAGAATTTTTCAAACCATTTTCTTCACATTTTAGGTAATGAGTTGTGGGGGACAAAAAATATAGAGCATACTCTATATTTAGCATATCTTACTGTTATTATTTTTTTTATTTGATATCTACAAAATTACAAGAATTAGAAAAAAATTCCCAATAGATGTTTTTAGCCACGAAGCTGATTTAAAATGGCAGGAACACTAAAAGTATTAGCTAGAAAAATATTTTATCTGCTGTTTTTTAATCAGGAAGGGATAAAGAATAACTGGTAAAAAAGTCATGAAAATCAAAAATTTTGAGCGGCAAAATTAATCAAATTAGACAATTTCAAATGGATTGACCCTTATGTATTAATTATTTCATAGTTAATTAATTGCTTATATTATCAGAAAACTCTTAAATTGATCTCATTGCAGGTTTTATATGGTGATAGAAACTCACGGTTCCAACAGCAGTCATGATGAAGAGAAAATGTCCGATTTTGTGTCAGAGGCGATGGATGCTGGGGCTGTAGTTGATGGTACTTACACTTCTCAACCATCTACAATCCATGTAATGTATTAGTCTTTGTTCCTTAAAAATTCTCACTTCACTTCCATTTTAAATGCTTCTTTTTGCCCAATCACTGTTCCTAGTTCAATGTTGGTTTTTTTTTTTGGAGGTGTTTCCAAGGCAATTGAAACCTTTTCTTAGCCAGTTCTGATTTATTCGATGTAAACTATTTGGCATGAATTTAATTCCTTAATATAATATTGTATTCATTTTTAAATTTAAAAATGTACATGATAAATTTAATTATGATGAAATAATTTAGGCTTATTCTTTCTATATATTTTTTGTTAGTTATATAATTGAATTAAATGTTACTTTCAACTAACGTTACAAATTTTTCTAGAAATGTATTTCTTGTATAATTATTACTGCTGTAAGTAAGTAATGACATCATTTAATAGCTGTCTAATTCATTGAAACTCCTTTATAATGTTCCTGTGTATCTCAGTTCTCTAGCTAAAACAGTTGGTGATTTTCGACATTTCTTAAATTGCTGTGATGATCAGATTTCAGCTATAATGTTTGTATGAATTTTTCTCCAATTTTATTTACATTCATTAAATATTGTATCGTAAGGAGAGGTTGACTTAATGTTTTGGATGAAGAACAGTGAAGTAAGATACAGAAATATTGCCAGTAGTAAAGTGCCAGGATATCTTCAACGGATATGATTATTTATTTGTTTTTTTTCTTAAATACTTTTATGAATACAGTTGGGGTTAAATTTATATGCAATCTGCAACTTTTATTTTTTGTTCTGTTTTCTAATTATTTTTATTTTTGATGATACTTTGAGCAAATAGTGTTAGAAGTAGTAAGGTTTTGGCTGAAACTGGGAGAGAGTACTTGTTGGATTATATAATTTCAAGTGAAATCTTAAGGGCATTTTGTTTTCCAACTATCATATGTTTTAACAACAATTCATTCAGTAAAATGAGTTAATAGTATGAGAAGATAGTCATTACAAAGCATTCTACCTAACATATTGTTATAAAACTGTTAAATTTTATTTAGGAAGAGATGGGTTGCAGAATGAAGCTTATCTCTCACCAAATATAATAATTTAAGCCCTGAGTTGATTAACCACTTTTCATTATTAACTGAGTTACTTTTATTAGCCTTTGTAATTATTTGAAATCACTTTATTCTGAAGCATATATTTTATAAGAAGCCAACATTTTATTGTTTTGATTTTAGAATAGAATAGAATAGAATAGAAATTGATTTTTATTCTGGGACTGTGTCCCTTGAGAATAACATATTTGCACAGTTTACAATATACAGTATGTCTGGCCAACAGACAAAATGAACATAATTAACTAATGTTTACAATTATGGGTGAAATATTCTCAGAAAATAGTTGTTTGGACAAAATGAAAAATAAATGAGTTTGAATGGATAATAAAAAGAAGAAAAATAAAAGTTTACATTATTTTGTTACTTGGTCTTTTAAGAATAACATAAGCTTTGAAATAATAAAGTACCTTAAACTGGACAAGAAATAGTGAAAAATAAACCAATTAAACATAAATAAAAATAATATACTACAATGATACAAAACGAAGTCTTCTTTCACATAACAGGCATAATAATCACAATATAAACAATTTAAAAAGAAAAAAAAAAAAAATTGTAAAAAAAAAAAAATAAATCTTCCAGATAAAATAGTTGAAAAAATAGATCGATACTTGTGGAAAAAAATAAAAATATTGAATACAATCCTGCTAAAAAATTTAACATTGTCAAGCAGCGTCATTTTGGGATGCTAGAAGGTACTGGAAGAGAAGGTGTTTGAATGTGGAGAGGGATCGAGCATGGCGGATGTTTAATGGGAGGGAATTCCAGAGACTAGTAGAACGGGCCAGAAAGGAGCATTCATATTTTTTTGTTCTGTGGGAAGGGATATAAAGGTTGGACATACGGGATCTAGTCTCTAGTGGATGAATTGAGGGTTTGAACTGCAGGAGATTATAGATATAGGAAGGATGTTGGGAGTTGATAGTTTGGTATAGAAAAGATCCAAGGAAGTATTGCCTACGGGTGTGGGGAAAAAGCCAATTTGATTCGGTATAAAGATGGGATACATGAGACCGCCTCGACGTGCCATAAACGAATCTTAAAGAACTGTTCATGATCTGCTTCAACCTCTTCTCTAGCATCATCGAGAGGCCACCATATACCGCACATCCATAATCAAATTGAGGGAAAATTAAAGAGGATACAAGGAGCTTACGGGTGGACTGTGAGAGAACATGACGGGAACGATGGAATAATTTGAGAGAGCTTATTGACCTTCGGGAAATTTGGGCCACATGTGGTTTCCAGGATAAGGTTTGGTCAAAATGGATGCCTAAATTTTTTACAGAGGAGCTGAAAGTGATAGGATGGTCATTTAGTAATAGGGTAGGAAGAGAAGGAATAGATGTGAGGAGGGAATCGGATCCAATAATGATAGCCTGAGTTTTTGCAGCGTTTAAAGTTAAATCATTCTGATTTGCCCAATGACAGATCCTGCCCAGGTCTTCTTGAATACTAGTAAACGCTGCTGATAACTCAGTAGGAGGAAAAGTTAGATAAATCTGAAAGTCATCAGCATATAGGTGGTAGGAGCAGTGATGGATTGAATTGGGAAGATCGTTTATAAAGGCATTGAATAGGATAGGAGAAATACTTGAACCCTGGGCCACCCCTGAGGAAAGGGTAAGAAAAGAACATAAAGGTTGGTTAGGAATGTGGACTGCTTGGGTTCGGTCAGAAAGAAATGACTGGAGCCAAAGAATAGAGCTGTAAGAGAAGGAAAGAGATTTTAGTTTGGAGTAAAGGATGGAATGGTTCAGAGAATCAAACGCTTTAGAAAAGTCAAGGAGTATTAGTACTGTTAGCTGTTTGTTGTCTATTGCAGTGTGTATGTCATTGGTGATTTTAGCAAGAGCAGATTGAGTGGAGAAACCAGGTCAGAAACCGGATTGGAGAGGATTGATTGATTTTGATTCTTCGAGGAATTTTGAAATTTGAGATTGTACTAATCTTTCTAGAGGTTTAGAAAGATTGGATAAGATGGAGATCGGGCAGAAGTCTTTAGGAGTTGTAGGATTGGGATTTTTCTTAATGGGATGGACTATGGCTTTTTTCCAAGAGATGGGGAATACAGAATTTTGGAGGGAAAAATTATAAATGAAAAGGAGCACTGGTAAAATTTCTGGGAGACATAGTTTTAGTAGTTTAACTGGGATTCCGTCAAAGCCTATGGAGTTTGTGCGGGATTTCATAACTGAAGTTATTATGTCAGTTGGTGAGATGTCAGAGAAATAGAAGTTTTCGGAGTTAAAAGATGGAGCTGAAGGATGCTGGGAAGATAGTGATGGCAAATTGCAAGAGGACGCAGATAGAAAGTAGGAATTTAATTCTTCAGGTGATACTTGAATATCTGAAGTGGTAGTGGATTTACAGAGGGAGAGTTTTCGAAGGAGTTGCCATTGAGACTTAGGATCAGGAACTGAGGAAAGGGTTTCGTGAAAATAATTGGATTTCGCTTGTCTGACTCTTGATTGTGTCAAGTTACGGAGTACCCTGTACGCTTGGTAGTCATCCTCTAGTCTTGTGCGTCTTCGGGCAGCCTCACGTCTCTTTTGAAGATCTTTTATTTCTTGACACAACCATGGAGCAGGACGGCGGCGAAAGGTGCAGGTTTTAAGAGGAGCATGGGTATCTAGTATCCTGAGTAGATTTGAGGTGAGGATATCTACCATAGAGTCAATGGAAGAGGAGGAGTAAATTTCTTCCCATTTCAAGGACTCAAGATCTGGTAGAATGGTTTCACGAGAGAGGGTGTCAAGGTTACGGAATGTTATGGTTTTAGGAAGGATTGCTGGAGTTTGAATGTTGTAAGATATTTGGATTAAATCGTGGGATGACAAGAATGGAACCGGCAACTGGGAGGAGGAAAGAAGGTTCTCTGCTGTATCTATAATGTAAACGTCCAACCAGGTGTCAGTCCGTCGGGTATGATGGGTGGCAGAAAAGGGAACAATGAACAGATTGAGGGAGAAGAAGAGATTTTCTAAGTAAAGTCTGTCGTTGGAATGTGAAAGGAGGGCGGTAGGCTACAACATATAGGAGAGGATTTTCTTTGAGGAGAACTTCAATAGATAGGAATTCGACATGTGGGTGCTCAGTTCGGGATGAAAATTCAAGGATTCGAAATCTAAGGCTATTGTGGACATAAAGCCCGACGCCTCCACCAGTACGGCAGATGCGGTCGTGACGGATAAAGGAATAGTCCGGAAGAGAAACAGAAGAAGAAGGGATGTAGGGTTTTAACCATGTCTCGGAAACGGCAACAATATGGTAGAAATTTTGGGTGAAATGTTGAAGGAATTCGTCGAAGTGAGCGGCTAAGGATTGGGCGTTAACGTGACAGGTAGTTAGGATACTAGACATGCTGGAGGTGGGATGGTAAATGAACAAGGATTAGAGGGGAGACGCTGTACATATAAAAATATAATTAAGTCAATTTCAAGTGAAAGAAAGAAAACAAGATATATATATGTACACATAAACAGGCTCACAAACACAAATGCATAAGCACATACGCGCTCATATACATACATACATATCATAAAGAAAATCATAAACCATCTCCGAGGTAAAGCGTTGAATTTAAGAGAACTTTTATGAATAAAAATCCCTAATATATGTAAAAAATGCGATAAAAATATAATAATGAATGTATTCCTAAAACCATTAACCGTTGTTATATTCCGATTGATACTAGCCAGATGACGGGGATCCTGATGTCAGCCGAATACTTCTAAATCTTGCACCTGGTCTATGTAGATGACAGGGTGTCCGTCTTCTTTCCTACAACGGACTCTTCCGCCAGCGAACCAAACATATTTCAGTTTTCCAGCAGTCTTCCTTTGCCGGGCGAGCCAATAGAGGTGCCTGTTAGCGGGGGTCATTTCCTCGCTCAGATATATCCGGTGGCAGTCATTCTCCTGCCAGCCGATATCCCTCGTGGTGAAATCCCTCTTAATCTTCCGACTTCTAATTAACTCGTCCCGAGTGGTCTGCCTGACAAATCGAGCGATGACAGGGGGTGGTCGAGGGTCATCTTTTTTCTGTCTACGACGCTCCACTACGTCTACATCCTCCATATTGATTTTGATGCCCAGGCCTGCCGCTATATTGCTCACCAGAGCCGCGGGGGTTTCCCCGGGTCGGACTGGTATGCCCCTAATTTCTAATGATTTCGACAAAAGGCCCTGTTCAGCCGTATCTCCAGTTCGCCCACTCGGCACTTTAATGCTTTATTTTAGCTAGCTAGGTCTTCTAGATATTTCGATTGGCCCTCTAGATGGTTTTCAATTTTACTGAGCCTCTCGTTAAGCTCAAAGCTCAGTTCTCCGTATTTTTCGAGCGATGATTTTATGTCTTTAATTTCTTGATTTACTTGGGCGCCATGTCTATTTACTGCCGAAAGTATATCTGATGGAGATGGTTCCTTAGCTTGATGTTGGATGCTCTTTATATTAGTGGGTGATATAGGATTTTCGGTGACTGTACCAGACTTTTTTCCTTGAACACACTTAGGGCACAGCCATGACTTTTTATGAGTCTTGAGCGCTTCAATATCTTTTTCCGATAGATTACAGCACTTGCCATGAAAAATAACACGGCACTCGCTGCAGCCAACACTTTTCTTCTCCTCTCTGGTGATGGCACCATCGCAAATCGAGCACTGAACCATTTTTATAATTGATAAATAAATATGACTTACTCGTAGAGGTGTTTGTCAATAAAGGCCTGGTGTTGACGTCCTTTAATACTCTAACGTCTTAGGGATTAGCACTCTGACTGCCGGCTGCTTTCGAATAAACCCGGATTTTACAACTAATTATGTCTTTGTTTTTGCTGTTTAATTAGCTTCCGTGAACGAGATAAATGCGGGTTCCACTATTTACTTTAAATATTTTGAGAAAAAAATAAAATGAGTTAAGAAGAATAAGTTATAGAAGAGATAAGAAGAAAAGAACACAGGAGCGGTGTTGACACGTTGCCGTCTATGGCCAGACTGAATGATTTTATTTAAAATTATGAACATAACTTTGAATTTTACAGTTGCTAGCTTTGACATTCTTGAATTAGTTCATGCTATATTGCTAGACACAATGAAATAGTATTCTTTTTTTTTTTATAATTATGAAAAATTTGAAATTGAGAGTACTGGTTATCATCCATATCTGTTATTCTGTATGATTCATGTTTCTTAATTGTTTTTATAGTTTCAGTATATTCTATATAATATTTTTTATATGATATAAATGGAAATATTTATTTATTTATTTACAGAATCTTTGGCAGTTACGAGAGAGAATTACGGAATCACTCGCCCGGTTCAGCTATATTTATAAGTATGATATTTCATTGCCATTGGATAACTTTTATGAAGCTGTTGAAGCAACTCGTAAGCTCTTGGATGAAAGGGGATTTAAAAGTGCCCAAGTCTCAGGTTTTGGGCATATTGGTAAGAATGTTTTTTTTATTCTTCAAAATGTTTAAGGGGTAGATAATATAAAAGAGAATTATGTGGAGAGCCAAGAGAGGAACACTAGAAAGATAGCTCTTATGGAAAGAAAATGATTATGCTAAGCCAAATGGAACATAAAATTACCAATTGTGTGATAATCTATGTATCCGTAAATGCCCTATTGTTCCACTCTTTTAGGTTTCCACAATCACAGTTGTGCACATCACTTCAAATCTAGACAGGTTTTCACTCTTGAGACAGTTGCATATTTCTTTTGGAGTGGAGCTGTTAGATGGTGTGGTCAATAGTATATACCTTTTACATAATTTGAGTTTTCAGAATTTAAAACTCATCCTATGTCACTCATAAGTTTCAAATAATAAAATAATGAAAATGATATTTTTTTTAACACCTTAATGCTGCTCAATTTTCCCCTTAATTTGCCTCGGGTCAAATAAATGATTTAACTATCTGTATTCTAGAAACTCATCAAGTGAAAAATTGTCTAGGCATTCAAATTAAAAATATTAGAATTGAAGTGTTCAAAAAACAACCATTTTTGAGTTGATTTTTTAATTTTATATGAAAATTATTTATTTGTAAGCTTCTTATGCTTTTATTTACCTTTCAAAGCTCAATATTCTTTTCTTGCAATTTTTAGTGTATAATAACATATCATTAATCACCATATTTTATTTTAAATGAAAATTATAAACTTTGATGCAGGTGATGGAAATCTGCACTTAAACGTTGAGGATAAAGCCTTCTCACGGGAATTACTTAATGCTATTGAGCCATGGCTCTTTGAATGGACTACACAGCGTAATGGATCAATTTCTGCCGAACATGGAATGGGCTTCAAAAAGCGAAAGTACATCGGCCTCGGGAAGAGCCCCTCAGTTGTTGGTGTAATGTCTGCTTTGAAAAATCAGTTGGATCCAACCGGCATTCTGAACCCATACAAAGTCATCTGATTTCATGACCTATGAAGATTTTTGTGAATCTTCTGTGTACATCTTGAAGTTATTACTTTAATTAAGTTTTTGTTCATATTTTGATTTATGAATGAATGTAATATGGATTCTATTTTACTAATATAATATTTAAAAACCTTTTTTTGTCATATTTCGAAACATCTATATCTTTATACTAGATATGTAGTTAGCAGACACGAGATTTTTATCTATCCTTTATCACCATCACTCAATCCCTTCTTCTTTTCTTTTAAAGAAACATGTTGGAATTTAACTTGTTATATTTTGCCTTAGTCTAAAGATAATCTTTATATGAAATTAATGTCATTAACTACTGATAACTCTCATCTGATCTTTTAATTTATTTTACTGATTATGTTTACCATTACTTATTATTTTAATTCTGGCTATTTTCTGTGTCCAATCTTTCCCAAAATGTTTCTTTTTTCATATATCAGATTATTGTTTCACTGTCCCAAAAAAGCTGAACTCTTATTAGATGTCAAACTTCCTCTGAGAATAAGCCATATTACAAAGGAGTCAAAACATTTTAAACAAAAAATTAAGTGGGACTATGCTAGTTAAATAATTCCTCAATGGATGTTGTACTGTGTTACTATGTTTAACCGCCAAACCCAGCATCTTGCTTTTTTGAATGACGTAGTGAACACAGCAAGCTCTATCAGGTGTACTTAAAGAGTTTGTGACCTTGGAAAATTTGACAGAAGCCAATCTAAAAGCCAGAATTGGTGTAGGAAACCTATGGTATTGTATATAGCCTATTTGGTGTAAAGAAAGGCCTTAATTTTAAGGGTTTGTCTAGAAAAGAAAAAATATGTTTACAAGACAGTAGTACTGTCACCTGTCATGTATGTCACCTATCATATGTTTATAGCTTACTGTCACCTATGGCTGTGAAACATGGACCTTGACAGCTAAAAAGAACTATGACTGTATAGGAAAGAAATGTTATGTGCTGAGTATAAGGTGCAGTGAAAGAGGATACCATTCTGGCTCATCTGAAAAAATAGTGGGCTTCAGGAGTTGGTTTTACTGTATGTTATGGTACTGGTGTTATAGAAGTAGTTTCTCAGCCTTTAATGTTTAAATTCCTTTTATTCTTGAAGGCACAGACATTTATCTTTTGTGGATTGATGCTAAGACCAGAGGTTTTGTACCAATCACAAAGGATGCGTGTAGCACTTTTAAGCAATGAGGATATCACACATTGGTGTTTGCCACCTATCAGGATAGCTATGTCATCTATGTATCCTTTTGGATAAAAGTCTTGGATTTATAGTATTGACCTTTAAGTGTTGTAGCTACCAGGGACACAGGCAGGGGCACGCAGTTGCATGGGTTCATCCTTAGGAACAGTTTCCACTGAACCTTTTGGAAGTCTCCCCAACTCTCGTTCGACACAAGATGATTGAGCTAAGCCAGGATTTGGTGGCACCATCCTTGGAGCAGACAATGCAACCTCCCAACTTAAAACTTGCTCTATCAAAAACAGGGTGGTACACCCCATTTTTGTCCAGTTTGTCGACCTTGTCGTCAATTAATTCTTAGACTAAAGTATTATTTTGGTTTCGGATTGAAACTTCCGTCTCCTCCTCTTTGTGGACCCTGAAGTTATCCATGTGGCGGAATCATCGCTCTCTATGGAGGGACCCCCCTGGTTTCGAGATTCGGAATCGGAGGTGTTAGGTTTACTCACCTTGTATAATTAGAGAGACTGGTTGCGTCAAGTAGCTCCTGATTGGTTTCGAAATGATAACCTTCTATTCCACCAGTGAGGGTTTCAAGGTCACCTACTGTGGATTCTTCGATATATTCTTCAGGCAAAGCTCCTGAAGTGAATTGTGCCTTCAAGGAAGACTTGTCCTTGGATCTTCTGAAAAAATAGAGTAATGTTTAATAGTATTTTTGTTGTCTAACATTTTGTTTCCATGAGTATGGGGCTAAATATACTAAAGGTACAACCCACTCTCTCTGCAGCAGGCAATTAAGTACAATGGGGTGCACTAAGTGCCAAAGACAGTGTATTTTTATACTCCCCTGCCATTCAGTGCCCTCTACCTAGCTTGGGTGTCAAAAACAAGGCCATTACCCGCCTCTTTTTGACATCAGGAGGGACCAAGGTGTTTACATATAGTCTATACATATAAACACCTTGGGGGGCACCACTAGGAGGTGACAGTAGGAGTTGGTAGGGGTAGGGAGGACTGGAAGTTCAGTGGGTAGGGCACAATAGCTTGATAATTTCACAAAGAGTATCCACTTTTCTCCCTCTCTAGCCCTCCTGTTGCCCTACCCATTTAACTCCCTAAATCACTACCATTTAATGTTTGTTTCTAAAAATTATATCCAATTTCACCAAATGGAGTTAGCTGTAGTTGAGTTGGTAACATTAACTTCCCCCTTCGGTTTGTTTGAGAGAAAAGTTATTTCTAAACGGCATGGATTGGAGGAAGAAGTTTCATATTATCACTCAGTGGTTTGTTATTTCCAAATGATAATATGCATATCAAATTTAATAAGTTGCTTCACATCAAATATCTTCATACTATGCTGAAAATATAGCTGAGTAGGCAGTCAACTTATCTCTTAAATTAGATTCGGATATCAAGATGGATTTGAAGTGATCAAAGAGCTAGGGAAAGAGCAAAACAGGTAAACTTTCGATTAATATTCAAGCAAAATTACGTATCACTAACTGCCAAGTTCAAAACGCAATAGCTTGATTGAACAATATTTAACCAATTTAAAAATCATTTTTCAAAGAATTCAATCCCCATTCGAACGAGATGCCCAAAAAAAGTTGATAATCCTTAATTCACAAAGTGGACAAACTGATTTATTTTTTATTATATATTTGAATATTACATATATTGGTATATGAAACCTCCATTTTTAGATGGCATTATTATTTTCAGGAGCTATTTAATATTATTATTATTATTATAATAGTTCAAAATCAAAGCTAGCATCTGCTATCATTTGTCAAATAGTTAAACAATTGTTTTCTTCTTGTGGCGTAAAATTTTGAGGGAGATATTTCTCTTTTGTTTGATTTGATTTACTATAAAAATAATAACCAACAAAAAATCAACTTCAAACATTTATCTTTAATCTCTGTAAATTTCATTATCAAAGTTTATAACACTGACAGATATCCGTTATCAATGTTATCTATTTTTAGAATGATGCAACTTCAATAAAAAATAATGAAACTTTCCTGTTTATATGTTGTTCTTTTTTTCCAGATTTTGTAAATAGAAAATTAATTAAAACTAATCTCCAGGTTTATCATGTTATACTTCAATTAATTTTTATGTGCATGACCATCCTTTAAATCTCTCTTCATTGGCATCTCCACAAGAAATACAACATATATTACTAACATTTAAGGCTGTAGAAAGCAATTGTTTTTGGACAGGTATATTCTAATTTAGTTTCTATTAGTAAATATAAATGCAATCCTGGTTTTCCTTAAAAATATTGTGTAATGTTAATTGATTTTAATCAATTGGCATTGATATAATAAGAGAATGCCTATAATTTACTGTATTTTAAGTATCACAGATATATTTCAAATTAAAATGAACTATGAATAAAAATTAAAACTGAGCCACATTTTCAGAAAAATGGTTTGATCTGACTGATATTTAATAAATTTAATTGATGTTCTATTTTACTTAAGTTATCATTTTTATTTTACAAAAACAACCAACAAATAAAGCAATAATATACCATAGAAAAGATAAAGATATTAACAGGAAAAAAGGTGTGAGCTTTTTTTATCATTTCTATACAATTTGCTTACTAAAAATTATTAAAGATAAATTATTATGTGAGAGAAGTTGGTTCAGGGTGCAGTCAATTTAACACACAATTAAGCGTAAACTTAATTTATTGGTGCCGACGTATCAGCCTAAATTATAGGCCTTCTTCAGGGTGGCTGTGTGAGCTGAGAAGGCGTCAGTCTTCTTAGTAAAATTTAGGCCGAAACGTCGGCAACAATAAACTAAGTTTACGCTTAATTGTGTGTTAAATTGACTACCCTGAACCAACTTCTCTCATATATACACACAGTCAACCATTGTCACTTCATAAATTATTATGTTTAACAAATATTGTAAGATTAATGAATATTTACTACGATATTTTTTTAATCCTAATTGTAGGAGTATTTTATTTTAATATATCGTGTAACTTGAAAAATGTGTACATAAATCAATTAATTATAGCCAAAATGTCATAGAATGATTCCCAAATAGTAGTAAGAACCTTACTAGCCAATGCTTGGACAATCCAGGCATCATTAGAATTAAAAATAGTAAAACATGCCTGACTTAGCGCATCTTAATTCAACAGAATAACAATAGAGGTTGTCTGTTACTTGTAAACATGTACCGTCTTCAAAAGAGGTATGACATTTGATCAACTAAAAATATACTTTAGTATTTCAATATACTTTTTCAATGTGTAAGGCCTTGGGTGGTCACTCTCCTCACTACCACTGGGCCTATTACTAATAAAGAGATTGTCATGTCTTTCTGCTTTGTTATTCTAAGCTCACTTCATGTGTTCAGTGATCAAGACTATTATATTTGAGTTTTGTCACTGGTGGTACCTACATGTGCCAAGTTTGTAGGAGATAGAAAAATAAGGAAATATATGTTTTTTGAATTTGGTCAGATGTAGATGTATAAGAATAGATATAGGCCGGTGCTCTGGTGTATAAAAAACATTAATCTGAAATGTATTATAATACTTCTGATGAAGATTTTTTATTATTGCCGCTAAAGAAGCTGCATTAATAAATTCCAGTAATGCTTCCATAGCTGAGAGGAGAATTTCTTAGTCTTCTAAACCTACCAATTCACTTATAAATTATTTCAATTTTTGCGCTTAGATTGATTAAATAATGTAGTACTTAAGTATTGTTCATAAACTTTTGTTTTATGATGTAAAAAAAAGAATTTCTTATTTTGTAGAATGAGCTACAAAAACTTACTGCTGATAAATCATCAGACTAAACGCTTTTATTCGTTACTGACTAAAGATCTCTATCCAGAGGTTAAGCGTGGTCCCTATGCTGTTTTGACTTCATCTCACATTCAGACTTTTGAAAACTTGCTCGGTAAAGATAGAGTCATAACTAGCAAAGATGAATTAATGGCTTATAATAAGGATTGGCTGAATATGGTTTGTGGTGAGTTAACGATTTGTTTTATCTGTAGCATTTTTATCCTATTTATTATGTTTTAATTTAGTGATAATATCAAAAATATTTATTATAGATTTTTTGTTTTATTTTATATCATATAAATTATGACTGAATCCAAAAATAATAATTAATACAATTTATTTCTTTAGGTCATAGCAGTGTTGCTCTTAAGCCAAAAACTACCGAAGAAGTCTCTGAAATAATGAAGATATGTTTTAAAGAACACCTTGCAGTGTGCCCTCAAGGTGGTAATACTGGACTTGTTGGCGGCTCAGTACCAGTATTCGATGAAGTTATTTTGTCCATGTCACTGATGAAGAAGATACATCAGATAGATGTGGATGGAGGTTAAAATGTCAATATTTTTATTAAAACACACTCTCATTTAGTTAAATAATTTGACTTATCAAGTTCAAATTCATGACTAATGAATAATCTAAAAAAATTTTGTTATGGCTTGAAAATCCAGGAAGTGCACTCTAAACATAAGGTTGCGTAAAAGGTAAAGCTCATGGATTCAAGTTCGGAAATCGGTAAAAACTGATAAAACTAGTCTAATAATTATTTTTGATGTGTGTGGTCCATTTAATCCCTCCAAAAATATTTTCTCATTATGAAATATGACTATTCAAAATTTTGAAAAGTTTATTTTATTAAAACTAAGAATGAATTATTTAATAACTTACTAGAGTTTTTAGCAGAAGAAAATTTATAACACCTCAAAGTGGTGTTTATTCAATGTGATGATGGTAGGGTATTAGGAAATAAAAGGACAGAAAATTTTCCCAGATCACAGAGGTAGAATTCAGGTATAATATGCCATACATGACTGCAAAATGGCTAAGTTGTGCGGAAAAAAATGCACTTTAGTTGAGACTGCAAGAGCCTTCATGCATTCCAGAGAGATATCCTTACCCAATGAATTATCGGCAGAGATGATCAATACTGCAGCTAATATATATTGAAAATCCAACATCTGAAAGGGAGATCTCCATTTCAACTTTTTGTGGTTAGAAAAACTGAAATCTTCAAATTATAGAATTGCTATATTAGCATATGTTTCAAAAGATAAAAATGAATAGCACTTCCAAAGGAAAAGAAAGAAAACCTAGAAAGATGTCAGAAAAGATCAAATAGAATTTCAGTAAAAAACGTTGGATGTTTGAGAAACGAATATCTAGATAAAGAAGGTAAAGATAATGAAGATGTGTTCTGGAAGATAGTTGTAAATCTAAGAAATAAAAACAAAATTAATAATTAATCTAAATCCTTGGCAGTTGAGATGGTTTAATTTAAAGAGAAAAAACTCTTTGTGATTTGTGTCCTAATAAAAAGCTTATTACTTTTAAATAAAATGTGTTTACACCTAGCAGTTTAAATTCATTGGAAGTTTAAAAGAGTATAAAGCAAGGATAGTAGTATAAAAAGGCTTTTTTCCAGAAAAAAGGCGAAGATTTTGTTAAAACCTTCAGTCCAATTGCTCCTAAAACCAGTATCGCGGTGTGAAATATAAACCATACCAAGGCCTTCAAGGCCAACCGAATTACAATTTTATAAAGTTATTCTATTTTTTATTTTGTCTTTTTATTTTTTAGGCACAGTGCGCTGTGATGCTGGCTGTGTTCTGGAACAACTTGACAACGAGGTTGCTAATAAAGGCTTGATGATGCCACTTGATCTGGGAGCAAAGGGGTCATGCCAGATCGGGGGTAATATTGCTACGTGTGCTGGTGGCCTCCGCCTCATCAGGTATGGTTCTCTCGCAGCCAACCTGCTCGGCCTAGAAGTAGCAAGTATTATTAATTTATTTAATTTATATTGATTAAGACAATTACAAAACTCTCTTATGACTCTTAGTATATAGGCTATCTGTTTATCCAATCTTTTGGTAGTCTTTTTTTTTCCTCCTGTATATTGTTATTTATTGGGTTGTGTCACATGAAATGTCCGGTTTTTCAAGGTAAAGGATTTTTATTAAAAAAACGATATGAAAACAAGATAATTTTATTCGAAGTATTTACCTTCTTTTTCTACACATTTTTCCCAACGTGACACCAACTTTTTTATCCCCGAACTGAAAAACTCTGAGCTTTGAAAACGCACTTTTCACTTGATCATCATTTTCAAAAAGTTTTCCTTTGACAAAGTTGTCTAAATTCCTGAACAGGTGGTAATCTGTTGGAGACAAGTCGGGAGAATATGGTGGGTGTGGAAGAACTTCGTAGCCCAGTTCTTTCAATTTTTGCACGGTATGTTTTGAAACATGGGGTCTTGCTGCCGCTCAGTGAGATCATGAGGTACCCATGTATCGAGCTTTTTTACTTTCCCAATACACTTTAAATGTCTGAAAATGGTAGATGCACTTGCATTTAGTTGTTCTCAAACGCCTTGCAAATATTTCTATCGGCCTCAGCTGCTGAATGGCCGAGTTTAAACTCGTACAAAAATATTACTCGAAAATCACGTGTTTCCATGTTCATATTTGGAGGTATACTAAAAAGTGGGTAATTGATTGGGAAGCTAATGTTTATAATACAAAGGTAGAGGATTAGTAACTGTTTACTTTAAATATGTAAACATTCGGAAGAAAACAACAGAGACCTGCAAAATCCTTTATGTATTTCAGAAACTATAAAAAAGGACATTTCATGTGAAACAACCCAATACTATTGCTACCTTGTGTTGGATTTGATCCTACATTTGATTTGAGATTGATTACATAGGTATGCCATAAATTATTTTAAACCTTGCTCAGGCTGCTGGATTATGAACAAGACTCTCTTGTTGATCCAATGCTTCTATTCAAATCTTCTTACTTTCCTTACACCATACAATCCTTCACTTTCTCCTTTCCTAACTGGATGAATTTAAATCTGAGACATATGAAAAAGTGAGATGCTCTCCTTCAAATCTTTCCGAAACCTTAAGCAAACATAAACATGCCGTAATAATGAAAAATGTTGAATAACCTCTCTGTTGCTTTCTTTAAAATTCATTATACAATAGATATAGATAAGCTAAATTATTTTTCCAAGTTTTAGTCAACGTTTGGCCTAGAAACAATATGAATCCCTGTATACATTGAACCCAAGACCCCTCATGTGTTTTAAAGTTACAACGCCATCAACTTATCAATGCCATTGTTATTTATTGACATTTTGGATTTGTCATAAATTAAAATATAATATATCTTTTTATGTTTCTTCTGATTTTCGTAAAAGTAGCGTGAAACTTATGCCTGGTTTTCTTACTAATAAGTCTGAGATATATACCATTCCTCTGGTGACGTTTATACTTAAATTTCTCCATTTCAATACATTAAATATTTAATGCAATTAATTCTGTTTTTAAAGGACAGACAAAAGCGGTATAGTATTTAAATGTATAATTGTAATTATAAAAATTTATGATGCATGTTAAAGAAAGAGAATACCAATCAGAATAAAAGCTCTTGTTGCTTATTAGAATTAGCATTTAGCTATCTTAATAAGCTACAATAGGGGTACTCACTACATTTGCTATAGCACAAAAAATATGCTATAGCAAACGTAGTGAGTACCCTATTACCTTATTAGAATTAGCATTTAGCAGTTATTTAAAGCTTAAACTATCATTTTATATGTGACTTCTGTATATTGTAACAAATATTTTATTATCATTATTGGTTTATTATTTTAAAAACTTATTTTTAAAGATAGAGAAAAATATGTAGTTGAAAAGCTGCGATGAACAGCTATGTAAACAGTTATACTCTAATATAATTATTTGAAAATAATAAACCATTGTGTAATAATTTGTTGTGTTTTTTTAGTTAGTACTTAATTTCATTTTTATTAAAAACAAATTAAAATATAACATTTATTAAACTATTTAATATAAAAATATTGACGACTTTTTTTCAGTAGCTTTTATTAGTAAGTATGTATAAACCCAAGCTCTTTACTTGTTCCGTCACATCTGTATTCATTTTTAAAAAATCTTATGTAAAAGTCTGTGTATTTTGGGTTAAGCTAATGTGACCAGAGTTATTTAGTCTTTCCGATTAATTTGCCATCTGATGAAATTAAAAAGAAACAGTGGGTTTATGTAAAGATAAAATATAATAAAATATAAATCAATTGGGGATTTTGTAAACAAAATCACATAAAAATCCAGTTGCTGTCCTTAAAAATAAACAGTACTACTGCTACCATCATTCCATTTTTCTTTATTTTATTTGTACATAATATTCCTTGAAAACAATAATTTAAAAACCTAGGATGTTAAAATACAAAATAATTTAATTTTAAAAAAGATATGATGAAAAATAACTATTTACATATTTATTTATTTTATGTTATTAATAGCACAATTATCATTTAAATGATAATTTATTAAAACTTGTAGGTATTAGCCAATGGAGAGGTCCTATCAATGATGAATCACATGAAGAAAGACAATACTGGATATCATCTAAAGAACGTAATGGTTTCATATTAGTTTTGTCATTGATTTAAAAACTTGAATTTTTCCATGATTTGAAAACTGAATGTTTGACTATGTCTTGAAGTCGCCAGTAGAGGTGAGGTATATGCCGAACCATGAGGAGTCTAGTTCTGTCTCTGATCAGTTCTTGCTATTCTTTGGATGATTATTGTTAGCATGTCTGTTGAAAGTTCATTACAACTACAGTTTATATTAGGGATTGATATTATAGAGATCAAATTTATGGATTTTCCACTAAGTAAAACACTAAAAATTGCTCCTTACATCATGAAATTTTAGTGCTCTAGAGTAACTTTCAGATTGAATTAGATTTCTTACAAATAAAATTATTAACAGAAGTTTCTAATTCAACAAATCAAGTATAAATTGTTTGAATTCACAGCAAAATAATACTCTTAATCAATTGATTAAAAATGATGTGATATGTAATATTTAAATTATTGGTAGATGCCTTAATGCACATTCTATAATGGTAATGGCTAATTTATGGTTAAAAATGAAAAGTTATTTATATTTAAATTGTAAATTATCAAAAAATGTTAATCAAATGCAGTCTGGAAGTCACCCTTCAGCATCATAGTGTTGTATATTTGCAGCAGTTTTTATTAAAAGTGGAAAACCCATAAATTTGATCTCTTTAATAACTAAGTTAAAAAAAAAAAAATGTATAAAATCATTTTTTTAGAAATTTTAAATATTTATTTATACCAGTTGATATGGGAAGTTTAATAAACAATGTATGGCAGTTATGAGCTTTATTTTTTATTAGGATGTTCTGTTTAAAGCCTGAAGTAACTGTCCTTGTGAGTCAATAAAAAAATGATATTTACAATGGCAAAAAAAAAAAAAATTCATATCCCTGGTTCATTCAGTAAAAATCTTTAAATTAATGAATGGCTCATGAAAAAAATTATGATAATTGTTTTTATATATTTTAAGCAATGAAAAAATTGATGGAATTATAGGACTCAACGAAGTACCATGCATTAACTTACGGAAAGATATGTTGGAATGTAGAATAAAAAATGGAGTATTGCTGCAAATGATTACATAATGGTTTATTTTTTTCAAATAACTATATTAGGGTATAACTGTTTATATAGATGTTTATAGGCAATTAACTAATATGAAAAGCAATAAATAGTTCAAAGGAAAATAGCCTATCACCACGGCTAATTTCAAAACCCTATATCTCAGCTAGTTCTGAACTAATTTCAATGATTGATTTTTCAGTTTGTAGAAAATTTATTCTCTATGACATTGCACTAAGGATTAAAAAGCATTTATACTAGACTTCGTTACTATTTCATTTTCTTTTGTTTCAATTTTCATTAAAATAATTCAATTAAAATTTTCTGATTCCAGAACACATTATATTCTTTCTCTATCATCAATAATAACCGAGTTATCAGAAAATCACATTTCTTATAAGTTTTTGCTGGACCATATAAGATTGTTTATATATATATATATATATATATATATATATATATATATATATATATATATTTTTTTTTTTCTTTTCTTTGTTTATCGCTGTGTCGATCTCAAAAATCTTCTAGATTTTTCTCTATCTTCAATAATAACCAAATTTTGATGGAATTACATTTATTATAATTTATGACTTAAATATATAGATCAATTTTTTATTTATTTTATTTGATCATGCTTTACTGATTCTAAAACTCTATTTATATTTTTCTCCATCTTAAAAATAATTGAGTTATGGGCGTTTTATGGGTGAAATTTCAATCTTTTTCTCTCTTTTTTCTCTTTATTTTTAATTATTCGCGTTTTTTTGGTTAAGATACACTAATACATTTTTTATCTATCTTTAAATAATTGATAATAATTGAGTTATTGAATTATATCACTTTTAATTAGCCGCAGTTTTAAAAATTGACAGCTGATATCAATGTCTAGGTGTTAGGATCATCGTTGGATGCTATAGTATTTTTGTGGCAAATTTAAAAAAAAATAGTCCAGTAGCATTTGGGTTCTACTTATCTTGAAACTTAAGCCCTCAAATTTTGAGGAGGGGGAATTTTTTAAAATTTGTTTTGTCAATCACAAAGGTTCATTATTGAAAATAATAAACCAAAAAATGATATTTACTACAATTACCATAATTTTTTTCATGAGCTGTACATTAATTAAATGATCTTTACTGAATATACCAAGTGTATGAATATTTGTTTTTGCCCACTGTACTCTGGATAGTGTATTAAGGTACTTGGTATAATTTTGTCTTAATATAATTACATATTAGGCATATTAATTAGCTTAGATCTTGTCTAAATAAAATTTTCTGTTTCTACATGTGATGAATAATATAAAAATTGCTTAATATTGTTCACAGCTCTTTATTGGTTCTGAAGGTACTTTGGGAGTTATAACGAAAGCAGTGATTCATTGTCCTACACGACCTAAGTCTGTGAATTTAGCTTTCTTAGGTAAGATTTCATTAATGTACAGACGTATTATGGAGCTGTGGTTTTAAAAGTGAGTTCTTCAAAATTATTTAGTAAGTCATAGAGATGAGTGCCTTCTGGGTTGAATGAATCAAATTGCTTAGTTGAATCTTTATTTGTTGATATCTGCTTTTGGAACAAACACTAGTAGTATTTAGACCAAATGACATTTAAAGTGGATTAATTATCATTTTACCATTGGAAAAGAAGGCTTTTGATTACAGAAAACCTTTGTTATTTACCTTGAAACTTTACTTGAGCAAAAGATTCATGATAAGTAAACTATTCTAGGAAAACAAGGAAGAATTGGGCTATAGAAACTTAATTATTGAATATTAAATAGTTGACCATGTGTTAAATATGAAGGATGGAATGAGTCGGGTGGTATGAAATAGTAAAAAAATTATTTGGGTTAATTTTTTTTTTTTTTTTGTTGCCACCCGAAAGTGAATTATTCTCCCTATGTTGAATTTTTTTCCCTACAAAAAAAATCTTTTTGAAAAAATGGAATACACAAATTGTTAATCCACCACAAATTATTTATACCAATGGGAATTATACTGTCTAGCTGATGTAAACAGGTTGAAAATATGTTATTTTATATCTTTATTAAAAAAAAAAAAAATTATGGGCTTCAGTTAACAATTGAGATTATGATGAGGAAAAAAGGAAGATGTGTTCAAAAATAAAATTTGTAAATAGAGAGTTTCTACTGAAGAGTGGTGTAGTGTATAGATCACCAGCCAACTGTTCTCTGGGTCCTGGTTACGATTCTGTATTCTAATTATTTATTCTATTCAGCCATTGGGCAGTGTAGGGAGACCCTCCTATGGCACACCCAGCCACTATTGAGTGGTGCCATAAAATTGGGGGGAAACCTTGTAGATTTAGAATTTGTTTATTTATTTAAGGTCACTTCATGCTGCTGTGGCTAATCTGACGATGCTAGAATGGGAGTCCTAAATTTTGCCTATCCAGCTTTAATAAGGATAGAGAGTACCTGGCATCACATACCTGGACCACCTTTGAAGGACAGCATAACTAAGGATTTTTTACTCCCATTGAATAATCCTAGGGCCACCTGCGAGTTTGAATCTATAACTTTGGGTATAGAAGGCTGTTATGCTAGCCACTGTGCTACAGGTGACACCTGATTTAGAATTTCCATGGAATTAGAAAGGAATCCCAGTAGCCACCAGATCATTTTTGTAGAATTATGGACTTGAAAGAAATCAGTTGCAAAACATAGTGGAGACCATAATCTTGGACTCACTGGGAATCCTGCATCACCACATATATTGAGGCTTGTCTGGATTTAGATAAGTCCATGAGTGATTTCGAAGTCAGTAAAGTTTATGTATTTCTATTTGGCAGTATCTCCCTCTTTCTTTTTTCTTAGAAATTGTCTCCAAGATTGATCCGGTATGCTGTGTATCATAGCAACTCAGCGAAGTTGAGCAGCAGATCCTAATTGGAATTTCTTCTTTTCTTCTTCTTTTGTGAATGTCCTTTAGATTAGAAGTATTTTTGTAAAAATGTTCACATATTACTATCACTTCATAATTTAGAGATTAGTCTCTTTATTTATAAGCAAAATATTGAGATAGAGTATACCAATGTCATATTTATTGTGTATTTCTTTCTGTTAGCATTCTATTTGAAAGAGACAAATATATTTATCGTGTGATTCTATTTATCACATTTAAATGTTTTTCAAAATACGGTACTTGGACTAATGATCTGAATCAAATTTTTTTAGTTTCTATAGCTTTTTTTTATCCTATGGGGAGCTTCCTCTGAGGCCAAACCTCGATTCTTGTGATTCGTCCCCAGTTTGCTGACATGCCTCTGTGTGTTAATCCACTTTTAAATATATGTTTGAAAAAGTCCGACTGTGATTTACTAACCTTTGTATCTAATAATCTCTGGCCAGACAGCAATGGACTCTCCATCTTGTACAAATATTGCTGAGCATATAAAATTAGTTGTGGTAAGCCCATCATGTATTCAAATACAAATCAGTATTCTAGTAAACTATCCTTGTATAATGAAAGAGGAGACTGAGATAAGATGTAGAGTGAAAAGCATATTTCCCCTTATCCAAGATTTTCAGATGCAGACTTCTATGCCATGCTACAAAAATAAAAATATATAAATGCCTTATAAGGCCTATAGCAGTGTATGCATGTGAAACGTGTGGCATCTCTGCAGGAATGTGGAATGGTATGCTAGATACCAAAATTTGAGCATTTTAAACTTCGCCAGGTTGCAGAGAACGAAGTGGATCCAACATGTACTCAGAATGGAAAGTTGCAGGGGCCCTCTAAAATTATAAAAGCAACATCTAACATCCTTTCAGACCTGATAAAAGCAGAAATAAGCACAGCACATGTTGCAGAGAGGACTGTCTAGGGCAGAATGATCGGGGAGGCCAAGGACAGCTTCATGCCTCTGTTAAGCCAATGAAGAAGAAGAAGAAGATTCTTGTATCTAGTTTTCTTTTCCCTCAAAGAGGTCTACATGTGCCAACATTTTCGGTTTGTAAACAATTATTTACAGCATGTTTATTTCTAAATGTAATACCAACAATTAATAACTTTTTAAAAAATTGATATTGATGTTCCAAGAACATGTTTTATACATTATGGCAAACTACCTGGCTGACCAGCGTATAAGTCATGACAAAGAGAATAACTAATCATTGATATCAAGATCAGAATAGTTGTTAATTACTGATTTATAATGGAAAGGTGTTCTTCTAAACTCACACTAAATCCCTTTGGGAAGAATAGCGCTTCAGAGTACAGTTTAGCTTTGTAGTTATTTGCAGTCATCAATTCTCAATCAATGGTCTCTCATCTAGGAGACAGTTCAGGTGGCAGTTCGGCTCGACCCGTGGTAAGGGAACCACTGATGCACTGCTGAGAGTGCGCAGGGACGTGGAAGAGAGGGCGGAGGAGTACGTAATGCAGCTGCTCTTCGATATATCCTCCGCCTTCGATAGCGTGTGGTGGCCCTGCGTTCTCCAGCAGCTGCAGCAATTCGACACCCCCAGCAACCTGTACTCCCTCGTCAGTAGCTACCTCAGTGAAAGGAGAGTCAAGATCAGAGGTAGCTACTACGAGGTCGAGAAGGTGATTGGGAGAGGATGCCCACAGGGTTCGGTTCTTGGCCCGGCCCTGTGGAAATTGATGTTTGATCAGTTGCTGGGGGATCTAGAGGAGAGAGGGTTCCCTGCCACGGCCTATGTGGACGACCTGGCAGTCATCGTGGCCGCGAACAGCAGAGCCAGGCTGAAGACACAAGCCGAGACGTGCGCCAGTCTCGTTGCCGATTGGTGTGTGAGGCGGAAGTTGAGTATGGCCGCATCAAAGAACCAGGCCATACTCCTTAGAGGCTCCACGGACAGGGCCCACCCTATCAACCTGGATATTGAAGGCGAAAGGGTAAGACCGGGTGAGGAGGTGACATACCTAGGAGTAAAGTTCAAGAAAGCATTTGATGTCACCCCTCACCTGGTGTACTTGAGGGATAGAGTGACCCTGTCGCTAAACGGACTAAGCAGGATTGGGGGTGCATTCTGGGGCCTCAGGTATCCTGCTACGATGACCATTTACAAAGGCGTGGTCCTGGGTATCCTGAGGTATGCATCCCCGGCGTGGAGCAGCAGTCTCACGCGGCAACAGAAGAGGAGACTGGCCACCATACAGAGACTGGCTCTGCTGCGGGTCACGAGGGCGTATAGAACGGTGTCGCATGAAGCGGTGCAGGTGCTGGCCGGAGCGATGCCCCTGGACCTTATACTTAAGGAAGATTTAATAAAGCACAATGTGAAGAGGCAGGGGCTAGACGCGCTTCCGGTGGGACTCCGGGAGAGGATCGGCGAGACCCCTAACAGATGGAAGAGAATCCTGAGGGAGGACTCCATTGAAGAGTGGAACGGGCGGTGGGTGGCAAGTGAGAAGGGCTCCACGCTGAGAAAGTTCTTCCCCACTGTCCAGTCAAGATTAAACGCCACATGGGTCCTCCCGGACTACTGGCTCTCGCAGATCCTCACAGGACATGGTGGGTTCCGGGGAAAGCTGCAAAAGCATGGGAGAGAGATAGACCCCCGGTGCCCCACCTGCGGAGTCCCTGATACTGTGGAACACATCATCGTTTCCTGCACTGTGATGGAAGGACACCGTGCCAGGTTGTCGAGGCATACCGGGATCTTCGCCCTCGTCGAGACGGACTTCCCCCGCCTGATGGAGAAGGAGAACTTCTCCTTCTTCAAGGAGTTCATTTACGGGTGGAAGTAGGTGGTCGGACCGACGCACTTCTCCCTTGGCCGACCACCCGACCTCAACGATCCACCAGTGGAGCAGCCAGGAGATCGGAGAGAGAGGAGACCGGACGGATGCGGCTGACAGGAGGGCTGACGCCGCCACCGGACGGATGCGGTAAGGGACCGGACGGATGCTGTGGCCAGGAGGGCTGGACGCCGCTGCCTGCCGGACGGATGCAGCATAAGGTGCTACCCACCAAAAAGGTGGACAGCCGTCCACTGGGTAGCACCATAGAAATTAAAAAAAAAAAAAAAAAAAGTTCAGGTGGCAGGCAAAAAAAGATAGAAAGTGAAAAACAAATTAATATCCAATGTTGGACCTGCAGTTTTCATCAGGGCTTCTTTCCACAAAGTACGGAAGCTGCATGAATTCATGAGAAACCCTGATATAAATGAATTCACCTGTTCAAGAACCATGTGGGGCGAAACGTTGAATAATCATTTTTTTGACTGCCACCCGAACCAGCTCTTCCTTCATATTCATTTCCTGATCAACTGATATCTATTGGCATAACTAGGATTTTCCTTAGGGGAAGATGGGGGAGGGAGGAGGGAGGGCAGGCAGGTTGTAACTCCCTAGTGGAAGGCCAAGTGGGTCGAAAATATAGTTATTGTTTTCAAAAACTGTTGAAAAATATATAAATCTGAAAATCAAGTACCCACACCATTTATCTTACTACCTTATTTTACTTTTTTATATTTTATTTCTATTTGTCCCGACAATCTTTAGGGGCCGCACCTTCCCCGCCTCTCCTACCGACTTCTCTCTCCCGACATGACGTCTTTAAAAAAAAATAAAAAAGATAAAATTTTATTGAAAATATCACTATTAATACTCAGTTTTATATTTTTAGTTTTAAAGGGAGATTAGATAGGGAAAGAGAATGAAGAATTTTATTATTTTGATTGTTTAAAATATTGACTAGTTTATAAATATTAAGAATTACTGAAGACTGCTATTTTTGTAATAATAATTAATAGGCCTTATAATTAATCTTTAGTCTCTGATTTCGTAAATTTATTTTTCAGGTCTTGACAGTTATGAAAATGTCTTAAAAACATTTAGATCTGCCAAAAACCACTTGAGCGAGACACTGTCCTCCTGTGAGATGATGGATGCTGGATCAATGGAGTCAGTGATGAGGCTTGGCCTTACGTGTCCAATAAAACTAAATAGGTTGGTTTACACATTTCCTCCACCTTTGCTTAAAAATTTAATTAATTTATTTATTCTTAAACCAAAAATTACTTTCACTTCATTTTTTTTAATTAAAAAAAAATGATTTG
The DNA here is from genome assembly GCA_023052935.1 of Piezodorus guildinii. Lineage (NCBI taxonomy): Eukaryota > Metazoa > Arthropoda > Insecta > Hemiptera > Pentatomidae > Piezodorus > Piezodorus guildinii. The sequence continues at coordinate 115,109,985 of CM041292.1, read as the reverse complement.
TTCTTTATAATTTAATTTATAGATTTTACATGCTCATTGAAACCCATGGCTCTAATTCGACCCACGATGAAGAAAAGATGGCTGCTTTCGTCACAGAGGCCATAGACTCAGGAGTTGTTGCTGATGGCACATTTACTTCTCAGCCATCTTCTATGCTTGTATTTATTTTTGGAATATTAATTTCTCTAGTTTTATTTTATTTATTTGATAAAAGCACAATGATTCTGATTTGAAGATATGTTCCAAATTTATTTGCTTAGAGCAGAATTACTCAAATTAGGATGTTAGCCTTTAACTTGGAACCTAACTAAAATTTTCCAAAGACTGGATTCCTTAAAACTAAGCTTTGGATGATTATAAATATACAGCATAAATTAAAAACAAAAACTTCAAGCGCTAAATCTGTATCTCTGATGTTAATAAAAAAATCATATCAATCATTTTTTGCTTTTCACAGAAAAGCAGAAAATTTAAGCTTTGTATTTTTTTAAATAAGTCACTATTTTTGTTGTTTAGGAAGTGATTGCTCTATAAATATTCATGGTTATTAATTAGCAATTATTAATTATTAGCAATAATCCTTTGTTTTAATTAAATTATATAATAAAAGTTGGATTTATTGTTGACCATCTAGAATAAATGATGGAGAATTTGGTAGGAGTTGTGGTCATCAAGAAAAACAAACAATAAGATAAACTTGTTTTATTGTGCATCGATGTTACAATGTATGAACATGAAGGCCCACTTTGTAGGCCGAAGGGTTGGCACACAATAAAACAAGTTTATGTTATTGTGTATTTTTCTTGATGACGGCACCCTTAACCAACTTCTCTATCATTAAAATAACATAGTTTTATTATTATCAAATATAAAGATTTTAATAGCTCTGGATTACTGGACACATATCATATTAAATAATAAATCATAATTTATACGGTTATTTATTTAATTAATTATTTTATTCCTTCTTTCCTTAATTGATATATATTTAAAGCATTATTTCTCTCACAATAATCACTTTATCTTTTGCTATTTATACAAATTTTGTTTCAGAATCTATGGCAGGTGCGTGAAAGGATCCCTGAGTCTGTTATTCGCTTTGGTCATTTGTATACTTATGACATATCTTTGCCTCTGAGTCATTTCTATGAAGTAGTTTATGAGACAAAAAAAAGACTGAGCAAACATGGCTTCAGCCACCTCCCAGTGTTTGGATGTGGTCATATAGGTGAGTTATAAAGAGTCATACAAGTAATTTGTCACTCTTAAGAACATTCATGTGATTTACAATGTAACAACAATATAAGTCTACATATAAATATCTTCTGTTGCGGAAGCTGTTTTGAGAACCGCTATGGTTTTGATAATGGTATGTGACAATGTTCTTGGCTAGCCACAAATGTTCAATGACAGAGTTACAGTATTCAATGACAATCATGAAAAAAGTTATGATTTGATAATGGTTAAGCAAAAAAGTGTTTCGTCACACTGATCATAATGTTATAGGGAGTTATTTGTGCCCTCCTAAAAATATATTCATTAAATGACAATATAAAATTTATTGTATATAAATCCAACAATAGGAATCTATAACAATAATCCTGCATCATCAGAATGTCAAAAAATAAGTGAATTGGGTAGAAAAGTCTGTACTCTTTTGATAACAATAAAATTTGATCAATTGTTTTCCATAAAATAGAAGAATATATTGTCATGATATATTGATTAGGTAGAAATAATAAGAATTGAGGAAGATCAAGAAGGCGCAAGAAGGTGATCGGTCAATGAGAAAAAATAACCGAAAAGAGCACGCGGTATACAGTGTTTTCTGGGAATGGCTTTTATGTTGTGGACAGTTGATTAGAAAGGATGTATGCTAGTGTGTTTTTGAAAGCCTCTCTTTGGTTGTGAGCCGTGGACAAAGCAAGATGTTGAAGAAACGTGATTGGATTATGTCACCAACCATTAAATTGTTGTGATTTCAAACCATCATTAGTGCACTAATAATACGTTCAAATAAAGGAATTTGAAGACATTATTTGAAAAATAGGAATGGAGAATCAACTGAAGACAGCTTAATCAGATAATTTATAATTTTGTTTATATATTCAAAATTTAATTGTTTAAGTTATTAATTTAAGTTATGTTTTATATTGTAGTATATTTCTTCAAGAATATAAGTTTGTTTTTAACCTTAGCCAAGACTCAGAGTTAATAGTTTGAAAACCCTAAAATTACCATTCATTTTTCATTTAAAAATTAAATAGTATTTCTTTAAAAAAATAGAATATTATAACAATATAAAAGAACTAATAATATAAACTGAAGAAAACTATATATTATATCTGTTGCTACATATAATATCACTTCATTTTCTAGTTGGAAATAGATAAATAAGTAAATATAAAGAAATGTAAGAGAAAAGGAAGAACATTACTTAAAGAGAGGAAGATGATATTGTTATTTTAACTTGTTGTATTTATATTAATTTAACACATTTAAATCTTATTTAATTGTATTTGAGATCCTTTGCAGAATTTATTGTTTTGCAGGAGATGGAAACTTACATATACTTATTGAAGGACCTACTTATGAAATTAAAGTTGAAAACATATTGGAGCCATGGATTTTGGAATGGACAGTCAATCATGGAGGATCTCTGTCAGCTGAGCATGGTCTGGGTTTCAAGAAACGCAAATACATCGGACTAGGGAAAAAATCATCTGTTATTGATATAATGTTATCATTAAAAAAACAATTAGATCCCACTGGTATACTTAATCCTTATAAGATCCTCTGAATTATCTTCTGAATTACTATTTATCATATCAAGTTATGAAGCTATCTAATTAAAACTTTATTTTGTCTGAAATAAAGCATTATTTTCTTAAAATTCCAAATTTTGTTGTTAATATTTTGTGTATTATTTTCCAGAATTGTTTCAGTGTTTATTTTTTCTGTTACTATTAATTTAAATTTGTTCAATTGTTATTTTGATAAGGTCAATATATTTGAATGATGACCACATATTACATTTTTATGTACGTACTGTATGACTTTCAAATCTGTTGTTTAATTAATAATAATTCATGATATTGAATTTTGAAGGTTAGTGAATTTTATTTTAAATCTTTATAAGGTCATTGGAACTATTTTCCCCACTTCATGCACACACCTTTAGTTTTCTTGACTTTATGTCAAGCTCCTTCCATGCTCTAAAAGAAAAACAATTTTGAGAAAAAAATCACAATTTCAACATTAAATTCAATGTATATTGACTGCTTAATATTGATTTAATTTATTTATCAAATTTAAGTAACAGTATAATACTCTTTAATTATTGTGGATATAATTAGTTGACCGTTGAGAATTACTGGAAGGAATTAGTCCGGGTGGCGGTCATTAAATGAAACAACTAAACAGTTTCAACTATTTATTGTTTGCCAATGTTTCGACCTCCATTATGGGTCATCATCAGGGCTAAAAAGATACAATTTAAAATAAGAGTAAATATACAATTTTAAAAATATTGCTCTAGAGAATGTCAATATTATAACATAAATGGAATAGTCATTGCAATTTAATTAATTGATTTCTTTACACATCTAGTTCCGTTTATGTTATAATATTGACATTCTCTAGAGCAATATTTTTAAAATTGTATATTTAATCTTATTTTAAATTGTATCTTTTTAGCCCTGATGATGATCCACAATGGGGGTCAAATGTTGACAAACAATAAATAGTTAAAGCTGTTTAGTTGTTTCATTTAATGACCGCCACCCAGACTAATTCCTTCCAACTATTTAAGTATTATATTGTTGTTGATTTAAATTAAGAAGTTATAAAAAGAAAATAAATAAAAAACGTTTAGAGCTTTGGGACTCTACTAAACCACCAAATTCCTCTCTAATCCAATCCTTACAATTCAAAATCCTTTGTAAAATCCTCAGTGCCCTTTACTTTTTCATGAGTAAACTCATCCATAATGACCTTAATATTCCATATGCTGCTGATTTGGCCCAGCTACTACTCATTTTAATGATTTTTGCTGTATAATTTTTACCAAAATAAAATATTTGAAATATTTCCTATAGAGCTTGGAGGTATTTAAAAAAAAAAAAATGTTAAATATGTGTTTTAAAATCGCAGTAGGTGGAAAAGATTTAGTTAAATGTATGGTCTTTGTGGAAGTAAAAAGGTAGTCGATGAATCACATTTGTAATGCAGTTGAACATTTTGTAACTATGAATTATATTACAAGAATGGCATCTTGAGATATCACCCGTGCACTGCCATGGTTTCATTCCAAGCCTTTGCTCGTTCTCGGTTGAGCCTGATGGCCACATTGATGAGGCCGGTACTTCTGAAAAAGTCAACAGCAACGATATTAGAGCAACTTGCCCACTGCCTGCAAGATCTGAAGGAGAGGGTGAGGTTGGTGTTAATACGGTTTGCTAGATTCCTGAGCCCTCCGTACCAGTCGGTTAGGACCCCTAGCGTGGTGGGTGTTAGCTCGGCCATTGCTGCCCACATCTGTTTCCTATCTCTCTCACACCTATTAACACATTATTTCTTATTAGCACTTTAATTTATGACTAGGGAATATATTAACTGGATAATCGCTGAGGTAAGAAGTGATTGTATGATATCAAAAAGTATCAAGAAGGAAAGGTGAACAAAAAATATATTATCTTTTTAATTTATTAATTCATTATTCTAGTGTATTGTATTGCCTGCCATCTATGGCTTTCCTCCAAAAATATTGGGTTGATTATTATGATATTAAAGATCATATTCTCTTGTTCTTCTTCTTGATCATAGTACTTAATGCTAACATCAGCCATTAGATTTTAAAATTATGGCTGGTTAAATATGTTACACCACTATTACTAAGTTTATTAATTTAAAAAGTTATAGGTGGAATAATCAGGAGTCAGTCTTTTTCTAAATATTTTTAATTTTGCCAACGTTTCAGCTCAAGCTTGTGAGCCATACCCATTCATAAACTGGTTTATGTTAATGCTCAGTTAATGGTTAAGCCGAAACATCGGCAAAATTAAAAATATTTAGAAAAAGACTGACTCCTGATTATTCCACCTATAATAGGTTCTACAGTTGACTATACATTCTCAATTTAATTTAAAAAGGTAGAGAGAAAAATGTCAATTTTTTTTTTTTTGCAATTAGTTCAATGAAAAATTTAAAATGCAAAAAAAATAAAAATGGAAGAAGTACAATAGTTGGTGAGAGATGTTCCATCCATAACTAGGCAATTTAAATGAAAAATTTTGTTTGGATTATTAAAAATAAAAAACTTACAGTCCTATATAAATGTTTTGGTTTTACAATTTTTAATAGCCTTTGCAATTGATAAAGTAAATCTAATCTTGCCTCAAACAAAATTTGAAGATTCATTTTTCATATTGTAGAATCCAGATATCGAATAATGAAAATTTTAATAAAAGTATTGAATAATAAAGTCCATTTGCTTTTGTAATAATGTCCGTTTTTTTGTTGTTGTTTTTTTACCACACAAACATTAATAATTCTGAACATATCTGATTTACATTTAAAAAATAAGGTAATTTCCTACACAGCTGAGTTCAATTCTTCTTCATTCCTCCTCAGAGACCTCATCTTGATTCTTAATGATGCCTTATAAGGTAGTGTCAAAACTCCTTATGCCTATTTTTCGTGAGTTACTACAAGTTGGCTGATGGGACTTATGTATCTGAAAAGAGGCTTTGAATGAACCCCCTTGTAATTTAATGCTTGAAAAAGTTTGTGAGACTGGGATTCATATAATATTACAACCTTTGTCTTGGTAGTATTGTTTGAATGGGAACAGGACTTAATTTTAACTATTTAAATTTATTTGTTGTAGATAGCAAAGTCAATTAATGTTGTGAGACACAGATTTTTCAATACTATTGTCAATAGCTAGATTATGGATCTCTGTAAAATTAAACCTTTATTTTGTCTAAAATAAAATTAATGCTTAATATTTTTAAAATATTGTAAGTTCTGTCATAAATTAAATTATTGACAACATTACCCTTCAAATTGGCTGTTTAGAAAGGGATATAATTCACTGAGGGTTTGCTTGTTGCCCCATTGTTGTTTTATCGGTAGGTACAACTTATAGGAATCTGCAATAATATCTTTATTGTAAGACAGTATCAATCTTCTTCCCGAGTTCCAGATACTTTTAAGAGTAACTCCAAACTCCTGATCAGTCCTCTTGTGAAGCACATCTCCTAGTTCCTTTTGGATATATTTCACTAGGCGGTGGTGAATTTCAATGTCACTGAATCCTGAAAAATCAGAAGAATCGAAAATAATGATTTGAAAAAAAGTTAATATGGGAATTAAGTAAATTTTTTATCTATAGCTATGCTAATTTTAGAATATGCTTTATGTTTATATGTATATACAAAGCATATTCTAAAATTTTAAATTCGATGTGTGAAGGTTAGAAACATGCTTATGGTTGTTATAACTTGAATTGTTGTTTCTTGTGACTAGTTTGGAACTGCAGTGATGAATCACTGTACTTTTATAAAATAAGGAATAGAACACACAAACTTGTATCTTTGAATTTAATTTATGAAAAAATAATCTTGAGGATGTATAGTCGACTGTAGAAACTATTATAGGTGGAATAATCAGGAGTCAGTCATTTTTTGAAAATTTTTAATTTTGCCAACGTTTCAGCTCAAGCTTGCGAGCCATTATCAGGGCTACACACATCAGAACAAAAGAGATACATATTAATGTGATAATGAAAATTTTTTGAATGTAGTGACAATGTTTTTTAGTTTAGAATATAAATTCTTTAAAGGTTGAGCCTTATTATACATATATTGTTTTGTTTTTCTATTTTATAATTTTGTAAAACTTTTTAAAAAAGATAAAGATAAGCTGTAATATTTATATTTAGAGGAGAAAACCTTCAGGGTTTTTACACAACCCCTCCCCATATTACCTATGTTTATGGTTTTCCTCAGTTTATGCTTGGACATGGCTCGGTAATGGTACGTTTATATATGATTTTTTTTTTACTTCTATATTAAAGTCTAAAGTTTTGTTTTTATGCTTATCATCATCATATTGTTTATCATATTATCATTATTTGTATATGTAATATTTAAGTATGTTGGTATATTTTTTGTTTTATTTCAAATGTTATCATTGTCACTACATTCAAACAATTTTCATTATCACATTAATATGTATCTCTTTTGTTCTGATGTTTGTAGCCGTGATGATGGCTCACAAGATTGAGCCGAAACGTCAGCAAAATTAAAAAATTTCAAAAAATGACTGACTCCTGATTATTCCACCTATAATAATGAAAAAATAATCTATATATTTTGTTATATTTAATTTACCAACAGGAAAGTGGTGAAAATCAACTATGACAATCTCATTTGTGTTGGTTAGAAACTGCTTTATCTGCTTGAAGACTCCAGATAAGGGTTGTACCGGCATAAAGTCATGATTGCACCACCAGTTGAATGGTGGTTCACCTAGGGTGTGGTTGTAAAAGCCAATTCGCAGGTCCAAGTAGCGCACACCCATCATTAGCTGCTCCAGCACACTTATATCCTATAAACACTATTTAGTTGAGTTGAATATGTATATCATACTCTATATAAATTATTTAAAATGAATATATAAAAAGAATTTTTGCTTAGCTTATGAGCTAGGATCATGTTCACACAGAACAATCAGATTAATTTATAATTGATAGGTTTATGCTGACTATAAAAGTGGTGATTACCTGCTGATAATTTTTCATCATATCATTGGTTAATTGATACAAAAATAAACTCAATATTTTTTTATAATTTATTAGGTTTAATATATTATTTATATTATGACCAGTTGTCCATATTATACTAACCATTCTATGAAAATTATGAATTATTTTGATAAATTGGTCCTATTATACCAAAACTGGGGAGAAAACCTGGCGGCTGAGTGTGATCAAGGCCTAATCACCTCCTTGCCTGGCCGTTGGCCTAGAAACAGTTTGAATCCCTATATGTACACTGAGAACAAGACCCTTCATGGGTTGTAGAGTTACAGTTTTTTTTTATTATTATTTTTTTTTATGATCCTATAAAGATAAACAATTCAAATTATTCCTTGGTCTCTACCTTAATTGTCACAGCCTAGGTAAAGATACAAATTATTCAATGTATTTGTTAAAAATGAAACCATAAATAATTATTTCATTGTGGTACCTTAAACTTTACTATGCTACTTATATCCAAATCCCCCTAAAAAATTCTTACTAATAGATTTATAGAACAACAAGATAATAATTATAGTTTGATGTATTGAAGTGCTAACTACCTATGGGTAATTTTTTCCAAAGACTTTATCAAGCCCATAATCATTGTTAATAATTGTTGTAACAATTGTTCACATTTGCTAGTAGTTTTTTCAATAAATAAAATAAATATCTGGATGTTTTAGTATACGTTTTTCTTACTATATTATATTTAATATAAGTTTTTTTGTTTGTTTTTTAATACTATTTTTCGGTCTTTAGCAGTTACAATCAGTACAAGTATACTAAAATCAGTAATGTAATTATAGTAAAAATAAAAATATTATTAATATCTTTAAATGATTTTTTATTGTTTTAATTTTAAAAATGTCACCAACCATACTTTACACAACGACCTAAATATTCTATTTATTTTGGACATTATCCCATCAAAGTTCTCCAAATTCTATCAGAACTTTATCCATCACCCCAATCCTTTGACTCAATCCCTGTCCAGCTCCACACACCCTTACCATCCTCCTAGAAGGTTAAAACGGCAGTGGCCCCGGGACCTCTTGTAAACATGTATATTGGAGTTCTAGCACTGGCTAAATTCTCCACTTAATGTGATGTATGTTTGAGGATTGTATATAGGTATGAGTGACTTCTAGGTTTTTTAAAGATTCTATTAATTCTTTATTTATATTATTTTATAGTTTTGTATATATTGTATGAATGTTGTACTTGATCACTATTATAAATATCTTAATTAGGACAGATTGTAATATCAATTAATAAAAAGAAATTAATTTTTTTTTTTAAATAATACATAATTCGACATCAAGTATGGGTAGGCAGTCAAAGTACAAAATGAGGAAAAAAGAACCAAGATTATATGAATAAAGACACAAAACAGAGCTGAAAAGAATATGACAATGCTAGAGCTAAAGTGAAAAATGTTCTAAAAGCAAAATAAAAAAAGATGCTTTACATGTGGGGTTAGGCTGATAGAAAGAGCATAGAAACAATCATAAAACCAGAAATATTTTTTATTATGTGAACAAAATAAAATCAAGATTCATATAGACTAATTTTGCTAAAAATTTAGGATAAAGACTATTTAAGAAAATTATTTTTTAAGAAATATTCACGTTACATAAAATATGGCTTACCTGAGTGTAAACATACTTTTGTAAAATATTTTCGAAGTATCCTGTCTTTGAAATCACATATGATGCTGAATCATGAGTACCAGGTATGAAAATATCACCTAAGCTCAAGTTCTCGATGTCGTTTCTGATATCATTCATCCATGTTGGAGAGTTTTGTAGACAAGAGTAAGCCACTAAAGCAGAAACCACCAAATGTTTGTTTAGAGCTTTTTCATTTATGATCAAATAAATTTCACTATTTAGAAAAAATAATTATGATTGATGGTTTAAATCATATTGAGAAAAGCTTGAAGCTAAACAATTTAATTATAATTATTTTTTTTATGCATTGACATTGTTGTTATCAAATAAAAATTTATAATTTCACAAGTGAAAAGAACATTGTACCGGGATCACTTGTAGCTGGGTGGTCACGGGTTCAAACCCGCAGGTGGTCCTAGGATTTTTTAATGGGAGTTAAAAATCCTTAGTTACGCCGTCCTTCGGAGGGGACGTTAAAAGGTGGTCCCGAGCCTGTGCGATGTCAGGTACTCGTTAAAGATCCCTATCCTAATAAAACCTGGATAGGCAAAATTTAGGACTCCCACTGTAGCATCGTCCGATTAGCCATAGTTGCATAAAAGTGACGTTAAACGAATAAACAAACAGAACATTGTACCTTTATTCAAACCAAACCAATTGAGCTAATGAAATACTTTCCCAAAGATAATATATTATTCCTATTTAATACATTTTTATTTTAAATTGAATTTTCATAAATGGATAATTATAGTCAAAACTATGTAAATCGTCAAAAGATCGAGATGAATTAGGAAGGGAATTGATGATTTACATGTAACTGTTTTTTAAAAAGTGACTTGATTATTAGCATGCACTTTTTACTAGACTGTGTATGTGTGTGTAAGAGAAGGTATAATCCTCGAATAAATGAAAGATAAACTTGTCTATGAGTATAAATGAACTTATATTCACTGATTTAAAAAGTAAAAGTAAAATAATGTATTCAGTTTAACTGTAAAAGTAGGAAAAGATAACTTATTAAAAAAGAAAAAGAAAACCAATAAAATGCTGGCAAAACATGTTATCCATTAAAATTTTGTTATTATAGATTCCATCAACATAAAATATATTTATGGGAGAAGTTGATTCAGGGTGCAGTCAATAGAACACACTATTAATTATAAACTTAATTTACTGGTGCCGACGTTTCGGCCTAAATTATAGGCCTTCCTCAGGGCGATTGAGCGAGCATCACAATTTTTTTAAGCTCAGCTCGCTCAATCGCCCTGAGGAAGGCCTATAATTTAGGCCGAAACGTCGGCACCAGTAAATTAAGTTTATAATTAATTTTGTGTTCTATTGACTGCACCCTGAACCAACTTCTCCCATATATACACACAGCCAACCATTCTCACTTCATGTTCATTTTCATAAATTATATTTAAATGAGCGCAGCAATCTTGGATACTAGTGCTAGTGTTCATTACTTTATATCAATAAATCTGATAACCAAAGTTCTGCTGTCCTTCCTAAACTTGGATCCTTCATACACCTCTACCTACATTCTAATATCTTGCTTGGACTCATAGGATACCATATTTTATATTTCTTAAATAATGTTTTTGTTCATGTGATGATAACCAAATAATATGTCTGAACTAATTGGTGTTTTATTACTTACTTAATGATTACAGTGGTGAAGGTTAGTGGAGAGTGCACTATGCTAGTTATCTGCAGCTCCTGATTGAGGTGAAAGAATTATATATTCATTGTATCATCAGGAGCAGATCACCTGGGGTAGGGGAATCCTGTGGCCTAAACAGCATCTATGAAGTAGTCATCCTTGCACTGATATCGGCTAAAAAACAGTTCAGTCCCAACAGAACTAACCCTCCCTCCTCTCCCAACAAAGTTTAAACGAGTTAGAACAGGATTATGATAAAATTACCAATGAACTAAAGTTTACACTGATATTATATGCTAAAAATATTTGAAATTTCATGGCAACAGTTTTGGTAGAGAATAATTTTAAATAAAATTTTCGAAATTAAAATGAATAAAAAACATATTCAAGTAAACTGTACAAGTTCTTTTGATCATTAAAAATATTGACTTATAACTTACTTGTCTCATTATCCTGTACATATGCTCCAGAGAAGATAGTACAATATGTAGTATAGGATTGGGTAAAATTTGTTTCTCCAATAAAGGACCCAGTATCTATAGAACCACTGCATGCCTGCGGTTCATATTGAAAGACAACATCTCCAGATCTGTAGAGGACAACACGATCTCCTAGTGTAAACTGCCGTGATTCCCATATCAGCCTGATCTCACCAATAATATCCGATCTCACAATTGGTGAAACCACAATTTCAATGTAGAAATCATTGCTTGCTAGTAAACAGATTTTTTTTTTAAATTTTTATATATATATATATAAAAAAAAAAAAAAAAGAAATAGTCAATTCTTCGAGCTTAGTAATAAGTACATTGGCTTAAAATCATTGAAATATCACAGAATAAAGGGTTCTGTTTCTAATATATTTATATTTAAGGAATATTTGAGAATTGTGTTAAATAGACCTAAAACAAATTTATTAGCCAAGAAGTAATGTCCTCTACTGACTTTGCAGCAACAGTTAAGGGCTACATTATCATTATCTTTTAGAACAAATACTAACTAATAATAATAAAATAACTAAATGTTTTTAATTATTTTATCTTAAATAAAAAATTGTACTTGATTGAAGTTCTATAGTACTTTTTAACATTTAATTTAATACCTTGTTAATTTTTAGAGTATTAAAAGTTGTTAATGTCTATAATTTCTCTAGTAGTAATCACTGAATTTTATAATAAAAATATATAAATAAATAGAACAAATTTCATTTGTAGGTGATTCAATTTTCATAACACTAGACAAACAAATATGCTCTAATAAAACCATTTAATACAGCTGAAAGCATACCTATTACTGAAGTCAACAATACCACTATTAAAAGATGAAAAGGAACTATTGTGACATCCATGACACACTGCATTCTTTATAATCGACAGAGAAGGGCTTTGATAACAATAATAATCAGATCAATTCATAATTTTTTTCTCTTTTCAAAATAAGAAAAGAATAATGTTTTGTTTTTTTATCCTATTTTCAGATTATGGTCAGATTATTTAATTAAACATAATTCCTTGAACCCAAGGCCGCTAGTATATAATATTAGAAATTAAAGTGTTTTAAATAGAAATTGATAAACAAATAATAGCAATTGAGTTAATGAATAATCATTTAATGAACAACAATATCTTTTATTTCACTATAAACATGAAAAATCTGACACAAATAGTCTCAAATGTATACATGTATACATATAACAATGCCATTAAAAAGCAAATAAATAATATTTTTTAGATAAAAATAAAATAATAAGTAATTGTAATAAAATAAACAATATAACTTTCAAATGTCTAAATTATTAAGTAAATAGGCATTTCTAATATTTTTTCATAATTTAACTAACTCATTCATTACTTACACATATCCATTATTATACAAATAACTATAATCTATAAAATATACAAATAATAAACAAAAAACAGAATAAGTATAAAAGTCTTTTATGGAATAGAAATGACAAAACAATAATTTTTAATTCAACATATTTCTCAAGATTTCAAAAACTTTTATAATTAGCAAATAGCCTGCTTCACTATAAAATACAATTCAAGTTAAATCAAAAATAAAACCAATAGAAATGCTTGAGAAAAATAAATATTAATTTAATTCAATGTTGACAAAATAAGGTAAAAATTAAAACACTAAATTTTAATTAAGAATGCTTACGTAATAAATGACTTTTTAGGAACATAAACATTATTGTACAAAATTTATTTAATTAATCGATAACATTCTACATACATGTAGAAAATAAAATACTTCATTGCATATAGGAAAATAAAATAATTTACTAACAAATATACATAAATATACAGGATGATAAATATATAATATATATATATACGTGTGTGTTTGTGTGTCAGTGTATGTATGTTTACAATAATATTATATAAAAATACAACCAGCAATTTCATTAATAAATTTATTACAAATATAATTTATATATTACAAAAATGTTCAAATAGCGTTAAATATACACTAACTGTCTGCACTTCTTTAGGAATAGGTGTTGAATAAATCTATATAGTAGCTTTGATCAGTGTCTTCACTTTCATGTGCGTTTACACGTCTGCCAAACTAAGACCCACAAGCACAAGATGTAGAGGTAGTGAAAGGCTAATGCATAAATGTTTGTGTGACCAATCTGGTTTAGAGTGGAGGTTATAGGCAAAAATCAAAATATTTTTGGATAAATAGTATATAAATATAGCTTATTTAATATTTTTTTTTTTGCTTCTATTAAAAATAAAAATAACTTAAACAAAAAGTATAAGCAGAAAATAGTTTGATGTCCTCCATGTTTACTATTCAGGTACATTAGTCATACCATGTTTGTTGGTTTAATTGTTAGTCAATTGGGTTTGGGTCTTGTGGTGATTGGCATGTGTCTAAGCTTATACCCAATAGTGAAAACACAGTCGTTGATATTTCCATCATTTGAATAAATCACTCACCTATGGTATAGTGTGCAAACAGTATTTTAATTCAAAGACTAGAAGCAGTCATGGCACTCAACCACGAAATAATAATATACATAATCTAAAGAATTTTTTCGAGAGTACAAATATAACTTATATAATTATATACACGATTATTTTAACAATGTTAATGTTAATGCTAAATAAGATGTTTAGAATGAAATATATTATTTTTAAAAACGTCATACTATGTACTACTGATATGGTGTTTTGCCAATAATTGAACAATTTTTAGATCTACTTACAATGAACTTTAATCCATCTTTTTTTATATCTCTGTACCAATCCATAGGATAAAATATGCCAATAAAAATATAAAATTTATAAAAGTTTTTAAACATTAAAATGAAATGTTTATTTTTTAAATTTTAACTATCAATTTGTGCTAAACTCTGATTTAGTTTAATTTGAAGCGGATATAATATAAACAGAGCTTGCCAAATGCCCTTTATTTTCCTTTTGGACTAGTATAATTGATAAATTATAAATTGATAATTGGTCACTTTCAGGTATTAAAATAAACAAGGTATCATTGAAGCATTCTACAATTTTTTATTGATTTTAATTAAGAATGGTGGATTGATATTCAGTCACTCAACTGATGAATCAACAATAAATAAATAAATAATTGGCTCATAAGAATTTATTTTTTATTCTTATTTATAAAGTGATAGCTCTTCTAATTTGCCATTGCAATAATTAAATTTAAAGACTAACATGAAATAGGTTTTTTAAAACCAATATTTCTTCCTTTTTTTGATGGACAATCTAAACTGTGAATAAATATCTAAAGATTTATCTAAAAGCTGATTCTCTCTCCAGACTAATTTTCTTGTAAGGATTAAAGATTATTTTTTAACATATCTATATTTCCCTCATTAAACCATTTAATACTTGCTTAGTTATTTGTAAGCAAAAAATCACAGAAAATGTAATTTTATAACAAATATCCATAATCAGCTAAATTAAATACCATTTCATTAGTTTTATTACACATTTTAAATACAAATACAATTTCAAAAATATTATTTGCATAGTGCTTTCATATATAGACAAAAATAATTTAAGGCAACAAATACTCACAGGGACATGGAAAATTAGTCAATGTTATGAATCTTTATACACCATTATAAAATTCTCCCTAATGGGGCTCATGCAGTTAACAATCAATATTTATTAATATAAAATCAATTTCAGTTATCAAAGTTTATAAAAGCATTTTATTAACAGTAATCTAAGAAAATCACAATTATCTTCTGTGATTGAAGGAGTAAAATCTATCTTATATTAATTCAGTTAATATTCTACAGTAGCATTTACACAAAGGTAAGGCCAATATATATAATTGGAAATAATAGTTTAATACTTCCTTTCATTATCACAGAATGTCTGCCTTGTTTTACATTGTGACAGATAATAAAGATTTACTATTCATTATCGAATCATTCATAGATAATCTTAAACTAACGCAATGTGCACTCACAATTATCATCTTATATATGGTAAAATATTGAACAGATTGTGATGTCAAAAATATGGCAACATCCACTTGATAAGAACATGACTAGAGCTAGGATACAAAACAACAGAATTAGAAAATTATCTAGCCTTTAAATGAAGTCATTAAAGAAGAAATTTATTAGCCTGAGACAATAAATTAATTAAACCTGCCAAAGCAGAATGTGGTTGGTTGAATCTTCTCTTCCAGCGAGTTCAGACACTGAAGCTGACCTGAAGTCTTCATAGCCATCTCCTCCCGATATTATAAGAGGTTTATCAGAGGTCTTTCCTCTCCGTACTTCCAAATCAACTGTTGTCAAAAATCGGACATGGCCAGTATGACCATGAGGGACACCTGGAAAAATCATAACTTCATTAATATTCTATATGTGGATTCAGAGGATGTTTAATAACAAATAATGTAAGCATGAACATAACAATGAATTATGATAGTACTTTCACTATATGCGAATAATAATTATTCATGAAACATAATTGAAAATGTTGATGAAATAATTGATAAAGAACAGTTAAGGTTGCTACCAGTTTTGCTACTTGTTTTCAGGTTTGGAGTTGGAAGCTGACAACTAAAAAGGATGGTGTTCAGCATGTAATCCCAATTAGCTTGGGATAATTTCAAAGAAAATTATGAAGAATAGCTAGTACCAGATCAATTGTGCTGAAGCTCAACTATTATCAATAGCTATTCTTGTAGACTTACAGGCTACTCACAGAGAGGGTAATAAAGAAGCAAAAATGAGGATAAATGGAATGACAATGGTTCCTCAGCCACTTTTAAATCTCTGGTAACAGCAGCTGACTCATTGGTCGAGCCAAGAGTTAAAAATCAAAGAAATAACAACCACAACACAGTGAAACTGTAGATATAGTAACAAAATAAAATAAATATAAAAATATTTTATTCAAGATTTACAGAGAGGAAGAGAATCACTGACATGTTATACTTTATGTATGGAATCGCAATGCAATTAGAAGCAAAGCTAAGTTTGTAAGAAATAATTCAACTAAGGAAGAAAAACAATGGGAAAGAAGAAGGTATGGTAAAATCAAGGCTATAAAGATCTTAAAATCTAGAACTACATTTAAAATTAGGTGACAACTCAAGTAGTGGCAAGCTTAAACAGCCTTCGATGCCCAAGGTAGCAGGCAAACTTAGCAGATGGCCCTAGAATTTTTTTAATGGGAGTAAGAAATCATTAGCTATGCTGTCCTTCAGAGGGGACGTAAAAAGGTGGACCCGAGCTTATGCGATGTCAGGTACTCCCCTATCCCTTGATCCCTTTCCTAATTAAACCAGGATAAGCAAAATTTAGGTATCCTACAGTAGCATCGTCAGATTAAGCACAGTAACATAAAGTGACGTTAAATCAATAAAAATACTATTTTTAAAATTAGTTTAACTCACATTTATTTCTAAATTAACCTGAATGAAATAAGTAAAATTTTAAATTAAAAACCTCCTTGACTACCATTGTTAAGGGAACACGGCCCTTAACCGATTTCAAGACTAGCATCTAGCGTGCAGTAGTACAATCAAGAACACCTAGGGCCACCTGGTTGCATCTGGAGGTACCCAACCCTGGGACCAGAATCTTCTACGACAAACAATAAGAAAAAGTAAGGATTTTGAAAGGCACATGCATCTATATCGCAGCAAACTTCATCATTTTCTCATGATCATCATCCTCACCATCATGGAGGAGTAGAAGAAAAGGGGCCGGCCGGCCCAGAAATGGAGGAATGACCCAAGAGGAGAGGCTGCCCCACCCCCACATCAGACAGATATATTTAATAATAGACAACATCTAACCTAAGTCAAAATTTGTAATAACCTAAACGCCATTATATTTCATTTTAGCTCTAAATACAGTTTGTACTCTTATACCATGTTTAAGATGGTGGACTGTATTTATAAATAATCCCTATTTATAAATACAGTCCACTACATTATTTTAACATCCAGCCCTTATAAAAATAATTAATATTAAGAGTCCCAAGGAACGTCCCTGGTCTCGAAATATTTACAACCATTTTAGGATTTTAATTTTTAAAACCTTTTAGATTGATAGCAGATTTGCTGCCTCTTTCACCCTAATACTTGTTGTTCGCCCAACATGTAAGCTCAATTCAATCAATGTGCCACAAGTGGCCATCTTTTGTTGTGAAAAACACATGCTAAGAGAAGCCGATGTACAGCAGAAGCAAGCACGCTACACACCATTTACCTTCTTCTTTTCTGAGTACGCTGCAATAAGAATGGAGTAGAGGAAGAAAAGGTCGTCCTAGGCTGGACGAAAAGGCGAAGAGAATGAAAAGATCACTGAGAGGAACACTATACTACCAAGAAGTAATTAAGTAGCCCACCTAAATTGTAACACATAACCTTTTCCCAATTGTTCAAAATACACTAATATTTTATCCTAGCAGTTTTTCTTTCACTCATTCAATACAGTCCACTAGTTCTAGCTGCCACTTGGTCTAGTCCTAATCATTCTTCATAATGATGGTTAGACCAAACACTTATACTGAAACATCAGCACACAATAAATAAGATTTGTTATTTAGAGTGGCTTCAATAATCCCATGTCACAACCAACTAGAGAAATAATTTTGATATAAAACTTGGATATTTAATAAAAAAATGAATATAAATAAAGTTATCTAAACATGTTGACAAGTCTAATTCTGATTCATGATAGTGAATTCTGGCTTTTTGTTTTATCATAATACTTCCTTACTTCTCAAGATGACAAAAATTTCTCTGACTTTTTCAGACCCAATATACACTCTGCATCTAACGATAGTTATAGTTATTTTTTTTGTATTTGAATTTAAATAAGATATAGAGAGAGACTGACCTGACACTGGAGGAGGAGCTGCTAACTTAGCCGTGGCAGCTGATAAATGAGGAAGTGGTAATGTCAGAATTACACCAGCGCTGGTTCCCACCCATAGAAGTTCTTTCGAAGCCAGGAGGGCAGTCACTCTAAGGCAGGCAGCTTTGTGCTGTCGGATGATGTCATCACAACCTGTAAAACAGTTTAAATTACATTTCTTAATAAGAATAAGTGCCAAAGGAATAAATTTTACAACAGATGTCAAACATAAAGTCAAGTAGAAAGATTAATGTAAAATGACTGGTTATTGATTAAATAAAGATAAAACCATTTCTATAACTGCATATTAAACCATAATTACGATAAAAAGTTACAGTGTATTAAAAAAGCTATTATTTATGATACCTACTAGCCAACATCTTGGAGACTGCTGGAGCAACACTGACCTCGGCCAGACATTCAAAAGATGTAGCGTGGTAGAGGCGGACGGTGGCAGAGTTGTGCAACGATAACCAGGCCCCGAGTCCTGCACCAACCAAGCACGCTATGCTCCTGTTCCCCTCACCACTCACAGCCAATGAGTGCTAGAAGACAACAGTTAATGTTTAAATTGAAATGTATATAGCTGGGGTGTAAGGAATTTTTGAACTAGGGCATCTTCTAATGAAATAAATAACACCACCTAGTCAAATCAGCAAAGAAGCTGTAGCCAACTTTGGGTAAATAACAGGGTATGATTACCTCCAGGTAAAACAGGGAAAATCTTCATTATATTCCTGACAAAAATTAAGTGGTGAAATAGCTTTATGAAATTAAATTTAGCCAGGGTATGTTAAAATAAGCATGAACTCCTTGCTGCACAGGGAAGGCTAAAAAATTGTGCAAGGATTAATTTTCAATAGTCACTGAAAGAGGTTTGGGGTTAGGATGGATAGGATCATAGACTAGCCTGATCAATAGAAAAAGGTCAGAGTCCTAATAGGACTATTAATAAAAATGGTAGAGGATGAACTCAACTTCCATAAGGTATGAGGAAATGAAATTTCTCAACTAGGGATCAACCTGGTAATTAATAAGACAGTACAATGAGAATAATGATCTATTCTCATTAACACAAAGATGCTCGCTCAGATCCATGATATTCTGAATATCAACTGTTGTTGTTTTTAAATTCAAGCTTATTTTATTTAGAATATAAATTCATATCCATAAAGATATATCAGATATTAAAAATTAATTTTATTATTTAAGGGCATTTAAAGTAAAAGAATAACAGGTCTGTACGCTTATAGTTCAAGAGATTTGGGAAGGAGTCTGGACAGATAATGGTGGAGGAGGCCATGGTATGCTTTGACTAATTGTTGTCATACATGTTTTGGCTTCTGACTTCAGCTGTCTCCTCTTTGTTTTATTTTGATTATCACACCATGTTTCAGCTACTTGGGCCATTTTCAAGTAACTATCATGCAAATTTTTCTGCAATTTTAACCCTTTGCACTTGCATGTTGCCGTAAGAGAGGCAAGATGCGCACAATTGGACATATATATGAGAGCAAAGGGTTAATCACTTCATCAGCAAATTTATCATTACTCAGCTATAAGGTTAAATAGCACTTATACAAGACCTTTCTGTGAGACTGATTCATCAAAGATTCATTAAGTTATAAATACTTGAAAATGTCCAAGTGGCTCAAACATATCATGAAAATAAAAAATAATTTTGGAAACTGGCTAAAAATCTTATAATGTATTAACCTATTTAAATAAATTCAAACAACTTTGGCTAAATAAAGGACCTAGGCAATCACTCAAATTCCTAGATGGTCCTTGTACCGGCAGAAGGAAGTGTCTTCTTGGTATGAGTAGGACATGCCTGAGGACCTTGACTGCTGTCTATACAGGACACGGCAAACTTAACTACCATATGTTTAAACTTGGTATTTCCGACAACCCTCTATGCAGACTATGCGGCACGGACGATGAAACATCGTTTCACATAGTCTGCCACTGCGACAAGCTAGCTATGTTGAGGTTCACTTTATTTGGTGAAGACCGTCTAGAAAACCCCACTAACAACAAATTTGTTAATCCTGACAGCCTTCTGAAGTTTGCTTCTGCTACTAAACTCGTGTTTTAAAACTAACATCGTGTGATTCTATGGTGCACAATAGACCGTTTGGTCGCGGTGCAACCCATGCCAGCAATTAAAAAAAAAAAAAAAAAAAAAAAAAAAAAAAACACTAATAGAAAAAACGCTGCAAATTATAAAATGGAGTGCATATTGCTACTATTATATAATGGTTTATTATTTCCAAATAACCATATTAGAGTGTAATTGTTTATATAGATATTTATTGGCTATTAACTAATATGAAAAGCAATAAATAATTTTAAGTAAAATGTAATATCACTGTTGCTAATTCTAAATGCTATTAATTCTGTTACTCTGTTGATTCTGATGATTCTTTTCTCATTTTTTATTCATTATTTGTTTGTACACATCTTGAAACGTAAATACTCAAATTTGAGGGAGGAGGGAATTTTCTTTTGGGGGTCAATTATAAAGGTTCATTATTGAAAATAATAAACCAAAAAAGTATTCCATTATTATTTTTAAAAACAGTTATTTGGAGTTGTAATTAGTTTTAATAGTTATATTACTATTGTATGAGAAAACCATTATTAATTGGTGGTGAATGCAGAACAATAGAAGGTTCAACTTAAAAACAAATTTACTGTGATTTATATTTTGAAATATTTAGAATGATAATAAAGTATTGTTTATAGAAAATCAGCTATTGCGATTGAAGTTAATGAAGGTTAAACTGTTAAATCTAGAACATTTAAGGACTGAGTAAAAATCAAGAGACCAAAACAAATTTAAAGTATGTTACCTCAATAGCGAAAGAATTTGTATTTAAAATCTTCAACGAGGTATGGCATGCACACCACAGTCTTCCTGATATGGGCACCATTTTGGTTACAGGAGCTGAAGGGGTGCTAACATTAATTGTTATTCCATCACTAGTCTTCCAACTTCCATCTGAAATAGTGATAAACAAACATTAATCAACACAAAATTTAAGTTATTCAATGATAACGAAATTTTAAATAAAATCCATCAACCCATTCACTTAAATTAATTAATATCAATACAATGAGAAGGCTTCTAACTAAAATAAAGGACAATTAAAAAAACAATTAAAACATCATACATGAGGCAATTAATTTTAACTAATTAACGTACTCCATTAGAAGAATTATAAATTTATTTCATAAATTGTGAGAAAATAAAAAAAACCTGTTTCAAGGCAGCACCCTTATATGTTAAAAATTTAGATTAAAATAATGCAATTGAATAATAAGTTTTGTTAACAAAAAAATTGAAATAATAATCAAACTGTACTGCACTAAATCCTCATTTGCACAAATCATTCATTCATAAATAAATAAAAACTCACTGAGATCCCTTTGGTACACCATAACATCGCCATTTGCAAGAGCGACATAAACTTTCTTGTCCAAATGTCTATAAAATAAAAAATATTAAATTATGAAGAAGAACAAAAGCAACAGATTGCAGATAAATGCTATGGCACTTACATGATAGTATGTACTGGTGACGCATGTTGTATCTTCACTTTATTCTTTTTCGTACGTATATTGTCCGTTGAGTTATATATAAGAATACATCCATCTTCAGTGCCAAGCCACATTGTCCCTGAGACTAAATCTTCATTCGAATCTGTCTTATTATCTTCCTTTGGATCTTCATCATCGCTTGATGAGCTACTACTGTGGTAATAAAAGCCAACAGATTAACATAAGTACAAAACTAATGAATTCAAGATAATTATTGCAGAATATAAGAATTCAGAATATAATCTGAAGATTAAAATTAATAAAATAAAAATTTGGTGCAGGCAACACATGACTTTCACTCATCTCGGCTGTTAAAATCAATTTCAGGACTATTAAATAAACTTAAATTTTTAAAATGTTTAAGTTAATTTAAATAAAATGTTTATCTAGTTTCGTTGGAAACATATGATTTAGATTAAATAATATAGCAATATCAAATTGTTAAGTATAATTATCGGTAATAATTGTATGCCATTATTCACTTTTACATCTTTTTACAACTTTGTGTATAAAATAATATTTTTTCTAAACTTTAAATCAAGATATCCTTGTACTGATCGAAGAATATGAAATGAATGATTCATTCCTCTATGGTTTTTATCAGAGCTCAGAACGAGATTAGAATTTTAAGATATTGTACGTAAATTTAGTGCAAAAGTTTGATTTTTGTTGATGCAAGGTTTTGACGAATCAGTCTGAGAACTGTATACAAGTGACTTGTCTATGGATGACAGGAAAACATGTGTACTTGACTGTTGAGGATTGGTAAAACTGATTCACTACGCCAGGGAAGAATGAGAAAATATATTCCAGACCTTAAAGTGAAGATTTCTTTCATTATCAGTTAGAATTAATAATATTAGTATTTATATCAGTATAATACTATAAATAGTGAAAAGTAGAAAATTGACTAAAGAAATGCAGACAAAATAGAACATCTATGAAGACCAAGGAGTTTTAAGGACTTTGGCAGCATGAAGAGGGTAAGCCCAAGGAGGAAATTAAATCTTAATTAAGAAATTAGGAAAGTCCATCTAATAAATTACTAAAGAAAAGTGGTGAAAGTATGGAGCTAAGTCTGAAGAATGCCAGTGAATCAAAAGCATACAACCATATTATATTTTTGAAAGCAGCATAATTATTATCTTAATTTAAATAAACATATTGTTCAGCAGCTATTAAAAAAAAAAAAAAAAATTATACTAACTGTACTAATATCAGATCCAAACCCCAAATGAGTACAAGAGGAGTGTTGCTGAGTTTACATATACTGTTATTAATAAATCTTCATTGAAAAAGTGTTTTACCTATCTAAATGTATACTCGCAGCTGACTTGTCAGTATCTTCAACTGATATGCTGATTACACCACTGTTGCAATTGGTGCATGCTGCACTGTCATTGGTCGATTGGCTAAACAAAAGAATGGTGTTTTTAGAAGACATTGTAAACTTGAAACATTGAACTTGACCAAATTAAATTAGCTTTCAAACCATTAGGTGCACAAATAGTATATTAATAGTAATGTAATAAGAGGCAATCAGTTTATCAAGTTTTCAGCAATTTATTTATATTGGTAAATAAATAATAAAAATGTGTACACAAATGTCCAACCTCCCTTTTCATTGTATCATTTTTAGTGAACAAAAAGTTAAGTAGTTATTGTATAAAATTAGAAACAATAAAATATAAAAAAAAATTATAAGTATAAATTTCAAGCAAAAAAATATTATTGCTGCTTTTATTGTTAAAGTAACATCACTACTAAATATTTCTGCTCAGGAAAAAAAATGTCAATGGTTTCAGTTATCTAATGACTCAATAATGAACAAATAGTTAATTTTATGATTAAGATGTATAGATAAATCATTGACCTCCTTGAGAGGAAGTTGGCCTCAATGAGCTTATAAAAATCTTAAAAACTCGTCACAGAAGAGATTTATTATTCATTATTCATATTAACTAAGCATTATTTTAAATTTTTAGTCATAAAATTAATTTGTAAAATTATAGAAACATACTGTGATGACACTGACCCAGGAACTGGGGCTATGCAGAGGATTCGAGCATTACACACACCATTGCAAGAAGTAACTGTTGGTTCTGAGGGACGAGCCAATGATAAGACGCAGACTTGCCCAACATACCCATCACTATTGCACACCCACACTTCTGCCGATGCTGGTGTGGGGCCGGCGCAGGTGAATGTAAGGCCTGCCCGTGTCTTGCGAACTGGTACTGCTGCCACTAGCTCTGGGCATCCTCTTCGGTCTCCACAAGCAGCTATAATAAAAATATCTTTTAGCGACTCTTATATTAATTATATATATGTATAAGTATGGAAGAAAATGAGTTATGAATTACAGAATGGACCACAAAATTCTGGATAAATACTTTTGTATATAAATTATATTAGGCTTATAGCTTGAAAGAAACAAGATAATTAAAAAAATTACTAAGAACTTGATGAGAGAAGCTGAGTAAATCAGCTTAAAAATAATGATGAAAAATATAAAAACATTACACAAAGCCGAGGATCAGAACTCATAGACAAGGATGAAGAAATGGAAGGGAGGGAGTTAAGAAAGCCCTTCAGAAAACAGATTTAACACAATAATCTATTTATCATTTGATAATTATTAACAACTTCCCGAATTCAGTTCCTATTTATAAAACTTGCAAATAAATTTTCATAATAAAAAAAATTATGATATCTCTGGACTTTATCCAAGTTAGGTGCTTTTGGGAAAAATAAAATAAATCATATGCTTATTTATTTACTTATTTATTATTAAAATTTTCTCACCTAAACGATTTTTTGCTTCTGTAAAAACTTCTTCCCAGTTTGTCCTTTTTTCAGGTTTGGAGAAGATCAGTCCGATATTTTCAACACCGTTCCTGTGGATCATTATAAATACATATAATTATGAAACATTTTTAATAATCAGACAATGAACTTGTAAATCATGATGATAATTGAAATTAAATACTAAACCTCTAGTATTATAATATATATTCAAAATATTTATTCCACTCAAATAGTTGATAAAAATGATTATAAATGAGATATAGGGATACAAGATTTATAAGTGATTAATGCGATCAATTCGAATTATACTGACGTAAAGATTTGAAGCTCTATTTTTAACATCAATTTGTAACATTGGAATTAAAAAAAAAAAAAAAAAAAGTGTATCCTCAGGATAATTAAAAAAAAAAAAAAAATTGTTTTGTAAAATTAATTTATTTGATTTTCTTTCTTCAACAAGTAATTACTCATAAATCTTGGATGTGTCCTTTGAGATAATGTGCAAGAAACACAATTTTTCATTCATCTTAATATCATCAAAAGTTATATAATTGTGGCCACTAAATCAATATTTTTTTCACTGTGCCTCATTTCTAGTTGTTGCATAAGTAGGAACTTGATTGATGAAGCAGTGAAACCTGCTTAGAAACACCTATTGTTAGATAATAAATGGATGGCTAATATTCTCCTAAGTATCCTTTTTATGAGAATCCCATCCTTATCCTTTTTTTAATGTTATTAAACAAAGATTTTATACTAATTATTTTCTGTTAACCAAAATACCTCAATGATGAAGGTAACTTACGGTGTGGTGATATTGAGATCAAGATGACTAAGTTGAGAATCAGCTGAGTGACGCTCACAAAGCTGTCGGTTGAGAGCAGCCAGCATGTCCCTAACTGTTTCTTCGAGGTGGGAATGAGGGCAATGGAGGTTGGCGCACAGCTCAGACATCTGAGATAATGTTCCGACATCTGCTGATAGTTGCTCCATCTCCTTCAGTAACCGGCGGACATTCTCATCTAGCAATATTTTAAGAAAATATTTGTTTAATTATGACATTAACAGTCATTGCAATATGTAAGTTTTATAATATTAACAATTAACATAATCCATGAATAATAAACTGTTACACAACTTTTTGAGAACGAAAAAGAGATTTTTATGTAAAAAAATAAAAGATAATCATGACTCCTTTTTGAAAATGCACTGAGTTTATTTAATTGAAACTGTGATTTTAATAATTAAAGATTTTTATCAATGCTAATAAATTTCTGTAATATGAACTAAGCAGTGTAAACATATAATTCTTATATATCTAAAGCAATGAAGAGGGTATCTGATAGTTATTGTGCCACCTATACAAACAAAACCATGAAGGGTCTTGAGTAGGTACCCAGGGTTCAAACCACAGGACCCGGAGAACAGCATAGTGCTCTACGTCGCTCCCAATGCCATATACCTAGTTCTGCCATAAATAATGTTATAAAAGTTGAACTTTGTTTACATCCTTGGGTATTATTTAGATAATCCTCACCTCTATCAGATTATTTTCTTTACATGTCAGGGTAATAATCCCAATTAGTTTGTATTTTTCTTTCGCCCAGTTAACATCAAGTGGGGTGATAAAGAAAATCTAATAGCTGTGTTCGCCTTACACAAAGTTGAAAAATGTAGGTAAGAGATTTTCAACACGTTGAAACCTTCGGGTATTCGTGCACCACACTATAAATAGATATAATAAGACCCTATCTGTATGTTACAGACTTTGATTGAGTCGTTCCTGAACTGTGAAAATGGCAAATCCTGTCAGAGCAGTGGCTGCTCAAATCAGAAGAAATCCAATACAAAGACAACAATTCATGTCTCGGAAAATGGGATTCACTGTCAGATCAAAGCCTCGCATAATATAAAATGATTTTAAGATGGGTGCATTTTGAAGAATAACAAGACAAAGCCTAACCACTTTACTAAACCAAATTAATTCCCAAAATGATCGTGTCTACGCACACAGATCTAAAGAATTCAAGGAAGTCTCTCAAAACTATCAGGACGATATTTTTGAACCTGTTGTCAAGCCTAAAAATGATACTAAGTTCAATGGAAGTCATTGTGTTTTCTACCAGGATTCCGTTCCAGCTTGCAAGACTAGGTCAACTCAGCAGAGACTGCAAAAGAACATTCCAGCATTCATCTCTGGCACGGCTGACCCTCAGGAAACTATGATCTTAACCCCCTACATTACCGGCTTTGGTCCAAAATTGAGAGGATGGTACGCCTAAGAGCACACCTTAACTTGTAAAAACTCAAACAATGTCTGGTCCAGACAGTTGAGTGCTTTCCTCAAGAAGTGCTGTGTGCTGCTATCGATGACTGGCCACGGGGATTAAATGCCTGTGTCAAGGCAAAAAGGGGGCCTTTTTGAGCGATTTCTTTTATTATTTTACTCTATAGATATACCTTTTTTTTTTAATAAAGTTTTTAAAAAAGTTAATTTTTTTGTTGTAATCTGTATATAATTTCTTGTAACAATATTTATAGCATGGCTAGGTACATTATTATTATGAGCTATGAACTCACCTTTTACAATTTCCAATTCCTCTAGCGGTATCTTCATGAGAAGTTTATATTTATTACCTTCTAGGCTGCTAATGACACTACTTGGAGCATTCCTACCAACAGAGAAACATCACTATTAGACAGATAAACAATGATAAATTAAAGATATGAAAAAAAGCCTAAGACATGAAAAAACAAAAACTATCGTTGACTAAATGCAATACAAATATGTAACAAATACCAAATCAAACTTTAGACAATAAGAAGTATATTTCACTTCAAAATGTCTAGCATGTATAATCATACAACTTTCCGAATTGGTTAAGGTCAGGAAAGCATTTAATTATCTTTCAAATACAAAAAAAAACAAAACACATATACATGTATAAGGAAAATAAGAGAAAAAGATACAATATAAAAATAAAATTTCAGTAGAAAGTGATTATAACAGATCTTTACAGAGTAATATTGGAGGTAATACACATTGTTGTAAAAGTATTGTCGAACAATAACTGTTTATAATTCAGAAATCATTTCATTGTATGATTAATGTTTCATATTATTGGATTAAAGAGATATCAGCTCATCATATATAAATACCATTCACACATGATGTGATGTCTTAATGTTAAAATAAATAAATTTTATTCAGAAAAAAATATTTTGTTGTTTAGTTAATTTAGTTATTTTATCATAATTATTATTATAATTTATATAATTTTTAAATCAATAGATTATTTCAACGATTGATATAAGCTAGAATATAAGTAACCTCAAAACTCTTATGACAATCAATCAATCAGAATATTATAATTTTAGGGGTAAAACAAAAGACAAACTGAACATTTTCAGATTAATACCAGCTTATAAATCTGGGATTCTACTATTGTAAAAAGAACTCATTTGAATCATGCCTAATTGAAATTTTTTTAAATTATCTTGAGAATTTTATTTATTTATAAATATAAAGTAGTAATGATATATTTTCATGAGTGACTAATAATTAGGAAAAATTAAAAAAAAAAAAAAAAAAAAATTGAATTTTATAACAGAAACTGCTAAGTGGTGGAACAGTACTATGTGCAATGAGCTAAAATAAGAGTTACGAAAAGTATACTACTAAAATCTTTAAAGAATAATCATTAATCCCTTCAATGCCAGACGACAATATATCTTTGTTTGCTACACTTGCCAAAAGTGCTAACGACGATGTATCACCGTGCGTGTAATAGCGCCTTATTCTTCGCATTGTGAGGAAACTTTATCGCTAAATAAATTTATACATCATCTAATTTTATTGTAAATGATCAAATTTCGTTCACAAAGAATTTGTAAACCGATTAGGGTCTGACATTTTACACATTCTATACGGGAGTCTGCTAAGACTCTGTTTACACTGGAGCGATAAGATGGACACTCAGCACCAGACACAAGGTCCAAAGTTGAACTGTTTATGATAGAAAGAAGTCAATTTTTATATTATTTATAATTGTGTTATTCATATTATTTTCAATTGATATTGGAGAATCATTATCATTGCTTTATTCTCCATTTCGTCCCGAATACATGGCATTTTTAAGCATGTAAATATTATTTGTAGTTTGGGTTTTATAAGTGTTTTTCCAAATTGTTGTATATTTGTCTAATTTGGCTGGTTATCTTCTCATAAGCACTAGTTTTTCATCCAGCTCTAAAAGATTTAAGTAGTTTTGAACTTTTTTAATGGCATAAAACACAGACGCATATAAGGTTCAAAATCATAATAGTAAAAACTTACTGGATAGGCTTTTTAATTGTACCACTCCTTCTCTTAATACTTGTTATAATAAGGAGATCAGAGAATAAGAACAATGCTCGATCTTTACGACCCTGAGAAGTAGTGATGGATACCTGAAATCAAAAGATTGTCGTATAATAATAATTAAGTAATACATACAATTTTTAAAGTTTCATTAATTAAATAAATATAAGTAATTTAATAAATACAGTTGTATTAAAGGAATAGGATCAGGAGAGTAAACAGCCATAAAATACAACAGTTTATAAAATTTAGTTTTATCTATTATGGCTCCCATCCTAGCACTTTCCTTTCTACCTATGCTGATGACACATGTGTGTTATCAGTCAACAACGATCCAACTATTGCCTCTACAATCCCTGATAATCCTCCGAGGCGTCTGAAAAGAAGATGGCCACGAGACCTTCTAGTTTAACATAGTCTTTGGAGAGCTGCCAATGGGTAGTATCCCCACATGTGAATCCATGACATTTTTATCTTATATCTCATTTACTAGATGTATATCATTATACAGTTGTAATACAATAAATCTATTAAAAAAAAAAAAAAAAAATCTATTATGGCAATAGGTTACATAAAAAAAATATTTGGTAGAAGAGGGATATAAGAGAAAATACATTTTTTTAAAATTATGTATTGCTAATATATAACCAACCAGAAAAATAATAACTAAGAATTGGCAAACACTGTTGATTACTTGAATAACGTCTAAATACACTAGACGTATACACTTATTGAAATTATTAATAAGTTTCTTTTACGTGCTATATTTACTGACCTGATCATGGGAGAGAAACGTCCGCTCAGGAGATGCTAAACCTGCTAATCCCTCTATCAATGACTCAAGCTGACAGAGCTCTTGGCTGAGGCCGCGGCCAGCACTACGCTGCCCTAGGTTGATGGTAACTGCTAAATCATGAATAGCTTGCTGGGCTTCGAGGAGAGTTTGTGCGTCGCTATGGCATTCATCAGTGTGCTTCAGCAATGTCTGCAATGAAACAACAGTAAAGGTTGAGCATCCTTTTTTAGAAATATATCAATATATATAGTATAAAACTAAACCCCAAAGCTTTGAAAATAATAAGTAAGGTTTATAAAACCATAAGAAGTTTTTCTGATTAATTTATGAAAACATTAGCAGCCCAGTAAGTAAGCAAGTGCTAGATATAAATTCATATCTAACAAGATGATGTCTAATTTTTTGATATCTCTAACATTAAAGGTACTTTAGAGGAAGAAAATTTAAAATATCGGCATTTAAGCCCTGTCAGACTAGTTCAATCAGAATGAAACCTACATCATAATAAAGCCTATTAAATTTTACAATATAGCAAGTTTAATCAAAATTGTTAGAGCCGTTTTTTGAAAAAAATGGAAAAAGGTCCAAAACACATGGTATAAAGTGGTTCTTTTGGTTAGCTGATTTAGATGAAAAAGTTGCTGTAGCATCTCCGGAGAATAGTTGTCTTGTGATAAAACAATTTCATATTGTTGTATTATTTAATCTAAATCATATGTTTCCAACGAAATTAAATACATTTTTTATTTAAATTACCTTTAAAATTTTTAATTTTTCTTAAATTGCTTTTAATAGCCGATGTAAGAGAAAGATGTATGTTGCCTGTACCAGAATTTCGAAATACGAACAACAGATAGATTGTTTAGATATTGTGCATAAAAAGTACTACTATTATACATAACAATTTTATATTGTAATATCATTTAATCTAAATCCTATGTTTCCAATGAAACTAAATAAACTTTTTATTGAAATTAACTTTAAACTTTTTGATGGTTCTTGATTGCTTTTAATAGCAGATGAAAGTTGTGTAATAATAATACGATTTTTTAATAATATTGTAATGAAAAATCTAAATTATATTTTATTAAAACTAAGACTTCTGGAAACCATGAAGATGGTATAGTAAAAATTACACCAGCAGATTTGGTTTTGGTGGTTATAAATGAAATGGGCTGTACTTTGAAAGAGGAAGTATATTCTGTTTTAAGAGCAACAAAACAACCAAGAGTAACAACAACTAACATAAGGGCCATCTTAATCCGTTATTAGGGTTTTGGATAAGGCTAGAAAAATCCTTAAATGATTTAACACATTTAATAAAGAAGACAGAATTAAGGAAGATATGGTGGAATGCTAATATGCCAAATAAATTTTGCTTAGGTTTCAGTTCACACAATGAAAAATCTATTGTCAAGAGTGTCTTCCACAAAACTAGTTGAAATTATATTTATAAATTACCAATGAAACATAAATCTAAGGATTAATTTATTTGTGAGTAAGATTATATATATAAAAAAAAAAAAAGTAATAATTTTGTTTTTTATATTATCCCAATATGAAGAGTTTTTAATATAAATTAGGTGTTTTGGAAACAATCTCTTCTTTTTGATAATTATTCATTTATTTCTCATACGTAATTTACTCCTAGCCTGTGTATAAATGGTTAGTAAAATATGAAATTATTAAAGAAAATGTTAATTTTAATAACCAAGAAAAAACCTGACCATTATTTAAGTAAATAAGGATTTTCACTAATAAAAGATTATTGACAATATTGGAAGATGTATTTATTTTGGACTGTAAATTCTGAAGAAGAGGCATTGTTAGCCCCGAAACGTTAATTAAATTATGTATGAGAAATAAATGAATAATTCTCAAAAGAAGAGATCGTTTCCAAAATACCTAATTTTTATTGGAATAATTTTGCTAAAGCAAATAATTATGGACATTCTAAACACAAATTAAATTTAAAAGTGTATTATCGAGCATCAAAATGTTTCTGGCAATAGTATAATAAAGAAATATGGTTTATCAAGATGTACTCACCTGTATCAACAGCTCATACCTAGGAATTCGCTGGACAGGCATTATCAGGAGTGAGTCGAGGGCCAGCTTTCCTTTGTGTTCTCTAGCCATATTCTAGAAAATTAAAGTTTTCAGGGAATATACATCAACTGAGAAGAGCAATCAGTAAAGTGAATATAATATAAATAAATACCTCTAGGAACCTAGCAAACGCTGGCTTTGATTGTGTGGAAGCCTTGATGGCATCTTTTGCATTTTTCCAATTGTTAATAAATGCAGTGTAAGTATCTATCACAGATTGCTTTGTAAACTGAAATGAACCAAAGTAAATCAGTAAATTAACAAAGAGATAATTCAAATAGTCTAATACTATTTCCAGTCAAAAGCTGATTAGGTATATTTAAGATTTGAATATTTATTCAGTATAAATAAATACACAACTCATCAAATTGAATATCATAACCTTAAAACTTCTCATTTTGAATAATCTACAGAGTTGAAAGTGTTGTATATAAATTTTGATCACAGAAATAAAAATCTACATTTTGAAAACTCCAAAAAATGGTACTTTAAATTCCATTTAATAAATTAAAAACAAAATTATGTATAAGAATCAATGCTTGAGTCACTTGACCTCCAAAAAATTATTCAGAATATTGTATACTTTTTGTTCCTCCGAATAGAAAAAATATAAATAAATAAATGTTTTTCTACTAGTGTCGGATTTAAACCTCCTCCAGGGATTATTTTGCCTAAATTATAATTTGTGTAACTTGTGCGGTTTTTTCATGCTGATCTCAGATTTCTGCCAGTAAGTTTAACCCGAAAGTCAGTGAAATTTTTTTTTTACACTTATAAATAATAGATAACATGATATGGAAATAAATATCAGTGGTAACCACCACCTGATAAGACAGACTAGTGCAGTCCACCGGTGGTATGCACCGCCCCATGAGACAGACTAGTGCGGGCCACCAGTGGCCTGCACCAGTGTGAACGTGTTAAACTTAATAAGTCTAATAAATAAAATTATTACAATGGTGGATTCAATGTAATTATATCACTCCATTAGATCACTGAAAACAAAGCTGTGCAGACATATAAAATTAAAAAATTTATAAATATGTAATAAGTATTGATAAGAATAAACCCAGAAATAATAAAGAACTTACATCACTGAGAGGTATACTATCACTATCATTGCAAAAGTTTACTAGAAGCGTCACAAAATAGAAATATATTTATGAGATCCTCTTAATTGCTAAAGTAAATAGAAAACAGTGCTTGAAATTAAAATATTTTTTAAATAATGATCAAATATTTTTAAAAACCTTTCATGTACATTATTAGGTACCTACAGTTTCTAGAAAAAGGTCTCCGACTTTCTGGTTGATATCCCAAGCTTCTAATCTCCTTCGCAATTCTTCAAGGAAAATTTCGTGGTGCATTAGGATCTCTGGAATCTAAAAACAGACAATACAAATTATTACATACACAACTGGAAAATGTACTCAAGTTACTAATTTAAAAATAATGGACTTTAAATAATCCATGAATAACAATAAATGTTGCAGAACTTTCCAATTATAAAATGTACAACATAATGTTTTCTAATTTAATAAGAACCTAATATGTATTAGTTTTAATTTTTAACAAATCATGACAGTATTAACTTCTTCATATTTATTATGTTCACAGTGGACTCCTTGTATTTAGTATGAGTCCCTGCCATTTGTTGCCCCAGAAAAAAAAATAAAGGAAGCTTTGTTTTTAATTATTTCATCAAAGTAATTCCTAAATCACAATATAATGAAATGAATATGACACTGAACAACTGATTATTTGCTCTCAAGTCTTCAAGGGCTTTCAATGTTTTTTCAGAACATTTGCTCCAAATTTAGTGTTGATGAGATTGGAGTGTTTTACTAATTTCAGATTTTATATTTAATATAATATAGTTTGAGTTCTGCCAATGGGTAGTATAATGACATTGTATTATATTTCCTTCAGATATGAATACAATTATTATAAAACAGTTGTAAACTTTAATAAGTATATTTAAAAAAAAATTAATATCTACCAGTATTAAACATATATTTAATATCAAATAAATGATGTATGATATACATACTTGATAAAAGATCTCATCGACGGTTCCTGCGTCAATCAAGTAATTATTTTCAGACTTCTTCAAAGGCTGCAGATATTTCTATTTAAAAAAATATATTAATTGATGAAATTACATTTTGAAAATAAATTATAACACACATAAACAACTTATATCAACAGTATATTCATTAAACCAAGTTGAAAATTGATTCAGAGACATTTGAAAAAAAGAGGTTAATTTTTAATAATTAAATCATTTTAATTAAAATTAGGAACTATAAGTTAATGATATTATAAAACAAAAAGAAAAAACTGAGCAGTCATATTATGAATTTAAATGATTTTTAAATGAGTACCATGGATTGATGGTAATTTTACTAAAATTATATTGAGAAAGTAATGTGATACATGGCAGAATTGAATTTCTAAATGGAGCGATACAAATTTTAGTTTTGAAGTTAAAAGTTAGTTGCCATTTCTTATATCTGAAAAAAAAAATTCTTTTCAAATAACATAAACTTGAGTCCTATAGAAATGTATATGTGTTAACTCTCACTTGGTGAGTTCTACAATCCTTCAGGCCTCTATAAAAAATATAAATCCCTTATATGTCAAGAGGTTAATGCACTACTTTTTATTTTCTCGATTCTCACAAGTGCAACTAATCACTATGTAATGGTCACCTGTGGTGTAGTGGCTAGTATAATAGCCTTATATGCCTAAAGTTGCGGGTTCAAAAAAGTGATCCTAGAATTTTTTAATGGGAATAAAAAATCCATAGTTATGCCGTCCTTCGGAGGGGACGTTAAAAGGTGGTCTCTAGCCTGTGGGATACCAGGTACTTATTAAAGATCTCTATCCTAATTTAACCTAGAAAGGCAAACTCTAGGACTTCCGCTGAAGCATCTACCATTGCCACAGCAGCAAAAGGTGACATGATAAATGAATAAACAAACTATGTCGGACTAGTTTTTATAGAAAAAGTGAGCACCTAGTAATAAAATATGCTTTTGCAATTTAGAATATTCAGTGAAAATTTCGAAATTCGATTCGAATAGAATGAAAACTCAGACAACCTTTCTGTTAACCAACTTCTTATTTTTATAAGTTGTTTAATATTAACTTCCGGATTCTCCAGGATGTGGCGAACTAATGCCCATTGGGTGGTTTATATGAAACGAAAAGGACATTCCATTTGTGAGTGACCCACTGACTTAAGTATATTAATAATTTGTAAACAAGAGGTAGCAAAATAATTAAAACTAAGCAGAACAATAAGGCAACTGAGATATTTTGATCAGCTGACATGAAACTAATTACTCTAAATAATGTAAAAATTTTAATGAACGTAAATTTATTCCAACTACGTTAATTTGTCAATAAATGGTGAATTTTCCATGCATAACAGCATCTCTAAATAAGAAAAATAAGTTGGGAACAATAGATTCTGAGACCAGCTGATAACATTTTGATTCATAGAATCAAAACAAGTAGCTTCCCGGAAAATAAATTATGATCCCCAGGAAAAATAAATTACGATTCTAACGAATTCTAAAGAATTGTTATTAAAAGATAGTTCTAAATTTTACAAATAGTGACGTTGAAAGGACTACTTACCATGACTAGAGTCTGCAGTGATTCCACATAAGACCGCTCCGTTTCATATAACTCAACGACCACATGCGTCCGGGTGTCCTGCAACCAAAACCTAAGGTAAAATTAACTCATCCTTATTTCAAAAATTATACTAACTTCCTATAATAAATATATTAGTACGAAACAAGTATTCATAAATACTTATACAAAGTTTTTAGCTCCAGATAATCTATAACTATAACGAAGACTGCTGGGGTCTCCTTTAACCGATTTTTTTTTTAGGTTTAGATTTACATTTTTCATGATTTTGCAATTGGCCACAAGCCTCAGATTTTATACATGTTTTGTTATAGCACCAATTACACGTCCCTCTAGTAGTATGTACAAGCGGGATTAGTGGTTTATTATTACCTAATTTATTATTAAAACAGAAGGAAAAATCTGAAAACAAATAAAAACCAATACAATTAAAGTAAAAAAAACAAAACTGAAATACAAAGCAAAACAAAAGAACCTTTGGGTTATATGCGGATATCTTAGCCTAATAATTATATATTAAACTAATAGAATATTTTTTATTTATTTATTACTTTTAATTAATGCAGTAATACGTGTTTAGTACGTTTATATGTGTATCGTTTATGGGTGTTCTTTTCGTAATCACCTAATTTTGAACGAGTAGGTTGTCGCAAGTAAACGTAAGAGAAAAAAAAATTGTGCCAGCGGGTAGGTATAGTTTTTAAGTGATGGGAGTTTTAAATCCGATAACATAGTTTTGATTCGTGTGCAACGGGCATAATTATTTACGATTCTCATGCATGCGTTTTGGACTACTTCCAATTTCCGGTAATTGGAAGTGTAACTTCAGACTGGGGCAGAATAGGTCAATATAGGTCGGATGACAGTTTTATATAGAAAGAGTTGTTTTTTTGGCGGTAGTTTTGAGTAGCTATTGAAGTATGGGGTCATTTTGTTGATAGTATTTTATTTGGGAACCGGATTAAATGAAACTAAAGGGTCATATGTACAATAAATGAACCAGAAACATTATGTTTTTAGTATATTTTATTGAGAAGAGTTCATATTATTTTTAAGCAGCAGCATTATAATAAAGAGTAAATGATATTTTAATGTTGTTTTTCCTCACTAAAACGTCAATAATGATTATAATATATTTCATTAATAGGCATCAAATGCCGACTTAAAATGAATTTATTTTTATATCATTTTTAATCTCCTTGCTGATAAAAAAATGGTGACAAATAATAAATCAAATGAAACACAGACAGTAAAATAAGATATTGTGGATATAATTTAAATAATTTGAGGAGTAATTCTTATTATTACGGGGAGTCCGTGGCAGAGTGAATAGCGCACTAGTCTCCCAAGCCAAAGGTTGTGAGTTGAAATTCCAGTGCCGGAGGGAGTTTTTCGAACTATAATTAAATGGGGATTCACTCACAGTCTCTTCTTCCGGTATGTGAGACCTGTCAGCCTAATGGTGGCCACTCACAAAAATAGGTGTAGGGAGGGAGTGATGACCCTACCCTACAAAAACTTCATCGATTAACGGCGTGTGTATTCTCCCAGATCACACCGCGCGGCCAAGGGCCAACACGCCATGTCGCGCCACAAAAAAAAAAAATTATTATTTTTTTTGTTTTATTGATTCTGACATGTTTTATGAGTTTATTAATTCAATGTAATATAAACTAATACGCTCTTATTCCTATCTTACATTGTATGTGGGTTCGAGAGTCTCGAAGTCCTGCTCCTAAGTCATTACTTTCATGACTTAGGAGCAGGTATGGGACAAACGCAAAACATTTCGCGAGGATTATTATACCATTGTATTTATTAAAAAAATATATAAAAGTTTTAATTGCCTGTCATTTACATTCTACATTCTTCAGTGTCCGTAAAGAGAGTGGGATGCAGAACATAATGTATTAGATTTATTTATTTTTTTAAATATGTACGCTAGTCCAAAGTAGTAGTGGAATCAAAACTCCAACAAAACTTATAGTAGGGCTGCTACACCACACAAGGTTTTCGCATTACAGAGAACTTTACTAATCCATATTATTATGTTTTGCCAGATAATTTATCAATGCTAAAAATATGATATGGTTATTTCTATAGAATCTACAAAATTAAAGGTACTTTAGAGGAAAAAATTTAAATTTTCAGCATTAAAGATCTGTCAGACTACTTCAATGAGAATGAAACCTACATGATATTAAAGCCCATTAAATTTTACATTGATATATCCAATTTAATCAAAATCGTTAAAGTCGTTTTTGATAAAATCGAAAAAAGATGCAAAATGTATGGTATAAAGTGGCTCTGGCTAACCAGAATTAGCTGATATTGATGAAAAAGTTGCTGTAACATCTCGGGCGTATATTTACCTTAAATATGAAATTTCAGTTTTATACGACTTTTAGTTTTTCTGCTAGATATACTACACACAGACCTTTTCGGGCGACTTGGTTATTTGGACTCAAAAGGTCAAAAGGCGTATTTCCGTTGAAAACTGAAATACCAACATTTTCACGACAGCAATACTTTCCCTTAATATATATTACTTTCACTTACCTATATATTAAATATATAGAAGGAAAAAGTATTGCGATCGTGAAATTTATCGAATTCCAGTTTTCACCGGAAATGTACGTTTTAAGGTACTCTTAGTCCAAATGACCAAGTCCTACAAAAAAGTTTGTGTTTGT
This sequence comes from Piezodorus guildinii, assembly GCA_023052935.1. Classification (NCBI taxonomy): domain Eukaryota; kingdom Metazoa; phylum Arthropoda; class Insecta; order Hemiptera; family Pentatomidae; genus Piezodorus; species Piezodorus guildinii. Next base: position 115,071,444 of record CM041292.1, on the reverse strand, counting down.
GTGTGCCTGTGTGTGGTAAGTCTAGCGCGAAAACGAAAAATCGTATGAAATTGAAATTTCATATTTAAGATAACTATACGCCCGAGATGTTATAGCAACTTTTCCGTAAAAATCAGCCATTATCTAAAAAACGGCTCAAACGAATTTGATAAACTCCCTTTGATGTAAAATTTGATGGGCTTTAATACCATGTAGGTTTCATTCAGATTGAAATAGTCTTCAAGGGGTAAATGAGGATTTTTTAAATTTTCTTCCTCTAAAGTACCTTTAATTTTGTAGATTTGAAAAAAAATAACCATATTATCTTATTAGCATAGATAAAAAAAGAGGTAAATATATAAATTGAACGAGTTCGATATCCAACTAAAGGAGAAAACTGAAAAAATATTAACATTTAAAAAAGCAAAAGTCTTTTATCATTTTTTCATACTAGTCGACGTTTCGGGGCTGTTTCTCCATTTTCAAGACTTATTCCTTTTTCATTATACCATTGCTACATCATTTTTCACCCTTCATTCCATCTCATAGCACACTGCTTGTGTGCAGCATGCAGCAATGCAGTTTATATTAAGAAAACTTCCAAAAAAATTAAAAAAGAAAAGAAACTGAAAAAATATTTTTATAACGCAATTTTTAGTTTTTGAACATAAGAACAGTAATATGCATGTATAATATACCGTTGGAAAGCTAAAGATATTATCTTATACACAAGCTTGTAAAAATTAATATAGTGATGAAAAGCCGATAAAACTAACAGTTTGTTTGTAGATAATAACACAATAGATTATATAGTAAAATAAATGTTTCTAATGCAACTCAATGTAATTAATTCTTTAAACATTTTAAAATTCACTTACCTATTCACCTCTAAAATTCTTAAATTGATTTTAGGAACGGAGGTAAGTGAAGGTCGTGTTTTGCGCGCACCATATAATTGTTCATATATAGGTAAGTGGAAGTAAAAATTGAAACAATTGAATGTTAAGATAAAATGAATAGCTAATGACAGAGGGTAATGAGGTGAGGCAGTGACTGTTACCACAAGTGCACTATATCATCCCCTGTCAACAGTTGACGCGGAACTCATGTTATCGCCCTAGGGCTCGCTCAGAATATCCCTACACTAGTAGATAGTATTCACAACTGTAAACGCTATTACTTAACCAATACAATTATATTATTTCATGAAGCGAATAGCAGAACTGTTCGCTGGTTGCAGAGGTTTCGTTTAAAATAAATACAGGAATTTTCTCCTTATAGAGATAAAAGTTCATTTGAATTAAATTTACAAAGTTAGAGTTGAATCGATGAGGATTACAACTGTTCACAAAATGATGAAGATGAGCTACTAATACGAATCAGGACTAAGTTCGAGCACAGTTATATGTAGCATGAACATTGTGAGTTATTCTGCTCGATTTCGAATATTTTTAAAACTAATCTTCACACGACTTTCACTTACCTCCGTTCTTATAATAAATGTAAGAATATTTAAATACATTTAGAGATGAAAATAAATTGTTAAATAATTAATTACTTGGAGTTGCAATAGAAATATTGCAAGAAAAGCTTGTTTATAAGATAATATTTTTTTCTAAAATCATTAGCTTTCCAACGGTATATTATACGTGTATATTACTGTTCTTATGTTCAAAAACTAAAAATTGCATTATAAAGATATTTTTTTCAGTTTTCTCCTTTAGTTGGGTATCGAACTCGTTCAACTTATTTACTTGTTTTTCATCAGTGGTAACAAGACAATATGGTTATTTTTATAGACTCTACAAAATTAAAGGTACTTTAGAGGAAGAAAATTTAATATATCTGCATATGGGCCCTGTCAGAGTATTTCAATCAGAATGGAACCTACATCATATCAAAGCCCATTAAATTTTACATACATATAGAGAGTTTAATCAAAATCGTTCGAGCCGTTTTTGAGAATATCGTAATAATGTGAAAAATGCATAGTATAAAGTGGCTCTTCTCGTTAGCTGATTTTGATGAAAGAGTTTATGAAACATCTCGGGCGTATAGTTGTCTTAACATGAAATTTCAGTTTCATAGGACTTTTCGTTTTCTCCAGGGAGTTATCACAAACACAGACCTTTTTGCGGGACTTGGTTATTTGGACTCAGGGGGACCCTAAAACGTTGAAAACTGGATTTAGAAAATTTTCACGATCGCAATACTTTCTCTTACTGTATATTTCATTTATAGGTAAGTGAAAGTAAAAATAGCTCAGCTGACTGTCAATTAAAACAAACTATAAACGTTTTTCACAAGTTAATTGGACACTGTTAAAAAAAAAAAAAAAAAAAAAAAAAAAAATGAAATTACCACAACTCTTATGCCGGAAAATAGTAGAATAATAATAAAAAGGGTTGAGAAAAGGGATCTACTCACATAATTAAATAAAGGAATTAAAACGATGAAATGGGTGCCGCTCTGTGGACTACTTTTCCTCTTGCCTGCATTTTTTCCTTTAATTATTATGACAGGCACTCTGCAAATGGTAATTAATCTTAATTAACAGATAAGGATTTATAAATATGAGAACGAAAAAAGAAAAAAAAAAGAACAAGTTAATTATGCAAACCTCTGCCATGCCACGAAATTATAACTATGATCAAAGAATAAAACTAAAAGCCATGAGCAGCGGAATTTCATCACTGAGGCCGAATCTTCACTAAAATAGAATATGGATGATATAAAAAAGGTGATGATAAAACCCAAGACCCCCAAATAAGTACTTAATTACACTAAGCCAATTAACATACAAATTAACTCAATTAGGATGACTGTAAGTTATCTATACGTGGTAACAACTTTTGTTTATCAAATCGTTATACTGCGGAAATTTCCGAAAGAGTAAGATAAAAAAATAACATAAAATTAATTCACATCTAGCGATCAAGTTTAAGCTGTAATAATCAACTAAACTAAATTTTAATAATCGATTTTATAAAATAATATATTATTTAACTCAAATAAATATATGACCTCAAGGCATTAATTATTCCAATTAATAAATAATCAGAAAATAACGGTTTAAATCGGTCTAATACTCGTATTCATGCATCAGCTGCCAAGTTTGATAAAATACCAGATAAAATCCTTAAGTGCTGTCTTGGGTCAGACTCTCCCTAACATGTAGACACATGAAGTGCATGATATGAAATCCATATAAAATTTACATCGTTGTGCTCCTCGGAGTTCATTAAAAAAGGTAATGTGAAAAAAAAATGCGAAGTTTAATTGTTTAATAGCTAATGAATTTGATTTATGTTATTTAGTTTTTATATCATGGTCATTCAACACGATTAAAATGATTGAGCGGGCAGTGAAATTATTGCACTAATATAACTTAATTCATGTAATTAAACTAAATAACTAAACCATTCATGAGAAACTTTTAATGTGGTAGGGGACCAAAAATATCTAGTTTGTCACCGATAATTAAGTATATTATTTAAGAAAATCTTTCACGTACATTAGAAATTGACTATTTTCATTTAAAGAAAAATATGTTCAAGAAAGTTTTTATCTGAAAAAAAGAAAAAAAACAATAATGTTGGCCGTTTCATTGAAAAAGTTCTCTAAAGGGTATAGCTGGGTTAAGATGGTTAATCTGTCCTCCGTGTCTTTTTTTACTCAAACTTGGGGAATCAATTTGGTGTCGAGTAAAAATAATTCACCTAAATTTGTAAATTTTTAATCTAAACGGTTTTCGAGATTTTTAAAAAAACTCTTTTTCATTTTTTTTTTTCAATTGTAAATTTTGAAATTTATTAATGCTTAACATTTTTTGAAAGGTGACACTTACCGAATTTATGTCAGAAAATTTATTTTATGCTCATCTGTACTGAAGATTTTTATCGATTTTGCGAAATGTTGGAACAATATGAAAACAAATAAGAATGATTTCCCCCCGAAATTATTTTTTTAACAGAAAACACATCCTCCTTAAGGAAAGACACAGAGAATATCTGAACAACCGAGACCTTAGAAGAAATTGATATTGGCTAAACAGACTGCGTTATAGAGCTCTAGCCTTTCGCGCGTTTTGAAAAACATTGCTTTTTTCCAATCATTTTGTATTAAAATGTTTTGTAAGTAATGTAATTCTGAATTTTGGGTGAGAAATATTTGTTTACGAATTTTTCAATAATCGTAAGAAATATATGTTAAATGTAAAATTTCAGAAAAAATAAGTTTTTATTTGTTTTCATATTGTTCCACCACTTAATAAAAATTAGAAAATAATTCCTGTGTATAGAGTAGTATAAAATAGGGGTGGACATAATCGAATGACGATTATCAGATTATTTGATTATTTCAATCATCCGAATTGATCGATTATCGGATTAATCGGTTCGGAGAAACGAATGATCATTCGAACTGAGTTTTTTAACGATAATCAAGGGATTACAAGGGGTTAGGATAATCGAATGACTTTTTCTTTTTTTTTTTTTTTTGCTTATAAATTATATGGATATTTGCACTTATTAATCATTTGATAATGAAATAATTCGATTATTGAAATCATCGAAGTCTGGTCATTCGATTATGCCTACCCCTAGTATAAAAGACATTTTTTGAATAAAAATCGGTGATTTTAAGTGTCTAAGCCAATTATTAGTTGTTATTTAACACTTCGTGATTCTCTGATGTTAAATTTTAAGTGTTGTTTCGGAGAGGCGCGATAAGGACTGTTTTGTTCAAGTTATACATAATATATAAAATATATATATATATATATATATATATATATATATATATATATATATATATATATATATATATATATATGTGTGTGTGTATTTTTTTTTTTCTCACCACGAACTTAAGTGACATAAAACTATTTTGCTTGGTTATAACATTATAATATAGTATTGGTTTAAACAATTAAAATTTAGGGTTGTTCGTTTTTAAAAAAATTAGCGGATTGTATATATTAAAAAAATAGATTAAATTAAGCGGTGGATCACAATACATTTAATGAAATAACTAAATACATTAAGAAAAAATGAGAAAACCAAAATTAACTTACTGAAACATAAAACAGAATCAGGAGAAAATAAACATTCACAATTGCAGTAGAAAATATATATACACACACACACACACACACATATAACCTTCAGAAAATATATTTTTGAAAAAATAAATAAAAGTGATATGTGCATTATATTCACTGCATTATAGTTGAAGTGATCTTGATGAAAATTACCGTAGGGTGGTAGATATGTGAGAAATGTGTGTTTGCAACTGATTTTATAAATTATAATAATTTATATTGTTTAATCATATAAACAATATATTTATCATTATGAATTCATTTCCAGCAGTAGCATACGCAACTTCTACGCAATACACCACTGCTCCTTGAATTAGACTTTAATTGATTGTTTGTTAACTTTATGATGCTGTGGTTAATCGGATGCTGATACAGTGGGAGTCCTAAATTTAGACTATCCAGGTTTAATTAGGATAGGAATCTTTAAGAAGTACTTGACATCGCACGGGTTCGGGACCACCATTTTACGTGCCCAGTGACGGCGTAACCAAGGCATATTTACTCCCATTAAACGATTCCAGGGCCACTTAAAAGTGGTCCGCAAAGTCGGGCTAGAAGGCTCATATGCTCGCCACTACACTATGAATGATCTCAAGACTTTTATTAATCAAATTTTTAAAAAATCCGATAATATTATTCATATTGCTTAATACTGACAACAAATATAACTACAAGATGTGAATGAACGTGTAAAAAATACATATACGGCACATATTAATAAAATACAAATCAATTTAAGTGACTTGAAAATATTATAGAAGAGAAAAATTATAATTTTATTAAAACTACAATTCATATCACAAAATCATGGTGTCAGCCGTGGGGTAGTGGCTAGCATAACAGCTTTTTATGCCCAAGGTCGCGGGTTCAAACCCGACAGATTTTCCTATGATTTTTTCAACGGAAAAAAATCCTTGGAGAAACGTAAAAGGGTAGGACCGAACGAAAAGACTGAACTGAAAAATACGATGTCAGATTGCTTAAATAAATAAGTTAATGATTGCTTTAAATAAACGTGGATTAACAAAATTTAGGAATTCCTCTATAGTAGTGTTCGATAAGCCACAGTAGCATAATGTGGCGTCAAATAAATAAACAAAGAAACCAAAAAATCTCCATTTCTAAATGAAACAGTAAAATCCAAGTGATGAAACAAATGGAACTGCATTTCAAAGCAACTGATGAGCTATCTTTGTTATGAAAAGACTAGGGAGCTGGATGAAGTTTGGTGGGCACGAAACTAGAGGAGAATCGGATGGGCAAGATACTACAGGGTAGTGTAGGAGCTGACAGTGCAAGAGATAGCTCGACAGCTAGTTCCTCCTCGGCTATTGATGCCACGCCTTTGTCAAGGTCTTCCACGGTCTATAGCCAACCATTCTACGGCCACAATACTGGCGTGAACACCTCCATCAGATACTCTCTTCGGCACACAACTGTCCAACAAGAAGAGGACCTAATCGGTTGACTCTATGAATGGCAACATGCAAGTCTAGCTTGGGCTGTCATTTTTACTCGAGGGTATATTTATGACGGAAGAATAAGTTATTCATTACAATTCATATACTATTAAAAATAGTGTTATAAATAATTAAATATACAAAACAATAATTATTTCATGAATAGAGCATAGGTTTGAATAGAATAAAAATTCTAAAAGATCACATACAATGAGTAGATAAGAATTAACATATTTAATGAAATATAAATATATATATATATATATATATATATATATATATATATAGAGAGAGAGAGAGAGAGAGGGAAAGATGTAGTTATGAATGTGTAGATGAAAGATAATTTCATTACTACCTAAAGGAGAAAAAAATTAAAATATTATTCCAGATTAATTTTTTTTTCTGCTAATAAGAAGTGAGTGATACAGATAGATAATGTACCGTTGGGTAGCTAAAGATTTTAGATAATACTTTATCCAACGTAACAAAGTAATGGGGGGGGGATTAGAGGAGGCGAAGAAGCGTGCGTAAATATATGTATACATATTTTATTTTCCTATTGTAAGATTGATTATTCTCATATCATTGATTCTATCGAATTTTTTTTTTCAAACCTCAACTAGGCAAATAAACTCGTTTGCAAAGCACATCAGATTTTTTTCAAGTTTATTACAAAAATAACTTATTGAAATTAATAGCTCATATTTCGCCTAAATATAGAAAGGATAAAAAACACTGATTTGAAAATGAAAAAAATGATAACTATTAACAACACTTTTTTTTTTTTTTTTTTTTTTTTTTTTTTATTGAGATATATTACAATTTGTTACAAAATGAACAATAATAATATTGATAAGAGACCACATTCATACTATATATACAGAAAATTATAATAATGGTCAAATTACATAAAATAGAACATAAATAAATTCATATATATACAATAAATAATAATAATAAATAAAAACAAAACAAATCGAAACAAAAACCTATTATTGAGATAAATAAAAAGTTGGCAAATAAATAAACATCTTACACACAATCATAACTATATACAATATATACAATTGCTAAAGGGACCCCAGCAAGCGCTTTTCCCCCCACTTGTGGAGGAAAAAGCGGAATCCAAGAGATCCCAGCGCCTCTATCTCAGCCGCATCACTGGTCTGAGCCAGTGGAGGCCGAGTTAGGGCGCTGTAGCCACAAACATACCGTACATGAGTGGAGGATCTGACCATTGTCAGAACTCCAGTTTAAATGTTTACAATAGGTCTCGTGGCCACTGCCGTTTCAATCTTCGAGGAGGATTGTAGGGATGGGTGGTGCTGGATAGGGATTGCGCTAGAGGGTTAGGATGATGACTAAGGTTCTGATGAAATTTGGAAAATTTGGATGGTACCAGGTCTAAAACAAACGGAATATTAAGGTCATGGTGTAGGGTACAGTTGGTAACGTAATAAGGAGCATTAACTATTGTTCGGAGGACTTTGGATTGGAAGGATTGGATGCGTTTGATGTTAGAATGTTTAGCTGTTCCCCACAGTTCAAGTCCGTAGGTCCATATAGGTTTCAGTACTGTCTTGTATATTAGTAATTTGTTGTCAACTGTAAGATGAGATTTTCTGTTTAGTAGTCTGTATAACTGGCCGAATCTGCGGTTGAGTTCTTTTCTTTTTAGTCTTGTATGTGGGTTCCACGTCAGTCTTTTGTCTAGTAAAAAGCCGAGATACCGGACTGTGTCTGAGGAAGGAAGCGGTATGGAATTGAAATTAACCGTTGGACAGGATTTGCGTCGAAGGGTGAATGTGACGTGAGTGCATTTGCTTTCGTTCACCTTAATGCGCCAAGCATTGCACCAGTCTTCGACAAGGGAAAGGTGCTTTTGGAGATTTAGCGATGCTGCTTCAGGATCGGAATTGGATGATAAAATGGCTGTGTCATCAGCAAATGTTGCCAGAAAGGTATTGGGATCGGTAGGGATATCGGCGGTGAAGAGGATGTAGAGGACGGGTCCTAAGACGCTGCCTTGAGGAACACCGGCCTCAACAGTATATTGTTCGGAAAATTCGGAACCACAGCGAACTCGGAAGGAGCGGTTGGATAAATAGGATCGAAGGATTAGGTATAAGGATTGAGGTAAATGGGTTTTGAGCTTAAAGAGCAGTCCCGGGTGCCACACCCGGTCAAAAGCTTGAGCTATGTCCAGAAAATTAACAACACTAAAATTATAATATTGTACCTACGTATTATTAGTTGGAGAGGAAGATTTGAGTTTAAATACCCTAATCTCTACTCGAATAAAGCTGCAATAGATATTGGAATAAGTAAGCAATAAACAGGGAAGACAAAAAAAAATTAAAATCAGTAAAGAGATAGGGCTGTAAATAAATACCGATAAGAAGAAATTTATAATTAGAAGTAGAAACGGTGACGATTTCAGTGATATTAATATATCAGGACATACGTTTGAACACGTGGAATTTATGTATTTAGTTTCTATGATAACTAGAAAAACGAAATCCAGGAGGAAATAAAGTCGTGGTTAAATGCGGGAAATGTATGTTATTATTCAATTGCGAAATTACTTAGCTTGCGGATTCTAAAAAAAAAATAAAGGTTAGAATTTATAAAACTATTATACTCCTGACGGTTATGTACATATGTAAAAAATATACCCTTATTTTGAAGGATGAACAACGCTTTAAGGTTTTCTAGAATAAGGTACTACATAAGATATTTGGTCCATAGAGGGATGTGACCACTGAGAATTCATAAGGTTGCACAATATGGAGTTTCGGAGCTCGTATCCTGTGAGTATAATTGAGTTAATAGCGTCGCGGAGACTCAAAAGGCCGAGTAAAGTTGTGAGGCTCAATAAAGAACGTATTCAGACAAAAGTTCGTATACGCTGAAATACTGTGCAGGCAGCATTTGGTGGTATCGGCATCCGGTCGGTAAGCCTATTATTATAAAAATTATTTAATATAAGGTTTTTAAGACCACTGACTTAGAAGTTGAGCATTCTTTAGCGCAAAATACGTTTTATCAAATTATATAGATTTATTTTATAACACTAATTTAAGTTAATAGTCTAGCAAGATATTAAGTTCGATTCTTTTTCTGTTCATTGGACCAAATAAACAATTTACAGAGATTCCCAAGTAACAAGATTCTTACTATGAGCTTTACATCTTTTATGGTTCGCAGGTTTTGTTGTTTGTTATTTTTTTTAATAGAGGAAATGGACAAACCGAATGACTGAGAGTTTCCTCGGACAATTCACCGATAAGATAGTGACGAAACTGGGACTCGTGATCAATAGCGTGTGAAAGTCTTACCAGGGCACAGTATTTCTTCGGAGGATACGTAGCAATAATGATGGAATTTGTAATCGGCAGTGGAACGTTAAGCTGATGGACCAATTAATTTGAAGCGGTTATGTAACAACGTTGAAAGGGGCGGTAATGGAGTTAAGGATAATGTTACATTCAGGAACGAAAAAACATTTTATGCAAAAAGTATTTCATATTTTTAAAAACATAGTCAGTTTTGTTTTCAGTCCAAAAATAAATGACAGAATTAAGAAAAAGTAATAAGTTGTAAATATATAATATTTGGCTGTACCTTCTGATCATATATGTTATTTTGGTTATGAGGATGCAGTTGCTGACTTAGGCGTTAAAAAAATTAGGTTATATAAAAATAAACTGCTTTTTTATTTAAACTGTTTAATTTATGAAAGATAATTGTTAATTACGAAGGATAACATTTTGAATGAACGATCTTTCGATTAACATACCACTTTTAACTTCACCATTAGAATTTAACGGCTTCAACTCATGACTATTCAACTATCAACAAATGACAAGATTTATTCAATATACAGAATTAATTTGTCAACAAAGAATAGGAGATTTGCAAGAAATATTTTGATTGAGACACTGAAAAAATTAATTTATTTTTTACCAGCTGCGTTTAAATGATATTAATTATAAACATGAATCGATTCGAAAATAAAAATATATGAGTTTGCAATAATAGTACTTCAAACAAATTATTTTTTAAATCAAAGATTATTCGTAGGATCGTCAAAAGGTTAAAAATTGATGTGATTTCAATTTATACTGAAAACATTTATTTTTTACTAGCTGCGTTTAAATGATATTGAGTTGAAACATGAATCGAATCGAAAATAAAAATATATGAGTTTGCAACAATAATACTTCAAACATGTTTTTTTTTAAATCAAAGATTATTTGTAGGATCGTCGAAAGGTTAAAAATTGATTTAATTTCAATTCAATCCTGAAAAAAATATATATTTTTTTACAGCTGCGTTTAAATTATATGGAGTTACGAAAAATGTGTGTATACCTTTTTTTTTTTTTTTTTGTAATTATTCGGATTGTTAATATTCAGTTTAAAAACTATAAAATAACCTATTTCAAATAGTGTATCATATGGTGTTTACCAAGCTTAAAAGTTAAATTTTTCTGTATAACTTTTATTTAAGTAAAAATCGTTGGAATTCGGAGCTATTTTCGATTAAATATCGTACCGCAACCAAAGGTTTAGACTGAAGTTGGGAGAGAAAAAGTTTAACGAGGCGGAATTAGCCGCCAACATGGACGAAGCTAATCGTATGGAATTAGGTGTTACGGACAATTCTAGTGCCTGGGAAGTTGTGACAGGAAGAAAACGAAACAGCGTAGCAGACAGGGATCCTCGGAAACAACAGCGCACCGAGTCAGAGGTACCCACTAGTAATAGTTTTGCAGTACTCTCTAGTGTTAATTAAGAGCAAAGTAATCCATCATCATCTAACTCTAAACCACCTCCTATTTTTGTTTCTGATGTACAAAATTATGCAGCTTTGGTTGCTTATCTTCAAACTAACACGAGCCCTAATTCTTTTTTACTGAAAACAACTTATAAAGGAGTAACTGTATATCCTCAAACTCCAGATGACTACAGGAAACTTGTTAGTTGTCTTAAAAACAGCGGAGCTGAATTCCATACCTATCAGCTCCCTGATGACAAAAATCCTAGAATAGTCATTAAAGGGCTACACCACAACACACCCGTTGAAGAGGTAAAAAAAGATCTTGAAAACCACGGATACCAAACCGTAGCAATTACCAACGTAATATCACGGTTTAAGCGGCCATTACCAATGTTTTTTATTGATATCACTAAACATTCATTCAATGAAAAGATTTTTGATATAAAAACAATTTTCTATACCAAGGTAGTCATAGAAGAACCTAGAAAGAAAAGAATCCTCCCACAATGCATTAGATGCCAAAAATACGGTCACCCCAAGACCTATTGCAACCACGCACCAAGGTGCGTAAGGTGTGGACAAGGGCATGAAAGTTCTTCATGCACCAAAACCCGAGATACGCCAGCGAAATGCGCGAATTGCCAAGGGGAGCATTCCGCAAACTATCGAGGGTGCCAAACACTGAAGGATTTGAGATCACAAAGAAATATGGGGAGCCATCAACAACAACGTATTCCACCTCCTCCTTTAAATCCAACAGAATACCCCTATCTTTCGAAATCAACCCCACCAAGAAGTTTTCCTCAGATGCAACAGCAGCAGCAACAACCATCTCAACGGCAAGCTCCCGTGCAGCAGCAGGTATCAGCTCGTCACCAGATAGCAGTGAAACAAGCTACACCCTCGGGACTACAGTCTAACCAATGTACAGAAGGTATGAGGCGGGAAAGTATTCAGCAGCCAACTTCAGCTGATTATATCCCACCACAATTGCACCAGCTACTAAGCGGTCTGAGTAATCTTATCCAGCCTCTTTTTAGCCTTCTACAGCAGCTCGCACAGGTAACACAAGCTATTTGCCCTCCTAATGGCCCGTAATCAGCTGACTGGGGGCTCTTTGTCCATCCTTCTTTGGAACGCGAACGGACTACTACAACATAGGACAGAATTGGACATATACTTACATGAAAAACGTATTGACATTGCACTGATCATAGAAACACACCTTACACCACGATCAAAATTTGGTATTTCAGGTTACTTGACATACAGAACAGACCATCCGGACAACACAGCACACGGCGGGACTGCTATCCTCATTAAGACACCACTCAAACATAACCTTTTACACTTACCAACTGCACCTGACATTCAAACCACTGGCATCACACTACACACAAAACACCACGTGATAAGTATAGCTTCGGTGTACTGTCCTCCAAGATATGTGCTGACATCTTCGGCGTTTCGCAATTATTTTCAAAACTTAGGACGTTGCTTTATAGCAGGCGGCGATTTTAACGCAAAGCACCAATTTTGGAGGTCACGTCTTTCACCCCTAGGGGAAGAAATCTGAGGGCTGCCATCTACGAGCTTTCATTAGACACTATATCACCAGACACACCAACCTACTGGCCAACCTCGCAACGGAAAACACCGGACTTACTGGACTTTTTTATTACCAAAGGACTACGTACCATACCTTACTCAATTAAAACGATCTCTGATCTTTGCTCTGATCACTCTGCTCTACAGTTGGTCGTTCTCGACGAACCATGCAATGCACAAAGGGTGCCCATGCTTATAAATAGCGGATTGGACTGGGATCTATACCGAGAATTTCTTGAAACAAATCTCTCAATACCCATGTCCATCAAAACAGAAGCAGAATTAGAAGATGCGGTGGAAACATTTACTAAATGTGTCCAAAGAGCAGCATGGTCATCATCTCAGAAGATAACATCGAGATTAGATCATCTGCCAAAATACCCTCAATATATAAGGGACTTGATCACAGCAAAGAGAAGAGCTCGTAAGGTATGGCAGACTAACAGACTTCCTTCTGACAGACAAAACTTTAACAGACTGAACAACGAACTTAAACGACAAATACAAAAATTCAATAGAACTAACTATGATTCCTTTTTAAACAACCTATCAACTGACGATGGAAGCTTGTGGAAGCATACCAAGAAATTGTTGAAACATCGACAGGTGTCAGTACCACTGCGAAAAGAAGATAGTTCATGGGCCGTGTCAGATGGAGAAAAATCTGAAATTTTTGCTGATCACCTTTCCTCTGTTTTTATACCACCTACTGACTACCCTAATACAGAACATGAAAACTTAGTTAAAAGTACTCTGGACATTCCACTACAGCTGACACTACCTCCTATATCTTTCACTCCTTCACAAGTCGCACAACAAATCAGACACTTACCTAAAAGAAAAGCCCCAGGTTATGATTTAATAACTGCCGAGGCGCTCCAACTGATGCCCAAGAAAGCTCTGGTGTTCCTCACGACAATATACAATTGCATACTTAGGACAGCTAAATTCCCAATACAGTGGAAATATTCAATCATAAAAATGATACACAAAAAAGACAAAGACATATACAAACCATCCTCTTATAGGCCTATTAGTCTCCTTCCCATATGTTCTAAACTTTTCGAAAAATTAATTTATAAAAGACTGGTTGACATACTGACTGAGCAAAAAATAATACCTGACCATCAATTCGGTTTTCGCACGTCACACTCAACGACACACCAATTACACAGAGTTACTGACTTCATTGCAGGAGCACTAGAAAAAAAGCAATACGCGACTGGAGTATTTTTGGATGTTGCCCAAGCGTTTGATAAAGTCTGGCACGAGGGGCTTCTCTTTAAACTCAAGAACGTACTACCTTACACATACTATCTTATTATACACTCTTTTCTCTCTGATAGATTTTTCTCTGTTCGGCAGGGCTCAGAAACTTCTTCAATCCGACCAGTCTTGGCAGGAGTACCGCAAGGATCGATACTTGCTCCGCTCCTATACATTGTATACACAAATGACATACCAACTCACCCCACCACATTGACTGCAACTTACGCGGACGATACTGCAATTTTAACTTCAAACGACGATCCTATACTCGCCTCACTGACTCTACAAAATCACTTGATGATACTACAAAATTGGTACAAGCTATGGAAAATTCGTTTAAATCACGACAAGTCAAAACACGTACGTTCACACTACGACAAAACACTTGCCCACCAATTTTTATCGACAACAACCAAATTCCTCAGACCAACTCTGTACATTACCTAGGACTGACACTCGATCGAAGGATGACTTGGGGTCCACATGTCAAGATGAAAAGACAGACTCTTAACCACCGACTGAAAGTACTATACTCACTTTTATCTAAATCTTCAAAATTAAAAATTAGACAGAAACTGAAAACATACACATACCTTCTTAAGCCAATATGGACTTACGCTTCACAGATTTTTGGTTCAGCAAAAAAGACTCACATACAAAAACTGCAAACATTTCAATCCAAAATTTTAAGACTGATAACGACAGCTCCTTGGTACGTAAACAACAGAACCCTACATACGGACTTACAACAACCAACAGTTGACCAACATATACGAACACTCTATACTCGTTTTCACAGTAAACTTAACGGACACGACAATAGACTGATTAACGACATGTCAATAGCTGAAATGCCAGTCAGAAGAAGGCTAAAGAGAGGCTGGATGAGGGACCTCCTCGGATAAAATAAAGCCATGGAAGGGGTGCTGCTGGGCATTTTCCTTCTTCATGCCTACCATGTCTGGATCTCAATTTATACAGCACATTTGCTGATTGTCAGATACATTCTGACAGGCGTGAATATAGATTTAAAGAGAAAAAAAAAAAAAAAAAAATAGTGTAATAAAAAGCAGTTATTAATTATAAACATGAATCGTATTGAAAATAAAAATATATGAGTTTGCAATAATAATACTTTAAATAAATTATTTTTTAAATCAAAGATTATTCGGAGGATTGTCAAAAGGTTAAGAATTGATGTATTTTCAATTAAATTAGTCAAATATTTCAGGTAACTGATCGATTTATCGACAGTGAAAAAAAAAAATGATTATCTTCATATCCAGAAAGAATTAACTTCCTAAAGTACAGTGGTATCAAGAAAAGATAACATATGGTATTTCATAAAATTTGTACAGCAACTTCTGTACCAATCAACTTAATACTAAATACATACCGATACGTATGTACGATCAGTGATAAAATATTTGACAGATTCAACAGAAGGGATCTATAAACAAAAACGAAAATTCCTTAATAAAACAACATAAAAAAAAAAAAAAAAAAAAAAAAATATTCTGGATACATTTATGAATTTGTACAAATGTTTACTAATAAGTATCGCCTTGATCTAATACCAGCGATTGGCTTTTACTTATTCAGAATATTATGATTTATTATGAAACAATAAAAATAACTCATTTTCATGTAATTTAACGTGCGATGTAGCTCTTATTCAGGATATAAAGAAATCGCCTCGAAAATAAGTTTATATGAGTAGCAATAAAATAAAAATGTTGCCAATTAAATTAAAAAATTAAAATTATGCAATAAGCCGGTTTATATTAGATGATCATAAAGAGTGGAAAATCAAGTTATTAGAGCTAGAATAAGTAAATTACATTAGACAACTAATGTATTCTCAATATTGAAAAAAAATGTTTGTTTTTTTTCTGATACTATTGAATTTTTCTCGACCAATGTCTCTCAAAAATTAATCAAGAACTGTATTAGATAGTGTCAAATTACAGTGTAAATAAACTATTAATACTTGTTTATTTTTTTCCAGTAGCGGGACAGACAGACAATGCAGGCCTAGACCTCGCGGTGTAATCTCCTGAGGGATTATATTCACGTTTCTTGATGCATTTTGTAGTGTAGGGTCATCACTTCCTACGCCTAATTTTGTGAGTGGCCACCATTTGGCTGACGGGTCTCACATATCCGGGGAAGAGGTTGTGAGTGAGTCTCCATTAATTTAATGCTTGAAAAAGTCCCTCTGAGACTTAGATTCGAACTCACAACCTTTAGCATGAGAGACTAAAGGTAAAGTCTCTTCAGCTATTCAGCTACGGGTCCCCTTTAACCTTAAACTTCCATATTTATTTATACGATTAAATCACAGGAATATTAGCTTAAAAAAAAGAAAGAAAAAAACCAACGAAATAATATGGCTTTAGGTATAAAACATAGTCATCTATAATAGATAATACATATGAGCGGATGAGTCACCTTAAGTTAATAATCGTCACTAATATCGGCTCATGTTACTACTCTATAGAATGAAAATCACCAAAATAACGTATGTTTTTATTTGTTCTCAATACACAGGTTAAGTTAGCATCATGGTATCGATTAGAGCCCCTCATTACATAATCCTCTCCTACATCGGTATTTATGGGAATCTGGATATTATACAACCATTATACAATCTTACCTCGGCCTTTCCGAACATCTCAAAACAGTAATATAGGAACGTGATACGGGTTCCTGTAATATCATTGTTTGTGAAGACATTTGTGTTAATTGTAATTAATAAATAATTTTAGAATAGGATTGTCTATAATGAGCACACAGTAATTACTTCAGGTAATTGAGATAAAAAATAAAGAATTCATTTTTCACAACTTGACAACAATGATGCCGCGATTTTTCGTTTCCGCTACTTACATCTAAACCATGCGACGAGTTTTGATACGGTTTTCTCTAATTTTGTAGGGCATTGTTTTCTAATTAATGTACAATTGTATTAAGTTTTTCTTTACATAGGATAAATAAATTTGCTGTAAATAATGGCATCGACAAATCTTTCTTGAAATATGAGTATGGTATAGATGATACTATACCATTAGAACACTCAAGATTTTAGAAAAGTTAATGTACACAAAACAAGTCGTATAAGTTATAATAAATATTAATCTGTTAAAAGCCCAGGAAATCTTTCCCTCTATATAAAATAATTAGATCTCCTAGAAGATGATCGACGAATTTTCATCTACCATCTATGTTTTACTTTGAAATAAAAAACAAAATTAACTGAAACAGATTTGATTTATTGACCAATTTATGTTTCACATTTCTTCCGATGATTAAATATAGCAATAAATGGAAGTTATGAAATAAACACGATATTTTCTGGGTAGTTTTTGGTTACGATGAATTCTAATCCCAAAGCAACTCCAAAACGGCCGAATAGTGATGTCACCTGCATTAGCATTTAATCATATGAACCATTGACCATTTAAGTAAACGTGTTAAAAAATATCCTGTCTTAAAAATAGTGGAAATGAAATATAAAGAGATATAACATCTTAGACTTAAAAAAAAAAAATGAAAATAGATATTCTTCTTGTAGATTATTTATTTAAGAACTCAATGCAATCGATCAATGCATCTAAAATGTAAACATACTTTAGTTTCTTTATATAATTGATTTTTAAGATGTTCACAAAAAGCAGCAAAAGTGAAACAGTGAGAACACCTCCAACAGATGCGACGTTAAACCCGCAGGCCCTAACTGTATTGAGGGTCAGCATAACAACCTACGCCTTGCCCCATTCAAAGCTTCTTCATGTGTAAATATTTAGTAGGGTTCTCTGTCAGTAACACGTGCTATCTTTGGGAGAAGGACCTTTTTTAATTTTTGGGAGGGAAAGCGAAGAGGTTCCACGTCTTTATTATTTCTTTTTAAACTAAATAGTTGGATTTAATTATTCTTGCATAATTATTATAATAAAGGAAGAGCTAAACGATAGTTAATGAATCACACAATGTCAAGATATGATATCTTTTATTATGAGAGAAATACATCTGGATATATACTGTGCTAAGAGATGTTGGATGAATACATATGTACATTTCCAGGTCTCCTTCAATCAGTTTGACGCAAGTAATATAATGCGAGAGTAGTTGGCCAAAGAACCCTGAGGGTAGATATAGATAGGGGATTGTAGGAGGGATGAAGGAAGGCGGAATTGTCTGTCAAAGGGATTGTTATGATTGGTATTGTGCTCTGAGCGTTCTATCGGAGGTGGCCTTGTCTTTCGTACTTTGGTAAATAAAAATATTTTAGGAGACAAAGGGAACTTAAATATTTAAATGTTAAAAAGGTTATTATTACCAATTAATATAGTAGATGAGTCAATCTTATTCTATAACGGACGATAGTGCGAAGTAAGGGGTCAATCCATAATAAGCGGTCCAGCACGGATGGTTGACCATCTCCGAAAAAAAAATGGTATTTGCTGAATAATTATCTACTATATAGTGAGCTCAAAAATATTCAACATATTTTTAATATATATTATTTAGCAATGGCAGCCATTTTTCATGCCGTAAGAGTTTATTTCCACTTAATAATCAGAAAAATAGTAATAATCTTCAGTCTTTTTAATTATTCAATAATGGCTTGTCCTAGGCTTTTTAAATAAGAAGAATTTAGTTCAACACACTCTACCCTACAAATGAAAACCATTACCACCTAGCTGAATGCATTCCTTCGATGTGTTTTTTATAAGCTCAATGATATGTGTAGAAAAACAAAAAAAAATTAATTGAACAGAAACAGTAACTTCTTAGCCTGAATTTTTCTAGTATACCATAAAGTATCGCTACTTTTTATAGAATATAATGGTGAGGAGCTTTGGCTAAACAATTCACTATTAATTTTTTTTTTTTTTTTAATATCGTAAAAAAACTACTCAGTTTGATATCGTATGTCATGAGGCTTCTGGGTGTAAGTACCGACACACCTTAGATGAAATTGTTCTTTTGCACCTGAAGCCGCTTTATAGCCGAAACGTTTTGCATCAATATTTTATAAAAGAGTGGTGAAGTTTAATATCAGCTTCCAACTTTATTCATAATTTAATTTTTTTTTTTTTTAAATTCAATACTTTCGGTTTTTTCCTATTTCTTTCTTTTCAAAACGTGTATCTTAATATACTTTAAGGTTATTAAAAAATATTAAAAGAATTGTAATAAACTAATATTTAAAAGGTTATTAAATTTAATGAAAATTCTTTGTACATTTTCTAACTGACAATATTTTTCAATTTTAGGATAAAACTTGTTGGAGTTGGGCTTTGCTCGGTCCTGGAACAATGATTTCCTGTACAAACAGTCATGCTTCGAATTTAAGGTTTACCTTTGAAAAACCTATCTATCCAAGGTTATCGTCAGACTAGAATTTTTTACTCTCCTTGACGGATCAGTTCGGTTAAATTTTTCCGATTTCATCAGATTTCAACATACTTCAGAGAAATTATGAATTAAATCTCATTTTCGCTATAGGTCTGTTTGTATCTGCCAGGACTAAATCGAAAAACCGAAGCCTCTCACCACTTTTCCAGGCCTGTGAAACCAGATTTGCCGCATTGTAGGCGAAAAACTCCTATAGCCTTCATCATAAAACTATTTTTCTTGTACACAGTAATATGTTTATGTTTATGTAAAGATTTTAGAAATAAATATTATCAAACATTAAATGAAGAATCACACAAGGGATTTTTCGTTAAAAGGTTTCAAATTAATTTAAATTATGAGAAGTAAGTAAAAGTTCTGTAGGGATCAAATTTGGCTTAGACATAAAACGATTCTGACAAGTTTATAATTTTGATAACAGTCAATAGATATTTTATTCCTACTACTATATTTAATGCTATGAATAATGATAGTAATCGTAGTTCAATTTGACTAGTGATAAACGGATAATTATAATAACACGACTGTAATAAATATTCAAGCATAATGGTCAAATTACTAAATATTATATCCATAGTAATGAAATTTAACCCTCTTTTGTTAGATATTAAATTAAATATAATTTACAGTCTTAATTTTGGTTTATTATTTTCAATAATGAACCTTTGTAATCGAACAAACAAATAAAAAAAATATCCCTCTCAAAATATTAGGTTTACGTTTTCAAGATATGAAGACCGAATAAAGATAGAGAAACATTTATTAGTGTTTTTTGAACCAAAAAAACCGCGAATAATTATAAAATAGAGAAAAAAAAAGAAAGAAATTTTACTCATAAATACTCTTATAACTCAGTTATTTTTGAAGATTTAGAAAAATATGTATAGAGTTTTAGAATCTGTAAGCGCGATAAACAGAAAAAAAAATTAAATATATAAAAAAATATATAATATGTATATATATATATATATATATATATTGAAGCCACAAATTATTGTAGATGATAATTCCACCAAAACTCGGTTATTGTTTAAAATGGAAAGGTGTTCTGGAATCAGGAAATTTTATTTGAATGAAAATCGAAAGAAAGGAAATAGCAACGAATTCTAGTATAAATGCTTTTGGTTCATTATTGAAAATAAAATATATAAAAAACAATTTGACGCCTGTACAGTAATAGTGACCATACATTTTAACAAATTTAGTAGTAAAAAAAGTATTTTACAGTACCAATGGTTCTAATAATAACTTAAAAACTCTTTACAGGGGAATATTTTGTCATAATTTGTGTTCCATTATTTTAAAGTAAACAAGAACAAACAAGTATGCGAATTTCCATTCAGTATTAAAAGATATTTCCATAAAAATGGGTTCCAAATCGCAAGAATTGATTTCCTCACACAAGACCGGCTTGCTTCATATTATTTATTTCAACAAGGTTTAAGTTATCAGCGTATTGGAAAAAGTTAAAAATTCTGAACGTAACACTGCAATATATAAGGTACTAAACGTTTTATTAGCACTGCTATGTTGTAGTAATTTGCTAACCCTGTTGTTTTCACAGTTTATTTCTTATAAATTGAGATACAAATTCACAATGCATGTAAGCAACGTATTGATAATCTAATAAAAACATTTTAACTTAGCATCAGTACTGTCAGAGGAAGTTTATCTAACCCTAGTGTTATTGTCAAAGAGCACCGTTGAAATTTTATAATTAATTTTCAGAGTGGCGTAGACATTTTACTTTCATCTTACCTATAATGAAATAATAGTAAGGGAGTATTGTGATCGTGAATTTTTCGAATTCGTGCGATGTACAGCATTTTCATCTGAATCGGTAACTAGTGGCACTTTATCATGCGTTGCACTTTACGATTTTCAAATGCTCTACGATTGATTTAGCTCTAATGAGGCTTTATATGATGTAGTTCATTGATTGAATAGTCTGACAGGAATTAAATGCGATTTTTATATTTCTTCCTCTACACTAACTTTAATTTTGTACATTCCAAAAGATTAACCATATCATCTTATCAACCATATCAAGTCTCGCAAAAAGGTCTGTGTGTCCGTGTGTGTGAGGTAACTCCCGGACGAAAATGAAAAGTCCTATGAAACTGAAATTTCATACTTAAGACATCTATGAGCCCGAGGATGTTAAAGAACTTTTTCATCAAAATCAGCTGACCGGAAGATCTACTTCGCACCATGCATTTTGCACCTTTTTACGATTTTCTCAAAAACGATTTTGATTAAACTCCCTATATCGATGTAAAATTTAATGGGCTTTAATATGATGTAGGTTTCATTCTGATTGAAACAGTACGACAGGGCTTAAATGCCGATATTTTCTGCCTTTAAGTCTGTAGATTCTATAAAAATAAATATATTATCTTGTTACCATTCATAATAATCAGCTAAATATGCAAGTTGAGCGAATTTGATAAAAAACTAAAAGAGAAAAGTAAAAAAATATTTTACTAATGCAATTTTTTGTTTTTGAACATAAGAACAGTAACATGGATGTATAATATACCGTTAGAAAGAGAAAGAGTTCAGAAAAAATATTATCTTATATAAAAGCTTGTAAAAGTTAATAAAGAGTGATAAAAATTCGATAAAACTAATTGATTATTTTAGAAAATAATATACTCGAGTTCTTAATAAAACATATGTTTCTATATTAATTTAATTTAATTAATTCTTTCATGGTTTCACTCATTTTCATCTTTAATTGTATTTGAAAATTCTTTAATCGATTTAAAACGAAGGTAAGTGAAAGACGCTTGTTGCCCGCACCAGATTTTTTCGAAACACTGCTAACTTAAACCTCATTGGAATCAAGAAACCCGATATTGTTTACATATACGGTTTTGAATTTGTTTTAAATATATTTTAATTAATGAAAAATTAACAGGTACACGTATATGAACAGTTATATCCTGATATAGTTATTTGGGAATAATAAACCATAGTGTAATAATTAGCAGTTTTTTTTATAGTGTAAATTATAATTTTGCATACTTTATTGTTGCAATTTAGTTCTATAAAAGCTAAAAGATAGCAGGATTTTTTTTTTTAAAAAAAGGTGATATAAGCATTATAAGGCACGATATTTATTTATGTTACTATGTTAATGATGATGATATCATCATCCGTGTTAACATGATGAATATATATATATATATTTTTTTTTTCTTATTCTCCCAACTTTATTTACAAAATAAATACACAAACATTCTATGTATATACAGCAGCAATGTTATATACAGTCATACATCTTAAACATGATGATAAAATAGTTAACATGAAGACATTGATACAAGAAGAATCTATTATGCGAGAAGACAAGATGATTTGAGAAAGATAGCGGAGACGAGGTATAGAAATCGATAGTCGAAAATCCTCTCTCCTTGACCGTGCCCCTGTATTCAGATACAGATCCCGCATTATTCAACCTCAACTCATTTTGGCTTTATGCCTTCTAACGTATGCTGCTTAATATATATTATATATTCAAACATATATTAACAAGTGATAAGTAATATTCTTTATAATTATCTTAACATTAATTTGGTTTGTTACATACTATTTTTTTTTTAAATATTTTAATGTGATACAAATAACAGTCCATGGTTCATTTCGATAACATTAACGTGTATTACACTTATATACTATATATATATATATATATATATATATATATATATATATATATATATATATATATATATATATATATATAATATATTATGTGAGGTAGAAAAACAATTAATTATGAGGGAACTAAATACTAATTATTTTTTGCAGGAGGGTGTTTGGATTATAGAACGCAATGGAGAAAATACTTATAAAAAAATAAATTCAAATGAGCAATATAAATTGCACATAACAACCACATTTATATGTATCTAATTTTATTTTTATGTGTTTTGTTATGATACTTAGAAAAAAATGATTAAACATCAGGTGTAGATTCTTTAAGGTGAAGGTCAAATTCTATGAATAAAATTGGAGGCTGATTTATATCTTCACCACTCTTTTATTAAAAATAAATGAACTCAACACATGAGTAATTGTAAATCCACCATTAAAAAATATAAAAAAGCCACTGGTTTATCCACTCATAGCATAGAACACAAGCACCAATTTGATTTTAACAACCCGGAAATTTTAGCCGTAGAAAATAATAGTAAAAAAAAAAAAGGATAATTGAAGCTATATACATCACTTAAAATATCCAACAAGTCTGTAATTTCCAACTAGACACTCCAACATCAGGTAATTCATCCAATAATATTATCTCTAAACTAAATACATTACAATATGAATTAAATGGATTTTTATAACTGATACCTCCTAATAACATTCATCATGTTGGTTATTAGGTGTTTTTATTAATTTAAGTTTTATATCTATTAAATATCTGCCATTTTAATTTTAACACCCTTCTCCCCCCTTTCATGGACATGAGGCCACTCACACTAGGAAACTTGCACACTTAAAGTTAATTAGTTATTGTTTCATATTTATTAAGTAAACTTTAATATTTTTAATTGAATTTAAAAAATGAAGAGCATAGTACATCAATGGATTCCTTTTATATTTCATTTCTATTGTAGGATTATTTTCAATGTTCCTCTTTTTTTCATGTTTTAATTGTTATTGATAGATTTTTAGGAATTTAACGTTAATCTTATAGATTTTTAACAATTTTAACTTTATAACTTTATTTTATTTTTTTATTATACCTTTGTATCGTTATATAATTTCATGATAAAACTGTTAGATTGATTATTTTTGATTGTTGGCAATATTTTGTACTTACAGATAAATTTGTTCCTTTGCACCTGATGATGGCATTTTAGCCGAAACGTGGTGCATTAATTTTTAACAAAAGAGTAGTGAAGATATAAATCAGCCCTCAATTTTATTCACAATTTATTAAACATTTTATTAACTTTGTAAAAATTAATATTTTTTTATGAAGTCAGATGGCTACTCATTTACTCAATCTATCTTTCTATAAACAATTTTTCACTGGAGCCTAAACTGAAATTTCATGAGGATAATGTTAATTCTAATTGCTTCCGAGTTACTTTATTAATTATGAGGAAACTAAATACTAATTAATTTTTGCAGGAGGGTGTTTGGATTATTGAACGTAATAGGGAAAATACTTTAAAAAAATGAAATAAAAATCAACAATATCCATTGCACATAACAACCACATTAATATGTATCTCATTTTATTTGTTGTGATACGTAGAAAAATAGTATAAACATTTTATTGTATTTTGTAAAAAAATAATATTTTTTAGTGAAGTCAGATGACTACTTATTAACTCAATATTTCTTTCTATCTAAATGTTTTCAACCTCATAACGTCGAATAAGTATGTAACGTTTAATTAAAATACAGGAGGCTAAACTAAAATTTCATGTTGCAACGGGCAATACGAGGCATGAGCCGTGGACTGTATATACCGTTGTTGCTGTATATGCTTAGAATGTTTGTGTATTTATTTTGTAAATAAAGTTGGAGGATAAGAAAAAAAAAAAAAATCATGAGGATAATGATTTTCTATAATTAATTCAGAGTCCATAGTGGTAACTTTTAAGGCAGTGGAAACTTTTTTTTTAATTATGTAATTACAGAATGAATTTTAAGTAAAACATGACGGTGATACTAAAGTGTACTCTAAAAATTAAAATGATTAGCTGGCTAAGTCATTTTGACGTCGTAATTGCAGTTTTTAATTTTTTTGTTAATTTGACTTTTTTAACAAGTTCCGATTGCTGGAGTGTTCAGATTCCCGAAGTACGAATTACTGCGATCCCACTGTGAAAGGGATTTCAACATTGTTTTGTCAGAAGGAAAATAAAAGTTAGTCGTTGTAAGCAAGCAATAATATGTTTATTCCCTTCGGTTAGAAGAACCCTATCTAGAACAGACAAAATATAAATATTGAATAAGGCTGTCAGATTAAAGGAGTGTTATTTTTATAAGACCATTACATAAGAGTCCTGTTAGAACAAAAAGCAGCTTTTGCTAACTTTTCATTAATAGCGATATCCAAAAGCTAAAAAAATAAAAAACATTAACAGAAATGTGCAATGGAATACATGATATAAATACAACGTAGTTCCATAAAACAGATTTTTTTACAAAACAAGTTGAACGATCTAGGATTATGTATGGTAGTTTATAACTCTTGGAGCAGATAATTGTTTCGATATCATAGGTGGATAGTCTGGAGGTGGACCTCACAAGGCCCGATAAAGAAAAACCCCCTATAAGTAGGATTGGCAAAACTCTGGTAGTTGAGCGTGAATGCTGACCACATCACCTTTTTGGACAAACATTGTAGCAAAATAGTGCTGAGTTAACAAACTTTAGACCATTCATGAGTTTGTCGAATTGACGATTTCTGCGAAAATTCTCTTATTGTTGCGCCACCTAAAAATATCAGTTGTACACTGAACCGTTAAATTTAGAAATTGACCTACAATACGAAATACGTGAGCAGTTTTAAAAAGTTAAGGCCAAATAAGGAGTTTCATCGTTGTTTTTTTTTTTTTTTTTTTTGTAACCTTCAATAGGTTTTTATTCTTTAAAATACATATTCTAGGTACCTAAGGTGATGTAAAATATAAACCGTAATTTTTTCTACTATTCGGATCTTTTTACAAACAGTTTTCCATGACAAGAAGTATTTCAAAAATATCGCACTATATAAACAAAAGATTAATGACTCTGAGAGAAAACACATACTATGAATGTTTTTTAAAAAGCTAAATGTCTTAATCAATCATCTGATGAAATAATAAAATACCAACATGAATAATATTTTACAGTGAACGATAAAAAAAAAAAAAAAAAAAAAAAAAAAATAGCAAAATATACATATAAATCTAAAAAAGGGAACGTTGGATCTCTTAAGTTAGTCTAATAACCTTTAATGAAGTTAGGAGAGGGGACAATGATGGCAATCTGTATCTTTTTTTGTTCTTATTACATTCATTGATAGGCTGAATTTAAGACAGCTAGAAATTTAATGGATATAGGTATCAAGTTAAAAGAGCGAAACTAAAATACGAATACGTATAAAATTAGTTTGTTCAAATTAAATTTGGTATGCTTTTGACGAGGTGAATGGAGTTTATGTTTTGAGAATTGAACATTTCTCACTGAGAAACTGTCATCAAAACATTTCGAGTTTATTTTAAAAATAGCGACATTAATTACCAGAACAGATTAATTACCGTGTTCGAAATGAAAAACATAAGAAAAAAAATTTTTTTGAGAAATGGGATTAAAGATAGAACCTTAGAACAAAATTTAACCAACCATACCAAGGAAGGATTAAATTGACATTGTTGATACACCAAATACGAAATAGCACGTGTTATATACATATTTACTTTATGAGGGTCTTGTTATCATCATGTCTTTTTCGAAAACCAAAAATGTTTTGCAACTGTTTCTTGAATCGTTCGATCGAATCAATTTGACCTAAATTGTATAAATGTGTAAGTAGTAAATGTTTAAAACGCTATTTGACGATACTTCAATTTGGGGTTGATTGGGAAGTAAAATCTATAGATATAGATGTTGCAATGTTTCAATAAAAATAATCTCATTTCACAACTCTGTTTGGTATTTATTATATATGTCCCTGGCTGTCATTCATCATGATTCCATGCTCCAGGATTTTAAAGCCAATAAACAATTGCATAAAATCTGGCGCAATCATTCGTCAGATGGAAGTTATGATATTTTGTATGATTGTTTAGATCCCATTTGGTTTACTATAATTTTAAGTGAAATATATATGTGATAATTCGCTGATTTATTTGGTGTAAACAAAGATTTATAAGGTATTACTATATATTATAGTAATATATAATTTATTTTTTCAATTATTATTATCCTTTAAATTAGTAAGGGAGCGGCGTGGCCTAGTGGATAGAGACTAGTCTACTGTTCTAAGGGTTCTGGGGTCGAATCCTGTGTCAGAGTATTATTTATTCTGTTAATTACGTCAGGGGGTGACCTAGGTATGGAGATCCCTCCTGGGGCAAACCCAGCCACTATAAAGTAAGTACCCAAAAAATTAGGGAAAAAACCTGGCTACTGAGCGTGATCAAGGCTAATCACCTCATTGCACGGCCGTTGGCCTATAAACAGTGCGAATACTCTATATGTACTGAGCCCAAGACCCTTCATGGGTCGTATTGGTACAGGTATTTTTTTAAATTAGTAATGTAATTAGTTATAATTTACAACCATTAATTAGGCTTTGGAGGTATTCTGTAAAATAAAATAAAAAAAATAAATATATAAAATAATAAATAAATGAAATAAATAAATAAAAATAAATATAAATAATAAAATAAAATCATATAATTAGGCATTATTGGATTATTATTCTTTTTTTTTTTTTATATAACAGCATAAACTTCAATTACACGGGCTCGAAATTATTTCCGGTTTTATTACACTTAACATTTTTGGAAGTGGATTTCAAACAGATGGATATAATCTATCCCAGTGATTTCTCAGACTAAATTATTGTTATTTGTTGGGAATATAATGTTATTTATTTATAATGAAGTATTTTCTTTTTTTTTCTTTTTTTTTTAATTTTTTCAATTTTCTGTATGCATTCATTATTTGTTTGTTTATTCATTTAACGTCGCTTTATAACACTTTGGCCAAGTAGACGATGCTACAGCAGGAGTTCTAAATTTAGTTTATATAGGCTTAATTAGGAAAGGGGTCTTAGCGAGTATTCACGTATTCATTGTACCTATGTTTCTGTATAATAATATAAGTTAATATTACAATTATTGCTCATTTCTTCCATATTAGTGTTGTATAATTCCCTCAAGACACAATAACCCTTTTAAAGACAAAAATATTATTTCTGATTGGTCATGGCATATACTACGGACCGAGGATGATACATGGGAGATGGCTGGTAGCGAGGTCAGTGGCCCCCTCACTCCTGGAGATGGCAGCTACCTGTTGTCCCTCCTGACCAGGCCAACCCTTCGGGGCAATCGATGCCAGGAGGGAGGAGGTGCCACGGCGTAACGTCTTCTCACAAGTTGTACTCGACAGGTCAGCTGTCTCGTGGCCCTGTATTCGGGGTGTATATCAGCGAGGATTTGACATTAGAGAAAGAAAACGTTTTTCCATGCGCACAGAAATATTTCGTATCCGTATAGAAATCATAAAAATTATTCATAAATTTTTTATTAGGCAAAGAATATGACTTCATTAATTGAGTATACGATAAATTCAAATGTATAAATATATAAACGTGATTAATAATGAAGATATTGTGATAGATAAAATTTGAATATAAATAATAAATGAGATAAGACAATACCAGGTTGGTACCGTTGACAGACCAGCTAGATGCTACATACACCGCGGAGAGACCTGTGCTCTAGAGGATAGGCCTTGGGCTGGAGAGGGCAGCGGCGGAGGCGAAGGGCGAGCGGAGAACTGAGGACGCTCCGTCGGCAGGGCGCAGGTCTACTCGTAGTCATGGCAACCCTCTCGATCAAAGGCACGTGAGGCTTCTCCGGCACATGCTTCCTCTCAGGCTATAGCTATCCATACATAACTCTACTTGTATACACATTCCTAACCAGCTCTCCGATACGTATTATAACCCGATCCCAACTAATCATCACACTATTTCACATTATGCAAAATTATAATCGGAGTGCCAAATCGAAAAAAAATCATAATAAAGTAAACATTTTAATGTTTACATTGCATTAAAATAAATGAAATAAATTTATTCACGCATCACACAAAGTTGCATTCAATTTTAAAAGTTCACATTTTGATTTGAAAAAAACAAAAACATTTTCATCAACAGTTAATTAAAAATTACCAGAAAAATGTCAAAACATCCGCAATAAATTAGTTTCTAAACATAATTAGTCCGACCGAAATATTAGCCATGGCCATTCTCTCGATCAAAGCCACGTGAGGTTTTTTCAGCTAAGGGACGATCCTATGTATGAAAGACCCTCCTGGTGCCCACCCAGCCTATATAAAGTGAGTATCCAAAAATGGAGAAAAACATCCAGGAATAATTCGGATCGCGATCATTCATAAGTATTATTCCCTGACATTGCACAAGTTCGGGACTATTATTTAACATCCAAAGAACTGAAAAACCAAGGATTTTTTACTCCCATTAAAAATCCCGGGGCAACTGTCAGGTTTGAACCCGCGACCTTCGGCCTTTAAAAATTGACTTTTTTTCAAGGTTTATCACATTTCTAAAGCCCCTTCTAATTGGGTTGGAAGTTCAAAAATTATTAATTCATAATATAATTATAACAATAACCACTAAAAATGAATTTTTACGAACATACAAAACATTCAAACAAGGAAATCGCTTGCGTACATAGAATTAGATAACGTTACCGATAACTGAATAATCGATACTACCTGATAACAATACCTACACGTCCCTGGAAGGATTTTTTTTTTTTTTAAATTCTTTTATTGGTATTTAAAACTGTACACTGTACAACAAGTAAATGTGCTATTTATAGAACATTGGCTTGGAAAAGTCTTGAGAAGAATCTACCCAGTGGTAGCACTTCAGAGTTTATTAGTAAGCAGGTCTCGAGGCCACCGTCTTTTCAGACGCCTCGGAGGATTATCGGGAATAGATGGCGATGAGAGGATACGGACAAGCGGGTTTGTATGGGCTGGTAATTTGGAATGAAAGGAGGAGTATCTTTTTTGGGCAATTTCTGCAACAAGTGGGATATTCAGGTCTCTATGGATGAGTTTGTTGGTAACAAAGTATGGAGCGTCTAGGATTTGTCGAAGGATTTTGGATTGCAAGGATTGGATGCGGGAGGAATTCGATGGTTTAGTGGAGCCCCATAGCTCTATGCCATAAGTCCAGATAGGTCTAATTATAGTTGTGTAAATCAGTTTTTTGAAGTATAGAGAGAGTTTTGATCGTTTGTCAAGTAAGTGTTTTAATAGTCGATATCTACGAGCAGTTTCTTGTCGTTTAAGTCTTGTATGAGGATTCCATGTCAGACGTTTGTCAAGATGAAGTCCAAGGTATCGTATTTGTTCTACAGTGATGAGTGGGGTATGATTAAAGGAGACAACTGGACAGGGAGTCATAGGTTTACGGCGTAGAGTGAAGGTGATTTGGTGGGATTTATTAGGATTTATTTTGATTCTCCAATTGTGACACCATTCTGCAATGGCGGATACATGGTTCTGTAGAAATTGGGAGGCAACAATAGGATCATTATTCACGGATAGTACGCAAGTGTCATCAGCGTAAGTAGAGAGGACAGTGCTTGGATGGATAGGGATGTCAGCTGCCCTGGAAGGATAAATAATAATGTTGTTAATTGTAGCAATATTTCGTAATACTGTTTGATGCAGGGTGCCCAAAAAAATATGAACAGAAAAATGAACAGAAATAATGACAAAGATATAAAACTCCTGAGAATAAAAATCCGTCGAACAATTATCATCTCTAGCCGACAAAGCTATTAGAAGCTTAAATAAACTGTTATGAGGGAAAGGAGAGGGAAAATGGAATTATTATGATTAAAGTGGTTTTCCATTAAATAGCTTTTACTAAATATTATTTGCTTCTCTCGAATAGTTTCAGCACTAAGCTGTTTTACTAACAAAATAGATTATACGAGTACAAATGTTGTGTTCCAGGTTATTCACAAAATACGAGTAATTAATATATATATATATATATATATATATTTAAAATAATATTTATTGAGGTATATTACAATTCGTTTCAAAGAGAACAATAGTAATAGTGATATGAGACCACATTCATACAGTTCGAGTAATAATATAATTTTAGAAGTAAAAAAGTATCCCGTTAGTTGTTGACTTCGCCAGAAATAGAATTACCTCCTTTAATTCCAAACTACCAGCTCACTCAAACTCACCTCCATATATTCCCGATAATCCTCTGAGACGCCTGAAAAGACGGTGGACTCGAGACCTGCTAATGACATAAACATTGAATTGCTACCGCCGGGTAGCTTCTTTACAAGAGCTTTTCAAGCCAATTGTTACTTTTTTAACATTTACTTGTTGTATTTTTTCCTATACAGTTGAAAATATCAATTAATAAATTTAAAAAAATAAATAAAAATGAAAAGTTAAAACATTTTCGTAGAAGTTTTATGGGGGATGTGGTCCTTCAGGAAAATACACAAATCATTCGACTTATTTTATAACTAGCCGACATTTCGGCTAAAGTTTCAGACATTATAGCAGCATAGTTTACCCAAACCCAAAGTATTTTTTTTGGAAAAAAACTTTCGAAACAATCTTTTTTTTTTAATGATAATCAATGTCACTTTTGAAATAGTGTTTTTAGTCTTTTCTCATGCGGTTACATCATACAGTAAAGTTTTGACTTCTTTTTCGGATTTCTTCAGATTAGACAAGCCACAAAAAGGTACATATGCTTATAAAATAATGTGATAGTAATTCAACACAATAATAATGTTCATAATTTTATTTTGTGCTTTTCAAAAGACTTTAGTCGAAGTGATAAATAAGTTTTTGATCATTCAATATTTTATACTTCCTTCTTTTTTTAAATTAATCTCAATTACAATATATTTGTGCTCTTCTCGAGTATATCGAGTATCAATTATAAACTAATAAAACCAATTTTTAATAATAGTAAACAAATGGTTTAGTTTAAAGGAGTCAAATACAATAATTTAAAATGTAGAAAGTTGGAAAAGCTTGTGGAGTTGGTCTTCAGGTTTGTTTCATCTTTCTCATCTTGTTTCATATCTCATATTTTGTAAGTTCTAAAGTTGCTTTCTGGTGTGCGAAAATAGGAGCTCTAATACAATTGTAAGTCGCAGAATGGGACCAAAAGATTAGATTTTGAGTTATTAATACGGAGGGTTAGCGAAAGCAACAGGTGACCGACATTATTTGATTTCTTCCTCAACATATGGAATTGAGGATTATGGGGTAAAAAAAACAAAAAACGAACGAAAAGTTTTACTTTTTATAGTTCTGAAATGAGTTTTCCAGAAGAATAAAAAACCTGTCGGTTTCAGTCGGCTTAATGACTTCATGGTTGGTTTAGAATGGAACATGTGTCTGTTTGATTCTAGTCTGTTATCATATATTAATGAAAGGATTTTCTTAAGATAATATTATTAAAAGAATACTATATATAAAAATTTCACATGATTTCTTCAGAAGTCCCCTGAACAAAGATCAAAATTTCTAGCTTTGATTTGTTTTATGTTTACTCTCACCATTGCAAACTCCAAATTCAGGTTTTTGTATTATTCACCCAATCATCGATTTGTTTTGTAACTAAGAATCTGCTTGACTAGGAATAATAAAATTCTTAATTAAATTGCTTGTCATTTTGGGATACATAATCATTCATCAAATAAAATTTGCATATATGTTTACAAAATATTGAAATTTCAGCTTTTTAGAACTTATCGTTTTCGGGCTGGACCTAAACACACAGACATTTTAAGGGCCTTGGTTATTACGCTAAAATTAGAACATTTTCATGTTCGCAATACTTTCCCCTGTATACATTTCATAAATAGGTAATTGAAAGTGAGAAAAAAAAAAAAAAAAAAAAAAAAAAAAAAAAAAAAAAAGAGAGAGGTTAAAATACATTTACGGTTGTTTTTTTTAGTGCATCAGTTTACTTATATTTCAGCCAACATCATTCATCTTATAACTTAGTAGTAATTTATTTCTTTACATCTAGTAGTAATTTACTTATTACTAGTAGACTTATTCGGTTCAAATTCTTTTCAACTTACCTCTCTGGAAGATCCCGAGTAAAGATAACAAATTACTACTCGGCTTATTACAAAAATGTCGGCTGGTACACTAAATGCCAACAGGGGATATTCCACAAGACATTTCAATTATACCTTGTATGAATGAAGTCTAATGAGAGACTAAAAAAAATAAAGAAATATATTGGTCTGGAAGGATAAAATAATTTGTTTACATTCTGAACATCACAACATACTTCAAGTCAGCATTTTCGAAATATAAAGAAGAGTCAGTGGTAACAGCTAAAACTAGTAAAATCTACAAGATCAGTGGTCTCCAATAAGATTGAAAGATGGTAATTGAAATGAGAATCACACACACTAAACATTTAAAGTTTCCATGGCTGGCCTATACTAAAACTGACAGTTGATTTCATTATAAGTGTTTTAATATATCTTATATTTCTAATCTTTATTGGAAGATCAGATTTTTTGTGGAATCTTATATTTCATTTTAGTAATTTACTCAGAAATATGTTTCGTAGATGTTTCTTAGAGCCTAGTTCATTTGTTTTCTTTGATTAAATACAAATATAAGTATGTTATATGCGATTTGCGTGTGTATATGTTTATTTGAGTGTTATGTTGTGGGGAGAAGATGGACCAATTTCTATTAGCAACTATCGAACTATTGCAGATAAGGGTCTAAATATCATTTTTATGAAAGAGAGAAAGATATATTGTAAAAGGATAAATATTTGTATTTATTGGGTTGTCCGGAATATTAGTAGAGGAATTTGGACAAAAATTAAAATTGATGAACAGCTTAAAATTTATTTATTTAATCTATAAAACAGTTACCACCGTTAGCGATTACCCTTTTCCAACGGCTTGGAAGGTCCATTTTGCCTTTTTTCCAAAAATCACTCTCCTTACTCCTGAAGAACAATAAAAGGTCTGTTTTGACGTCATCTTCTGAAGAGTAGGATTTCCCCTGTAGAAAATTTTCGAGGGAACGGAAAAGATGGAAATCCGAAGGAGCAATATCAGTAGAGTAATTAGTAGAATAGCAACAGAATGGTCGTTTCTCTTCAATTACTGCCTTCAATCGATCTAACTAGGCACAGTAAACGTACGTATTTATCGTTTGGTTTTGTGGAAGGTGCTCAAAATGTATAGGTCCCTTCCAATCCCACTAAAGCATAGCATAGCTGAGCATCACCTTTCTTGGATGCAAGATTCAAGAAATGGATCCTCCACATTTTTTTTTTTTTCAGCAGCAAATCACAACATGAAATTTTTTTAATAAGGTTCCTTTCACTGGTCAAGTCATGGGGAATCTAAACGTCGTAACGACAGACGTACTCGGCCATCTTTAGATTATCAAATCAACGGTCGATTTGCAGGCTCTTAGCTCCGGAGCTATCTCACAGACAGTAATTCCTGGATTGTTTGCGATGACCGTCATAATATTCTCGATGTCAAGAGTTGAACTCCAGCCAGCCCGGGGTTGGACTTCCAAATTGAAATCTCCTGATCTAAATCACGAAAACCACTTCTGAACCGTGCTATCAGCAATTGAATCGCTGCCATATACGGCACGAATCTTATTTGCAGTTTGGGCTTTGTATCTCCCTTTTTTAAAAAAGAACAGCATAATATGCCGAAAATGAACTGAATCGTCACTCATGTTGGTTAGCAATAAAATAAACTACTGAGCCTTAATAAAGAGTTTCTCAAAATCGGTGCGCTTAACTTGTGGGGTACCGCAAGGTGCAGTTCTTTCACCCACCTTATTCAATATCTACACCGCAGAAATAATTGGCAGGAACTATACAAATTCATCTGTCCTAGCATATGCCGATGATGTGGCGATATATAGTAATAGCACGAACCCTTCAAAAGCGCTCAAGCAAGTAGAGAAAACTTGTGAGATTATAAAGAACCAACTAAATACCTTAAATATCCAAATAAACCCATCTAAAACAGACTGCATTATATTATCCTTCCAAAAAAATAAGAAAAAACTGCCGACCAAATTTTAAATAGAAAATTCACACTTCAAGATATCCAGAAACATCGTATACTTGGGCATGAAACTTGATAGGCATTTAAAATTTAACAACCATATCATTTCGAAATTATCAAAAGTTAGACAAAAAACCTATAAATTAAACCATCTCTTAAAAACTCCTAATTTAAGTTTTAGACTGAAATTACTAATTTACAAAAGCGTGATCAGACCTTCACTATTATACGGAGCACCATTACCTAATCCATTCTTCAGATAACTCAAAAAAGAATACAGCAATTCCAAAATGGCGTTTTAAAGAAGATTGCAAGAAGAACTACATTTGAAAAAGAAATGGCAGAAAGGCTTCATTTACTATTTAATATTCCTAAAGTGAGTGAATTCCTAGATAAAAGAAGACATAACTTTTATAATTCCTTAGAAGTTCTTCCAAACCCGGTTTTTAGTAGGCTTAAGATTCCGCCAGTCCTCAGAGGTGGCAACATAGTGTAAGCTAGAGTTTAAGATTAGTCTAAGTCTGGAAGTGTCAAGACTGAGTGATCCCCATCACCAAGAGGAATAGCAAATCAGTGATAGTACAAAAACATAATCTCTAACAGAAATATCCTTAAAATGTATCTAGATACAGTAAAAGGAAATTATTCAGAAAATATTTTAGCAAAACATGCAACTAAATTGGGATTAAGAAAAAAAAAAAAAATAAAGACGAATTCAGTGTGTAAACATAATTGATTCCATGAGAATTAAGGGTATATAAATAAAGATTAGCTTTTTGATTCATTTTTAGCAGAAAAAGTAAAAGGTAAATTTTATTTAAAAAATTTCTACGAACTTTTCGGACAACCCAGTAGTAGCGTACTAATTGAAAATGACAATAAAACATGCATTAACTTTCACTTTTATTTTCCTATAAATTAATATAACATTTGCATAATATATCCTAAATTATTTTTATATTTCCAATTTAATGATCCATATCCAATAAGGAAATGATAATATTAAAAACTATTTTTAATGAAATGTTTATCATAACATACACGCGTTTATTCTTACGGAGTTAGGTTAGGAAAATCATAATAGATAGGTTGGTATAACCCACTACGTAGGGTAATCATGGCGGCAAAGTTAAGGGAGAACTACACGAGAATATTTAAAAAGACTGTTGTTAAAGATATTTGCACAACCTTCAAAATATAGCCGTTCTAATGTGACGAAGCTGTCCTAATTTAGTCAGCATGTGCTCCACGTTTGAACTTGGAAGTGGTTCAGAAAGGCCAAGGCCTATTTATCAACTTTTAAATGTTTATAAACCGTAAGGGTTCGTATTACCTAATACATTAAATATTTTTGTAGTTTTTAACATACATTTCCAAGTTGTTGGTTATGAATTATATTCAATATCAATAATGGTTGGAGGATTGAAACTTCCCTCAATACAAAATCTAGTTTTATCCCCAAACCGACACATATTTCTAAAAAAAATATACGTTCTCTGAGCCCACCAATAAAAGAGATAGGCTCTCCCAATAAAAGCTCCCCTAAAAGTTACTTAAATAAAAGGACAAAATACTTACAGTTAAGTTAGTAATATGTATTACACCCTCTTCAACATGTTCTTAATAATTTCTATCTTAAACATTTTTTAACGCATATATACAATTTACTCATTTTTATTTACTACCTTATTGTTATGTTATTTTGCTAGCAGTTTTATTGTAAAATTTCCAAACTATTATTACTAAATTCAATATATTATATATTATTATAAATACATTCAATTGAATATAATTAGTGATAGAATTGGCCTTTCTTTTGGTCATCGCTTGACTGAGTTATCTAATTCTTTTTTGTTATGTTTATACAATATTAGTTAGGAGAAGGATCTTATAAAAGAAAAAAAAAAGTTACTTTGGTAGATAGTTTTTATTTTAAAGGTAATAATAATCGCTCTATCTATAAATATAAAAATTAATAGTCTTTTCCCTAGGCCATCGTATTACGCCTGAACGGTTTGACCGATTTCGCTGAGACATAGTTCAGACAGGACATCAGCTAATTATAGAATATAATTAACAAATGATTTTATGTTTTCAATATGTAAATAAGATTTTTCTTTTTTTCCTATTAGAGAAATATTTGAGTATTATTACTGATTATATGAATCAACTAAAGAGCTCCTCACTGATCCTACAAAGGTCAAATTATATGTAATATATATTAAGGTACACTCCGAATCAAAAGTTTTACAATCTATTAATTGAAGAGTTTCTAAATTATTTAAAATACATTTATTAGCAGCTTTGAGCCACTACGAGCCATGATTAGGTTTTTAAATAATATTTTTCCCATATTCTGGGACTTTAAACGTAAAATATAGGGAAGTTTTAGATTTTAGCAAATAAATTTGATTTTCGACCACTGCGCGCTCGCCAATCGAATAAAAAAATTATTTTTTAATAATTTTTTCTTATAATATTTTTTTTTTTTTTGTAATCTGGGACCCCAAAGGTTAAATATAGATAAGTTTCTGAATTCTGTCCACCTAAATCGGTCATATTTTCCACTGTGCTGCGCTGTTTAGTGGATTGAGCATAGAATCCCGACTGGCGCAGAAAAAACTATTTATTCTATTACTTTAGCCGTGGGGCGACTCAGTGGTGGGGAAACACTCCTGGGGCACACTTAGCCTCTATAAAGTGAGTACACACAAATCGGAGATAAAATTCAGGCGTCTCATCGCGATATCGGTGTAATCATCTACGTGCACGGCTGTTGGCCTAGAAACAGAACGAATCTCTGTATATCCCAAAAACAGTACCCTTCATGAGTTGTACAGGGTTGTAATTTAATAATAATAATAATAAT
The DNA here is from genome assembly GCA_023052935.1 of Piezodorus guildinii. Classification (NCBI taxonomy): domain Eukaryota; kingdom Metazoa; phylum Arthropoda; class Insecta; order Hemiptera; family Pentatomidae; genus Piezodorus; species Piezodorus guildinii. The sequence goes on along the minus strand of CM041292.1, from coordinate 115,033,110 downwards.
ATTATATATTATAATAAGTAAATATTATATTATATTATAAGTAAATATTATATTATAATAATAATATAATATTTAATAATAATAATAAATCTAAAAAATGTTAGTCTACTGATTGTTCCGGTTTTGACTTCACCTGAGAGAAGTGCTTCTGAATATATATGAGAGTATATATTTCGATCATTTTTATTGAAATTTACAATTGTACAAGAACATACAACTAGTGTATATTAAATATTATTTGTATACAAAATAAAAATTTACAGGATCTTCTGAAGAACCTGCCTTTTGACCTTACTACATATTGGTAGCACCATAACTATTTGATTTCAGAAGGTCCCACGACCATCTTCTTTTCAAGCGCCTCGGATTGAAGCCCAATCACAAAAGATACTAGATACGATAGGAGCCACCGCTAGCCACAGGCCATCCTCATCCTATTTGTTTGGATAACATAAGGAGAGAGGTACAATTGCGGGTTTTTTAGCTGCACTCGGAAGGTTTCTACCAAAAAACATTAAGACTATAAATAAATGTATTCTATTTATATACGCATGTTACATAGTAAATTATTTAGTGTAGTAGGTTTTGGCTTTGTTAAAACCACAAAATATTCGCAAAAAGTAGTTGTGGACAGATAACCATTTACTAGTAATTCATTTTCTAACAAGAATATTAAATTTATGTTAGCGTAATATATGGTTTCAATGGATATTGGGTACTAATCCTTTGCAAACCTAAGTCTAGCATACCCCTCAATTGAAATATGTAGGCTCAGTGGAACAAAAGGTACACGAGTAAGGTTAAATGAAAAAGAAAATTTTGATAAAATTATTGGAAATACGGAAACTGAGAAATGAAAGTTACACGATTCCACATCGTACTGAAGTGTCAGATAGTTAAGATCTCTACACATTATTCCTAGTCTTATTATAGACGTTGTTATAATTTACCATTCGTAATTACCAAATCATTTCTTTGTCCATTATTTCATTCTATATTGAGGAGGTATAGTAGACAGTTAAAATTTTCATAGACAGAAATAATCGAGAGTCAGTATAAAAATATTTTAATTTTGCCGACGTTTTGGCTCAAACTTGTGAGCCATCATTAGGCCTGCAAACATCAGAAAAACAAAAGAGATACATATCATTAAAATGACAAAGAAAAATTATGAATGTAGTGACAATCAAAAGATTACAGATTCACAGTAATGTTTGTTTGTTTATTCGTTTAACGTCACTTTATGCTACTATGGCTAATCGGACGATGCTACAGTGGGAGTTCTAAATTTTGCCTATCCAGGTTTTATTAGGATAGGGATCTTTAACGAGTACCTGACATCGCACAGGCTCGGGACCACCTTTTAACGTCCCCTCCGAAGGACGGCATAACTAAGGATTTTTTACTCCCATTAAAAAATCCTAGGGCCACCCGCAGGTTTGAACCCGCGACCTTTGGCATAGAAAGCTGTTATGCTAGCAACTACGCTATGGGTGACCCCCAGATTAACAGTAATATTTTAATTACAAATAATAATAACATGATAAGTTATAAGATGGTGATAATTATGAGATCAAATTTAGAACTAAATAGAGAGGTAAACAATTTATATAAACATACCATCTGTGAGCAATGACAAGCATTAACTGAGGAAAACCGAAAGAGAACAAAGGGTGATATGAAGGGATTTGATTTAAAAATCCCTGACGGTTTTTTCTTTAAATATAAATTCTACAGTTTGCCTTAACATTTTTTTTCACAGCCCTGATGATGGCTCATAAGTTTGAGCTGAAAGGTCGGCAAAATTAAAATATTACAAAAGACTGACTCCCGATTATTTCTGCCTATGAATATATCATTTCATAATAACCAGTGAGTCTCGTGACGTAAGCAGTTGTAACAATTATACGCCTATATTACTGTTTATAAATTAAAAAAAAAAAAAAAAATTACATCAAAAAATATGTTTGCTCTTTTTTCCTTTAGTTGGATATCGAATTCGTTTAACTTATATATTTACCTATTTTTAAGCAATTCTAACAATAAGGTATGTCAAATTTCATATAAACTACAAAATTAAAGGTACTTTAGAGGAAGTAAAGTTCTTACTGATTTTTAATAGTTGTTTTCTAGATATGTAGCTCAAAAGTTTAAAAAATAAGAAGTACCATTCTTAGCTGAAATAAGAACTTAAATCATGACCTTATATGACGATTAGACGTTGGAAATATACCCTGATAAATGATAATGCATCGGGTGTAAGTACGAATACTGCGGTAGACCGAGCAGCCGGGCGACAGACACACAGACGTCACCCAGGGCTGTATTTAGCCCCGGCTAAAGATAGTGTTGGCGGCGAGAGTGCCCGTCTGTCTGTCCAAGATACCTTCTTCTAATTTCAAGATATCTCATGTCCCACTAATGCACTGCAGTCATTAAATCCATCAATTATCATCCTAACCCGTTATAATTGGAATAAAAAAAAGAAAGAAAAAATATATACATTGGAATAGACATTTTTAAAGATTGTAGGTGAATTTCCCGTATTAAGAAAAAAAATGTAGTTGAATATTTATCGAAAAAACAGTCTATCTTTAAAAAAGGTATTCCATGACGAAGTCTGGAAATGGACGATTCTATGTGGTGTGATTTAACAAAGAAGTGCTGTATTAAGAAATGTACTCACCTATCTTACATAAAGGTTCAAAGAGGCAATTAAAATAGTGTAATTTCTATTTTAAATTATTTTTAAAAAAATGGTTCGCTGAATTTGAGATCCCAAATATTTATAAGTAATACTGCTGGTATTGTGAATGTTAAAATCGTTGAGTATTACGTTTGTACACAATACAGATTTTCCAACACCCAATTACCTCTGAATCGAAATAACCTCATAAAATGTCCTGTGGCACCAAAATCAACTTACTTGAAGAGCGATACCATTTCCTTAAACCGCCCAAACGATTTACAATAGACTGGTTATGTAAATGAACAGTTAAATGGGGTTTAATATCAAGAAGGTTTTTCTCACTAAAATGGTCCGTCATTGTTTAATTTTTTTTTTTTAATTTAATTTCTTACTCTTTAAGTACTATTAATATTTTTTTATTTCAATTAACTGATCATTTTAGCTATAAGATAGATAGGAATATTAACTATAAAACAATATAGTTATCACTATATGTTAGTGAATTAATAGAAAAATATTTCCTTACATTAGATATAGAGTTCTGGAGAGAGGAGAAGTAAAATCAATGTATAACAAACAGTTAAAAAGCGCAATATCTTAAAAATGTATTATTTAAAAAAAATTAAAGTGACCAAATTATTAATAATTTATAATTTTAGATTATTCAATGAAAAAAAAAGTGCTTCTAAATACTAAATATCAATCTATAATTAAAAATTACACATTATTATTATTATTTATTATATGATATTTTATTAAAAAGTAATACATTTCCGAGCATAAACGCAAGCAAGAGCCTTGACATGAGCTGATTTGCATCAATATATGTGCCAGCCTTAGCCAAGGGGTTATATTAAATTTGGCGTTGCAGGGATGATTCTAGCACAGCTTGAAAATAAGTATGGACGTCAAATACAGCCAGCGAACAATGCTCAATGAAAAATATATCAACAGTTATCCGAAGTTGTCTAATGTTAAATTGACTTTTTGACAAATTTGATTTTTACTTTTGCGTCTTTTCTTATCCATAGGGATCCATTCGGCAGCTCGCTTTGCTTAACTATCTTTTGTTTTCCGCATGAGATGTCCTGCCCATATCCACTTCATTTTTCCTAGCATAGTCCGCTCCATTCTTCGTTGACAGACTTTAATTTTTCGTTCTAGATTCTTTGTCAGTGACCATGTCTGGCATCCATATGTAAATACTGGGACGATCCAGCTGTTGAAAGCTAGTTCTTTGTGTTTTATTTCTACTTGGCTTTTAAATATGAACTTGAGACTCCAAAATTTCTTCCACGCTTTACCTATTCTGGATTCTATTTCTTTTGCGTCTCTATTTACAAGTGATGTTATTTGTCCAAGATAATGGGCTTCATTGGAAATCTTCATGCCTGGGAGTTAGAGCTTAATTTTTTATTATTAATTTTTTTGGTTAATAAACTTACTACATAAAACACAGCTTTGATGAAAACTTTTTATGATCAAAATACTTTTTCCTTATTATATATTTTTCCGTAAAAAAAATCATGTTATTAAAAATGAAGAAATAACGTAAAAGCCTGACGAATGAGAAAGTAAAAAGATTTAAATCACAGATAGCAGCACCAAGTAACAGCGACACTGATGCCATCTAATGACCGGTCATATCAAACAACTTACTGAAATTTTAAAGATCGCTTGATTTTGATCAGCGCGCTAAACGAAATTTAAAGAGAAATCTCAATGAAGCTTTCAGCAAAATAACTAAACTGTCAGAATGGAATGCGGGCAGGTTGAGAGGCAGCTGGTGAAGTATATTTATAGCTAGGGAAAACCTTCGGTAAATGCTTTCATTTTATTATTTTACATTTGGTAATTTTAAAATGTTTTAACAACTCAAGAGACTACATAAGACTATGAAATACATATAAATTTAAATATCTCTAACGATTATATTACTTTTGAAGATTAGAGATCATTGAAAATATAGACAACTTTTAACAATAGAATAATTTTAATTAATAGTACAATTAACATTTCAAAATTGGTTAAAAAAGAAGAAATAAAAATGTGCAGTGCGATCGAGATACTTCCTCTTTCTCTCATTTATTTCATTTATAGATATAGATAAGTGAAAGAAAAATCTAATATCAAATCAAGATAATTCTAAATGAAGGTTCATACTAGAAAAAATGCAAACAAAATAAAATAAAAGCAATAATAAATTTAAATCAAAATCAAATAAAAAAAGTTGTGATTCTGTATGAAAAAAAAAATATAAATTTGTAAACAATCTTGAAACATATTTTCACTAAACAATGAAGGTTTCGACCTTTAATTTTTCAGCGAATTTGTTCATTTAAAAAAAAATTACTTGTTTGTTAAATAAATTAGCATTATAAACATTTATGTGAACAATTATAACGTCGGATATATCAGATATTCTTCACCCATCAGAACAAACAGCAAAATCTACTGTAATGATTTTGACTTTCTTTTCAAATGATATATTTCGTTAGTTGGTTTCCACTCAACAATTTTATTTTCTATTCCCATCGTTTCGGGCTAGGCCAGTTTCACACACACACACACACACACACAGATATAAATATATATATATATATATATATATATATATATATATATATATATATATATATATAAATTTATATGTATATATAACGTCGTCAATTTTGTTACCTTCTATTACAGTACTTAACTATATATTCATAATACTTTCTATATAATTTAATTTATAATATATATATATACTAAAATTAATTATAATACTATATATATATATATAATATTTGTGTGGTGTGTGTGTGTGTGTGTGTGTGTATATGAATGTGACAGATTAATAGTTCCTTGAAAATGGCCTAACCCAAAACGTTGGAAATATAAAAGAAAATTTTTGAATGAAAAACAAGAAAAATATCATTTAAAAACCTACAATTAAAATAATTCGATCAAAAATAATATACATGTGCAATATAATTTAAAAATAGATATAACACAGCAAAAAGTGGCTATAAAATCGCATATATGTGCCTAATTTTAATATTTTGATTGATGTTTTGTTTCTAAAAAGGCTGTTGGGCCTGAGAATTGGTCATTTGTAATATTTCCTCAAAGTTACGATACCTTTTATTACCAAATATATCATTTCGAAAAAGTGAAAATAATAACAGTGGATTTTGCTCTTTGTTCTAAAGAGAGAAAATTTATTATTTTTCACATTCTATTTTTTTTCTATAAGAATCCATATACGAGGGAGAGATTTGAATTTTTTATCTTCAATTTTAGATGTATTTGATATTTGAATTACACATATGAATGTAGAATAAATGTTTAGAGGACTAATGTACTTAACAAACACGTATGTGTATACTTTCACTTATGGAATATATAGTGAGGGAAAGTATTACGATCCTGAAAATTTTAGAATTCCAGTTTTCAACGAAAATAATCGTTTTAGGGTTCCCTGAGTCCAAATAACCAAGTCTCGAAAAAAGGTCTGTGTGTCCGTATGTGGCAGGTATAGAGCAAAAATGAAATTTCACATTTAAGAAAACTGCTGACCAATAGTGCTACTTTATACCATGCATATTGCACCTTTTTACGATTTTCTCAAAACAGCTCTGACGATTTTTATTAAACTCGCTCTATCGATGTAAAATTTAATGGGCTTTAATATCATGTATGTTTTGTTCTGATTGAAATAGTCTGACAGGGCTTAAATGCCGGCATTTTATATTTCCTTCCTCTAAAGTACCTTTAATTTTGTTAATTTAAAAAATTAGGCACACTTGTTAGTATTGATTATTAACAGCTAAATATGCAAGTTGAGTGAATTTGATAAACAACTAAAGGAGAAAAGTGAAAACATATTTGTATATGTAATTTTTGTGTTTTTGAACATGAAAACAGTAATATAGATGTCTATTATGCCGTTAGAAAGTTGATGATTTCAGAAAAAATATTATCTTAAACATAATATTGTAAAAGTTAATGATGAAAAGCCGATAAAACAAACTGATTATCGTAGATAATAATATAATAGATTATTTAATAAAACACATGTATCTATTAAAACTCATTGTAAATAATTCTTTAACAATTTATTTGCATTTCTAAATTTTTTTAAAAATTCTTAAATTGATATAAATAACGGAAGTTAGTGAAAGTCCTCTGTTGCGCCCACCAGATTTTTTTAAATAAACTAATTCGCTGAAAAATCTAAGTTTTGCGTCTACATGGAACTAATGAACGAGAAAAGAAAGTTTTGTAACGCTAATTCTATATTAATGGAACATTGTTTGCAGTTGATTGGGTTTAATGCACTCTAACTAGGGCAGAAAATACTTGAGAGTATATTTAATCTGACAGAAACGATTCCTGCTCAAACAAGAGCAGTTACAGAAGCCAGAACGACAATCGACAAGAGAGACGTACAAAGAAGGCAGGGGTGCATAGAGATATGAATGGAGGGAGAGCGTGGGCAGGCTCAATGAGCAGTGACGTCAATAGAAGCCACGCAGATATATTTTAAATGTGTGAGCTCACTTCCTCTGTACCTCGCTCCCCCAACGGTAGGCCCACCTTTTTAGGTAGGGCCTTACGATTTAAGAATGCGCTTTGCAGAGAAATAGAACAACCTTGAAATGTTCATTGAAATACAGTACACCATATGAGAAACTGAAAAGTGCTCATACAATGGTTTTATTCTGAATAAACTCACATAGGTGAAGAGAAAACAGATGAAATCCGAAGGGTCAAGGGAGACGGAAGTAGCAGTTCCCTCCTCCTAAAATTATTGAGAAAAATAGAAGATAAAGAAAATTAAAGAGAAAAAAAAATGCTACCACTACTACACCTTCTGAAGGTTCTTGGGCTCCGTACATATAAACATACGTACTGTTTCTATGCCGACGGCCGGCAGTAAGGTGATTAGGCCAAGATCAAGCTTAGCCGCCAGGTTTCCCCTATGTTCGATACCCTCTTTATAGAGACTGGGTATGCCTCAGGAGGGTTTCCATACCTCAGTCTTTCACTGCTTAAATGAAAAAATGAGATGAGGCTAAAAATATTACTAAATAGGTTTATAAGATTTATGAACTGCCTCTCCAGACAGTCACACGTCTCTTACTGGTATTCTGGTCAAAGGTGGCTCTATCCCAAATCCCGAAGAAAATACCTACTTGGCGGTCTTCCTATTCCAATCCTTACGAATCAGAAAACCTTCCTATATCGTTGACCTCCTTACCCCGTACTCTTCCGTGCACACCCTAAATAGAAGATCCCAACCCATCGATCTATACCTTCCCTCTCATAGAACAGCATCATATAAAAAGACCTTCATTATCCGTGCTACTAAGCTTTGGAACTCTTTACCCATCTCCTTCCGAAAAGTGACATCCCTAACCACATTTAAACACCAATTATTTAACCACCTCCTAAAAAATCAATCCTCCGTACATGTGAGATAAATCTGGACTCTGATAATACTTAACTAACCTCATTTGATGTTATCTGTTTTTTTTTTATCTTCTATTCATATTAACCCAATATAATTTACTTGACTGAATAATAATATATCAAATTAAGGCAGACAAATTGGACTTCTGTTCACTGTATATAATTCTTAGGGGACGAAATGTCCCAGAATAAAAATTATTTTTCATTTCATTTCAAAGAATAAATAATATTCTGTTGAATTTGAACTAGAAACCTAGAGAACAGTAGACTAGTACTTTATCCACTAGACCAAGTCGTTCTCTCTCCTAAAATTAAAAAAAGGTTTAGACCCTATGTTTTTACTTTCAAACACGTACATAATTTTCAAATTAAGACGTACAAACACTGTTGGGAAAAAAATAACATTTTTTTACCCAATTCCCACCTTTTATTCTCACAATTTTCGACCCTCTATTATAACAAAAACAAAACAACTTACAAACGGACATTAAAATATACAATAAGACACTTAAATATAAAACTTTCAATCAAGGTAATGAATAAATTTATAAAATTAAAATAATTCGTTTCAAAACTAATAATAACCAAAGAATAATTGAGACGAGAAATAGATTATTTATATTATTGACTCAATAATAAAATATATTTTTTTCTTATTTTATTGTACTGTTTGCAAAAACCAATAGCCAAACTACAATAAACGAATAAATAAAAATATAAAACTTAGGTAAAGAAAAACAATGCAGAATTATAGAAAAAGAATAATAAATATACAACATAAAACACCTAAAAATAGTGTAGTGGCTAGCATAATAGACTTCTACGTCCAAGGTCGCTGATCGAACCATGTAGATGGCTCTAGGATTTTTAAAAGGAGATAAAAAACCCTTGGTTGGGCCGTCTTTTGGATGGGACGTAAAATGATGGCCTCGAATCGTGCGATACCCAGTGAAGCGTAACTGTGTGGCGTTAACTGAATAAAAAAACCTAAAACTCGAACTTAAATCAAATAGTAGTGAGCATTTTATTAATACATAAAAATAAAAATGTCTTAAGTACAAATACAATGAATTATGCCTGCACCACAGTTTCTAAGATCTAAAAAAACTCGACAAAAATGAACAAATCGTTCTTTTAGTTTTAAATATAGTAAATAAGGAAATTTTGAATTAAAATACATATATGTTTATTTATTTATTTTATTTTATTATTATTATATATAATACATCAAGTATATGTGAGTAATACTCTGAAAAGCATGATACACATGTCAAGAAACCACCCTTTAGCAGCAGTTTGAAGATTATCAACATTTATTTAACAATATCACACCTAAACATTTCTCGAATGCTCACAAATTATAAATTAAATTCTTATTGAGGGATGCATATCTACTTAAAAGAAACAATTAAAAAAATATAATGCTCATAAAAGGCAAAAATAAACTTGATAGAAGAGTTGAAATAATATCCAATTACTTAGTGGTAGAAACACTTAAACCCAGCGGACCAAGGTTAAGTAAAGGTAACAAGGGACACCAATGAGTATCTGCTTTTCACAAGGTCTCTGGACGATGTCTGAATTCAATATTCGATAAGAAAAATATAGAAGAGAAAAACTAGTACATTGATAAAACTTATTACTAATAAACTTTATGGTATTACTCAAAATCATCAAAAGCCTTAGATTCGAATTAAAAATTATACTTAAACTATTAAAAAATAATGATGTTTTTGATTTTAACATGTCTTTTATTTGGGAGTATATAGTTTTTTTGGTACATTCAATATCTAATTATGAAGAGTTATATTATATTTAAATTAATTCTCCGCAACCATCTCTTCTTTTTAAATATGATTTATTAATTCCTCAGTATTACATTAACATTTCGAGGTCCACATGAATCATCTTCAGAATCACTTGTCAAAAACCAATAACAATTCAACATTAGACTACATTTTCAACAGAAATCAAAATTATAATTCAATAACTCTATATCACATTATAAGCTTGTTTTTTTAAATTTCATTAATACTTACAAAAAACCATATCATTGAATATTGGTCTCTTTGTTTTTGTGTCAACAATGGTCAATATATTGACCACGAATCGTTGTAAATTTATTGTTGATGAATTAATAAATAATATTTAAAAAGAAGAGATGGTCCTGGAGAATTTATTTAAATTTTTTTTAAAACTTTTTTCAGTCTCGAATCTAAAAAAACAAAACAATTCTTTTTGTGTTGTTTTAGCTCTGCTGGTGTTGCTCGGTTTGAACATTTGCTTTCAAATAATAAATTTAATGAAGAATTTTTTTTTATATAATATTCGTCGCAAAGACCTACCGTGTAGGAGCTACGTTGGTTTGAATGAAGAAAGTCCCGTTGAAGCTCCTATTTTCTTTCAACTTTGTTTATTTATTGGCTATAATACAGTGTATCCATAGAGTCTGGCCCAATTTATGTTGGTAGGTAAGTAATTACAAATAATAGTCAACTAAAATTTAAATTTTATAACAAAAAAAACAACAAAACTTATGTACTTATGAAAAATATTGTATGTATATAAACAAAATTTTCCACTCAAAGCTCCATAATGTTTTTTTTTTTTTTAATTCTTTTATTGGTATTTACAACAGTACACAGTACAACAAGTAAATGAGCTATTTACAGAACAGTGGCTTGGAAAAGTCTTGAGAAGAATCTACCCAGTTATAGCACTTCAGAGTTTATTTGGTAAGCAGGTCACGAGGCCACCGGCTTTTCAGACGCCTCGGAGGATTATCGGGAATATATGCCGATGAGAGGATACGGACGAGTTTGAGAGAGCTGGTAATTTGGAATGAAAGGAGGAGTATCTTTTTTGGGCAATTTCTGCAACAAGTGGGATATTCAGGTCTCTATGGAAGAGTTTGTTGGTAACAAAGTAAGGAGCGTCTAGGATTTGTCGAAGGATTTTGGATTGCAAGGATTGGATGCGGGAGGAATTCGATGGTTTAGTGGAGCCCCATAGCTCTATGCCATAAGTCCAGATAGGTCTAATTATGGTTGTGTAAATCAGTTTTTTGAAGTATAGAGAGAGTTTTGATCGTTTGTCAAGTAAGTGTTTTAATAGTCGATATCTACGAGCAGTTTCTTGTCGTTTAAGTCTTGTATGAGTATTCCATGTAAGACGTTTGTCAAGATGAAGTCCAAGGTATCGTATTTGTTCTACAGTGATGAGAGGGGTTCCATAATGTTCTGAACCGAAGTATTAAGAATAAATATATAGATCGTTAAGGACTATGATATAAAAAAACACTCATAATAAAATAAAATATACTATTCAACTGTTCTTGAGTTTCTATGAATAAAACAGACTCTAACGCTAAATCTTCTGGATTAGTATCAATGTAATCTTGGAGATATTGCTTTCTATAAGTTTTCAAAAAGGAACATTCCAGTAATCAGTGCTCTAAGCGATTATAAACAAGTCGATCGCAATATTTACTACCTTCATCAGTTTTAATAATATGGCTAATATTCTCGTATTTAATTTTAGGAAGTTATTATTTGCGACCCTAAATCGACTTACTATCCTATCCTATGAACCATAATTTAAAAAATCTGGTGCGGGCAACACCACTTTCACTTACCTCCATTTTTAAAATCAATGAAAGAATTTTCAAATACAGTTAAATAATACAGAGATAAAAATACGTGAAACTATTAAGGAATTAATTAAATTGAATTTCTATAGAAACATGTATTTTATTAAATAATCTATTATATTATTATCTAAAATAATCAGTTATTATCTTATCAGTTAGTTTTATCTTCTTTTCATCACTCTCTATTACCTTTTAAAAGTTTGTATATGAGATAATATTTTTTCTAAAATCTTTAGCTTTCCAACGGTATATCATACATGTATATTATTGCTCTTATGTTCAAAAACAAAAAATTGCACTACAATTTTTTTTTTCAGTTTTCTCCTTTAGTCGTTTTTCAAATTCGCACAATTTACATATGTACCTGTTTTTCATCAGTGGTAACAAGATAATATAGTTATTTTTATAGAATCAACTAAATTAAAGGTACTTTAGAGAAAGAAAATTTAAAATATCGGCATTTAAGCCCTGTCAGACCATTTTAATCCCAATGAAACCTAAATGATATTAAAGCCCATTAAATTTTACATCGATATAGCAGGTTTAAAAAATCGTCGGAACCGTTTTCGAGAAAATCGAAAAAAGGTGCAAAATGCATAGTATAAAGTGGTTCTTCTGGTAAGCTCATTTATATGAAAAAGGTTTTGTAACGTCTCGGGCGTATATTTGTCTTTAATATGAAATTTCACTTTCATAGGACTTTTCATTTCCGCCCGGGAGTTACCACACACACAGACCTTTTTGCAGGACTTGGTTATTTGGACTCAGGGGACCCTAAAATGTTTATTTCCGTTGGAAACTGGAATTCGAAAATTTTCACGATCGCAATACTTTCCCTCACTATATATAGTAAGTGAAAGTAATAAATTGTGTTAGTAATTTTATTTAATTAACTTCTATACTTCATCAATCGCCCATGCGCAAACTGAATTTCTCTCTGACTGAGAAAAGCAGTAGATCGTAGTTGGACATACTTATATTTTTCCAAGTCAGTGAGGAAATTTTCATTTTTTTTTTTTTTTTTTTTTTTTTTTTTTTTTTTAATAAGTGCAAGAATGATCCTCTAATTTTTAAGAACAAAGAAAATAGAATGGAAACAGAGGTATGCAGCTTTTAGGACTTGGAGATGTAGCTATTTCTGCTCGCTAGAGGTCACCACTCGTGTGTACATATTTAGTGAATGGGATCCTATGACGTCAGCTAACTCTTTAGTAAATATAACCTCTATACCGATTCAAATAGCCTTTGCTGCCGTCAATAACCAATTAATTTTTGAAAGAATGTGCCTCTCAAAGAAGACTTCCTTTTATTTTAGTGTATATGCATAAATTAATTAATGCAACGAACGGTTCTTTGCAATGATGTTTTAGCCACTTTAAACACATTATCAACAATATAATATCTTTAGCCTATTGAATAAACTGTAGAAATAATCGAGGTTATTAATTCCAGGTTCGGTTTAATCTCACATGCCTTACAAAATATTTGTATTTATTTTCACAATTAGTTAATGCAATAACGTTATAACCAAAATGTCTCATTTTATTATAATGAAAAAAAATAAAGCTTAGTCGGGTCAAATTGGGTACAATCAAATTACAAATGCAAGGGGTCAAACTAATTTTTTTTTTTTTTAAACGAATATTTTATGTTTTTTTTCTGAAACTTGTGGTTATTGATATATCAAACTTTGTGCCTTCTGGCTTGGCCTATTAGTATATAACAGGCACAATTCTAAATGCACTAGACAAGAAGCATTGTTTGAGTATCTATTTTATGTTCAAGCTTGATATTTTTTTGCTATCTATTGTGCAATCCTTCTATTAACTTTTGTTCAGTGAACAGTTATTCGTGAAACAATTTAAGGATTATCGATTCTAATCAATTAAAATAATTTGATTCATATTTACATCGTTATTATCAGTTATAAACATTCATATTTAACAGTTCTTTCATTTTAAACCTGAAGGGCACCATCACCATACGCTTTAAGGTAAAACTACTGAAGAATGAGAAACCGAGCTCTGTTAAAATTATCGTCGATGGTTGTATTTTAAACTAACTTCGATAATGACAAAAACAATTAATTAATTAATTAATAACTAACTTAAAACAGACACGAATAAGAAACTTTAATATACAAATGCTTAAAAAGGTTTGTGGGCTAATATTTTCATGGTGTTCAAACTTATTTTACATTTAAAACCATTTCATGAATAAACCATACAAAATACTTATTAACAAGTACTTTTTTTTAATAAATAAATTTTCTTCCAGAAGTCAGATCGTATTTGAATATATTCAGTCAAAAGACCATTTCGTAATAAACATATCTTGTTTAAAATAAATTACATTTTCTTTTCTGTGTATTTTTATTATTAAACAAAATCACTGTTAGAATTTGCATTTATTTTTATGAAATTTCGAGATCCTCCAAAACTAACTCGATTCATGAATGTTTTCAGTCCTCGAGAGCAGTTGTTCCCAACAGGTGGTCCGACAGACGTCATCGGGAAATTATTTTAAATTAATAATAATAATAGGCTTACCGAACCCGAAGGTTCGATGCCGATACCACCAAACTCCGCCTGCACAGATTCGTCCAATGTTCACCGGTCAAGCCCAAGCCCCCGAGATCAGCCTTAATGCAATCCTCCCATCGACGCTTCGGCCTACCTTTCGGACGCCTACCAGTCGGTTCAGCGAATACCAACTTTCTCGGAATCCGTTCCTCACTAAGCCCAACAACTTTACGCGCCCATTTGAGTCTCCGCGATGCTATCAACTCAATTATATTAACAGGGTACAAACTCCGCAATTCCGCGTTGTGCAACCTTCTAAACTCTCCAGTGGCCTCATCTCTCTTCGGACCAAATATTTTACGCAGTACCTTATTCTCGAAAACCTTAAGCCGTTGTTCACCTTCAAAGTAAGCGGCCACGTTTCGCATCCGTAAAGAACCGTTGGAAAGAATAATAGTTTTATAAATTCTAACCTTAAGTTTTTAGACAGAAGCCGCGAGCTAAGTAATTTAGCAACTGAATAATAACACGCATTTCCCACCTTTAACCGGGACTTTATTTCTTCCTGGATTTCATTTTTTCTTGTTATCATTGAACCTAAATACTTGAATTTCTCTACGTGTTCAAAAGTATGATCTGAAATATTAATATCATCAAGATCGCCACCATTTCTGCAACTAATCATATATTTAGTCTTATCGGTATTTAATTCGAGACCTATTTGTTTACCGGTTTTTATTAACACACGTGTATTTAGTTGTATGGTTTCCGTGTCTTCACCTAGTATACCAAATCATCGGCATACCCCAAAACCGGAATCTTGTCACCCATATTTAAGCCTTTCTCGGTACACATCACCTTTTCTATAACATATTCTAAGGCTATATTAAACAAAACAGGTGAAAGGGAGTCACCCTGTTTCAAACCCGATCGCACCTCAAATCTCTCGGAGTAATTATGACCGATTCTAACTTTATGAAATGTTTCCGACAAACACATCTCTACTAGGTTTACTAACTTTTTAGGTATCCCCAAATAAACATAATATAATAATATATAATATAATAAAAATAAACATATCTTGTTTAAAATAAATTACATTTTCTTTTCTGTGTATTTTTATTATTAAACATAATCACTGTTAGAATTTGCATTTATTTTTATAAAATGTCGAGATCCTCCAAAACTAACTCGATTCATGAATGTTTTCAGTCCTCGAGCGCAGTGGTTCCCAACAGGTGGTCCGACTGACGTCATCAGGAAATTATTTTAAATTATTAAGTAAAATATTTAGCATTGGCTTATGATAATCATAAATGTATACAGACAAAATCAACATTCTAAGTGATGCAATTACTAGTTATCACTGACTATTGACAGCTACTGTACAGTCACAATCGTTATAAACTGGCCATTTTCTAACATTTTTAAAATAATGGGCTTGAAGAACAGGTTTAACTAGGCAAAAGATAACAGACAAAATTTTAAAAATTTAATTAGTAAGAAAAAAAAAAGTAAGACAAGAAAAATGTATATATATACTAGCTGTAACCCGCGGCTTTGCCCGCGAATATTTTATTTTGTCTTTATTTAAATGCGTTTATGAGTAGTAACTATAAAACGCATATGATGGGACAGTTGTTTGGGGATGTGGTAACAAAGGAACTACCAATAAAAAACACTTATTTTATCATTTTCTCACTAGTGTGTTTTCTTGGTGGCTTCACCCTCAACCCAACTTCTTTACCATTTAGTCAAAACGGTCAACAACTACTCCAATATTGTAAGACGTATAAATTTTCAAGAAATATAAATATTATATCTTTAACAATTACATTTATCAAAGTTGTTTTCAATTGAAAATATCCCCATTCGTTGGATCAATGTATATCAAACACATTTATGTTGCAAACGTGACTATATACCACGATTACGTTACAGCTAAAATATATTGAGTAATTTTGGATATGCCTACTTCTACTGGATCGCAATTGTATATTTAACAGAATAAAATGGCAACTTATTAGACTAAAGTTAGAATTATGGTTGATGAGGAAAGTGATTTAAAAACAACTTAAACTATTACTATAATTAATCTAATATAACTATAAATATCTTGTTTCTGATATCTAATATCGAGACACATTGAAAAAATACAACAAAAACTACACTTTTTTATCTTTGTTTGCGGTTTGGTGAATTCAAGTTGATAAATAAAATAATTTAAATTAAAATTACTACAAATTAACGATTGTTACGAAAGATTTTGATAGTGACTATGTTGAATGAGGTTATATAAAAGAAATGCAGGTGAATAGAATAAGCTACTCTGTTTATGATAAATAAAAGATTATTATTTCATGTCAGATATAAATTTTATCCATCTTCAATTTCTCTCACTTGTTCTTCGATGCGTGCACACCAAGTAGATAGTTTTGAATTTTTTCTGATGAAAACCATTGATCAGACAAAAAAACAACTCTAAATTAGGTTTTCCTTCCTAACCGTTGAGAATTAGACTAAGGATTACATGAACTTTTTCGTTCCAATTTAAAGTCTAGTATCTGCTCTCAAAATATGACGACACATTTATAAGACACTCTCAAATATAAATCGGACTCATAAACGGATTCCTTGAAGATGGTCAAGGACGAAACGTTGAAAAATAAAGTAAATGTAGAGTGAAGAAAATATGAATCATATTTATTAATAGATCTGTAATAAAAGATAAAACATAAAATTAAGTTAAAGGGAAACTTTTACTTCTACGCAATATATGTATGTATTGCCTTCGCCAAGTTATTTTAAATATTAACGAAAATCCTGCGTACGGGGTAGGTTTTCTAAAGGTTGTGAAACATAAAATGCGCTTCTTACCCTATCCGATGATGTCCTTCGTGAAAGAGAATATAATTTTCTGGGAAATACGATAATTACGAATATTTTGGTACAACGTTTTATGGTAATTAAAGAGAGGAGAAAAAAGAAGTTGAAGAGTGGAATGGCATAAAGGCGAGAATGACTTGACTCCCCGACTTAATGAATGAGCCACTAGGTGCTCGGTTATTCTTAGCTGAGGTTCGACAGCTGGTCAAATCCCACTTCCACTGTTGGGACGTGAGGGATTAGTTGAAAATTCCTTGAGGGGTGACAACCAGGGGGAGGGATACTTTGTATACCAGGTTCAGACCATGAATCATGTCATTCCTTCTCAAAATTTCATTCATTTATAGGCCCAAATATGTTTTATCATATCTTCCCGTAGCCAGGTTTATTATTAAAAATAATAAAACGATCAGGACATTGTGAAATATTTTTCCAGTATTATATTCGTAAACAGTAGGAACCGATGGTTACTATTGATGTAATGCAATAAATTCTATACAAAATGTTAATATACGTATTGCTAAGGTAACTGACACTGACTGATTTTATAATTGAAAATCATAAAACATAAAATAACAAGCCACACTTTTTTTTCCAATAGTATTTTTAGTTCTACTTTCTTATACAATAACTTATATATTGAAAAAAATATATATTGAATCAACTCTTAAAGTTAGCATACATAACTTAAATTATTGGGCATAGACAAAAGGAAGCTGTAGAAAATATGGGTTACAGGTTTAGAGGTTCGAAGCAGTTGGTTCAATTTTAACAAAATATGGTGCGTACAGCACACGACTATCAGCAGCTAAGTTGTTATAATCGATTAAAGAACTTTAGATTCAAGTTGGAGCTGGAGAAAATTGAAATGATTAAATTGAGTTTCGAAAGAAAAATTAATTTAGAAAAATAACATAACAATATAAATTATTATTATACAACATTCTCATAATTTCATCCGCTTGGAAAACACTGAAAACTGGGAATACAACGTTATCATTCCGATACACAAGAAAGGGTCTCAGACAGAATGCTCGAATTATCGCCCTATATGCCTCTCACCAACAATCTACAAACTTTATACGTCTATTCTGGAGGGAAGGGTAAGACCCCTAGTGGAGCTTGTAATCGGAGAAGAACAAGCCGGGTTCAGACAAGGACGGCAAACCCAGAACCACATTTTCTCTTTGCGAAATGTTCTCCAGAAATTTTAGGACAGAGACAAAATTATGTATCTCGCCTTCCTTGACCTCAAAGCAGCGTTTGATTCCGTTCCAAGACAAGAAATATGGGAGGTTCTCAGAGTAAAGAATGCCCCAAGAAACTTGGTGGAAACCATTAAGTCCATTTATGAAAAAACAAAAAGAGTAGTAAGGCTGAACGCTGAACGGACAGGAGTCTGATGTCTTCAGCATAGTAAGGGGGGTCAAACAAGGGGACAGTTTAAGCCCTTTGCTATTCTTGCTCTACGTGGATGGAGTGGCCACCATATGCAAAAGAAGAACGGAGAGGACCTTCCTGGGCCGTAGAAACCTTCGCCCAGTGGCGATTCAACTTCTCCTCTGCGCGCATGACATTGTTCTTGTGGCAGACACGGTTGATAAATTGCAGCAAGCGGCGACTGAATGGCAAGAAGAGCTCGGCCGAAAAGGAATGAAAATAAATGCCAGCAAAAGCAAGATACTACATGTGGGAAGGCAAGAGGAAGATTTCCATATATACTGTAACGGAGAGGAAATGGAAGTGGTTTCGGAATACACCTACCTCGGCACAGTACTAGAAAGATCTGGGAAAGTAGACTCAGAGATATCAAACAGAATTAGGAAGGCAAATGTAGTCTACTATCAGATCTGCAACACTGTAATCGAGAAGCGATGGGTGACTAGAGGTGTTAAGCTCCATATCTTTAAATCAGTATATTTCCCCATACTCTTGTATGGAGCTGAAAGCTGGATATTGACGGACCGACAGGAGAGCAGAGACACAGCTGCTGAAATGAAGTTTCTGCAAAGAACAGCAGGAAAGACAAGAAGAGATCGTGTCAGGAAAGAACGGATACGCCGGGAACTAGAGCGCCATTAAAGAAAACTCGGCAAAACCCGTCATTTGAAGTGGTTCGGCCACGTTATTAGAATGGAGGACACAGAGATCCCCTAAAAACCATGGATTACGTGCCAGATGGGAGAAGGCCTCGGGGGCGACAAAGGATGTCCTACCTAGAGTACGTCGACAAACTTCGCAGAGGAAGAGGGAAGGATCTTTGCCAGGCCAGGAACCTAGCTGGGGATAGAGAGGATTGGATCTGGTGGATCTTCTGCATTATTTTATATTTACCTATATTTTATCTCTGATGGTGAAATGGTTAATTATTATGAATCAACAAAATTTAAGATACTTAATAGGAAGAAATTTTGGTAGTTAAGCTATGTCATACTATTTCAATCAAAAGAAAACCGACTTGAAATCAAAACCAATTTAATCATACATCAATCAAGTTTAGTCAACATCCTAACAGCACTTTTTGCGAAAATCGCAAAAAAATTATAAAGTGGCACTTCAGGCACGTTAATTTTGGTGAAATAGTAGCTGTAACATTCCATAACATTTATCCTCTCTATCTCCAACATGAAATTTCAGTTTTGTATGACTCTCCGTTTTCGAACTAGACTAACCACATAAGATATACCATTTTGCAGGACTTGAACATTTTAATCCAGGGAGTCCTAAAACGTGTATTTCCTTTGAAAATTCGATTAGAATATTTTGATGATGCAATACTATCCCTTACTATATATTTCATTTATAGACAAGCGAAAATTAAAAATTATCTTACTGTTTTGGAAATAACTATAAACAAGTTTTATTAATTTCGACAAATCCAAAACTTAAACACATCTTTTATTTATCAGATAAAGTTAAACAACTGAAACAAAAGCCATAAATAAAACTTATTTCATTTTAATCATATTTCCTCACAGTTGGTTATTCACAATGTTATGTGGAAAAAAAAATCATTTATTTTCAACTCATATATGTGCATTTTTTAAAAATGGAAAAAAAAAAATGGCAAACTAGTACTGAATAAAATTTCAATGAATTATCAAACTTCTTCTTTTTTTTTTTTATTCAATTATTATTCTTTGTGTTAGTATGTAATTATACAATTATAATACAATACAATAATTTGTACAATATTATTAATTATTGTGCTGTTTCATTTATTTTATACCTTCATTTATAGGTCCATATTAGAGGAAGAAAATAAGAAAAGGGTCCGGACCTATTCAGAGATACCTTTAATGTTTCACAAAATATTTTAAAAAGTCAAGGTTAATTAAATAATAGTTAACAGAATAAAATAACGACTTAGCAAAGCGTTCAATAAAAACATATATTGATATTTAGATCTTTATAACCCTTCTATATAGTTTTAAGCTTAACAAATTATAACTTATCTACAAAGTTAAACTAAATAATACTAGTAAGCAGAAGAGTTTTAAAGTTATATCAAATAGTTAAGTTATTAAGGTGTTGTTATGAGAAAGAAATATATTTTTATTGCATGAGAAATTATAACTTTTATTTTAAGTATATTTAATTTGGTATCCAAAGCAAATATATTGCAAATCTAGTGAGATGTTTAATCTAAACATGCTCCAGCAGATTAAATTAATTATCCCGACTGATATTACAAAATGTATACATCTTGAAATTGTGAGAAAGAAATTATAATTTTAATTTATAACATTAATCATAATATGAACATATCATCAGTGAGATTGACGATAAAATTTAAAATAAGTTAATTTTTATAATTCATTTAAGTAAAGATTACATACATATATATTTATATATTAGAGTGCATATAAATATATACTCATATTTTATTTAGTAATATTACATTCTGTACCATGGTAAAAGTGATAAAAAAGCTTCATTAACAAAGAAAAAGAAAATAAATGAAATAAATAAAAGTAAAACAACAACATAGTTTCTACATATGATTCATCTTTGGGCTTTAAATTTAACACATATAAATAAAAATATAATTGATGATTATGATTTTTAAAAAGACACTAAAACTTCAGTTCAAAAAACTATAGGAAATTTTACCAGTGTACTGGCTGACATTGAAAGAAATGAAAATTTGAATCTTCAAACAGAAATTCTGAGCACTATTTCAAGAGATTTGTGACAGAAACCCTATGAGAGGTGCTATGTAGCCCAAGGGCAAAAGTTATTATTAACAGCTTCAATCTCACATCTGGGTCCACCCGCAACTATCTTGGCTCATATTGACTCTTAAAAAAGTGCAAAAAAATTTACCTTCGTTTAAAAGTAAACAAACACCAAAAACCGAGGACATTAGATGTTGACTTATACAATTTGTAGGTTAAATTATGTTCAAAATACTATTGGTACTTATTACTTTTATTTATTTCACAAAATAAATGAACCTTGTAGTTGAGAAAATATTAAACCTATGAAACTTAAAAAATTACATCACTACTTACAAAAGGTTAGTTTTCTAAATAACATAGAAATAAATTATACAAATGTAAGATCATATCAAAGTTGATAATATATCAGTGCACGCTTCCATTTATTTTTTTTTTTTTATGACTACAGGAATCAAGAACTACTAATATCAAATAATATTTTCCTCAACTTGATCATTCTAATACTTTTGGTTAAAATTAAGAATCCGAAATAAATGAGGAGTTTCATTTTGGAAAAAGTATACTTTTTTGTCATGGTTATGTAAAACAGCTTACATAGGAACTTTTTAAAAGACCTTTTGTTATAAAGTTATTATGAGAACTTTTGAATGAAATATAAATTTATTGAAGGACATCTTAAGAACTTTGAAACTTTACAACATTAAAATAGTTTTTTTCTTTTATATGTTTAGTGAGAACTTAAATAATTCAAAGTTATTACAATTAATACATGAATTATTAAAGGTTCCCAATTACATGTGGAAAATACCCTAGATATTGAGTATCAGTTTGGAAATTTTCATGATCATCATTTTGGTGAGAACTTATAAGAAAAGAACTACAATAAAAAATTCTTTTGATTAAAGAGCTTATGGAACTTTTTATTAAAAGATGCTTAAGAAAAAAATGTATTTTTTAAAAACTTTTATGTTAAAATCTCAATGGGAAAGTATTTTTTATTTTATTTGAAACAATTAAGTTGAATGTTTTTGAAACAATTCAGTATGTGTTTTGCACCCTAGTAAATATGCATTTTTAAAAATTTAAATTTTACTTTCTTTTAATATAGTTAAATTTATGAATAAGGCAGTAATAAAAAGACATTTAAAGTAACAGTTTTTTATGTTAGAATATTCTTATATTGAATACGTGGAATATCTCTTTGGTCAATAGTTTGATCTAATGTTAAAAAACCTGATAGATATGTTTCTATTGAAGGCAAATACAGCATTTCTATCATTGATAAATATTTTGAATAACTATAAATGTCAGAATAATGAATATCTTTAAAAGCTATTATTGAGACATAAATTTATATAACTGGTTCATGAACTATACGTGTTACAATTTATCAATATGTTTAGGCATAATTTGTTTAAAACATAGTATGAAATAAGATAATATTAATTACTTATTCCTGACAGTTTGCTCTAAAATTAATGGTCGGTTTTATTTCGAAAAAGTTATTATGACGTTTTTACAGTAAAAACATTTTGTTATGAAAGTTCTTCAAAGAATGTTTTGTCCAGAACTTTTGGAAATAATTAATATATAAGGAAAGTACTCTAAAGTAGTAAAATTTACCAAAGGTATTATAACAAACGTTCTCATTATTCACATACCAGCTTATGAGTGGAAAATATTGAAGGAATCAGATTGAGTTTCATTTATAAAAATCTGGTACGGGCAACACACGACTTTCACTTACCTCCTTTTCTAAAATCTATTACAGAATTTTCAAGTACAGTAAGAGATAAAAATGAGTAAAACCATTAAAGAATTAATTAAATTGAATTTCTAGAGAAACATTTGTTTTATTAAAAAATCTATTATATTATTATCTAAAATAATCAGTTAGTTTTATCTTCATTTCATCACTCTCTATTAACTTTTAAAAGCTTGAGTATGAGATAATATTTATTCTAAAAGCTTTAGCTTTCCAACGGTATACTATACTGTATATTACTGTTGCTATGTTCAAAATAAAAAAATTGCATTAAAAAAATATTTTTTTCTGTTTTCTCCTTCAGTTGGGTATCGAATTCATTCAATTTATATATTTACCTGTTTTTCATCAGTGGTAACAAGATAATATAGTTATTTTTAAAGAATCAACTAAATTAAAGGTACTTTAGAGAAAGAAAATTTAAAATATCTGCATTTAAGCCCTGTCAGACCATTTGAATTCCAATGAAACCTAAATGATATTAAAGCTCATTAAATTTCACATCGATATAGCGAGTTTAATCAAAATCGTCGGAACTGTTTTCGAGAAAATCGAAAAAAGGTGTAAAATGCATAGTATAAAGTGGCTCTTCTGGTAAGCTCATTTTTATGAAAAAGGTTTTGTAACGTCTCGGGAGTATATTTGTCTTAAATATGAAATTTCAGTTTCATAGGACGCATGCATTACTAATTTCACAAACCTCCCTAGTTGAAATAAATTTTATAATTTTAGACTAAATAATATTAATTTATTATATTAATGTTAATCAAATAATATTAAAAGTATTCTGAAGACTATTGCAAATAATGAAAGAATACATTAAAGTGAACAACTCACCTTCCAAAGACTAGGAGAGTTGAGAAGGAGCCTGGAATCAGCACAGCGCTCACTGCTGCCCTTGAGTAGCTGAGCAAGAAGTTGATGGCTGCAGCCTTCCAGCTGGCTGGGGCTGCTGGTCGTCCGCTGGTGTTCGCCTCGTTTGTTCTCTTCTTTCAGGTGACTGTCGTCGCGGGCCCGCCGCGGCAGTTCGTCTAAGAACTTGAGATCTTGGCTGATGGTGAACTTGCGCGCCTCAGGTTTCTTCATCTCCGCCTCCAACATCTGCCCGTATGGCCCTCGCAGAGGCCTCTTGGGATACCTTCTGGGTGGCCTTGGGCTCCGAGCCTCGCAGTCGGACTCGAGAGGACTGCCCCTCGAACTGGCTTCCTCCTCCTTCTCTTCGCTAGACTGGCAGACAAGGCGAGGCCAGGGCCGCTCCTCCGGGCTCTGGGGTTCCTCTTGAGCACTCGAGCTCCAATCACCCCAGGCCCGCTTCTTCTCCGCCTCCAGGTCCTCCTCAGCTATATCTTTCAAATCCTCCTCCTCAGGTTCTGGATCGGGTTTCCTCAAGGCAGCCTTGTTGGCTAAAGCTATAGTCCTGGCGTTGCGGATGTACTTCCCGTCAGTCGGGTTGAAGTCGACCTGGCTGAAGGAGGCGCTGCGGAAAGGTATTGTCCGCTGGACGTATCCGACGGCGGGCCTGGCCTCGGCCTTGCTCTCCTCATTGGTCGGCGGGCTCCTGAGGCGCTCGGTCAGCTGGCGCAGGCGGTCCGTCGAGCGACCCTTGCGCTCGCCCAGCCGCAGCTTGGGCAGCCGATCCAGCTCTGCTAGTCTGCGAGCCCCATCTCGTTTGTCTGCAACACAAAAACACATTACAATCATTAGCACTGGTTGATTTCAATGCTTATCTTAGCAATAATATGTATGAAATGAAGGGGCTAAGGTTAAGTTGTGCGAGGAGTGTTCAACGTAGAATTCTCGGAACGCAAACGAAATCATTTAGTTGACTCAAAACTGGTTTTAATAAATTTCGTAGTTCTGATGTAGATGAAAGAATCGCTCTTTGCTCCAAATCTCATTAATAGCATTTATATATCGAAATTCGATTTGAATTACCTTATTACCTCTCTACATAAATTTGGTGATATTTATCAATGTTGCAGTTATTTAACTTGAATGTCATCATACAAGAAAATAAGCAACAATAACAAATTCAGAGCAACATACCACATTAAAGTCAGGTTTATGGTGAGGAATCGAATAAAACAATCTGCGGACCATGGGCCCTTTTCCCGGGCATCATTTTCACAACTGAGAAATGGAAAATCGTAAAACATACAATATTGAACTGGCTAAAATACAGAGTAAAAAATGTATTTCCAACTAAAATATAATCCACCTTAAAAGACAGATTATTAAATATACCAATTATTAAATATTTTAAGTTTCAAGAGTTATAGCCTCAAGTTTAGTTAAATTTGAATTTAAATCTATTCGCATTAAAAGTGGACTAATTTCTTCAAGTTGAAATAAATCATTTAATGTGAATAGAAGAGCCATCAGGGGATAAGACTCTTAAAGCCAAAGTGACAGAGCCTTGGAATAAAACAACAAATACTGAGCGAGGGTATTTGTCCAAAGAGGTTTATCCAAAGATCTAGCGGAGAGATCAGCTGAGCGGGAGAGTTGGACACCCGCCAGCAGACTATTTCTGATCCTCGCTGCCAAACACTTCATTCCCCAAACCTAGGGTTCCTTCTAGATCGCTGCTTCTTCAGTTAGTTAGCTAATATTTCAAACATAAGTTTGAACGTCATTTGTGAAATCTACAATGATACTAAAAGTTATCACCCTAGTAGTGCCCAATACCGTTTCAAAAAGCAAGCTAAGCAATCATAACAGTACCCTTAGTCTTTCATCCAGGATGTTATATGGCGATATATTTGTATTACATCTCCGAGGCAGTAGAAACTCACTATAATTTTGTTGTGTATAGGTTGTGTTTGGTAAATGCAGTGGTACTGTGTTATCTCTGGATCGGTTTGTGTAGTTGTTTAAATGTTACTATAGTAGTTTTCTCTCTGATTTCAGACACAGTGTCTAAAATGATTATATAGAAAATTGACAATAAGTATGACTCGATTTGATAGGCAAAATTTATGCCAAATAACGTTTTAATAAACACGAGATTATTATAAAATAAAGTCGTACCAAAGGGAGGGATAAAATATGAAATTTCAGTTTTTAAAACAAAATGTTTACGAGCTAGACCACGCAGACACGCAGAACTTATGGAGCGACTCGTTGATTTGGACTCGGAAGACCCTAAAAAGTGTATTTACTGTGAAAACCCAAATTCGAAAATTCTGAAGATCGCAGTACTTTTTCTTAATATATATTTCATATATAGGTAAGAGAAAGTAATAATGGCTATTTTCCTTACAATTGAAGAAATGCTTACAAGCTTAGTGATATGTTCTTTAATAAAAAGTAAGTTTAAATATGCATAATTTTATGATTTTAGTTAATAATATGTAATATAGATAGTTTCCACAGATTTAGAATCTAAATATTGAATATTTGACCATGTGATTGTTTGTTCATTCATTTAACGCCACTTTATGTTACAATGGTTTACCAGACGATGTTACAGTGGGAGTCAATTTTGCCCACCCAGGTTTAATTAGGATAGGAATCTTTAACGAGTACCTGATATCACACAGGCTTATATACCTTTATATATCCATTTCGAAGGACTGCATAATTAAGATTTTTTTACTTCCATTAAAAAAATCCTAGAGCCACCTGCAGCTTTGAACCTAGTAACTTGGGCATAGCAAGCTGCTTTGTTAGCCCCTATACAACAGGTAACTCCAGACCGCATGATTATAATGAAGGGTGCCAGTCAATAAATGATTAAAAAAAATAGTGAAAACTATTTATTGTGCAACCAAAGATTTAAAATTTTAATAAGAAGAAACGTGTCGGATTTTAAATCACGTGGTTTAGAACGTTTCTGTGTACGTACGCTTTTCATTGCCTACCTGGTATTTGGTTACATAATGACAATCAGGAAAATTAACATTTCATTTAAAATGAAGGGTTGCGGGCTACCGTGAGACGCTGATTATAATATAGAAGCGGTTTAAGATGAAGAGCTCCACATTGTGTGAGGCTGTCGGGGAGCCTCGTCCACCGCCGACCAGGAGACAGTCCTCATTATTATCAAAAGTCAATTAGGACAGGCGTCACCCGAGAGCGCGAGGACGGGCAGACGCCAGCGCAGACAGGATCCTATGAATACTAAGCAGTATCTGTTTACAAACAAACTTCTTTATCGATCTCTAGCAGCGGTTTCTTTCCAAGGATCAAGGATCTGAGACCTAGATGGACCAGGCTCAACTTGGTTGGATATTAACTGAAAGAGACCGTTCCAAAGATCCTAAAACTTTATGTCGAGACTAATATTTATTAGTCGATTAATTTATTATCTCGATAACTCGATTACATTTGTAAACGATGCGTCACCGAATTTTTTTTTTTTCTGGAACACATTTCCGGAAACTGAATATACAGGTGTGTGAATATACCTCTGAACGCTAATAGTACGTTTTCGACAGTTCATTTTAGTATGACTGGCTTTTACTTTCACTTACTATAAATGAATCATATAGTAATAAAGTATTGCGATCGTGAAAATTTTCGAATTCTATTTTTCACGGGAAATCCACGTTTTAGGGTCCCTTAAGTCCAATTTAATTCGCTTCAATCATATTGTCGCAATCGTTCTTCAGAATAAAACAATTTTTTTTCCATATTTGTCCAAAAACCAAATTCGGTCACAGAGAGACAGCTGTTGGTGCAGTGAGACAGTAGAGTGTTTTTTTTATGTTCGAACAGGTTCCGATCAGAATAAAAAAAAAAAAAAAATAAAAAAATAAAAATGTAATGCATATGATCTACCTGCTATATCTCTAAAAGAAATAAACTATAAGAGAACACTCCTATAATATACCTCAAAAAATAAGAATTAAGAAATTATTATACATAAAAATAAATTCTGTTTTCAATACAGTTGAAATCTGTAAAGACGTTTAAAAAAAAAATAAAACAACGATAATAGTGATAGGAAAATAAGAAGTAGTGAATTGAGAAAAAGAATTAGAAAGTATAAACTTACTGTAGCATACCTCAAAGTGTAAAATGTGCGTTTTTGAAGAGATGGGAAAACGGATTTCCCTTCCCACCGCCTGCATATAGCGCAGAACTAAGAATGAAACAGAAAATTAATTATAGATCAAATTCAAAGGTTCAAACCCACAGTCCGAGAGTTGTTTGATAGGAGTAAAAAATTCTTTATTTGTAAAAAATTCATTCGGAGGGGATGTAAAAGAGGGCCCGAGCCTATGCGATGTCAGGTACTCGTTAAAGATCTCTATCCTAATTAAACCTGGATTGACGAAATTTAGGACTCCAACTGTAGCGTCATCCGATTATACACAGTATCATAAAGTGACGTTAAATAAATAAACAAACAAAAGGGTCGAAATAGTAATGTGTTCACCTCTGTAATAATCAATCAAGTATTTAATGTGTGTAACAATAAAAATGTATACGACATTATGGAGAAGTTTGAGCAATATTCGTAATACGGACTAGATCAAATTTATGAATATATTATCTTTTTTTTATTCAATTCATAAATATAAAAAAATTAAATTTATTCCTTGACCATTTTGTTTTATAAATCAAATTACACTGATTGTTTTTTTGTTAATTATCTTCTTCATTTCGAAGAAATAGGGTACTCTATAGGGACTTATAAAATTACTTGGGGTTAATGACGAACAAATGCCTCACAGGTTTATAACGACAAGTTTATAATTCCGAGAGGCTTCATAGCTGATCTAAGGGAAATGAGTAGTGAATTAAATTGCGAAGATGGCGATTGGTTTTATCGGTACTGAACCTTTCGGTTCGCTAAGCTTTTTCTTTATTTCTTATATCGAGAAGATGAAAAATCCTATAATTGCACTATTATGTATTTCTCTCCAATGAACGAATAAAATAAAATAAATGGTACTAAATATAAGCGTAGTTCTTGTTCAGACACCATCGCCTGTGAGAATAGGAGAAACTGAGAAGTCAGTCCAAGTAGCGAAAGAGGCAGCATTATCCCTTATAGAAATAAGCCAAATATTCACAAGCTCTGATAGCTATAACAATCTAAAAAAATATGCAACACTCACATAGATGTTTGGAAAAATATCGAAGGGATAAATAAGTAAAAAAGTATTCAAACGAAGTATTGTCAAAAAGTGTAAACGTTTAGAACAGAAGAGACGAAGTTTTCATGACTCGACTGAGAAAAGGCCACACAGGACTGACCCATGATTACCTTATGGTGTAGAAAACACACGAACCGTGGAAAATGCAAGGTATAAATGACCATCAGCTCCATTCTATAGATTTTCCGCTTTACTACTGCTACTTCCACGCTGAAAATATCGTAGAAAATAAAAATAACTCAGCAAAATCGAATTACTTTAAACGACAACTCCAATCGCTACCTACGCGATTCCATCCTATGACTACCGCCTGAGCCCAAATACTTGAAACCACATTTGACGCAATTCTCCTACCTACGCCTCGGTCTGCCTCTCGGATGCAGTCGGCTCAGAGGTTATTCACATTTTAGAAATCCGTTCATTGCTAAGGCTACCAGCTTACCTTATCTATTTCAATCCTTGCGATGTTTCCATTTAAAAACTATTTACAATTCAACATTATTTTCATTTTGCTACATTTCGTTTTCTCCTTTCAAACAGGATGAAACCCGCATAGGTAAAAACAATGGGCGAAATTCTTCCATATCCAAAATAGTTGAAACTCTATTAAAATTGAAGGATTAAATATGTTACAGTGACATATACTTTTTATAAAAAGTATTAATTAAAAGTTATTAGTGGTATGTAAGTTAGTAATGTAACCATTACATAAAAACATATATATATATATATATATATATATATATATATATATATATATATATATATAATATATATATACACAATTTTTTAAAATAGATTTATAATCTCAAATACTTCAATTAAATAAGTGCATAAATTTCGTAACTAAAATAACTATGTAATTTTATTACGATCATGTATGTGGCACATGTTTACCATAATAAACGATCCTTACGGGTTACCGTTTTTATTTGTTTTTTTTTTTGTGTGTGTGTGCATGTTTATACAAGCAAAACAAGATAAATCTTCCAGGAGAAGTATTAATGACAAAACACCTGTGAATAGATTGAATAGCAGAGAGTTTCGGAAAAGTCATGACTGAAAAAAAATTAGGTCGTAACGAATCAGACATACATTAAATGTTTGTTTTTCACAAATTGGGAAGTTTATCGGCTCGACGTGTTGCAACAAGTCCTAGAAGTGGCGTAAACCCGATGCAACTGATGAGAGTTACGTCATCCTGTGACGTAAGTTGTCACTGATGTACAATGGATGATGACGACACTATAAATGGATGATATTTAAGAGAGGCCACATTAGAAACGCTTATTATGGATATAAATCAAATCAGTGAACGTAATTAATGGCAATATATTCTGATGTTGGCGTTCATTACAAGGAGTAATATTTTGAACAATAATGGGCAAACTAGTAAATATTGATGTACTTCGTCACTCTCTTTTTAATGAATAGCCGATTAAAGATAAATTTATTTCAAAAACAGTAACCCTAAATAAATCAATAAACCTTATCGCCAGATGATTGAACATCAATAACATTTTGTTGGTAGCACACAGTAGTTTTTAAAAAACTAAAAGTATGTCAGATTATACATATACCATATATGTGTGTGTATGTGTGTGTGTGTGTGTGTGTGTGTGTGTGTGTATACATCAATGTCAGGACTAAAGAAGGATGGACAGAAAATCAACTTCACACCATGAATTTTGCAAAATTTTACCATTTTCACAAATAACGGCTCAAACTCGTTACTAAATTTAATAGACTTTGATATGAAGTAGGTTTCATTCTGATTGACATAGTCTGACAGGGCTTAACTGCTGAATTTTAAAATTTAATTCCTCTAAAGTAATTTAATTTTGTAGATTCAAAAAAATAACCACTTCATCTGGTTAACATTGATAAAAAACGGCTAAATAATTAAACAAGTCGAACAAATTTGATAACCAACAACTGAAAAAAATTAATATATTTCTTTAAACTTTTTCCAACTCTAACTTTATTTAATAGTTCTTAAATTGATTTTAACAACCGAGTTAAGAAAAGTCGTATGTTGTCCGTACCAGATTTTTCTGTATTAATTTGGTTCTAGATTCTAAGATATGTTTTCATAATTTTTCTATAGCAATTATTCGGTATATATAATAATAGTAGTTATTATTTGGTCAGGGAGAAATTGAATAATTAAATAATAACAACATTTATACAATATTTACACAGCAATAAAATTATAAAATATTTATATACAATACTGAATCAACAAATTTATACAAAGTCTAAAATCACTCATACCTATATACATGTCAAACATACAGCACATTGAGTGGAGAATCTAGCCAGTGCTAGAACTCCAATATATACTACATATTACAAGATGTCGCAGAGCCACTGCTGTTTCAACCTTCTAGGGGGATGGTAAGGGTGTGTGGGGCTGGAAAGGGATTGAGCAGTACAGAAGTATAGAAGAGGGCCCAGGATAGAACCTTGGGAACACCTGCAGAGATTGGTTTTAGTGGTGAGGTCTCAGGACCCTGATGGACAGAGAAGAAGCGGTCATAGAGAAAATATTATACTACTAAATAATATGTGCTTGGAAATATAGGTTTTAGTTTAAAAAGAAGACCCTGGTGCCATACCATATCAAAATGCAACAACCAAGTATGTTCCCAGATGCGTACTGTTTTAGTTCTAGTGTAGTAGTAATAAAACCGGTAACTCTGTGTAGCTGTTGTGCTGTGGAATGAAAAAAGCGAAATCCGGATTGGTGATCTGACAATATGTCGTGGTCTGTCAGCATGTTTAAATATCATTGAACATACCGGAAGAAGGCTAATAGGTCTAAAAGAGTCAGGTCTATGTTTGTCTTTGTTAGGTTTACGTACCATTGGAATTGAAGAATATTTTCATTGAATAGGGAATTTAGTTGTCCTAAGTATAGCGTAGGTACTTTTAATTAACAAAAAGAAATTAACATCAAACGTAGTTGTCAGGTCAACACGAACCGTAGCCTGAATTGATTGATTAAGTCATTAGAATGGAGACAACAACCTGATCTGCGTTATTTTTTCATTCCTGACTAACAGGATACTCGTAAGTACAGAAGACTTTCTACGTAAATAAATATAAAATGTTGAATTTTATAATAACAAGAACAAATTAATTTATGCTCTTTTAAATTAAATAATTTATTATGAGAAGTTGGTAGAGGCCACAGTCAGACACTTTAATTAAGCAAACTTAATTTATAGTAGCAACATAAATAAATAAACTAAATTTTAGGTCATCTTCAGAGCGATTGTTTGGATGAGGATGTTAATACTTTAGGGATTGAGTATATAAATTCTCTGAGGACTGAACGTATAAAGTTATGGAGGATTGAATGTACAGACTGTCTCATAAATGTCTAGTCATATTGTGGGAGCAGATGCTAAACCTCTAGAGGAACAAAAAGATCATATGACACATTTTTGTTCTTATAGAGGTCTATTTACAAACAACTATTTCAGAACCGAGAGTTTAAAAAAAGGTTAACAGGGGCAATATATTTGAAGCCACCATGTCTAGTTTTTAGTAGGTTGGAATATCTAAGCAAAAAATGTTTCCATAAGAATCTACGATTTTAACCAGTTTAAGCTATGATAACTGGCCTCTCGATTTTAACCGAGAACAGATCGCATCGCATGCTAAACGTATCTTATTTAAGATTTGAGTGAATTGAGACGATCTCATCTTTACGGCGCATACTGGACCGAAACACCAAATTATTGGACATTGTACATTCATGGCCAAAATGTTGGCCGTACGTAAAAAAGGTTAAAAGTAGAGCCCCATTATTTTTTAATGAGAAATCGATTTTTGAATTTAGATTTTAATTTTGATATACAGGGTGGCCCAGAGGACACTAAATTGGAACCCTAGAATTTGATGTCGTAAATTGATTCCACACCCTATTTCCTGCAACTTTTACTTATGAAGCTTTTTTTGATAGGAGCAACCTTATAAAAGGATTACGGGGGTTTTTGTCAAACCAAAACACCCCTTTTCCATATAGAAGGAGTAGATACCTTTTAATGGACAATATAAAAACATGAACGAAATTCATAAAAATTAGTTACTTAGTTACATAATAATGTACAACAAAAAAAAAAATTGATTATGTTGGTTTTGTAAAATATTTTTTTAAAAAGTAGAAAAAATTAATTCATCAACAAATTTAGAGCATAAGGGGATAATTTATTTTTACAATTCATGAGGATTACAGACAATAATACGTCCATAAAGTATAAACAAACATTTAAAACAAAGGAACTGGAATTAATAGGGACAACATTTGAAAAAAGCAAGAGCTAAAAGGAAAAAAAAAATCTCGTAAACTGGCACGAACCCGCAGGAAATTATTAATGGAAAGTAAACTATAAACCTTCTAGTTAATTTTTGTGGTGGTAGATTTCTGGGCGGTGAATGTTTTAATTTTTTTTTTTGTTCATTAAAAAAAGAACTATAACAATCTATAAAAATTCAAGCTGCATAAACCTAAATTATGATAATAAAGTTAAATTATCGTAGTAAAGATGATTCATTAATTTTGGTTCATCAGAATAGCTGTGGTACTTTTTAAAAAAAAAGACATTTTCCATGAACGGTCGTTTATCTTAGGTGATATATATAGATATCCTTTAGGTGGAAAACTTTAATTACAAAAAAAAAAAAACAACTGACCATGGACAATGATAATAGAAATTAAGAACCTTAAACAAAAAAATATGAAGAAATTCGAGATTTCAGATATTGGTCATACTACTATCCACCAAATGCATAGGTTTGCCACACTGTGCGGCGCGTCGAAGTTGCTTATCCAAGAGTAGGCAATATTTTCTAGGATCTAGCACGTGCCAAGATATACCTTTCGATATCTACAGTCTCTAATCTAACAATTCAATGAAAAAACATCATGACTACTGCCGTCTTCCAATTTCTAGGAAAGATTCTGTACCATACCAAAGCTTCGTGCAAACACAAGGATTGTTCCAGAAAATACATCATAATATAAAAATTACACAAAGATATTTTGAAATTTATGCAGGAAAATATTACATACATGACAATTAAAATTAAAGAAAAATATTAATTGTTAAAAGAAAAGTACCTCAGTATTTTTATTTTATAGAAATAGAATGCTATACATGTCTTAATTGGATTGGATTAAATTATCAGTCAGACTTTACCATGACTGGCTTTTAAAGAGCCTTAAGTAAGAACCTGAACAGCATGAAGCAGATATAAAAGTCCATATAAGATGTTCTACATGACGGCGCAAACCGTGACCAGACTCCTGAGAGCCAACCTGTCAGGTCCAAACTAGATCTAAGCTCAGCTGGCTGTATCTAGGACGCCATCCCTAGCATAGAATTGGTATTTTTCTAAAACAATTACAGTCTTACTGGAATAGCAAAACAAAAAAAAAGTGGTCACCAAGTTTTTGGGTTAAAGTGTTTTCCATTAATTTCTCATAGTGAAAAGATGTGATTAAGTAATCAATAAATCTATGCGTGGAGAAAAGGGGCTACTAAAAACTCATAAGAGGTCCAGATTTAAATAAAAAAATTATTAACATAATTTGTTTCTGCAGGAAAGAGAATTATGAAACAACTTAAAAGAAAAACTCGGTTGACTATTCTTCTCCTCCGTTCATCCCTTAATGGTCAAATCAGAGACAAAAATCAGAAATTCAGTGGTTTCAATGGTTCCATTCGAGTTTTCTTCGCAGCTCAGCGGGAGTTGTCCAACTCCAACAGCCTCCTCTGCACAGCAAGCTCACGCTAGAGAACATGAACATCTCAGGCATCCAGTTGGCCTTTTCAAGGGACTAGAGCCGATACCAAACTTCTTGAAGAAGATCTGAGCCTTAAGTGTCCCTTTTGTTAGAGGGTTATGAGAACCTGCTCTCGTCGAGTAGGCTCAGGTACAATTTTATGTTTTAATAGAGAATTAAATGATTCTCGTAAAAAA
Source organism: Piezodorus guildinii (assembly GCA_023052935.1). NCBI lineage: Eukaryota > Metazoa > Arthropoda > Insecta > Hemiptera > Pentatomidae > Piezodorus > Piezodorus guildinii. The sequence continues at coordinate 114,997,863 of CM041292.1, read as the reverse complement.
CGGTAAAGTTTGTTGAGAAATTTCAGATCCTGTTATCAGTGTCTAAGTGACAGTCAACCGACCAGCTTTTTTTTTGTAAAATTAAACGTCTGAAAATCAGTTTTTCTAATTAATCAATCAATTCTGGTTGTGTAGAAAAATAAAATAAAAACATAATTTATGGAGGAGCTGTGAGAGAGATTTTTTAAATTTTGTATATTAATTGAGATAAATCACAATTTATTTCAAAACGAAAAATAGTAATAGTGATATAAGACCACATTCATAAAGTACTTACAAACAATGATAAAGTCGAATTACATAAAAATAAAAGAAATTATATATATGCAGAAGAAAAAACAACCTATAATTAAAATAAATACAAAGATCATACACAATCATAGCTATACAAAACATTTGCAATCTGCTAAAGAAACTTCGGACTAGGCTATTCAATCCACTTGAGGAGGGAAAAGCAGTAGCCAAGAGATCCCAGCGCTTCTCTCACAGTCGCGTATGAGCCAGTTGAGGCTGAGTTAGGGCCCAATAGCCACAAACATACAGGACATGAGAGGAGAATCTAGGGGTATAGAGGGTTAGGATGATGAATAAGGTTCTGATGGAATTGGAAAATTTGGATGGTACCGGGTCTAGAAGAAATGGAATATTAAGGTCGTGGTAAAATTGGTAACGTAATAAGGAGCATTAACTATTGCCCGGAGGACTTTAGATTCATATTTTACGATAAAATAGAAACAACAGTGATGATTTTATATGTCAGTGAATTTCGTTACATCTTATATTCGTATTAAATTATTTTACAAGGGACGAAAATAAAATAATTACAATAACAATGCAGAAGAACTTTCAACAGATTAGAAAAGCAGATTTTTTGCTAAAAGATGTGCAGTAATTATAAGGATAAAATAGAGCAAAGCGGACAACCTGCTATCATGTGGACTTCAGCAGCCCAACTGTAATTAATAGCGGTCGTTCCTCGAGCAGTCGGCGATCCTTGCGAATCCCTCCCCGGAGTACCGTCCCAGGGATGAATAGAATTAACATGATCATTACTTTCTTATTATATGATATTTGGAATAAGGGGAATTACAGCAAGTATGAAATCCTGGTAGAGTTTTATATCATAATGAAGAACGGTCGAACTTTCGAACGAATCCATATAATGATGGAGTAATTGTTGACAGTAGAGAATATATGGTGCAGAAATTGTTTAGGGGTGCGGACATTATGAAATAACACACTGCTAAGGAAAACTCATAATATCTGTGTATATGGTTCGTAAATTGTTAGGGCTTCGTCAGGGTTGACTCGGTGATAGGAAATCAAAGAGTGATGGGGATCATTCCATATGGTTCTTAACTACATTATGCTATGTCAAAACATTTCGAACCGACCGTTATTGATAATAATAGAATTCTGTTGCACTCAAAACACAACTTATACTTACACCCCTTCTAGAAATAAAGTTTTAAATACAAATTATTTATATTTTTTTTTTATGGGAACGTGAATTTAAAATTAAACAATAGGGGTACTCACTACGTTTGCTATAGCATGCTATTTGTGTTATTTTGCAAAACCCGTCGAGTTTCTACAGTTATTTCCTGTATAAAATTGATGGGTTTAGCACAATAGCACAAATAGCATACTATAGCAAACGTAGTGAGTACCCCTAATATAACAATCGAAATTATTAACCACTACAGTTTAGGACCTTTTCGTCACCCTCCAAATTTATTGTATAAGACTTTTTTTTTTCTAAAATATTAATCTTTCCATCGGTATCATCATATATCTAACCCAATTTGCTGAAAAAATAATATCTTAGAAAAATGTTTCAGCAGTTTTCTCCATCAGTTGGTTATGAATTCTCTGTATTGTTTATCGTCACTTTTATACTAATCGGACGATGCTATAGTGAGAGTCCTCAATTTCACCTATTCTGGTTTAACTATCATAATTATTAGTAGATCTTCAAGGAGTACCTGTCATCGCACAAAAATGGGGCCACTATTTTACCACCCCGAAAGACGATGTGATGGGTTTGATGTGTGTCATGGAGTGAGGTTAAAAACACACAACTGGTTGCAAGGAATTTATATAAGTATATGTATAAGTGTGTGTGTAAAATGTATATTTTACATAGACTCTCTACATACCATTAACACCGTGGCTGGTGGGAGCAAAGAGGTAAGGAAGGAACCTGTGCAAGTTCTATTTATATTAAATTATTTTTACTTATTTTATTTCCTGTATATTATTTTTGTAGAAGCATTATGTAATTATTTGGTGGCAAATCTTGTTTATTTTCTCACCAGCTGTTGTATTTCGTCTCTATTGTTTTTGTGCGCTCCTCGTTTTTGTCTCTATTTGGTCCATTTATTATAGTCATATACAGTGGTTATGTATCTGCAAACAAATATAATATTCCTACTGTTTGTCTCCGGCAATTGGATACCTGTTAAATTTATATTTCACCTCCTCCTAAAACTGCATAACCAAGGATCTTCACCCTATTTAAAAAATTCTAGGACCATAGGAGTTTGAACCTAGGGCATAGAATATTGTTATGGCATCCAATACACCACAGGTGAACCCTGTTATCAAATTATTTCATATTTTATATCCACCCATCAAAAATTCAATGCTAACAAGAACAAATGGGAATTATTTCCAATAATTAAAATTATGAGGAAATTTAGAGGAAGAAATTATAAAGGAAATAATGTGCTAAAAATTTACACTAATTTTTTTTAACTACAAGAAGAAAATTCTAAACGAAGAAAAAGTACATTCGATAACCTTACGCAACAACGATTTTTTTTATCTATTTTTTATTTATAATTATTTTCTTTCGGTAGTTTATATAGAAAGTTAATTGTTATTATTATATTTTATTTTTGTGTAAGCCATTCTTGTGGGAGTTGTCTACTCATATAAAATTCAAATAATTTTATAATAAAGATGATCTTGTAATTAAAGGACGTCTACTCTCCAGTTCCGTCATTGCAAATGATTTAAAGAATTTCTGGTGTATATAGAATGAAACTGATTTTACATTAGAAGTTAAAATGGTTGATTAGTTAATTAATACAGAGTTGATCAACTTTTTTTTTTTTCAATCGACAAACAGCTTTTTAGAATCTGCTGATTTTTTTATATTTAATACATATTAGATACGAAATCCGAGCCAAATAATAGCATAGGTAACTTAAGGAGTGCCCCGTGGAAAGTCTTCCAGACCCATTATCTTTTTTCTGGTCTAATCCTTGCTAGTGATCCAGCCGATCATCTTACTAAAACTTCGCCCGCCGACAAAGATATCCAGTGTTACTCTTCTTTTAGGTTTAGATGTCAATGAGAATCGGACAGCATAAATGTATTTCAATCCTTATTAGAAAAAAAATATGTACATATATATATATAATTTTTTTTTGTAATTAGATAAGTAGTTTTATTAATATACATTTATATATATTTTTTTAAGTTTTAAAAGTTAATTGGGTAGCGACGTGGTCTAGTGGATAGAGCACTAGTCTACTGTTCTTCGGGTCCTGGGTCCGAATCCCGGCTGTGGCAGAATATTTTTATTATGTTAATTCAGTCGACGGGCGACCTTAGGATATGGAGACCCTTCGGGGCAGACCCAGCCTCTATAAAGTGTGTACCAAAATTGGGGGAAAACCTGGCAGTTGAGCATGATCAAGCCCTAATCATCACACTGCACGACCGTTGGGCTAGAAACAGTACGAATCTCTATATTTACTGAGCACAAGACCCTTCATAGGCTGTTGTGGGATAGTTTTTTTTTTTTTAATTTTAGTTAATTGGATTGGATATGTGCTGTTATGTTTTTTTCATTATCAATTATTTCTTTACTAGTTTCTTTTTTTGATCTCGCGCTGTCAATTATACTCATTTTTAAATTGCTCTTTTCTATTATTACCAAACACCTACAATGTACCTTTTTTTTAGCCCTGATGAAGCCCTGCAACGTGGGTTGAAACGTTGAATCATGGATTGTTTTTTACTATTTTCTATTCCTTTATGACCGTCACCCTAACCATTTCAACATTCATAAAAAAAACATTAAAATGTCTACTCTAGATGCCCAGAAAAATATTAAATATTTTTACTCTCGTATTTTTTATATAATGGTAATTGAAGAAAAGAACTTTTTCGGTTAAGGAATCGCCCAGTTATGAAAATCAGAAAGGATTGAGAATTCTATTAATGCAATTAAAAACATATATTAAGTAAAATTGGAATATAAATAAATCTTTTAGTACTGATAAATTACATGTTCTACATTTCAATTTGATTTTGAAATAAACGGACAGTTCATTTTATACGCTTCTTGAGATATTTACATTGCCTGCGTTGGTAAAATAGTTTATATCATATTTATTATTAGGTATCAACTATAACATAGTACTGTTGTAGCTTATATAATATTACTTATTATTTATTTTTATGCTTTTCAAAATCTCATAATGATTCATAACTTATGAATCTCGAATTTTCCTAATTAACAATATTGATATACATTGAGGATGGTTACTACAGAAAATTTGTTTTTTTCTAAATTCATCTCAGCATATTCAATATGAATATCTGAAGATTATTTCATGATTATACAAAGAAAATTTAACAATAATTACATATAATTATTTTTAAAATTTCTACCACCATGATTATATTAAATGGTAATGATTCGATGAGTTTTATAGGAGGATATAAATGATATTCCCAAGACATGTTTACTAACATAGAAGCTATTAACTACAGCAGAGAGAATACCGCTGGCGCAAAAGGCTAAATACCAGGTCTATACGTGATTTATATTAAATTATTGCGGTTGCATTACCTTGTACGTGTTACACAGGGCAGTATCCTGGGCCCTGTAAAGAAAGTTCTATACCATCACCTTAAACCTCCAGGATATCATCTAGAAAATACTGTACTGGGTTCTAAGTATCATTCAGAAGTTACTTATTTATTTATACAGGGTGTCTAGCAATTCAGCTCAAAGAGATTCCCTGACTTTTCCATATTGTAAGAAGTCTTTTACCTGGCCAAATCTCGGTGAAAATCGACAAAACAAAGAATAATTACAATTAATATGGTAAACTAGATTAAAAAAAAAAAAAAAAAAAAATATATATATATATATATATATATATATATATATATATATATAATGACTAATTACTTTACGATAACATTCAACTATATCTACCCGACATCAGCTGAAATTGTAGTTGTTTAAGTTGACTTACCAATGAATTATGATGAACTTGAATACTGCTGTTAGTAATAATCAATATTTACAAATCTGACTACAAAGTTATATACAAATTATTTACAATCAATATATCTATATAAACTTTAAGAACATTTCTTTAATGTTTGAATTTCTGCAGCCAAATCTTCAGTTTTCTGTGCCTTCGAAACAGCTTTTTGTGCCTCCAATCCCTTCACCTAAAGGTTTACTTTGTCATATTAAATATTAAACTCGTTTTATAATATTTGCAACATCACATTTTCCCTGTTGCTAGACACCGTGTTATACTACCTGCAGTTTGAAGAAAATCCTTAAATATCATACCAATTTAATACAATTAAATAGGAAATAATTTTAAGTGGCATTTCAACCGAAGGCACAAGTATAAACGAAAGGAAGATTAATATTTTGGCAATGTGGTAGTCGCTTAGATATGATTAGAACAAATATATGAAAGAATATTGGTAAAGAAAAAATTATTATCTTGAAAAAAAGCTTGCCTCTACAGTTAGCTTCATCTCACAACTGTCACTTACTGCTTTATAAACAACTATTTAAAACGTTCAGGTTTTGTCGAAATTGCCTTTAGTTTTCATGGAAAAATTTGTTTTCATGAAATGATATAAATTAATATATTAATAATCTATATGATATAAATACAATATAGAAGGTATCATTGGTATCAGAATTTCAAGGAGATGCAGCCAATCAAGTTCTTAATTTCGTATCACAAATACCAAGAGTTGATTTAAGCATCATCAAATTTATGTTGTCGTTTTTTTTTTTTTTTTGTTTTTTTTTGTGGAAAAGATTTCTTTATCAGGCAGGCCAAAAACTGAGTGAATTTAAAAAATCAAAGTACCGTTTGGAAGACAATTTGTTTAAATACTAAATAGTTGACCGTATTAGAAATATGTATGATGAGATAATTCGGGTGGAGGTCAAAAAAAGATTAAAAATGTGAAAAACTATTTATTTGGTCTTTCAGCTTCCCTACTTCACTAAGGTAAGAATTGGTTAAGACCCGTAACGTGGTTCGAAACTTAAGTAAATAAATAGTTGTTCCCTATTTTTAATATTTTTCGAATCATCTCATCCTTTATAATATTCTTAGAGTGTGTAGGTGCACTTAAAATGATTCTAAATATTACAGGTGCTTTTATAAACAAATTAAAAATTGGAATCTTTTATTAACAATGGTCGACTTGTACCGTGATTGAATCTTCTAATTGGTAAATAATTCATATTGAAAAGAAGTATAACAATATTGCAGTTAACCTGTCTTATTTTATGCTGGAATTTAGTTTGACACAGATGATAACTAGTAATCATCTATATTTTGCCCATTTCTTTAATTATTCAACCTTAATATATAAATGAGCGAACCTCGAACTGGCCTATCAGTTATCAATGAAAAGTTACGTTTATGAATTTTAGTGACTTTTCATTCACTTAATAAACTTGTTGATAATACATTTTATACATTTCTTACTAATAATAATGGTAGTACAAACTAACAGTATTAAACGTACTTAAGAAGAAGAAATATTGAGAATCCCGAATACAAGTCCTTTCAGAATACTTCAAACAGGATAGAACCTATCTGATATAAAATACCACTAAATTATCTATTGATATAATTATAATAATCGAGGAAATTTTAAAAATGTGTAAAATGCATGGTATAAAGTGGCACTTCAATAACGCCGATTTCGATGAAAAAAGTTACTGTAACATCTCGGACGTATAGTTTGTCTCAAATATGAATTTTCAGTTTTGTACACCTTCACGTTTTCGTGCTGGACCACACACATATACACTCATACACTCTTAGTGGGAGTTGGTTATTTGGACTCATTTTGATCTAGTAAGCTGTTTACTATATAGCAAGCAACCCACTATCATATTGTAAGACAAATATATATCAAGGGAAACAAAATGTCTAATAAATGACTAATGAATCCAAAGTAACTTAAAAGTAATTTTAATTGGAGTGAGGTATGTACTTCAATATCAATGATATATTTTTTTAAATAACATTGCAAGTTTAGAACTTTTAGGGAAAAACATTGTACAAATGAAGTCAGAAATAATTACCTTGAAACCAAAACGTCGACAGACAAATATTGCAATATCTCTTATGATTTTTTTTTTTTTGACATCGCACCATACCGATTTCGTCTTTATACGCTTCAAAAACATTTTCCTTAATTTCAATCATGGTCAAATAGTATTATTGACAGACATATAAATTTCCCTTTAAAATATTACGTTGACCATAAAGGACGTTTTGATCTATGTAATATCATTTTCAGGCTAAATTAAAAAAAAAAAAAAAAAAAAAAAAAACAGTTCCTAAGATGTACTTTGGCCACATATCCCATTTCAACACATTTACGATTTTAATGAGAACCTTTGTACTTTCCCTGGAAACTCGTACATTCAATGATCATCAATGAATCGCAGATACAATATCTACAGGTATGTGTGGACCGAATTTCGAAAGAATAAGCTAACAAAAAGATATTAGGTATACAATAGTGCTTCGCTAAAATAAATTGAAACCAACACTTTCTTCCTTTTAGTGACGTCACAATGAATGCCGGGTAATCAAACTAAACATGTTATCGCAATAAATTGTAGAGTAAGCGAACTTAGACACAAGAGACAGCAAGTATACAAATATTAAAAACTATGCAGGAACCAAAACTTTAACAAATATATATAATTAAATTTGTGGAATTTCATTAAAACCATTTAAATAAACAAAAAAATATATTTTTCACTAAAAATGTCATAGAATTTAGAAATATCATCACTCAACAAACAATAAAAAAACTGAATCCTTTCTAAAGAAGTCCAAATAAATATGAAAACTGAACAGCTGTAAGTTATCATTGTTTTTCGGATAGAAAAACTAAGCTAATGTTAATAAATAATACTAAAAAGTTTCCCAAGTACAGAAAAATTAATTTAGATACTGTTCATCTACCTAAAGTTAATGCTAAATATTCAAAGCTGACGAAATTTATTTTTATTTTTTTAATAGAACGAACATAATGCAATCTAATAATTTCCAAATTCTTAATCCTATAAAACAGTCCTAAAATATGTTCCATCGACTTCTTTTTAAGACGGAACTACTTTTTGAAGTCGAATCCACCGTTAAAGTTACCAAACAGTAGTTGTATTACCTTCGATCAGAGTATTAAAAAGGTTGAAATTATTTCAATTGCATATTTTTTGGTTGAAATAGACATGGGAATTCTTTTGATTTTACATATTAATTTAAATTATCAGAGACTAGCCAATGATGAACATTCCTCTGTTTGTCTTAACGATAGCTATGAGACACGGAATGATATTTAAAAAGTAAATAATATAATACTAGCAAGGAATTATTCTAAAATCTCATGAAAACTCATAAGGCGTATGTTGGTTTCAATTAGTTAAATGAAAAATAAAATCATAAGTAGCCGGTTCTTTTGAAATGATATATTTGGTTATCAGCACATTTTAACACAAGTCGTTGAATTTAATGTACTTAAAATTTACCTAGCTTAGACAGAAATTCGAGCAGAAATATTTGAAACATGTTTAAGAACCCGTTTTAGGAAGCGCAATGATAAGGTCTAACAATGAACATGTTAAATCAGAACATAATTAATTATTCGCTATTTAAACGTATAACGCACTCAACAAAAACCATATGTACATTTTATCAAATCAAAATTTTTAAAAGTTTTAATTTAAGGAAAATAAAAGTTTTTTAGAATAACTATGGTTCGGAAATTCTTGGAAAAAACTATTACAATTCTCACCTGTTTTCCTCTTCTTCTTTGCTCCGTAATCCGGTAACTCTGTACACTGATTTAACTTGTGATTGAGAACTATGAGCACAGATACAAAATGAAACAAAAAATACCCGACTATAGCAAATTAAACTTTATATTAAAAAACGCAGATTTAACGCGCTACCAAAATATCCGATAATATATTTTAATGACCAACCAAAGTACAATAATGTACTAAATGGGACGACTTTTAAACTGAACAGACAAACCGAGTAGGCGGCCCCACAGCGTACACTGCTGGACCAGTTCGGAGTCTGTGACTAGCTACAGTGTTGCCAGAACAGTCGGCTTTGGCAACACTGTGGTAGTTGTCAGTGTGATGCCCCCTTCTTAGGAATTTTGTCAGAGTAGCAATTTACCAAACTTCATATTGTGCGATCGAAAATAAATGATTAGCAATGCAAGACTTGTTTTTTAGATAAATCACGTGTACATTTTATTTATAACTACAATTTTTAGTCATATAATTACATGGATAAATTTAAAGTAATTGAATATATTTTTGTTTTAATCTTAAATCACTAATAGCAACTTTAATCTTTAATCTTAAAATACAAACAAAAATGTATACTCAATTGAATTAATTGTCCCCTCTGATTCTAGGTGGGTAACACTGAAGGTTGCAGAAGTAACCTTATTCCAAACCTGCGTACCAAACAAAATAAACTTAGGTTTTATGTAACTGTTCACAGACCAATTTGATATACCTATTTCAGAAGGATATTGCGCTTTATGTTTTAATAATTCTAAAGTTACTCTAAATTGCCTCTTTATTTGATAAACAGTATTTTGAAGTATTTAAAAATGGGCATTTTCATATCTTGTTGCAAAGGTACATCAGAAGAACTCATTACTCCAGATAAGGTAATTAATACCATTCCTGCTAATTTAAAAATTAATTACCATTCATTTTTTTAACGATTTATATGAAATTGCGTACCATATTGCCTTTAGTATACTGTTAATTAATACTCCTGATTTACTTGGATGATATTAGGAAACAAGAAGGCGCCAACTTGCAGAAGCTGCTGAACGCAGATTACAAGAAAATCAGACCCGTGGAATTAAAGATCCAGACAGAGTAAGAAGGATGGAGAAAAAAGCTGAGCAGCTTGAAAAATATGAACGTGAAAATGCGATGAAAGGACCAGGAGAAGCACCTCTTCGTGTAAGTTTATTAAATTTTAAATTAAATTTAAATTAGATACTTGAATGCTATCATTTTCTTGTTTCTCTATTAGTTTTTTCTATATGATTCTTGAGTTTGAGTTATCAATAATTTTAAATCATTTGTTCTTCCTTTTTAAATGTATGCTCACTTTATTTAGTGTATACAATGGTGTGGATGTTGGTGGTTTGTATAATACCAGATGGTATTGAAATGAAGTCATCTGTTATATTTAATATTAATTATTTTTATTTACTGTAGTTTTTCATATTACTGACTTACTATTAGTTTTACCAGAATACTACCTCAGAAACCAATATTTCCCTTTGTTTTTAAATTTCCATTCTTCTGGCTTCTTACTTATTTACATTCTTATCCTATTTAGATTATAGTTCAATGGTGTCAAATCATGTTTAATGATATTATTTACCACAGTGATTAAAGTATTTCTATTCAGATTTATCAATATGTTAGTGTTGTGCAATTTATTGTCATGATCAGTTTTTTTATTATGTTTTTGAACAAGTTACTTATTTTTATTAAAAATAATTTAATATTAAAATTTCTTATTTGATATTAAATTTAAAAATCTTATTTGATATTAAAATATAAAATGAAATGGTTAATTCATTAGCAAGTATAAAATTTAAATTGAAAAATATTTAAAAAATGGCCTTTTAATAATTTAATCAAGATACCATACCTAAGTTGTTGAATGTGTCATAAATCCCCAAAACATGAACCAAGAGTTGGTGGAAACGAGATTAGTCAGTCTATAAAAATAGTTTTGCCAAAGCAATAAATCTGTCATTATTCTAAAAATGTTTTGTTTTCATTCATTCAATGCCATTTTACATTAACACGTTCACGCCGATGTGACCCACAGGTGGATCATACTTGACTATTCCATGGGGTAGAGTGCATTCGAGGCCTGGAACTTTTGTAATCTCTTGTTAAACACATTCAAATTTGCATCAGTATTGCCCTGCATCAAGCGGAAAAAAAAAACATAGATATTCGCAATGGCATAAACGTGTTAATTATCCTTAAAAATGGGATTTTATTTTTGTTTTCTTATTCCTGTAGTTAGATTAACATTGGTACAAAAAATTTTTTATGCAATCAACTTAAGAAATTTCTTTGTCGAACTGTGTTAATAACCACCGAATAAACTTATTCATCACCTATAACAGTGGCATCATCTATTGCGACTTTTAGTTAATCCCAGAACAATAAACTTATACAATTATGCACCACTGTAACCCAGATCATGATACTGCAGTCTGCCCTTAAAAAAATTATAACATGAGAAGATTATATTTTAAGGAGTGATGAACCTTCAGTATAACAATCATGGACAATTGTGGTGTGTAATCAAAGGAAACAATATTGTTATTATAACGAGGCCTATTCGTGTGATTGAGATCATCTTGAAAAATTGAACCACATTGACATACTGATATAATGATTAGAATTTTAGCATTAGTGTCAAGCCTCTACATTTTTTTTATTATCAAAAACTAATATTTTTTTTTATAAATTCCAATGATTATTCAATTTTTTTTGTTACTTAAAATTTGGAGTTCTGAAGCATAGGTATCCTCACTTCAACATGCCTTTTATATCCGATGTGTATCTATGTGACTGATTGTATTATAATCTTGTGGCTAAGTATGATCACGCCCTTAGACTAAGAAACTTTACTTTTTACTCATCCCAAGACCCTTCCGTCATTGGTTGTAGTGGTACAGGTCTTTTTTTTTTCTAATGTTATAAAACAAGTAATTTTATTTATAGTTATATATCAACTTATAGTATTTTTTTTTTTTTTTTTTCAGTGGCAGATGAATTAAATAAAAAATTGATCTGTTCGAGTGTGTCACATGGCAAAGAAATCTGTGATGATTGATTGAATTCACCTTTTCAACATGCATGCATTTTTATCTATTTGAATGTGATGTCTGAGTTGGCGATCATATATGAGTCAATTTACCTTATCTGCAAAAAGTTTTTCTCTTTCTTCTATTGAATGTACTGCTTCAAGCAAATATATATTTTGTATATATTATTTATATTATACAATTATCTGATTGGTTTTTAATTGAGGAGGTGTTGAGTTCAAAGACTTATTATTTGAAACTAGTCCATAAGTTTGAAATATGCATCACTTAAGCTTGATGAATATTGTGTACAGGAATTGAGTTTGTTTTAAATTTGTAGAAACAGCGTACTACATATTATTTTTTAAGATGATTAAATCCGTTATATTCATGTGGAATTTATGGCAAAAATTATATTTGCTATGAATGTTAGTTATAATATAATGAAGTAACAAATTTAAAATACTATTTTATGATGTAATTTTATAAAAAAAAATATTTGTCTGATTGAAGACTCAAAATGGTATGAGGTACCATAAGCATTGTACTAGACATTTCCACAAACCATTTTCAGATGTTACTAGCCACTTGACAATTTTGGAAATGTATAAGAACCACTTTCAAAACTTTCTGACATTGAAGCATATAACATTATAACAAATCTCCATTTGTAGTCTTCAATTATATAATTGTTTTTAATTATATGCAAATACCATACTATACCTATAGAAATATTTTCTTCTATTATATATACACTATGGTACAATTACATTTAATGAAGTGCATTTAAGCCACCTAAAGGTATGCTCATTTTTACTTGACCATGATCCATATGGATAAAATAAGCTGTTCCTTTAAAATGTTTATAATATATTAGCTGTGAATTGTTACATTAATTTTGTAGCAATAGAAATACATTATTGTTATCCTGTAAAATTATTTCTTAACTAAGAAGATATAGTTAAAGGATCTGTTATTGTTAGGAATTTTATTTAAAAAAATAAAATTGTTTTATGTTTTTAAGAATATATTTTTATTGTAATCGATCAACAGATGTTATAAATATAAAATAAATTAACTGTATATTTGTAAAAAAATATTGTAATTAAAATAAAAATGAGAAAAATAACCAATTAGCTTACATTTCAAATGTAATATTTCTTTATAATAATTTAATTTAACTAAAATATAATGAATATATACAATTTAAAAATCAGTTTATTAAAGTACAGTGGGCTATCGAAGTATTAGTGAACTGCATTAATCTACTTATTCAAAAATTAATTAATGTGATAATTTTTTTTCTTCTTATCACTTGAAAATACATTTTTAAGTAAGTAAAAATCAGAAATCATGTATCTTTTTCCAAGTATTTGAAACTTTCTCAATACATATATAAAAAGAAACCCGTCTCCAATTTTGGTTTTTTTTTTTTCAGTATCTATCATGTTTTATAGGGAAAGGGGAGAAGAGACTAATTTTGCAATGCAAAATTTTTATACCATATTAAAGTTAAATAAAAAATAGGCGATGTGCATTATTATAAAAAAATTATAGTTTTTCTTTTTAATTCAGAAAGACAACATTGCCAATATCAAAACTATGTTTTATAAACTAAGTTTTGGCATGTAACAAAATATATGATGAAGTTTAACTTCTCTTCCATAACTAGGTGGGAATCAAGGCTTAATTTTTCATTAAGTATACTTATTAATATAAAATGAGGTCGTTTAGTTTTAGAAATAACATACTGAGAGTTTTGTTAAAGATTTAGATTGTTATTACATATGAAGTTGTTTTCAAGCAATATCATGGCTTAAATAATATATAAAAATTTCTCAAAACCAAACTAATTTATTAGTTGGATGAGTATAAAGAGAATGATATATATTTTAACTCTGGTATGATCAATAATCCTACACCTAATAATGTATTTGGTATTTTATTCCACTATACAAAGTAATAATATTTTTAGAAAGATAGAAGAATAATTTGTGCAAAGCTAATTTTTCAGATAAATTTAAAGTTCAATAAAAAATTTATTAAAAAAAACATAATACATATAAAAAAATGTTCATTAAAAATAATACAAAAATATAAAATATTACAGGACACAAAGTGAACAAATAACTTAAACTTAATTTTGGATAATCAAAAGATTAATAGTTTCCATAACGGCATTTATAATAATGCTTTAAGGTCATTGGGTTTATTATTTCTGTCTTGAAATAATGATAATTATATCACTGATTTTATTCATACTGTATTAAGTAGAGTTGTAAGTAAATGTAATTTGGCACCACTGCACCAAAATCTTTAAGGAATGAATTTCTATTCCAATAAAATAGAATATAGCTACCTCAAAACAAAATTATAAATATTTAATTGAAACAAAAATATAACTTGGCAACACTGAGTAATAGATATCTTTCCTCACATATGACTTCTTAAAGGACGGAAATATTTCAGTCTTCATAAGGCTTTAAATTTTCAGTTATTATATTAAGATCCATAGCTTATAAACAATTAGTGAGAACTATTTTTTAAATAAACTAAATAGTAAGTTTTTTTGTGGTATCTAATCTAGAATCCTATTATAAAAATATGTTGTACTTTTCAAAATTAACTCCATATAGTGAGATATTTTTACAAATAATATTAGTTCATGGGTACAAAAGTTCTATGTTTGGTGTCTGCATCTCATAAATTATTTCATATTGGGAGTAAACACACAACCAGCAATAAATCTGTAAAAATAAAACAATCAGATAAGAGAGATAAAAAGTAAAATAACTAATTAAAAACTAGTTCATTGCAATAAGTGAAAAACACATTCAAAAGAAAATATAAAATTCACAATTGAGACATTGATTTCCATAAGGTACTATATCCATTCTAGGAAATTTTACAGGAAGCGCAAAACTCCTTCATTACTATATTATTAAACCAACTTATTTGACTCTTAACCCATTAAAATCTAGAATTTTTTTTTACTATATTAATAACACTACATTAAAGTTATGGAATGAAAATTTTTAGTATGATTTGGATCGAAACTAAATGCGTAATTAATACGTTTTGAAAATAACTGCATTTCTAAATCGCGTTTTTAAAGGACTTGAGAGTTCATAATATAAAATCTACTAGGAGATTTAGATAAAACTAAATGATGAAAACACAAATATGTCAAAAAATCAATTTTGTAAAAAATGTCCTTTAGTACCTTTTGGAAATCAACGTCTCAATTGTATGTTGCAGTAGTACAACTAAAATGTACTCATAAGCCATATTTAAAAATATAAGTAATTACTTAAGTTAAAAAGGAATATATAAATAGTAAAGTAATAAGTTAATTTGTAATATATGCAAGATACAGTCCACAACATGAATAAATTCAAACAAACAAAAGGAAAAAATAAAATAACCAGGTTACTAGAAGGAATAATGAAAACTCAATTGACGATTCAAACAACCCAAAATGGTCTAATTTTCACCCAGTTCTATCCTAAAAACAGTAAATAGCAACACAGAACAGTTTTTCTAGTTCAGGGCGCACAACACAATGATATTGACCCAACGATTCCGGATAATAATTTTTTTAAATTGGTTTTAGATTCAAAAAACATTTGTTATATACAACAATAACATACACAACAATATACAACAAATTATGATGGAGGGACACATTCAGGAGAAATTTGAAACAGATCTCGACTTAGCTAGGCTTCAGGATGTGAAGATGAAAGGTTAAATGGAGAAATGTAGTCAAGGAGACCAGACTCTCTCAGGGAACATATCATCATTTCTACCAATGAACTGTTAGCTTTGATCTAACTTTACAGTTAATTTGTTTTTTAAATAATAGTTAATGCTATTATAGGCCTTAATTAAAACTAATCACAGTTACTATCCTGACGACTATCAGAGCTAAATGATTGTGTTGCGTAGATAGACCGTGAGCTAGCAATGAAAAATGGAACCCATTTTACCAAACTTTTTAGCATGTTTTGTGCAAAGCATCTATCATGCTAAAGAAAAACTACACATTTGCCAACTCAAAAAGGGTGGATTACAAAATCGTGGCCATTCAACAAGGGAATATCACGAAATATCAGTCTTTTCTAACATAATTATGGTTACTATCGGGCTGATGCGAAATTAATGCAGGTTTCCTCTATTGCAATATCTTAATTCCAATTGTGTAAACAAAGCTAATCCTAACATTGATCATTATTATACCAAAACAAACCTTATCTAATACCCTCTCTTTCACCATGAATTTGTTTAGTAAAATCGTTTTGTTCAGTGTGTTCAAAGGTCTTGAATTGAAAATGTCAAAGTGCGATTTTCGTCAAATTTATTTTTACGAATTTAAATTAGGGCGCAGCGCTGCGCAAACGGCTCGTAATATTAATGAAGTGTGGGGTCAGGGGGCTATTAATGAGTGCACGGTGCAGCGTTGGTTCCAGAAGTTTCGCAGAGGAGATTTCGACCTCGAAGACAAGGAAGGTCGGGGCCGTCATCTTGCTCTGGACAACGACCAGCTGAGGTCAAAAGTGGAAGAAGACCCAACCAAAACCACACGAGAAATGGCGGCGGAACTCGGTGTGAACCAATCCACAGTTGTACGCCACTTGGAAGCAATTGGTAAGGTAAAAAAGTTGGCCAAGTGGGTGCCACACCAATTAAACGACCACCAAAAAAATCGCCGCTTTGAAATCTGCTCCATGCTTGTGACACGCAATAAAAATGATCCATTTCTCGATCGCATTGTGACGTGCGATGAAAAATGGATCTTATACGACAACAGAAGGCGTTCTAGCCAATGGCTGGGCAAAGATGAACAACCAAAACCTTTCCCGAAGCCCAACCTGCACCCAAAAAAGGTTATGGTCACAGTTTGGTGGTATAATGCTGGTGTTATTCACTACAGCTTTCTCAATCGAGGTGAGACTATAACTGCTGACAAGTACTGTCAAGAAATTGACAGCATGAATCAAAAATTGCAACGTCTTTGCCCAGCATTGATGAATCGGAAGGGGCCGATCCTGCTCCACGATAACGCCAGACCACACGTTGCACAACCAACGCTTCGACGACTGCACGAGTTGGGCTACGAAGTTCTCCAACATCCGCCTTATTCACCTGACCTCTCTCCTACAGACTTCCACTTTTTCAGGCATCTGGACAACTTTTTGAGGGAGAAAAATTTTCAAAACCAGGACGACATTGAAAATTCTTTTCGTGATTTCATTGAGTCCAGGGATTCGGATTTTTTTTCTGGTGGAATAAGAAAGCTTGTTGAACGTTGGCAAAAGTGCATTGATTCAGATGGAAATTATTTTGATTAAATATATATGGTTAAAGTAAAGATATGGCGTATTTACAATACCTACTAAAAACCTGCATTAATTTTGCATCAACCCAATATCACGGAAACGGCTCATCATATGAGGGTAATCGTTATAAAGTAATTAATCAAGTATTTAATAAGCTTTCATTTGAGCGGTAAAAGACATTTGTGTGTTCAATATTCATCGATATAGAGGTATTACATATAAAAAAAATTATTTAATAATCTAATCTAAGTATATTTGTGGGGTAGTATAGTGGCTAGCATAACAGTTTTCTATGACCAAAATAGCTCGGTTAAAGACGGCAAGTAGCATCCAATTGACCACAACAGTACAATGTGATGTTAAATAAATAAATAAACAACCTGAAATACATGATTTCAGTTGTTTACAACTTTTATTCAATGTTAGCCTTACCACGTGCATTTTGTGGGACTTCGTTATTTGGACTCAGCGATCTTAAATATTTATTCCTATTGAAAACTCAAATAGAACATTTTCAGGATCGCAATGCTTTCCTTTACTATACATCCCAAAAATGGGTAATTGGAACTAAAAATATATACTAAAAGCAAGAAAAATAAAATTGTATTAAAATTATAATTTATAAAATTTTATTTAAATATAACTTACATTGTATCCCATCCACAGCCAATTTAACAAAGCAGGAACAACTACATCTAACTATAATAAAACCAAAAATAATAGATTAATAATAAACCAAAAGATTTAAAGATATAAAAAAAATATATATATTCTTATAATTACTATAAAAAAATATGAATAATAATTCGGGCATTATACTTACATAAATGTAATAGCCATAGAGGAGCCAGATGCCAAACAAAGCTTGAAACACAATGGCTACCAACATGTGAGCTAGCCATGGCAGCAGTAACCCACGAAGAAGATGGTGTACTCCATATAACATAGAGATGGATGACAATATGAAGAACAAAAAATATATGATGAACACTGAACCCCACAGCTGCATGGCTAAACATTAAAATAAAATAAATGAGTCCTTCAACACTCCAAAAAGGGCCTAGAATTTTATTGGATATACATGAACAATTTTCTTTTTTTTTAGAAATAACATGAACAAGCGAAGAAAGGTGATCAGTTGTATAAAAGCTTTCTCTTATTCTAAATATATTCAAACAATAATTAATGTAGGAATCAGTGAAATTTCAGCAATAAATGAATAAATAATGGTAAGTTTTTAATTGTCTTCATTATTACAGCCTACCTCATAGTTTAGATAAAGAGGTAATCTGTAATGCCAAAGCAGCTTCAGTAAGCAACTCCGTAACAGGTACTGAATATGTAACATGTAATATGTTCATAGCAAAATAAATAACTGACCCCAAATAATAAATTAGTTTATTTAGTAAAAAGTGGTCTAAGTGTCTAAAATCTGGTGCGCGCAACTCACGACTTTCACTTACCTCCATTATTTATACCAATTCAAGAATTTTTAAACTAATTTATGAACGAAAATGAATTGTTAAAGAATGATTTAATTTGGATTTTAATAGAAACATGTGTTTTCTTAAATAATCTATTATATTATTATTTACGACAGTCAGTTTGTTTTATCGGCTTTTCATCACTCTCCGTTAATTTTTACAATAGTATGTATAAGATAATATTTTTTCTAAAATCTTTAGCATTCCAATGGTACATTAAACATATAAATTACTGTTCTAAAGTTAAAAAATTGCATTAAACAAATATTTTTCCAGTTTTCTCGTTAAGATGAATATCAAATTCGTTCAACTTATATATTTACAAGTTTTTTAGCAATGTTAATCAGACAAATCTACTAAATTAAAGGTTCTTTAGAAGAAAATTTAAAATATTGGCATTTAAGTCCTGTCAGACTATTTTAATTAGAATGAAACCTACACAATATTAAAGCCCATTAAATTTTACAACAATATAATGAGTTTAATCAAAATCGTTGGACCGTTTTTGAAAAAAATCATAAAAAGATGCAAAATGCATGGTATATAGTGGCTCTTCTTGACAGTTCATTCAATTACAATGAGATTCCATGCATGTGCTTAAACTGTCTGTTTGGGATTTTATTCCATCTAAATTTGCAGAACATCGCCATGAAAGGAAGAAGTCTTTTTAAAGTATAAGAAGTTATCTTAAAAATGGCATTACTTATTAAACTTTTGGCCGATGCTTCCTTACATGACAGTTCTAGCGAAGTACCTTGAAGGAATCCACAGACATTTCCATTACTTATAAGTTTTATCATATTGTTAATTGACCAAAAAGATAATAATTATAACCTCGTACAGCATGCATTAACTAATAATGTTTACACATTATTAAACGTAAACATTAATAGATGAGGGAGGAATTATAATCAAGTTTAAAAACAATGGGGACAAAATTTTCATTGGATTTCAGAGTAAAGAAAAAATACATTTTCAGATATTGGTCTGTCAGTGCAATCAGATAATCTGTTGATAATCTCTTGAACAGATAATCTGTTCTAATTGGACATTTCATTAATTTAACGATTAATTTTAAATGACTCATTTACTCAATTCAATGACAGTTTGAATGATAATCCATATAATTCATTCAATAATAAAAAATAAAAAAATTGGTTTGTTTTTTTCCATCATTTTTTTCACAGAGAGATATGTATACATACTTATTTACAATATTTTATAATATGTTTCACATTTTATGAAAGTTTGACATATTGTACGTCATAAATATGTAACTCTTTTTCTTTTTTACTGTATAACATTTTTTTTTAAATTTTACATTTATTCATACTTTAAAAAAATATTTTAATTTTCTATTATTTAATTATTCACCTTTTATTAAATTTCTTTGGCCCTTTTATTTTTAATTATTATAATATTTGTCAATTAACATAATTACTGTTTCATTTTGTTTTTAATTATCAGTATAATTTCTTTTACTTATCATCTTTATATATTGTATTCTACTAGTGGTTATCTTTTGTTTATAGCCCTGAAGAATTATTTAATGTAATTCTAATTGTATTTATTTTTAGCCCTGATGGCAGTCAAAACGTTGGCAAATAATAAATAGTTGAAACTATTTAGTTGTTTCATTAACTGACCACCAACCGGACTAATACCTTCTAGTAAAAACAATATTTGTATACATCAAACAATGTCCAATGTTTGACAAAATCAATAAATAAAACATCTAAAATAAAACAAATTTTTTACAGTAAAAATCTTTTTTGAATCAATGGCCATATAAGCAACTGAAATTCCATGGTTTGATGTAAAATTTCTGGGTGGGTTAATAATTAAGTCCTATCTAGGAACAATGAGGGATTTCTCAAGCAATCAAGATCAATTAAAGAGTTCCATCAGACATTCAATGTTTTTGTACAAGTGTGAAGAAACTTCATATTTACTAGATATGTAATAGGAGGTAAATTTTTCAATGCTGAGCTGAGAACCAGGTGTTAATAAGAAAAAAAAATTATTAATATCATATAACTACAGATGAAGAACTAACTACATTTATTCATAATTCTTTCTTAAACCAATATAATAGAAGGATTCTGCTTGTTCTGATTCTATCAAGGGTGCAATTAAGATAAAACAAATACAGCAATTAATGCTAAAATGAAACAATAAAACCAACTAACGTTATCATGGTAACGTTATAGTTCAAAAATAATTAAGCAAGTTTGTAGTTTAAAATAATTAAACATGTTATTCTAAAATAATTAACAACAAACAGTGAGGCAGAACTAAATTTTGAAATAATTCATAGAGCTTACATCCTCGGACATCAGTTTCAAACAGTGGCAGGTATAGTTGGGTGGAGTCTCCACCACACATCATGTAAATAGTAAATGTCATGAGTATAACACTGAATGCCTGAAATTGAAAAATAAGGCTTTATTCCAAATCAATAGGATAGACAAGCAGGTAATAAACAAATTTCTAATTTCGGAACTTACAATGGTGTAAACAGCACAACATCGGCTGCCAGATTTAACATCATTATTCCATATAAATGGGGTCCAGCAAGTCCTTAAGGCAACCATGGCTTATCTAGGATATAAAAAGAATGTTAGGAAAAGAGAAACATCACAAACTATAACCTAGATAGTGTGTGACTCATTACCTTTCAGTCAAACACTACTATGATAACAGATTCGTAAACAAGAACTATTGAGATGAGTTTAACAAAATAAAAACAATAAATCAACAATCACCACATACTACATCACACCTAAAACCGTTGACATATTTGAATCACCAAGCAACACCTCCCATCCACGCCCCTCTAAATTCATCTACTAGAAGTTCCGTGTATCAGTTAATTCGTTGTGCGAGTTTAACTACAGATAGCGTCACGCGTTAGCCTTTAATGTTGTAACGTTAAAATTTAAATTAATATTCAGTTATCTAAGAAGATATGGTATTCATCATTGATGTCGCTATATTTTTCTTTATAAAAAAAAAAAAATAATAATAATAATTATTGAAGCTATTTACCATCTCTTTTAAAAATTTTAAATGTTCATTCCATGGGGAAAAAGACGAAATTCTTGTGGATTAGTATTTTTACTAAATTACTTTAAAAACAATTCTATACACAGATAGGCAATACTCCTTTTTTTTAAATACCGGATTTCATCATTGAAAGGCAAGTGTATTCGCCGCAGTGCTCTAAGAACCATTTAATTTTTCTTAAATGAGATTACGGCTTACAATTCGCAAAAACTTTAAGTAAACTTTTTTCTTAACATTACAGCAACAGAGCTATAAACCAGAATGGGCAAACAGTGATAGTTTTTCGTTGAGTATATGTTTTTCCAAGTAACTGTAAACTAAAACCGTATGATATATCAGAATGTATAACAATGTTTGTAAGAAACTTATTTCTAAATATCCAATAATAAGCGGACTATAAAAGCACTCATTATCAATCAATGCATTGTAGTTTCGAAAATAATACTAGTATATCTTTTTACATTTGTCCAGCCGTTTTAATGATTTTGTTTTCTTTTTTATGAATATCGTTGCACACCTTCAAAGGTACCTATAAAAGATGTGATTCATTAATCCTTATAATAAAATTATTTTAGCAGTATATATTTAATATATAACTTTTTGCGCTACGTCAATAAGACAAACAGATATTTAGCGAAAACCAAACATTTCGCTTCTGATTCCGATCTAAATGTAATGCCAAAATAGCGAGCGGGAACCTTTCTCAGTTGTTGATAGCTCACTCTTGATGCAATTAAGCGGCTAAAACAAATTCAGTTGTTTTAACTTTGAAAGCATGGTTACTATAAAAAAAAATAATAATAATAATAATAAAAAAAAATTAAAGAATATTTCTCTATGAACAGCCAATTTTTGTCAGAAACCATCAAGGATTCAATGGAGAATTTCTTGTAAATTCGTGCTTGGAACATATTCATAAAATTAAAAAAGGCAAAAAAAAGTACATAAAATTTTTAAAAAATATAAAATTTAAAAAAACAAATACATAAAACTAAACTTATAACCGATTGATTGGTAAAATAGTTGTAAAATAGAATGTAATCGTTATTAAGGTGTCTCCCCTGATGGCCATTGGCTCTTGCAGGATTTGTAACTTTTTAGTGAGTACTTTTTACATATTCTGTATAATCTGTTTGTGATTAAAATTTTAAAGCCGTTTATCAGTATCACCTTTATATATTATTATATTTTTTAGGAATCTGAAACTAGTGTACCAGGATTTTTCCTCTGGACTGTAGAAGCCTGAGTAAGTTTTTAAATATTATATTAATAATTGTTTTGCTTAATCACTTTAAACTGTTAATATATTTTGATGTAAATTGATTTTCTTGAGTCTAATTTATAATTAAAGAAAGAATCAATGATTGCGAAGATTAAAAATCGGTTTTAATCGATAATTAAGTCATATTAATTCATTGTTCCAATCAGAAGAAAGATAATCTAGGTGGGGATCAAGTAAAGCAATGAAATTGTCCTTATTATTAACTATTACATTGTTTTTCTTCCTCACTGTGGCAGTTCTAAAGGCATGCATGTTTCACACTCTTTATTTCATTTGTATTTAGTTTTAACATTAAAACCCGCAGGGATCACTTGTAGCTGGGTGGCTAGCGTAACAGCCTCCCATGCTAAAGGTCACGGGTTCAAACCCGCAGGTGGTCCTAGGATTTTTTAATGGGAGTAAAAAATCCTTAGTTACGCCGTCCTTCGGAGGGGCGTTAAAAGGTGGTCCTGAGCCTGTGCAATGTCAGATACTCGTTAAAGATCCCTATCCTGATAAAACCTGGATAGGCAAAATTTAGGACTCCCACTGTAGCATCGTCCGATTAGCCATAGTAGCATAAAGTGACGTTAAATAAATAAACAAACATTAAAACCCGCCTTGAATATCTTAAAGATGGCTTTATAAGTAAAATATAAGCAGTTAATACTTAGCTAGAAATCATCTGGCTTTATAAGTTAAATATAAGCAGTTAATACTTAGCTAGAAATCATCTGAATTAATCTTAAGGGAAAAAAAAACTTACATTTAATAGAATCTGGTTTGCAAGTATCTTCATTGTTTTAACATGTATTATGACATGAAAAAGATATTTTAAAAAATGACGAAACATAAGACTTATTTATAAATTTCTATTAATAACTCATTTCAGTGAAATAAAAATTTTAATGGCTAAGTATGTTTAAAAAAATTATTAATAAATTGGTAGTTAATTTTTTATGGTTGTACCCCACATTGTTTTAATCCTACCAATCCATGCAGTTCCCCTCTTTGGTATCGAATTTCTTTATCTCCTCCTTCATCCCTTCTGACATATTCACCTCAACTTTCATGATGCCATATTTTACTAAAAATTTGTTTCTTTGGTCTTGTCTGGCTTATTCGGACCATGTATCCCATAGAAACTCAACTTTTGCATTCTGTCTTCTCGAGGTCCTCAATTTAATCATATATCTTTTTGTTCCATCTCAATTTTTATCCACCCTGCCTTCTTCTCTGACAATAAATTCTTCTCATGATCGTTATAATATTTAGTAACTTCTCCAATCCAGCTATTCAATGGTGTACAGAATATAAGGTGTTCTTTTACAATTATGCCTGATGGTGTTCTTCAAAATGGGCTTTAGTCTAGATATTCCTAAATTAGATATTTCCTAAATTCCAAAATCTCCAAAAATGCATTTTAATTGAGAGAGATTGGAGAGCTGCCAACGGGTAGTATCCCTTTTATATGGTAATCCATATTTTACTGAGGACACCATATAAGCTTTTTGTGGATCAACAAATATTAAATTTTTCATTAGTTGTTTGATAGTGGATAGATAACCTACCACTTCTAAGCCAAGCCTGTTTCTTTGAAATCATATAATTACTAATTATTCTCTTATTTATGAGTCATCTATGTTGTCTTCTCAAGCTACTAGTTAAGATCAGCTTTGTCAATCTGCAAACTGTTCAAACTGACACAACTTTTTTGTAAATAGGAGTGATATGATCCTATGTTCATTCGTTTTTTAAACAGTCGCATCATCTAGGCTAATTTGTTTCAATTTCAAAAAGTCCGTATTTGATTTACTCTATGGGAATGTATCTGGTCTTTGTTTTTTCATATTTTTCATTATAATCAACTTTTACTGAGAGTAAATTAGCCACTTTAATGTAATATTGCATCTTTTTTAACAAGAAATTATTCTGCTCTTCTTTTAATAGTTTTGTTTTGTTTTTACGAGACTAATTTAAAATATTTGTTTGTTTTGGCTTAAGGCATAAAATTTAAAATGTTTTATGCTTTAGATTCTTAATTGATCTGAGGATTATCCCTGCTTCCTCATAGTTTTGTCCATACTTGAAAAGATCCATAACTTCACGGACTTATTCTATGATTTGGCTGTAGTTTTCTTCCATTTCCTTTTAAACCTACTTCTTTTATTTTCTTGTAGCAAAATGGGATCATGGTTGGAAAGTCTTATTTATACAATTACTTCTTTTCTTTGACTACTATTGCAACTTCATCCTACCATTCTCTTTCTGTTTGCACACATCTTTTTTGTACTCTTTATTATGGATTTTATCATTGAATTTATACAATAATGCACTTCATTAATGGTCACATTTTTCCTTATTTCTTCTTATGTATTTTGTTTAATGGTGATTCTGATCGGTTTGGGTTGTTTCTCTCTCTCTCTTTTTTCACCCTACATTTTGTACGTTTGTCACTCTATTCTTTTAAATATCCAGAGATCAAATCAAAGAGATTGGAGTTGAAGATTGGTGAGAGGATTAATATCTTTAGTTATTAGAGGTTTCTTTGGAAGCAAGATCACCTTTTAAATGTTGTTTTAGGGGTCCAACAGTTTAAGGAAAGATCAAAATGATTTTCGCAAATTATAAATTATAGAAAATGCCATTCACAAAATGAATCTGTTAATAAATCTATTTACACTGGTTGAACATGTTTTGTTAGGAATTGTGAATGATGTATTAAAAAAAAATGTCTTATTAAGAGTTCTTGTGATGATTGATTTGGGGAAGAATACAGAGTAGGCTCAAAAATGAGCCTCAAGTACATTATTTATAATTAATAATAACTATACATCTTTTTAGTATGATGGATAGATTTAGTTTATATTTCAATATTTTTTTCTTTCGTTTTTCTCTCTTTCAGACTGGAGGCAGTAAATACAATGGTGTTTCTCAAATAGTTTTTAAAACCAGATTTTTCTTTTCTTTTTTTAATGTGGTGTGTGGATTAAACTTTAACTTACAGTCCTGAATGAAATTTATTTTGGCCAGTCAACCACCAGGGTCATTCTAAATTAAATAATTTATAAAAGGTTATGTTTATTTTCAATTGAAAGATTTGTTTTTGATTAAACAATATCATATTAGAAATCATTATTTGAACAATCTTTCAAATTTATGCAGTTTTTCATCAATCTCCTTTTCTTGCAATGATATTATATATTGAATAATATTTTCTTAAAATCCTTAGCTTTCTACTGGTGTATTATATATCCTTATTATAGGAATTCTGAATGATGTATTAAAAAAAAAGTCTTATTAAGAGCTCTTGTGATGATTGATTTGGGGAAGAATACAGAGTAGGCTCAGAAATGAGCCTCAAGTACATTATATTTTCATTAAGGTAATTAAAAATAATTCTTGGACCCCTAGTTGTCCACAGACCACTTGTTGAGAACTACAAGTCTAAAGGGTATCATTGTAAAAATGTCTAACTCTTCTCCTAAAGTATCTTTAAGTTTTTGAATTTATTAGCAGCATTGAAAAATATAAAAAATTAAAAAAACATCTACAACCGATGAAGGGTCTTGGTTCAATATATACAGAGATTTGTAATGTTTCACGGTCAACGGCTGAATAACTTTATCACACTCATTCGCCTTTTTCTCCAATATTAGGTACACACTTTATAGAGACTGGGTTTGTCCCGGCAGGGTCTCCATACCCCAAGATAGGGCTGAAATATCAGAATAAATAATTCTGCCTCCGCCAGGGTTCGAACCAGAGACCTAGAGGATTAAATAAAAAATATTTTCAAAGATTTAATATGAATTTCCGGAAAGAACTTATAATAAGGATATATAATACACCAGTAGAAAGCTAAGGATTTTAAGAAAATATTGTTCAATATATAATATCATTGCAAGAAAAGGAGATTGATGAAAAACTGTATAAATTTGAAAGATTGTTCAAATAATGAAAAACTGTATAAATTTGAAAGATTGTTCAAATAATGATTTCTAATATGATATTGTTTAATCAAAAACAAATCTTTCAATTGAAAATAAACATAACCTTTTATAAATTATTTAATTTAGAATGACCCTGGTGGTTGACTGGCCAAAATAAATTTCATTCAGGACTGTAAGTTAAAGTTTAATCCACACACCACATTAAAAAAAGAAAGAGAAAAATGGTTTATAAAAAAATGAAAAAAAACACCATTGTTTTAACTCCTCATCTGAAAAGATGAAAATCGAAAGAAAAAACAAATATTGAAATATAAACTAAATCTATCCATCATACTAAAAAGATGTATAGTTATTATTAATTATAAATAATGTACTTGAGGCTCATTTTTGAGCCTACTCTGTATTCTTCCCCAAATCAATCATCACAAGAACTCTTAATAAGACATTTTTTTTTAATACATCATTCACAATTCCTAACAAAACATGTTCAACCAGTGTAAATAGATTTATTAACAGATTCATTTTGTGAATGGCATTTTCTATAATTTATAATTTGCGAAAATCATTTTGATCTTTCCTTAAACTGTTGGACCCCTAAAACAACATTTAAAAGGTGATCTTGCTTCCAAAGAAACCTCTAATAACTAAAGATATTAATCCTCTCACCAATCTTCAACTCCAATCTCTTTGATTTGATCTCTGGATATTAAGTAGTTGCAACTCGTGGCTTTACCCCTAAATATTCAATTTATTGTTGCTTTACATACATGTATGTACGGTATGAGTAACTATAGCACATTCTCTTTTGGTCAATTAATTACTCCTTCAACTATTTTTATGCATCAACAGTTATTATTTGGTCCCAGATCTTAATTTTATTCAGTCAAATTTACAGTTGCCACACCTGTAGAAGAAGGCATACCCATGATTACTGAATACGTTGTAGTTTTTAAACCTCTGTTAATATTGATACAACTCATTTACAACATAACATTACAACATGTAATAAATGTGAATTAATTCCAACCATATGTGAAACTTTCCAAAAAAAAACAACAAAAAACAATAAAATTAGAAGCTGATTTATAACTTCACCACTGTTTTATTAAAAAGTAGTGCACGACATTTTGATGAAATCCCATCTTCAGGTGCAAAGGAACAAAGTTATCTGCAAGTAATAAATGAAAGACTCTACATCTTTTTACAAACAAACATGTTTTTAGATTTTTGAGATAAGTTCTTCTATGGTCTAATAGCCAAATTCCTGTTAGTCTCTTAAAATCATTTTTTAAGAACCAATAACAATTAAAGATGTTTCCATGGGATTCTTCCCACAAAACATCGATAAGAAGCCCAATGAGCTTAAATGTATTTGTTATAAATTGAGTTTCTTTGCTAATACTGGTCAGATTAAGACAATTTTGCTTTCATGGGGTTAGAAATTTGATTATCTTTCTAATGAAGTACTCATGATTTTTCAGGAGTTGTATAGTTTATGAGCAATTTAGAAAACATTTAAAAAAAGATTTTAGAAATAATTTATTTGTTTTCAACAACTTAAGAGGACAAATTTTCTCTTATTATATCTAGGCGGAAAGGGGAACCTCCAATAAAAATTTCAACTTCAAGGCCATTGTCATTTTAAGATACCGTGATGACATTATAAGTAAGTTGATGGCTTTTATTATTACAGAGAATATTTTGTTTATTTATCCCTATTCAAGTTTTTTTTGTTTAGGTATTCATATATTATGCTTAGCCCAATTTTTGTTTTATTTGACAGTATCATTTAATATTTTTTACCAAAAATATTTTTTAGTAACCTTGAAAAAAAAATTAAATAAAATTATCACCATGTAATAACCATTTCTGTAGATAATTTGAGATGTTTAGCATGTATTAACAATAGAAAATAATTAGGACAAATATTCTGTGCAGTATTTTGGTTTTAAGATCTTGTGTTTTGAATTTTTTTTCCAAAACCCTCTGTTTATTCATAATATATTACAAAGGTTTTGATATTCTATGAATGATCTTCTTTTTCTGTAGTGTGCTACATTATAAGAAAGTTGTTACAATCTTCTTTCCTTTTGTTGTCTTATAGCAGGTATTTTCTACATTTCCTCTTAGTGTTGTTTTCCTATGATAGTAATAATAATTTAGTCCACTGGCAAGTACTGTTATCACCTAAGGCGCTGGTGATGGCATTGTAGTCTAAAAATGTGGGTTAATAGATGATTTTAATGCATACAAAAACTTTTATATGTATTATATTAATGTACTCCAGCACTGTTGGGAGATCAAAGAAATAAGGAGATGGAAGATCGTGCAGTTGAAGCAGCTTCATTTTTCTCATTGTTGTTGATCTCACTATTTTTTGTAGTGTACTGTTTTGAAACTTCTGGAGGTGGCATTGTGTTCCATACCGCAGGTGCATAAACATGGTAGATCCATACAAGAGTGGAGGTTGAAAAATACTCTTATAAATTTTTATCTTAAGCCTTAATGATAGAGCTGGGATAATAGCAAGTGGTGAAGCCAGTAGCACTTCTTTCTTACTTATTATAACAGTGGGCTGGTGGTGTCATCTGCTGGTGTTTGAGCCTGGACATTATAATTTTTTACCTGTATATATTTTGTTTATAATTAAAAATCAAATCAAATTAAAAATAGTTTTTAATGA
Organism: Piezodorus guildinii; assembly: GCA_023052935.1. Taxonomy (NCBI): domain Eukaryota; kingdom Metazoa; phylum Arthropoda; class Insecta; order Hemiptera; family Pentatomidae; genus Piezodorus; species Piezodorus guildinii. The sequence goes on along the minus strand of CM041292.1, from coordinate 114,967,891 downwards.
GGAAAATTTTTTTTTGTTAGTTTATATATTATATTCAAGTGCAGTTAGGGATTAGACTGATAACAGTGTCCCCTTGCCCTCAAGACAGTACCGTTGGAACCAGCTAGCTTAGAGCACCTGTTTATCGATTGGCGCCTTCACCAATTTATCGATCAGGACTTCATTTCGTTGACTTCTGAAGATCACCATCCTTCCATGGAGAGTCGCCTACCCGTCGTACGGAAGCTAAGTTTTAATAGAAGAACCTTTTTTTTTATTTGTTTATAAATCAAATTGTTTTCATATTTTATATATTGTAAATTTTCCTCATTTTTTTTATTAAACTTTTATTTATTTTCATTACGTTCAATTTTATCTTTTTATTTAATATTACCTTTTTTTTTTTTTTTTTGAATGATTAAGTACTCAAGACCAGCTCATTTCGAAACGGGATCGAGTCTACATTTTCTCATTGAGTTTTTATGTCACTCATCCCAACATAAGTTTGGTCCTCCGGCAGCCAGATTTTGAGTACTTAATTGTTAGTTTGATCGTATATTAACCAAATAAATTTAACCATTTATTTAATTATTATTTATTGAAATATTAGATTTTCTTTAAATATTTCTTTAAATTTTTGTTGTGTAATTTTCAGGCTTAAATATTTTATTATTCGTTCCAATACCATTTTTTTATTAACAGCTCTATAATGCCACCTAAAACACCATCTTCTAAGGGGGATTTTGATTTAGAACTTTTAGTTGAGGAATTTAAAGATCTCGCCGATGATATATTAGAAACATGTACATTGGGGCGCGCATCGAGTTCCGATCCTAGTAAAAAGGGATTATTTAGGGCAAAAATTTCTCGACTAGATTCCACCCACGAGAAATTTATTGATAAATATAATGAAATTAGGAAAATATCAAAAGTAATGGGGGAACCTACCGAAGAGTACAAAGAATTAAAAGATAAAATAAGAAACAAATTTTATGAGGCATTATCGTTTGATATTTCGCCCGGGTCTAATAAGGAATCCGCCATTACTGATGCATCTCTACGTGATACGCATGCGCGAGATTCTAATTTTCATCTGCGACTTCCTATAATTAATATCCCTTCGTTTTCAGGAAATATATCGGAATGGCCTGCATTTAAAGACACTTTTGTCTCTCTAATTCATGAAAATGAGGATCTTAGTGAAGTCCAAAAATTTCATTACCTAAAATCGAATTTGAAAGGCGCTGCAGCACAAACAATATCGGCTATTCAAATATCACAACAAGGATATACCACAGCTTGGGAGGCCCTTACTAAGCGTTTTGACAGTCTAAGAATTCAGGCAACCCATCATTTAGTAAATATTTTTAATTTTCCAACGCTGGCCAAACATTCGTTGTCTTCTTTAGAAAATTTGTCATCGACTGTTTTAGAGAGCGCTACGGCATTTCTTAAATTGAAGCTCCCAGATCCATCTGGTTTTATATTGTACACTTACATTCTTCGATTGTTGGATCATAAAACTAGAGAGCGTTTCGAGATGAAATTTAGTTCGAAACCCGAATTACCCACTTTTCAAGAATTTTCTGAATTTATTACTCAACAAATAGTGGAGCTGCAATCGACAGCTTTAACCTCGACCTCCAGATGTTCTCCGTCGTACACTGATGACAGGAAAATTCCAAAACGAGTCCTCATGTCCAATATAAATTGTAATATTGTTTGTCCAATGTGTAATAGCTCTCATCGCATTGTTGATTGTTCTTCGTTTCGAAAAATGAATCCTAAACAAAGATTCGATCAGATGAAAATTTTAAATCGTTGCTTGAATTGCTTCGGATTAGGTCATTCTCTTGTTAAGTGTCCATCAAAACATTCGTGTAAGTATTGTAGCCGCCGGCATCATAGCTTACTCCATTTTTCGACCTTCGAAACACCTACTCATAAGAATCAAAATAGTAGGAAAACCAATTACCCTGGACCAAGCAACGAGATTACCAACCAATCTTCAGTTCCACGTATTTCCCACCAGCCGCCTCAGCTTCAGACAAACTCCAATGAACCTTCACTATCAAATAATACCACTATTCTTTCGTCATCAACTTCTGGAAATCTTAATGTTCTACTTGGTACAGCTCAAGCAAGAATAAAGGACAATTTTGGACAATATTATCGTTTGAGGATACTAATAGATAGTGGGTCCCAAAGGTCATTTATCACCTCACAACTTGTGAAGAAATTGGGGCTATCAAAATTTAGAAATCCTCATCAAATAGTAGGTTTTGGGAACCAACCAATTTCGGGGGGAAAATACCGAGTTTCATGTTCACTCATACCTGAAACAGAAGATGGTCCGGAGATGGAAACTTGCGCTATTGTAATTGACCAGATTAGTTCAAACATGCCCTCTAATCCAATTCCCAGCCAGGTGATGGATAAATTTAGAGATTTAAAACTGGCCGATCCAATATGCCATTTACCAGGTCCTATCGATTTTTTATTGGGTGCCGATTTATTTGGTGATGTACTAACGGGTAAAATACAAAAGACCTCAGAAGGGTTCCCTAATGCTCTTAATACGGTATTTGGTTGGATATTAGTTGGACCAATTCCTAATGGGCCGCCAAACTCATTCTCTACAGCGATGTTTACTGTAGCCGAAACAGATATTGAAGAGGAAACATTACCGTGTATTATGAATAAATTTTGGGAGATCGAGGAAGTCTCTACAGTTCCACAGTTGAATCCTGAAAATATTAAGGCTGAAGAACATTTTAAAAGGTCTCACACGAGGGATGATCATGGCAGATATATAGTTAGTCTACCATTCAGAAGCAAATCGTTTAATTTACAAGTTTCGAGACTAATTGCCATCCATCGTTTCTTGAAGTTAGAGGAGAAGTTGACCTAGTTGGAGAACCCTAACCTGAGACTTGAATATGATAATGTATTTCAAGAGTACCTCAGCAAACAATACCTTTCGCCTACATCTCGACCAGGAAAATTCTTCCTTCCGCATCATGGAATTTACAAGGATAGCTCTTCCACACATCTGCGTATTGTCTTTGATGCTTCTGCAACTACTGCATCGGGGTCATTAAACAGTCATCTTCTAACAGGGCCTAAATTACAGCACGATATAAAGGATATCTTGTTAAAATTCCGTTTACCTCAATATGTAATATCCGCCGATATATGCCAAATGTTTCTACAAATTTTGATTCACCCCGAAGATCGATTGTTCCAACACCTATTTTTTCGTTTCAACCATGCTGATGCCATTCAGGAATATGAATTTAATCGCTTGCCCTTTGGATTATCGTGTTCTCCTTTCCTAGCCATAAGGGTAATCCACCAACTTGTCGTAGATGAAGGACATAAATATCCACTTGCTTCACAAGCTTTATTAGGAAATATGTATATCGACGATCTGTTGACTGGTGCTGAAACACTAGAAGAGGCCTTGAAACTACAAAAAGAGCTTATTGACCTGCTAAATAAAGGTGGTTTCACACTGAAGAAGTGGTTTAGCAACGACCATCAGCTTACAAGAAATGTATCTGAAGGGATTGATTCCACTGTATCATTTAGTAACATGGAAGACAAAGCAATTAAAATCTTGGGTATGCAGTGGGAACCAAACCATGATCGGTTATCGTACCGTGTCACACCAAGAGACATCGTTTATACAAAAAGAGGTCTCATGTCTACTATAGCCCGTGTGTATGATCCATTGGGATATTTGGCACCTGTTGTTTTTAGAGCGAAGACACTTTTACAACAACTCTGGAGGCTCAAGATTGGTTGGGACGATCCGATTCCTATGAACATTTAGAAACGATGGCACACGTTTTTCACGGAATTACCTAAGTTGGCCGAAATAAGCATTCCCAGGAGAATAATTTCAAATAGAAAATTACGGAACTGCCTAGTTGGGTTTTCGGATGCTTCGTCGTTTGGATATGCAGCAGTCATTTATTTTAGAAGTGAGAGTGAAACAGGCCATGTCACAACAAATCTTGTTTTTGCTAAAACGAAATTGGCTCCCTTGAAACCAGTCACCATTCCGAGGCTGGAACTCTGCGCCGCAGTACTATTAGTGAAAACCTTAAAGGCTCTTCAAGAATTTTTATCACAATTCCAGGACATGCCAGTAATTTTACTGTCTGATTCAGGGACTGTGTTAGCTTGGCTTCAAATGCCATTCCATCAAATGAAGACATTCGTAGCTAATAGGGTTGGGAAAATTCTGGATTTATCTAAGTCAGCTTCCTGGCACCATATTCGCTCCCAATATAATGCAGCTGATGTCGCCTCTCGTGGTGTCGATTCTACAGACCTAATTCATGATACATCTTGGTGGATAGGACCTGATTGGCTGCGACTTCCTAAGGCAGAATGGCCTTTAGATCAAATAGATATTTGTAATACTCCACCACTACCAGAAATTAAATCAGAAGTAATGGTTATGTTAACACATAGTAAAAATACTCTGGATGTCATAGAAGAAATTAACAAGTTTTCTTCATTTACCAAACTCATTAGAGTTTTCAGCTATATTCGCAGATTCTGTAATAACGTCAGACCCCACAAGAATGAAAGAAAAATTGGTTCATTAAAGTTGAATGAAGTTAGAGACACCACTACTATGCTGATAAAAATTATTCAAACTTACCATTTCCCTAATGCCATACCTACTGAAAAATCCGACAGAATAAGTCTACAATCGTTGTCTCCATTTGTTGATTCGGTGGGTATCCTTAGGGTGGGCGGTAGATTGCGAAATGCACCAATATCTGAAGATTCTAAATATCCAATACTGCTCCCTCGTAAATCACACTTTGTCAATTTGCTTGTAGACTATTACCATTCGACATATATACATTCAGGTCCTCAAATTTTGCAGTCATTACTCAGAAGAAAATTTTGGATATTATCAAGTCGGCGTTTAGTCCGACAACGAGTTCACCAGTGTTTAAGATGTCACGAGTTGTCGGCGAAGAATTACACCTATCGCATGGCTGACTTACCGCCATCTCGTTTCCAGCAAGGAAGACCATTCATCGTAGTAGGAGTAGATTTCGCAGGCCCCTTTCTGTTAAGAGACTCGCTCAAGCGCAAAGCTGCAGTTCAGAAAGCATATGTAGCTCTTTTTGTGTGTCTCAGTACCAAGGCAATACATGTGGAGATTATTTCTCAATTGACAACAGAAGCCTTCCTAGCGGGATTAGATCGCTTCATTGCTCGACGCGGTCTACCGCAGAAAATCATGTCCGATCATGGGACCAATTTCATCGGGGTTCATCGACGCTTAAAAGAATTATATGTGTGGTGGAATCTTTAGCCAGCCAAGCAGAAAATTGAAGACCATCTTACAACACGTGGCATTCAATGGTGTTTTATCCCTCCTTCAGCGCCGCATTTTGGTGGTATTTGGGAAGCAGGAGTAAAATCGCTAAAGTTTCACCTTACCCGGGTTGTAAAAGATCAAAGTCTAACTTACGAGGAAATGTCAACTATAACAGCGCGTATCGAAGCTATTCTTAATTCCAGACCTCTACATCCCATGTCTTCCTCTCCTGAGGACTTTGACGTATTGACACCAGGACATTTTCTTATTGGTGCACCATTGCTGGCATTACCAGACCAAGACCTTCATGACATTTCATCTAATCGTCTCACTCGATGGCAACTCTTAAAGCGTAGCATCAAAGATTTCTGGAATCGATGGAGACACGACTACTTGAACTGCCTACAACAACGTGGAAAATGGACTACAGATACACCTAATGTAACAACTGGCACCATGGTATTGTTGAAGGATGCAAACATGCAATTAAATCGATGGCCAAAGGGTCGTATCGTTGGTGTGTTTCCTGGAGACGATGGGGTAATTAGAGTAGCAAAAGTCATAACAGCTACTGGAGAATACCTAAGACCGGTTTCAAAATTAGCTCCCTTATTCCCTCATGTGGATTAACTACAATTTTGAAAATTTAATATGATAAATTTTGGTGGGCGGTGTGTTTGAGCCTGGACATTATAATTTTTTACCTGTATATATTTTGTTTATAATTAAAAATCAAATCAAATTAAAAATAGTTTTTAATGAGGAAAATATTTTTTTTGTTAGTTTATATATTATATTCAAGTGCAGTTAGGGATTAGACTGATAACAGTGTCCCCCTTGCCCTCAAGACAGTACCGTTGGAACCAGCTAGCTTAGAGTACCTGTTTATCGATTGGCGCCTTCACCAATTTATCGATCAGGACTTCATTTCGTTGACTTCTGAAGATCACCATCCTTCCATGGAGAGTCGCCTACCCGTCGTACGGAAGCTAAGTTTTAATAGAAGAACCTTTTTTTTTATTTGTTTATAAATCAAATTGTTTTCATATTTTATATATTGTAAATTTTCCTCATTTTTTTTATTAAACTTTTATTTATTTTCATTACGTTCAATTTTATCTTTTTATTTAATATTACCTTTTTATTTATTTTTTTTGAATGATTAAGTACTCAAGACCAGCTCATTTCGAAACGGGATCGAGTCTACATTTTCTCATTGAGTTTTTATGTCACTCATCCCAACAGCTGGTCTAGTATGATTCCCAATTTAACCACTGACTTCGATGGCGCTCGTAATGTAATATGGAATTTGTTTTTGGTTTTGTTTCCAATTTTCTTCATTTTCCATTACTGGGTACTATTTCCAATTCAATGGTTTAAGTTGTCTTTTTAGAATGGTTCCGCTAACTTAAGGTCGAAATCTTCTTATTCTGATTAATTAATTAATTAACATCACTATAGTCCTACTTATCACTTTGTGAACTTCTGAAAAAAAAAAAAGAAGGAACATGTCTCTTCTGCATTAAATGTTTTTCTGTTTGTTTTTCATCTAATAGTTGGGTCTTTAATCCAAGCATTTTGAAAGATGTTATAGAAATCTATTTGTTGATGAAGGAATTCTTTGTTTTTTTGGGGGGAGGGGGAATACTTTTGATTGCTTCATTACCATTTTGATGGAAGTAAGGAGACAAGGAGAGCATCAACATCATGAGCAGAGGCAGGGAGGAAGAGGGAGGGGTCTGTAGCACCATCCTGAAAATTATTTGGATAAATAAAAATAAAATAGGGATTAGGATTAAAAGTGTATTTAGAGAATCTTTTTACTTCCAAGCACTTAATTAATTTTCAAAATTATGTGTATATAGACAGTTATATAGATATTTACATTGTTAATAAAAAAAAACAACTCATGTTTCTAACACACTTGTCCCCCTATTAATTTTCAACCTACTTGGAACCCCTAACAAAAATCATTTATATGCCTTCAATAAAGATCTTTCCCAGAGCTCATGCAGATATATCATAACCTTTATATTTCATTTTCAGATCAAGTTTATTTTGAGGTAGTCAGTGACTCTGTTTTTAACTGACATTTTATTATTAGGAAGACATCTTGATTGACTAAATTCTATAGTTAATTTCCTAAATAAATTTCACTAAAAATAATGTTGTATTAAACAACTTATTGTTAAATTCAACTAGGATGTTAGTGTTCAAAGAGAGTTTGTTTATTCATTTAATGCCACTTTATGTTACTATGTCTAATTAGATGACGCAACTTGGGGAGTTCTAAATTTTGCCTATTCAGGTTTAATAAGGGTATGGATTTTTAGCCCAGGGTTAATTTGCTCCAGATTTTGCACCTTTTTTGATATCTTGCATTTTTGATTTACTTGCTGAAGTAAAAAAATTCATAAATTTATATCTGAACTTCTTAAGAGTCTAAATGGTGAAAAAATTGTTATAGATTTGTTGATATAATATAGTGGAGAAAAGGTAATTGTTAGATGAGATTATTTCTGCTCCTTTCTAAAATTCAATAAAAATACAATGAAATATATAGCTTGTGTAGTTTAAAGATATGTCAATCAATGAGAAGGAATAGTAAGAACTTAATGAATTTGAATAAAAAGAATTATTTGATTGAAAATATTGAAATTGAATTCAGGCAGTCATAGGACTGCCAATAAAAGTGAAAATTCTATTTAAATTCGTGATTTACACTGGAATTTTGTTGGAGGGAAGAGTACGTTTGTAAAAGTAGATTATATTGAGAATGCATGTTTTGTTATTATTTTTTCATTTTATTCATCTTGTAGATATCATCTTGAATTATGTTATCATAATCTGAATGTGACTGTAGACTGTATGATTTGGTACACATCGGACATTTTTTTATTTTTTTTTATGACCTGCGCTTTGTACCATGAGAATTTATACTGCTATTTAGGAGTATGCTTTACAGTTGTTTAAAAAGATTGATCTATCTGTGAAAGAATTAAATTAGTCGCTTATTTTTTGCCCTTTCATTGACTTTTCTGCCTGTGTTGATACTTACGACCCTTAATTTTCTCTTCATCTTGAATTTCAGCATTATAATTTGAATTATTCTCTGTTTTAGAAGATTGATCCATCTATGAAAAATTAAAATGGATTTTTTTTTTCTTATATCTATACTGCTGTTTTTTTTGTTTGTTTTTTTCTATAGGAAGCTAGGAAGCTTAAATTTCTCTTTCTCCTTAACCGTTATTGTTAATTTGTTTGTTGATGTAGAAATTTTTTGATTAAGCTATTTTATAATTTTCTTCTTATCCCTATGTTGCTTACTTCTAATTTTATTTATTTTCCTCTATTGAACCAAAATTGGCGAATACAACAGGATTTTTGACTCAAAGGAGGATATCTACTCCCTTCATTTCTAATATTTAAGTTAACGAAAAAATGTAGATATTCTTCTTAAGTTCAATAATCAAAGCATCTAAATACGCAATCTCCTAGACTGAGTTCTAGTAGTTCAAAAGTAATAATTATTTGAAACATTTTTTGGAATGTATGTAGGAGTGTAATACTGATAAATGTGCAACACAGAAATAACCTCAATTTCTCTCTTAAGTAAACAAAGAATCATATGATTTAATTAGTCATGAAATATACTCTGTGCTTATTTGAAATCTATATTTTTAAAATGATTTTAATTTTCAAATGTCATTTTTCTATGCGAAGATATTCTTTTTAATTTTGTTTTACTACCATTTAAAAATTGACAATAATCATCATGATTTTGCTTTGTATGTTTTTATATTTTTATGCAAAGTAATGTTTTTATAATATTTACAAATATTGATATTTTGGTGTCAAGAGAATTAAGGTATTCATTATATTAACTTTATATACAGTAAGAGGTAATTCTAAGATATAGCTTATCTACCATGTCTTTAATCATTTCATTTGCAACTGATTTTAATTCAATTAAATAATGAAATTTTTGTGCCGATATTACACCGTTATCAATAACGTTAACGGAAATTGATCTATAGTGGACAGACTTCTGCGCATGCACCAGTCTAGAGCATGTTGGTAATGCAAATGTCACCATGGTAACAAAATCAAAGCTTATACCCCAGACAAAAATTGCATAATGCGCCTTAATAAGTTTTCACTTTAAAAAAAAAAAAAATTGTAAGGTTCCAGTTTGTTTACAAATCAACTCAGGATTCTGGCCAGTTTTATGGTGGTTGATATCTTACATTGATTGCCTGTTTGAACCAATTTAGAGAAGGCACACTTATCTCAACTCTACACAAAGAGAACTATCTAGAAATAAAATTGCATTTATTTATTTAGTAGTTTATAAATTTAGGATATGAGAAAAAGAATTAGACACGCTAGGATAGTCCATTTTAAAACATCTTTATTCAAGACTTGGATTAGCTTACGGCATCTCAAGCACCATATTCATCTGTAACAATTTACACAATTTGATTAAAGGAAAACAAACATTTTTTTTTTTTAAATTGTGAAAAAGAATAATGCGAATCCTAACCTGAAAAAGATATTTGTCAATTGGTTTAGTGAATTTTGCTCCTGTTGGGGCTGAATTGTAATTTTTTTAAACTAAAAAATAATATTTGAAACAATAGTCTATTTTAAATTACCTCTATTAAAGACCCTTAGTAGCTTTGAGTGTGTTGAACCTTAACTTTATTTTATTCATTTACCTTCCCAACTGCTATTCTACGATCTACTAATTAGCAATTCTTAAACTTTGTTTCTGTACCAGAAAGATGTTTTGAGGTTTTAACTGACTACTTGAGTATCAGTTATGAAACTCTCTGACTCCACAACATTAAAAAGTCTTTTTGAGTCAGGCATCTTCTACATGTTAACTCCATTACTGCTCCTTACTCTTGTTAGCATCATTGGGACTGATCTCCATGTTTTGAATGAAACATCAACCTTTGAAACCTTGCTACATGTATATAATCTGACAGCCGTGTACTGTAGAACTATCTGATCACCTTCCCTAAGAGCTTTCCAAGCTCTCTTTGAACTTCCTAGCCCAGAAACGCTCCTGCTTCTGGCTGTAAACATTTCACAGTTCAGGCCTTTTTTTCGAGAAGTGATTTTAAAATTTTCGGGTCAGTTTAGCAGTATAGGTTAGTCAATCACAGCCCTTGCTGCCGGGCTTCTGGAAAACTTCATTCATCGTAATTTCTCAACTTAAAAGAAGAAATGATGAGAGAGTAGTTCATCACTTCCAGACTAATTTGAGACAAGTTGTTTAATGATGGAGGATGAAAAGAGAATGATGGAAATTCCAGATAATTTATGCTCATCCTTCCATTGATCTTAGCACCTATCATTCAGCACCTTTCATAATTATTAGTACCAGAGTAGTAGGGCAACACACAGCAACAGCAAAAAAGTCAGTCGGAGAAATGTTATTCCTTAAATAGTGGTGTAAAAAACTGAGACAGTATTGAAAAGTATTTAGCAATTTCAACACTTTCAATTGCTGAAATAAACTCTCTATTCTTCTTCAGGAAATAGTTGTCTTTTATGTTGTGCTTATTTACGACAATGCTGAACATAGGAGGCTTTGAGTTTATACCTATTTTACTGATTAATTCATTCTTGTAGTGGTTGCTTCAGTATATTTTGTAAATTATGAAGAAATACCCTAATTATCCTTTTGTTTTTTATTTTCTTCAAAAAGTAGCCATATATTGTTAAGAACCTCTGGTCACACGTTTCCAGAGAGAAATGGTATACATAAAGAGAACCTGATTGTTAATTGATTGTCTTTACTTTCATCAGATCAGCTTAATTGATTTTAGTTACAACTTTTTTCTTTTTTGGAAAATGAAAAAAAAAACTGTATTTGTTCAATCCATGAAGGGTCTTTGGTTCAGTACATAGAGCGATTTGTAAACTCATTGTTATTAGGTTATTTCAGGAAAACTTTGGCATATTCTTATTACTTTTCACTAATTTCACCAAAGATTTTTGGTTTAAGTAATTTTCAGCAAAGTAATCATACACTTAATTTTGTGACTCATTATTTAATAATTCATTATAGCATAATACCAAAGTTGATGAAGTTGTTTATTTTATATTTATGTTTTATTGTCTTTCATTTCATGAATTTTTTTTTATTTGATTTTAATTTACGTCCTGACTACTCTCTCCTTTTGGTGTATTTATTTATTTAATATACATTATTAAATTAAGTCGTTTGATATAAGGAAGTTGAGATTCCCCTTGGACACCTTTTAATTAGGAGACCAATTATACTTTTTTTTTTTTACCCTACCTTGCCATTGCTGGCATACGGGATAGAGAGACCAATTATACTAACACAGACACACAGTACACTGTATTAAGCATGGGTCACCTGTGGTTTATTGGCTAGCATTACAACTGTCTATGCATAAGAGCCCACAGTCGCGGGTCTAACCCAGAAGATGGCACTAGGATTTTTAAAAGGGAGTAAAAATCCTTGGTTAAGCCATCCTTAGGAGGGGACATAAAATGGCGGTCCTGAGGCTGTGTGATGTCAGTTACTAGTTATAGATCCCTATCCTAGCTAAACCTGTATAGGTAAAATTTTGGACTCCCACTGTAGCATCTTCGGATAAGCCAGTTTAGACAGTAACATTAAGCGATTGCATTTGTTTATAAACTAAATACAGCAAATCACCTACAGATATACCCCACAACTACAAAATTCAGCTTTCTGTAGTGAGATCCTTGGGCGAGGACGTACACAGTGCTTAGACAGTGCTCACACCGTCATTTAATTGTATTAGTTTCTAACAAACATAATTTGCCGATTGTGATAATTCAACTGCATTGCTGTGATTTGGCAAACGTGACTCGCTCTACCTTAAATAATTATTTTCAAAAAACATTTATAATCCTGATTGACTGTTTCCCAACCTAAATGTCTAACTGAAAACGACCAGATAAGGAATAAATCAATATAAAGTATTGTTAATTGGAATACTGGATAAATGGATCTAACTGTAACATAAATTTAATGGAAATGAGTTTGATTTGTTATCTGTGTTGGTAAGGTAATTTCATGCGAATCGAATTGGTTACACTAAAACTAACACCTTCAAGTTAAATACTATTCCACCTTGGTACCATGCATTGGTAGCGAAATAAAAATTAATAAATCCCAGTTACTTTCGAAAAATTAGAAGACCTCTACCGTTGAGTCTGATTATCACTAACGAAGAATTTATTGGTTTGGAATATTGATTGAGAATACTGACAGTAGAACTGAAGACGAAGACCTGTCGCAGCTAGCTCCAATATAATTCGCAGATCGGCCTTGACCTGCCGGCCTTGGCACACTCTCCGGTACCGCTAGCTATCGGCCACTTTCGGTCTCACGCCTTCTCCAGAATTGTCTTATGGAGGAGTTTTACTAAAGGCCGGTAAGCGGTGACAGAAGAGGTAGCTGAAAGCGAGTGCTTTTGAGGGTTCACGAAAGTAGCGGGGGAGTGGAAGGTATAATTTTTTAAAATCAATTCGAATAATAACATCAAATATTATTTTTTATGAATATCTATAATATCATCGAATATTATTTAAAACAAACAACTAAATGATAAAGTTATTTCAAAACAAACACTTGTAATATACACACTATGAAAACAATTTTTTGTCTTAACTTAGAAACAACATTTTAAGAAATAAAAAAAAAAAAAAAAAACCTGTATCACTACAACCCATGAAGGTTTCTAGGCCAACGGCAGTGCAATAAGATGATTAGGCCTTCATCACGCTCAGCCACCAGGTTCCCCAATTTTTTTGGGTACCCACTTTATAGAGGCTGGAGTGTGCCCCAGGAGGGTCTCCATATCTTTGGGTTGCTCCCCGTTTGAAGGGACAGAATAAATAATATTCTGCCACAGCTGGGATTCGAACCCAGGACCCATTATGAGCCATGACCAAGCATAAGCACATGAGTTTATGCTTGGACATGGCTCACTAATGCCTTGATGATGGCTCACAAGCTTGAGCGTCGGAAAAATTAAGATATAAAAAAAAAAGGCTGACTCCTGATTATTTCCACCTATAATCTCTATTGTAGTATTGAATCTTTTAGGCAGTACGGTGTGTAAAATGCTTACCTTTTCCCAGGTCCTCCTCTTTTTTGTAATAAGGTGCATTACATTGTATGAAATATAAAAATAAGGAACCGTTGAAGTAAATAAGTCCATTGACTTGACCTGGTTCAATTATATAAATTTTAGAATAATGAAGCAAATTCAGTTTGGATATTAGGTAATGTTTAATTAAATTTTCTACGTGTTTAAGGTTTATTTGATCGTTTGTTTCCTTATTTTCACTGAAGTAATAATCGCTACTCATAGTTTGCTTGATACTCACAGGCTTCACGTAGAAAGCTCTTCTTCCTTCGGTACGTGGCTGATAAATGAAGTCCTGTATTGGTGTAATGGTAGGGGCTACCTACCGGCATCAAATGATCCATTGTTATTACTTCATAATTAGTCCCTGTCACAACTAACCTGAGTACCCCTTCGGTGGTATGGTAATGATCGCTTCTTGACACACTTAACGTTTGTTTAGGAAGGTCTCTTTAGATGCGGGCGCCTTACAGGCTTTTTATATGTATTGTTCAATATCTCAGTTTGAAGTTATAACAGAAGTATTTTTTAAACAGCTTGATCTCTGTCTATAAGTGACAATTTCAATCCATGAAAAATAGCTATGACGAATTTAGTATATTATTCTTCTTACTGACAGGAGCTGTAGGAATAAATTTTTCTTGGAACGTTAGATGTTGGCTGATAGAGACACAATGAGGATCTCTTCTTGTACTGAATTGAAATCCTCAGATATTCTCAGAATAGTAGTAAACCAAACCACAATTTATATTATCTTTATTGGCAATTCATTAAAATGCTTACTTTGACAAGTCTCGGAAATTTTATGGATGGTACAAAGACAGCCTTCAGCGATAAAAGAATGTCAAATTTATGGCTTTGCTCCAGGCTTATTAAATTCAATAGTGAACCTTTGGGATCGACAAGATGAATAATTTTTAACCCGCTCAAGATATGAGGTTTTAAGTTTCAAAATAACTAGATAAATCTAATTTAAAAAAATATATATTTATATATCTGCCGTCTGATGTCATTGATTTTCCCCCTGAACATATGACCGATTGGTTTGAGATTTCGCGCTTAAGTCACAAGTCGTCTCAGGTATTCTTGGAACTCGACTTTACGATCTTCCTTTTAATTCAAAATGGCGGATAAAGGAGATTTGAATATCTATATAAAAACTTTTTTTTGGTTAGGGTATTCCGGAGACTTGAACCAATTTCAATTTCTTGTCCTTAGTTGTTCTTTTCTATATCTCCATTGTTTCAGTATCATTTACCACTTCTCTTTCCTCCCCTCTTTGGGCATTGATAGCCTGCAGCTTTATCGTTTCTTTCTTTCATGCTTTCATTCCCAACACTTTTCCTTTATTATTTTCGATAATGAACCCTTTCTATCGGTCAAGTTTAAAATCAATATTAAACCGAAATAGTGAGTTTAACCGAAATCGTTAAAGCCATTTTTGAGCAATCAAACAAATGCGCAGTATAAAGTGGCTAATATGGTTTGCTGATTTTGTTAAAAAGGTTGATTTGAAATCTCAGGCATATATGAAATTGAAAAGGAATATGAAGTTGCAGCTTTATAGAACTTGCCTTGAGCTAGGCTTACCACACACGTACAGAAAGAAACGAACCTTAACACACTCACGCTGGCGTGGGCCATCGGTGGCCCGCACTAGTCTATCTTATCGGGCGGTGTGTAGTATCGATATTTATTTCCATATCATGTTATCTATTGTTTATAAGGGCGAAAATAAAAAACTTTTAACCGCCTTTGGGGTTAAAGATACCGTCAGAAATCTGGGATTAGCATGAAAAACCGCACGAGTTACACAAATTATGAAATAACGCACTAGTTAGCAGACGTACAACTCGTATACAGGTCTGAACACGCAATAATCGACGAAACCAAGCATAAATTCGAGCGCCGCCTCACAGAGCAGACAGTTTTCGGAATTCAAAATTTTCCTGACCGCAATACTTACCTTAATATGTGTGTAATATATAGGTAAGTTAAACGGAAGGAGGAAGGGGCATTAAATAGAATGGATAAGCTGCGGATACTGAAGATATTTATATTTAGAGCCATTTTTTGGACATTGGGAAACACTTTCCCCCTTGGTCAGACAGAAGACGGGCTGGGGGTTATTGATGTTGGCCCGGAGGGCTTTCGGCGGGACATCCTCGTGCCATCAGTTATCTTCTAATAGCGGCTGATTGAGACAGGTCCACGAGATTTATTAAATACATGCAAATCAGCGATACTTTATGAGCCCTTGTGTAACTGCTTCTAAAAGGTGGGAGGATCTTGTGGTATACATCATGTTTATTGGGTGCCTCTGGATGGATAGAGATGTGAGTTCTATGGTAATATACCATCGTTAGTAGGGCTAGTGATTTCTGAAGTAATGGAGTGATCTCGGAATAACTTGCACCTAGAAGATAAAAGCCTGGTTTCTTTCAATTAAATTATTGCTTAAGTTCACCTCATTTCATGAGAGGAAGCCAGTGAGCTTGGGTTTTGAATTTTTTGGTATAAAAAATGAAATCACGTTCCAACAAAATTATATCATTCTCAGATTATATAATATAATAAAGGTTTATTTGTGTTTTCTGTAATTTTTTTAATTTTTTATCATCGTTTGGTATGTAGTTTTCCTATATTTTCTCATAATCGTTCAATATATATATTTTTTCGTTTTTTTCAGTACGATGATATATTTATATATATAGATGATATAGTTATTTTTATAGATTCTACAAAATTAAAGGTACTTTAGAGGAAGAAAATTTAAAATATCGGCATTTAAGCTCTGTCAGACTATTTCAATCAAAATGAAATACTTTCAATCCCAATGATATTAAAACCCATTAAATTTCATATCGACATCGGGAGTTTAATCAAAATCGTTAGAGCATTATTTGAGAAAATTGTAAAAAAGTGCTAAACGCATGGTATAAAGTGGCTTTTCTGATTAGCTAATTTTTATGAAAAAGTTGCTGTAACATCTCGAGCGTATAGTTGCCTTAAATATGAAATTTAAGTATTGTACGACTTTTCGTTTCCGCACTAGACTTACCACACACACAGACACATAGATCTTTTTGCGGGACTTGGTCATTTGGACTCAGCGGACACTAAAACGTGTATTTCCAGTGAAAACTGGAATTTGAAAATTTTCACGATTCTCAATACTTTCCCTTATTATTTATTTCATATATAGGTATGTGAAAGTAAAAATAGCTAATGTCTTATTTTATGTACTATAGCATACTCTAAACTCCTATTTGTTTCCTAATGTACTATATTTGGAAAAACTGCTCCCGGGTCTGCCACTGTGTCTCTCAGGATTAAATCTTGACCTTTCTGACCAATTAAAGTAATTTCGAAGGGTTTCAGTCCCTGATATACTTTAATATCTACTTAAGATTGATATTTTTTATAGGGATTTCTGTACGCCATTACTGAAAAACGTAATTTTGTTTGTTGTTTACCTGAAGTTCTTCGACTGTTATTCATTAGTTACCCTGTTTTATTATTCATACGGTCTATAAACAAATATTTTATCTACACCTATCTCAAAAAGTATACAGTTTATGGTTAATTGTCACATAATAATTTGAAAAAACTTAAATTCTTAATAAAAAAAAATCATCACAATCGGTTCTTTATAAAAAGATACCCCTCATTGGGCTTTTGATATGTCTTTTTGATGAAAATTCTATAGTATTTTTCCGGAAAAATTCATGAAAATCCTACCATTTTTCATGAAAATTTACATTATTAGGATAGTTTTAAATTTTTGCATTACCTCAATTCCAGATACCTAATTGTAATATCATGAAATTATATGTTTAGAGAAGATGCAAGAATAATTTCTGCTGTTAGATTTTTCACAAATCGTTATTTTTAACAATGTACTCGTAAAGCTAGCTTTAGTTGGTACATTTATTGAATCTGTTATGGGAAAAAAAAAAAAAAAAACCTGTATCTCTGCAACCCATTAAGGGTCTCAGATGAGGAAGATGGTTGGGGGTGCGGTCATAAATAAGGGTCTCGGTTTCAGTTTTATAGAGATTCATACTCTTTCACGACCAACGACCGTGCAAGGAGGTGATTAGCCCTAAATCACGCTCGCTAAATCCGTTACGACGCTTGCTAATATTTCAAAATCAATCATCCGATGAGTATTAATCTACTTCAATTTTTCTTCAAGTTCCACCGGCACCTCGTATCTTGTTTCTTTATTTGTGACAAGATATATTACCCCTATTAAGTTGTATGCTTCCTAAGTCAGTTGCATTATAAAATTATTATAATTCTGAATAAGCCAGGTTTGTCATACTTTTAGGATAGTATGGCTATTCGATAAGAGGTGTTGTTGATCGAAAGGATTAGAACTTGTATGGATGCTTGGAAATGGAAGCCGAAAACGTGGCTATTCCAAGGCTCACATAAAAGATAAGCTGGCTTTGTAGGATTACAGTATCGAAGGTATTGTAGGAGTCTGTTGAACAGGTGCGGCGTTTCCCAGGGCTAATAAATATCGGCGACCTATTTCGAAGATGAGGACATTGAACCTGCAGATCACCAGGTATTCATGAGCCCTTGACTCTTATCTCGGTTCACTTGTTGCTGTTACCTTTATACCACGGCGAGAGGTGGCTGGATGTCGTCTCGGGTCTACGTGTTTTGGGAGCGGGATAAACTGATGGAGCCCTGGCTTTGATAACACCGAATTGCCATTATCTGTTGAAAGATAAAGTGTATTCTCATGGAGGATGCTTTTCAGGATATGTAATCCTTTTTTTTATTAATGTTTTAATCACTTTTCTTTAAATTAAATCTCTGTATTCCTCAATAGGATCAAAAACATGAAACTGGATTTATTAATCATTGACGGATTTTATTGTTATAAATTTCATTTCCTCTCTCTACTTAAGAGGAGCAGCCAACGATGATGTAGTTTAATTTTTGCTTAATTGATTCGTTTTACGTATACTGTATTTTTATATCCGTGGCATAAGAACATATCGTTTTTTATTTCAATCTGCAGTATGCGATATTTTTCTTGGGGGAGGGAGGGAGAGAGAGGGAGAAAAAGTACCGTACCGTAATGGACATTATTAGTGATCCACATTTCTATTTCATAAAAACCTTAAAGCACTTCAAAATTCTGTTACATTCAGTGCAAACATTTGTTTTTTACGTTCACTGTGCACTTTTATTATACCTAAATTTAATGCACCAGAAACATTTTCTTCCTACTATCCGAACTAGCCTTAACTCTCCACCAGAAAGTGGAGAATGAATTATAATACCAATTAAATTCCCAAATACTTTTTATTTTTGTATTGTAATTTACAATAGTTTTAAAGAACACAATGAGTAAATATGAAGTATGAAGAAAATTCATGAAAATGTCTTCAGAAAGAACTACCCAGTGGCAGCACTTCACTATTTTAAGGTAGTAGGTCCCGAGTCCACCTTCTTTTCAATTGCCTCGGAGGGTTATCAGTGATATCTAAGGAAGATAAATTACGGAGAAGTGGGTTTGTGTGGGCAGGGAGTTTAGAATGAAAAGAGATGTATCTATCATGGGCTATGTCTACAACAAATGAGATGTTTAGGTCATTATGAAGGAGTTGATTTGCGACAAAATAAGAGGCTTGCAGGATTTTGCGAAGGATTTTGGATTGTAAGGATTGGATGCGGGAGGAATTAGAGGGTTTAGTAGAGCCTACATATAATAGTGATGTAAATTAGTCTTTTGTAATATACTGGAAGTTTTGACCGTTAGTCTAGTAAGTGTAGTAGTAATCGTTTCAGCAGTTTCTTGTCGTTTCAGTCTTGCGTGAGTGTATTCCCAAATACAAACATGAAAAGAAGAATTAAGTTAATATATGGCATAAGGAAACAGATCAAGAGATAAAAAACAATCAGGAAGAAAAAGAAAACGGAAACAAAATCTTTGAATCTCATTGAGTCGTTATGGCGCTAATCATTATTCGGTTACATGGAGCCAATAATAAATCCACGTTTAATCCTCTTTATCTGGGACAACATAGGGAGGGATTTAACCACTTAATCCTCTTAGAATATTAAACATTGCTAGAGAACAAAATCAGTTCCAAACTGGCTAACAAGTCCATAAAATATTTGAAAACATATATTTTATACATATCGGGTGTTATATTTTGAGATCTTTTGAGATTGGAAAAGAAAGTAAATATTCATAACTCATCTTTGAAGTCGAAATGTGAGAGTATTGTGAAACGAAACGAATTATAAAAAAATTCTCAGTTCGCTATGCCAAGTATGCTCTCTGAAATTATTGGAGACTAACCTTAATATCATGCTGCTTTCGTTTTCCATGTTAACAATGCTACAAATCACTGTTATTATTTATTTTTTTGGCACTGCCAAATTTAGCCTGCGCCTGTCAAGCCAAATTTCTACAATCAACGGATGGGCGTAGCATTTCTCTTCTGAAAAAGACATCCTACAGGAGTGCTTATTACTACCTCTCTGACATTACTTTACATATTTTTTTATTTAAGTAGACTCTCTAGTTCTCGAGCTACGTTAACATTGATATAAATTACTGCTAAGTTTGTTTGTTTATTCATTTTACGTCAATTTATGCAACTGTGGCTAATCGGAGCGTGCTACAGTGGGAGCTTTGCTATTGAGATTTAATTAGGATAGGGATCTTTAACGAGTACCTGACATCCCACAGGCTTGGAACCACATTTTTACGTTCTCTCCGAAGGACGGCATGACTAAGAATTTTTTACACCCATTAAAAAGTCCTAAAGCCACCTGTAGTGTTGAACCCAGCTACCTTGGGCGTAGAGAAGGCTGTTATGTTAGCCACTAAGCCTCAGGTGACCCCACTGAAGTTTGTTTTCGTTTTAAATACGGAATAGTAATTTTCTTTGTTTTTAGGGAAGAACCCTTTTCAAATAGAGTCTATCCATAAATTATTTATGCACAGTAGTTATAAAGTAGGTACTTAACTAATTTAAAAAAATTAATATTAGGTTATTTTCAATACTAATTAATTTTTTTTTTGTAACTTTAGGTGGGATCCTAAAATCAAACATTAAGAGTTTTAATACAATAACATAAATTAAATCAAAAATAACAGTTAAAATATTAAAACATTATATTATCAGGTAGACCGTATAATTTTGACAGAAGAACACACACTATAGTTTGCCGCCCGAGCTATTAAAATGTACATCAAGCTCTTCACGGTCTCTGGGTATAATATGTTCGATACCTGGATAAATATTTAAACATAAATTACAGTATATCGGACGTTTAAACATTATATGGCAGAGTGTTTCTTTCTTTCTTTTTTTTAAATACGAATGTTTAGTAGTATATTAATTCTGTTGAAGTACCCTTTAAAAGGATAATGAAAATATTTAAGGGAAAAATGATAACCATTTATTTGTATTGGTTGCACCAGAAATGTTTCTTCAAAGATTCATCATATGCCCGAGTAAAAATCACAAATGTTCCCTTTATTGAAGAAAATTTCAACAGAAACGCTGTAAATTATTACATAATGTTTTATTATTTAGAAATAACTGTATTGGGGTATAACTATTTATATAGCTGTTTAAAGACAATTAACTAATATGAAAAACAATTAATAATTCAAAGGAAAATGGTCTATCACCGCTGCTAATTTCAAAAAGCTTCATCTCAGCTATTTTTTCCTGTATGATGTATCGAAAAAAACTTTTTGGTATTTATTTATTTGAAAAGTGTGAAGTGACTTGATCTCAAAAATCTTTTCGATTTTTCTCTTTCTTCAATAAGTTTTGTGGGAATTAAATCTATTTTTTCTAATTTGGTATATAAATATATAGATAATTTTTATTTTATTTTTCGCGCTTTACTGATTTTAAAACTCAATACACATCTTTCTATACCTTTAAAAATAACTTAGTTATGGGCGTATATATATGTGACATTTCAGTTTTTTCTTTTCATTTTTTTTCTGTTTTATAATTAATAGCGGTGTACAGATTCTACGACACTGTAGAATAGTTTATCTATCTTCGGAAACAACAGAGTTACAGGCGTATATATATATGCATGATTTCAATACGTGTATTTATTTATTTTTTTTTTTATTCGTAGCGGTGTCCTGATCCTAAAACTCAGTACAATTTTATCTCTATCTTCAAAAATAAATCAGTTTTATTTAGAGTAATATTTCAGCTCTTTTTTTTTTTTTCTCTATTTTTTGAATATTCGTGATTTCTTGGTTCAACGACTCTAATATTTTTTTTCTCTACTTCAAAAATAGCTGAGTTATTGAATTAAATAATTTTTAATCGGCCGCTATTTTAAAACTAATCGGCTGATATTAACATATATGTGTTAAGATCACGTTTGGATGTCCTAGTATTTTTACCCCGAATTTTAAAAAAATTAGTAGTCTTGGAAAAAAAAACACGGACGGTGTACGGCGGACAGCGGGCAAACGGATTTTTTTTTATTCTTTATTTATTTTCTGCGTATCTTGAAACGTAAGCTCTCAAATTCGAGGAGGGGTAATACTTTTTTTTTATCGACTACATAGGTTCATTATTAAAAAAAAAAATAAGCCAAAAGTTAATACCTAAAAATGCGTCTTCTGGATGAAAAATCCGATTCACGATATGGAGTCGATTCTTAAAAACTTAAAAAACTTAATAAACCTTTCCAATGTCGAAGAATTCTGTAAAATTAA
Source organism: Piezodorus guildinii (assembly GCA_023052935.1). Taxonomy (NCBI): domain Eukaryota; kingdom Metazoa; phylum Arthropoda; class Insecta; order Hemiptera; family Pentatomidae; genus Piezodorus; species Piezodorus guildinii. The sequence goes on along the minus strand of CM041292.1, from coordinate 114,945,666 downwards.
TACTTTATATTTGTTAAGTATGTCTTTAAAATGTTACCCTTCGATATTTGCCTGTAGCACAATACACATTACCGAGAAGGTATTCGCATTCCAGTTATTCAGACGGCTTTAATCAGTACACTCATAAAATTGTAGCATGGCATAGAGGATAAGGATCTGATAAATGAATTCTTATCTTTTCTTAAGAGATCATTTTAGGAATGCGACATTGTATGAATCAAAATAAAAATTTTATATCCTGTTTTTACTACTGTTCTCATTATATTTGGTTCCATGTTGTTATTTAGTTTTTATTACGGACTCATTAATTTTTATAACAGTCTGTCGGTCGACACCTCAATTTGAATTTGAAATACATTTCAAAATTCCGAATCTTTTGGTGGCTTCATCTTTATTCTTTATTCCTATACATATAAAAATCTTATAATGCCAATATTTCACTGTCTAACTCTATTATTTGATTTCTTATATCGATTATTTTATGCATTAATCTACTTTTCGTTAAAGTTATTAGTGGTGTGAAAATAGAATTATTTTTTTTATTATTTTAGATTATTTTTTCATGTTTTCAAATCAACCTTTTTACTTTCACTTACCAATATATTAAATATATAGTAAGGAAAAGTATTGCGGTCATGAAAATCTTCGAATTTCAGTTTTCACCGGAAATACACGTTTTAGGTCCCCTTAGTCCCAATGACCAAGTCCCGCAAAAATTTGTGTGTGTGTGTAAAGTAAAATTTAAAGTTTTATAAAACTGAAATTTCATATTTAAGATAACTATACGCCCGTGATGTTACAGTAACTTTTTTTTTTTAATCAAAATTAGTTGACCAGAAGAGCCACTTTGTACCATGTATATTGCACCTTTTTACGATTTTCTTTATAACGGCTCTAATGATTTTGATTGAACTCTTTATATGGGTGTAAATATTATTAGGCTTTTATATGGTGTAGGTTGTGTAGGTTTCATTCTGATTGAAATAGTCTGAAAGGGCCTAAATGCCGACATTTTAATTTTTTTTGTCTAACGTATTTTTAATTTGTATGCTTCATAAAATTAACCATATCATCTGATTAGCATCGCTAAAAAAACAGCTATATATACAAGTTGAACGAATGACAACCAACAAAAGGAGACAACCAACGTATTTTTATTGCATTTTTTGTGTTTTTGAACATAAAAGCATATTAAAACACATAGCATACCGCTGGAAAGCTAAAGATTTAAGAAAAATATCACCTTACAAAAAAAATGTAAAGTTAACGGAAAGTGATGAAAATCCGATAAAACTGGTTGTTGTGGACAATAATATATTATTTAATAAAACACATGTTTTTAGGGGAACTTGAAAAATTAATTAATTCTTTAACCTTTTTTCATCTCTAGCTGTATTTGAAAATTCTTAAAATTGTTTTAATATGGGAGGTTAGTGAAAGTTGTATTTTACGCGCACCAGATTTTTGAATAATTTACTACAAGCAGTTAGTTTTATCGGCTTTTCACCACTCTGTTAACTTTTACGATTTTGTGTGTAAGATAATATATTTTTTTTAAATCTTTAGCTCTTCAACGGTATATTATGCATCTATATTACTGTTCTTATGTTATAAAATTGCATAAAAAAATATTTTTGCTGTTTTCTCCTTTTGTTGGTTGTCAAATTTGTTTAACTAGTATATTTAGCTGTTTTTAAGCAATGCTAATCAAATGATATTGTTAATTTTATTAAACCTACAAAATTAAAGGTATGTTAAACGAAAAAATTAAAATATCGGCATTTAATTTATTTTTGTGCTAGACTTACCAAACACACAGACACAAGACCTTTTTGCGGGACTTAGGGGATCCTAAAACATGTATTTCCTTCAAAAACTGGAATTCGAAAATGTTCACGCTCGCAATATGAAACAACTATAAACCTTATTCCTAAATGACTTGATACAAATAGCAGGTCCATAAAAAAGGATGTCTATGTGTACCACCAACTCATACAGTCTTCAGTCACATTCAGATTACCATGACATACTCCAAGATGATTTATATATACAGAGTGATGATGTTTTACAATTAGATGAAACAATAATAAAAAATCATGCATTCTCAACATACTATAAGGAACGTACTCTTCTTTCCAACAAATTCTAGCACAATACGAGAATTAAAAAAAAAGTTTTCACTTCTAGCAGCAGTCCCTATGACTGTCTGAATTGTAATTTTTTTTTTGTTAACTGTATTTTAAATCTAATAGGAGTAATTTTCAGGATAATCGCGAAACAATTTAAACGAACCCGCACCCTTACAGCACATTCGTTATTTTAGATTCAACAACCATGCTATTCACTAGAAATAATTTATGTGGCAGAATAACGTTTTCTGGATCCTTTCGTGTTCTTTATTTTGATGAAAATTTAGAAATATACTTTTTTCATAAAAGTGAATTTAGATTACGATAATTAAATATCGGAAACGATTAATCTTGACTGCCCTTCTACAGTCATCCTCTACAAGATTTATGCCCAAGCCCAGTAGTGCCAAGGTTATCGTGTCCAATGATGATATATATTTTGGCTGTGGGTTCAAGGCTGTGTGTCGGCTTTGCTCTTATCTCTTAACTGTTTAAATCATCCTGGAGGCCTACCATGTTAGTAATCTTTATTGAAGAAAACATATACGCACTTTATTATTCTTATCAATTTACATTGACAGCCGAAACTCTTCAGATTAATAATGTTCAGACGAGCCGAAATAATTATTATAATTTTTTAGATGTAATGTTTCTGAATAATTACTTTCACCCTTCCTCGTAAGCCTATGACATCCTGCCCTACAGTGTTCTGTAATAATATTCCGCTTGTCCTGGTTGAACAGATTCGCTACCTAGGACTCGACTTGACAAACGTCTAACTCGGATTCCACGCAAGACTGAAACGACAAGAAACTGCCCGCCGGTTTCGCTTACTTCAACACTTACTAGACAGACGCTCTAACCTTCCACTCAATTACAAAAGCCTTATCTATATTACCATCTTGAGGCCTATCTGGACGTACTAGGTTGAGCTTTGGGGCTCTACCAAACCATCAAATTCTTCCCATATTCGATCCTAACAATCCAAAATCCTTCGAAAAATCCGCAATGCTCCTCGCTTCGTCACCAACAAACTCACCCATAAAGACCTTAATGTCCCATATGTTACTGATTTGGCCCGTACGAGGTATCAATCCTTCCATGACAAACTCCTTCCCACTTTAACCCACTATTTTCAATCCTTGCTTCCTCTTCCATTCCTGACAATCCTCCGAGGCGTCTGAAAAGAAGATGGCCTCGAGACTTGGGTGCTGCCAATGGGTATATTATCTACATGTCTTTTCATGTATATTATCTATATTTATTATCAGCTAATGTACTTGATGTTTTTACTAATACAGTTGTAAATTTCATTAAATAAAAAAATTCAATTCCTTAAGGGCCAAAAAAAGCACTTGTCCCTTGCGGCAAATTTAGAACAACTTTATATTTAACGGCTAAACAACAAATTATTCGTATTTGCTTTGTGATAACAATGTACTTAATTTTGCCAGTACACTCCTTATCTAGTTCCAAACATCCACATAACCCTCCTCGTAGGTTGAAGCGGCAGTGGCACAGAGATCGGCTGTAAATATGTCATTGGAGTGCTGGCAATGGCTGGCTTCTTCACTCACGTCCTGAGTGTACGTGGCTCTAGCGCCCTCGCTCAGCTTCCACTGGCTCTCAAGACCAGTGACGCGGCTGAGTGAGAGGCGCTGGTATCTCCTGGCATTGTGCCTCGGGATCCACCAGTGGATCTCGGGGATCGATGCGGTGATCCCAGGGGCAGTTTGTAAATAGTCACGATTGAGATCAAAGTTGTTATTATTTTGTTTATATATATTATTTATTTTATTTACATATATATTTTCTTCTTTATTAATTAATCTTGTATTTTCTTTTTTTATCTTTTATTTATTTTTTTGGAATTATTTATTTATTTTCTTTATATATATTATTTATTATTATTTTTTTTTATGATGTACATATGGAATGAATGGTTTCTTTTAGCTGTATTACTCATTGCCCCAGTAGGCGGCAGATTGTATTATCTCTTAATAAATAAAAAAAAAAAAAAAAAAATTGCCAGTAAAAATTAATGGTTTAGAGTTTAAAGGTAAATTAAAATTAAAATTAAAGGTAGTTTAGGGATAGAAAATTTACGATATCAGTAGTTAAGCCCTGTGAGACTTTCATAAGAATAATAAGAATGAAACCTACATGATATTAAAGCCCATGAAATTTTACATCGAGTTAAGGAGTTTTATCTATCGATTAATTAATTAATCAAAATCGTTAAAGCTGTTTTTGAGAAAATCTTAAAAAAATGAAAAATACATGGTATAAAGTGGCTCTTCTGGTTCGCCTATTTTGATGATAGGCCAAAAGTCGATGGGTGTTAATAAAGATTATCGTTCTTGAATAATAATAATCTTGAATTGAATTAAACATTGAGAACGAATATAAATTAGCATTGAAAATCCTCGAAAAAAACATCTTAACAAAAAGTTCCTCAATTTTTAGTATGTTTCGTCTATTACTCGAAAAACATATATCTACATTAGGTTCTTACGATATTTGCAATAAAGAACTTGGAAACTACCATAGTTATCCTTCGATTCATTGTATTGTTATTTTTAAACAACTCTCAGATACTGATTTTTCGCCAAAAATTTAAGATAAGTACATGCAAATTTGATTACAGATACTTTTTATTAGAAACATTGGAATCACACTCAGATTCATCTGCCGCAACCTCCTGAATTTTTTATGAAGAAGCTGGTCAGTTCAGCTAGAATAACTAAGAAATAGGGCACATTTTCAATTACCACATATTTTCTGACTCGAGAACAACATACAAAGATGTGATAAAGGAAGTTCTCTTGAAGCAACTTATAACCATCAATTGAGATGTACAACAAGATACCATAGACTAGAAAGATGAGAAGCAGTTCTCATCGGCCATAGCTTATGTTATGGTTCAACGACACATTATTTTGTAATTATAACGATAATTAGTTACTTTTAATAAGCCTACTTAGGAATATCTTTCAGCCATTTGTATGTATTATATGCGCTCTCATTGGCATTGATTTATTTATAAGGTTGTTTAAAACGATTAAATTTATTCAAATCTTTATTCAGGATATTCTGCTATTTAATTCAACCTCTAATCGTCTTTTTTTATTCTTCTGCCCACACTGTGCCCTGACCATGAGCTAAATCCCATTTATACCAATAATGGAATAAGATCATTAAGTAGGGATTAGCCCAATAAGTAAATCACTATATTAAGCAGAGTGTTTTATTTAAATAAGATCAATGGGTCTCCTAAAAACACTTTTTGTCTGAAAGTTTGAATATCTCCAAAAAATGTTTAAAAAAAGTCGAGTCTACGCGTTAAGCTTAGGACTCGTTATAATTTAATGAACGTATATGTTAATTTTTGACTTAAACATTTTTTTTTGGTTTATATATTTTCAATAGGGCTCATTGGAAATCGAAAATACGGTCTACTAAAATTCCATAATCTTTAAATTTAAAATATGGTTGATCTCTCCCTTCCTTTTTTTTTTTTTTTTTTTTTTAAATAATAAATTATTATTTAAATGTATATTCCGATGGAATTAAAGATTTTATAAATCCAATTTTCCGCTACTAATTTGTTAATTTCATACAGAACATTTTTTACTTCCCTTTACCTGGAATATATATATAGTAAAAAATGTATTGGGATCGTGAAAATATTCGAACGTTCTCCGGAAATACACGTATTAGGGTCCCTTGAGTCCAAATGACCAGCCCGCAAAAAGGTCTCTATGTGTGGGAAGTCTAGCTCGAAAACTATAAATATATAATATAAAACTGAAATTTCATATTTTAGAAGAAAGTATCAAAATCGGCTATCCAGATCACGTCCCCTCCGACGGATGGCATAACCAAGGATTTTTTTATTACCATTAAAAAATCATAGGGTCACCTTCCAGCTTTTAATCCACGACATAGGCAATAGTTGACTGTTATTCTAGCCACTACACCACAAGTGACCCCAATTTTTTATAACTATAAATTTATTTTAAGATGTTCTTTAACTGATTTTAACAATCCTAAGTAAGTGTTGAGATTTTTGGCTAAGAAATTAAAAGAAGTAATAGTGACTTTCTATTTATTTTTTTGGTTCACTTAATAAATTCTGACTAAAAAGTGGAAATTGAATAGGATAAAATGATGGCATTATTAACTTATTCACGAATTATTAAAAAGCTGTAATGTTCACGGATTTAATGTTCAACACTTCCTAAAATAAGGTTATTTTATCAGTGATATAAATTAAATTATTAATAGACAGCTTTCGGTTCATGAGTTTAACTTGATATGATGAATTGGAAAATACAATTATTACATTTAAACTCTCCAAAGTTTATTATTTGCTAATATGAATCTTAACTGCTTAGTAATTAGTACCGTGTCTGTCACAGATTTATTTACGTTTGTAGTATTTTATGTATGTATTATTTATCACTTAGATACGATGTGAGAATCTTGATGACCAGTTTCATATTGAATTCGAGATGCTTTCTTTACAACACAATACGAGGTGCGATTGGCTAAGGCAAAGGTATTAGTAGTATAATACATAAATTCATTAGATGATGTGTCCATTAATTTATCATGATATGCATTTTTCATCGAATAATTGTCGTAGTTTTAGACCCTTCCCTCTCACCCTCAAAAATGCTTCTTCGTCATTCCATGGGTACATATACAAAATGTAAAGCGCTACTTATGTAATGCCTTTGCATATAATGGTTGCTAATTCGTGATGACATGAATATGTTTTCCGAATGCTACCGCTTTATGAAAAGGTTATCCTTTTTTTTAGTTAAATATTAAAAACTGTGGTTCCATATGAAGCGATTACTTCTTACACCTTATTGGCTGGGAAAATATCCTTTTATGGGTTCGTATCCTTACCTTTTATGCTTGGGATTTTGTCGACTTGTAACTGATGATGAATAATTCAAAAGTGTCAATTTCAGAGGCGATAAGCATCGAGGAAAATCGGCGCACTGGGTCGGAAGGCTTGCAGCGTTGTTCTCAAGAGTGATGGCTCTTGTCGTCGATTGGAGTACATATTCTACAGACACAGTACATCCTGCTGCGGAGGACATGTCCGAATGTCTTCGTGTAACATGTTAATTAGAACAACAAGTCCAAGGGTGCTGGTATTTTCGTCTCCTCTGGGTAGTTTGTTTTATGTCTTGTTCAAGGCAAGGCCGCCTCTTGACATATATCCTCTCCCGTATATTGAGTTAAGTTAAAAGTGAAATTTTGAAATATGCTATTCCTTTAAGGCTCAAGACAGAAACAAATTTTATGATTTTTTTTATTTGTCCTAATCTCTCCTCTTCCAATTACACTGGAACACATTTTTACATAAACATATTTTTTGAATGTTTCCTTCAATTGTTGAGTATAATTAAGTTATCTAATTTAGTCTCTCTAGAATTCACTTCAGTGCAATCTTGAAAACATCACCAGGCTTCAGGATAACAACTGCAGTAAATATTGGAGCAAAAAACAGTAAGTTTTGTTACAATTTACGGTGTAAAGTGAATGCTGGGTAACCTCTTCACATCAGCTGATTGCCAATAGCTCGGCAAGGCCGGGATTGGTTTTCTTTACTTCAGTTATTGTTTTATTTTCCACATCTAGTTATTATCTTATTATCTTCTTCACATGAAATGTGATATTTTCACCAAGTGATGTCCTCCAAAGCATCAACTAAAAGATCTAGATCTAGTGGTTCAATCACGCCTCCCATAAAACAAAGACCCCGCCGTGATACCAATAAAAAATTAAATCAGCAAGCAACCCCTTCAGGTACTAATACCGAATCTGAACCACAACCTGGAACATCGTCACAAGGGATGACTGACGAATCTCCGTTTTTCACCCCAAATCCTTTTCAAATCCTACATAATGAAAAAGATAACATGGAATCTGCTCCTACACCCAGTGAACCACGGCCTCCACCGATATTTGTCAAAAATATTAAAAATTTTCAGTTGTTGTGTGCTCAATTGAATAAAATTACCGACTCCACCAGCTACTACTGTATGAGTAGAATCAATGACACCAAAATATCACCGACCACCGCCGAGACGTATAGAAAAATAGTGAAATATCTAACTGATACTAAAGCGGATTTCCACACTTATCAGTTACGCCAAGAGAGATCTCTTAGAGTTGTAATAAGAAATCTATATTCTTCTACACCAGTTGAAGCAATCAAAGAAGAACTTATGGAGATGGGTTACAAAGTGCGCCAAGTCACTAATGTCATAAAAGATAGGGTTCAACTTCCGCTATTCTTCGTTGACTTGGAACCATTGTCAGGGATAGAACAAATTTATGATCTAAAAAGACTGTACTATACAAGTGTAAAAGTCGAAAAACCTTACACCAAGAGAGAAATTGTTCAATGTCACAATTGTCAGGCGTATGGTCATACCAAAAGTTACTGTTATCACATACCACGCTGCGTGAAATGCGGTGAACAGCACAAGTCTGTGGAATGTACAAAACCGAAGTCAACACCCGCTGTATGTGCTCATTGCCTCAAGGACCACCCGGCCAACTATAAAGGATGCCAAATCTATAAGGAACTAAGGACCAGGTATCAAAAACCCCAGGTACTGGATGAAACAGCAAGACAAACAAGAACTAGAAGAGAACCCTAAAAAATAATCGATGCTAATGTATCATTTGCCCACTTACTTGGAGGTGGGAACCAATGTAGTGAAACCGAGGCCCTGCCGGAACTGCAAAATGTACCTCAATATCCTCAGTCCATTCAACAAATACCTCTTCCTCAAAACGTAATCAATCCTAAAAATCCTCATCCACAACAAATCTCTCATATCCCACCTCCTTCAAATGCCACAGACCTTACCAGTTTGATGACATCCTTCATTTCCGAAATCAAATCCCTTGTCATGCCCCTAATCACAATCCTTACGAATCTTGTATCAAATCTCATTCCTGCCATAAAAAAGCCATAAATGACCTCACCTAATTCCTTATCTATTCTCCTATGGAATGCGAATGGTGTTAGAACTCACACTGACGAACTTACAGCCTTACTGCAAGACAAAAAAGTTGATGTTGCACTCATTACTGAAACTAGACTAACCACTAAACAGTACTTCAAAATACCTGAATACACGACATACCGGACAGACCATCCAGACGGCAAAGCCCATGCCGGTACTGCTGTCATTGTCCACCGATCCCTCTCCCACCACTTACACCCACTTCCCGCCTACGACTTCCTACAAGCCACCTCTGTTATAATCAAGACCTTTTCTTTTCCGCTCGTCATCGCATCAGCATACTGCCCTCCTAAACATCCCATTTCTTCTGCCCAATTTGGATCCTTCCTCAACTCATTGGGGAATCACTTTATTCTGGGTGCAGACCTAAACGCCAAGCACCAACAATGGGGTTCCAGAACCACAAATACTCGTGGACGGACATTGCAGGCTGCACTCAACTCCCGACGCCTTAATCTCCTACCTCCCAATTCCCCTACCTACTGGCCAACAGATCCTAACCGTAATCCAGACATCCTTGACTTCTTCATCCACAGCGGATTAGGCTCCCTGAACTATTCCGTAACTCGCCTTGATGAACTATCCTCTGACCATAGTCCACTGATCCTAAATGTATCCTTAACACCTATTCCTAAACCTGTCCCACCGTCATTCATCAGAGGCCCTATCAACTGGAACCTCTTCCGCGAAATCCTCACCAATGATATTGACCTCAAAGTGACTCTCAAAACCCAAACTGACCTTGACAATGCCGTCTATTCCTTTACAACCTCGATTCAACAAGCCGCCTGGACTGCCTTCTTTCCCAAGCACTCCCAAATAAATCCTTACAAAAACCATTTACCACAACACCTCCTAGACCTAATCCACACTAAACGCCGAGCCAGAGCATTATGGCAACGCACCCGTCACCCATCAGATCGCCACTCCTATAACTTTTATTGTAGACAATTAAAGCGGGAGTTGGCGATCTTCCGTTCTCAATCCTACAATTCCTACCTCTCCTCTCTCTCGACTCGTGACAATTCCTTGTGGAATGTCACGAAGAGAATTCTTAAATCCCCCCTGATATCCCATCCTCTCCGGCGTAGTGATAATTCCTGGGCTGCTTCTGACAAAGATAGGGCCCAGGAATTCGCTCTACACCTTTCCAAGGTATTCACTCCTCATTCTGATCTCAATCCAACCCATACCGCAATAGTTGAAGAGTTCCTTACGTCACCGATACCAATTTCCTTACCACCTAAAGCAATCAATCCCTCTGAGGTCAAATATCTTCTTAAAAAGCTCCCTCTCCGTAAATCCCCTGGATACGATCTCCTTACTCCTCAAATCCTAAGACAACTTCCATCTAAAGCCATTACATTCCTTACATATATCTATAACTGTATCCTACGCACTACCTATTTCCCTCTGTTGTGGAAACACTCGACTATCATCCTTTTCCTAAAACCAGGCAAACCCTCCAACTGTACGTCATCCTACAGACCTATTAGCCTTCTTCCCATCCTCTCCAAAATCTTCGAAAAACTCCTATTAAAACGAATCCTAGCCAAATTTCATAATTTTCCTCCACACCAGTTTGGATTCCGTCCTAAACATTCCACGGTTCAGCAAGGACTCCGAGTTGTAGACCACATTTCTCTCGCCCTTGAGTGCAAGGAGTATTGTTCGGGTGCCTTTCTGGACATAGCTCAAGCTTTTGACCGGGTATGGCACCCGGGACTGCTCTTTAAGCTCAAAACCCATTTACCTCAATCTTTATACCTAATCCTCCGATCTTATTTATCAAACCGCTCCTTCCGAGTTCGTTGTGGTTCCGAATTTTCCAAACATTATTCTGTTGAGGCCGGTGTTCCTCAAGGCAGCGTCTTAGGACCCGTCCTCTACATCCTCTACACCGCCGATATCCCTACCGATCCCAAAACCTTTCTGGCAACATTTGCTGATGACACAGCCATTTTATCATCCGATTCCGATCCTGAAGTAGCATCGCTAAATCTCCAAAGGCACCTTTCCCTTGTCGAAGACTGGTGTAAGGCTTGGCGAATTAAGGTGAACGAAAGCAAATGTACACACGTCACCTTCACCCTTCGACGTAAATCCTGTCCAACAGTTAAATTCAATTCCATACCGCTTCCTTCCTCAGACACAGTCCGGTACCTTGGCTTTTTACTAGACAAAAGACTGACGTGGAACCCACATACAAGACTTAAAAGGATAGAACTCAACCGCAGATTCGGCCGGTTATACAAACTACTGGACAGAAAATCTCATCTTACAGTCGACAACAAATTACTAATATATAAGACAGTACTGAAACCTATATGGGCCTACGGACTTGAACTATGGGGGACAACTAAACATTCTAACATCAAACGTATCCAATCCTTCCAATCCAAAGTCCTTCGAACAATAGTTAATGCTCCTTATTACGTTACCAACTGTACCCTACACCACGACCTTAATATTCCATTTATTTTAGACCTGGTACCATCCAAATTTTCCAAATTCCATCAGAACCTTCTTCATCACCCTAATCCTCTTGCTCAATCGCTCTCCAGCTCCACCCATCCCTACAATCCTCCTCGAAGATTGAAACGGCAGTGGCCCCGCAACGTTTTGTAAACTTTTATTCTGGAGTTCTGACACTGGTCAGATCCTCCACTCATGTACTGTATGTTTGTGGCTATTCCGCCCTAGCTCGGCCTCCACTGGCTTACACCAGTGAAGCGCCGGGTGAGAGGATTCGGCTTCTCCCCCCACTTGTGGAGGGAGCAGCGGAGTCTAGGGTCCCTTTAGCAGATTGTATATATTGTATATAGTTAAGTTTGCATGTATGATTTTTGATTATTTCCCAACTTGTATTTATCTCTACTACAGGTTGTTGTTTTGATTTGTTTGTTGTTGTTTTTTTTAATTGTTATTTTTATGTATATATTCGAATTTATTTATTTCCGATTTTATGTAATTTGACTTTATTATCATTATTCTGTATATATTGTATGAATGTGTACTACATCTCTATTACTAATGTTCATTATGTAACAAACTGTAATATTTCTCAATAAAAAAAAAAAAAAAAAAAAAAAAAAATTTAGTCTCGAGAAAAACGAATATGACAATGAAAAAAAATTAATTGCTCTAGTTTCTCTGACATAAAATGGGGGTCGAAATATATAACAAAAGGCAAAGTTACGAATTTTATATGATCACCTTACAAACTTTGAAGTCCATTTGGAATTTTCAAATGGCAGTTACATCCTATAAGATATCAGGAGCAGCTAGGACCCTACGAGCATTATTTCGTGCTTCGTTGTCTTTTGGCTTGTCTCTTGTGAGTTCTGGAGCATGTTAGGTCCTGACATCACACAGGAGAAGATTTCTATTGCTGCAGTCTTGACCGAAGCAGTTCTGCATTCTTCTGTGACAAATAGCCCTCGCTTGAGATCAATAAATTCCTCTTTTTTGGGGGTAATCACCTCCCACTGGATGTCAAGATGACCACTCCTTTTAGAAAAGGGGACTCTATGAAAATATTGGAAAGTGAGTAAATGAAACATGGACCTAAATGGAAATGAAACAACTGAGTACTAGTGATACAGAATTATATTGCAAAAAAGAATGCTACATTTAAACTTGATGACTAGGTGTTTATCTATTGGATTAGTAGGCTAGTAATGTTGAAACTATTGACAATTATATAATTGCATTTGTTCTCCTCTTCTTTTCCACCCCTTTGTCCAGGAGGTCTTCTTAATTCTTCTACTCAATGGCTATTGAAAGGGACAAGACACAGGAGCTAGAGCAAAGACTATGGCTCATTCAGCCAAGACCTGCAACAACTCAGTTTCTTTTTCGGCCACGAAGGACGCTCTGGTTCTTTAACAAGCCGCTAGGTGGCAGCGCGGTAAACGTGAATTTCCCCTTTTCGGGAACCCGAAACACCTCTTGACTCAGTTTGTACGGTTTATTACCTTTTACTTCGAAATAAGGGTCCTGAGAAATGAGAGACTTAATGAATTTTTCTTAGCTTATATCTTCATTTTCTACTTTATGTTCATAATTGAGGGATAGGGTAGGTATTAGTAATGTATTTGAATGTGGAATAAGTCGAACAGCAGAAGGAATATTCGGGTATTGAACTGTTTCTTTTTTCTTCATTGACAATCCAGACTTTATAGGTGGAGTCAAGCAGAAATAGCAGTCATTTATATGATTTTTAGGCGCCCGGCAAACCAGTGGCACAGATCGCAAAAGTCTTAGATCTTTCTTTTTCTTTAGACCTTCTATTAAAGTAACTAAACAAGTGTTACAGCATATATGTGGAGCCCATAACATTTCTTTGACACCAAAAATTGACGTCAGATTGCATTTTAAAGATGAAAATGTTATTTCACAACAAATATAACAAAAATTATCAACTAAGTTCTCACAATTTCGTGGCATTTTGGCCTAGTCAATTTTTAATCTTTAAAAAACACTCCAAAACAATAAATTCGGATACAAAAAATAGAGACCACTTGAAAAACAACGTCAGAACAACATTAATACGTTTTCAAGCCTGAATATAGGTGTAGAACATGTTGAACTTGCCAACTTGCAATAACGAAATTTCCCCAAAAGTAAATATTTTAACCATAAAAATGACATTTGACTGTAACTCAAACGAAAGAGCTATTCGGTCATTTTTATATTTAACTCAAGCAGGTGAAGATACATGGAAGTTAGTTATTTTTCTGGTCGAAACAATTTTATTATTGGTAATAAAATTTCCAAATGTTTAGTAATGACCTAACGTAGATAACTTATGTTGTAGTGCTGTCTATAGCATATATTGTGTCGCTGTTGATAACAGTTATTTCTAGTATTTCATCGATGGAAAGTTTTTTATATGCAGCGCCGTTGTAATTTATGTATTGAATTGAAATCACCTTTAACCGATACCATATCTTTATTGCTTGTCCGCATTAAATATTATTCTTCAAGAATTTTATTTTATTATTACATCTGATATCCCAACGAATCCTAACACCTTCCTTTCTACCTATGCTGATGACACTTGTGTGTTATCAGTCAATAATGATCCTACTATTGCCTCTCAAACTCTTCAATCCCACATCCGAGACCTTGAGGTATGGTGTCAGAATTGGAGAATCAAAATCAATTCCAACAAATCCCACCAAATTGCCTTTACCCTTCGTCGTAAACCTACGACATCCTGTCCTACAGTGTCCTTTAATAATACTCCGCTAGTCCCGGTTGAACAGATTCGCTATCTAGGACTCCTACTTGACAAACGACTAACTTGGAATCCACACACAAGACTGAAACGACAAGAAACTGCCCACTACTTTCGCTTACTTCAACACTTACTGGACAGACACTCTAACCTTCCACTAAACTACAAAAGGCTCATATATATTACCATCATAAGGCCTATTTGGACGTACGGAGTTGAGCTTTGGGGCTCTACTAAACCATCAAATTCTTCCCGTATTTAATCCCTACAATCCAAAATCCTTCGAAAAATCCTCAATGCTCCTTATTTTGTCACCAACAAACTCATCCATAAAGACCTTAATGACCCATATGTTGCTGATTTGGCCCGTACGAGGTATCATTCCTTCCATGACAAACTCCACTTCCACATTAACCCACTAGTTTCAATCCTAGATTCCTCTACCATTCCTGACAATCCTCCGAGGCGTCTGAAAAGAAGATGACCTCGAGACCTTCTAGTGTAGATTACCTAGTGGAGTGTTGCCAATGGGCATGTTATCTTCATGTCTTTTCATGTATATCATCTATATTATGAGCCAATTTACTTGATGTATTTACTAATACAGTTGAAAATTTCAATAAATTAATAAATAAAAAGATAAAAATTCTAAAATAGATTTCATCGAGGTCAAGTTTTTATTTTTCTCAGTTATTTTATTCTATTAATATTCTTTACCTCGACGTTGTGCTGTTAATAATTGAATAGTCTAAAGACCGAAAGTGTGATGTTACAAATCGTGAAAAGTATAGGTTTGCGTGTTTTGTGTCGTTTAAATCATTAAGCTGTGCATACTCCCAATTAAGTAACAAGTTGTATGCAAATATGATGTAAAGCAGGAGAACTCGGGAACTCGCTGATCAAGAAATCGGGGAACCCAAAACCTGTCGTGGTGATTTTTCGTTCATATTGTATGTTAGAGCTGATTTGAAATTGATATCCGTTTTGACACTTGGAATATATCAAGAAATCCGACTTTGACTGCGAACCGGCCTTTGATTATTTATTCGAAACTAGTTTTAATTTGTATCTTAACGGGCTCCAAACTGGCTGTGTCAGCCTCGTCAATTAGTAGTTATCTCTAGATAATGTAATAAAAAAGAGAAAACCGTTAAGTTCATAATGGCTAACTCATTTACTTGTTTCAACAGCTTGGTTTCAACTACCAAACTCGTTTTGAAATAAATTGGAATCAGTCGGCTTCTCGTCCAAAGCCATCGATTTTGTCTTAGCCATAATGACTAGACTTTTCGCTGCTTTCGTTGGAGTAGTAATTGGGCAAGGACATTGAAACAAATGTGCGTGTATCACTTTTGTTCTTATTCATTTTTTTGGTTGTTGTAGTTAGGAAGGCATGGCAGAAATAAATGAAACAATGGCTCGTGAAAATTAGGTTGGCTATTGTTTTGCATGAGAGAAAGTTTTCCTTTGTTTGGTTTTGGTAATTGCTCGAAATACCAACTTTTTGCAACCACAAAATAACTTATTGATGTCGCTTCCTTATTGTAAAGTATTAATTGATATTCAATAGCCTTAGCTATAATTTTATTATAATCTTTTTCTAATATTTTTACTACTTCTAAATTATATAATAAAAATAAATTAATATCCATGTTAATTCCTTTATGCTCTAAAACACCTCACAACCTCTTGAAAAACATATTTCACTCTCGGCTTTTTACAAATAAATTCTGGATATACCAACATTAAATATTCCTTCTGTGTTTTTTGCTTTAAGCGACGAAACAATTTGTAAAAAAAATGACTCTGGAACAGAAAAGAATAAATTGGGAAAAGTTTTCTTCATTTCCTTTTTTGATATCCTCCAATGTTTTAGTTCGCTGAACAGATATTTCCTCTGGAACCTTGTTTTTATTATAGAGGCATGAAAAAAAAAATTGAATAATTGAATAAAGTACTCTTCCCCAAATCGAATTGAAAATTAAAGCAGACAAAATAGCCAGTTAATGTGTTTTAGTCAGAGGCGTTGAGATTCTAAGGAAGGTAAATAAATTCCCATTGCTCCTTATATTGGGGATTTGCCTTGTTGCTTTTACTTACAAAGCATTCTATTGTAAATATAATTTAATGTTTTGTGGAATTTTGGGTTGCTTCCAGAAGTTCATGATAAAACCGTATAGTTTGGAAAAACTTAATTTGGATTATCTCTTCTCTCTCTCTCTCTCTCTCTCTCTCTCTCTCTCTCTCTCTGTCATATAAGAAATTGCATTTAATAATCATGTTTGCTAATATATTTCATGGTTATTTTTAGTCTATATGGCAATTTTCACAACAGCTGGTAAGTAGGTTTTTTTAAAGAGTCTGTTGTAGTTGTTTGGGTAATGATATTGCATACCAACTTTCAAATCATAACCTTAATATTAAGTTCGTGAAACCTTGTAGTATTTCCGAAATTTTTCACTTTTAGACTATCTGGTTCATGTACTAGTAAAATTTATATTTTTCTGTGAAAATTTTGATTAATGTTTTGTGCTGCTACAATAAAATTAGGAAACCATCATGAAATATCTCAGATTCTCTTCATGTTTTTTTTTTTGTTAGCTGAAAGGCGATGGTCCTAAATTCGGTAGCTATTACTAATCGAGCCCAATGACCGATGGAATCAGAGCTATAAATATCGATGATTCTTATATCGATAACTTGAATAATTTAATAGCCATTTGGTTAGAGTTATTCAAGCATTCTAGCGACTGCACATTAAGTGCGGCCATTCAGTGCCATTGTCACCCTCGGAACAGGAAAGGGATTGATTACTGTCATCCGTCAGTGACTCAGTCCTCACTGATTTCACTTTCATCGGAAGGAATAATGATAATCAAGAACCTTCCTAAAATTAAAAAAATAAATAAAAATATATCTGTGAATGCTTAATCACCTATATTAAGGAAGATATTGATGAATGAATGAAAATGGTTTTTATTCTGGTTAATTGGTCCACTAAGAATAAAAAACAATGAACAGAAAAGATCCAATTTTTCTGGCATCTTTTAGATAGATGATATCTATGAAACATATAAAATTAAAGTAAGTAAAAGATACAATTAAAACAGTGCATAATAAGTCAAGAAAGTTTACATTTGTGCGGAAGGTTGATCTTTCAGGATGGGGAGAAATAAGTGTTGTTTGAATGTTATAGGTGATACTTAACAGATGCAGATGCGTAGTGAGTTCCAAAGTATGGTACCACTGATGATAAAAGACTTATCAAAGATTACAGTTCTAATCATTCTTCTGTGATAGAGTATATGTAGATCGGTAGCTTAAGAGCTTGTATTTAGGATATGAAAAGAAGAAAGAGGAGTGAGGAGGTCAAATATATAGGAAGGTTTTCTGGCTCGCAAGGGTGTAAAAAGGAGATACCTAGTAGGTATTTTCGTGGGGTTTCAGGATAGAGCCATCCTTGACCAGAATACTAGTAAGAAATATGTGATCTGGGGAGGCAGTAAATAAATCTATTCAGTAATCTCTTCAGCCTCATCTCATTATCCCCAGAGAGTCCTCCATATAGTAGGCATCCATAGTCAAAGTAGGGAAGTATGAAGGAGGACACGAAGAGATGACGTGTTCTTCCAGGAAAAGATTCACTAACTAATTCTTGGATAATTATTTACTGTATAGCTAATTCTTCATCGTGATCTTATTTAATGTAAAGAATTTTTCTTGGTCCATATTGAGATGCATTGTCTTTCCTCTTCATAGATATTTCAATTTCCTATTTCAAAGTACTCTTTTATTTTCTACTAAGCTCTTTAGCTCGGATGTCCTTTGACCGTTTCCATCGAAAACCTACTATCATACTTTATGCGTTTATACTTGCCCAAAGGGTCATATGAAATCCATTGAACAAACTCTTATAATTTAAAACGATTGGGAATTCTATAAAAATGTATACTCATTTTTGTGCTTTTTAATTGTTGGTTACAGAAAGACGTGTTATCATTATAGTGTATACTTTCTTTATACTGTTTGTTTGTTTATTTATTTAACGTCACTTTATGCTACTATGGCTAATCGGACGATGCTACAGTGGGAGTCCTAAATTTTGCCTATCCAGGTTTTATTAGGATAGGGATCTTTAACGAGTACCTGACATCGCACAGGCTCGGGACCACCTTTTAACGTCCCCTCCGAAGGACTTTTAACGTCCGAAGGCGTAACTAAGGATTTTTTACTCCCATTAAAAAATCCTAGGACCACCTGCGGGTTTGAACCCGTGACCTTTAGCATGGGAGGCTAGCCACCCAGCTACAAGTGATCCCTTCTTTATACTGTAATTAATATGTTTTTTAAGATTCTTTGACCACCGGAATCCTGAGTTTTGCCCAAATGCGCATCTGTTCGCCTGAAATATTCCAGAAAGCTTAATGGCCATTGGTTGTTTGGTGAACATGCGAAACTGCATCTACAAATATTTAATAGGTTATAATGTGGTATAAATCGTTTTGTTATTTTGTCACGACTTTCACTTATATAATGTGTTATAAATTGTTTTCATATGAAAAACATCTCGTGCGGGCAACACGACTTTCACTTACCTCCGTTGTTAAAATCGATTAAAGAATCTTCAAATACAGTTAGAAATAAAAATGAGTGAAACTAATAAAGAATTAATTACATTGAATTTCTATAGAAACGTGTGTTTTATTGTAAAATCTATTATATTGTTATCTAAAAAAATATGTAAGTTTTATAGGCTTTTTTCATCACTCTCTATTAACTTTCACAAGCTTTCGCATAAGATAATATTTTTTTCTAAAATCTTTAGTTTTACAATGGTATATTATACGTGTATATTACTGTTCTTATTTTCTAAAACACAAAAATTGCATTAAAAAATATGTTAGCTCCTTTCTCCTCTAGTTAGCTTTTTCCGTTGAAAACTGGAATTTGAATATTTTCACGATCGCAATACTTTCCCTTACTATATATTTCATATATAGGTAAGTGAAAGTAAAAATATATATATATATATATATATATATATATATATATATATATATATAAAAAAATAAAACTCCCTAGTCGCTTTCCTTCAATTGAAATTTATCAATTAAAAGAGATTTTTCAAATCTTTAAGATCACTGATTCAGATAAAATTAAAAGATAAATTGTGTGATACACCGGGATTGTTCGGGAATTGGAATTTTACCTAAAGTCATATTCTTGGTATTTTTAAATTTTCTGTTTTGTTTTTTTGTATTTTAAATTTTCACACTTGAAAATAAAATTAACGAACAGTTTAAGTAACGATATAAACAATTAAAAGTAATAGACAAAATAAAAATAATTATTAAAGAATAATGAAAGTATTCTTCTGAAAAAAGTGTAATTAAAGTTATGTATTTTATTGAAAATTAATACTAATCTTTGACGTTACTAATTCAAGGATCGGAACCTTTGCAGTTTTGAAAAAAAAAAATAAAGAAAAGAAAAGGCATATTGTTTTCGCTAATAAATTACATTTTTAGTAGTCCCAACAAGTAATTTTATCCTTTTGTTGATATCATTTTAGGTGACATTAGACAGTAATCAGCTCTATTTAGAAAACAAAAAACAACAAACTCTATTGGAACTATCTCAACGAATATAATGCTTACAGTTCTACGATTCAGAGATTTGAGGAAGAGATTAGGATCGTGTTAGGTGTCATTTGGCTTTGGGAGAACAGGTATTAACAATCGTTTGGCTCTTTGCCCCGTAGTTACTAGTCATGGAAAATATCGTTTCTTTTGTTTTACTTTTAAATCAGACGCACAAAAAGCTCAATTGTTTGCTAACCATCTCAGTGGGACTTTTAAAACTCATGATGATATTAATGACAGACTATGTACAACTCTTGTTCAATCCCACCTTAACGTGCCCTTACCAATGACATTACCTCCAAAAGCAATTCATCCGTACGAAGTTCGTGATATTATTAAGAGCTTGCCGAACAATAAAGCTCCAGGGTTTGACTTAATTACGAATTTCATTATTAAAAATTTACCATGGAAAGCAATCCTTTTTTTAACCAATATTTATAATTCAATTTTCAAAATCACGTATTTTCCAGTCTTGTGGAAATATTCAGAAGTTATCATGGTGCTAAAACCAAATAAATCCTCAGACTGTTTAAATTCCTATCGCCCGATCAGCCTTCTTCCTTTGTTCTCAAAATTATTCGAAAAAATACTTCTTCACCGTTTAGATTCTCTTGAAATATTAAAGTTTATACCCAATCATCAGTTCGGCTTTAAAAAACATCATTCCACTATACAACAATCTCATCGTTTAGTTGATTTCATTTCAAATTCACTAGAGTCAAAAAAATATTGTCCAGGTGTTTTCCTTGACATTAGTCAGGCTTTCGACAAGGTTTGGCACGAAGGATTGCTTTGCAAACTGAAAATTTTACTTCCACCTACGTTCTATTTAATATTCATTTCATACCTTTCGGATAGACATTTTTCTGTCAAAGTCGGGACCGAACTCTCAGACATTCAGCAAATTAAGGCAGGTGTACCTCAGGGCAGTGTTTTAGGACCAAAATTGTTTAACATTTATATGTCAGATCTTCCCCAGCACAATAGGACTCTTTTGGCTACTTTTGCTGATGATACAGCTGTTCTTTGTTCAGATAAGGATCCTTTACAAGCGGCAATATCCCTCCAAAACCACCTTGATGAAATTTCTGCTTGGGCTTCTAGATGGAAAATAAAGATGAACGAGTCCAAGAGTGCTCATGTAGTGTTCACCCTGAACCACAAACCTTCTCCTCCCATTAACTTTAATAATATTCCTATTCCGCCTTCCGACGAAATTCGATATTTAGGTATTCACTTGGACAAAAGACTGACCTGGAGTACCCACATTCGACAAAAACGCAAAGAACTCAACAGACGATACGGTCTTTTATCTAGATTACTTGACAGACGCTCTAAATTATCATTAACCAACAAACTAACTCTTTACAAAGTTTTGCTAAAACCAATCTGGACATACGGGATAGAACTGTGGGGCTCTGCCAAACCAACAAGTATCCAAAGAATACAGTCCTTTCAGTCGAAAGTGCTACGCAAAATAGTGGACGCACCGTTCTACGTAACAAATGACGTTATACATAACGACTTAAACATTCCGACTATTTCAGCCACTGCTACAGAACAATACAATAACTTCCACCAAAGACTAACATACAACACCAACCCTCTTACAGAAACATTAAAATGCTCTACGAATCCTTACAGCCCACCCCGACGACTACGCAGGCGGTGGCCAAGAGATATGCTGATCACTTAACGAACTCTGCTATGATGAGCCGCTGCTTCAGCAGTCCACAAATTTGCTTATTGCAAAAGAAATGCAGATGGCAAATTAAATTTTATGTCAAATTTTTTGTTTTGTTATAATAAATAAATTTTTCTTTTGTTTTTAGTGGCATTTAAGTTCTGTTTTTTTAGGATTTTATAGAAATGAGGTTTCGATTTTTTTTTTAAACTGAAAGATTTTTTATGAAGGGTATACTGATAATTTTATAGTGATTAAAAAGAATATTTAACTATAAACTGTTGTCTCATTTTATTAAACTTAGTTCATTCTAAAACATATTAAGAAAAGATGCTAGCCATAATGGTTAGATTAATCTCAAATTACTGTGTCGATCCTGTTAAAAAAATATAGAAGAAGAAAGTCTAACATTGTTTGAACATATCTCAAAGATGACAAACCATCTCAAATCATCTTACCAGGATGACATACGAGGCTAAAGTTGTGAGTCGAAGATGTACAAGAAGATCTCGACATCTTTGGTAAGATGGAGTAAGGCAAGGCTTTGTGAAGAGAGGACTGGAATGAAAAAAGAGCTAGTTGAAGATCAAAGGGTATCGTCAAGTCTCTACAGAAAGCCACCTCACACTGCATGAGCTGTAGATGAGGATGGATTATGATGATGATGTTGACGGTCTAAATATTTTTCACGTTTCTTGATTTGTCATTAATATTACGAAACAATTTTTCAAGCTCGGGAATACCTACCATAAGGTTTACACAGCTCTCCGTTAGGTATTTGGAATTAAGGTTTTATAAATGGCTTTATCTTCACATCTCCTTGTTCTAGTATTCTATAACACCCACGGGGTAAAACAATTAACTACAGAGATAATGTCTAAAGGTTATTCATAAGGTTTAGATACTGCCATTGTACGGAAGAGAAGATGGATTCCAATAAATCCTTTTAGTTCTTTATTTATTCTGAACAGATCTCTCTTTTGAACGAACCAATGGAGGCAAGTCTTCAGGGAAATTACGACGTATTTCAATGACCAAGAAACATCTTATTCTTGTTAAAAAAAAAATATATCTATTGTCAATACCTACTATTGATACAAGTAATATCTTCTCTACTTTGTTCATATTATTATTATAATTTAAGTTTTTTTTTTTAGTTGACTTCATTTTCTGATGGAATGCTAATTTCTGATTTTTTTCCTTTTATTTTGCTGACTTATTTAGACAGTTGCATTAAAGGGATGAATATGCATAAGGTTGGCTACCAGACCACAGAGGTAGCGATAGCTAAATCGAATTTACGATTGGGTCGAATTAATGAGAGTAATTAAATGTTTACCTGAAAGTAAATATAATACATTTGTGGAGCGCAGTAAGTCCTGACCTTACATGGGCACCCTTCCTCAAGACGCATGCATATGCAACATTATCAGGTAGGCCACCGTATCGCATCCCATGCATAATTAACTTTTTCTGGAAAATGTTTAGACTGCGTCTCTTGTTGACTGCATTAGCTATACAAAAATAAATTACTTTAATGACTGTGAAACCAATCTGTCAGGAGTCATTTATTAAGCGGTGCTACACATTCGCAATCCGTCTTTCCGGAATGTTTTTATTCATTCCATGGGATAGAATAGAAAGGGATTTTGAATTTGGTTACGATACTGCACCTATAAAGAATAAAAAAATCTTCAAAACTTTAATGAACTTGTTTTAAATTATTATCAGGGAAGTCTTAATTTATTTATTGAAATGTCAGGGTTAAATTACTGCTTGACAGATACAGAATGAATATTCAACATCTATATGTTTTATATAGCACCATATAATTATTTATTTCGTTAAATAAATGTTTGGTCGATTTTACTGGTCACACAGGATTATTAGTGCTATTTTTTATATATGAGCTGATCTTTTTTTTTTTTTTTTTTTTTATTTATTTTATTTATGGCGCTTTCCCTTTTTGATTATGAGCATATGAATAAAATAATGAGTGAATAAAATCGGGGCCTCTGGTCACAGGAGTGATATATGACAGCCATATCAGATTAAATAATTATCTGCTACAATCGGACTCGAACGAGTGCTATAAAATAACAATGATAATAGCTAAAACATAATACCAAATAAACAAAAATAAGTATGTAAATAATTATTTGTGTAAAAACATATTTATGAACATATGTTCAATTGATTTTTTAAAGAGTTTGTGTTGTACAGTTAAGGGTTATGTACTTGTAATTAAATTATTCTTGTGATATAATAAAATCTGTTAAAACCAACTTACAAGTATACAAAAAATCTCAATAACAAAACAGAGTCCCCAAAAAAATGCACCATAAGAAAACTAAATATTCTTTTAAAATTTTTCTTCCACAGGATGTCCCTCGCAAACAACCACCAGTTTTCGCCTACTATCATTGGCAATTCATCCCTCCACCTCCAATGTGGTCACCCCCTCTGACTGCTGTCCTCTCTCGGGATCCACTCCGTGCCAGCCTTGGTCCATCTCTCGTCTTTCAGTCTGGCCAATTGCCCAGCCCCCAGCTTCATTTAAATCGACTCTTAGACTTTGAATGTTAACCTTCTGAAGAATATCTTCGTAATTTATTCTTTCCCGTTTCTTGATAAACATTAAACTCCTTAGAAGCTGCATTTGCAAGGTATACTCAGATCAAGTTTTCTTGTTAGTGCCCAGGTTTGAGCCCCATAGAGAACCGCTGGTCCCCCCCATAGAGAATCCATATACACATGTGGTCAGAACTTTGGTTTCAAGATCCAGTGATAGATTGCTTTTAAATATTTGTTGGAGAGCCCAATATTTACACCATCCGAGCTTAATTGTTCTTTCCGTTTCCTTATTCATATTTTCCCTGAATGTTATTGTCTACTGTAAGTAAATGTACTCCTCTATATATTCTATCCCTCAAACATTTATGATCAGTAATCTCTGTTACCTTACATACATTATTCCAAATTCAAGATAAGCATAATTTAAAATCTTGCCAAAGATGTACATTATCTACAAAATCTATTCTCTCCTCTAACTCCTTTCTATCAGGTATGTCCGGCATCCTGGCAGTGGTTTTATATATATCTTTGTTTTTTATATCTATTAGAATAATATAATAATAGGCTTACCGAACCCGAAGGTTCGATGCCGATACCACCAAAGTCTGCCTACACAGACTCGTCCAATGTTCACCGTTCAAGCCCAAGCCCCCGAGATCAGCCTTAACGCAATCCTCTCATGGACGCTTCGGCCTGACTCCTACCAGTCGGTTCAGCGAATACCAACTTTCTTGGAATCCGCTCCTCACCGAGCCCCACAACCTTCTTTACACGCCCATCGCTCTCCGCCATGTTATCAAGTCAATTATATTCACAGGACACAAGTTCCGAAATTCCGCGTTGTGCAACCTTCTAAACTCCCCAGTGGCCTCATCTCTCTTCGGACCAAATATTTTACGCAGTACCTTATTTTCGAAACCATTAAGCCTTTGTTCATCCTCCAAAGTAAGCGGCCACGTAAAGAACCGTCGGAAGAATAATTGTTTTATAAATTCTAACCTTTCAGTTTTTAGATAGAAGCCGCGAGCTAAGTAACTTAGCAACTGAATAATAACACGCATTTCCCACCTTTAACCGGGACTTTATTTCTTCCTGGATTTAATTTTTTCCTGTTATCATTGAACCTAAGTACTTTAATTTCTCTACGTGTTCAAAAGTATGCCCTGATATATCAATATCACCAAGATCGCCACCGTTTCTGCTACTAATAATATATTTCGTCTTATCGGTATTTAATTCGAGTCCTATTTTTTTACCGGTTTTTATTAAAAAAGTTGTATTTAGTTGTATGGTTTCCGTGTCTTCACCTATATATATATATATATATATAACTGCCAAATTTAGTTTCCTTGTGATTTTTTTTTGTTTTATTTTTTCCACATTATCCAACAATTTATTATAGTAAAAAATTTCCCCACCATCACCAAATATTATGTGATGTAGAAGTTGGTTGGGGAAGTCGTCATCATGATAACATAATAATACTTTAGTAAGGAAACTTATTATATTTGTATGCCGATGTTTCGACCTACTTTGGGGGCTGTTTTTTATCACTGACTATTCTTCTTGTTCTTTTTAAGGACAATACTTGAATACAATTTTATTGTTCTTACAAGAGTTGACTGACCCCGGAATAACATAAAGTTAGAGAGAGAAGTAATTCACTTCTCCTTTCCCTTCCTAGGCCACTTGATAGAAGAACTTGTAGCTTCCGTGTCGTTCTTTGAATTCTAAATCCTGAACTTTTCCAGTCTCTTTGAGTTCAGTCCCAACTTATTTTAACTTTGTGATTGGTTTATTGATTCTCTATTTTTCTTTCCAGTAGTTTTAAATTAAATACTAGCTTACGCCAAGATGTCTTATTGGTTTCTTTATTATTTCAATTACAATGTTGGTGTGTTTTCTGTTGTTTTCTTGCTTTGCAGTCTGTATCCATCTTCTGTTTTTCTTGGTCCTCTCCTCTTTCTTTAGTTCTTCGATTTGTCCTTTCCGGTTTAGTGCCAGTGTTTCACTTGCTAACAGTGCCATCGGTTGTTTTACAGTTCTGTAGTGTCTTATCTTTGTGTTAGTTGAGATTGATTTTTTGTTGTATATGTTCTCTGTCATTGATAGTGCTCTCTTTACTTTCTGTAGTCTTGTCTGTTGTGCCTGTTTTTCTTGTCCTGTTGGTTCGATAATTCCCCCCCCCCCTCCTCCGTATTTGAAGTGATTAACCCTATTGATCTCTTCGTATTTCGTGCTTAATTTTGTTTCATCTATTTTTGTTGCTAGGAACTCTGATTTTTCGAAGGATATATGTAGTCCTATTTTCTCTGCATTTAAAGGTAATTTTAATTATTATTATTTTTTTTTTTTAACACCTCCCGAACTATCTCTTGCTTAATATCATTTCACGGTTAACCACTGGTCATTTCATAAAAATCTAATTGATATGCATAATTCCATTATCCTACCTTTTACAAATGTTAACAAAATGTATTTTTGATTTATATATATAATTTTTTTTTTCTATAAATTGTAATTGAATCTTAAACATTAAATTTATAAAGCTTAATATCGTAAATATAATAAAGAGTATAATTTTTAGATTTTTGTCTGGTTTCCCGACAGAGATATAAACGCCCAAATAAATCTGCCGCTAGGAGAAAGTCTATTGGTCCAGGTTCCCCAAAATGGGTGTCTGCTAAATCGAATCGAGCAAAAAATTGTTGAACTTCGTTCGGAACGAAATTAGAAGGCATTTGATCGGTAATACTCGGAATTATTACTGCACTTCTTTTCAACTTCGGATAGTCTTTATTTTTGGGTATTTATGCGCAAAAGGTTTCGTATTTTCCTCCTGAAATAGGAATGTTTGCAAATTCCTTCAAGATATCTGGATTGGGAGAACGAGGTTAACCTAATTTAAAAAAAAAAAAGTTTAAAACTCCGAATTTGGTCAGAAAATGTCTTTTGTACTCCTCTATACACAGGAATTTCTGGAAGTGGTGGAAAAATATGACATAAAATTATATGATTATATCAATTGGAACATTCTCTTCTAATTATGTTTATATATATTTATTTATCAAAACATGTCAAAAATAAATCTTATTACGTTTCATAAAATTAAAAACTCATTTTCCTCTCGAATTCTTACGTTTAATCAAACATATTTTTAAGAACAATAACTGCGAGATAAGTATAATTTACAGTGACTCAATAGCCATTTGTATTGAACTCATCACCTTCAGAGAGACACTTTTTTTTTTTGAATCTTGAAGATGAATCTCGAATCGCTAGGAATATATATTAGAACAAAAAATAAATAAATAAAAGTCGGGGAAATACGTGACATTGAACAGGTAAACTAGGTTTTCCTCATAGGAAAGCACCTACTCCGTTACTGACTAGACTATTAAGGTTTGAAATAGACACAGGCTATCAAGATTCAGGCACATTAGGTTCCGCGAAGCGACGAGAGCGGTGAGAGAGGAGTGATTCACCTGCCCGTGCCCGCCATCACGTCCTGCTCGCCGCAGGTCTGCCAAATATAGGGAGTCTTCGCCAAACGTCTCCTTTACTGCTATAGGCGTCAGTCTGGGCTAAAATAACTAGCTCCGCGGCTCCTATACCTCCGTAGATATAATTACTGACAATGAGCTCAAAACATTTCGTCTATATCAATCATTTGGAATATAAAAAAATGGTACGGGCAACAATTACATCGGTTTTTAAAGTCGATTTAGGAAATAAAGTTTGACTTATAATAATGGATAAGTGAAATTAAAAATGCTCAAAAAATTATTTTCAGTTTCGTTAAAAACATAAGTTTTAGGTTAAATAAGGTGCGATCATTCTCAGGCAAGTGTGACGTGTAAATTAAATAGTAATGGTCCCAGTACACTACCTCGTGGGCTCCTCCTTGAATACGTTTCATACCAGAAAATGCACCTCCTACTTTTCTGCGTCTGTCAATTAAGAGAGTAGTGTTTAATAATAAGTAGGAGAAAGCAAAATTTTAAGCTTGGAAAGCAATCCTTCATACCACACCTTATCGAATGCTTGAGTAATATCGGGGAATATTTTGTAGACTCTAAAGCATTCGAAATGTAATCTACTAATCGATAGCATTGTGGAATGGTCATGATGTTTTCTGAAAACGAATTGATGATTTGGAATAGGTTTAAATATTTCGAGCGAATTTAGACGATGAAGAATAATCTTTTCGAATGCCGAAAGTCTAAAGGTTTGTTGGCTTTTAATAACCTCACAACTGAATACTTCCACACGGATGGGTAATATGTTATCCTGGAGATAGAGTTGCAGATTAGTATAAAATTTGAAATAAAGTCATAACCTGGGGCTTATTTTGTTTGGTAAATTGACTTTATAGATTTTATAATCACCAAGTTCCTTAGGAATTATTGCTTTTGGCGTGAGAGTCATCGGTTAAGGTATGTTAATGTGATGTGAAACTACACTGCCGGACAAAATTAAAGGATCACTTACAAATATTTATATTATTATTACATAAGAGATAAAAATAGGAATTCCTTTGTCACAGACTGGACTTCATTTCATTTCAAAGATTTACTTTTTCATTTTGAGACTGTAGGACATTTTTATTTTTTGATTTGTTTTCCTATTAAAAATTTCTAAAAAAGAATTTTTTATTACCCTTATAATAAAGTGTGACTTCCAAAGAAAATATTGGAGTATATTATTCAAAATATTGAAGTGATCCTTTAATTTTGTCCGGCAGTGTATTCCATTTGTAAGTTGGTCGTTGATGTCAGAGTGCGGTTTTTAACGTTTCCTATAAATGCCTAGAAATTAATTCAACCTTTTGAACATCAGAATGTCGAACCTGATGCGAGACATTTTTATGTTCCAGTATGTGTTTTGTCGCGCTAAACTATTTAGAAATTTTTCAAATCTTTCAGTCTTTACGTGTCTAATTTCGTTGTGAAATTATCTTGTTAGTTAGATTAACGTTTGTCAGTTAGATAACGAGTCTTTTGCCAAATTTTCCGTGTTTTTGGTTTCAGTTCAATTAGGTGTCGAAAGCGTGGCGGAAGAAATTCTTTATTTTGATGGCACATCTCTTTTGACAACCCACTAAAACCCAGTTCTGGCATCTTTCATGTTGCAAGACCAGCTAGACTATTTATCTTGTTGGGCTAAAAGATGGAAAGTAAAAATGAATCAAACTAAGAGTGTGTTTATTATTTTCACGCTTAAACATAGTGAATATACAACAATGTATTTCGAGGATATACGTATTCCAATATAAGAAAAAGTACCTAATTTGGTACTGCACTTAAAAATAAGACTGTCATGGAGGACCTACATTAGACTTAAGAGAAAACAGCTGACTATTATCCAGGCTAATTGAGAATAGATCAAAATTATCCTTTAACACCAAAATTACTGTTTACAAAGTATTGATCAAACCCTGGGATTGAGCTTTGGGGATCTGCCAAAACCTCCAACATGCTAATAATTCAGTCTTTCCAATAAAAAATATTAAGAAAAATCGTGAATGCGTTTTATGTAACCAACGAATTACTTCACAATGACTTGGACATACTCATAGTTTCGGATACTGCCATAGACTATTATGAAAATTTGTAACAGACTGACTCTCAACATGAGCCCATCGGCCCAAACACTTAAATCTACAACTAATAAGTACAGGTTCTGCGCATGCGCATGTGTATAGCGGTCATCTTTCAAGTCGGCTCTTGGATTTCTTGCTTTTTCAGTTGGATATCACTTCAGAACAGTCTTGAAAACATCACCAGGCTTCAGGATAACAACAACAGTTAATATTGGAGCAAACAACGGTAAGTTGAGTTACAATTTACACTGTAAAGTGAATGCTGAGTCACCTCTTCATATCAGCTGATTGCCAATAGCTAGGCAAGGCTGGTCTTGCTTAAGTTTTCTTAAGTTATTTTTTTTTTCCCCCACATCTGGTTATTATTTAATTATTTTCCTTACATGAAATGCGAAATTATCATCAAGTAATGTCCTCCAAAGCTTCAACTAAAAGATCTAGATCTAGTGGTTCAATCACGTCTCCTACAAAACAAAGACCTCGCCGTGATACTAATAAAAGATTAAATCTACAAGCAACCCCTTCGGGTACTAATTCAGAATCTGAACCACAACCTGGCACATCGTCACAAGGGATGACTGACGAATCGCCGTTTTTCACCCCGAATCCTTTTCAGATTTTGCATAATGAAAAAAAAAACATGGAATCTACTCCTATACCCAGTGAACCACGGCCTCCTCCCATATTTGTCAAGAATATTAAAAATTTCCAGTTGTTGTGTGCGCAATTGAACAAAATTACCGAATCTACCAGCTACTACTGTATGAGTAGAATCAATGATACCAAAATATCTCCTACTACTGCCGAGACATATAGAAAAATAGTGAAATATTTAACTGAAACCAAAGCAGATTTCCATACCTATCAGCTACGCCAAGAGAGAGCTTTAAGGGTTGTAATCAGAAACTTACATCCCTCGACACCAGTTGAAGCAATTAAAGAAGAACTAACGGAGATGGGCTATAAAGTGCGGCAAGTCACTAATGTCCTAAAGGATAAAATTCCTCTACCTCTCTTTTTTGTGGATTTGGAACCAGCAGAAGGAGTTGAAAAAATCTATGACCTCAATAGATTATACTATACCAGCGTAAGAGTTGAAAAACCTTACATAAAGAAGGAGATAGTTCAGTGCCATAACTGTCAAGCATATGGTCATACTAAAAGTTATTGTCATCACATACCTCGATGCGTGAAATGCGGTGAACAGCACAAGTCTGTGGAGTGTACAAAAGCAAAATCAACACCAGCTGTATGTGCTCATTGCCTCAAGGACCACCCAGCCAACTATAAAGGATGCCAAATCTATAAGGAACTGAGGACCAGGTTTCAAAAACCTCAAGTACTGGATGAAACAGCAAGACAAGTAAGAAACAGAAGAGAACCCTCAAAACTTATTGATGCCAATGTATCATTTGCCCACCTACTTGGAGGTGGGAATCAAAGTACTGAAGCCGTGGCCCTGCCGGAACTACAGAATGTACCTCAATCCATTCCACATATACCTCTTCCTCAAAATGTAACCAATCCTAAAAATCCTAATCAACCACAAATCTCTCATATCCCTCCTCCTTCAAATGCCACAGACCTTACCAGTTTGATGACATCCTTTATCTCCGAAATTAAATCCCTTGTTATGCCCCTAATATCACTCCTTACGAATCTCGTAACAAATCTCATTCCTGCCTTAAAAAAACCATAAATGACTACACCTAATTCCTTATCCATTCTCCTTTGGAATGCGAATGGTGTTAGAACTCACACTGACGAACTTACAGCCGTACTGCAAGACAAAAACATTGATGTTGCACTCATTACTGAAACTAGACTAACCACTAAACAGTACTTTAAAATACCAGGATACACGACATACCGGACAGACCATCCAGACGGCAAAGCCCATGCCGGTACTGCTGTCATAGTCCGCCGATCCCTCACCCATCACTTACACCCACTTCCCGTCCACGATTACCTACAAGCAACTTCCATTGTTATCAAAACATTTTCCTTTCCGCTTATCATCGCATCAGCATACTGCCCTCCTAAACATCCCATTTCCTCTGCCCAATTTGAATCCTTTCTCAACTACTTGGGTAATCACTTCATTTTGGGTGCAGACTTAAATGCCAAGAATCAACAGTGGGGTTCTAGAACCACCAATTCTCGTGGGCGGACATTGCAGTCTGCACTCAACTCCCGACGCTTTCATCTCCTACCTCCCGATTCTCCTACCTACTGGCCAACAGATCCTAACCGTAATCCTGACATCCTTGACTTCTTCATCCACAGCGGATTAGGCTCTCTTAATTTTTCCATAGCTCGCCTTGATGAACTATCCTCTGATCATAGTCCATTGATTCTAAATGTATCCATAACACCTATTCCTAAACCTATCCCACCGTCATTCATTAGAGGCCCTGTCAACTGGAACCTCTTCCGCGAAATCCTCACTAATGATATTGACCTCAGAGTGATTCTCAAAACCCCAAATGACCTTGACGACGCCGTATATTCCTTTACAACCGCTATTCAACAAGCTGCCTGGACTGCCTCCTCTCCCAAGTACTCCCAAATAATTCCTTATAAAAGCCATTTACCACAACACCTGACAGACCTCATCAACAGCAAACGCCGAGCCAGAACATTATGGCAACGCACCCGCCACCCAGAGGATCGCCGCTCCTATAACTTTTTTTGTAGAAAATTAAAGCGGGAGTTGGCGATCTTCCGTTCCCAATCCTACAATACCTACCTCTCCTCTCTCTCGACTCGTGACAATTCCCTTTGGAATGTCACGAAGAGAATCCTAAAATCCCACACCATTTCCCATCCTCTCCGGCGCTGTGATAGTTCCTGGGCTGCTTCTGACAAGGATAAGGCCGAGGAATTCGCACAGCACCTTTCCAAAGTTTTTACTCCTCATCTAGAGCTTAATCCTACCCATACGGCGGCAGTTGAAGAGTTTCTTATATCACCAATACCGCTTTCCTTACCACCTAAAGCAGTTAATCCCTCTGAGGTCAGATATCTTCTTAAAAAGCTTCCTCTCCGTAAATCCCCTGGATACGATCTCCTTACTCCTCAAATCTTAAGACAACTTCCACCTAAAGCCATTACATTCCTTACATATCTCTATAACTGTATCCTACGCACTACCTATTTTCCTCTTTTATGGAAACATTCAACTATCATCCTTTTCCTAAAACCAGGCAAACCTTCTAACAACACGTCATCTTACAGACCTATCAGCCTACTTCCGATCCTCTCAAAAATTTTCGAAAAGCTCCTACTAAAACGAATCTTAGCCAAATTTCAAAATTTTCCTTCACATCAGTTCGGATTTCGTCCTCAACATTCCACGGTTCAGCAAGGACTCCGAGTTGTGGACCACATTTCCTCTGCCCTTGAGTGCAAGGAGTATTGTTCGGGTGCCTTTCTGGACATATCTCAAGCTTTCGACCGGGTGTGGCACCCGGGATTGCTCTTTAAGCTCAAAACCCATTTACCCCAATCCTTATACCTAGTCCTCCGATCCTATCTATCAAACCGCTCCTTCCGAGTTCGCTGTGGCTCAGAATTTTCCAAACATTATATTGTTGAGGCTGGTGTTCCTCAAGGCAGCGTCTTGGGACCCGTCCTCTACATCCTCTACACCGCCGATATCCCTACCGATCCCGATACCTTTCTGGCAACATTTGCTGATGATACCGCCATTTTGTCATCCAATTCCGATCCTGAAGCAGCATCGCTTAATTTACAAAATCACCTTTCCCTTGTCGAAGACTGGTGTAACGCTTGGCGTATTAAGGTGAACGAAAACAAGTGCTCACACGTCACATTCACTCTTCGACGCAAATCCTGTCCAACGGTTTATTTCAATTCCCTACCGCTTCCTTCCTCTGACACAGTCCGGTATCTTGGCTTTTTACTAGACAAAAGACTGACGTGGAACCCACACACAAGACTTAAAAGAAAAGAACTTAACCGCAGATTCGGCCAGTTATACAGACTACTAAACAGAAAATCTCATCTTACAGTTGACAACAAATTACTAATATACAAGACAGTACTGAAACCAATATGGACCTACGGACTTGAACTGTGGGGAGCAGCTAAACATTCTAACATCAAACGCATCCAATCCTTCCAATCCAAAGTTCTCCGAACAATAGTTAATGCTCCTTATTACGTTACCAACTCTACCCTACACCACGACCTTAAAATTCCGTTTATTTTAGACCTGGTACCATCCAAATTTTCCAAATTTCATCAGAACCTTATTCATCATCCTAACCCTCTAGCACAATCCCTATCCAGCACCACCCATCCCTACAATCCTCCTCGAAGATTGAAACGGCAGTGGCCGCGAGACGTATTGTAAACGTTATAATTGGAGTTCTGACACTGGTCAGATCCTCCACTCATGTAATGTATGTTTGTGGCTATTGCGCCCTAGTTCGGCCTCCACTGATTCACACCAGTGACGCGGCTGAGGGCGAGGGTCTAGGATCTTTTGGATTCCGCTTTTTCCTCCACAAGTGGGGGGAAAAGCCCAGTCTGGGGTCCCTCTATAGCACTTGTATATTTTGTATATAGTTATGTTTGTTTGAATGATGCTTGTTTATTTGCAAACTTTTATTTATCTCAATTATAGGTTAATGTTTTGTTTTGTTTTGTTTTTATATTTATTATTATTTAATTCTATATATATATCATTTATTTGTATTTATCTCAGTTATAGGTTGTTGTTTGTTTTCTTATTTTGTATATATATTATATTTTATTTATTTGACTTTATCATTGTATATATTGTGTGAATGGGTTCATATATCACTATTACTAATGTTCATATAGAAACAAATTGTAATATATCTCAATAAAAAAAAAAAAAAAAAAAAAAAATAAGTACAACCCACCTCGACGACTTTTGAAGAGGTGACCTAGAGATTCTTTGATTAACCTATTATTCGGTAGTTAACATATTTACTTATTATTAAATTTTATTTATTTTTTGATAATATTTTAAAAAACAATTAATTGTAAATAAATAAATAAAAATAGCATAAAGATTTAATAATATAAAAGTATTATGCACAATAATCACAGAGGTTTATGCCCAATCCGTCACTTAACATTAGCTTCCACAACTTCTCAAGCCGGTTATCAAATCCGTTCAACTTGTATATTCAGTCGTTTTTTCTTAATGCTAATAAAATGATATAGCTACTTTTTTGGAATCTAGAAAATCAAAGGTATTTTGGAGGAAGAAAATAAAAAAATCGACATTTAAAACTTCTCACACTTTTGAAATCAGAATGAAACTACATGATATTAAAGCCCATTAAATGTTACATCAATTTAGCGAGTTTAATCAAAACCGTTTTTGAGGAAATCTGAAAAGGTGCAAATGCGTAGTATAAAGTGCTCTTCTTGTTAGCTGATTCAGATGAAAAAGTTGCTGTATGATTTCAGACATATACGCTCATAAAATATGAAATTTCAGTTTTAAACAACTTATTATTGTCGAGTTAAACTTACCACACACAGACCTTTTTGCGGGACTTGGTCATTTGGTCTCAGAGGACCCTAAAACGTGCATTTCCGGTGAAAACTCGAGTTAAAAAATGTTCACGATCGCAATATTTCATATATAGATAAGTGAAAGTAAAAATATAGAATAGCCCTTCGTCTTCAGAACTGGTTTCCTTCGTTGAAATAAATTATTGTTTATTCATATAGGCTGATTTAGGCCCTAATTTATATTCAGTTGTGTAACAGTACATATACAACCGATATGGGACGTTGTGTGAATGCAATGTATAATATTTTCATAAAAATAGAATATTATGTAAATCCTTGATGTATTATGAAGATCTATGAACGAACCTATATTTTTTTATACAAATTTGAAAATTATTGTAGCTTTACGAATCAGATTAGTGGAAAAATTTAAATATTTGGGGGATTTATAAGCTTAATTGCAGGGACAAAGTAGAGATAAAATAAAGATAATAGATAGGTTATGTTCGGCAAGAAAAAAACATTTGCAACTAGAAAAGAACGTGCTCCTCATAAATGCCAAAATAAAGCATTAAATTTCCATGGGCATAAAAACCATATATCCCATCTAGAAAAACAATAACCCCGGATAAGAAAACTGAATGGAAAAAATAATGAATGGGATGTTATAATAAACAAATAAAAGAGGAACTGCAAAGTCTTAAAATTGGTAATAGATTTTATGGACAGGGAAGAAAATAGGAAAACAAATGGATAGGGTCAGGATTCTATTGGGAGAAAAGGTGAGCTAAGCTTCGAGAAACGGAACACAATAAAGAGCATTTCATTGCGGGAATGAAGGACCTGAAGGAAGGAAACTAAGATATGGCAGGGGGGAAAAAAACAACTATATTAGCGTGGTCTATCTTCGCAAAAACAAAAGAATAAATAATTGATAATGTAAGCTACTTAATATAACTTACTCAACTTATATATACTTAATTTAGCATATATGTACTTTTTAGCAGAATAATCATATATTATATTATGTACCAACTTGGGTATCTTAGAATGGTACGCTGCAAAACCTGGCGGCTGAGGGTGATCTCGGCCTCATCATCGTTTAGTCAAAGAATCGGTACAGAGCTTTCTATAAATCCTTGATCATTCTTGCGTTGGAAGTCTCACAACTTTTTGGTCTTTTAATTTTATACAATTTTATTTGTATTTAAAATTTTTATCTCTGGACATAGTCTGAAATGTTTTAGCCTGTCCAATTTTGTTTTTTTTCGCAACGCTGTGCGATTGCTGGATGTAGTAAGAAATATCATTAGATTAACTTTTAATTAAGTCTCTCTCCAAGTCTCTTTAAAATATTATTATAACTGACATTTTTAATAGTTTTATTCTGAGTGAGATAAGCTTTGTTAATATAATCATTCCATTTTAACGATTTGACATTGCACTTCTAATCCTGCTTGATTTTCATAGTTTTTGGCATCCTGCATGAAGGTTTGGTCTAATTCTATTTGATTTATAGAACTAACTCAATCCTGCAATCCTTCCTGGAGTCATAAGGCTATTTATGTTTCAATGATGAATTAGTTTCGAAGAATTCTATAACCAGGACAGTATTGAAACTGAAATCCATATAAACATCCTTGAATAAAGGTTTAAATATATTTATGGCGAAGCATTATTTTTAAAAAATTACACAATAAAAGTGAAAAATGATCATGAATTTCAAATGAACTTTGTAAATGAGTTATGTAGGTATTTTTACAGTAGGATGTTGCAGCTCCGGCAATGCTTCAAAGTACAGATGACAATGTACACTGGACATAGGTCTCCCGTTCTACTTTTCTCACGATAAAAGCTGTAGCAACTCGAATTTCCCAGCAACCAGTCGTGTTATGCAACCAGTATGCGAAATCTTATTTGCCGCGTCCTTTTTCATACTTCATTCGCTTGTATGCTATGTTTTTATTTTGACTTGGGTTGTTGGATAACACATGGCCTATCCTACCTTTTAAGGATTATTGCTATGTGTTCTCAGAGCTACTACAGCGACTTTTCAAGGTATGGGAAAAACGGAGGAAGGTATATATTGTGTTTCTTTATCAAACGGAACCCAAGCCATTGTACTTTACGTATGCATATTTATTATTTTAAAACTGCCTAAATATATTATAAACAAATAAATATATATTGACCCTTGAATCTGAATGCGTTAAAATTCCATAACTGGAATTGAAAATAACGAGCGAGGTTGAGTCGAACTCGGGTTGCTTGTTGATTAAATGAGGGTTCTTGCAGCGGAAGAAAGGAGTGCAGGAAAGAAGGGCTCAGGATTAGGTAAGGATGAAGGAAGTGTGAACTGGGGGTAAAAAACAGGTAAAATACTAAGTGATATAGTCGGGAGCCAGAATTGGCCTATATCGAAAAATTAAACAAATCAAAATTTAGTTTAATGACATTAACCGATGACTTATCGAGCATTGTTTAATTATAATCTTCTTGCTTAATACTCATGGGGTATTCAGATTGATTATTGGGATGATGCAAAATTAATGCAGGTTTTTAGTAGGTATTGTAAATACGCCATATCTTTACTTTAACCATATATATTTAATCAAAATAATTTCCATCTGAATCAATGCACTTTTGCCAACGTTCAACAAGCTTTCTTATTCCACCAGAAAAAAAATCCGAATCCCTGGACTCAATGAAATCACGAAAAGAATTTTCAATGTCGTCCTGGTTTTGAAAATTTTTCTCCCTCAAAAAGTTGTCCAGATGCCTGAAAAAGTGGAAGTCTGTAGGAGAGAGGTCAGGTGAATAAGGCGGATGTTGGAGAACTTCGTAGCCCAACTCGTGCAGTCGTCGAAGCGTTGGTTGTGCAACGTGTGGTCTGGCGTTATCGTGGAGCAGGATCGGCCCCTTCCGATTCATCAATGCTGGGCAAAGACGTTGCAATTTTTGATTCATGCTGTCAATTTCTTGACAGTACTTGTCAGCAGTTATAGTCTCACCTCGATTGAGAAAGCTGTAGTGAATAACACCAGCATTATACCACTAAACTGTGACCATAACCTTTTTTGGGTGCAGGTTGGGCTTCGGGAAAGGTTTTGGTTGTTCATCTTTGCCCAGCCATTGGCTAGAACGCCTTCTGTTGTCGTATAAGATCCATTTTTCATCGCACGTCACAAT
The DNA here is from genome assembly GCA_023052935.1 of Piezodorus guildinii. Taxonomy (NCBI): domain Eukaryota; kingdom Metazoa; phylum Arthropoda; class Insecta; order Hemiptera; family Pentatomidae; genus Piezodorus; species Piezodorus guildinii. The sequence goes on along the minus strand of CM041292.1, from coordinate 114,907,029 downwards.
GCGATCGAGAAATGGATCATTTTTATTGCGTGTCACAAGCATGGAGCAGATTTCAAAGCGGCGATTTTTTTGGTGGTCGTTTAATTGGTGTGGCACCCACTTGGCCAACTTTTTTACCTTACCAATTGCTTCCAAGTGGCGTACACCTGTGGATTGGTTCACACCGAGTTCCGCCGCCATTTCTCGTGTGGTTTTGGTTGGGTCTTCTTCCACTTTTGACCTCAGCTGGTCGTTGTCCAGAGCAAGATGACGGCCCCGACCTTCCTTGTCTTCGAGGTCGAAATCTCCTCTGCGAAACTTCTGGAACCAACGCTGCACCGTGCACTCATTAATAGCCCCCTGACCCCACACTTCATTAATATTACGAGCCGTTTGCGCAGCGCTGCGCCCTAATTTAAATTCGTAAAAATAAATTTGACGAAAATCGCACTTTGACATTTTCGATTCAAGACCTTTGAACACACTGAACAAAACGATTTTACTAAACAAATTCATGGTGAAAGAGAGGGTATTAGATAAGGTTTGTTTTGGTATAATAATGATCAATGTTAGGATTAGCTTTGTTTACACAATTGGAATTAAGATATTGCAATAGAGGAAACCTGCATTAATTTCGCATCAGCCCGATACAATAACCTAAAATTATTACAGGTATTATATTAGAGTATTAGTAAAAATATCTTGAGCAAGATATAAATCCTTTTATAATAACTGAAAGTTTTTTATTTTAATTGTTTTCCCTAATAATATTCTAATCGCATACCTTCATCTTGCAGCAACCGAATATCCATAGGTCCATTCTTTGTGTTTTCTTCTGTTCATTAAACATTTCCTTGGAAACTTATTTTTGCTTTTAGGAAGTTATCATCAACCAGGCTCTATCTCTATATAAGTTTTTGTTTCATACAGTATCATTGAAACGCTTTCCTTTGTCATCAAATAATCATTCATTCAAAAAATATTCTTTGTTAATTGGTGCCATGTATATTTATGAGTATTGCTTTTTTGTTGGTGGATTTTAAAATAGTCCAAATTCAATTTGAAATTTATTATATTTTGTGGTGGTCCCACAGGATTTATCTCTTCTACTTTTCCGCACTCTCTGATTGATCTGTTGTATCACTTATTTTTCGTATTACGATTGAAAATAGATTATTTTATAAAATTGTTTTTTATAACAGTTTCGTTAATTTAATGAAATATTTAGCAATTTAGCAATAACGATGCGATCCTGCAATATAAATTGAATTCGCCTCTCAATAGGTGACAAAATGTATAGACCAATTAATTTTATTATTAAAAATATCATAAATGAATAGTATTATTTATGTTATATGTTTACTATTCAGCGCATTATATACAAATAACTATGAATTTCACCGTGCCAAAAGTTGGTGTTAAATTTATCCTCATTGAGTGGTCTATGAGGTTCCTTCTCTTTCTTATTTCATTCAGGAAAATTTATTTATTTATATGAATTATTTGTTTGCTTATTTTTACTCATAGCCGTTGTTATTTCAGAAAATTAATTTTGAGACTGAATCCTTGGCAGATATAAATACATTTTATCAAAACCATCAATTTCTCTTACAACGTAGTTGTGTTTTGAGTGAAAACATTGTTTTTCGTCATTAATGTAGATCGGTCCTTATTGAATGTTTTAAATTTATTTTAACGTTGTTGACGTATTTAGCTCACATTTATAACAAAGAGTAGCTAAACCGCATAATTAATTAAGCAACACTATGATATAGATCGTGATAAACTGTGTTATGTAATAAACTATAGAAGTAAGAACCCCGTAAACTAAAATTTCATACAATAACAAATGATTTTTTTTTTCTTAGCAGAACATCGGAGCTAAAATAATTATTGTCTGATCAGCAAAATCTCACATGAATAAGTATCAGCTTTTTACACAATTAGTTAACATTTATTAAAATGTGGTCTTAACTTGCTTCCGCGGATCTGAAGTTACGATATAAAGTAAAAAAAAGAAGGAAATGTGCGGAAAAATTTCTCAGGTAGTCAAATTCCTTTAAACTCCTTGAAATATTTCAGAGAAATCCTGAGAAAAGACCCAAGCTATATAGTTCATAAATATTTTTTTTATATCCCAAATTATGTTTAAAAAAAGAAAACATCTTTTTTATTCTTAAGATTATTTTAATACTTTGATTCCAAATGATACAAAAGACCCTAAAACAGAGCTAACTGCAGATATGTATGCAAATCATCAAACATTCTGGTTTAACCGTTTAGTCTGAAGTCCAGTCAAATGTCTACAGGAATCTGGCTGAAAAGTGGCATTTTTAGAGTTTTGTACATCAGTTTTTCAGTTCTTCCTTACGTCTTGTCGATATAAAACATTGGTTTCCCTTTATTCTCATATAAAAGGATATATTTTTACTTGTATTAATTATTACAAGCTTCAAGATTTTATTAGTTAGAAGATCCTGACAGGAGATCGTACTTGTTCCATCGGGGAAATGTTTCACCCAGTGTTTGCCGTTTTGTTATATGGATTATGTACAGGAAATTATTTCGAAAATAGATTTTATGGCCTGATTTAATTACTAGATTCTTGTGTTTATTTCATGTTGATTTAAAATCTATCATTTCTTATTCTTCTGTTCCTCATGTATCTTTAGTTATTTCTTGTATTATGAGAAATAGTTTTTATTCGGAAGGTACAGTTTTTATTCACTAATGAGATAACTAAGAATGTAAATGAGAAAATAATTTTATTTAAACAAAACATATACCAATATAAATATTCATGTTTAATGTTCGCTTACCTATATATGAAATGTAGAATAAGGAAAAAAAGTATTGTGGTCATAAAAATTTCAAATTCGAGTATTCATCGGTAATACGCGTTTTAGGGTCCCCATGTCCCAATTATCAAGTCTCGTAAAAAAAGGTTTAAGTGTGTGAGAAGAAGAGGGTAAGTCTTGCACGAAAACAAAAACTCGTACCAAATTTAAGACATCTAAACAGCTAGGATTTTACAAAAATCAACGAACCTCAAGTGCTACTTTACCATCCATTTTGCTCTTTTTTACAATTTCCTTAAAATAGCTATAATGATTTGATTAAATTCACTATATCGATGTGAAATGAAACAGTCTCTAATTTCATGTTGGTTTCATTCAGATGGTATAATCTGACAGAGATTGAATGATTAATCTTTAAAACAATTCTTCTAAAATACATTTAATTTTAGTAATTATAAATAATTGACTATTTTAGCTGTTGTATTAAGTATTATTCCATAAACAATTCGTAAGAACATTTATTAACAATACATTTACATTACCCACAACATATGATCTCATTAATTATTTTCAATACCCCTATCCAAAGAGCTACTACAACATCTCCCCCGTCCTCTTCATAAGTCCAATATTTTCCTCGGCTTAGGTTCTCTTGATGATCTACGGAGAATCGGACCAGGTTCTGCGACAGGTTGGGATTCCACAGATACAGGAACAGCCTTCGCGCTGGAAGTGTCGTGCTGTTGAACATCTTGTGAATCTCTAGAACCCATCACCTGAGGGCCAGCTTCTTCCAATTGTTGTTTTGTCTCACTTAGGCCGGTTGTATGGGAGCTTCCTTTAGAATCGTCCATTCTTGTCAATGTTTCATTCTGGGATAGATTAGGCATGATTTGGGTAGAAATGGTCGGGTAAGCAAGCTGGGGATCTTCTATAGGAACCAAGTTAACTCGGTTTCTTCTCAATATGTTGGTTGCGGTTTCGACTAAATATGATCTAGGCTGGGACAAATGTTTTACAATGACCCCATATTTCTTCGCATCCTGTATCCATACCCTTTCCCCCAACTGAAGAGGTCGCAAACTTCGAACGCCATGAGTTTCATTGTATTTTTTTTCAATCCTTTCACGGCGATGTTCCTCCCTTTGTTTCACTTCCGAATGTAAGGGCAATTTAGGGTTTAGGTTTTCAGAAATTATAGGAAGAGTGTCCCTTAGTCGGCGGCCCATAGATAGTTGAGCAGGAGAATATCCATTTTCCAGAATGGAATTTCTGTATGCCAATAAGCCCATGTGGAAGTCACACTCTTTTGTTATTATGCTTTTTACTATTTTTACCCCTGCTTCAGCTAAGCCGTTAGCTTGTGGGTGCTTGGGGCTGCTAGTTTTAAGTCTGAATCCATAGGTTTGCGCAAACAAATTAAATTTATTAGAACCCCAAAAGGGTTGAAATTGAGAGCCACAGTCAGTCATGATAGTTTCCGGAATACCATGGCGAGCCATTATAGCTGACATCTTGTACATGATAGTATCCATCGTCAGGTTTGACAGTTTTTCTACTTCTGGATATCTGGAGTACCTGTCAATCATAAGAAGAAACCACTTTCCATTAACCTTAAACAAATCGACAGATGCTTCTTCCCAAGGTCGAGAAGGTAATGGAAACTGAATCAGAGGTTCATTGTGTTGAATCCGAGTTGTGGCACAAACAGGACAACTTTCGACTACGGCTTTAATCTCTCGCGAGATATATGGCCACCACACAGCGTTTTTCGCCCTGGATCTACACTTAGTAATGCACAAAGCACCACGTAGCAGCTAATGCTTCCTTCTCAATTTGAGAGTAACGCTTTTCAGTGTCACTCATTGTTCTTGAAACGTAGGCCACTGGCCTAAGGAGACCGTCATGTTCTTGAAGCAGAGCTCCACCGATTCCATAGGAAGAAGCATCAGCTGTAACAACTGTTTTCCGAGAGGGATCAAAAACAGCTAAACCGGGTGCTGAAGTCAAAGCATCTTTTAGTTTTCTAAAGGCTTCCTGTTGTTTGTGACCCCACACAAATACTCTATCTTGCTTCTCCAATTCATATAATGGTGCCAGTAATTGAGTTCGGTTAGGGATGGCCTTTGACAAAAAATTCACCATTCCCAGAAGCTCTCGCAATTCTCTTAGGTTCGTGGGTGCATCAAGATCCTTTATTGCTCGAACTTTATCTGGATGAATATGGATGCCGTTACTGTTTACCAGATGGCCCAAAAATTCTATTTCACGTTGGCAAATTTGAGTTTTAGATTTATTCAGTGTCATTCCCATGTCATTGAGCTTTTTGAGTACCCTCCGTAGATTCTGATTATGCTCTTCCTTTGTGGAGCCAAAAATCACAATATCGTCCATCATGCATACCGTTCCAGGTAAATCCTCCAATATCTCGTTCATTCGTCTCTGGAAAAGTTCAGGAGCAGAGCTTACTCCGAAAGGCAACCGGTTAAACCTATACCTGCCATACGGTGTTATGAACGTTGTTAGATTTTTTGAATCTTCATGCAACTCTATTTGATGGAATCCACATTCGGCGTCTAATTTTGAAAAGTATTTTGCTCCCTTTAGAAGACTGAGAGAGTACGTTACGTCTGGAATTGGATGAAAACCCCTTAGAACACAATTATTGAGCGGTCGGAAGTCCACACAAAGCCTAACATCTGTTTTGTCCTTCGAGCTCTTTTTGGGAAACACCACCAAGGCTGAACACCAATCAGTTGGTTCTGTCACTTTCTCAATGATTCCTCGTTTTTCCATATCCTCCAGTTTATGTTTAACTAAGGTCCTTAGGGGAATAGGTATACGCCGCGGCGAAGACACAGCCACAGGAACACTATTTGGCTTAAGCGTAATCTTATATTTTCCTGGTATTTTCCCAAATCCTGAAAAAAGGTTAGGAAATTCAGAGCGTACCTCTTCAAACGAATTTAGATTCGGATTCTTTTGCCTCGAAGACCCAATTTCATAGACCCTTGAAAATAATCCAAATTGTTCTATGGCTTTCCGGCCAAGAAGGGGACCCTGAAGCCCCTTAATATAAAAAATTCTTTGTATAATCGATTTAGATTTATAAGTCAGTTTTTCGGATCTTATTCCCACACAATCAAGTTTTGAACCGTCAGCTGTAGTGAGGCGTTTGGTTGGGTTCATTAAATCCTTTCTCTCCTTAAGATAGCTTGAAGGGAGCGCTGTTACGTCACTGCCAGTATCTAACTTAAATTCAATTTTCTTATTGCCTAGTGTTACAATAGCATACCACGGATTTGATTTATCTGCACCAATAGCACAAAAAGATCCCTCTGAAGAATCATAAATAAATTGATCAGATTCATCAACTTGATTAAGGTAACGCCTTTTACTCGTATTGGTTGTGCTAATATTTTTCCCCCTATTTCTTTTCGAACAAGCTCGAGCAAAGTGCCCTTTAACATGACAGTGGTTACATTTCTCATTACGAGCAGGACATTTACCTCTGTCGTGTGCCGAAAACAAGCAATAAGAACATAAAGTATTTATTGCTCTTCGTTCTGAAAAATTTGTTTTGGAACGATCAGCTTTCCCAGAGTTCCCAGCGAGGTTACGTTTAACTTCGTTAACTGCTGATGTTCCTAAATTAAGGGATTCTAATTGTTTCTTTACTTCTTCTGATTGCCTAGCCATTCTAATAGCTGTTTCGAGGTTTAAGTTTTCGTTCATTTGCATTTTCTCTGCTAGAGTTTTGTCTAGAATACCTACAACTATCCTGTCCCTAATTAATTCATCCTTAAAGGTCTTATAATCACACTTTTCTGCAAGATTGTGTAAATCGGTAATAAAATCAGCAACTGGCTCTCCCAAAATTTGGATTCTATTATTAAATTTAGTTCTCTCATATATTACGTTAGTTTTGGGAGAAAAGTAATCATCAAACTTTTTAACGACCTTCTGGTAATCCTTTACTTCATCTGGGGTCAATTTAAATTCTAAAATTATTTCGTCTGCCTTGTCGCCCATTAAATAAATTAATGTATTAACCTGTTCCTCTTCGCTAGATTTATTCAATTGCGTGGCAAGTCTAAAACGTTCAAAACGTCTTTTCCATTTAGGCCATTCTTCAGGGTTAGAAAAAGAAAAGGGTGCTGGGCTTGCAATATTGTAACTCGCTAGTTTCTCCATTTTTCTAAAAAAAAGGTTATATATAAAAAAAAATCAAACGACTCACCGAGTGTATGAGTTGGTTCACTTAAAAGTTGATCGTATCGTTATTTTCTTCTTTATTTATATTTACTCAATCATCCCACCGCTGCCACCATGTTGTATTAAGTATTATTCCATAAACAATTCGTAAGAACATTTATTAACAATACATTTACATTGCCCACAACATATGATCTCATTAATTATTTTCAATACCCCTATCCAAAGAGCTACTACAACATTAGCTTATTAACATTTAGACATAATGAGTGAATATAAAATATTTAAGTATTTTATAATCGACGAAAGAAGAAATCCTTTTCAAGATTAATTTTTTTTCTGCAAAGAAGTTTAGTCCGACTAATAAACTTTGCCATTTCGAAAAACCTAATAATCAAAAGTACTACGTTTAAACATAAGGACATTCATAAGTATACGTGGACATTGCCGGATGGACAAACTCGGAATCAAATAGATCATGTTTTAGTACAAAACGGATGGCAAAGTAGCATAATTAACGTGAGATCGTATCGTGGTGCAGAATGCGGTTCTGATCATGAATTAGTAATCGCGAAACTTCGACAAAAACTAAATACAAAAAAGAGAACACCGAACTATATTCATCCCGAGAATTTTGATGTTGTTAAATTGAACAACCCCGAAATTAGAAAACAATTCGCGATAGAAGTAAAAAATAGGTTCGATGCTTTGGAATCTTCAGACGAGGAACACCAAGATGTAAACAAATTATGGGAAGGGATCAGGGATAATATTAAAGAGGTCGGAAACTTATGTCTGGGGAAAATCGAAAATAAAAAGAACAAACCTTGGTTCGACAAGGATTGTCAAAATATGTGTGAAAAAAGAAAAACCGCTAAACTGAATTCCTTAAATAATCCAAGCGATAATAATGTGGCTTACTTTCGGTTAGTAAAAAACGAAACTTCAAAATTCTTAAAAAATAAGAAAAGAGAGTATCTTAAAGACAAAATAATGGAAATAGAAAAACACAGAAGCGAAAATAACGTAAGAGAGATGTACAAAGGTATAAACAAATCGCGTAGAAGATTTGAACCTCTATTGAATGGGGTTAAAGATGCCAATAACAACATAATTGCGGATCCGACTGAGATATTAAATAAATTTAAACAACACTTTGACGGCATTCTAAATACGGAAAATAATAATCAATCTCCTCCCTCTGAATAAAAGAGCGCTGAACCATGGATAGACGCACCGAGTAAAGAGGAAGTTAAAATGGCAATAGGAAAATTAAAACGGTATAAAGCTGCAAGAAATGATAATATCACGAGTGAATTAATCAAAGCGTGTGAAGAAGCGGGCGTTTCCAAATTACATGTTTTAGTTAAAAAGATCTGGGAAAATGAAAAAATACCCGAAGAATGGAAAGAATCAATACTTATTCCGATTCACAAAAAAGGACCGAGGACGGATTGTAACAACTATCGTGGGATCTCTCTTCTCCCAGTATGCTATAAAATATTCTCGTCAATACTAACTAGCCGAATCACGGAATACGCTGAGGAAATTATCGGAGACTACCAATGTGGTTTTAGGCGGAATCGCTCAACTATTGATCAAATATTTTCCTTACGTCAAATATTAGAGAAGAAGCTGGAATACGACGGTGTAGTCCATCAACTTTATATAGATTTTAAAAAGACTTATGATTCCATAGACCGTCAGAAGCTATATAACATCATGATTGAACAGGGGATACCTAAAAAGTTAGTAAAACTAGTAGAGATGTGTTTGTCGGAAACATTTCATAAAGTTAGAATCGGTCATAATTACTCCGAGAGATTTGAGGTGCGATCGGGTTTGAAACAGGGTGACTCCCTTTCACCTGTTTTGTTTAATATAGCCTTAGAATATGTTATAGAAAAGGTGATGTGTACCGAGAAAGGCTTAAATATGTGTGACAAGATTCCGGTTTTGGGGTATGCCGATGATTTGGTACTACTAGGTGAAGACACGGAAACTATACAACTAAATAAAAGGTGTTAATAAAAACCGGTAAACAAATAGGTCTCGAATTAAATACCGATAAGACGAAATATATGATTAGTTGCAGAAATGGTGGCGATCTTGATCATATTAATATTTCAGGTCATACTTTTGAACACGTAGAGAAATTCAAGTATTTAGGTTCAAAGAAAGAATGAAATCCAGGAAGAAATAAATTTCCGGTTAAAGGTGGGAAATGCGTGTTATTATTCAGTAGCTAAATTGCTTAGCTCACGGCTTCTGTCTAAAAACTTAAAGGTTAGAATTTATAAAACTATTATTCTTCCAACGGTTCTTTACGGATGCGAAACGTGGCCGCTTACTTTGAAGGATGAACAACGGCTTAAGGTTTTCGAGAATAAGGTACTGCGTAAAATATTTGGTCCGAAGAGAGATGAGGCCACTGGGGAGTTTAGAAGGTTGCACAACGCGGAGTTGCGGAGTTTGTACCCTGTGAATATAATTGAGTTCATAGCATCGCGGAGACTCAAATGGGCGCGTAAAGTTGTTGGGCTTAGTGAGGAACGGATTCCGAGAAAGTTGGTATTCGCTAAACCGACTGGTAGGCGTCCGAAAGGTAGGCCGAAGCGTCGATGGGAGGATTTCATTAAGGCTGATCTCGGGGGCTTGGGCTTGACCGGTGAACATTGGACGAGTCTGTGCAGGCGAAGTTTGGTGGTATCGGCATCGAACCTTCGGGTTCGGTAAGCCTATTATTATTATTATAAAGAAGTATAGTAGTAATATTTATGTTTGTATCGTTTGAAAGCTAAAACTTTAGCTCACACACAAAGTTGTGGAAGGTATTGGAGAGTGACGAATGGTCATACATTTAAGCGATTGTTGCAGATAAAAATTTATTTTGTTATGTTATTTAAGCTAAAATAATTTTTCTCCATGGAAGCAATATAATTCTTTTATCAAGTTTATTCCATTCAAATCTTGATTTCAAGAAGAAAGGTAAGTGCAATATGTGTTTTGCGTGCAACATATTTTTTTAATACAAAAATATTAAAATGAGTAGATTTATCCATAGGATCTATAGTTATATTTGATGGCGAATTAATTTCCTTTTAGTACTTATGTCCAATAGTACTCATTAGAAATATGTCTAACTTTACCTATATTTAATATATTGTCTATACGGCTTCAAGATTTCATCCGAAAATGCCAACTTCAAATGTGATGGTTTTAAATAACGTGCCTTTTTTATAAGAAGTCTTTATATTAGTCGGTATATTTCTTTATAATATCCTGTATATTCTTTAATATTCGAATATTTTGATACAATTATTTTGTCCCTTTTAGAGGAAAAAAAATCAATCAAAGAACAAATAATGACTGAAAACTAATCCCGAAAGGCCAGTGTAAAGCGACACGTTAAGATTCTAGACCCCGCGGCATCGATCTTGATATAATGAAATATTTAATTACTTATTAAGAAGAAGAGTGTGAGAAAGGCGTGATATAATCTGGATCGCCATACGTGTTTCAGGCAGCGCTGTAGCGGCACTAAACAGTGTAATTATCGCCTCAAACAAGAAGAATGGAAGATTATATAATATCACAACTCGCCTTGTTCTAGTAATGAAGACATTGATGATTATGGTCTTCAATGGCTTTTCAAGATTCCGTAGATATTAATTACGGCTCTTGATAACGAGCTTAGCCCATGATTTTATAGCCATAGTTTTGTTATCCGTTATTCCTACAGGTTTTTTCATTGTTGATTGCTTGCAGTGCTTTGGTGTATATAATGCTTTAATATAGAGCGCATACTATCTGATAGTAATTGCAACCTAAATCTACCCGGAAGGTGTCTTCCATCATTACGCATTTTAAATAGATTTTACTGTGACCCGAACCAGTTACCATTCATTCCAAGAAAAATTCCATACTCTAATCCACTTGCTTCAATCCTTGCTTGTTCTTCCATTCCCGATAATCCGCGTCTTTAAAAAATTTGCCCACGACAGCTTCTGCTTTAGAATATTTACTAGAGTGCTGGCAATGGATAGTTTATCTACAATTATGGTTCATGTCTATTATCTTATAGCATATTTTTGTAATTTTAAATCAAAATAACTAATTATAAGAAACGTATATTTTAGGATCATTTTGTGGGAAATTGTAGAGATCCTCACCTTGGTCAACACTATGGATCAACCCGCGTGATTTGTCTTTTAGCTTATACTAAAATATATTGAATACATTCTATTCCAAGGTCGTGGGTTTAACACGTTAAATGGATCTAGAATGTTTAAATGGGGTAAAAATGCCTTCATTAGGAAGGAACATAAAATAGTGGTCACGAGTCGGTGCGATCTCAGATAGATAAGCTGGATCCGATTAACCACAGTCGCTTTAAGTAACATTATATGAATGAACAAACAAAAAAATGCTCACTTCTTGTAAAGTATTTTTTTATTTATTAATATAAATATATGAAAACAGAGCACCTAACGTCCTTATTAACTCCTTTTAAACCAAACTGAAAAGGTGTATTATTATATTTTGGTTATGGTAGAGATATCCAAGATTCGTTTTAGGGAACCGCTATAAAATCATTTTCAATCCGACCCGTTGCTATAAAAAATTAGCTGTAATGCATTGGAATAAATACCTGCTTGTGTTTTAATATAACTTTTTTTATTTTATTACATAATATGTCCATGTTTCGATTCTTTGTGTCAGGTTATACTATAGTGGTGTAAATGTGCGAGTTACTATTTTAGACTTCATAAAATCCCTACTATCAAATTGTTTTTTAATGTTATTTATCTAATATTGACAATTAAACTGGTGAGAGGAAAATATAAATTAATTGAATCGATTATTTTAATTAAGCATCGTTATTCAATGGTCTCATCGGGGATATCTGACTGGCATATCGATAGGTCAGTTAGCGTCACCTTATGATAACTAGATCCCAAGAAGTAGGATGGAGGACTTCCTTAGAAGCCAGTGTACCAAGGAGGCCTTACTTCGAACTTACGATGCCTTGGCCACGTAGCCATTGCCTTACTTTCACCGGACCCTGGGGAATTCGCGAGCGAGTCAGCTTCCTGGTGTGTGACTGCCCGCGCGTACTCCACGGCTCTAATGTAATTATGTAGGTGTGTATAAATATATATCAATAAAAAAAATGATGTTAATTTTGGTTTATTATTTTCTATAATTAACCTTTGTGATTGACAAAAAAAAAAAAAAAAAAAAAAAAAGTACTGAAAGGAATTAGTCCGGGTGGCGGTCGGTGAATGAAACAATTGAGTAGTTTCAACAGTTTATTTTTTGCCAACGTTTCGACCCCCATTGCGGGTCTTTATCCGGGCGTGTTGTAGGCGAATGGAAACATCAATGGGGGTCGTAACGTTGGCAAAAAATATACTGTTGAAACTACTCAATTGTTTCATTCACCGACCGCCACCCGGACTAATTCCTTTTAGTAATTCTCAAGGTCAACTAATTATATTCACTATGAAAAAAAATAAAAATTACCCCCTCAAAATTTGTGGTCTTGCGTTTAAGATACGTTGAACCGGAAAGACTATTAAAAAGAAAATCCGTTTATTGCCGTAAAATTAATGTATACCAAATTTCTTATTAGTGCTGATCGATATAGGATGAAATTCCCTACAAGACTAAAAAGAGGATTATTGAAATCGATTACGAAATACCCGTAAGTATAGTCTTTTGAAATCGGCAGTGGTTATTAGCTATTTTACATAGGTTAGTTTATCGCTTTTCACGTTAGTTTTAATGTGTTAATTGCCTGCTAATGCCTGTAAACAGCTATATAAACTGTTATAACCTAATACAGTTATTTGGAAATAATAAACCGCTGTGTAATAAATAGCAACATTTTTATTTTGTCGAATCTTGAGATGCTCGTAATGATTTTATCTTTCAAACATCTGTAGTCAGGTTGCCGGACAAGGGACGACACAGTTTACGCGCGATAATCCGCTGATCCATCCCATCTCCAATGTTTTTGTTATATATGTAACTTTTATAAATGTAAAAGAGAATCAGAAGCAGATGACATTAAATTACTGCCTTCTTTACTGAAATCGATTACATCATGCTTCTAAGCTATTCGCCCGTTCACTGGTCACATTAAGTTTATTCGAAGGGCCTGAATAAAGAATATAAGTTAAAAATAAACAAGTATTGAAACATCTAAAGGCTCATCCCTACAAGTCAATAGAGGATAAAATCAAAAGTAATTTCACAAAAAAGTTACCTAAATTATTCTTTTCCTTATTTATTAGATAAGTTTTTGTGAAGCAATCTATGAAATCTATACTATATACGATATTACCTAGACGAACCCTAAATGTTTTTAAGTAATAGCATCTTTCATTTAGACTTAATTGTCGGAAATTGCTTCGTGAGATTAACAACAGCTTAGAGTCGCTTCTTATCAAGCTATCAAATTGAATCTTTCTACTCTAAAATAGTAAGAGATCCTTTCATTTATATTTTATTTCAGTTTCTCCTTAGCAATACATTCGGCAACATTATACAGCAGACTCTTTCTAATCAATATATTAGTCAGTATAATATTTCAATTATTTGATACGTAAATATTATTTAAATGCATTCTTCATATTCAAAAGATTGTGTTCATTTTCATTACTGTCTTTACTAATCCTTTTTGTAGTTAAATTTGGACGTTCAATCATGATGTATTTTTTTTTTACAATTGGAAGTCTCAGATACGTTTTAGAAGGCTGTGGTGATCATCATGTCGCATCATGTACATCATTTTTATGTTTGATACTTGAATTTTTTTTTTTTTTTTTACCTACGTAATGACATAATTTTTAATTTAATATAATTTCTAAAAATTTAAACATTGATTGTAAATAAATCAGTGTTAATACAAAAAAGTTAATTGGAAGAATGCAATTTGATAATAAATAATTGGTAGGTTCCTTAATCTTCCAAAAACAGTTTATTATACATAGACGTTAAAATGAGTCAACGTTTTGGGGACCTTCCCCATCATCAGGACTCACTAAAATACATTAACAAATTATCATTTTACATTATAAAATAACTGTTTTATATACTAATTAAAATCATTATGAAAAATATATATGACAATGTTGCATAAAATTATATTTACCTGAAAATCATTTAAAAATTAAAAGTATTATTCATTTTTAATTAAAATTCTGTAAATATTTTTGTCATTAAAATTGTTTTGTTTTTTTAATTAACACTAAGGAAAATCATTTATATAAACTAACATATTCTTTGGCCCCTAATAGAATAGGGCCATCCTATTTACTGCAGAAAGTACACACTGATTTATTATATAAGGTTTACAATTTTAATTTTCCCATTGCATCTGCATAGTGAGAACTAAGGTGCTTTGAATCTGTTTTATAATTAATAGTATCTTTTATAATGTTAATTGATAATTTGTTAACGTATTTTAGTGAGTCGTGATGATATTGAAGGCCCCTGTAATGTTGACTCGTTTTGATGTTTATGAGTAATTATCTGTTTTTGGGAGATTAAGAAACTTATTTTATTTTTTTATATTAATTATTTTTTATAAATTAGTTTTATTATTTTATTTTATTTTTTTAAAAATTCATTTATTGAGATTTATTACAATTTGTTTCATAATGAACAGTAGTAATAGTGATGTGATACACATTCATACAATACATACAGAAAATAATGATAAAGTCAAATTACATAAAAGCTGAGTTAGGGAGCAATAGCCACAAACATACAGTACATGAGTGGAGGATCTGGCCAGTTTCAGAACTCCAGTATAAATGTTTACAAAACGTCGCGGGGCCACTGCCGTTTCAATCTTCGAGGAGGATTGTAGGGATAGGTGGAGCTGGATAGTGATTGAGCTAGAGGATTAGGATGATGAAGAAGGTTCTGATGGAATTAAGAAAATTTGGAAGGGTCTAAAATAAATGAAATATTGAGGTCGTGGTGTAGATTATTTTATTAAATTTAAGTTATTATTTAATCTTTTTGCTTGGTTATTTCGATTTATACATTTAAATGGGGTGTTGACATATTTTTATAAAGTTTCTTTCTATTGCCTTAATATGTTATATCAAGGTGATGTCTGAACATTCATGCAGAAAGGTATTATGAACATTTCAGATGATAAAATAATTCATCATTACCTATACCTGTGTTATTAGTCATAATTATTGCGTTGCTTTGTGGCGCAACTGCTGTGTGTACATATTTAAATATGTCATGCGTAAATTAAATATAATATTTCGAATTTTCTTCTGTTACATGAAATTTTAGTAATTAAAAAATACAAAGTTCCCCTGGATTCCTAGAAAGGACAGGCATATTAATGAAGGAGCCTCGAGTGTTTCTATTTGTACAACATTAGTTAATAGATAAGAGAGCCAATTAATTTGTGAAGGGAAGGGATTCCACATTCATGAGGTGGTGGCAATAGATTTAGTATGTAAATGGTGGAGGAGGTGCACTAGCCGCTCAAGTTGCCCAACCAACTTAACGATCTCCTGAGGAAAGTCCTACCTCTCTGCTCCCTGGCTCGTCCATTTATTACCACTTTGGCAGCTAGCAACAATGTTTTTGTTTCTTCTCAGCATTTAGAACCTTCCTTTATTATTTAAAGTTTCTCATAAATTGGCTCTTGTTCGGTTATTTAACGGAATCGGTAACATTCAAAGAATTTTTAATTCTTTAGACCTCTTAATGTTTTATGATCCTTTAAGAAATAGCTAAAGATCTTATGAATGAAGAAATATTATTTTTTGAACGTAACTCGTACCGAATTCATTGATGTTTATTAAAAGAAAAAATATTTATGTATAACATTTAATTTAATTCGGTTCAGGCAACGCACAAGTTATTTGATGAAATTTTTTTCTTAAGTTTACTCCTACTTGACAAACGATTAACTTGGAATCCGCACACAAGACTGAAACGACAAGAAACTGCCCAACGCTGCGCTTACTTCAACACTTACTGGACAGACGCTCTAACCTTAACTACAAAAGGCTCATCTATATTACCATCATAAGGCCTATCTGGACGTACAGAGTTGAGCTTTGGGGCTCTACTAAACCATCAAGTTCTTCCCGTATTCAATCCCTACAATCCAAAATCCTTCGAAAAATCCTCAAGGCTCCTTATTTTGTCACCAACAAACTCATCTATAAAGACCTTAATGTCCCATATGTTGCTGATTTGGCCCGTACGAGGTATCATTCCTTCCATGACAAACTCCACTCCCTCATTAACCCACTAGTTTCAATCCTTGCTTCCTCTACCATTCCTCCGAGGCGTCTGAAAAGAAGATGGCCTCGAGACCTTCTATTGTAGATTACCTAGTGGAGTGTTGCCAATGGGCATATTCCCTTCATGTTTTTTCATGTATATTATCTATATTATGAGCCAATTTACTTGATGTATTTACTAATACAGATATAAATTTTATTAAATTAATAAATAAATAAAAAAAGTTTACTCTGAACTTTATATATCAATAAATGGAAAAAAGGGAAGATCTTCACCTCTTATTCATGTCTTGCCACCATAAATAATGGGTAAGGACGTAGTTCAGTTCATAAGGGTGCGTCGTCTAAAAGCGATGAGTGGTATCGCCCAAGAAGAAGATCCATTGGCAGGAATCTATCAGAAACATGAAACCTTCATTCATTTCAGATGTTCCATAACAATGAATGCGGAAGACCAGTAGTTTTTCATTTTGTAGAAGTCCTACTTAAGAAATGTTCTTTTTACACAAGATTTTTGTGGTGAAAAATCCAATCTTTTCGGATAAAATAAAATTTTTCTTCACAAAAAGTTGAAGTGTCAATTGCTCACAAACGCTATTGAATATTTCATAAGAATATTTCATAACATTAACATTGATTGCTCACCACTCTTCATGACGATGTCCAGGGGGTCCGCCAGCTGTCATTGGGGAATAATTTTAAATTACCTTAACGTAAAACATTTGTTTTTTTTTTAAGCTTTTAATAAAGATCACATGCTCTACACTGGCAAAATTAACATTCTCAATGATATAATTGCTTGTTTTTATTGCTACTTTTTACAACCGCGACCTTAAAATTAACCATTTTTAAACATTTCGAAAATAATGAGCTTAAAGAACAGAAGATGTATCGCTGAAGATGATGAACATTTTCTATTTCTTTATGGGTATTTGAAAATAAGTATCGTATAAGTTTTCAATTTTAGCTTTTTTTTTATTCATAACGTAAGTTTTCGAGTAAAGTGGAAGCCCTAAATTTTGCTTATCCAGGTTTAATTAGGATGAGTACCTTTACCGAGTACCTGACTTAGCACAGGCTCTGGACCACTATCTTACGTTCCCTTTGAAGGACGACATAACGAAGGATTTTTCACTTCCTTAAAACAATTATAGGGCCATCTGCGAGGTTCAACATATAATTATAGTCATTCATTGTTTTGCGGATTGAAGTATACTCCTAGAGCTTGGTTCTTTTTTAATAGGTTCCATTTCCCGTCTAAACCATATCCAAAATATAAATTTTCGGCAGACGTATTTCCCGCGGAATGTGTGCGGTGTAACACACTTAAAACTTATATATGTGTATTTACATATATACACAATATTTAGGACTAAAGGGGTTCATTTAAATAGTTTTATTAACGGGTCCACGAATTTTTTTTTTTTGGAAACCACTGACTTACAGTAACAAAGCCTATTGACTTGAGTCAAAGCTCAATAACTTAATTAATTTAACATGTTTCTCTCTTAAGTCCTGGCCGGGGTCTAATAGCAAGATGTGTAATAAATGAGGTTCCGAATATTTATTTAAAATAAAAGAAATGAAACTTTCTCTAGCGGAATGAGTCGAGAGAATGGACACGGCAATCAGGGGAGCTTTAAGGACCCTTCACTAATTGAAGAATAATTCGTCTTTGAAAATGTTTCAATTTTGCATAAAAACTTGTCCATTAAAAGGTGGTGATTTATTGTAGCTAAGCCCATAATATTTATCAAGTCTTTAACAAACATATTTATCGACAATTATGGTACCACCGGTTACCAAAAATGATTCAATATTTAGGAAATTAAGCCCTGAAAACCTTCATTTTAAAAAGATCACAGAAAACAATAAAGTAATTTATTTTTATTTTCCTTTCTTCTTATTGACAAAATATGTTCAACAGCGTACATATAAACACTGTTCAATACCATGCTACCGGATTTTAGTATGATAAAGAAGTTCATTGTAATGATAAAATTTGTCTAATATTCTGTGCTCTCTGAAATAAAAAACGCTTTGAATTACTTCACATTGCTTTATTATTTCCGAAAGATTATCCATTATTGTGGTGTTACAACTTATATAGCTCTGTATACTACAAACATATTTGTTTCTTATTCACAATAAATTGGTCAAAGAGCTTATGAAATACGAACCAACAACACTGCAAATTGCTAGCAAAAATGGACAATCACGATTGCTAAGTTCAAAACTCTTTAAATCCACTAAATCTTAACCTATTTCAATGATTCTTTTTGGATTTGTAAGGAATTGAAATATCCATACATTAAAAATAACGAAAAAATTGGTATTAAATTCGTACGGGTGGACTGGTGGATTTTCTAATGACCCTCCAGTTTCGCTCGGCTACAATTTGTAAGTGGTGTTATTTTTGTTTAAAATAGCACTGTTTGCAAGATTTATAATTTACCCCTTTGGGTTTAGATGTTCACCAGAACGTTTAGTCCACTTAACAAGAAAATATTATATTTATATTAACTCTTTGCGGACAAGAGGTGACTCACAGTCGCCACGACTTTTCGTGCGACAGGACGAGTGGCGAGTGAGAGGCGACAGTCGGTGTATATTCATGTTTCCTTTATCTTCAATCCATTGGATCGAACTATCCTTTCTTTAAAAAAATACTGAGATAGTTAAAAAGATCACTATATAGATAGTTATTCGTGTAAGGTTTAACGATATAAATATTTAGTTTTAAACTTGTAGATATAGATAAACAATCCAAATATAACGTTTTTAAAAGATAATTTATATGTAACATAATTTTATTAAGTTAAGTTCTTGTGAAGATAGTTAGTTGCTTATATAGATAGTTATTCTTGTAAGTATACTTTTAAAGATGTAAATATACATAAACAATCGAAATATAACGGTTTTAAAAGGTAATTTATATGTAAGATTATTTTATTGCATCATGTAAGCCACTCAACGCATTTGCAAAATTCCCTTTTACCTGTTACCTCATTCGGCCGAAAAAGTCGTCGTCCGCGAAGGGTTAACGTCTGTCTATTACTACGGATACATGGCGAGTTAAAATGTAATTAAATCCGAACATTTCATGTATTTTAGTCCAAAGAAAATTTAGCCATTAAAATTATGTTGAATAAGTCCTTCATCATTCATCCCAACAACATAAAAGTATTGTCTTTAAGTATTTACCATACCTCTTGCAAGGGAAATCGTACATTTCTTTGGGAGATTTCTGCTCCAACCTGATGGGCTTCCGCCTAGTTATATGGATCTTCGATTGTAGATATAGGATTCACACTAATAAGAATTGTATTTATAAAACATAAATCTACTTAGTATCTTTCTGATATAATCATTTCTGGTTCTGAATAATCTGTAAAAGTGTTGGCTACTAGAGTTAATATTTTTTTTTTACTTATTTCATAAAATTGCAGCTGTTGGAAAGGGATTATGGACGGCTTTGCATCATTATACCACGCGCTGGAAACCCTTTAATTTAAAGCAGAACTAATTTATTTACCTTCTAGTTATGACTTGTTGAACTGTTTCCCAATCTCAGTTAGCGCCTCCTCAGGTGCGCACTATACTCCTTTCCAATTAACCTCCTCGTTCCGTCATTGTTTATTACTGACGGCTGATACATCTCTCTAGAAATGGAGAAATTAGTAGCGCAGCTGGTGAGGTATTGTAACTCATGATCTTCGAAATTAGCATTTACTTTCTCACTGAAAATAATGTAACCATCACACCCATATTATCCAATATGAGAAAAAGGTCTATGAAGAAGAAATCTTTAAATAAAATAGTATAATGAATCACTGATGTATGGGCAAAAGGGCCCAGCCATTGGAATATGAAGTTTACCGGACGATTTTTAAAGTTTAGGAAAATCATTTTATATTCTAAGTATTTCATTATTCATGAATTACTAAATTATCGTATATGGTGCTATTAGCCTCTCTCTCTCTCTCTCTCTCTCTCTCTCTCTCTTTTCTATATATATATATATATTATATATATATATATATATATTATAATATATTTATAGAATTGTAACAGGATTTTGGTTTCTGCTAACTCCATCTAAACCACCGGACCAATTTTGGTACGGTTTTCACCATCATTAAAGGTATTGTTTTCTTAAGGTTTATAAGCAAAATCCATTGCAATTTATCTTTTCTTTAAACGGGAAAAATAAATTTTATTTGACCAAGTCATAAAAAAATTATTCCTAAAATATAACTAGTGACATAGACGTTTAATATACCGTTGGAAAGCCCAAGACTATAGAAAAGTTAATATGCAATTTAATAGAAAGAAGTTCTAAGCGCATAAACTTATGCACAAATGTTATTTGTAATGTTGTGGACTAGGGAGGTTATGTTGATTCATGCTGATCGTACAGATTATACTAATACTTCATACAGTAGTCAAAATTTTAGAGAAAATATAATGTAACAAATCGTACGTAAGTTGCTAAAATAAAAGAAAAGTTGTTATAAACTAATAGTGTCAATAATTATTTCTAATTAAAGATCATTTTACAAAAAAATAGTAGTTCAACTGTAAATTAAACAGGACTAAATTAAAAGCGTGGAAACTAAATTAACTTGTATATATTAAAATGTTATAGCTCTTATGAACTTTAAATTGTAATAAACCTTAAAAAATAGGAACCAGTGGGAGGTATACCCTCCTACCTACGCTTCAAGTTGTAGGAGATCTTTAATTCTGCTAAAAATAAAATGTTTTGTTGATTTTATGGGTGATAATTATCAGAAGAAAGCTGAATGATCAATAAAGCTAAATAGTCCCTAGTTGCACTGAGTGTAGTTAATTAATCTTTCGACAAGATCTCTAAAACACTACAATCAAAATAATTCTTGAGAAGTAATTAAAAATTGTAAATATTTAGACTTCGCATAGTCATTACGATCATTAGGTTCTTGCAAGACTTCTCCTCAGCTGCTACGATCGTTGATATTAGACGATAATCTTAATTATTATGCCATAATATAGGATTGCTATCTATCGAAGAATATCGTTTTTATTTTCCTCCCAACATTTAGTCATTTGTAACTATGATTTGAAGTTTTGAACACTTCGTATCATTTCTATCCTGCAGTCTCCCGTCGTCTATTCGTGGTTCCTAGAGCAGTGGGTTCCTAACACCTCTCGTGTTCCGTAGACGATTAGTTCAGCGAGATGTCATTGGTCCGCGAAAATTTTTGTTGTCGGAAACTACTTTTTTAGACGGAATAACTACAAAACGTAAATTATGGATTACGTTATTTAATCTCTCAATTTTTTTTTGTCTAGTGAAAAAGAAATATTATCAAAGAAATTTCTTTGACTCTATATTTATATTAACTTTTTAAATAAAGATTTGAATACAGAATTAAAAAAAAAAAAAAATGCCTGAAGATCAAAAAAACTTTCTTTGATGCTTTGGTATTATTTGTGAATAAAATTAAAACTTATTTCAAGAATCTTTGGAAATTTTCTATACAGTAAAATAATCAAAACCATGCATTCAGAATTGATAGAACCTATTCTTATAGATTTCTTAAACAAGCTCAGTAAACAATTTTTTTCCAACTGTATAACTAAAAAAAAATTTCTTATAAGAAATATTAAAAACTGCACCAAAACTAGTACACAAAGGAACTAAACCTATACCACTGTAAGATACATTCGATTTTCAAAGTGGAAGTTTCATATTTTTTTTTCTTTCATTTATTAATGTGTCCATATCTATGGTTATGTTATTGTGTGATTACTTAAGAGACTGGTTTACTTTGGTACAGTATTATTTTTGTTTGGTGTATTTTATTATATATTGCAATAAACAATTATTATAAAAAAAAATTGAAAGCTTTTGCTGTTCTCAAAAGCATCTTTTCTCTATCTCTTTTTTTAAAATGCAATATTCCCCCAAGGGATATCCAAACGTGCAGTATTCTTTGGTTATACCGTATTCTATTCCACTGTTTGTTTATATCTACATTTGTGCGCTGACTTGAGAAGAGGAATAACAAACATTTCCGAATGCAACAAACACATTCGTCTATATTTGTTTTCCTTAAAGTGCATTACTCTGTTCCCTTGCGATTACTTAGTTACTTTAATTGAACGTAGAATTGCATCAAGGATGTACGGGTACCAAGTGATATTTCGCCTTTCTTTCCATTATACAGTTTTCCTGTGCTTCAGAACAGTTGATTGAAATTTTTTACCACCCTCATCCAGCGTTCGTCGAATACAGCCTTGGGATGTTGAGATACGACCCATCTTTTATTGACTAAAAAATATTATAAGAAATTCAATACTCCGTAAAACCTTGCAAATTAGCTGGAGCGTGGTAAGGGCCTTAATTCCTTTTTTAGCAGTCGGTCGGTCGTTGAACTGGAGCGAACTTTTTCATCCTTAAAATATACACGAGACTTTTTTATAATTAAAAATATTTGAATCAATGTGGGTATGGAATGTACACTTCATAAAAAATATATTTTACCCAGCTAATTGTCAATGGCTAATTTCTAATTAATAATGGCTTTTAAAAACATAGTGATCATTAGAACATAGGTTTAAGTTATACATAAGTAAGTTGAATATGAAATAACAAATTAAGTTTTTTTATGTTTTTTTTTATTTAAAAGAAATTTACAACTGTATTACAATAAAATACATTAAGTAAATGTGCTAAAAGATCAAGTGGGCGTGATACAGGCATGTGAAGAAACTACCCAGTGGTAGCACTTCAAAGTTTATTCAGCTAAGTAGGTCTCGAGGCCATCGTCTTTTCAGCCGCCTAGGAAGATGATCAGGAATAGGAGATGAGAGTTCGCGGACAAGTGGGTTGGAGTGGACGGGTAATTTGGAATAAAAGGAGGAATATCTAGTTCGGGCTAGATCTGCGACTAATGGGATATTTAGGTCTTTATGAATTATTTTATTGGTGACAAAGTAAGGGGTTTTTAGGATCTTTCGGAGGATTTTGGATTGCAAGGCTTGAATGCGGGAAGAATTGGATGGTTTGGTGGATCCCCATTACTCAATCCCATATGTCCAAATAGGCCTAATGATGGTTATATAAATTATTTTTTTGTAGTATGTGGAAAGTTTTGATCGTTTTTCCAGTAAGTGTTGTAGTAAGCGGTATCTACGAGCTGTTTCTTGTCGTTTCAGTCTAGTGTGAGGATTCCAAGTAAGACGTTTGTCTAGATGGAGTCCAAGGTACCGGATCTGTTCAACTGAGGTGAGTGGAATATTGTTAAAGGAAATAGTGGGACAGGCGGACATAGGTTTTCGACGAAGGGTGAAGGTAATTTGATGGGATTTAGTACGGTTGATTCTACTTCTCCACTTTTGACACCCTTCTTCAATGGAAGAAATGTGAGACTGGAGGGTTTTGGAAGCAACAGATGGGTCATTATTTACGGATAACACACAAGTGTCATCTGCGTAGGTTGTCAGGGCAGTACCAGGATGGTTTTTTTTTTTTTTTTTTCTTGTTAAAGTTTAATTTTCGCATTCACTTACCTATTAACATTTGCTTAGTCCAAGTAAAGAAGTATAGAAAATTGATATTATCGTTTGTGTTTATATGGGTTGTAAAATAGGTTCGTCGCGTTTTTCAATATTTCAATTTAATCCTCTCTGTATTTTTAAAATCATGTTTTTTTATGCATCAGTTTCAATCGAGATTCCTCATCTTTAAGTGGTATTTTGCTTGCTCAAACGGAAGAGAGAGAAAATAATTTTCGTCATTTAGTGATTTTTTATTTCCGAAAAGACAAATCCGCTGCACATGCGTTTTGTAAAATTTGTAGTATGTTTGGTGATGCCATAAGAGAAAGCAACGTCCGAAAGTGGTTTGTTTGTTAATTTATTTAACGTCCCTTTATGCTGCTGTGGCTAATCGGACGATGCTACAGTGGAAGTCCTAAATTTTGCCTATCAAGGTTTAATTAGGATAGGGATCTTTAACCAGTACCTGACATGGCACAGACTCGGGACCACCTTTTAACGTCCCCTCCGAAGGATTGCATAGCTAAGGATTTTTTAATCCCATTATTTTTTATTATTTTTTAATCCCACCTGCGGGTTTGAATCCGGGACCTTTGGCATAGGAGGCTGTTATGCTAGCCACTCTGCTACATGTAACCCCTCCGGGAGTGGTTTACTCAGTTCAGAACCGGAAATTTTGACTTGAAATTCGCAATGTAGGGTCGTCTCCTTTAACTATTGACCAAATTCAAGCATTGATCACAGACAACCCTTACTCTACGACACGAGATATCGCAGAATATAATTTATGAAAAATATATACAGGAATCTGACGTTTTTATTGAAATCACCAGTAAAATACGTTACGATTTATTTCACAATACATTACATATTTAAATGTTGATGTAAAAGCAACGTTTTCCCCAGAGTCGACTTATTGAATGTCCTACAATGAATTTTGCTATTATTTTAAATAAAAAACAGCACTAACGATTTAGATTAAAATCTTTACATTAATTAGTAATGTTCTTTTATATCAGCAAATAGGTTTAATCCTCGGATAGGGCTCAAGAGCGGGCTTTTCTAAATTTATAACTATATAGTATTATTAATATTATTTGTTTTAAATTATTACCTGTCTGATATTGTTTGTTATACTAAAAGTCCATTGCATATAAACATTTTATATTCAGCTGAAAGAAAAATATGTTCAAAGGATTAAGATCATACTGTTTGAAAGGTGAAGGTGTAAGAAAACGTTTTACTGAAAAAAAAAGATTAATAATTTATATATTTAGATCATTTCATGAAAAAACTGTTTGCTTATAATGGAAAGTTTCGCTCTTACTTTTAACACGGAATGTGAACTTTTGAAATTAATTTTGGTACTTAAATAGATTTTAAAAGTTGAATATATATATATATATATATATAACATGAAGAACACATTTCTTCAATAGTCAGTGTAGTAATTTTTGAGCATATATGAATAGTTTAGCTTTTTTTTTTAATGTTTAATTAAAAGAAAGGGCACAGGTCTGATATTCTTGGTATTTTTATTTTGGCCACAGAGAATTCGCAGAACTTTCTTAAGTAGCTGGAATGAAATCACTATTCGACCTAATTTCCCTGGGAATCGAGAGACTCCTTGGACTTGCTTCTTTAGTTGGAAGTGATCTTTCGGTCTGGGGTTCATAAAACCCAGATGGTGCTCTCATAATTTCAATGACGTTACTTCCACCTATGTCCGGGTAAGGTTTTTTTAAGGAAGAGAATATTCTCATCATATTAATTCGTATTCGAAAAAAAAATCTAAAACAGATGTTGATTTGGAAAATTAAATTGTGTGTTTAGGAATCAGTAATTTACATACAACTATATCAAGATTTGTATGCCTCTTATTTCATGTTTACATTTCATCTGTTTTACATTAAATTTTATTAAATACCTAGTGAAACAAGGTTTTAAGTAAGAATTAAGCGTTTCTTACTTAGAGTTTTGAAGAAGCTGCGAGAATTTCTGAATACGACCATGAAGACAACACATGACAATGATATAGCCCGTGGAAGTCTTAAAGATTATCAAAACATAAATACTTTTTTTTTTTTTAAATACTTTTTAATATTTCCACTACAAAACCTTTAACTATTTTTATTTCTAAAAAATGGAATGCATTTATAAATATTCATTTCTAAAATATTTTTGATAAATTTTTCACAGATAATATTCCAGTGAACGTAAACGACAGTATAGTTAATAAAAAAAATACTTATACCGGACCTGTTTTATTATTATGATTTTTAAACCTTATAAAAGATCTTGAAGTTGACTAATTTTAACGTTTATAACTTTTTAAGAGATATCTTCCATCTTTGTATCATAATTCATCTTCAAAAATAATGAATAGAACTTTTTTTTTTTCTGACTAAACGAATGCCTTAATCATTGAGCCAAAAGTTCTAACTAATCGCAGCATATTAGTTGCAGTATTTTTAAATATCAATTTGCTATATCTGTATCTATTTGGCAGATGGCATGTATGAAAAAATGTTTTAACGACGTCTCCACCCTCTTTCATATCTCATATTATCATTCATTCACGTTGGTGTTTTGGAGTGTGTTACAGCTTGAGTTAGTTTTGTCTGGTATCTGTTGAGTTCAGAGTTAGTGATCTAGTTTGAATCTAATAAAATATAGGGCTGTTTTGAAGTGAAAGTGTACATGTATTTATATTTAAAATTGTGCGCACGAATCAAGATGTTTTTTCTTCTCCAAGTTCTGCTTACTAGACTTAAGCGACGAGAACTTGACTTACGATTTGGCCAATTACATAGACTGTTGACCAGAAAATCTAAACTTTCTAAAACTATGTACTTGAACTGTAGGGGACACTCAAATTTACCAAACTCAAACCCCAATCATTTTGATCCAAAGTCCTACGAACAATAGTAAATGCTTCTTATTGTCTCACCAACCATACCTTACACCACGACCTAAATATTCCATATTATTTTAGACCTTATTTCATCCAATTCTTCAAAATGTCTTCAGAACTTTGTTCATCACCCTATTCCTCTAGCTCCATTCACATCCTTACCATCCCCCCCGAAGATTGAAACGGCAGACGCCCCGAGATCTTTTGTAACATTTATAATGGAGTTCTAGCACTGGCTAGATTTTCCACTCAAGTGTATGTATGTAGGTATGAGTGATTTTTAGACTTAGTACATATATATATATATATATATATATATATATATATATATATATATATATATATATATATATATATATATATGAATGTTGTAATTGATCACTATAATTAATTGTGTTAAAACATTCAGAAAACGAACCTTACAGTCTTTGGACAGATGGATTTTTGGCAGCACTGTTTTAGGGGTTATGAACGGACATATCATTACCTCCGATGGCCTAAGATGCTGTATAAAGTTTGATTTTTTTTTTAAGGAATTGTGGAAAAATTGAAATAAACGATTATTTCAATTATTAAGTATTTTATTTGGGAAGTTTTTGTTGTTTTCAGAAATGACGTTGTACAAGATTATTTAAATTACAAAATAAACTTTCAGTTGATGTATCTTTCAATGGATACACTCGTTGATATATAATCGTCACAATTCTCTACAAATCCATACAATTATCTTTGGCTTTTTTTTCATGCTTTTCTTTTTAGTGAATTTTTTTTTCTCATCAAATATTAGTATCATGATATCCCTGCTATTTTTTCTTTTTTATTATTTTGCTTTAATATTTGCAATAATTAATACAATTGTGAATGAGAATAGTTCTTTTTCAATTATGGCAATTAAAAAATAAGACTAATTATGGATGAGGGATTGTTTTGCAGTGTAAGTTATTGAAGTTGCTAGAGTCAGGTGACGCAACACCTCCTGCCTAGTCAGCTGAATTATCACCTATATTCTATTATCTGCCTCAGCGGCCCACATCTCATATCCGTTCTAAAATAATTTGGGACCAACTAACTACCGACACCGATAGTGCAATAAATTTTTCAACTAACACCCTCGGGCCTTGCATGTCATGGCTAGAGAGGAATAGTTTATCATTTCCTTATAAGGAAACTTTAAAATATTTAGGTCTAGAAAAAAAATATCCATATCTGAGTATATATATTGTAGATTATATGAAATATTTAAATATTTATAACTTTAATTTTATTTATTTTAATTAGTAAATTCTAAATAATATTTTTTTTTAAAACCTGTAACTACAGTAGATGCAAAAAAACAAAAAAAAACAAACAATACTTATAAGAGCTCGCAGTCCAATTTTTGTTAATATCCAGTTTGTCTAGAAATGATTGATCACAAAATCTATATTTATCAAAGTGATACCGAAATAATTGTTATCAATTAACTTCATTACTGTGTACGATTATTATTCATATAAAATAAATATGATTTTCGATAATTGAAACGAATAAATACTATACCATAATACAAATACCGGATTTGGGGTAACATGTACATCTCGGAGTTATGTAAGACGTTGACTAGTGTGATCTACCGGAGGGTGCACAAAGCTCAGGTATCTTCCACCTTGAGGTTCTCATTGTAAATGATAGAGCGCTCTGTAAAATCTTTATGTTATATCGTCATTATCTTGTTTATATTTTATTATGACTGTTGTTTTTTTTATTTGTAATTTATTTATTTTTTTAATTATTTCAAATGTAAAACTTTAAATATAAAAAAAAAAAAATGAAGTAGTTAGGTCAATCTATCGGTCCGTTTTGGATTACTTCCTTAATTACATAACTAATCCATTATTACTTAATTATCATTACCTAACTACCTACGTACTTTTTAATTATCAATTTTATTTTAATAAAAAAAGTTTTTTTGCATTTTATCTTGAAATCAAGGTGATTATTTAAATTTGTAATTGTCTTAACTTTGCATAAACCTATTATTCGTAATTTGTTCTGTGTGATGTGTAGTGTAAGATTTGACTATTCAATATTCAGTATTTTCCTCCAGCTTTTTAATATTAAATCATTTTTACTGCGTGCCTCCTCCAATATTTACACAATCATTCTAATCCTTAAAATATATTTTCTAAAAATGTTAAACATAACTAATACTACATGTTTATTATACATAACTTGTCTCTGTTATTTCTTAGAGAATAATTAAAAAGGTTTCGTAATTTAACCATTTCTTGTTATAGTCTTCATCCGTCTTCTTGATTGGAATTACTATTAGAGTTCATTTGTTGGTTTATTATTATTAATTTTTCATTATTCCGTAATTAAGGTGTCTATGAGTATTTACCGTGTTTCATATATATATTTTTTTAAATTAACAAATAAAATCATCTGGTTGAAAACAATAATTACTATTCGCCAATGAACGTTTATTTTCAAATTACTCTCAGGTTTCATAAAGAAAATATTAATCTGTTACTAAGTGTTTTAGATAGATTTATCATATTTAATAATGAATGCCATTTTCTAATAGGTGATAATATTACAATACACATATAAAAATAGAACTAAACTAAATAATAATTTTAGTGGTTATTTAAAAGCAGCAAAAATATTCTATAGTTTTCTTTTTTAAAAGATTTTCGGGTCTACAGAAATAGACTTCCTCATTAATTATTTTCAATAAAATAAACCAGTTAATGCACATCATCCATGGACATTCTTTCTGTGAATAAAGAACACTATATTTTGGCAATGTTATTTTTAATATTAGGCTAAAAAAATTATCATTATAATTTTTTTTAAATATTAATACGCCTATGGATAAATAATTTCTTCATGACATATCATACTAATTTCAGCAGAGGCTGATCTGTTTCCAGGAGGGTGCTCCTTTTGTAAACCAGTAACTGAGGATTGCTTCCGGCCCCTTGAGGCATCTCTGAGCCGGAATTGGTCTGGAAATAGAGAATGACTATCTTGGAAGACACCGGGGGTTTCGTAATAACGAGACCGAGGGATGTTCCTTGCAGATTGAATTTTTCGGTTCCATGATTGCCGGAGGAATCTTTTCTCATTTCTTGAGCTATTGGTTCCTATTTAGATATTCAATTTAGTTTATAAAAATGTTTAAAGAAAACATTATTATATTCCTCTATTTAGCTGTAAATCGTTCTTTCCTGGGAAATTTTTTTCAGTCTCTTACAATAAAACTGCTTATCAGTTTCTACATACCTGAATAACCATAAATATATCTGTTGGCTTTTATTTTTGTATTATATTAGAGCTATAGTCTCTTTACGGGACTAAAGATTAAAATTATTCTTACATTCTCTTATCTGGCGTTTGCTTTGAATGATAATGTTTATATAAAACCTCTTAAATGGACGTAACAGTTAAATTGAATTGTAATAGTGTGAAGTCCATACTGAACCATATTCGATGAAGATGTAAGCGTTGATAATGTAGAACTCAGATCTGTCGGAAACATAAAGTTGTCACACTATAAAATAACATATCTAAATATGCGTGTGTTCTATTCACAGGCAGGGTATTATAAATTTATATCGTACAACACACGAAGACTTAAATAACCAAATATATGCCGTTGTATATACGAACAAATGATCAATTTTTATCGTCAATGAATTTTGCTAGAAAAAAAAAAGGTTTTTGAAAAAAAATGCTTAGAGAGAGAGATACACTTTATTCATAAATAAACAAACAAAATGATGCTGCCCAACTTAATTGGGTTGCTATAACACAGCATACCGATTCTTTCCTACAGGAATATTCTTAACATTTTATTTAACAATAAATACAATATTTTTTTTCCTTTTTTACTCTTTTTAATTTTTTTTTCCTACTTATTTTTCCTTTTTTTTTTTTTTTTCTCTTTTCCTTCTCAACCGTTTCACATTTTCTTTCAAATACTTAGATATATCTATACTATACATCGAACATTAAATTAAAAAAAAAAAAAAAAACAACAACAAATTATATATACATTAAACAACTACATACTAAAAAATCACACTATCATAAATAAAAACAATACCAAAACACTCAGCACCCAAAATCAATATCTCTATATATAAAATTTAAAAGTAACTTTTTCTTACGAAAATTCTAAATATTTAATGAAGATTACATTTTTTTCTTTTTCATTCCTGATTGTATTGATCAAATATCAGAATTGTGATTGAATAGTCTGTAATAGGATATGCCTGGTTTCTTATCTTAATTAAAATCTTCATTAAAATCATTTTTCAGTATCATTCATGTTTAACATCTATTGAAATCACTATAAGAAATCGATATTTTATTTATTTTGTTACAGTTTAAGGTGCCTGTACAACGAAGCAGGCTAGAGGCACCATATTCTAGTATCGATGAGATTAATTAGGCGCATATAATAATATTTAATAAAAAATGTATGAAAAGTGGTATAAAGTTGTTTGGAATGATTAATATGTAATGATGCAAATGTATCTTTTAAAAATATTTTTATTGTAATAGTGGATGCTGTCATTTTTTAAACATACAAATTAGCTATTATGGTACGGGAAATACTATTTTTTCCATTCCTGGTCATTTTCTGAAGTATTAAAATCGTGATATTTTTTGATGGGAAGTAGAAAGGAATGGAAGATCAACCTTTAACTTTTTTATCTCAATCAAACTCTTTATTAATATCATCTGTAAGTCTCTTTTATCATGTTTAGCTTCTATTAATATCAATAATAGTGATCTATGATATTCATTACGCACATTTATTACTTGTTAAAATAATGTATAAAAAATTTTATAAACTTATTTCGAATGATTAATAATAATAAAAAATATCTTAAAGAAATTTCTTATCGTGGCTGTATCGAAGCTGTCATAATAAAAAAAAAATTGTATTTTGTTGCTCTGAGAATTGTATTCTAATTCACCAGTGTCAATTTTTTACTTTCACTTACCTATGTATGAAATATATAGTAAGGGAAAGTATTGCGGTCGTAAATTCTAGTTTTCAACTGAAATACAGTTATAGGGTCCCTGAGTCCTAATGATCTATTCCCGAGGAAACGACTGTGCGTAAGTGGTAAGTCTAGCACAAGAACAAACTGAAATTTAATATTCAATTCAAGTATATGCTTGGAATATTACCTAAGTTTTTCATTATAATTGACTGACCAGAACTGTTATTTTGCATCAAGTATTTAGCAATTTTTATATTTTGGAATAAACTCATTTCATTGATGCAAAATTAAATTAAATTTAATTTCTTGTAGATTTTTTTTTCCAGTTGAAATACTGTGAGAGGGATCAAATGCCAATTTTGAAAAAATCCTTTCACTGAAAAAAACTACAACTCTAAATTATCTGTAATGTTTTTTATTAACAATAATTGACCATTTTTGGATGTTAACATTGAAAGAACATGAGTAATTATGAAATAACCTATAATCAACTGAAGGAGAAACAGGGGGGATATTTTTCGGGGTTATTTCTTTCGGGCAAATTAGAGTAGTAATTTCTCAATTGTAGGTCTGAACTTTTTTAACAAAATTACAGCGAGGGGAAGTATTTTTCAATGATAAAGATCATTTTACACACTGTTTGAAAGCTGAAGGTGTGAGAAAAATATTATTTAAAAAAAAAAATCGAATGGAATGGAAACAAACAAAGCATTAGTCATAGTTATTTGAAGTTATTATTAATTTATATATTTAGATCATTTTATATAAAAATTAAAATCAGTTCATTGAAAGTTTCACTGTTACTTTTACCACGAAAGGTGAATGTGAAAAAAAAAAAATAAAAAAAATACGAATTCATATATTTTATGAGTGACTACTTAAGGATTTAAGGAAGACTTGATGGCTTAAAGACTGTAAGAGAGGAGCGGGGCGATCCCCCCCGAACTCCCCCCCTATAAGATAGAGCAGCGAGGAGGAGCGGAGCGGTGGAGGGGGCTGCCAGTGTGCCGGCGGCATGTCGAGTGTGTTGGTGCCCTCCTGATGCGGCTAGCTCTGATGCTCTGCCTCACCGCGTGCCTCGCAGCACAGCCCAACCTCCACCACATCGCAGGCTCCAGCCGCAAGATCCGCATGGTCGTCAGCAACTTCTACCTTCGCCTCTCCCACGATGGCAGGGTCGTCGGCACGCAGGAGGAGTCCTCTCCAGAAAGTGAGTACTCCTAATCAACGCTCACTTCACTGCCCATCTAAAATTGGACCATGGAATTGAATAAAAAATCTCAAATCTTTTCAAAGGAAATAAACACATTTACTCTATTTTTTTTCTCTCGAAAATACTGATTTTCAATTTGGTGAAAATCGTGACAAGATCGTTTCAGAAGACTTGATGAGTGGTACTATATTTTAGTCAGAAATATACGCGGGTCAAGTAGTTGGACAATAACCGTACTATGACACTGTTATCTTGACATTTTTTGTAATCCGTGATAATATCTCAAACATAAGGGAAAAGTCCCTATTCAATAACCCAGTCATTATACTAAATTTTAGAAAAAAAAAATTAACACCCTCATATTTATATAGAAATAAATAATGTCTTACAAACTGAGATACGAAATTATTTTTAATGGAAAAAAAATATTTGGAGAAATTTTTATTTTACTATCTTGTATGCTCACTTATCGGAAAATGATACAAATACGAATGACGAAATTTTTCGGTAGTAAATATCATCCCAGAAATTTTATTCCCATCGTTGGATCATGTACTTTTGGGACTGAACTTGACCGAATAGAACCTTATCTCATTCCGGTCATCAGGGGTTTTCAAAAAATAATTGTACTTTTCGAACAACCAATTTTCATCCGCATCGGCATTGTCAGCTTTAAGCTTATTATTCTATCTGATGTTAAAGTAATTCTGATTTTTCCCTCTCATGTTATTGGAAGAGAACCGGAATCCGATCTATAAATTGTAATCGGTGCAACAGGATTGTTGAGGAATCCCAGACATTCTTCTTCCATGTATCTGCATTTTTAGAATCGGATCTACCCAATTAGTGGTTTCCTTTGTACATATTGAAAAAAATATATACATTTTATATAAATAAGTACTTGAAGAAACAATTGGCGGTAGGATGGTGATGGGTCCGTCACTCGGCGGAGCCTCTGTAAATGGTCTAACGGCAGCAACCAGTTCCCAGCTTTGTTACGATATAGCTACATATTTCTCAAACATTCCCAACTGCCGGTGGCATTAACGGTTCATTAGCGGTGTCCAATGTCCCTTTTTAAAATATGGGAGAAATTATCGGGTGCTAACTAAATGGCACAAATTCAGCTTTAAACACGTGACTCCACTCTTTAATTGGGAATTAGGAATACTCTTGCTCAAATTATTCCAATAAAGTAGTTATTATTAAAATTACTTTAATTTATTATTATGAATTACTTTTGATCACGGAATCCCTTTAATTGTTTTGAAAAATCACTCAATATTTAGTGTAATTTAATCATTAGATATTGCCGAAATAATCTTTTATGCTCCGAAGTGGCTTAACACTTTCTACATTTGACTATGCTAGGTTGGTTTTTTTTTTTTAGTTTTTATTTATTAATTTATTTTTCCTTCGAACCGACCAATCTCTATAAAATATTATCCAATATAACGGAGGCCGAATAGTAGTGGCCATAAAATTTATTCTATGGACCGAGGAATCACGAAAATTGAAACATTTATATGCCGAAACTTTCCTCATTTTTTATCAACAGGCTCCGGGCTTACAGGTTCGGGAGTTCGTCGGCGGTCAAATACGGACAAAAATACCTCAAAATATCAACCGAAAATACGCGTTTTCTCTTTAAATTGCATAAAATCTTCGGAAGGATTGAGAAAGCTTGGGCCATAAAGATAAGAGGGTCAACGCTTCCTATGCGGTTATTAACTTCGCGCCTCTTCTAGCCCAATTCTCTCGTTCTCGAGTCTTTTTTTGGGGTAGAATTGGTAAAAGAAGTCACCTTGGTGTTGACCCATCAAGGCTGGTGTAGCTGAAGAGGTATATGTACCTTTTTTATGCTCGTCATTTGATGATTTAACTTGAGAACATAACATCGTGATCGGTATTCGTTGGCATTTTTCTTTAAGTTTAATTTTTCATAACACTTTAATAACAATAATTATGTTTATTTTAAGTGTTTTTTTAAACAATGCTAGTTTAATTCTTTATTTAGAGCATCTTTCTTCGGCGCCGTTTGACCTCGCGCCCTGAAGAGTATTACGAAACACCTGCCAGATAACGTTTCTCAAATATTTGTGCGATCATCCCTGTGAATATTTTAGTGCCATGTAAACTGTTGTCACCTTCTCTTTATTTATTACCATTTAAATGTGTCTTCATTTTTGGGAGAAAATTTCAAATCCCTCTGATTATTCAATTAATAAGTTTTCTTGATTTGAATAAATAATAACAATAGGAATTTTTAAATCGATCGGTTTCATCTTAAGAAATTTCTTTACTAAATATGTTTCTGACGGTTTTAAATTTTTTCTTGCAAATGATGATAATTTAAGGTGAAGGTCAAGATTCAATACAAAATTGCAGTATGAAATACTACTTCAACACTTCTATTAAACAATGCACAACGTTTCGGCTTTTATGCCATCTTCAAGCACTAAAACAATTTTTTATCTGAAAGTACACAATTATAATTTTCTTAATATATCTATTATAAATGATTTAGATTTAAACACATAATAAAAGATAAACTGTTAATAAACTCAAAAACATATAAAATTATTATGTTAATAATAAAATGTTATAAAAAAAATTGTTTTTGAACCTGAAGTTGGCAGGCATATTAGCCGAATCGTTATGAATTGTTTAAAAAAAAAAAGGTGGCGAAGTAGTATTTCAACCTCCAATTTTGTATTTATTTCTTGCTTTCTAGATAACCGAAAGAAATTTTTGAAAAATACGACATATTTCATTCGCATCAATGTATAAAAAAAATCTGGTGCGGGCAACACTTACCACACACACAAACACAGACCTTTTTTCGCAACTTGGTCATTTGGTCTCAGGGGACCCTAAAACGTGTATTTCCGTCAAAAACTGGAATTCGAAAATTTTCACGATCGCAATACTTTCCCTAACTATATATTTCATATTTAGGTAAGTGAAAGTAAAATAGATATCATATTTGTAAATAAATGGATAAAAAAAAATTGTTTTTATTGATAACTTTGTCATTTAAATCATTTTGTCACACGTCACGGGTCTAATGAACTAGAATATTGCTGAGAGTTGGCGCTTGGCCATATTTTACACGTTTTCGTACCCCGAGTAAATATGGAGGTATTTTATTTTTTTTATAGGTAACTTTCATAAAAATAATTTAATAAACTATTAAATTTATTACTTATTTCTTTACTAAAAATTATTAATATCTATTTCAAATATAATATATATATATATATATATATATATATATATATATATATATATATATATATATATATATATATATTTTATTTCAAACATAGATACGCTATTCAGTATATCTTGTTATAACTATCACTGGTTTAATTCGGTAATTCTCTTGATGAACTGTTACGTTGCCTCCACCGTAAATTTATCATAAAACATAGATGTGTGAATAAAAACATTTTCACCTCCGGAGAAAAAAAAAATTTAACGATTTTTATGTAGAAAATTAAAAATCTGAATTACAATTTTTACTTTCACTTACTATATATAGTAAGGAAAGTATTGCGATCGTGAAAATTTTCGAATTCCAGTTTTCAACGGAAATACACGTTTTAGGGTCCCCTGAGTCCAAATAACCAAGTCCCGCAAAAAGGTCTGTGTGTGTGTGTGTCTGTGTGTGTGTGTGTCTGTGTGTGTGTGTGTCTGTGTGTGTGTGTGTCTGTGGTAACTCCCGGGCGGAAACGGTAAGTCCTATGAAACTGAAATTTCATATTTAGGACAACTATACGCCCGAGACGTGACAAAACTTTTTTCATCAAAATGAGCTTACCAGAAGAGGCACTTTATACCATGCATTTTGCACCTTTTTTCGATTTTCTCAAAAACGGTTCCGACGATTTTGATTAAACTCGCTATATCGATGTAAAATTAAATGGGCTTTAATATCATGTAGGTTTTATTTGGATAAAAATGGTCTGACAGGGCTTAAATGCCGATATTTTAAATTTTCTTCCTCTAAAGTACCTTTAATTTTTTAGATTCAATAATAATAACTAGATTATCTTGTTACCGCTGATGAAAAACAGGTAAATATATAAATTGAATAAATTCGATACCCAACTAAAGGAGAAAACAGAAAAAATATATTTTTAATGAAATTTTTCGTTTTTGAACATAAGAGCAGTAATATACATGTATGATATACCGTTGGAAAGCTAAAGATTTTATAAAAAATATCATCTCATACACAAGCTTTTAGAAGTTAATAGAGAGTGATGAGAAGAAGATAAAACTAACTGATTATTTTAGATAATAATATAATAGATTTTTTAATAAAACACATGTTAATATATAAATTCAATTTGATTAATTCCTTAATAGTTTCACGTATTTTTATCTCTAACTGTATTTGAAAATTCTTTCATTGATTTTAAAAATCGAGGTAAGTGAAAGTCGTGTGTTGCCCGCACCAGATTTTTATTTGTTATAAACTTATTATCATTTGAAGAAAATAAAAGTTATGTTAGTTTTGATAATGTTAAAAAAAAAAAAAAAAATGCAATAGGATTGAATACAAATGTAATTGAATATATATTCTTAAAGTTTTAAGAAGTCGTTGCTAAGTTAATTTATCTAGCTTACTAATAATTTATTAAAGTGAAGCGGATTTTTCCTTAATAGAGATAAACCTGTGTATAACATTTATTTTTTTTTTTTTATATATTAAGTTTTTAGTTTTAAAAATACGGTACATATTTTTAAATATTTTTTTCATGCACATTGCATATTCATCTTGCCTGCATATTCATCGTTCTTGCAACGCTTGCAACTGAAGAACAATATTCTTTTATTCAATTTCAAGGACTAAAAATATTTTACTTAATTGCTATTTAGAAGGGGAAACCATATTCGGTTTGTAACCGCATGGTTCTTTTTTGAAATAATGTTCTGAATTTCTTTTAACAATTACTTTATTGCCGATTAGGAACACGTAAATGGTTTTAAAGTTGTAATATTTTAGAAACAATATGTGTATATTATTTTTTTGAAAATTAGATATTACAGATTTAGGGAACAAATCATGCTTTATTTTCTTTTATATAATTTTTCGACTACAATTTTCAAATTATTTAGTAAGGAAAAGTATTGCGATCTGACAATTTGAATTCCAGTTTCACGAAATAACGGTTTTAGGGTCCCTGAGTCAATAACCAGTCCGCAAAGGTCTGTATGTGTGTCTGTGGTGTGTTGTGTGTGTGTGTGTGTGTGGTGTGTGAAGACAATTATACGCCCGAGACGTGACAAAACCTTTTTCATCAAAATGAGCCTACCAGAAGAGGCACTTTATACCATGCATTTTGCACCTTTTTTCGATTTTCTCGAAAACGGTTCCGACGATTTTGATTAAACTCGCTATATCGATGTAAAATTTAATGGGCTTTAATATCATGTAGGTTTTATTTGGATAAAAATGGTCTGACAAGGCTTAAATGCCGATATTTTAAATTATCTTCCCCTAAAGTACCTTTAATTTTGTAGATTCAATAATAATAACTAGATTATCTTGTTAACGCTGATGAAAAACAGATAAATATATAAATTGAATAAATTCGATAACCAACTAAAAAGAAAAAATATTTTTTTAATGCAATTTTTCGTTTTTGAACATAAGAGCAGTAATATACATGTAAGATATACCGTTGGAAAGCTAAAGATTTTAGAAAAAATATCATCTGATACACAAGCTTTTAGAAGTTAATAGGGAGTGATGAAAAGAAGATAAAACTAACTGATTATTTTATATAATAATATAATAGATTTTTTAATAAAATACATGTTTCTATATAAATTCAATTTGATTAATTCCTTAATAATTTCACGTATTTTTATCTCTAACTGTATTTGAAAATTCTTTCATTGATATTAAAAATGGAGGTAAGTGAAAGTCGTGTGTTCCCGCACCAGATTTTTTGGTTATTGTTTTAAGCTTATATTATACTTATTCATCTAGGCTTTACTGTAATGTCCGTGCCTTAAGTTAGCACTCATATCAATTCATCACAAATGTGTTCCCTCACAGCTTAGAGATCAGGCAAATCATGCGCAGTACATTTTTTCCTCTCTAAGAGGTACCAATTCAACGGAAAAAAATGTACTGCGTATGATCTGATGAATCTCTAAAACAAAAAAAAAAAATAATAACCGTGAAAGGAAAAATACCTCAGTATTCTCCCCAAGTATCGTGTGAAGATATTTATACGAGGAATCTATTGATTGAGGAAATTGGCTGTGAATTGATTATTTTTTATAGAATCAGGCTAGTTTATTGCATCTTTTTAAATTTTAATATATTCGTATATTATATTTTATATACTATAATAATGACTTTTTTTTTTAATCCACGATAGTATCTCAAATGTAAATAAAAACCTAAATTTCTTGACATTATACCAAATTATAAATAAAAACAAGTAAAAACTCGATAATACATTTTTGTATATATATATTATATATATATATATATATATATATATATATATATATATATATATATATAAACAAAAAAAGTCTTACACCCTGAAATACGAAATAATTTTCAGAAGGTTTCATTTAGCTATTAATAAATAGTTTTTAATCAGCTTGAGTTACTGGATTTTTCTTGATATTCACGACCATTACAGATCTAAATAAACCACTATAGATTCATTGCTACTAATCTCTTTTTGAAATTATTTTTTTTAATCTATCCTAATTTCTCTTTTTATATATTTTATGATTATTATTCATTAAAAAATAGTTTTTAAGCAATAGAAAAACAATTATAATTCTATCCATGTTGGGATGTATGGGCAAACGAATGTTTCATTCAAAACGCCTCTTTGCAAATAAAACGTGAAAATATAGGATTTATAGTAAAGAAAAGAAAAAGTTTATATTAATTGGAAATACGAATTTTCTATGTGTGCATTCCAGGGATACCTTTATTACTAATTTTATTTCATGATTTTTTTTTTTATGCTTCATTATTTCTGTTTTTTTTTGAATTATTAAAATAGTGAAAACTATTATTTAAACTAGGTTAGAATGTTAAAACATATGCGTATTTTATTTTTAAAGAGTTCTAACAATCTTTGATTTTAAAATTGAATTGTGATACCATTGGTAAATAAAATGGATCCTTTAATATTCATTGATATTATTACCATACTTTCTTCTTACCATGTTTTTTTCTTTTCTTCCGATAGTGATACAGGCTGAATAAAATACTTTTTTATCAATTGTAACGTCAGTTAGATTCTTTTTTATCATTCTGGCCTTGGGTGTGACTCCTGACCTGACTATGCGGGTTTAACACTGCCTCGGTAGATGCTATGTGAAAGGGTTGCAAAGCGCTAATTGCTTATATTTTATTATTATTATTATAAAATTTTATTATTGTTATGAACCTAATTGTCTAGTCTGGAGATATTTAGGGTGAATGAAAAAAAAAAATCAATTCAACGCATATCACTTTCCTTTCTACATGAATTAAAATATAATTTTTGAAGAAAAAAAAAAATGGAAATATTTCACTGTATAGTATATCAAATTAAATTGATATCTCCAAAGATCCCTTAACTTCATGCAGTTTATCTATTAACTTCGCATTTTTTATATGTATTTTCATTATTATCTTTTCATTATTATTATTATGATAATAATGTGGCTTACTTTCGGTTAGTAAAAAACGAAACTTCAAAATTCTTAAAAAATAAGAAAAGAGAGTATCTTAAAGGCAAAATAATAGAAATAGAAAAACACAGAAGCGAAAATAACGTAAGAGAGATGTACAAAGGTATAAACAAATCGCGTAAAAGATTTGAACCTCTTTGAATGGGTTAAAGATGCGAATAACAACATAATTGCGGATCCGACTGAGATATTAAATAAATTTAAACTACACTTTAACGGCATTCTAAATACGGAAAATAATAATCAATCTCGTCCCTCTGAATACCAGAGCGCTGAACCATGGATAGACGCACCGAGTAAAGAGGAAGTTGAAATGGCAATAGGAAAATTAAAACGGTATAAAGCTGCAGGAAATGATAATATCACAAGTGAATTAATCAAAGCGTGTGGAGAAGCGGGCGTTTCCAATTTACATTTTTTAGTTAAAAAGATCTGGGAAAATGAAAAAATACCCGAAGAATGGAAAGAATCAATACTTATTCCGATTCACAAAAAAGGACCTGAGGACGGATTGTAACAACTATCGTGGGATCTCTCTTCTCCCAGTATGCTATAAAATATTCTCGTCAATACTAACTAGCCGAATCACGGAATACGCTGAGGAAATTATCGGAGACTACCAATGTGGTTTTAGGCGGAATCGCTCGACTATTGATCAAATATTTTCCTTACGTCAAATATTAGAGAAGAAGCTGGAATACAACGGTGTAGTCCATCAACTTTATATAGATTTTAAAAAGGCTTATGATTCCATAGACCGTCAGAAGCTATATAACATCATGATTGAACAGGGGATACCTAAAAAGTTCGTAAAGCTAGTAGAGATGTGTTTGTCGGAAACATTTCATAAAGTTAGAATCGGTCATAATTACTCCGAGAGATTTGAGGTGCGATCGGGTTTGAAACAGGGTGACTCCCTTTCACCTGTTTTGTTTAATATAGCCTTGGAATATGTTATAGAAAAGGTGATGTGTACCGAGAAAGGCCTAAATATGGGTGACAAGATTCCGGTTTTGGGGTATTGCCGATGATTTGGTACTACTAGGTGAAGACACGGAAACTATACAACTAAATACAAGTGTGTTAATAAAAACCGGTAAACAAATAGGTCTCGAATTAAATACCGATAAGACGAAATATATGATTAGTTGCAGAAATGGTGGCGATCTTGATGATATTAATATTTCAGGTCATACTTTTGAACACGTAGAGAAATTCAAGTATTTAGGTTCAGTGATAACAAGAAAAAATGAAATCCAGGAGGAAATAAAGTACCGGTTAAAGGTGGGAAATGCGTGTTATTATTCGGTTGCTAAATTGCTTAGCTCGCGGCTTCTGTCTAAAAACTTAAAGGTTAGAATTTATAAAACTATTATTCTTCCAACAGTTCTTTACGGATGCGAAACGTGGCCGCTTACTTTGAAGGATGAACAACGGCTTAAGGTTTTCGAGAATAAGGTACTGCGTAAAATATTTGGTCCGAAGAGAGATGAGGCCACTGGGGAGTTTAGAAGGTTGCACAACGCGGATTGCGGAGTTTGTACCCTGTGAATATAATTGAGGTGATAGCATCGCGGAGACTCAAATGGGCGCGTAAAATTGTTGGGCTTAGTGAGGAACGGATTCCGAGAAAGTTGGTATTCGCTGAACCGACTGGTAGGCGTCCGAAAGGTAGGCCGAAGCGTCGATGGGAGGATTGCATTAAGGCTGATCTCGAGGGCTTGGGCTTGACCGGTGAACATTGGACGAGTCTGTGCAGGCGAAGTTTGGTGGTATCGGCATCGAACCTTCGGGTTCGGTAAGCCTATTATTATTATTATTATTATTATTATTATTAATTTTTTCATCCGAAATCCTAAGTTTTCCAAAGGTTATTTTTGATAAATAATTTTCAAACTGGAAAATTATTTCTCTTATTTCCTTCTTTAGTGAGACATGGTTATATATTTATTTTTTTACCTATGAAGAAAAGTTATTAGATATGAAGAAAAAGCAATAGACAACTCGGAATTTAAAAACTAAAAAAAAAAAAAGTTGCTGTAACACCCTAGGTGTATATCTGCTTAAATAGTTTATATTTTCACCAACTCATAAATAGTATCCGTAATAGTTTGTTATAATATATTTGTTTGTACGTTGGTTTTCTTTATTACTATAACTCATGGGAAAAAAAATATATTGTGTTTATATTCATGTTATAAATTAACAACAAATATTTCTAAAGAACTGTACCCTAGCATACTGTTGAAACAACATAATGAAGTTGGGGAGCATAGCTTTATAAATAAGTGAAGTATTTCCCTCCTTGTGCGATTTTTTTTAAATACATACGTAGGGAGCGCCCTGGTTTAGTGGATAGAGCACCAGTCTATTGTTCTCCGGGTCCTGGGTTCGAATCCCGGCAGTGGCAGAAGATTATTTATTCTGTTAATTTGGCCGGGAGGGGGAAGAGGGGGGGAGTGACCCTAGGGTATGGAGACCCTCCTGGGACAGACCCAGCCTCTTTAAAGTGGATACCCAAAATCGGGGAAAAACCTGAGGGATGAGCGTGATCAAGGCCAAGACCTAACCACCTCATGGCTTGGCCGTTGGTTACGAATATGTACTGAGCTAAGACCCTTCTTCATGGGTTGTAGAGGTACAGGTTTTTTTTTTATTAATACTTAGTCAACCCTTAGTTTATTAGTCACCGATCAACAACAGTTTATTTCCACGAAGTGACAATGGTTGACTGTGTATATATATGAGAGAAGTTGGTTGAGGGTGCAGTCAATTTAACACACAATTAAGAGTAAACTTAATTTATTGGTGCCGACGTTTCGGCCTAAATTATAGGCCTTCTTCAGGGAGGTTGTGTGAGCTGAAAGGCGTCAGTCAACAACAATGAAGTATTTTTTTTAAATACATACGTTGGGAGGGCCCTGGTTTAGTATTGTTCTCCGGGTCCTGGGTTAGAATCCCGGCTGTGGCAGATTATTTATTCTGTTAATTTGGCCGAGGGGGAAGGGGGAAGGAGTGACCCTAGGGTATGGAGACCCTCTTGT
Source organism: Piezodorus guildinii (assembly GCA_023052935.1). Taxonomy (NCBI): domain Eukaryota; kingdom Metazoa; phylum Arthropoda; class Insecta; order Hemiptera; family Pentatomidae; genus Piezodorus; species Piezodorus guildinii. The sequence continues at coordinate 114,863,306 of CM041292.1, read as the reverse complement.
TGTTGACTGACGCCTTTCAGCTCACACAACCTCCCTGAAGAAGGCCTATAATTTAGGCCGAAACGTCGGCACCAATAAATTAAGTTTACTCTTAATTGTGTGTTAAATTGACTGCACCCTCAACCAACTTCTCTCACAAACAGTTTATTTCCTTTGAAAAATCAAAATTGGGTAATTTTACTATCGTAAGACTTTCTCTGACTATATATTTCATCAGTGGGATTAGAAAATCGCAACCATCTTGTTAGAAATATTTGAAACTGAGTATTAGTCATCAATGAAAAAGTTTCTAGAAGTCTGACAACCGGATTCATACGTGGTTGTTCCTCAGCCCCCACCATTATCATAAATTTGAAGAAAGGTTGTAAATATCTTATTCCATGATATACGATTAAGGTGACCTGGGCGGACGCCCTATAAAGTTGTTTACGGCCAATTAATTAAGGTGATAAAAGAGCAATTGGTTGAAATCGTTGGCTGCAGAGCGTGGTTTGAGGACTGCCCGGGCATTTAGGCGTACTGACGTGTGCTTGCCTTGCACCCTCTTGAAAACCATTGGGATATAAGGGTAAATTATTGTAGGTGCAGATTGTTTTATCCCCATTTGAGTCTAATCCTTCTTCGTAGATTGCTCCTACAAAAGATTTTCCTCTATCGAAATATATACTGATTGCTATATTTTTGTATATTTGAAATTATTATTTGGACTGTTTCATCAGGTATAATTGTTGCATTATTACATTCTTATAAAGTTCCTAATTTAAAAATATCTATTGTTATGTTTAATTAAAAAGTGTGTTTAGTACTCCCTGATAACTCGGTTATTATTGATGATAGAGAAAAAAATGTAAGGTGTTCTGGAAGCAGGAAATTTTATTTGAAATATTTGAATGAGTACTAGTAAACAAAATATTACCCCCTTCAAAATTTGAGAGCTTATTTCAACATACGTAGAACCCGAATAACGAATGAAAAAACATCCATTTATAATTATTATATAAATAAATACAACAGTGCATAGATCCTTTAATTTCATAGACAATTAAATTTTTTACAAAATGGAAAAAGAATCATTAAAATCGGTTCAGAACTAGCAGAGATATAGCGTTATGAAATTAGCAGCGGTGATATGCTATTTTCCTTTGAATTATTTAAAAACAATTATTTTTTATAATAAATAAGGTTTTGTGAAGTACAATATTATTGTTATTTTTTTTTTCTTGAGACATAACGTCGTTTAGTATTATTAAATTAATATTATCACATACTGATTAATATTATTAAATTAAGAAAATACGAAGTTATGTTTTTCTGAAATTAAAACATTATTGTTATAAAAGTAATGAAAACCAGTTAAATAGTTCCTGTCAATTAAACGGTTTTTCGATGGAATAAATATCATTTTGATTAATAATTTAAATATATTAATAAAAAAAAAAAAAAAAAAAAAAAAAGGATATGTGTGGTACAATTATTAGATCTTACATAATTTATACGCTGATCCAAAAAGTACATTGCAATAAAGTAATCTGTCTATTTTGAACAAAACTAGGGAAGACGATGAGTTACAGATGAAAATCCCTTATAATAACTTCAAAACATTATTTTTATCATGAATCAAGTTTTAATATGCATGATGATTTAGGTTCACATGATTGCAATAGTTCAAAAATATTATTAGTTTACCAGCAGGTCGATTATTTAGAAATTATGTCAGTTATTCAAAACATGGAAAAAATTAGGCAATTTTTCATTTTCTATTATGAAATATCAGTTTCTAAAAAACACAAAAAATCTTGTTTTTTGTTATCGCAAACTACACCGTAATATTAATGTGCTATCTGAATATAAAAACGTATACATATACTAATGAAAAAATGTGCTGTTGTTTGGTGATGTAAATAACAAGACTAAAACTGTACTTCAACCACAGTTCCGTTTTCTCATTATTTTTTATTACTCTCAGTAATATCCATGGAGGAAAAAATGGTGATTTTAACGCTAAGATAAAAGTGCTAAATACTATAGTATTCGTAACTGCTTATCATCGTGTTTTTGTTCAGCGGATAAACTATTATTTATTGATTTTATCGATTGTAATAAGAATTAAATAAATAAACCTCTTATGTGATAAAATAGTTCAATTCAATTATTAATTCAGGTAACCGAATACTCTCATTTTCACATCTTTAGTAAATTAATCTTAATTTTATTTTGATTTCAATGACCTAATATATTCATTGAAAAAAGTTCAAATGATCCCTTACTTCTCTACTTAACAAGTTAAATATAAATAAATATAGTTTAGATTTAATCATGTCCTCCGAGGCGTCTGAAAAGAAGATGGCCTCGTGACCTTCTAGTTTAGAATGGTTACAGGAGTGCTACCGTTGGGTAGTTCTTCGACGAGTCTTTTTCGTGTCATTTTTCTTTTTTCATATTTACTTGTTTTGTAATGAAGTGCAGTTGTAAATTTAAATAAATAATGTTTAAAAAAAAGATTAAATAATGCAACAATCTCACATTATTGAAATTATTATCTATCACAATTTGATATTATGCAAAATACGTTATATAACTTTAAAGTGGCTCTTCGAGTTAGTAGATATTGGGTTAAAAATTGCTGTTTTATTCAAGGCATTTTATATGCATACCATAAATATGTAATGCGATTTCAGTTTGATGAGAATTTTCGTTTTTGAACTAGATTTAGCACAGAACACTTGACAGTTAGACCATTTTTTAAAACTAGATGGATTAAGGTCAACTTAAAACGTGTATTTTAATCGAAAATTTTACGATTTTAATTAATTAAATGGCTATAATGAAATAAAATGATAATGGTCAGTTTTAATTCCAGAAAAAAAGTTCAATATTTTTCCTAACTAATTTTAATTTACTTTCAATTTTTTTTTTTTTTTTTTTAATTTTTTTTCTATAATAGCAAGTTAATGATATGGGTAATGTTCAGACTGGTTAAGGTCAAAGATAGACAGATAAAAGATAGGTTCAACCCAATGCACAAGTGCCTGGCAGGCAGGTAATGCGGGACCTGTATGCACCGCAAGAGCTACCAGAGCTTCTCAAATCATTTCTATATTGCACTTATTTGCATCGCCGCTGGTCATGCTCTTGTGATCCATACATGATGCATTGCCTCTTGTGTGCATATCCCTTTCATGCTTCACGCTCTGGTATTTACGGGTCATTTATTTGCGCTTAGTTAAAACCTAGAGCTTTAAAAACTGAGGAGATATCTAAGGTGGCAGTAGATAGCTAACTACCTTACCGCGTTGCGCTGGGAGTAACAAGGGATGGGCCGCCACCGCCTCTATTAATTTATCCGGTGTTAACTGCCTATTAGTGCACTGGTTCATTGCGTTCCTCAGTGGAGGATCTCTTGGGATGGCCTATGTCCTCAGCTGCTCCTGGCTAAACTGTCAATACCAATTCCGCGAAAAATGTATTATCTAAATGTAATTTTAATTTTATATACAATTTATTTATAATAAAAAAAAAAATGAGGTGATTAGACCTTGATCTCGCTCAGCCACCAGGTTTTTTTCCCAATTCGGGTACCCACTTAACAGAGGCCGGGTCTTTCCTAGGAGGGTCTCCATACCATAAGGTCGCCCCCGGCTGAATTAACAGAATAAATAATATTCTTTCATAGCTGGGATTCGAACCCAGGACCCGGAGAACATTAGACTAGTGCTTTATCCACTAGACCACGTCGCTACTTTATATATTTATATACCTATGTATATATAATAAATCCCGACCTACGACTTTTTTTTATCTTTCTAAAGAATCAAACCCATGTTTATACTAGAATAATACAATTTCACACGTCACCTTCCTCACACGACTTGAGTGTGTAATAAAGACATTACAAATCCTTTGCTATGTCGTTATTTGGAGGGGACGTAAAATGGCGCTTCCCAGCTTGTGCGATGTCAGGTACACGTTAAAGATCTCTTCTTTAAAAAACAAAACAAAAAAAAAAAAACCCGCACTACTACAATCCATGAATGGTCTTGGGCTCAGTAAATATAGAGATTCCTACTGTTTATAGGCCAAAGCCGTGGAGTGAGGTGGTTGGGCCGAGATCACACTCATCCGTCTGGTTCTTCCCCAATTTTTTGGGTACTTACTTTATAGAGGCGGGCCTGCCCCAGCCTCTTGGGGTATGGGAAACGAGTGTCTCCATACTCTAGGGTCGACCCGGCTGAATTCACGGAATAAATAATGCTCTGTCTCAGCAGGGATTCGAACCCCGAGCCCGGAGAATAGTAGAATAGCGCTCTATCCACTAGACCACGCCTATCCCACAATTAATTTATTAACTATACAAAATCATTTATTCTATCTCTATAGATTTTCCTGTTCACCTAGTTCTGACTTTATGGGATATTTTTTAAATTTTGTATTGATATTATAGATTTGTATAACTTTAAGTATGTGAAAAAGGAATTCAAGTGTTTTTTTTTCTCATTTATAATCTAGAGAAAATTTTCATTGAAAGCAGGTTTAATGTTGTAGAACATAGTTTATTAAGAAAATGTAGGCACACCTTTTAATTTTTGAACGATTTAAACACAAAATGGATGCATTAATATTAATCCATACCTACTACTTTCTTCATGACGAGTTTTCTTTTTTCTCGCCGATAGTGTGATACAGGCTACAGCCTACATAAAATATTTTTTTATCAATTGTACTATCAGTTATATTAATTTTATCATGCTGGTCAGGACTGTGACGAATTATTCAGTGAACAAATCAGGTGCGCGCAACACACGACTTTCACTTACCTCCTTTGTTAAAATTAATTTTAAAACTTTTAAATAAAAAGATAAAGGATAGTTCAATAGTTTAACAATAGATATTATTATTTATTATTATTTATTATAGTCACTTACGTTTATGTCGTATTTGTCTTTTCGGATTACGTTTTACTATTTTGTATGTAAGATAACTTTTTCCTGAAATCTTTAGCTTTTAAACGGGATATTATACATCTATATTACTACTATTGTGTTTGAAGAAACCTAAAATAATATGTTTGCTCATGTCTCTTTTAGTTGTTTATCAAATTCTTTCATCATGTATATTTAGCTTTTTTTCTAATCAATTATCGAGAGGAAGAAATTCAGAATTTAGGCATTTAAACTTTGTCAGACTATTTCAATCAGAATGAAACCTCTTTGATATTAAAGCCCATTAAATTTTACGTCAATATAGCGAGTTTAATCAAAATCGTTAAGGCCGTGTTTGAATATTCGTAATTTTTTTTTTCATTTCCTGAGGATTAATGTATATTTTTTGCGGATAATGATGTACTTTTTTATGCAACAGTATTTTTTATGATGTTACATTTGTTTATATTAAACAGCAATTTTGTTGATATTCTGTATCTAGTTCTGTCATACTGTGAAATAAAGCTTTCAGATGATTATGAGTAATTTATGCATGATAACAAGTAGTAAGAATACATTTATAATTAGGATCCGTAAATTTTTATATTTAAAATTATTATTATTTTTTGATGAATTAGTTTCATATCAGGAAGGAAATTAATTTCATTTTTAATTGATCAGAATCGGTAGCATTTTTTCAGAGATATGTCGCTTTAATCTAGATAAGAAAATACTTGTGGAGCTGTAGTGGATTGGACGTGAGATAGGTCGTAGTGAGGGATGGTCTTGGCACCTAGGACCCTCTCTCGGACAGTTTGATCAAAGCCGGGGGACCTCCTACCCTCACACAGTCTCCTCCCATATACGACAAACAAGGAATCCTGGCCATCTCCAAATTTAGTAAGGACCTTCCAGAGGCCTACTTCCAGGAGCGCAGGGAATGCAAAAGGAACGAGGTCCTTGCTCAGGAAGAAGTCTACAAGTGTAACCCCCTCCTGTCACGGGAAGCTTCGCTCCAAACATTTTCACCCTAGAGGGTTTTTCTCTTTTGCATTTTTGTTTAATGTTGTTGGGAATTCGAACGAAACTTTTAAGTGGATCTGCCAGTTTCGGAATTCCTGGGCATTGTAGAGTGTTCTCAAGGTTTGTCGCTTATGAATCAGCATCGCTTCGGCTCCTGAGAAATATTTGGCTGGGGAAAAGTATGGGACGGGATGTACTCGGACTCCTGAGTTAAGGATAAGTGAATGGGTTCGGAAAAATAGAAATTAAGGCTGTCGGAAATCACTTATTATAAATTAGTATATCCCTCAATACGTTAAGTACTATCGTAGAAAAAAAATACAGTACTAAAGATTTATCTCTTCATCTTGGTACTGTTTGTCTTACAAATAATCATTTGTAAAAAACAATAACGTAACAAGTAGGATGACGTCTGCCTACAAACACTTGAATAAATCAATTATTTAACGAATACGTCCCCTCAATGATTTCACATCTAAACTGAATCGATTATGAATAGGTGTGTTTGATGCGATCGTATGTCATAATTACGTTGTAATTAATACCTCATATTATAATCCATTAATTAATGCGATAATTGTGCTATTTTGACGTTGGATTGGCTCATCTTGAATAATGATCTGGTTATCATGATAGGTTTTTTCGTCTTATAAAAAATATATATTTCTAATTATTCTTCGCCTCGATACAGAAATTCATTATTTCTTATTCTGTTTTTGTTGTAATACTTACAAAAGCCATTATTGCAAATATGTTTTTTGTTTCGAGTCCTAAATGTGCAACCAACCTTTTCGTTTAATTGTCCCTCAAGTAACATTTTGGGTTTCTACTCGTATATTGAGACACAGGAGCCGACCCCTCGAATTTCTTTCGAAACAGTTTTGTAACTCTAGACCGCTATAAATCCGTAGCGTGACTTTATTATGTCCCTTGCGGCTATGTGGGCTGGCTAAGTAGTTGATTGGTCAATTTCTTGAGGGCCTATGGCATAATCGATCATTGTTTAGCCGATGTATCCATCATCATTAACGATTTACATGACAGCTTCGGGAGTTGGCCAATAAATCTGTAAGATGAGGGTGTTTAGGGAGTAATCTGTCATAAATTCTGAGGTGGTCTGAAGGGTTCAATTCTATCAGGAAGCTTCATTTTGATCTTTTTATTGAATGGGTATTGAATGCAATCAGCTAATATTTTATAGATAACACTTGACCATAGTGGTTCAATGATTCTAATGTCCCGTATTTGATAGGGACGAAGGGTTTGAAGTAACTGTTGGAGGTAGTTTGAATTATCTGCCAGTTAATATCAGTATGACGACTCATAAAAATACCTTTAACACGTTCACCCCGTCGCTGATTTTCGATGTCTGCTTTGTGGGGCAGCGCTCGAATTTATGCCGCGTTTCATCGATTATTGCCTGTTCAGACCTGTATACGAGTTATACGTTTGGTAACAGCCTAGTGAGTGTGCTTATTTGGAAATTTTTGTAATTCATGCAGTTTTTTCACCCTAAACTCAGATTTCTGCCAGTAAGTATAACTCGAAAGGCGGTTAAAATGTTTAATTTTTAAAAACTATTTTGCCCTTATAAATAATAGATGACATGGATACGGAAATACCTGTAGTACACGCCGTCTGATAAGACAGACTAGTGCGAGCCACCGGTGGTAGGCGCCGTCCCATGGATAGATCATAAGAACCTTTTTTACGACAGTAATATTAATTTTACTTAAAATTTAAATAAAAATACTAACAGAATTATTTGTAAAAATAAATGAAACGAAAAGAAAAGCTGTAAATCGTTTTTTTGTTTAATAAACCGTTGAGGTTGACGTCTTAGTGATTCCCGCGTATGTCCAGGAAATTGCTAATACCTTGCTACGTAACACCACAAAAGAAAAATATTTATCAATTCACTCTAGTTTTCTATGATATAATTGTAACAGGTTCGTTTATTTTGAATCTCTGGAGGCTGTGGTTTGTGATCCATTCACGTGCCAATTTCTTCGCGCGATGATTGCTTCACTTTTCGATCAGCTTGATTATATTCTGAGTGGTCTCGATTAACACGGCCATTAGCCACTTAAGTCTTATCGTGATTTTGATAGAGCCTTTAGAACTGCCTCTCTTCACAAACCTTCCTCACCAAATCAATTCGAAAATTTAAGTAAATAGAACGATATATAATAATGTAGTATTAAGTTCCGGAATAATGTATTGAAATCCGGGTTCAATACTTTTCTTCATGATGGAGTTTTGTTGACCGTTGAGAAATTAGATGAGGAAGATGGTTGGGGGTGCGGTCATAAATTAGAAACACACATTTAAAATAAGTGTTATTTTAATTATGTGCCGACGTTTCGGCCTACAATGTGGGCCTTCATCAGGGCTAAAAAAACAAGATAACAACCAATGTAATTATAGACTTAATAATGCGTTAGGTATATAATAATAATATGACAGTAATAAATTACTTTTCTTCGTTTTATCGATTAAAATAGTAAAAGGTTAATGCATTACATTGTAATACACTAAAATTAAGGAATTAGGAACCGTGTCACTTACAGCTTTTAAGGAAGTTGATCATTTATTTATTCCGACTAAAATTAGTTAGGGACAACAAACTTATCAGTAAAACAAAAAAGTTTTTTCTTTGCTGTTGTTCCATGATGTGCCTGATGAATACCTAAAATGTGGGTCAAAACGTTCTCAAGGCAACAAATATTTCTATTTAATATCTATTTCATTGTTTTTTCTTCACCACTAACCAGACTTTCTATCTTCTCTCTATGAACAAAAAATATTTCTCAACCCATATTAGACTTACCAACTATGTAACTATAACTACTAACTATTAAGTTCTCTTCGGAATTCCCTGAAATTAAACTTTAATTTTATCAAAAAAGATAAATAAGTCCCTAATGAGCCCTTTAAAATTTGTTAAGACACATGAACAAATGAAGCAAGGATTTTTGTGATATTTAAGAAATATAGCATTCTCAGGGCTATTTTAAATATTCCACTTAAAAATGAAAAAATACATTTTAATGATTACAGTTATTTAATTTAAATATCGAAAACTATTTGTTTATTTATCTTTACTTCACGCTCATGATGGCATGATGCAGTATTGTATGTAATTTTACTTTTGTAAACTATGATTTTTTTTTTTTTCTTTGGGAATTTTTATTGGTTCGGTTAAATTAAAATATATATTAATTCTCTAGTCTTATAAAAATCACGATTCTCTTTAGATCTTTTTAGGTTAAATAATTTTCTATAGATCTGTAATTATGAATCGTTTAATGAATTAGACATTTAAAGAGTTTATTTTGTTTTTTATTTAATAAAATAAGAAAGAATACGTTTTAATCTTGTAGCTAAAAATAATGTTGACTTAATGTAAAGGACTTGAATGCCAAATTGAACCAATTCTGAAAAAACGTGTTTTTTTACATTTTTTTTTTTTTTTTTTTAAACATAATTCATTGAAATTTACAACTTTACTCAAAAATATACATCAAGTAAATATGATATTAGAAAAATGACATGGAAGAGACTTGTAGAAGAACTACCCAATGGTAGCACTCCTGTAATTATTCTAAACTAGAAGGTCTCGGGGCCATCTCCTTTTCAGACGCCTCGGAGGATTGTCGGGAATTGAAGAGGAAGAAAGGATTGAAACTAGAGGATTAGGGTGGGAATGGAGTTTGTCATGAAAGGAATGGTCGCTAGATCGGGCCAAATCAGCAACATACGGAATATTAAGGTCTTTGTGGATCAGTTTATTAGTTACAAAATAAGGAGCATTGAGGATTTTACGAAGGATTTTGGATTGTAGGGATTGGATACGGGAAGAATTTGATGGTTTAGTAGAGCCCCAAAGCTCTACTCCGTTACATTTTTTAAATTTTATTTAATATTGGATTTTGTGCGGTTTGGCGCTTTACGCAATATGATATCATAATGTTGAAGTGAACTATGAAGACTAAATTCAGTAAGCTATAAGTCGATTTAGATCTTCGTATCGAATGCCGCTTTTATAAATTATAGGCGCTTGTTTTATGAGACGGCGTTTCGTGAGTTAATGACACCGCTTTATGCTCTGTGCATATTTTTGCATATATACTGTGCGAAACTGCGGCCCCTAATTTGTTAAAGTTATCGTAATGAATTGATGAGCTCTTAGCAACGGAATCTGCAGCGCCATATATCGATTAGCAGCTATTAATTTACGATGCGATAAATCACTAGGCTCGTTTCTCTTTAACGTTTTCCTTCCCTTTTATAGTCTTAGAGAGGCTATGTCATAGTCATATTTTCTACCACGGCACCCTTGGTAATTCGTCCAAAAACTAATTTATAGATTAAAAAAAAAAAAAAAGCAATAACGTTAAATAACATAAAAATCTACAAGGCGAGGAAAATTGATTTAACTATTAAATCTGATGGATTAACTTCTGCTTCTAAAATATAATTTTTTAACATTAAATCCTAGAGACGAAACAATATCTATTACTAAAAATATTACTTTCACTTATGTATATAAGTATTGCGATCGTGAAAATTGAAAATTCAAGTTTTCATTTTAGGATCCGCTGAGTCGAATTAAACAAGTCCCGCAAAAAAGTGTGTGTGTGGTCAACGAGTCGTGCCGAAAACGAGAATTTGTATAAAACTGAAATTTCACACTTTAGGAGCCTATGTATGAGGTGTTACTGCAACTTTATCCAGAAAACTGGCATACCTAAAGATTTTGCATCTTTTTACGATTTTCAAAAACGTCTCTTAACAATTTTGATTAAACTCACTATATAGATTTAGAATTTAATGACATGTAGATTTCATTCTGATTGAAATAGTCTGACAGGGCTTAAATACCGATATTTAAATTGTCTCCCTTTTTAATTACGTTTAATTTTGTAGGTACAAAAAAAAAATAAATAATTTTATTAGTATTGATAAATAACGGCTTACTATACAAGTTGGACAAATTTGATAACCAACCGAAATAGAAATCAGCAAACATATTAATCTGAAACATGTGTGTGGTCACCTGTTGCGTAATGGTTAGCACAATAGCCTTTTATGCCCAAGGTCGCGGGTTAACCTGCAGGTGCCCCTAGCATTTTTAATGGGAGTAAAAAAAAAATCTATGCTAGGATTAAAAACCTGTGCTATGTCAGGTACTCGTTAAAGATCCCTATCCTAATCAACTGAATAGGAAAAATTTAGGACTTCTACTGTAGCATCGTCGGATTAACTAACGATCGTCGTGGTAATAACAATCCCGATAACTTCGTCTTAGATTCATACAATGTATTCAGTGGTTTTGCCAAGTATCTCAATTATCTACTCGAGTTATAATCTCTAGTAAATGATTAGTTGGGATTAAGTGGTTAAACACTCAAGTGTTTTTAAAGTTATTATATCCTCTTTGTGTACAGTTGTTATCAATAAGAGGAGAAAAATAGCTGGAATATTTTATTCTCATTGTTTTGAAGTAAGATAAAGATTTCTTATTTTACGAAGAGCTCAAAAGTATTCCTAATGAATTTGAAACTACATGAAATGAATTTTATGAATTTCTGAACCTTTGTGTACTTGACTCTACTTTCACCGTTTGTTATGTTTCTATTACAAATTATAATAAACATTTGTAACATGTAAACGTAAGACATGTATGTCATTATAGCTTCCTCACCATTCATCTTAGGTATGTAAATTAAATATATTATTTAAGGATACGCGCTCTTAAAATCTTAACTACTATAGTGCAGCACTCAGCGGCCTCGAAACCTCAAAAGCCGGAACTCACCATGAGTCCGGAGGATAGATACGATACTTCGCGTTCACATGGAGCTTTCCATTATAACTGTAGTAGTTAATAAATATTTGTTGGGTCTATAACATTTATAATTAAATTGAAGTCTTTATCAATATTAGCGAAGTCTTATCAAAGGGCAGTAAACTAATAAATAATTACAGGTAAAAAATATATAATAAAACGCTGCTTAGTATTTAAAAATCATAGTAGTTATAATATAAAACAAAATTCGAATGTATAATTTAACCAATTTGTCGATATCGTAGAGTAAGTCAATATGATCGATTATAGTTAAAAATATATATATATATATTATATTATATCTGTACCTTTACAACTCATAAAGGAGGGTCTTCTTGTATATAAGTTTTTAGTATTGATATAGAACTGTCTGAGTACTGGTCCTATTAAATGGTACTAATTCCTGAAAATTTCATTGAGATTTGATGATGAGAAATAGTTGTTATTTCCGTCTCATCTGTTTAAATACAGAAACACATGAAAAAAAATGTTCTTGATGTCTAAAATAGTCATTTATCAAGAAATTTTCTACTTGAGGAGGTAATCGTTTTCCAATTTCTGCACGATTTCTCTCACTTATGTAGCCAGGACGCTGAAAAAATAAGGTCTTAAGAAAATAATGCAAATATTATCTTGCTATTTGACTTTTATCAGTGATTATTTATAATTAGATTATTATATTTTAAATAATAATCATTTATAGTAAAATTTTAATTGCAATTTTGATGAATTAATTTAGTCGTATGCAATTCATTTTAAAATGCTAAGTATCTATAGTTTTTATGAAGTATAAATAAGTTTTTTAATAAGTGTACTTTTTTTTTTTTTTCCATATCTATATGAAGATAAAAAAAAAATATATAATTTGTTTCTAATCCAGGAGAAATCCAGTTAGGATCATATTCTGTTTTGACTATCATGCTGCAGAATGAATTTCCTAGATACTTTCCTGGCTTATAATAATAGTGGAATAATATAATTGTAGAATAAAAAAAAAACGCTGCAAATTATTACAAATTGGTTTATTATTTCCAAATAACAATAGTAGGGTTTATAAAGCTGTAGGTAGGCCATTAAGTAATATGAAAAGTAATAAATAATTCAAAGAAAAATGGTTTATCACCACTGCTAATTTCATAACGCTATATCTATACTAGTTCTTAACCAATTTCTATGATTCTTTTTTCATTTTCTATAAAATGTTAATTCTCTATATAATAGCACTAAAAGAATACTTATGTATTTATTTATTTAATAATTGGGAGAAACTTTTTTTTTATTAGTTATTCGGGTTCTACGCATTTTGATACGTAAGCTCTCAAATTTTGAAGAGGGCCCATACTTTTTTTGTTTCTTTTGGTCTGATTACAAAGGTTTATTATTGGAAATAATAAACCAAACATGAATATAATTGACACGGTTTTTTATTATCCATAATCTTTTGATAGATAGTGTGAAACGTTCATATTAACTGTAACGTACTACAAAATTTCATCTGTTGACATAGTTTGCACTACCTTGGACAGTTAAGGAAGTCAAACGTTATCCTGAATGATGATGTAACTGTTGACAGTGAATGAACCTTGCAGTTTTCCTTTAATTGCTCTGCCTGTTCATTCATAGGTTGGTGGAATAAGGCACGGTAGCATTCCGATATCGTCTTTCTTTCCCTGACCTCTAGCCCCGATTAAAAAATCACTTTGCCACGAATTACGAATCTGATATGGTTGACTATAGGGTGTCCGATTGATTAATCAATCATTGCTGAGCAAATGAATATTTTACGAAGGATTATTTTCTTAAACGTCGTATGACGAAACAATTAAAGTCAAACGGATACAAAATAATATTTAGGAGTTTAAAAAATTATTAATCGAAAATATTTCAAGGTCTTTTAAAAAAAAAGTTATGTTTTAGGCATTAGTTCATATTTATCAGTAATTTACTATATTGGTTAAAAACATAATTAAAAATTACTTTATTCGAATTTATGATATTTAACTAAGATATATTATTTCAATTTTTCGAAAAAAAAAACAAAACATTTTTATCTAAATATTTCTTTTACTCTGTGTGAGTGAATGTTTAGTACTTTAATTCTTACGAGATATTGGCCTAATCATTTTATCTCAAAAACCTTATCCACCTGTATCGCGTCATAATTTATTTTATCAACTCAGCATTAATCATTTCTTAGGGTTCATTGTACGTAACTTTATGAAATTCGTGCTAGTGATTACCAGTAAATTTCGGAACGAAATTATTTCTTTACACTCGTGTTTCATCGTGAATTCATGAATTAAATATAGCAAAAGTTAAATGAAACTTTTTATTATAAAGCATTTTAATACAATAAATAAATTATAAAGAGATACAAAAGTGATTAATAAAATAAAATAATTATATTGCTATAATAACATAAAAAGCATTTTCATGTAGCGAAAAAATAATTTACACTAGAAAGTATAACTAAGAAAAGAAGTATATATGCTTCCAATCACTGTATATGTTTTGTTATGTAGGTCAGTGTGTCAAAGTTTATGTTTTTAGTGCAGATAATTAAATTTAAGAAACATAATTTATTAATAAGGTAATAATAATCTCACTGAAATTTTAATTTAACATATTGTAATATGAAAGATATACTAAGGAAAAGATGTATTTCCTTTTAAATTCAATTCTTAAAAGCCTGTGAATCCAAATGTCCAAGTCTCTCGGAATAATCTTTGTCCAATAAAAACAAAATATACGAACTAGAAAACCGATGTAGTCACAAAAACTATAGGTACTAAAATTGAATTAAATATTTACGATAAGTATTGTCTTGTATATTAAAGCAAACTTGTCGAAAGAGGCACTTTTTACAGTTTTCTCGAAAACGACTCTGACTATTTTGATCAAACTTCCATTATTGATCTAAAATTAAGTGAACTTTAATATCATATAAGATAAGATAAGATCATTAATATTATATAGGTTTTATCCATATTGAAATAGTTCGGTAGAGCTGGAATGCTAATTGTTTCAATCTTACTATATTGTTTTAATCTTACTTTAAAATGAATTTGACTACCATCTAAAGAAGAAACATTAAGATCTGACAATAATTAATTACTTTATTCGATGCACATAAAAGTATTTGAGGAGTAAATGACTGACCGATAGTGACGTTATACGTGCTTTAATTACTCTTATCATAAAGGCATACCTACGTACGTATATCAAAACAAAATAGAATGGACGAGCAGAGCCGCGAGATACAGCTAGTAATATATATTGCGATAATATTTAATGTAAAGTAAATGATTCCATATAAAATTAATTAATTATTTTTTTCGACTTTAGCTTTATTTAAAAGTTCAATAATCGATTTTAAAAAGGGGGGTTATTGAAAATCGTGTGTTGAGCGAACCAGATTTATTTTATTTTAATTTTTAGTTCGTATACTACGATTGGGTAGATTTTCTACACGTTTGTTTTAATTAATGCTACCTTCTTGATATTCACCAGGTGTATTACTCAATACAGATGTAAATTCCAATTTTATTTTTTTATTTTTAATCATACACAAAAAATTGAATACACCTGTAAGAAGTTATAAGATACTTAACAACCGGCATTTTACTATTAGCGTCCTAATTTTTCTTTTCCTGGATGAGATGATCCTTACAATTTAATTTAGCCGACAGACAGGTCCGTGACCCTACAAAGCAGGGTCCCGGGAGCCAGGTTTGGGACGGCGGGTCGACGATTTACGAGGATTCACAGCTCACTTATCCCACTGCTTTAGTGCCAAAGCCCCGCTCAAGCACTCTTAAGAAACTTTTTTTCGGAGAAAGCTATCGTGCTTTGGAAGGAAGGGCCTTGCCGAGATAAAGAGAAAACTCCTTACTGTGTTCGGTAGCCTGATCGTCTTTGGCTTTTCACCGTCCATGTCCCTATTCTAACAAAGTATTTCTTATAACTACAGTTGCTATAGTTTAAATACCATTGTTTTTGGTATTTTTAATAATATGGCCTCTTCTCTTCTGTATATAATTCTTTTGATAATTAAAAAAAAAAACTGAATAAAATAAAATGTAATAGCTGAGTTCTTCTAGTCCTTTTCTTAATTAATTGTAATTAATCAAAAAGGGGACGGCATGATTTATCCTGCTGTTCTCCATGGCCCAGGTTTTAAACCAAGCTGTAACAGAATTTATTTTTTAATCATAGCCGTAGAACGACCCTGGGGTAGAAAGACCCTTCTGGAGTGCATCCACTTTCTGTAAAGTTGGACGAAAACCTGACCGCTCAAAGTGATCAAAGCCTAATCATCTCCTTGCAAGATCGTTGGCCGTGAAACAGTACGGACTCTATTAATACTAAACCAAATAACCAAACCAAGAATTTTTTTTTTTTGTTCCTTATCCGTAAACGTACTTCAGGTTTTCTCAATCTTGAAACTTACGAAATTAAATTAGTAGTATAAACGTAATTCAGTGAAAAAAGGATATTACTCACAAAATCTTAACTTTTTTCTCTTATAGTGTTATGTTAATCAGTATGCCAAACTTGATTTTTAGGTTATATGTTTTATATTGGGTTTATATATTGATATGATCATTCATAAATCAACTATTGTTGCAAACATAATGCGTCCAGTAGGTTCATATATATGCTTATTTGTGCGTGTGTGTCGAGAAGGAAAAGAAGAAATTTATATATATTTTTGTTATTATTATTTCTGAATTCTAAGAAAAATATTGGATCGATTCAGTTGTTGTTTTGTGGTTCACTACGAGATATGTCAGAGTGAAATGTCGAATTTTTTTCTTTTTTATCACAGTAAGATTCGCTTCAGATTTTTTTAAAACAGCTGTCAAACGGTTTTGTCAGCACCTGCTATGAACCGCAGATGTATTTTGATATACTCATTTTAATATCTCTTTAATCAGGTTTTATTTTTTCTGGTTCATCATATAAATAATATGTGGTTATTTAAATTTAATTTTTAAATATTGTTGAACTGAAAATGAACAATTTCGGTTTGTATATTCTTTAACTATTTAATGTGTTCCTTATTAGGAAGGCATAATATGATCGAAATAATGACTGAGATTATTAGTTATATTTTAGAGTAAGTGATGAATTTCCTTAGATTGGTGAAGGTATGATTTATAATCAGTAGAACCGCCTATGTCGTTAGCCGCTTGGGCATATCTAATGAGCGCCCGACTCACGCCTCCCTTTAATTCGGTGATTATGATCGTGAATTTGCATTTTAGAGCCTATAGCTGTCGCATATCTTGTCCGTATAAATATTAGCAGGGCTTACTGGACCGCCTATGTGTTAATATGCTATCAAATATGCGTTAATGATAATATTGGCTTAATTTCTTTTGTGAAACGGGGTTCCCAGGAAGACGAATTAATTTGAGGGAGATGAGAATGATCTAATAAGGAGTTTCTTCTCAGTTTTTAAGTTCTCAAAACTTATATTGAATGCATTTAAATCTTATATTGTTTTCTAATAACCTCGAATTCCTTCCGAATCCTAGCTTCACAATATAAAATTTCATTTACTACTTTGATGTTTCATCTCTTACAAATTTCAAGTAAAGGGGATACTTAACTATCAATTATAAACCGCATTCACTCTCTAACTCCTCTAATTTCCAACTTTTTGTCCTCCTCCCCTCCTCTCCCACTAGCAGTTTCTAATACATTATCCGAACTTCCAACATAGAATCGCCATTAGAGTCCTGCCATTGAAGTAGTGCCTCTACACGTTTTCATCACACAGCTCATTTATGTTAACATTCCTCTTCTTTAATGTTTGACACTCTGCTAGTTGCAATATACTACAATTTGCGTGGACAGTATCGTATCTTTATCATTACTATTATGAAATCGGTGTGAAAAAATGTGGTGCGCCAAACACACGACATTCACTTACATCCGTTGTTAAACTCGTTTTAAGAAGTTAGTATTATCGGCTTTTTATCACTTTCCATTAATGTTTACAATTTCGAGTATAAGATAAGATTTTTTTCTAAAATCTTTAGCTTTCAAACGGTGTAGTGTAAGTAAATAATACAGTCTTTATGTTCAAAAACACTAAAATAAAATTTAAAAAAAAAGAAGATTTTTGCTCCTTTGTCATTTAGTTGGATATAATATTTATTCAAATTATATATTTATCCGTTTTTTATTTTTGCTAAAAAGGTGATATGGTTGTTTTTATAAAATCTACAGAATCATAGATATTTTAGAGAAAGAAAACTTAAAATATTGGTATTTAAGCCCTGTCAGAATATTTCAATCAGAATGAAACCTATATCCGTTTAAATCCCACCATATCTTACATCGATATAGGGAGTTTAATTAGAATCGTTTTAGCCGTGTTTGAGATAATCGTAAAAAGGTGCAAAATGCATGGTATAAAGTAGCACTTCCGATCAGTCGATTTTAGTGAATAAGTTGCGATAACATCTCGGGCGTATAGTTTTCTTAAATTTGAAATTTCAGTTTTGTGCTAGACTTACCACATACGGAACACACACACACACAGACCTTTTTTCGGGAGTTGGTTATTTGGATTCAAGGGACCCTAAAACGTGTATTTCCGTTGAAAACTGGAATTCGAAAATTGTAACGATCGCTGTACTCTACCTTACTATATATTTTATATATAGGTAAGTGAAAGTAAAAATATTACATTAGCATTTTATAATCTAGTTTAAAGACTATTCAAGTTGTTAGGGTCTACCCAAAGCCGGGTGGGGAACAAAGTGGATCGGTTCGCCCTGGTTTTCATTAGGACTTCTCATGTTACAATCGGAGAACAAATCTAGTTAGCCAATTAAGGACATGCCGTTCCTTTCATATTTTCCCTTATACCTATCCCCTATATCAGCTCTAATGAGTTTCATCAAATTCTTTCAATACGTTTCCTAACATCCTGGAATCTGGAAGCCTGTATTATCTATAACTTATATGACAGTGTTGTAAATGCGATTACAGGAGCTTGTCAAGATGGTTATACTTTTCAATTTAACTATGAAACTACAACACTGCATCATTATTAGGTTAATTGCTGAAGTCCTGCGAACTTTGTACATTACTTATGTGGCCTTTGGATTGTTAGAGATGCAACTTTTTTTTTCATATATTATATTTTGTATTTAAATCACTATAGCCAGATGGTTGCTGAGGTTTCGATGTCCTTCAGAATGTTTTTTTTAGGTCTTTTGACATTCCTGCTTTAGGTTGTGATAAAGATTAATGGTTCGGCCATATGCTACTTTCACTTTAAAATTTGGTTTTTTGTTGTTTCTTTATTTTCTTTAGCCACATCGATCTTTACAGAATTAAAAAAACAAAACCTGTACTTCAACAATCTTTTGAAGTTCTTGAGCTCACTACATGCAGAAATGCGCTCTAGTCTAGTCTATAGAGATTTTTAGTAGAGCACTAGTCTAATATTCAAGGAGCTCTGGATTTGAATACCGGAATTGAACAATATTACATTTTTTATTTCGTTTAATTTTTTGATTCAAGAGAAAATAGGACGAAGTTGTGCGGCATGATGTCGAATATTATTAAAATTAGATGTCGTTAGTTCTATGCCAAATCGGTTTTAACTCCTGATATTTTGATCGTAAAGAATAAAAAACAAAACTAACTTTTATCATTACTGCTCCTTAATGACTGACTTAAATAAGCTGTTGTCACCAGTTCCAGAAGAAAGATGTATACAGACCAATCCAAGATCAATATTGTCACATCTACTTATGTTTAAGTTTATGAGTCAGCGGTAACTTTCCTTTTAAATACAGGATTTTGATACGAAAATAAAAATAAAAAATAAAAACCTGAATCTGTGGGAGTATTTTAAAGAAAATAATATAGCAATAAATCGTTAAGATAGGAGAAAAAAATAAAGACTTTGATTTAATACGATTACCGAAATGCTGAAAACAAAACCTACAGAAACTTATCTCATATGAATATTAATTAGGTTTGTTTTCCCTTTGGAGAAGCATTTGCCGATTAGGTATCCTTTTTGGATTATGGCTGTATTAGCTGGTCATTTGTTTGGCGATAGATTGAGGGTGGGCTAACGGTGCTTCCTAAGGGGCCTTCGTTAAGTTGGCAGACTGATATATAAAAATATATATATAATAATATAAATATATATAAAAAGACTATAAACACATATTAAAAAAACATACAAAAAAAAAAAAAAAAAAAAAAAAAAAAGAAAATTACAAAAGCCTGCTTCTTGATCCCCTAGGGGAACGAAGGCATATCAACTTCCACCAGTTCAAGTCATCTACTTAAGGATATTATGACTCTTATATATCAAACTCCATTCTTGTTTTCTTTGGTGTCTCTAATTACACATGTTTTAATTTTTATATATTTATACTTATCAATTCTAATATTTTAATTTTTTTTTATATATTCTAAATATTTATATTTTTTCATCTGCCTACCACCATTTTTTAAAAACTAAATTCTCATTAATCTCATTAACCGCAGAGCTTACACTATTTATATATTTTCGTTCACCCTTGCCTCGTTGTTTTAGTCAGAGGATGAGGGCTATGTGGTTGATGTCCAGTTAAAAAAATCCCCTCGGCACAGAGACGCGAACTCAAAATTAATTAATCTTTTTCAAATTCGTTCATCCATTGCTGGGAACGCGCGGACTGGTAATTTATATATAATATAATAAGTGATATTATATTTATATATATATATATATATATATATATATATATATATTTAGCACCAGATATCGTTCATGCTATTCCGTTTTGTGTTTTTAATCACTCTCTGTAGATTATTACTTTACTACTCCAATGATTGTAACTTATACAATAATCCAATTATAAAAATTAGAGCTGGTTACGCTCTTACTTTCACAAATAAACCCCAAAAGATTCCTTTTCGATCTAGCTTTGACTCTGTTGTCACATATTTAAGGGAACAGTACTTAATATATAAATTTTTAAAAAAAACCTGTACCACTACAACCCATGAAGGAAGGGTCTTGGGCTCACTACATATAGAGATTCGTACTGTTTCAAGGGCCAACGACCGTGCAAGAGGTGATTAAGCCTTCATCACTCTCAACCACCAGGATTTATTCTAATTAGGGTATTCACTTTAAAGAGGCTGGGTCTGCCCTAGGAGGGTCTCCATACCCTTGGGTTGGGTCCCCGGCTAAATTAACAGAATAAATAATATTCTATCATAGCCGGGATTCGGACCCAGGACACGGAGAACAGCTCTCTATTCACTACACCACGCCGCTCCCTATACACACACACACACACACACACACACACACACACACACACACACACACATACACCACACACACACACACATACACACACATACATACCTATATACACCCAATACATTGATTCCAACAGCGGTGGTTTATACGAAGCTTACGAGCGCGTATAGGTGTTAATTCGTAGCCTGAATAATGAACGAATCACTAAAGGGATAATCAAAGTTGAATCGATGGGTGAACGTCCGAATGATAGATCTAGAAGCAGATGGGGGCATTGTGTTAGGTATCACCAAACACATTTAGATTTTGATCATTGAGTGGTGAAAGAAAAGGATTTTAGTGCTATCGGCATTGAACTATTATATTAATATATATTTTTTATTGTAAATTATAGACTTTTACGATGACTTTTGTAACAATTATTAGTGACACCGATTTTATATTAAATAATTTATTTCTATTATATTATATATGATGTTTAGGGATAACTTGTCCCATCTTCAGATTTTTCTTATTTGTCTAATTTTATTATTGTTAGATTTTTTTTTAAATTTTTATAAAATCACAATACCAAGTTATTAAAAAAAAATTATAAGCCATTTTCCCCTTTTCATGCCTAAATAACTTAAAAATGTATGGGCGTTTTATGCTATATTTGCATCGGACATTTGATTTACAAGGGTTAATTATTGGATATTATTATAATATATTCTAAAAAGGCTATATAAGAAATTAAGACGAGGCTATGGTTCAGTAGAAGCAGGCTGCAGCTTACCCGCTTACAAAGGCAGTAAGGTTTATCACCCGCTAAGTAGGTGTTGATGACATTATCTGATATTGGACCCTCTTGTTTCTGATAGCGGTGACACTGCGTCATCTGATCTAATTTAGGATGACATTGGTGCCCTGTTTCCCTGGGGTGGTTCCTCAATTCCGATTAATCATCGGTGAATCCCAAAGACACATCCATAAGAGTCACGAATTGTAGTGGCCGTAAGTATACTTATCTCTTTGCCATCTCGCCTCCATTTGAATGGAAGTCAAATTGATCCTCAACATCTAAAGAGGCCGGTCCTATTCTCTTACTCAGGCTGAGACTTGCCAAAAAACTGGCCCCACGTATCTGACGCGAACAATCGGTCGGGCGACCTTGTCATTGTTCGGTTGTCGTCTTAGGAGGAATGTCGGAAATACCGTGGGCAGCTTGTTTGCTCTGGTGATGTAGTGCAGTGGAACATATGTGTTGTGAACTTCGCTTGTAATTCAATGAACTTTCTTTAGTAACTTTTTTCCTGCTTAGGGCTTAAGTTTTAAGTAAGTGATTCCTCATCTCGTGGTATATTGAATAGTATATTTTTCGTTCCACATTATTATTTCTTTAAATAATAAACCTATCAATATTTAAAAAAATCTGGTGCTCGCAACGCACGACTTTCACTTAGCTTAATCAATTTAAGAATTTTTAAATACTGCTGGAGATGAAATGTGTTCAAAGAAACATGTATTTTATTAAATAACCTATTATATTATTATCTAAAAAAAATACAGTAAGTCTTATCGGCCTTTCATAACTCTACATTCCCTTTTACAAATTTGTGTATAAGATATTTTTTTTCTATAATCTTTAGCTATCCTACGGTATATTATACATCAATATTACTTTTTTTATGCTCAAAAACAACAAAATTGTATACACAAATGTTTTTTCTCTTTTCTCCTTTAGTTGTTTATCAAATTCGTTCAACTATATATTTAGACGTTTTTTATCAATGCTAACAACAAAAAAAGGTTAATTTTTTCTAATCTACTAAATTAAAGGTACTTTAAAAGAAGAAAATTTAAAATATCGGCATTTAAGCCCTGTTAGGCTATTTCAATCAGAATGAAACCTACATGATATTAAAGACCATAAAATTTTATATCGATATAGCGAGTTTAACAGTTAAAACGCTTGGTATAGTGGCTTTTCTGTTTTGGCCGATTTTGATGGAAAAGTTGTTGTAATATCTCGTGTATAGACGCTCTTAAAATATGAATTTCAGTTTTACACTACTTATTGTTTTCGCACTAGACTTACTACATACATACAGACCTTTTTGTATGACTTGGTTATTTGGACTCAGAGGATCCTAAGACGTGTATTAAGGGAAAGCAATACTGTACCTGAAAAAATGATGCCTTAGCGTATAATCCATAGTTTGCAGCGAGAGATATTGGATTGCTTTGACACAGCGTACTTATTGTCTTCTCTGTAATATTTTTTGGATAAAAAATTTAAAATTTTAGAAACATAATTATGAAACATATTGTATTTACGTGCAAATCCTTAAGTTATATGGAAACAAACAAAACAGAGAATATAACGTTTAATTATAAATCTGTGGCGGTCGTGAAAAACTGGATAACTCCAGTTACATCAAAAATGAGTTAACTCCACGTATCTCTCCCTCAGACCGTCTCCCACGTCGTATTAAATTGATTAAAGAAATTTCTAGGTGAAAAAATTTCAGGTGGAAAGAAAGCTTTACTTCTCTATTTTGGGTATTACGTAAAGTTTAAGTCGCTCACCTAAATGAGATTTAAATGAAAGATTTTGAATTAACCACTTATTCACGACCGCCACAGGAATATTATAATACCTATAACATATTAAATTTGATGAATTCCGTTAAAAAAAAACGTTATTTATTAATTTCTTAAAATTAAAAAATGGAGGCCTTTTAATTAAATTCTTTAGATAACATCAGTGATAAAATTGTTTTATATTCTTAGAAAATGAAGGACTTTTAATACTAGATTAGAAAAATAGACAAAAACAAATAATAATAATTATATATTTACTCCCTAATACATTAATTCACTTGAGTGGCTGGAATATAATTTTTTTATTTAAATTTTTAGTTAGTTTGGTAGTTATTTCCAATAACTGATATCTTATTCATCCATGTAACACCATTACCATACGTTTGTGAAATTAAATTAAGAATAAAAAAAAAGGATATAAAATTAATGCTATACAATAATAGATCTGAGTTAAATTGATTTTTTGTTGGTGTACTTACTGGGATAGTTTGGAGTGATGACATGATGTTTGGTAGAGTCTATCTATTGGTTGTGTATAAATAGTTGAATAGAATGGGTTAAATGCTGTTGAGACAATTTAGGCTGTGCAAACTCAATCTAGTTTCAATCAGGTTGGACCGTCTTCAATTCAGCTTAGGAATGTGTACTTCTCTATTGTCTCGACCAGTGGTCCACGGACCCCTGGGAGCTCAGACGATATCAATGGGGTCTACGAGATGTCATTGCAGAATAATTTAAAATTATCTTAACGTAAAATATTTGTGAAGCCTTCTACATTCTAAGTGATATAATTGCTTGTGTTTATTGCAACTGTTTGCAATCAATACCCTAAAAATTGGCAAGTTTCTAACATTTTGATGTACCGCAGGGAGATGAAGAATATTTGATTTCATTATGACTCAGAGACCGGATTTTAATGCTGTAAAAACCTCGAAACGTGCAATTCAGCCCAAAAAGGGCAAAACGTGCAATATAAAATTGTAATATATTATCTCCCAATATATAAACCGGATAGCTGTCCGTGTTTGAAGCTGACATACGCAAGCAAATAAAACGCGCAAAATCATTCTAATCCGTTCTTTTTGATTATGCATCTTCTTGTATATTTTTTAAAAAATACATCAAGTTAATGTGATGTGTTTATTAATTTATCGGTATTTCATGCTAATGTGGCTATCGGACGATATTAAAGTGAAAGCTCTAAATTTTATCTATCCAGATTTAATTTCGGCTAGTAATTTTTAACGAGTAAGTGACTTAGCAGAGATTCTGGACCACATTTTACGTTCTCTCTGAAAGATGGCATAACAAACGATTTTTTACTCCCTTTACAAAAAATCTAGGACCATCTGGCATGTTCAACATTAAATTATTTTAATTTTTATAATGTTGTATTGATTACATTTAATTACAACATTAGATTTTTCATTGTTTTGCGGATTAAAGTGAACTCCTTTAAGCCTGGTTTTTCATTTTAATTTAACAAACTAAAGCCATTTATTGTATATAGAGTTTCGGTATAAATATTCGCTCGCAATGTATGAGATACGGTGTAACCTATTAAACATCTAAATGTATACCTAATATTTAAGATTTATGGGGTCCTTGCCGTTGAAAGGATTGTATGAAGGGGTCCACGAAAAATGTTTTTATTTTTTTTTAAAGATGTGAAAGACTATTATCGTCCCTGTAAATATCACTGGTAAGTATTTTATTTGAAATTATCTCTGTTTTTTAAAGCAGATAGAGAATTGACCTATTGATAACAGTGAAAGGTACTAAAGGACGTTTTTGACATGTTTGTAGTTTAATCGAAATCCGTCATCCGATTTAATATAAAAACACTTGTAAATATTTAGTCTTTTTAACAAGAGATTCAGAAATACGATAATTTTCTAGAGTTTATAAGTATTATTACACTTCCTCCCAAATCATACTAAGCCAAATTTTCCTTCCTTACGTAAAAATACTGTCATAAATATAGAAAAAAAAATATTCTCGATTTTTATGCGCAAAGAATAAAATAATATGGTTTAATTATGAATTAATGAGTGATTTTCACACTTCCTGTGAAGTTTCCTAAAGTTGATGTAGTAATTATATGGAAATCAACGTCTTGATTATATTCTATATCAATGCCTACCATGTAGACAAATAGTTTACTTTTTTTTTTTTTTTAGTTTTATTATTTTTAATGATTAATTCTTTGTTGGTTGAATTTTAAAATATAATTACAAAATAGGGCTAAAAGATTTTCTTTGGGCCTTTCCCATATAAATAGAGCCTAGCTTGGCTATAAATTTCAATATAATGGTTTTAGCAGTTTATTTACATATCATTTAAAAAAAATAAAAATAATAGTGAAATTTTCCAAACACATTCTGGTTTTCAAAAATAAATTACAGATTAAAGAATTAACAATTACTAGTGCTATAATAAAAACAATAAATAAACAAAATATCACTTTGAAAATAAACTAAAAAAAAAAACAAAAAACACTTTGGCTAAAAGATAGTCATGATATATAAATCATAATAAAAAATGTATGTCAAAACTTAAACGAATCCGCTTAAATTAAAGTTTATCATTCATGAAACTAGTTAACAAACGTTTGGTTGTGTGCAATTATTACATTTTGTTTTTTTTAAAATAGTACTTCCTTGAACAAGTGATACAGGCGCTAAATAATAGCAGTTAATGGGTAATCACTTCCTTATTCACAAGACATTTGCCACTCATAGCTATTCCCTCAACTAGCAAATAAGCCTATTTCTCCATTTGTCAACAAATGGGGAACATATATCGCTGGGGTCCTTGATTTTTTTTTTCTTTTTGTTTTATACTATTTGGGAGGACCTCCTCATGGGACAAAGGATTCCGGCAAAAGAAACAGAGACAAATTCCTCAGTTGAAAATGTAAGAGGTCAGATGAGATGGTAGCTTTTAGGTAGCTTGCTGCTATTTGTACCTCTAATCGGACCCTATACAAGAATATTTGCTTTATTTTTCATTTTCTTTCTGCAATTGCTTTATTATAGATTCTAAGACTTTTATTTGTAGGTAAACCTTCGTTCATTAACCTTTGAAAATTTGATTTCTGCAGAAAATAATGCTAGCTTTAGTTGAGAACCATTATTTTAAAGCGTATGTGATTAATAAATCTCTATCCAATTAATTTATATAATAAGATTATTCAAATTATCCACATTTTATTTCATTGCAGAGTTGTTGAATAAACTATTGCTTTGTTAGAACAGGAAAATCTTTATTTTACAGAAAAGTATAATTTTTTTTCTTAATACAATCTAAATAATTATACTTTATGAAATTAGTAGTATTGATCGTTTGTTTATTCATTTAACGTCGCTATATCCTATTGTGGCTAAATGGATGATGCTACTGTGGGAGTCTTAAATTTTGTCCATCCAGGTTTAATTAGGATAGGGATCTTTAACGAGTCCCATCCATCACACAGGCTCAGGACTACCATCTACGCCCGCTCCGAATGACAGCATAATCAATTTTTATAAAATCCAAGACTGGGTCATTTGTCGGGTTCGAACCCTCAATATTGGGCATAGAAAGCTGTTATGCTAGCCCCAATACCTCAGATGACCTCTTACACTTCCTATTTTACTTTATTACACGACCTTGACCACAGTAGTATTAATTATAGGGTGATAATAACCTGCTCTCTTTTTTTTTTTTTTTTTTTAGATTTCATAATGTTTCATATTAAAAAATTCTGATGATTGCAGTTTAACATTTTCTTCAGCCAGTTTATATTCTTCGTGAAACCAATCTTGTTTTCCATACTGTTTTTAGACTAACAACAGTGTGGTTAATTTTTTGCTTTAGATACTTAAGAGGAAGAAAATTTAAAATATGGTCATCTAATCCCTTTCAAACTATTTCAATAAGAATAAAACATGTATGATATTAAAGCCCTTTACATTTTACATCGATACAGGGAGTTTAATCAAAATAGTGGGAGCTGTTTTAAAAATATGCAAAATTCACGGTACAAAATACCGCCTTAAGTGACTCTTCGGGTTCGCTGTTTCTAGTGAAAAAGTTGGTGTAACATCTCGGGCGTATAGTTGTCTCAAAAAAAAAAAAAAAATTCAGTTCGGTACAGCTTTTCGTTTTTGTGATACCACACACAGACCTTTTCGAACGTCTTGGTTATTTGGACTCCGAGAACCTTATAACGTATATTTCCGTTGACTAAGTAAAAGTAAAATAAATAATTTAGGATTACGATGGTGTGATTTAATTTTAATTGATTTTTTAAATTATGATTATAACTAATAATACCTTTTTATAAGTAATATCTCATCTCAAATCATACTTTGGTATAGGTTGTTCAAATCTGCCTCCATTCATTATACTTTTTAGTCATTAATCGTACTTAATCATTCAAGAAACTGGTCTTTCTGAATTCATCATCTTGTCATCGATACCATCTTTTTGTTTTTTTACCTATTCGTTTCAATCGAAATGGCAGTTGATCAAATTTGATAACAAGGTGTTATTTTTTTATTAGTAATCAACATATGGAAATATTGAATTTTTATGAGATGGTATGACAGGAGGATACGCATTGCCCCAGACGCAAAAGTAGCCGGACACCCCGAGGTGCTAAGAATAGGAGGCAAGAACTAGCGGTGGAAAGATTACAGGGTGTCGGCCTCACAGAGGTGTGGTAGCAGCCTACCTTCCACATCCCGCAACATTTCAATAATTAATTCACCAAATTGAAAATTCCATGTCGGGCTTCTTCACTTTTGTTTTCCAGCCATGTTCCCAATCGTATTCATGAGTGAATATATAAATACTATTTAAACATCGCACTCCGGAATGGATGTTATTTTTATTCAGTCGCTTTTTTTTTCGGTATCTTTAACCTTGAACCTATATTTATTTTTCATAATTTAGTTCTAGGGATGCGTTTTACGAACTGTGTAATCATAATCAGGTCATTGAGTAATTCATTTTATTTTTTTCAACAGTTTTTTACTTTTCTTACCTATTCAAATTAAGTGTTACATATTAATAATAATAATAAATCTTTATTTATTCTGGGACGAGTTGCTTCAGGATAATGTGGCAGGAAATAAACAATGGTCTTAAGACTGGAGTCTTAGTTTAAAATAATTGAAAACAACAAAATCAAAACTAATAAAATAACTCAAAAGATAACTTCTAATAAAAATGTACAAACTAGAAAACAAATTATGCTATAATGGGAACAGAGAATAATGTATAGTAAAAATATAATAACATTATAAAAAAAAAAATAAAAATAAAAATATACAGTTAAAAAAGAAAAGAAAAGGAGATTACAATGCTTTTGAATGTTTGTAAAATAATATATGATTTAATCTTATATCTTTGAAGAGATAATAATATTTTATCTTTTCAAATAATATTTACGGCTGAATTTAAATGAAAATAGAATAAATAAATAAATCTTTCTGTCTGCTGTGTTTGTTGATTTTCATTGAAAACAGTATCTAATTGGGATTATTTGGGAATTGAATTGACGGGAAATTTTCTAAATAGACGAGATTTAAATGTTGAAAGAGTTTGGGAGTCCCGGATATTAAAAGGAATGGAGTTCCAGAGGGAATATTAGGAATGTTTAGTTTAGGGAATATTATGTTTAGTAATACTCCTATATAGGCTGTGATAAAGTAACTGTAATTTTTTTTTCAATATTGGTTTTCAATTCAATTATACATTTTAAGGTTGGAGTCACCTGGGGTGTGTTGACTAGCATAATATAACGTGGGTCCGAACCCGGCCCTAAGATGTTTTAACCAAGTCCTCCAAAAAGGATGATTCTAGCTCAAAAACCAAATTATGTATGAAACTGTAAATTCGTATTTAATCTTACCGGAAATATATAAACTACTGTGCCACTTAATATCTTTGATTATTTTGTATTTTTACCATTTTCTCGAAAATTGGATTTACATATAATTTTTATTATTATACGTATTATTATCAGATGTTTTCTACTCGTTGAAATAATTTTAAAATGCCGAATAGTCCAACCCCATTAATTTTATTAGTTATGCTAAACCCTTAAACCATCTTAAATTATGTTCATTATTAAAGTAATCATAGTACATTAACTATAAGGTTAATTCAATTTGGTATTTAGTTGATACTCGTGAATATTATTTTTGTGTGGTAACAAGCCACAAAACCTTATCGCTTAGCATTAAGTAGCAGGGACGAGCAGTGGAAGAAGTAAGAAGAACTGCCGCTTGAAGACTTTCTGACGTCAGCTCTTGTTTAGCTTTGCGCCTTATGCTGTTGAAGACCACACTTATCCCGTGGAAATAATCTTTAACAGCCAATCGGGCAGCGTAGCGCTGACAAGAGTTTTTGCCCCTATACGCGGCCATCTAGCGATATGGGTGAACCATCGACTTCGACGGCCATGATAATGGAAGAGGCTAGAGGCGAGAAGCGCCCGTCAAGTGGAGCTGATGAAGCGGGATTTGTCCAAGTTTCAAAGAAAAATTCCCAAAAACTGAGGACAGTCGCCGGGCCTCCACCGACACCTGTCTCTAACCAGTTTGCGCCAATTGCTCCCACTCAGTCAGGCAATGATCAGCCCAAGAAGAGGTTACCGCCACCAGTAATAATCAGGCCACCACTGTCGCAACCCATTCTCAGAGCGACTCTCTTGGAAATGAAGATCACAAAGTTTACTACAAATACCTCGGCAAAGGAGACGAGGTTATACTTGGATAATGATGCCGATCACTATGCCGTGGTAAAACTATTCCGTCGTGATGATAAGGTGCAATTCCACACCTATGCACCTCGCGGCACCAAGAGGACAAAGAAGTTTGTGGTTCATGGCTTCGATGTTGACAGTGATTTAAATATGTT
The DNA here is from genome assembly GCA_023052935.1 of Piezodorus guildinii. Classification (NCBI taxonomy): domain Eukaryota; kingdom Metazoa; phylum Arthropoda; class Insecta; order Hemiptera; family Pentatomidae; genus Piezodorus; species Piezodorus guildinii. The sequence goes on along the minus strand of CM041292.1, from coordinate 114,832,729 downwards.
CGCCACTGAAGTGAAACAAAGGCTGCCAGGATTCGTGATGGCCAAGCGCCTGACCAAACGACAAGGAGAAGTAACCTACCCGATTGAAGCCATCTTGCTCATCACTGAGCCTACGGTAAAAATCGAAAATGTACAGGCTCTTCGCCATGTGAACCAGGTTAGATTTAGGGTAACCCCCTTTAAAGAAGATAAATGCCCAGCACAGTGTCGAAACTGCTTAGAGTTTGGGCACACCATGAAATACTGCGGGAGGACAGTAAAATGCCCCCGGTGCGCCCAAACTCATGAAGAAAGAAGCTGCCCACGACTTGCACCAATCAAATGTGCCAACTGTAGTGGAGCCCATCATGCCTCCTCCAAAGAGTGTCCCCGCCGGCAAGAACTGATCCAGATGAGAAAGAGGACAATTATAAATGTAGCAGCCCCTTCAAGTAAGACAAGTAGGCTAGTCAACCCTAACTTGGCTTTCACTGAACTACTTGGCGGACCCGCCGGGCAGCAACAGCAGCAGCAGCAGCTACAGAGAACATCCCCAACATCGCATCATGAAGAAGCTGAACCAATGACAGCACCCGCTCACTCCTCAACATCGCAATTCACATTAAATACACAAGCACATCCAAGCAATGCTCTATTCAACGCCCAATTCGCAGAGATGATGGCAACTGTTCGAGAAATGATGAAGATGCTGACGAAGATCATCGCTAAGCATTATGACTGAGCACTTAGTTATTTCCTATAATATTCGAGGCCTACTACTGAAGAAGGCTGAAATAGAACTCCTCCTGCAGCAGCACCGGCCATCGGTGGTGGCGCTGACCGACACTATACTACCCACCTCTGCTTCACTGTATTTTCAGGGGTATATTGCATACCGGGAGGCTTGTCAACCCGGGGCTAACGAGGCCGTAGTGATTCTGGTTCGAGGAGATATCCCATCGAGGTTGGTACCTAACCCAGTAGCTTCTACAGAGGGTACTCATATAGTCACAGTAGATGTTCGATTAAAACAACGTTTCACTTTCTGTTGTGTCTATAGGAGACCCAAGGCTATATTAACATCTATGAAGCTATTGCTACAGCACGCCCAGGATAAGAGTCGGTTTGTCATCTTAGGGGACTTCAACGCCCGGCACACTGCCTGGCTGTGCGGTAGCAACAATCCGATGGGTACCTATATCACCAAGACCAGGATGGCTGTCTTCCACCCCGGAGTGCACACCTTTAGGCATGCGGCCCGACCTGACTGGACATCCACACTTGACCTACTCCTGACCAGGGACCTTCACACTGTTACTGAGTGCCTAGCGCTCCCATACGGACCGTCGGACCACCGGCCTGTGCTATATGCCTTTGAGGGAACTCCAGCAACACCACCCGCGAGCAAGTTCCTCTTCCACAAGGCCGACTGGAAAGGATATAGGGCTAGTGTGGATGATACCCTACCAAAGATACAGTACATAAGAACTGTTAAAGAGGTGCAGAAGGCGATCTCGGATATCACCACCACCGTCCATGTATCAGCCAATCTTACCATACCAAGGTTTAGTCCTCAGCCAAACGCCTTCAGGAAACCACCGAGCCACATTCTTGCTCTCATTGCACAAAGGAACAACCTGAGGAATATTTTCCACCGAACTTGTGACTACGGCTTGAAACCGGCCATCAATGCGATGACCCGGCAGATAGCCAGCCTCATGCGTGAATGGAAGACTTTCCTATGGCACGAGCAACTCCGTAGGACTCATGATGATCATCGTCAGTTCTGGAGACTTGTGAGGTCACACGTTACTAAGAGGAAGAGTGTACACCTTACATCAGGTGGCACCCTATTATCCCCTGAGGAACAGGCTGAACTCTTGGCCGATTCTTATAAGGCGAGGGAAGATGATCGGCTGTTAAATGCTCCCACACTACCTGCGGGAAGACCAACGTCCCCTAATGAAAAGAGGATATTCTCCACCTTCGGACAGCTTGAGTCGGTACTACGACGCACCAAGGGTAACAAGGCTTCGGGACTGGATGATATTCCGTATGTACTATTGAAGATGCTACCTCGGAGGGGTAAAGCCTTCTTATTAAACATTTTTAACTCCTGTATGCGGATCTCATACTTCCCCGATGACTGGAAGCAAGCGATCATAGTGCCGCTACTTAAGCCTGGGAAGAATGGAGACTCACCAGAGCATTATCGGCCTATCAGTCTCCTTTCGCATATGAGCAAGGTGTTCGAGAGGCTGATCCATCACCATCTGCTAGAGCACTGCAGTGAGGAGTCCATCATTCCACCAGAACAGACCGGGTTCTCACGAGGCGTAGCCTGCGATCATCATTTAGTGAAACTTCAGAGGCACACCATAGAGCGTATGACGAAGAACAATGAAGCCACGGCGTTCATCTCGCTGGACTGCACACAGGCGTTTGATTGCGTATCCCACGAGTTACTGCTTCGCCAGTTGGAAGACTATCGTTTTCCAGCTTCATTATGCCGATTGATCAGAAGCTACTTAAGCGGGAGATCCTTCGTCGTAAGGGTAGGCGATAAATTGTCAACTTCAAAGGACACCATTTGTGGGGTTCCTCAAGGTTCTGTATTGGGACCACTATTGTTTGTGATCTTTACAGCAAAAGTGATCTCAATGAAGCACCCAATGGCACTGGTAGCAGCTTACGCCGATGACATTGGCATCTATGCTTCTAGTATGAGACCGAAAAGGGCTCTCACCCTGGCACAAGGAGCATCGACCACTATTGTAGATGAGCTGAAGGAGATTGGCATTAGGGTGAACCCGAAGAAGACAGATGCTATTGTCATGTCGTTCCAGAAGGGGAAGAGCGCTTTGCCCACTGATTTTAAAGTGAACGGAGAAACACTGCCAGTCTCTAATTCAATCCTCTACCTGGGCGTCACTCTAGATAGGCACCTCACCTTATCTAGTCACGTACGGGAACGACTCAAACTGGCCAGGAGAAAGAGCTATAGACTTAATCATCTACTCACGTCACCTCAGCTCTCACTGAGGCTGAAACTACAGATCTACAAGGCTATAATACGTCCGACTATGCTCTATGGTGCGCCCTTGATGCGGCATCTGTTTAAGTCCACTCTCAAACAATTACAGACGTTCCAGAACTCCATCCTTCGGCGGATTGTCAGAGGTACCAACTTACAGAGGGCCAGAAACCATATCCTTCATCAGGAATTAGTATTGCCAACAGTGCCTGAATATATCAGCCGGAGGCACATTAAATTCTTTGATGGGCTGAAGGCCTGTGCTAATCCATTATTTTCTGATATCACCCCACCACCCAAGCCTGGGAGGTGGCAAGGATCACTACCTCTCGTTGACGTTGTCGCCGAGGGAAGGAGTTCGGACTATGTCTGAACTCAATTTATTGCCAAAACCTTGAAGAATGGTCCCTCCCATTTTGCAATGGATAAATAAAGGCTTAGAAGAAGCCCTTGAAAGATTACTAGTGCATCCAGCGCATATAGCAATCCTCTTTAGAATACCTCCGGGTAACAGAAGGACAAATCTGACAGCTATACATATTATATTTGTATTTGTATTTTGTTTGAAAATAAAACCAGAGGGTAAGAAAAAAAAAAAAAAAAAAAAAAAAAAAAGTTCATTCGAATCATATAAATTTTCTATTCGACTTTTGAAATGTATAAAATAAGATAGTATTAGGAAATGTATAAGATGATCAAATAAAATAACTCGATAATAAATTAAAGGAGAACAAATAAATAAATCTTTTTCTACTTAGAATATTACCACGTTGCAAATTAAGTCCTTGGATAGTCATGAACTCCCATACACTTAAATAATTGTTCTTATTTAAAAGTAATAGCTATAGTTACTAGCTGACCCGACATACGATGTCCTGTCTTAACTTGTCTTAGGGAAATATCTCTAGCTGTTCATGCGTGATTCGTTCACTAAACAAAAAAGGGATTCATATTTGAGAGATTGTTATTACCTAAGAAAATAAATAAGTAAAATAAAAAACCTAACTACCAAAGTAACTTTTCTCTTTTTTTCTTTCATAAGATCTTTCTCCTGAATGTTATAAACCCAACAAAAAAAGAAATAGCGAAGCCATCCACGCGTGATGCGATCACCAAGTTAAAAGGCGATTCATTTTTATGTATATAGATTAAACAATAAAATGTTTGGATGGAAACCAAATAGATCATTTTCTTGAAACTTTTAATATCGCCTTGACTTCCAATTTATATAATTACATATTCAGTTAATTATGTATTAGGTTGGGGAGTTAGTGATAGTTGTTTGATGCGTATAACAGATTTTTTTAAAATTTCCATAAGCTTGTTGTATTTTCCGATCACGATCTGATATTGCAACACTATCCTATCCCCTTGATCCGGCTATAACTCAGCTCAGCGTCTCTCGAACTGGCTTGCCCTTCACGTTATGAACGTCTCCATAAACAGTCGTTAGGTTAGAGCTAGTGTGCAGTAGGCTCTGGTAAACATATGCCAAATCAGCAGGTTTGTAATGTCTTTGTTATGCACTCAAGTCGTCTGTGGAAGGTGACGCGTGAAATTGTATTATTCTAGTATAAACATGAGTTGGATTCTTTAGAAAGATAAAAAAAAAAAAAAACTCGTAGGTCGGGATTTATTCTACCTATATATGGAATTTATAACTATAAGAAAACAAAAAGATATTTTTTGATTAAAAAAAAAAATCGATAATTATCCTCAGATAATAAGAGTCTGAGAGTGGGACCCCTGTTTTGTGGGTGGTATTAATGGGTGAAGTGTAGTCGTCATCCTTATAAGGTTTGACTGCCTGACTTCTATTTTCAACCATTATCTAATAATGAGGTTCGTTAGTGGCATTTGCATATCTCAGATATTTTCATCATATTAATTAACTTGACACGATTTATTGGTCTCGCCTATGATAGATACGTCTAGGAACGTTAATCTGCTACGCTAGATTTGCCGCTTTGCTATTTTATTTTTATTAATTTTATCGATCTAGATAAGCGATACTTTTAGATTTTAATTATTTATTTACTAATAAAAACTTTAAACTGGTGATAGAGGGTATTTATTAGTAGATATATCTTTGGCTTGTCGATGTACGTAACATAAAAAAAAAAAAATTATGGAAAGTTCAGCTTTCAATCTTTTTCGTTGAATCCTCAATATGTCAATACAATGAAATACTGATGCATGTATTTATTTTAATTTTAATATTTAGAAAAAATGTGGCTTTACCATTTCTTCCTAACTTGGAAAAACAATAGATCATGGGTATGTCCTCCTATAATTTACTTATTTTTTTCAAGCATAGAGAAATTGAGTCAGCATATTATATTTGTATATATATATATATATATATATATATATATATATATATATATATACACACATATATATATACATATTCATACCAATTCAGCTGCTAAACGGTAGTTACTAGCTAAAAAAGTCTGACAGACAAACAGACTTCCAATTTTCTATCCGAGCAAGAGGTTGTAAAACTTAGATCGGAAATGGCGATGCACATAGAAAGTTATAGACCCCCAGCCAAAAGATATATCCATACCAAAAAAATATGATAACCTCAGAGATTTAGATAAATGTTTTCTGATTTATTATGTTATTAAGTCATTCATACAGCATACGAGCCATGGGGGAAGGAGGAATAATGATATCCTGCCACCAATAATTTGAGAATCCAAACGATAGGAAATTCTAAATTTCAGGACTTACATTGAACTTCGAAAATGATGGAACCTGTTGGGAAATCTGGTAAAAATTTCCTAAATAAAAGATTTTTCATCCCGTTTTCCCAATGACTTGTACGAACCAATGACTTGTCGTCGAATCTAAGTTAAAACTAGTGGACATTTTTTTTACAAGTGTAAATTGTTTCATAGGTTTATATTTATTTCATAGGTATATATTTATTTATGTATCTAACGAGACACTGCATACTGACCCAGACATTCCATTCTCCATTGAAACTGCCACTGATCGATACAGTAAATTTCACGACAGACTGATCCTAAATTCAAGCCCGCTGACTCAGAAACAATCCACTGTCTCAAACCCATATAATTCCCCCTAAAGACTATCTGTCCAAGAGACCTGATATCCTGATAGTTTATTTATTGTTTTTTATTTTTTATTTTATAGTATCTTATGCATTTTCGCACTTCTATATATTTTTTTTAGCATGTTGCTTATCGCATAATCAGATAGCTGATCTCATTTTACTGTCAAAGCTCCTATAGGCCTAAAATAAAATAAATAAACTATTGTACCTTCGAATTTCAGTCGAATTACAATAGTACTGCAGTTGTCTTGACGCATGCAACGTTTATGTTGCAAAATCATCCTGCGTAATTTGAGTACATAAAAACCTATCGTTATATTTATAGCCTCATATCAAACATTTTTCATTTCAAATAGATCAGGATATTTATATCCATCGGTTGAATAAGAAAGCTGCTACCCAACAGTTCCAGAAAGGACCTCATCCATAATGAGGCACATGGTCATAAAATCGCTTATATTTGCTGTAAGACTCGTGTCCTAAAGTAGCCATGACCAGATACCGTTAGCTAGACCTAAAGATTCCATGAGGACAGAGCTCTGTTGACAAAAGTAGGTCTTTGAGCCTAAAAACAATTTCACTATCCCCAGTTAGTCTTCTCACCTTTAATTTGAAACCCCATTTAACTGGCAAGACATGGATTCTTTTACGTTTTCGTAAAATTAATTGATTTGCTGCTTTATAAACTTGAGCTTTTCTCTTTGATCAAATCAAATTTTTTTATTTTTTTTTATTTAAAGGTTTCATATATACTTTTAACGAATTATCTGTATGACTTCTAGTTTTGCTCTGAAAATTAGGAAATGTACACATGTATATTTTGTGAAGTATTTTAAGGTTCTATAAAAAGAGAGATCTAAACATATTAAAATTAAATTTAACAATTCCATCGCTAAGTATACAACATTCTCCATAAGGTATATGGATTTGCTCTACTAAATCTATGTTGCACTAGTTTTCAGAAGTACAAATAGGGAAATGTTTTCTTTTATTTTTATAATCATGTTTTTCTAAACCTTATAATGGGCTACATATGTTCAGAGTTCAGGAAAATCTTTTTAAGCTTTGATTTTCGGATTGGTCTAGTATTTATTTAGAACTTTTTTTTTTTTTGTTTTTTTTTTGGAGAAAACCTTTAGCTTATGTTCTTTTGGGAATAAATTCAACCTTATATAGTATTTTATTAATTGAAAAACTATACATCCCTTGGAAGATGACCAATTGAAATATAATTGAATTTTCATCATTATACTGATATAGAAGTTATAGCAAACATATTTTAAGTTACATTTCAACCCAAAGCGATAACAAAAAACAAAACGGATGAGTGGACTCGCCTCATATTTTGGATCTATCTGGAATTTAAATATTCTTTTTTTAAGATTTGTAATTTGTTTTCTAATTTTAAAATAATATTTAAACGATATTAATTTTTTAAAGGATAAAATAACTATTAAGATAAAATTTTATTGAATTTAAATATTCGTATCTTGATTTGAAATACTTCAATAGTACTAAATCAGTTAATTTAGTTGCATATTTATTTTGAAACTCTATTGCTTCATATATTACGTTTCTGACATCATAAAAAACTTTCTGTTTAAAGTTTCATTTGACCAAACATTATTTTGTAGGCAGGGAAGCATATCGTTACAGACATTGTTATCTGCAACCGCAATATGTTTCTGTAATGCTATCTATATTTATTTGAGAGGCAAAATAAAACAAAATTCTTTATCTTTCAATATTTGATGACGAGTCCATTGTCTCTCCAAATTTTCCGCTGAGTTCATTCCTATATGGTACATCCGCTCTTGCTGTGGATTGTATTAAATTATCTTTTTACTGCAGTCATCAACTTCGGAAGAGGACATGCCCGGCTTATCTGTAATAGGACTTTGGTTAAAATTCAGTATTTTTTCGTTTATTGCATTAAAAAAAATACCGTCTTTTAGATGGTTTAAGATTATCCTCCCCCTGGTGACTAAGCTAGTGAACCGTAGCTCCTTCAACATAAGTTTCATCGGCTGGTGGAAGCTCCTGGCTCTTTAACAGACCTCAAATGGGAACATTAAGGATTCTGCTGTTCGTGCAGTCTACAGCAACATTCTTGTTACAACTTTGCATTTTTTTTTTTATTGTATTCTGTTACTTAGTTTTGTCCCTTTCCACGCATTATAGATATCGGAGACATATACATTTAAAAATCAAATATTTACGTCTTAATAATTTGCCTATAAAAATGCGAACCGAAACATATCTCGGGTCGAGATCTTCATTTGAGCATCCTAAAATCCATCAATGAACCGAGGTGACTTTTCAACCACAGATAGATATTTTTAGAACCTGAAAATGATTTTATTGTTACTCCAGTCATAACTAGAAAGGCTCAAATATACAGTGGAAAAATAAATATAATATATATATTTTTTCATAATTGAACAGTCCCATAAACTTGATTGTTTCCCAAATATAGTATTTTAGGTATTTATTTTTGCTTAATTATTTGAATAAAAATTCTTATTAATATTAACTCCTAAATTTATGGTTTTGGTATTTCACAATATCCCTTAATTTTATGCCGTTCAATTATTGCATTATCGTTATTTTGGTTCATTTAATTACATTTCATCCATTATTCTGTGTTATGAACGTCTTTTATTTTTTTTATTCTCTAGAACTTTTGTTTTTCGTTCATCTATTTATCTTTTCCTTTGTGAATTATTTTTTTAAAGTAAATGTTTTAGACATGCACATTTTATCTGTGTTCCAGTTATATATGTAGTCATCAGTTCCTGAATGTACTAATTTCTTTAATATGTAAGTGCTGTATATCTTAATTTCACTTATCTAAGAAGATCTACTTTAAACCATGCATTTTGCACCTTTTTTCGATTTTCTCAAAAATGGCTCTAACGATTTTGATTAAAGTCGATATGTTGATGTAAAATTTAATGGGCTTTGATATCATATAGGGTTTATTTTGATTGAAATAGTCTGACAGGGTCTAATTGCCGATAGCTTAAATTTTCTTACTCTATTGCACCTTTAATTTTGTTGATTTCCAAAAATTAGGCACATCATCTTATTAGCATTGATAAGTAATAGCTCGACATGCAATTTGAGCGAATTTGATTAACAACTAAAGGAGAAAAGTGTTTTGTAAATTGAAAATTGTAAATGTTATTAGAGAGTGATGAAAAACCGATAAAACTAACTGACTTTTTTCGATAAAAATATAATAGATTATTTAATAAAACAAATTTTTATATTGAAATTAAATTAAATTAATCCTTTAACAATTTATTTTTATCTCTAAATGTATTTAAAAAATCTTAAAATGATTTTAACAGTGGAGGTAAGTGAAAGTCGTGTGTTGCTTAAATTTTCTTTAATAATCCATCAAAACTATACTTAGCCAGTTAAGAATATCTTTAGAAATAAATAACGTTATTTTTTTGAGATGCCAGGAATTATTGATGTATTTTGATTGGACGGACTCCCTTCAGATACGGGTAGTCTATAAATGCGCGAGTTATAAATTGAATAGGATTACGTGCATAAATTGTTGAGGTTATAGCATCACCAGTCCCGGCTCTGCTAAAGGTATTCCAATTATATCCCTCCTTTCCTAATGTTATTGTTATCCAATAATTTGTCTGGGAAAAAAATGTTTTATATTAATTAGCCCAAGTTGGAACGTTTAAATTCCTTGAGTAGGATTTTAGAAACAAAATGTAATAAGGTATTGATAAGAGAAGTTATAAAGTAAAATAAATACATTAGCTGACCGTAATAACTTCCAACTCAGGCCATTCCCATTAGTTGCTAAGATTATCCGCTTTAACGATTTCATTCATTGATCAACCTTTAATAAGGTGATTAACTTCGACTTATGTCTACCGCTTTCTTTTAACTCGGGTATTATAAATTCTGATATAATGCTTTTACATCTTAAATTACTATTTTATTTATTTGTCTTTTCTTTTCGAAGGAAAACATGCTGTACAATAATACTGTTATGGAACGTCCATGTTCCCTTTCTTTGTCCAATTAAGTAACTTAACAGACAAGTAATCTTTGACTGTAATAATTAAATAAAATTACCCTTCTTATGTCCGAAAACGGTCCCACGGTTTACGTCCATCGCAAGCTTTACTAAAGTTCTTCATTACAGCCTCTAAAAAAAATGTTTATTTTAATTTTTTTTTTTTTTATACCTATTGAAATCTGGTGTCATTTATATTTTTTAAAAAGCCATGTTTGACCGATTAGAGGTTTTAGCTTTGGGATGATAATTTCGTCAGAGAGCAAGATATGTTCATAACTTAATTGGATTATGACAAATTTCTTTTAACTTGAACGACTACTTTTATTGTATATAAACTTTTTTTTTTTTTAATTTTGCTCTTTTCAACGGCATAATATACGTCTATATCATATTTAAGGAATACTTTTTCAATGGCTTGATTACAGAAAATATAAATTTCCCTTATGAATAAATAAAAACGTAATTGCAATGTATACAACTTCTGGAAAGTATGCCTTGAGAATCCGTCGCGTGGTTTAGAAGTTCGGCGAAAGTAAGAATATCATTATATATATATATATATATATATATATATATATATAGAGAGAGAGAGAGAGAGAATTCTTGACTTTAACGTATTAAATTCTAAGTTTCCAGTCTTGAGTGATAGTCAGAAGTATTCTCAAAAAATGACCACATACAAACATGTTTGTTGAGGAAAAAAACTGCAAACACTAAATAGAAGATTTATTTCGCTAATTTTTAATGATGCATGAACTAAGATAACATTTTGGAGCAAATGCGAAAATAGTCTTAAATTGAATATGTCACTTATTTAGTTATATAAATGATTATGTATAATTATAAAAATAAATTATGTACATAAAACGTGTCAATATTATCTTTTTAAAAGTGGAAGGTCTCAACGCTTTAAGCGATTGAATCCTTAATGTTATTGAAAAAAAAAGTTATAGTCATCGTTCTGTATTTTAATTGTCACCTTTTAATAATGGGGTGAATTGTGCCAAAAAATATAAATAAAACTTTTAACAAATATAGTCGTGTCGTTATGTCCGGGCTTAGTCGTCAAGAATGATCTTTCATCTTATATTATTAAATAAAAAACAACAAACAGAAAATATATTAGTGCCAAGAGGTATATAAAATTTATACAATCTGGTCTCATTACTATTGATAATAACTCAGTATTAATAATGTCTGATAAAAGCTCAGATAAGACTCCATAGAAGTTCCCTAAAAAATGTCTTCTGTTAACAATAATTTTTTTTTTTTTTTTTTTTAGAAACAATTCTTTATTGAACAATATTACAATCTGTCCAATTTAGGACATTTTTAATAGGGATAAAGTACAACACTCATACTGCATTCACACGATATATACAAAACAATAAATTTATATAATAATAATACAATATAAATAAATACAAAAGTCACTCATACCTATATACAATTCACAAGCATACAGCACGTGAGTGGAGAATCTAGCCAATGCTAGAACTCCAATATACATTTTACAAGAGGTCTCGAGGCCACTGCCGTTTCAACCTTCTAGGAGGATGGTAAGGATGTGTGGAGCTGGATAAGGATTGAGCTAGGGGATTAGGGTGATGGATAAGGTTCTGATGGAATTTAGAGAATTTTAATGGTATAAGGTCTAAAATAAATGGAATATTTAGGTCGCGGTGTAAGGTATGGTTGGATACATAATAAGGAGCATTAACTATTGTTCGGAGGACTTTTGATTGGAAGGATTGAATGCGTTTGATGTTAGAAAATTTAGCTGTCCCACACAGTTCAATCCGTAGGTCCAGATAGGTTTCAGTACTGTCTTGTATATTAGCAGTTTGTTCTCGATAGATAATTTAGAATTTCTGTTCAGTAGTCTGTATAATTGTCCAAATCGTCGATTAAGTTCTTGTCGTTTAAGTCTAGTATGTGGGTTCCAAGTTAGTATTTTGTCCAGAAGGAAGCCAAGATACCGGACTGTGTCGGAGAAAGGAAGCGGAACGGAGTTAAAGAGAACTGGAGGGCAGGATTGTCTTCGAAGGGTAAAGGTGACATGTCTGCATTTGGATTGATTAACTTTGATTCTCCAGTTGTTACACCAGTCTTCAATTTGAGAAAGGTGTGTTTGGAGGCCTGTAGATGCAATTTCGGGATCTAAGTGAGAGGATAGGATAGCTGTGTCATCAGCGTACGTTGCTAGGAAGGTATTAGGGCAAAGAGGAATATCAGCCGTGTACATATTGTAGAGGATAGGACCAAGGACACTGCCTTGAGGAACACCGGATTCGACTGGATAATAATTGGAATATTCTGCACCACAACGAACTCGGAAGGAGCGGTTAGATAGATAGGATCGGAGGACTAGGTATAAGGATAGGGGTAAATGGTTTTTGAGCTAACAATAATTATTAAAGAAATATTATAGCATTAATATATCCATGCAAATTGCATTGAGTTAAATTATCAGAAATGATGTTGAATAGATTTGTCGAGTTATTGTTAGCCATTAGACAATAACGGATTCGCTCATATTTATTATTTTTCATTGTTCCATCATAGATAAGCATACGTCATAAACGAATCTATGAATCTTCTCTTTTCTTATAGGAACTTTAACTTCTTATATAAAAGGAACCTTGGCTACTAAATAAACTATAAAAGACCCATTTTCATGTAAATAATGTACTCTATCGCATTAGTAATATCCATTGAATCTCCATTATCCTCTTTGACAGTATTTGTTTCTGATCCATAGATGGTGAAAAATAAATCTTGGATTATGGAAGAGTGGTGGCAGGCTGGTCGGATGGCGGAGAATAGAATCCGATGCCGGGCATCGTCTTTGTCGAAGCGTAAATGATTTCCTCGGTAAAACTTTGCATAAATGTGATGACGGACGGAGCTGTAAATAAGCTGCCTAACTAAATGCTGCCTTCGCTACGTGACTCTGAATTAAACTTTCACAGTCTCTTTAAACGCCGGTTTCCAAGCGAAGACTAGTCCCTCCCAAGGCGACGGTAATGGCATGCTTGGATCTTAATCATATGTAATCGATAAGTTGGCGGGGCCAGGAAAAGATCATTGGCTGTCTGCGCCTGGATGATGGAGCGTGTTTGGGGTGGTCTTTGCATCTGTCTGCTATGAGGGCTTGTTTATATGGCACGCGTTTTGGCGGCTGAAACGGTAGCGCTTCCGCTACGCGTCTAGCGAGTTGTAACCATCATTGTTTATGTGTAATGGCATTCGAAAGCTGTCTTACTTAGAATTTAATTTAACTTTATTGAATATCAGGAAGATGTTTTTTCAATAAACGAAAAAATCGTGAAGTAGAAAAGAAATGGTTTATTTTTTATTTCTCCCAAAACCATGTTATTAAAATGAAAATGGGTTATCAACGTTTGGGGTATTTCATCCATAAACAGTTTCAACACTTCACTAAATATACGTTAAGAATGAAACGTTGATAGGTTATTTTAAATTTAATAAAATGTTTTTTGGAAGAAATAAAAACCTAGTCTATTTCTTTTATTCGCCAAAAATTCTGTTATTTCTTCCGGGTAATAAAAATATAATAATAATATAAAAATTGTGTTGTTTTTTTCTTACAGATATTTTTCGTTTCAGAACTGAAACACACTTATTTTGTTTAAAAAAAAAAATCCAAAATGTCTGATTCTTTATCCGTTTTTACAACAATAGGTAGTTGTTGGACTTATGGATAATTATATAATTTTTATTCTCTTACGCAATGTACTTTTGTCCCTATTTGCGGCAAAAAGGACCGATTACTCTAGAGGTACCGAATATTTTCTAATTAGGATGGGAAGGAAGGTAGAGATTCATTTTTTTTTCAAATTTGTATTGCCAACTATGCAACACATCAAAATATAAACAAAACAAAATCGAAGAAATCAAAGTATGGCTTAAAATTTTTTTTTCAGTAAAAGCTAAAAGCAAAACTTAAATCTCAATGAAATTTTCACTCTATTAAGTTATTTAATATATTAAATAAGTATATATTAAGGTATTTAAATGAATTATTATTTTTCTAAAAAAAAAAATGAAAATTTATTAGAAATTATAAACAAAGAAAATATATTAAATAAAGATTTGTATGAGAATATTTAGTTATAGAGATATTTTCTGAAATTATCGATTAAACTTATATATTTTTATGACTTAAAAAATTGCTAACCACTTGAAAGTGAAAAAGTGCGTGAAACAATTACTTCCATACCGGATCCGAATCAGCGCCGGGTGTCTTTGAGGTTACCAAAATGACATCTCAACTTTTCAGGTCATCAGGGTCCCAGGAATTTAATAAATATCTATGCACTTGGTCTGTTTCCTTTGCTCTATGCAGTACATCGTCTGAAACTCTGATCATGTTTATTATTTGTACACTCTTGTGTAAGTTGTGACGCATGCAAAAATAATTATATGTTTTAATTTAGTATACATTTTTCGTGACTACATTGCGCCAACATCTAATATTGTATCCTCTGGGCATAATTATACTTATTTACGATTTATTTCAATTCATTACAGCTTTGGTGACATGGCTCGTTAATCTGTAACGTAAAATTTGAAAATAAATGTCAACTCAAAAGTAAAGGTGGTTCAGAACAGTAAGCTAAGACCTGCTGCAGCTTACAGCGAACGTAAATCAAGGGACCACTAACGGTATTCACTTGCTGACTTCTTATCTTCATCGTAAATTCTCTTCTGGGAGGCTTTTTAGAAGTGGTAGGCCCTGATAGAAACTTTAGAACTGCTACTCTAATGTATCATATACCAACACACAATCACTATTGGGAATTATTTTTTTATTACTGGTCCTATTAAGTTTGCTATTTAGTACATAATATAAATGAATAAATTTATTATATAATATTGCACGTATAAACATGCAGTACTTACAACCCTTGAAGGGTTCATTACATCATCCTGTTTCTGGGCCCACGCCTGTGCAAAAAATTAATTTGGCTGAAGAACTCGATTCAGAAACCCGAGGACCTCTAGTCCAGTGCTCATCCATATAAATTGAATTTTATTTTCGTTTCCAATCATACTTATTAATCACAACTATCGATTGTATTGGTTAACATTTAGATCATTAGACGGTTGGTTTTAAAATGCATATTATTAATTTCTCATGCATTTTTGAAATATAGCAATAAAAAATAATAAGATAACTTAAAGATATTTTTAAAAACTTGGTTTATTTTGGGAATTAAAAAAAAAAATAAACTGGAAGGAATTAGTCCGGGTGGCGGTCATTAAATGAAACAACTAAATAGTTTCAACTATTTATTGTTTGCCAACGTTTTGACCCCCTTTTGTGGGTCATCATCAGGGCTAGAAAGATACAAAAGAATATAATTTCAATGCATTACATACAATATTATATAACCTATTTAGCTAGAGAACGTCTGTATTAAAATATAACAGAAGAACTGTATATGTAAAAAAACTGAATTAAAATACAATGACCATAGTACAATAATGAAAGTGTTATACAGAAAAAATAAACATGTTCACTAAACAAAATTTACACAGGTATCAATAATTTACATGAAATATGAAATATAAAAATATAAAGAAGAGCGGAGATACGTACCGCTTAGTGGGAGAATGGAAACTAGGTACTGTTTGGTAGATGGGGGAGGGGGGAGGTAGCTAGGATGGAAAATACGTAGGAAAAAAGGTAGAATGGAAAGTACGTACCGATTTATGGACAGGGTCTGACAACAATGACTAAAATTCTTAATACTACCATACAAAGAATCAATGAAATTCAACTTATGATTATAATAATGATAAGGATAAAAAAAAAAAACAGGAAATTATATTCTTTTGTATCTTTTTAGCCCTGATGATGACCCCACAAAGGGGGTCGAAACGTTGGCAAACAATAAATAGTTGAAACTATTTAGTTGTTTCATTTAATGACCGCCACCCGGACTAATTCCTTCCAGTAATTCTCAACGGTCAACTAATTACATCCACAATGAAAAAAATAAACAATCATACCTTTTAAAAATGTTTTTTATTTCTTTTTTTTAAATATTTTTTCTTAGAAAACCAAATTTAATATTGTATACTGTCATACGAAATCTTTTGCAGCTGAACTGTTTCTAAAATTAAATAACTTGATAATAATAAGTTCTAGTATAATTGTGTTAATAAAAGCTGTCCGGACTCATGTTTATGTATATTTTATATGTTTAGGTATTATGCAAATGATAGGTTATCATTATTAATTCATATAATCAAGCCATCGTTGAACTTTGAAGTGTGTAACTGGCTTGGTAACTAGCACTTTCTCCAATTAACTGGATATCCAAAGAGGAGTATATCTTTTGGGAGCGCCTTGGGTGTATTCATATTTTTTTTTATTAACTAAATTAAATGCAGAAAATATTAATATCTTATCATGATATCTGTATTAATGATTAGTGCTTATAATTAATATTTTTCGATTGATTCCAGAAATATAATGCCTATAATTTTATTGTTCGTAGTCCTGAAAGAAACCTTCAAGGGATAAGAATATTCATTTTAAGGATTTGATTTAAAATATTTTTTTGCTCAAGTGAAAAAAAATTACATAACGTTATTAAAAAAGTGAGCCCGTGGCTGAGTGGTAAGCATGCTAGTCTCTTACGCCAATGGTTGTTTAGTTCAAATCCCAGTCCTGGGAGGACTTTTCAAGCATATAATTAAATGGAAATTCACTCACAACCTCCCCTGTTAATCAACTGGTGTGACTCACAAAAATAGGAGTAGGGTGTGTGAGCCTACCGTATAAGAATTCATCCAGAAACACGGGTGTATTCTCCCAGCAGATGCACCGTGCGGCCTACACGGTCTGTCGCGCCACCGACAAAAAAAAGTCTGCGAGGTTGCTTAACGTTAGTGTATTTAGTTGAACTACGTAATGTCTAGTAAACATACTGAAAATTGATTTGTATAAATCAGAAGCTGATTGGAGTGTGCTCATGAAAAAATTACAGTAACATGAAAAATCTTATTATATATATGTGCCGACGTTGTTTTGGCCAGAATTTTAGTCCTCATTCAGGGCTGAATAACCAATAAAAATAACAAGTTAACAGTATTATAATTAGATAATAATTATTGGGTTGTTTTACATTAAATGTCCGTTTTTATAGTTTCTGAAATACATATAGGATTTTGCAGGTCTCTGTTGTTTTCTTCCGAATGTTTACATATTTAAAGTAAACAGTTACTAATCCTCTACCTTTGTATTATAAACATTAGCTTCCCAATCAATTACCCACTTTTTAGTATACCTCCAAATATGAACATGGAAACACGCGATTTTCGAGTAATATTTTTGTACGAGTTTAAACTCGGCCATTCAGCAGCTGAGGTCGCAAGAAATATTTGCAAGGCGTTTGGGGAAGGGAGTGTTAATGAACGGACGATTCGCCGTTGGTTTGCTAAGTTTTTAGCTGGGGATACCGACTTGGAGAATTTGTCCCGAGGAAGACCTCCGTCCGTAATAGACAACGATGTCCTCAAACATACAGTAGAAGGTAACACCTACCAAACAGTTAAAGGATTCTGAGCACAACTAAATGCAAGTGCATCTACCGTTTCCAGACATTTAAGTGTATTGGGAAAGTAAAAAAGCTCGATACATGGGTACCTCATGATCTCACTGAGCGGCAGCAAGACCCCATGTTTCAAAACATACCGTGCAAAAATTGAAAGAACTGGACTACGAAGTTCTTCCGCACCCACCATATTCTCCCGACTTGTCTCCAACAGATTAACATCTGGTTAAGAATTTAGACAACTTCGTCAAAGGAAAACTTTTTGAAAATGATGATCAAGTGAAAAGTGCGTTTACAGATTTTGTTTCACTTCATAGCTCAGAGTTTTTCAGTTCGGGGATAAAAAAGTTGGTGTCACGTTGGGAAAAATGTAAATACTTGGAAAAAAATTATCTTGTTTTTATATCGTATTTTTAATAAAAATACTTTACCTTGAAAACGGACATTTCATGTGGCACAACCCAATATGGAATATGGAAACCAACAGAGTTTTTGGTGTGAAAATATTTATGGATTGTAGAATGTACAGACCAAACAATACATTACAGTTTGTGTTTATATTGTTTGGTTTGCTCTAATAATCTTCAAATATGTTCATACCAAAAAGTCTGTTTCCATATTTTATTGCTCTTATTTAATTACTATGCTGTTGACTTATTACTTTATTTTTCATTTGTTGTTCAATCCTCATAAAGGTCTAAAATTTGGCCCGGATCTTCGGCACACTAATATGATAAGTTTTTCTTATTAGTATAATTTTTTTATGAGCTTAATCACAACCAACTTCGCTAATCAAGTATACTTTAGAGTCCAAAATCGTTTTGTATTTTTCTTTTGTCTTGATTGATGGAAGCAACGTTTCTTTGTTTTTTATTATCAGCAGTTACACGGTTTAGTTTATAGCATGAAAAATTTCATTATACTGAACCGATTTCTAAGTTTCTGATTTTTTAAGTATACTAACAATTCCGTGATGTACTGCTTGCATATATATTTTTTATAATGCTATTTGGTTTCGCGGCGCAAGGAATAGTGATCAAGTAGGGACAGTTTGACGGTTGCAGCGAGGTCAGCTAGTTGAGGCTATAGATAGTCATTCCATGAGTCCACTGCCAACTGTCGTCGCCAAAGATAGTCTGGATAGTTCATTCTAGCTAATCATCATCATCATCAACATCATTGTGGTTTCGAGCTGAGTGCAATCAGAGCCACTGCACAAGTCTGCTTAATTCCATGGCTTACCAGACTCATACCATATCATTGAAACAGTCTTCGGTGTATTCCTAGTTCACATCCATGATCTGGCGATTCCCAAAGAATGATCTCTGAGGGAACTACGATCTACTGTAAGCTCATTTTCTATGAAATCGGTTGAGCTATTGATATAAAAAGAACATAATGAATGAGATACTGTATTTCTGGTTGTGAATGGAAATTGTAATAGGCCCATCTTCGTCACGAAGGTTAAGCGGTCTTCCAATGAAAGGAATTGACTCACTAATCGGGATATAAGTAAATGTTATTTACTTGGGCCTCTCGCAGATAATGACACCGTTCCACGAATGTGCATGTCGTTGAGACATCTTCTTTAGATGCGGACGTTCAGCCGCGAATGATTGGTTTCTTAAAGTCCTTTTGATTCATAGTTCTGAGGGTGTTCTATTTTGTAGGAACTAAAAATATCTAACACACAACTCTCTCAAAATTAAGGCCTGTTGTCTACTTATGTATTAAAATCTGGTGCACGCAACACACTGAAAGATACTAATAAATTGTTAACGAATTATTTTTTTTTTTAATTTCAATAGGAACATGTGTTTTATTAAATAATTTATTATATTTTTATCAACAACAATCAGTTTTATCAGTTAGTTTTATTGGATTTTCATCACTCTCCATTAACCTTTAAAATTCCTTATATTAGATAATATTTTTATAGCTATCCAACGGTATATTATTCATCTATGTTACTATTCTTGTGTTGAAAAATGCAAAAATTGCATAAAAAAATATTTTAGTACTTTTCTCCTTTAGTTGTTTATCAAATTCGCTCAACTTGCATATTTACCTATTATTCATCAATGCTAATAAGATGGTGTTCCAATTTTTTTTAAATCTACAAAATCAAAGGTACTTTAGAGAAAGAAAATATCGGCATTTAAGCCCCGTTAGACTATTTCAATCAGAATAAAATCTGCATGATATTAAGGCCCTTTATATTTTACATCTATACAGCTATTTTAAAATATCGGCATTTAAGCCATGTCAGACCATTTTTATCCAAATAAAACCTACATGATATTAAAGTCCATTAAATTTTATATCGATATAGCGAGTTTAATCAAAATCGTTACAGCCGCTTTTGAGTAAATCGTAAAAAGGTGTAAAATGCCAGAAGTACCTCTTCTGGTTAGCTGATTTTGATGAAAAAGATTTTGTAACATCTCGGTATATCCTCTCTTAAATATGAAATTTCAGTTTCATAGCACTTTTAGTTTTCGTCCGGGAGTTACCACACACACACAGACCTTTTTGCGGGACTAGGTCATATGGGCTCAGAGGACCCTAAAACGTACATTTCCGTTAAAAACTGACATTCAAAAATTTTCACGATAGCAATACTTTCCCTTACTATATATATAGTAAGTGAAAGTTAAATTATTATTGACTATCATATTATCTATGTAAAAGAGGGAAGTATGCGGTAATACGTGCCCATTGGTCAATACCTAAATAGAGATAATATATGCCATAAGTAAAATGTAATTCACAAGCCTATCGTTCTTTAGGGTAATAGAGTAATGTGTTTTTATGATAAATATTTGGTATTTTATAATTTTTATCTTGCATAAAATTTTGTTTTTGACTAAGAAAAATTATGAAGAAACGTTATATCCCTACAAATAACAAATATAAGCAACTTTAACGAACAAAGACCCACAACAAATTGATAACTATCGTCCCATATCCTTAACTTCAGTGCCGTGCAAAATTATGAAAAAAAAATGGTAAACCGAAGGTTATGAAGTAAAATGGTCTGGGAATTAGAGAAAAGAAAATTGTTATCCCCTAATCAATGCGGTTTTAGACCTTTAAGATCAACGCAGCATCAATTGATTAAATTCCATTTTGCAATAGAACAGTCATTTAAAATTAAACAGCACTTACTTTGTGTTTCTTTTGACATTGAAAAGGCATTCGACACTACGAGACAATCTCTCATAATTGAAAAACTAAAAGAATGGAGAATTAATGGCAATATGTTGCAATTTATTCAAAATTTTATGTCTAGGAGAAAATTTCAAGTGAGAATAGGAACATATATTTCAAAAAGTTTCAATCTTTTCCACGGAGTCCCTCAAGGTTCCGTACTTGGTCCTACTCTTTTTAATATTGCAATAAACGATATTGTAAATCTTATACACCCTCCGATTCATGTCTCATTATTTGCTGATGATCTATTGATTTACATCTCTTGCACTGACTTGATTTTCGGGCAAACGGTGTTGCAAAACACAGTCGATAAACTTCAAGACTGGGCTTCGAAATCAGGATTCAAATTTTCTCCTTCTAAAACAGTTTCCTCACACTTTTGCCGTAAAACTAGCTGCAATCGGACACTACAAATTATTCTTAATAATCATCTTATCAAACATGTTTCCTCATTTTCCTATCTAGGCATATTATTCGATAACAAGCTAACATGGAAACCCCACATAGATTTCCTTTTGTCTAAATTAAACAAAAAACAAAATCTACTAAAGAAGCTGTCTCACACTAATTTTGGAAGTGATAGGACAACACTCCTCATGATATATCGGACACTAATTCGGCCAATTCTCGACTACGGATCTCCCCTTTATGGCTGTGCCTCTCCTACCTTACTAAACAAATTGAATGCATTTCATCATTCCATGGTACGGTTAGCGACAGGAGCATTCAGAACTAGCCCAACGGCAAGCCTGCTCTGTGACGCGGAGGAGTGGTCACTACCTTTACGAAGAGCTTACAATGTTCTCCAAGCTTCGGTTAGACTAAAAGTAACTCCAGGATTTGAGGGCATCAGTCCTGTGTCTCCCGCCCACCCTCCTCAGCACTTTGGCTCGATAATCCTTGATCCTTACAGTAAAGTAGAGATAGTCCACCCACACCCTCTTCCACCTTGGCACCGATCTTCATCAAAATTTAACTTCTCACTGGTTAGCCTATCCAAAAATCATAGAAATACTTATATAACACGTAGTTACTTCACAGAATACACCGCGAGTTATAACAAAAATCAGTTAATATTCACAGACGGGTCAAAAACTGACAAGGGTGTGGGTTGTTCTGTAGTAATTGGCACGGAAATTATTCGATACTCGTTACCAAATATTTTTACAATCTACTCAGCAGAGTTGTTTGCAATAAACTTGGCGTTAGAGTTGATATTATGTTTGAATAACTGTGATGAATTTTTAATATATTCAGACTCCCTATCGGCCCTCAATAGCATCAGTAAAAATAAAATAAATAACAATTACATCTTATCAAACATTTTGACTCTTATTGAAACCATAAGAAAAAACAAAACTGTTAATTTCATGTGGATCCCAGGGCACGCCGACGCCCTGGAACCTCATCTCAGGCCAAAGAAGGGATCAATTAGTGTTAACCAGACTGAGGATAGGACACACAAGGCTCACGCACAGTCTTTTATTGGAAGGCACAATTTATTGACTGAAACCCAAGAACATTAGAAAGCTGATACATTTTGAAATTTAATTTAATTCGATAATCGCGTTTATGTTATTACCTTTTTTATTCAAGGGAACCGTCTGATAGAAAAACATGATAACTCCGGAGATAGCGGCGCGTTATCAACCCCTTCTTGAAGAGGTCCCAGAGAAAGTCCTCATAGCTAACCAACTGCATTAAGGCTGCAGCATCTAGGGCAGGTGCATTGTATGCAAGTCTCGTCTCTATAGTCGACCTTTCTCATTATGCCGTGTCTTGGACACCTCAAGGCCCGTATTTCTTAATAATTATGTTTTGTTTTTTGTGTGTTTATTTATATATGTTTTTTGTTCTGCCGTGAATGCAAATAATTTTGAAGAGGCCTTTCACCTCGATCAGATATCAGCTAGCTTGGAGGAGTTGAAATTAGTTCGTGACCGTTGCAAAGGATATCTATCGCCTTTCCTTCACGGGAACGGCTGGTCGTTAATGATAAAACGTATTAAATATATTTGTGTGTTGTATTTATTTTAATTTATGTCAGTTTGTGCATCCGTCTATGCAAATATGGTTTTCAGGGGCGTGATGTGTATTTTTTACAGGAATTAATAACAGATAAGCTGTAGGGGGCCATGCAGACTTAGATCGTAACATGAAACGGGAGATTAAACTAAGCTCAATTACTTAGAGCTTTATTTTGTTACGTCTTTCCCACAGTATCACTATCAAACAGTCAGGTTTAAAGACAGTAGCTAATCAGGCACGGACCATGGATTATGGCTGTTCAGGACTTAAGCTAGTCTTTATTTGGATATAAACTCCAAGATTGATTATTCGTAGGATACACTACTGTCAATGGACACTTAGTGATTTCTTATTACTGTATAGAAACTGCGTAATTAAATGGTTATTTTGATATATACCGTTTTTTAAAAAGTAGAGTGCAAATAAAATTCTTGTCTACCTATCCAAAACTTAGTTGGTTCAGGGCATAGTAACCTTAAAGGAATTGTTAGCCATCCCGATGCTATTATGTTTAAAATTTTATCAACTCGATTAGTGAAATATTTTACCTCAATTTTCACGATTATGTAGTATTTTTACTTTCACTTACCTATATATGAAATACATAATAAGGGAAAGTATTGCGATCGTGAAAATTTTCGAATTCCAGTTTTCAACGGAAATACACGTTTTTGAGTCCAAATAACCAAGTCCCGCAAAAAGGTAAGGTGTGTGTGTGTGTGTGTGTGTGTGTGTGTGTGTGTGTGTGTGTGTGTGTGTGTGTGTGTGGGTGTGTGTGCGTGTGTCTGTGTGTCCGTGTCGTGTAACTCCCGGGCGAAAACGAAAGAGCCTATGAAACTGAAATTTCATGTTTAAGACAACTATACCCCCGAAATGTCACAGAAACTTTTTCATCAATATCAGTTGACTGAAAGATCTACTTTATATCATGCATTATGCAGCTTTTTACGATTTTCTCGAAAACGGCTCTAACGATTTTGATTAAACTTTATATATCGATGTAAAATTTGATGGGCTTTAATATGATAATGCCGGTATTTTCTTCCTTTAAAGTACCTTTAATTTTGTAGATTTAAAAAAAAATTGGAACACCATCTTATTAGCATGGATCAATAACGGATCAATAACGGAATTCGATAAATAACTAAAGGAGAAAAGTGCATATTTTTTTATGCAATTTTTGTGTTTTTGAACAGAAGAATAGTAATATAGATGTATAATATACCGTTGTATTGCTAAAGATTTTAGAAAAAATATTACATAATACATGGAATTTCAAAGGTTAATGTAGAATAATGAAAAGCCGATAAAATTAACTGATTGTTGTTGCTAAAA
Organism: Piezodorus guildinii; assembly: GCA_023052935.1. NCBI lineage: Eukaryota > Metazoa > Arthropoda > Insecta > Hemiptera > Pentatomidae > Piezodorus > Piezodorus guildinii. Next base: position 114,808,415 of record CM041292.1, on the reverse strand, counting down.
ATATAATAGTTTATTTAATAAAACACATGTTTCAATTGAAATTCAAAATAATTAATTATTTAACAATTTATTAGTATCTTTAAATGTATTTAAAAATTCTTAAATTGATTTTAACAACGGAGGTAAGTGAAAGTCGTGTGTTACTATACCCGCACCAGATTTTTCCGAGTTGTATCACAACTTACACAAAAATAAAATGAAATATCCAGGAACATTCTCATATTTTTAATATAATTTATTTATTCATCAATACAACAATTCACGTTTCGAGACTTATACGCCTCATCTTCAGAATATTTAGTCATCAAATAAATCATATCTTTCAATATCGTAAAATTCTTAAAATATCCTTATTAAAGTTTAATAATGGTCATTTGTTCTACTTCATTAGATATTACTGCTTCATTAGCAAGTCTACTCCTTGCCTGATGTTGAAAGTTTTAACAGGGTATGGATATATTAGAAAACTGTAATATTATAATAGTTAATAGCTAATGAAGTTGAACAAATGGCCATTATTAAACATAAATAAGGATATTTTAAGAATTTGACAATATTGAAAGATATGATTTATTTTCTGACTAAATATTTTGAAGACGACGCGTATAAGCCTGGAAACGTAAATTGTTATATTGATGAATAAATAAATGATGTTGAAAAGAAGAGACTGTTTCTGAATATTTTATTTAAATTTATATACTCTTCATAATTGGGTAAATCTAAAAAAAACAATAATAAATAAAATATTTAGTCAGAGGTGACAACTGTCTACATTTCTCCAATGGCAACGTATCTGATTCCTTTTCTAATTATTCAGTCAGGCTTACTGTTAAACCTTTTGGTTTACAAAGAAACTTCAGTATAAATGCCTCATTCTCGGAAAAAAATTATGTATACAGTTAAAAATTATGTATCATAGGAGAAGCAGTAATTATTATTAATAAAAAAAAGTGCAAAGAAGCCTGCTGAATATGTGATAATGTACTTTAGAACTGAGCCTCACAAAAAACCCTTGAACATTAAATACACCATCAAGAGATCGGCCTGTTGGATGTTTAATAGGTCTGATTCAAGTTTACTGCCTCAGCAAACTACTAGCCGCTATTCCTTTTATTGCTTCTCTGGTAATTGTTGAACACTCAATTCTCTCATTACAGCTATTTTATATTGTTTACACGTGATGTACGTGATTAAATTATATCTGTGTACTCAACTGTCAGTACACTAAATGTGAAAGAAATGAAAAAGGTTTCTCTTACAGGAAGAAAAAAGAGCTTCCTACTTTTAAAAAAAAATAAATAAAAATATTATATTATAAAAAATAATTATTTTTAAACATGTAATCAGTTCTTGGATCGGGATCACTTGTAGCTGGGGGGCTAGCGTAACAGCCTCCCATGCTAAAGGTCACGGGTTCAAACCCGCAGGTGGTCCTAGGATTTTTTAATGGGAGTGAAAAATCCTTAGTTACGCCGTCCTTCGGAGGGGACGTTAAAAGGTGGTCCCGAGCCAGTGCGATGTCAGGTACTCGTTAAAGATCCCTATCCTAATAAAACCTGGATAGGCAAAATTTAGGACTCCCACTGTAGCATCGTCCGATTAGCCATAGTAGCATATAGTGACGTTAAATAAATAAACAAACAAACAAGTTCTTGGATCATCATTTTGGATTAATCAGTGGAATCCTCTTAGATCTGTGTCTGAGGATTTACTTCCATGGGAATTGGAAGGGAAGGTGGAATACCTGCTACCCTAAAAGTTGATGGGAAAATAAAATATAAAATAATATATTAAGATAATAGGTGAGTTAGTTTTTAGCCAACTCCGCACTTAATCTTCAAATTACTACGTACATGTTGCCCGCAACCGAAGAAAATCCTGCATACGCCCTTCATTATGTCAATATTTATAATTCTGAGCAAACTCTGCCAAAAAAAAAAAAAAAATAAATAAAAATAATAATAAATAAACTGATTCTTTATAAAGCAGTAATCAGATTACAACTTTATGCATCAGCCGTATGGAGTTACACCTGCCTAACTAATGACAAATAGCTGGAAAGAATTCAGAACCTATGTAAGAGAATAATTAACAATTACCCTCGTTAAACAAAAATATCCATAGTGATTGCAGATTTGAAACTTCCCTCAAAAGAAGAACTAGTTTTATTTCAAACCAAGACATGCTTTAAAAAACTACAGGTTGTCTTCCACTTCTAGTGTTCCTAGTTGATTGTTAAATATACAAATTATTGTATATTTTTACTTTACTTTCATTTAATATTTTATTATTAGTACGTTACTTTTTTAATTTAATTTATCCATACAATTACTTAATTTATTATTATTTTCTGGAAGGAATTAGTCCGGATGGCGGTCATTAAATGAAACAACTAAATAGTTTCGACCCCCTTTGTGGGTCATCATCAGGGCGCATGGTGGGAGGATGGAAACTGAAAAACGTTGCCAAACAATAAATAGTTGAAACTATTTAGTTGTTTCATTTAATGACCGCTACCCGGACTAATTCCTTCCAGTAATTCTCAACGGTCAACTAATTACATCCACTATTATTATTTTCATTTATTTTATTAATTTTTCGCCTACTCATTTCATTTATTTATTTGTTAGTATATTTTTCCCACTATCATTACTGACTTTAAATACATGTTCAATTAGTGTTTTAGTGTTTAGTGTTTAGTGTTTTAGTTTTAGGGTCAATTTTTTATTTTAAGGTTTAGGAAAATAATTAAAAATATAATTAACAAATTATTGTAAATACATTTTTTCTATCTGTACATAATTCCGAGTATATTGCCGAAAAAAATGTTTATAGGTGTAGCGCTTTAAAATTATATTTTCTTACACTGCGTGAATAACTTTGAGCTGTTAATAGAAAAGAGTATATGGATATTCTGAGACTGGGACCGATTATATGGTTTAGTTAAGTGAATATGTTCCTAATTTGTTTCTTTTTTCATCTAAAGTCACTTTTATGCTACTGTGGCTAATCGTACGATGCTACGGTGGGAGTAATACAATTTTTTCAATCTAGGTTTTATTAGGGTAAGGAGGGATGTTTAAAGAGTACATGACACCGCACAGTCTTGCAACCACTATTTTACGTTCCCTCAAAATGACGGCATAATCAAGGGTTTCTTACTCCCATTAACAAGTCCCTGGGTCTCTCGCCAGGTTTGAACCCGCGACCTATATGTTCTCTGAAGGTTGTCAGAATCTGATGTGAGTGCTCTTGAACAGCACTGAATTAACGGCTTAATTTCATCAAATTTATTGAAGGTTTGAATGCATCTCAATGTATTAAAAAAATGAGGTTGATCGGTTGTTTTAATGAATGAATTTATTTCCATATATAAATAAAAATGATGTATGTTTGTTTTGACTATATCTGTTATACAAATTAATTATATTACCTTTAAAATATGTTTAAAAGTATAATATATTTAATTTCAAAGTCAAGATATGAAAACATTTGAACGTTTTAATTTACATTTCATTGGGAGGATTTTAAACTTAATATATAAGTTTTATGATCACATCGATTAACTGTATCTATTACTGATATTTTGAATTAGTTCTTAGCTACCATATATGATTTTTTAGATAAAGTAGAAATGAAAATTATTATTTCGGAGAAGTTAGTTGAGAGTGCTGCCAAATAAATACACAATTAAGTATAAACTTAACTTAATGGTGCCGACGTTTTAGCCTAAATTATAGGTCTTCTTCAGGGTTTTAAAAAACAAAAGATAACAACCAGTAGTAGAATACTGTATATAAAGATAATAAGTTAAATAAATTATACTGATAATTAAAAACAAAGTGAAACAGTAGTTATGACAAGAAATATAATAAATAATAATTAGAAAAAAAGGCAAAAGAAATTTAATAAAAGGTGAATAATTAGATAATAGAATTTTTTTTTTTTTTATTCGTATATATTACAATTTATCATAATAGACAATAATAATAGTGCTACAGGATCTCATTCATACAATATTAATAGAAAATTAAAAATACCAATTTTAGAAATTTAAAAAAAAAATATTTGTAGTATGAAAAATATGAAACATAATAAAGTTAAAAAATCAATTTTTACAGCAGGAGAAAAAAAAATTACAATTCTATGTCGTAGAAAATGTCAATACTTTTATAAAATGTGAAACATTATAATATAAAATATAGACAAAATAAATTACGATATAAAAAAAAAAAAAAAGAATATGACAGAAAAGTTGAGATGTTAGAAGTGGATAAGTAAAGAGGTAAGAGACATTTAAATCAAATATAAATACGTACAAACGTCGGCACTATTAAATTAAGTTTCCACTTAATTGTGTGTTTATTTGACTGCACCCTCATCTAACTTCTCCCATATATACACACAGTCGACCATTCTCACTTCACGAAAAATATTATTGTTTTTAATAAATTATTCCAGATAATTGAGGGACAATCTTCTATACATATTCATGTTGAGGAATATTTTATTCATAAGTGAAATCCAATTTTGCGATTTTTATTGTTCAAGAGGTCTTTGCAACGGCGAATGTAACCATATAACGATAGCGGTTGTATGGGAGTTTCTTGAGAACCACCATATTGAATATTCAATTTCTGCAATTTTTTTTATACCATTATAATTTTTGTTGTTTTCGTATTCCAATTTCATTTACAGAGATATCTAATAGATTTAGACGTGGATATTTTTTCTTCCTGAGAAATAAACAGGCTATATGAAGTCTTCAACAGTGGTGATAGTTTGATGGGGAGAAAGTCTATTGGATTTATGTCAAGATTCTTAACATTCCTAGTCCAAGAAGTTTTTCAGATACGTGTACTAGAAAATTGTAAAAAAAAATAAGAACGTAATGCCAACTGCTATCTGAATAAAAGTTCGAATCCGGGTGTGTTGAAATTTACCTCGTAATGGTGGCACGGGACAAATCTTTACCTTCTCATTCTGGATAGAAAATGCTGCTGAACTTCGAGGTAACCTGCGCTGTTTGCCGTAATTAGAGTTGCTAAGGTCGTAAAAAAGAAAACTGATTATCTTCTTATTACAATAATTGTAATTACTGTAAATAAGTAAAGCTATCTCCCACTTTCCTTCCAAACGTTTTTCGAAAAACACAGATTCCATCCCTTTTTCCCTAAAAAAAATCAGTGATTTCTCTGCGAACCAAATTCTTTCAGATTTATAAAAATCTTGAATCTTGGTTTATTCGATATTTAGTCAATAAATGTTTAACTGGCCGCTTTTAATGCATGTATGATTGTGTCAAACAGTGACTGAATAGATTTGAATAAGTCATTTGTGCAATGATTAAGGTCAATTATTGTTTATATAAGATCTTATAACTATTACGAAGCATTAATAACTAACAAAACATATTTATATCAAAATTAAAAATTTTAATTTCACTTTTTGAATTTGACCTGACATAAAAATATCATCATAGATTATTATAATGAAAAACCCTTGGTAAAAATGAATAATGAAAACGCATTAGTGTATTGTATAATATGCTTTTTAAATTTCTTATAAACGATGTCAGTGCTGATGGATTTTATTAATAATTAACTGAAATGCTTGCGTTCGAACATTTCGTTAGGAATATCAATTATATATTTTTTTATAAACAGATGAACGATAAGTAAATCGGCGAAAAAAATGAGAAACACCGCTTTTTTCAATCTTATGAATTGTTGAAATTGCAACAAGGAGTATCCCGAAATCTCCATGAACAACATTAATCATTGACGATAACGACGTCAATTTGCAGTAAAAATCAGTCATAAAACTTATGGGCTATCAAGCGAAAAAATCCGTTGCAAATTTTTAATTAGCATCCACGAAAACCTATTAAATGAGCCGCAGACATAAACAAAAAAAATCCCGCGTATAAAACAAAGAAATACTTAAAGATAAGTATACAATTAATATCTGCCAAAACCAAGGCAGAAAAAAATACTAAAGTAAATATAGCTTTTTTTGTATTTTAATACTTAATAAAAACTAATCACTATGGGATTGGTTTTTATTAAAAATAAAATTTTAAATTACTACGTTTATTAGTCATTTAAATCAATTAAATTAAATCAAGTGCGTGCACAACCCGACATTAACTTACCTCCGTTGTTAAAATGAATTTAAGAATTTTTTAATACATTTATAGGTGAAAATAAGTTGTAAAATAATTAATTACATTAAGTTTAAATAGAAACATGTGTTTTATTAAATAATTTATAATATTATTTTCTATGACAATCAGTTAGTTTTATCAACTTTTCATCCCTCTCCGTTAACTGTTACAGTTTTGTGTATAAGATAATATTTTTTTCTAAAATCTTTAGCTTTCCAACGGTATATTATACATATATGTTATTGTTTTCATGCTTAAAATAAATAATTTCTTAAAAAAATATGTTTGTTCTTTTCTCCTTTGGTTACATATCAAATTCGTTCAAGTTATATATTTATCTTTTTTTTTATCTTTACAGGAAGTAAATTTAAAATATCCTGTAAGACTATTTCAATGCTTTTGCCGTACTTATTATGTTTTTTGTTTAGAAATAAAAAAATAATAAAAATAAAACAATTAATTTTCAAAAAATAATTAACAAAATGAAATAATATCCTGAAGCATGATGTATGTCAGGTGTAGCTGACTTCTAATTATATTTTGTAGTAGTAGTAGTAATTTGAAAATTATGGAATAATGATTTTTTTTAGTTTTTGGCAAGAGGGGTGAAAGCGCATTTTCTGGCAGCCTCAACCCGTCCTTTTGTATGAGTGGCTGAATGTTCTGTTGGTTTGTGTTATTCCGTTGAGAGTAATTAAAATAAATAATAATTGTGAAATAAATAAACATTATAATTATTAGGAAGAGAACAAAATAGGTTGTTTCATGTATTTGCAAGCAGCGATTTCTTCCCCCCCTTAAGACTGATAATTCAGTCAATGCGACGATTCCAAGATAGTGAGTTTCGACAATGCTTCTAAACTTAAACGAGTCTACACTCCCAAGGGACTTCATTACCTATATACGCATTCGGGCAACCTGTCACTAACAGCTGATCTTCTCTCAATAAAACGCACAAATATATTTAATAAAATTAGATATCGTTACCATTGTGAAAATATAAAAATACTATATTTCAATTTTTAACATTTACCATAGTTCACTTTTCTCTATCACCAGCTAGGCTGCGGCTGACTCGCAGAACCTTTCAATTAATCTCGATTTTTTGTTTTTTTCGATCTTGATGGAACAAATTACACATTCATCATTGATGATTCAATGATATCTTTATAATCTATACACTACATATTCAAATTACATTCGCCTCTGATATTCTATTTAGAACCGATTCATACTTACCATACAACCATTTCAGCAAGTAGTTTCTATTATGTTATTATGTTGTCACAGTAGTTGTGATTATGAGAGTTTCGTTGGAACAATTATTTAACCTGTGGGTCGTGAGCATATTTAAAATCCTTTCGTGTTTGCTGTTATTAAAGGCGAAAGAATTATATTATTTTACTTAAGTGTTGAAAGGATGATTAATTAGTAGTATTGAAGTAAGGTGCGAAGCAATTGGATTTGATATGGGCGAATATCTAGAATGAGGTCTAGAAAGTTGACCAGCAAAGCTCTCACTTGACTTTTTATCCACCAGACATTTCCAACTGGCCACTATCGGCATATTATATTATTTCGTCAACTCCTAAAACTTGTAACGCGGATTTTTAAGTTATTTTCTTGTTCGGATCCACTAATGCTGAACACCTCTGCGATTTCCTTAAAATAGTTTCGAATAGTAAAAATTATCTGTGTGATTACAAGGGCTTTAATTTTATTTTTCTTGTTTAGAAAATTTTGAAAAATAATGGTAACTTTATGTAAAGAGCTGTCTTTTTGCTGCCTAAACAAATTAAAATGTGGATTTGAAATTTCATGTTTAATTTCCTTTTATTAAATTCTTGACTCAAAAACTAAAGCTAGAGAACCCTGGCCTGACACTCATTATAAAATATTGTTCTGCCAGTTGGCGTGTCTTTAAGGTTTTTGGCAAACACATTAAATTTTCTAGAAAAAAAATTAATGCATTTAAAAAAATGTTAAATTAGTCTAGCTAAACGTTTAATTTGTCTAGCCTAAAGTTCCCCTTTATTTTGCCCCGATTCCTTCCGAAAATGCCCAAAATTTAGCAATAATTAGCAAGTTAGCCTCTCAACAGCGGGGACGACCTAGGTTCCGACCGATTTGCCTATTACAAAGAGATATCCCTGAGGAAGAGCATATAAGAACTAATTAAAAAATTACTTTTTAATTTTAAATATAATCTACTTATTAAATATTTGAAACTTCTATAAAGACAGAAAATCAACTTTAATATAATGAATTGCGATTTTATTTATTTATTTTTATTTTTTGGCTCGCGACTTGATTATCACGTTAACAATTAATTTTTAAAAACTAAAATAAGTTATCTATTGCGTTTTATATCGAAAAAATTATTTAGTACTTTCATTATTGGAAAACGAACGGAATTTTATTAAAAATCATCGAGGTGAGTACATTATACATGTACAGTATATACAATTATTAAATTATAATATTTTATTTTGTGTGGCATTTGCACATTTAACTGTTAGTTGTTTTTTTTTTTAATAACATCTCACCAATACTATAAATCTATTTTAAACAAAATTTCTATGTATGCACATATTGTTTTTGTTTTATTTTTAGTCTAGTTTTGTCATTAATTTTCGGTATTATTGTTAGAAGCTACTTTTAATTTATTACAATTGTTTATTTCCGTTTTTTAATCTATTATTTTTTGTTTGTTTTATTTTTTTGATTAAAGTTCTTTTTCATAGATTTTGTAATAATTTTTTATAGGGACTTGTCACAGAATAAATAAAGAATTAATTATTATTACTTATTTAAATGTACGTAAGTATTTATATCCCAAAGAAATTATGGATTTAAAGTATCTGTTCGAAAATTCAAATTAATTATGGGCGAAAATATGCAGCATATGTTAGCTATACTTCTACGTAAGGAAATTTAAACATTATGTGTTTAATCGAAAAGGGTGTTTATTGAAAGAGTTTTTTTTTTTTTTTTTCAATTTGCTTTTAACTTTAGGCATGATAAGATTTCAAAATGTATCGGTACTATGGAAAAAAAAATTGATGCCCGAGTTAAAACCTTAAGCGTGGAGCGATTTAAAACCTGTTGGAGGCACGAAATTTTTTTCTAAAGGCACAACTAATACAACTCTTTTGAGGTGTTCTATTCAATAAATTTGATTTAGCTTTTAAGGTATTGTTAAGTTTGTTATCAGATTAGTGGTGTTTAAGTTTAAATAGAGCTTATATGCTACAAATTATATTCTATTAATATTTATTTATTTATTTTAACATATAAAATTCGTCGTTACTTTCGATTTAAGTGATGATAATAATATTGACGTTTTGAATATATTTTGACTTCATTATGCCATTGTCATCATTCATTCAGTCATATTCTGTTTGTTTTTTTATTTATTTAACGTCACTTTATGTTACTGTGGCTAATCGGACGATGCTAACTACAGTGGGAGTGTTAAATTTCGCCTATCCAGATTTAATTAGGATGGGGATCTATAACGAGTGCCTGACATCGCACAGGTTCGGGACCACCTTTTAACGTCCCCTCCGAAGTACGGCATAACTAAGGATTTTTTACTCCCATTGAAACATCCTAGAACCACCTGCGGATTTGAACCCGTGACTTTTGGCGTCACGCCATATTTTTGATATTTCATTAGTCAGAAGGCTTCTTCAATTTAAGTAAAGTTTTAATTTGAAAATGCTAGTTTTAATGTTATTGTTTCTTCATTCACATTTCTCTTAGATAAACTGCAATTTTCAGCTAAAATAAATATAAATTAATTTCATTAATCATGATTTAATCCATAATTTAATACGTCCATTGTTTATATAAATACCTGTCACATTTATGAACAATTTACAGGCCCTGAATACTGAGTTAATAATTGATTGAACCCCCCGCGGCCACAAATAGACCTGACGGTATGGTTATAGCCCTCGTTGTAGAGGCACCAACGCCTGCACCAAATGTACTTGATGAGCCGTAATGACCACGTTTTATTACACCAGTTAAGTCGGCTCTTTAATTTTCGATACCGCTTATTACAGTTATTTTACAATTGCTCAAGTTCTCACTATCGACTTATTTTTATAACACATAGACATGTCTTATTATCCCCAATGCCTTTCATTGTTATTACCTCGCCTTACTAAATACAGTTTACTGCATATATTAAAAACTAGATTCACCAATTGAGACATTTATTTCTGTTTATTTATTATACGTCACTTGATGTTACTGTGGCTGATCGGACGATGTAACAGTGGGAGTCCTACATTTTGCCTATCCAGGTTTAATTATAATAGCTGTTATACTAGCCACCATGCTACATGTGATCCCAATAAAAGGTACTATATCCATTCTAGGAAATTTTACAGGAAGCGCAAAAATCTCTCATTACTTTATTATTAAACCAATTTATTTGATTCTTCGAATTAGAATCTATAGTACTCGTATTTTTACTTTCACTTACTATATATAGTAAGGAAAAGTATTGCGATCGTGGAAATTTTCGAATTCCAGTTTTCAACGTAAACACGCATTTTAGGGTCCCCTGGGTCCAAATAACCAAGTCCCGCCAAAAGGTCTGTGTGTGTGTGTCGATTTTCTCGAAAACGGTTCCGACGATTTTGATTAAACTCGCTATATCGATGTAAAATTTAATGGGCTTTAATATCATATAGGCTTCATTCGGATTTAAATGGTCTGACAGGGCTTAAATGCCGATATTTTAAAGTTTCTTTCTCTAAAGTACCTTTAATTTTGTTAATTCTATAAAAATAACTATATTATCTTGTCACCACTGATGAAAAACAGGTGTATATATATATATATATATATATATATATATATATATATATATATATATATAATGAATGAATTCGATACCCAACTAAAGTAGAAAACAGAAAAAATATATTTTTTATGCAATTTTTAGTTTTTGAACATAAGAGCAGTAATATACATGTATGATATACCGTTGGAAAGCTAAAGATTTTAGAAAAAATATTATCTCATATACAAGCTTTTAAAAGTTAATAGAGAGGGATAAAATTAAGTTAAAACTAACTTATTATTTTAGATAATAATATAATGGATTTTTTAATAAAACACATGTTTCTATATAAATTCAATTTAATTAATTTTTTAATAGTTTCACGTATTTTTATCTCTAACTGTATTTGGAAATTCTTTCATTGTTTTTAAAAATGGAGGTAAGTGAAAGTCGTGTGTTGCCCACACCAGATTTTTTAGTGTATTAATAAAACCATATTAAACTTATGTAATAAAATGTTTTAGTATGATTTTGAACGAAACTGAAATTATAATTAGTACCTTTAGAAAATAATAACATTTCTAATTAGCGTTTTTAAAGGACTTGAGTGTTAATTAGAAAAATGAAAGAATATTTAGATAAAAATAAATTATGAGAATACAAATATGTAAAAAATGTCCATAAGTACCTTTTGGAAAACAGCATCTCAATTATCTGCAGTACATATCGAACAATTTAATGAAATGGCATATTTCTCTCTGACTGGAAAAAACAATTATGGATATTTCTGAATTTCGCATTTCTGATCAATTTCGTCAAAGTTTTAATCCAAGCAACACCGACAGAGCTAGATCATGTCAAAAAGGCTCCAACGTATTTAAAAATGTTTTCATAACGAGACTTTCTTCATTGAAACCAATATTCGCCTTTAAACGGTAAGTCTAAAGAACAAATTAAAAAAAAAGGAAATATATTTTTATAAAATTTTCAATTCAATTAACACCAAGTAGAGCTAGAAGAGTTACATTTTCGAGGGTAAAAAAAAGTCCCTAAATATATTTAAAAAAAATTATTATTGATAATTGTATTTTTGTATTGATCATTGTATTTTTAGACTTATCATTGTAACCAATACACCCCTAAACGGTATTCCTAGTGACAAGTCTTATATAACAAACAATATTCTTCACTGAATTTCAGACTAGGGTTGTCTTTAACATACGTATGAATGGGATCCTTTTGCAATATTATTATTGTCCATTGTGACAAACTGTAATAAATAAAAAAAAAAATAATAAAAAAAAAAAAAAAAGGTTGCCTTTAAAATTCGAGCTACACCAAAAGAGATAGGCTTCTCAAAGTATAGCCCCAACAGTTAATATATGTAGCAATGATGAAAATTTGTAATCAACCAAAAAAAAAAAAAAATAAAAATACCTCCTCTCAAAATTTGAGGACTTACGTAGAACCCGAATTACAAATAAAATAAAAATTATCCGAAACTATATACCAATTTTTTTTTTTTAAATTCGCCACAAAAATACTATGCAACGATTATCCTAACATCTAGACGTTGACATCAGCTGCTAATTTTTAAAATGGCGGCCGATTAAAAGTGATCTAATTCAATATCTCAGTTATGTTTTTAAGATAGAGAAAATATTTATTTTATGTTTTTTTTTTCTAAAAAAACAATTTAAATTTTACTCGTAAATACGCCCATACTCAGTTATTTTTTAAAGGTAGAAAAAAATATGTATAGAGTTTTAGGATCACTAAAATACGATAAACAAAAATAAAATAAAAATACTCCAATTTTCCTTTGAATTATTAATTGCTTTTCATATTAGTTAATTGCCTATAAACAGTTATATCCTAATATAATTATTTGGAAATAATAAACCATTGTTTTATAATTTGCAGCGTTTTTTCATTCGAAACAGTTCTAGGGATAAATGTTATATAGCAAAAAAACATATGCCTAGTAAGCTATCGTCAAATTTTCGATCCTAGCAAACACCTTTTGACATTATTGAGGGTGAAAAATGGGTTACACAATGAGAGTTACTGACCTCCAGCTAAAAGACATATCACTTGTGTTTAATATGCATTTATTTTTTACATTCCTGGAAGTGAAAGTTGAAAAAATGTCTTTGTGATGGCTTATTTGTTGTGACAGGGAGCATACCAAGGGGTTCTAAATCACACGATACTGAAAATGTCAGATCGATGACGCTCTTGTTTTGACAGCCCACAGTTTGATAAACACCACCTGGTTTCGAACCCAATCTTTATGATTAGTTTTTTTTTCTCTAGATATTTGAATTTCTCCGCCCGTATTAATATTTTAGAAGTAAAATATGTTCTTTATTTAAGCGCATTTGTTGAAATTCATACTATTAGTTTTTTTTTCTACCTTTAACGATTTACATTATCAAATGGTTTCTGTGCTATGTGTCTGTACACTTCCAAAATGGGGTACTGAAAAAAAATGATATTATAAAATTCTATTAATTGAAATTTGTATATGAGCATAGTGCTGACAAAGACGGCGGCTGCCTTAACATTTTTCTGTTGTTCCTGTATTTTGAATGATATTCCGTCATCCAGCCTTATCAGGGGCTCGTTGACTGATAACGAAGCGCCAGAGCTGTTGATATTGTGTTATTTTACACGTCATGATATCGTCGTATTTTAGTGTATCATATTTCATAACTTTTGTCATATTATATTTAACCTTTTATCAATGATCATAATGGTAAATCAAGTGGATTTTTAATTATTTTGAATTATTGTCCGCTTAAAGAATCTTATGTTAATCTACCTCTTCAATCGTTTTTTATTTATTTTTAAATTCGAAGAATTTAATAATGTGCAATATTACATTTGTTACTGGCTTTAAGTATATGTACCTTTTAACAGAAACGCCACTTGATTGTTTTACTAACTACTTTTATTACTGAATATGGTTATCACAAGGAAAATTTTACCACATATTTAAAGATATTAATACATAAATATATCTTAACTGGATAATTAGCATATATTAATATGCTATAAATTATTTTTTTACAGAACAGTGAATTAACATTCTATAAGGTATTGCTGTTTTACTGTAAGGTAACATTCTTGAAGTAACAATGGAATACTGATTACGAGTTCGACTCCGAGGATGATTCGATAATTATTTATTCTCGTATATCCGACCCATAGTCCTGAAAACCTTCCTGCAACTAAAGTGAAAACCTATGAATTGGTAGAAAAAATACCTTTTGGTTGAACCTGATCTTGGCCTTATCACCTCCCTACCAAGCCGCAGTTCCAGAAAAAGTACGGGTCTTTACTACACCCTGTACCTAAAAGTTTAGTTTTTTCTGAAACTCCTACCATTGAATATATTTGTGATAAATACCATTTTAATAACAGGTTTTTTTTTTTTACCATATCGATACAGTTAGAAAAAAAAACTGGCCACTGCATCATCCCATTTTAGAAGCAGATCAGAGGGTGTAATGATCAAGATTAATGAGGTAATTAAACCTTCACTCCTTGCCTGTAAATGTCGGCTATTTTAAGTAATTAGCACTATTAGTCTAGTAGCGATGCTTTACGGCCAACATGTGAGAGGTATTTCAAAAGATGTCATGCCAGTTTAACTTGGTTTACTGTTTAGTTCTGTCTGAGGTGGTGATATTTCCTACCGTAGATTTAATGATTATTTTGTCTGTGCCGTCTTAATCTTAATCTTGCTTTAAAATTAAAATTTTGCTTCAATTTAATTGTTTCTTAATTTTATGTCACATTATTTCGGTTTTTTAAGAAGTTAAATTAATTCATTTAAAAAAATGAGAAAAAAAAAACCTATGATATGAATGCTAGAAAAATAATTTATTTATTAATAATTAGACATTAAAAAAAAAATACTTTAAAGCTAATACATATAAGTAATCATGCTTTTGGACTGGCCATAAATTCCATTTAAAACTTTAGGTCAAATTTAATTTTTTTAAATAAAATAAATAAACATTCCATAAAGAGTCTGGGAGACCCGTACTGTTCCACCGCCAACGGCCGTGCAAGGCCGTGATTAGGCCTGTATCACGCTCAGCCGTTAGGTTTTCCCCCACTTTTCACCATATCCTCCCATAAATAGCCCAAATTTTATAGAGGCCAAATCTGCCCCAGGAGGATCCCCTGACCACAGGGTAACTCCTCGGCTGAAAAACAGTCCACTGAAAGGTTATAGTCCACAAAAAAAAAAAAATTGTTTGAATTTTTGGTGAATTTTCGAATTTTGATTATTTTGTCACAGCTTCCAGTGTGGCCGTACCGAATCATTATAAATTGTATTGTATTGTAATCGTTATTATTTATTAGTTATTTAACGTCACTTTATGCTACTATGGCTAATCGTTCTTTTCTCGTTAATGGGTCAACAATTATTATTATTATTTTTTATAATACCCGAGCGTATAACATTTAATTCCTGATCATGTCCTTGAAAATATTAAGTATCGTACTCATTAAAGGTAATGCTTATGTATACATTACCTAGTTGCTCTAAATCCGTACTCGTAATACAAAAACTAAACTAAAATACGACTGTTACCTAGTCTGTAAATTCAATATTTCACCGCGTTAAGAGTAACAAGTCAATCAAATACCGCAAGAAAAACTGTTTTATTGCCGTTAGAACGAAAACAAAATCAACTTATTGATTAAGTTATCGTATAATCCTGGATTTTATAGCTTCATCAGGAGAATTTAATTTATTTTAATGCTGACTTCAAAGGAAGCGTCATCCGCTAGCCTCAGTAATCTTCCTTTCCAAAGAGGCTATGGGTTTTACGTTTGAGTCGACTTGATGATATATACTGATTTGACCTTTCACAGCTCTCGGTTATGTTATTTTTTAGCTTCATATATTAAGATACTACTTTCTTTTTTACTTAGGTATCTGGTTTCACGATGTCCACATTATGATTAACGGGGCATTCCTATGCAATTGCAGATTGATCACTTACAAAATCAAAGTCGTATGCAGCTATATATTGTGAAGATTCACACGGATAATCCCATAAATAAATTAGTCTTTAAAAAATATACGTACAAACATCCTTGTTTATGGATCTTTTGAGGCAGCGGTTTATTATGTATTTTTTCTTATTCGGGATTCTTATACGAGCGCTCAAAGCGAACAATCCAATCGAATTTCGCCGACACAGAGTCAATACAATAATATAGGGGCTATAAAAAATTTTTTTCGTTTGGCGTTCTCTAAGGAGGGATCCTTACTGTTAATGTCAATCCTTCAATCATTGCCCGCATCAGGGATCACATGACTAATGATGCTACATAAAATATCACGGCTGTTACGATTCCAGCTGATTGTCATTTATCAGGATTGGAAGGGATCCGACAGGTTGGTCTTTGTATCCTCGCCTCTACCACCGTCTCATTTACAGGCCTCTTTTCAAGCCTATTAATACTTGCCATATTTTCCACCTCAACTGGCCTGAAATAAAGTTGAAAAATTATAATATCCCTCATTACAAACAAAGTCTTATTAATGTTAGATTTTTTTTTTAATTGTATATTAGCATCAATAGATTCAACCCTCACCATAAAGTATTTAAATCCGACAGAGGTAGTTATTGCAGTTTTTAAGCGGATACATCTTACATGCTTAATACCTATCTACTTTTCTTTTTCTAAGTTGATTTCTGCGCATGTTCGTCATTCATCTAGCCATAACATAGTTCGCAGTTCGAATGCTTTTTTGTTGGTTAATTAGTTGCAATCTTCACAAATTTAATTTTTAACTGAATATTGGGTGGTCAGACAAATTAGTGTATCATTTTGGTATTGTGCAGGAAATATATTGTAAAGAAAAGTAATTCGATCGTGAACATTTTCTAATCCGAATTTTCAACGCTAATGCCACCCTAGAGCCCTAGATGTAGATATTGCCCTTTGGGATAGAGCAATGCCCCTTAACCTTGCCAATGAAATGAGTGACAAAAAGCTTGATAGTGCATACAGGCAGCACAAGAGGTTTTTGCAGGAGGCACATTTGTGTGGCTGGCTCACATCTGTGCTGGCTAAATACTTCATGGGAACTCATTCATCCTCTTCATCGCTCCTGTCAGTCCTGAAGACCCCTTCAGGACTTAGTGTTGTGCTCTTTTGATTACCTGTTTCCTTTTTCTTATATTACCCTCTCCCTTCCAGATACAATTAAGCCCTGTATGTTTGAATGTAGCATTGACGCATTTATTAAATGAATGATCTTCGTGCTTACAACTAGCCTATCTGTATTAGTTTTTTACAATTAATTTTCCTTAATCTTCGCATAATTAAAAGGGGTTACTAGTATAAAACTTGCAATACAGACTATATCTCTTATTAACACAAGGACTATTCTCCTTGAATTCTTTTCTAGGTTGAAATATTTTCAATTTAGTTCTTACAACTATTTAATACTACTACTACTAATAATAGTACTAACTATACTAATAATAATGCCATTATTAATACAATTCTTAAAACAGAGATGTAAAATCTTCTATTTTTTGCCACTCTATGTAAATTATTTTTGTCAACTTGAAGTCTTTCAGTTCTGAATTTCTATATGTAGTATGTGCTTACAATTTAAATAAGAGGCTTGATTGTGAATCAAAGTCTGACGTTATCCTGAAAATAGAAATATCTTAGGAAACATCTATATTTTAAATTCATTATTAAAATAATTTCTCATTTCTTTGCAATATAACGTATTAACGTCGTGCTGACTCGCTAATTTTTAAGACAAAGGTGGTGTGAAACCGAAGTGTGTGCTACATTTTACAATTGCTCAAGTTCTCACTATCGACTTATTTTTATAAAAAATAGACATGTCTTATTAAAATTACAATTTAAATAAGACGGCTAACGAATAAAACAACAATGTATTTATTATTTTATGGCAGCACTATCATATTGTATAATTTTTTATCGTATTGTTTCTCTTGAAAACCGTCTCATATTTCGCCTTATTGTACCAAAAGGGGTTTCCTGTTGTAGGTCGGTGTTTTGTGTAAATGTTTTGTTGTATTATTTGGAAGAATTAAGATTTTTAGGACATTCAAGTACTTTTGTTACATATGGGTCCACCATTATTTAAAAATAATTTAGGATTGATTACTGAACTCTCCGTTGCATTAAAGTTTTAATGTAGTTCCATAAATCTATTCGTAAGACTGAAAATGTCTTATTAATTCTATGTTAATTGGAAGTTTGTTAGTCTAGTATGCTCACTTGTTTCCTTTTCGGCGCATTGTGAATAATTCTCAGCTTTTTGTTATAGTCCCAAATATTGCACTTCCTTTGAATTTTGTATAGTTTACTATAGTGTAGTTTGTATAGGTAATATTTTAAAATTATTAAAATATACCTGAATATAAGATGCATTATTAAGAATGAAGACAATGAACACAGGTTGTGCTTCAATTAAACATACTGTATCGGTGACTTTGTGTGATTGACGTTAATACGCTAAGATCTTGTGTGATGCGCAAAAGTGCCGTGTCATCTGCAAATGCAACCAATAAAGTATGGTCATGCTCGGGCAGGATTGGACTGACGAAGATATTGAATAGTAATGGTCCCTGTATTCTACCCTGTGCAATACACACCTTTGTTTTATACACACCTGTTCATTTATTACTTGCCTTACTGTAAAGTTTCTATGTTTGAATTTAAAATATATGAATTAGTTATTTGGAAGCTTAATTTTTGAGCGTAGAAAAGAGTTATAAAACGCCAATGACTATGAAAGAATGACTCAGTTTAAGGAATATGCCAAGCCAATAAAGGATATAATAAAATAAAATAACCTTAAAAAATCTTTATTTGAATTCTTCACGCTCCTCACTTACAATTAGTCAAGGATAAATCATCCATAATGAGTTTAATGTTCGGCATGTTGCCTTAGCGCAAAACTAGATTCCTACTCTTATGCTTTGATTTCGATCCTTGCTTACTTTTTATTTCTTGATAAACCTCCTAAGCGTCTGAAAAGAATATGGCCTCGAGATTCAAATTGAGCTTTGTTAGTGGAGGGCTACCAAGGCAGTTATTCTTTACGCTTGTTTCGTGCCATTTTATCATTGTACATATTTATTTATATTAGATAATACAGTGTGAAATTTTAATAAACAAAATAAATAAAATTTTATCTATTTTTTTTTTTACAAGTCTATCTTACTTAATTTTCAAACAACTTTCAGATTTTTTTGGGGTTCACTTGTAGCTGGGTGGCTAGCATAACAGCCTCCTATGCCAAAGGTCACGGATTCAAAGGTGGTCATAGAATTTTTTAATGGGAGTAAAAAACCCTTAGTTATGCCGTCCTTCGGAGGGGACGTTAAAAGATGGTCCCGGGCATGCGCGATGTCAGGTACTCGTTAAAGATCCCTATCCTAATAAAACCTGGATAGGCAAAATTTAGGACTCCCACTGTAGCATCGTCCGATTAGCCATAGCAGCATAAAGAGGCGTTAAATAAACAAACAATAAACTTTCAGATTTTTATTATTATTCATATTTTCAAGTAATTGTAGTAATATTATCACATAATCGGAATTAAAGGTCTCTATTGAAGTTGATATTCTGTAAAGGGGTAATTAATGTTTATAATAATCAATTATTACTCTCGATAGAGGTTGAGTTTTTTGTTTTACAAAAGTGAGGAAATAATATTTTTTTAAGCAATACACCTTTAAAAAACTTCTTTAACGTACAAAGTTAGTGATTTCTTTAGTGGATGTAATTAGTTGGCCGTTGAGATTTCCAGAAAGGAATTAGTCTGGGTGGCGGAAAATAAAAGAAACAATTTAATAGTTTTAATTATTGTTTGTTTGCCAACGTTTCGACCCCCATCGTGGGTCATCACCAAGGCTAATGAGGTACAAAAGGAATACAATGAGTGTATAGTAATATGTATATGTGAACGAACAATTAAAGTGAATACAAAAAAAAACAGTGTAGGACTTATTAAAAATTATAATAACAATGTTTTATTTTTCTTTAATCTAAAGTAGGAGAGGCGTGGTCTAGTGGATAGAGCTCTCGTCTACTGTTCTCCGGGTCCAGGGTTCGAATCCCGGTTATGACAGAATATTATTAATTCTGTTATTTTAGCCGGGGGTCGACCCTTGGGTATGGAGACTCTCCTGGGGCAGACCCAGCCTCTTTAAAAAAGTGGATACCCAAATTGGAGAAAAACACCTGGCCGCCGAGCGTGATTAATGAATAACCACTTTTGCACGGCCGTTGGCCTAGGAACAGTAAAAATTCTATATGTACTGAGCCTGAGACACTTCATGGGTTGTAGAAAAACATAATTTAAAAAAAAAAATCTAAATTAGCTTAATTATGGTTTTAAGTTATAGTATTTTCTTTAAGTAAGAATTATACTGACAATCCAAAGTAAAATGAAATCTTTTTACTTTTTTCTTAAATTTTAAATTTCGACCTAATACAACGTACCTATATTAGGTTGACCCATGGTGAAGAAAGAGAATATTTATTCAATATAATTTGGGAAGCGTTGTATGCATTTTATATCGAATGTAAAAAAATATTATTTTCAAGATCATTAATTTTTGAGTTGTGTGTTGATTGCTAGTAAATCGCTTAATAACTGATTTTACAGTTAAATTGTTTGCGGCTCTGCTTATTTTCGTGAAATGTGAGAGTGGTTATTCACAAATCGTATTAGCTTTTAATCAAACGGCTCTAACTTGTCGCGGTGCGAGCATAGGCATTAAACGGATTGGCCACACTACGGCAGCATAATGGATATTTGATTCGCATTTCCTTTACTATACACTCTGAACCAGGCCTGGCGCCGTTAACTTTCAAAAATGAATTGGAAAACTAATGTTGGTTTACTTGGGAAAAAAATTAATGTCTTAGTTTGCAAATTGTTATTTACCTATGAATAATTTTACTGTCCACACTTAAGCAAGAATCTAATTATAATTTTCGACGTTAATATTATTACATTATTTTAATAATACGTGTTGATAGGAAAGCTGACTGAATAATAGATTATTTTCATTTGAGGTGAAATCATTCCATGTATCTATGTTTGCACTTATAATTCTTTTGGAAAAGAGCTAAATATCCCATTAGTCGTATATCTATCCCGAACTAGATATATCTGCTTTAATTCCAAATTACCCGCCCACTCCAACCCACTCGTCCGCAACCTCTCATTACCATATATTCCTGATAATCCTTCGTGGCGGCTGAAAAGGCGATGCTCTCTCGACCTACTACATTAAATAAAAACTGTGCTAAACAGTGCTACTACTGTTGGGTAGTTTCTTCACATGCCTATATCCAAGCCCATATGATTAATTAACACATTTACTCAATGTATTATATTGTATAATACAGTTGTAAATTTCTTTAAAATAAATATTTTAGTGATGAAATTGTCCAGACTATGCTGATACCTTTAAAATTTTATAAACAATTGATTACAAAAAAATTAAAACGGCTTTGTGTGGCTATCTGTCGCCTAAGTTATATTTATTTATCTTTTTATAGTATTCTGTAATAGCTTTGTTGTATTAGACCGTAAGTTTTTTTTTTCATATCTGTTAGATTATTTTATAGCCTGTACTTATGTTAAGATACAATAACCGAAGGACTTACCAGCCACCTTTGAGACTGAAACATAAATTAAGTGGGGCGACGAAACTGATTTATTTTTCCCTCATAGGAATTGTAAATAAATACCAATATGGTAATCCATAGCAATAGTAATAATTTATCGGTTTCATACCCAGGCAATAAAGAAAAATTGGCTAATGGCCATTTATTGTTAACTATCGTCTTACTTAATCATCTTATTTTTTTTTTTTTTTTTGCCACTTTTCTGACACCTTTGTTTCCTCTGTAGGTTTTCATTTTATATTTGTAGCTACTACTCAAGTATTCAAGTATCTGTTACACATTTAAAATCGATATCAAAGAAAAAATATTGTTGGAATATCCAGTTCTATGTAGTAGAGTAGGGATAAGAACGATTTATTTAAATCTATTGAATACATTTTTTGTAATGAAGATTTTATTTACAAAACATTATGCCATTCTATATGAACTGTAATTAATGTTCACAAAATATATTAAATCCAACAATTACTTAAATTTATTATGTCTTCGTGACGGTTTTATTCTGCCACTTTATATTTTCAATAATAGCTTAAATATATTTTTTTAAAACAGTATCCCTTAACAAAGATGTGCTATTCAACTGTATCAATAATCTTATTTTCGAAAATAAATGTTTTCATAATTAATTCACCTGCTCTCTCCCTTTTAAGTCGAATATAAAAATTATAGTTTGTATTTTTTTCATCATTAAACTTTTTATTCTGTTATATTATAATTGGTATCAACTTTACAATAATAATAGTGTTATAAGATCTCATTGGTAGGGATCACTTGTAGCTGGGTGGTTAGCATAACAGCTTCCTCTGCCAAAGGTCACAGGTTCAAACCCGCAGGTGGTCCGAGGATTTTTTAATGGGAGTAAAAAATCCTTAGTTATGCCGGCCTTTGGAGGGGACTTTAAAAGGTGGACCCGAGCCTGTGCGATGTCAGGTACTCGTTAAAGATCCCTATCCTAATAAAACCTGGATTGGCAAAATTTAGGACTCCCACTGTAGGTAGCATCGTCCGATTAGCCATAGTAGCATAAAGTGACGTTAAATAAATTAACAAACAAATAGATCTTATTTGTATATATTTACAGAATAAACAATGGTAGAGTCAAATTATAGTTCGTATTAATCCGTTGTTTTTTTTGTTCCGACTAATGATAAGATTAATTAAATAGGAAAATTAAAGGTACTTATTGTTAAAGGCAGATATATAGAAAAAAATGTTATTCATAGCCTGTCAGAATATTTCTAATAGAAAGAAAAAAAAACCTGTTTCACTACAATCTTTGGTCTTAGGTTGAGTGCATTGCAAGAATTCGAACTGTCTCCAAGCCAACTGGTGTGCATGGACGTAATTCGGTCTTAAACACGCGTAACCATAAGGTGTGGTATGTAAAATGTCGATAACCCATTTTATAGGAGTTGAGATGTGCCTTAGAAAGGTTTCCTGACCTCCGATTTGACCCGGGGTCAATGAATGAATTATTATTCTGCCACAGCAGGA
Organism: Piezodorus guildinii; assembly: GCA_023052935.1. Taxonomy (NCBI): domain Eukaryota; kingdom Metazoa; phylum Arthropoda; class Insecta; order Hemiptera; family Pentatomidae; genus Piezodorus; species Piezodorus guildinii. The sequence continues at coordinate 114,785,232 of CM041292.1, read as the reverse complement.
CTCGAACCCAGGATCTGGAGATTTGTAGCGCACCGTCCTGTCTATTGAGCAATCTTGTTTCCTTTAATGAGAATCAGGACCATTTAATTATACAGTAGTGTAACGATATTAAATATATTAAACGGGAGAGAAAGTTTGTTAAAAAGGATTTTATAATGTAGCATATCTGGTAAGTCTAAAAAGTTGTAGTAACATCCCACGCATATATCTAGATAAAATTTATTTTGAATTTTCGTGGTGTTATCGTTTTTTAGCTAATCTTTTGACACACGGAGGCCATTTTGAGAAACTGAATTGGAACACCAGTATTCGAAAATTTTCAGGATCTCAGTATTACCCATACCTATGTATGCCATACATAGGTGAATATAACTAAAATTGACACACTAAACTGTAATTTTAATATCCTGCGTAATATAAATTGTCACAGATCTATCCTCAAGGAGAAATGTGATTTCAAATGTTAGAGCTATGTTGTTGGCTGATGTTTTAATATGTAATATATTTGGTGCTTGAACGTGTACTACCTCTGTATTTCATATAATCCGCAATACAATCGTAAATTACAATTAAAGGTCTTATGTGAAAGTCACCTGTTGTCCTTCAATTGTTTCTGTCGTGTATTCGTAACTGAATAAACTTGTGACAGTGCAAAGCTAGTTATATTTTTCTATTGTTTATTTCACCATAAAGAGATATGCATAAATACTTTTTGGTGTAGAACGGTGTAACTGAGCGTAGCATTTATTTGGACAGGAGGAGCATATGTTGGGATGAGGAGGATGATGGTGAAACGATCCGGTCTAGGGAGCAGCTTCACAAATCTTTTCTACTGGACTACCTCCCTGCACTGAATATATGTCCATCTCCTCGCCCAACTAGCTTCCCTTTGTTAAATAACACGGCTTTACTGTCCCTATAAATATCTTATTTCGTAAACATCAGGAAGCTTGATGTAGTCCTCTTAAAATATATTGTACCGGCTCAGGCCAATGACGTCGTGTTCATCCTCAGCAATTGAACTTTCCATTTTCGGATATAAAAGTTTAAAAGAAAATGGCCAATCTTTTTTATGATGTTTTTACTTTCACTTACCTATATGTGAAATATAAAATAAAAGTATCTTGAAAATTTTTGACGGAAAGTCTGAGTCCAGTTTGACCCCTGAGTCCAAATAACCAAGTCTCGAAAAAAGGTTTGTATGTGTGGTAAGTCTAGCGCAAAAACGAAAGGTCGTGCGAAACTGAAATTTCATATTTAAGATAACGATACGCCTGAGATGTTACAGTTACTTTTTCCTCAATGTCGGCTGACCGCAAGATCTATTTTATACCATGCATTTTGAACCTTTTTAAGATTTTCTCAAAAACGGCTATAACGATTTTGATTAAACTCGCTGTATGTAAAACTTAATGGGCTTTTATATCATGTAGGTTTCATTCTGATTGAAATAGTCAGACATGGCTTAAATACCGTTGTTTAAATTTTCTTCCTCTGAAGAACCTTTAAATTTGTAGAATTGAATAAATTGACCATAACTTCCTGTTACCATTCATAAAAACTATTTTTTTGTGTATTTTTTGTGTTTTTGAAGATAATAACAGTAATATAGATGTATAATATACCGTTGAAAGTTAATGATTTTAGAATAAATATTATCTTATACACAAAGTTGTAAAATGTCATGAAGATTGACAAAAAGGGCTTATAATATTATAACTGATTATTACAGGAAACAATTTATTATTGTTGTAATATTTAATCTAAAACAAATGTTTTCAACGAAACTAAATATAATTCTTTAAATCTTTTTTGAACTGTATTGATTAGTTTTTAAATTTATTTTAACAACCGAGTTAAGCTTAAGTCGTATGTTGCCCTTCACCAGATTTTTCAGTATTACTTACCTATAGTTTCCTAGAGATAGGAAAACGAACATTTTCTTTATCTAAATTAATAAACTGAAGTAGATAAACAATCTAAGGATAATTCTTAATAAACCCAGGAAAATGAAATAACATAACCCAACTTTTATATGAGAAAAAGATTGATATTTTTGAGATTGGAAATTTTAGTGGATTCGGCTTTCAGTACATTTATTATGAGGTTTTTAATGTTTGATTATTAATAGTCTCAAATTATAAGTAGTTATATCGTTTTTTTTTCTGACTTGTAAATGTTTTCTTAATTTATGACGCAGCTATTATTAAGTATTTTACCAGCATCCTGCGACTGTCTATTTCAGTCTTCTGAATCCATTTAAATGTTTCTCATTATTTGATGAAGTTATTCCTATATCACTTGAACATAGTGATAATCAGGAGATTGTTAATTTCCGGAATATTTTTCAATATTCTCCAAATTTTCAATATTATCACCTCCTAAATTATTAAATTAAAGTAAAATATTAAAATACGGACAAAATCCATCAGTGAGGAAAAAATTGTTGAATTCAAATTACTCATTGCTATAGACATGTCGTCCTCAATGCTAGCCTACGTCACTCATTCTTATGTTCTTGCTTACTTTGAATGACATTTTGTTGTTTATAATTGCTTTTTTTTAATATTAAGCATTATATAATTCAATTTTGTATTTACGTGCCTTTATTTTATATCCTGTATATATGTATATGTATTCCTTATTGCTTTTTTATTTAGTCAATTACTGTTTCTTACTGTGTACTATATTACTGTTGGTCGTTCTACTTCTATTTAATTGTCGCAGGTATTCAACTCCTTTCCCACACAAGGGGCTTGCCTTAGTAGGATAGTCACTTCTACTTGCTCTGTAAAAATGTCTGTAATTTGATTCAAATAAAGAAGTATTAAAAAAAAAAAAAAAAAAAGTAAATATCTAATATTACAAAACAATACTTTGTATCTGCTTACTTCTGTAGCATAACATAACCTGCTAAGGCTTTGTAATTTGGTAATTTCATGGTATTATAAGGAAAATCTATTTTCTGGGAAGGTCATTTCCTAACCTTGGTTTATTTCTATTTGCATGAAAATGACTATTTACTTCATGAACACGTTTACATCTCTAAAAGCAATGAACTATTTCATCTCTTCCGTCCTTCACGATGGGATTGTATAGAATAAATCTGGGATACAGTATTTTAGTATATATTTACAACTAGCGGGTTGTATAAATAAATTTGACTATTAAACAATACTATACTATTATTTTTAGATAATGGTCTATTATAATAATGTGTTATATACATACTGTAAAACATATATAAGAACTAAAGTAAAATATCAATAAAAAAAAAATTAAAAACTGCAACTCCACTTTCATTACAATTGCTACGTAACCATTCTTAAATATAGAAAGTCAAAAGCTTAATTAATAAAACAAGACAAATATAACCGAAAAAAAAACAAAACGGAAAGGACATAATATTAACTGTTGAGCTGGTTTGAAGGGAAGTTACGTATTATCCAGTTTTTAGATTTTTTGTATTTTATTGTATAAATAAATGCTGACGTAGAACGTTATACTTTACTTATTCTTTAGTTTTAGTTTTACTAAATTTAGGGTTTACAGAAATTTGCATTGCAATATTAGATAGTATTGTGTTGATATGATTTAAATAATATAATTTAAGGTCAGATTATTGGAGTACTGTTTGTGCTCAATTCAATGGTCTAGTAAACCATAATTTTTTATAAGGAGAAGTTAGTTAGGGGTGCGGTCATTGAAAAAAAAAAAAAAATGTTCCCAATCCTTTAAACATCATTTATTTTAGAAATAATAGCAAATATCACAAATAAAAGTGTATAGCCGTAAATAAAATAAAAGAAGGTGTTGGTTGGGGGTGCGTTGATTGACTTGAAACACTTGAAATAATAAGTAACCTTATTTTTTGTGCCAACGATTCGGCTAAATTTTATGACAAGTTTTTTCTATTCACTATTTCCTATTTATCATCATTGTTATAACTTATCATCATTACTATTGCATATTTTACTTACTATTCATATTTCTCTTAATATATTTATTTTTTTAAACTGGTTGTTATCTTGTGTTTTTTATAACTCTAAAAATGGCCACAATTTGGATCGAATTTATAGCACAATAAATTAGATTACTTATTTCAAGTGTTTTAATAAACGCATCTCCAACAAATTTTATTCTATCTACGGTCAACTATTCTTCTGTCATTATAAATATTTATTTCTACTATCTACATTTTTTCTTGAGTAAATTATGGTTTAAAGATTAGAATTTTTTTTTTTTTACTTTTACTTTTATCTGGTAACGTTTCACATAAACCAATGTACAATTATACTATCGCTCCATTCTCTAGTCATTGTTATTTCTAATCAATCCATTACAATATCGCCCGTTGTTTCAATCGCAATAGTGGATTTTGTTAAGGGGATTCAAAACATCAGATTAATGTCAATTCATGCGCTGATAAATGAACAATCTCTTGGTATATTACAGGGCTACTGGTTGTTCAAGGTTGTCTTGTAGGTTTTGTTACTAATGTAATTAAATCCCTTCTATCGTAGAAGTGAATTGTTATTTTTATCAGGTAAACGCTGATTTATTACTATCACTAGAATCGCTTATGTTAAACGCAATCTTTTCCTGGAAAATTTAGTATTATACGGGAATCCTCTAACGATTTTTTTTTTTTTCGACATTTGAATACTGATATGGATGGAATGTTTTTGATCCAATATCTCGCATTCGAGTTTTTTTTTTAATCATGTTTTAAGAATCGGCTTTTTAAAATATTCCGTTGACATATTTCAATTGACAGAGAAGAAGCTGCTAACAGGAAGTGGCCAAAGAGGATTGGATACAGAGGGCACGGCCTGGCTGATATGTTAGCCCCAGAGACTGCCTTATATAGGTGGCTGTGGGTTTTTTTGTCTGAACCAGTTCGGCAATAGCTGCCCGCTCTTGTCGGTATTTAGTGGCGAGTGAGGTGAATTAGTTATTTGAGAGCCTCTTCACTTGAGCTCTCTTGTATCAGAGGCCTCATCATTGGTAGAACTACCACATGATACGAGTAATTAAATGGAAAGCTCTTAGTATATCTATATCTACTCCTCGCATTGATATTCTCTCTGAAGAAATCTCGGTGAACATAACTGTCAATCACTGGTTGAATATATTAGTTTAATTACAATTAAATATTCAAAATAAAAAAATGCAAATTATCACAAAATCGTTTTATTATTTCTTAATTATGGTATTAAAATTTTACATCGCTGTGTAGTTATATGAACTGTATTTAGTGAAGTTGTATTCAATTAATCAAAAGGAATGGCGAGACAGCTACTTTATCAATTTATATTCAACAAAAATTAGCAATCACGAATACTAAGTTCAAAACGCTTTATCTCAGCTATGTTTTAACCGATTCCAATGATTATTTTTGGTATTGTAGGGAATGTGCTTTTTCTTAGTTAAGCTTAAAATAAATGTCCATAGCTCAAAATAATTAACCGAAAATATTTAAAAAGGCAAATGATCTTTTAGTCTTGGAAATAATGCTTTAAATCCAGTTTTACTTTCACTTACCAATATATGAAAAATATGGTTAGGGAAAGTGTTGCGCTCGTGAAAATTTTCTAATTCCATTTTTTTCACGCAAATCCTGTCCACAAGTTCATTTTAACTCTATACCACTTCCCTGTTCCGACACAGTCCTGTATCTGGGTTTCTTACTAGACAAACGACTGACCTGGAACCCACATACTCGACTTAAAAGACAAGAGCTCAACAGAAGATACGGACAATTATATAGACTACTGAACAGAACATCACAACTTTCCATTGGAAACAAGCTTCTGATTTACAAGACAATTCTCAAACCAATGTGGACCTACGGAATTGAACTATTAACTACTAAATTTTCGAACATCAAACGTATCCAATCCTTTCAGTCCAAAGTCCTTAGAACAATATTCAATGCTCCCTATTATGTTACAAACAAGACCTTACATCATGACCTTAAGAGCCCTTATGTCCTTGATCTCATCCCATCCAAATTCTCAACCTTCCACCAGAAACTTGCTCTTCTTCCTAATCCCTTGGCACAATCCCTATCTAGTACCAACCATCCTTACAACCCTCCTCGTAGGCTGAGGCGGCAGTGGCCGAGAGATCTCCTATAAAAATGCAACTGTAGTGCTGGCAATGGCATCTTCTCCACTCATGCCTGAGAGTGTGTGGCTCTAGCGCCCTCACTCAGTCTCCACTGGCTCAGTCTAGACTGGTGACGCGGCTGAATGAGAGGCGCTGGGAACTCATGGTGTGCCACTCCATCCACTTCTGGGTGTAGGGGTTCGATTCGGAGTTCCCAGGGGCAGTATGTAAATAATGTATATAGATATGAATGTGGCCATGATTTTATGTACTTTATATTTTATTTTTATTTTCATTTGTTAGTTAAGTTTACTTATCTTATTACATCTTATGTTATTATATATTATATATATTATATATATATATATATATATATATATATATATATATAATATATTTTATATTGTTATGTCTGTTTTGTTTTGTTTTTACTTGTACATATGGTATGAATGACTTCTTTTAGCCCTAATACTTATTGCCCAAGATAGTGGCAGATTGTATTATTTCCCAATAAAGCAATATTATTAAAAAAAATTCCAGTTTTCGACGGAACTACACGTTTCAGGGTCCCCTGAGTCAAATGACCAAGTCCCGAAAAAAAGTGTGCGTGTGTGTGTGTGTATAGGTGGTAAGTCTAGCGCGAAAACAAAAAGTCGTACGAATCTGAAATTTCATATTTAGGATAACTATACGCCCGAGATATTTTCATCAAAATCGGCTAACAAGAAGGCCACCATACATTTGGCACCTTTTTATTATTTTCTCAAAAACAGCTTTATCGCAATACACACTGCAAATTTGCTAACCGTCTTTGCAGCAGATTTTCCTTTTCGGAAATAAAACATCATTAAATGACGAAAATCAGTTGTTTTTTTCCTCTTCCATTTTGAGCTAGCAAAATACCACTTAAAGATAAGGACTCTCGGTTGAAACTGATGTACAAAAGCACCTCAACTAATACTTTTTTAGAATAATATTGTTGACCAATTAAACATGACTTTATAAAAACAGGGAGGTATTGAAATATTGAAAAACGCTTCGAATTTATTTATTTTCAACACAACACTTACTACAGACAATTTTTTTTGTTTCAAAATGCCTCATACTCAAATTTATTTCTACAATATGCCGTACACTATTGGCAATCCTGGCAAATCTATACAATATTGGCAAATTTATCTAGACAGATGCAACTATAAGAATCGGCGAATAAATAACTGTTTAACACATTACATAGACATCTCTCTGACTACATAGACTGAATAAAACTTCCCAAAAATATGATACCTGAAAATGGGATCCCTAATTTATATTAGAATAATAAAACTAATTTAAACTCGTGTAAATAAAAATAAAACGGTAATACATGAATAATCAAATGGAAATAACTGAAATTTATAATTCCATCTTGTCTCGTTGAAGGAACCGCCTACTTTGGTTTCCTGCGGTGCAAACTAAATTTATGCACCACCCTGGTCGGCATAAAAATGCTAATTTAATTTCCAATTCATGTATAAGTTGGTTATTATTCAGTTTATTAATGTGTAAAAAAGATTAATCTTTATTTCCTAACAAAAAATATACTATTTAAAATTTGTACTTCTAATGCCTTCTAGATTTTTTTTTTTTTTGTCTCCCTACATATGACTTGGCCGGTGTAGTGTAAAACAAATGTCACTTTGGACTTGTTTCCTTAAACATTTAACAGATTTACACGAGTAATCTGAACTTCACATATTTTTATTTTTTATTAATAATTTGCTGTGAATGATTTATTCAGATTTTATTTCTAAGAGATTGGCAGAACCCGTGTTATATAGAGTGTGGGAAATTAATACTTTTGAATTTCAGGTATAACTGGTTTCTTTTCTTCAGGAAGAACCTAGGGAATATAAATCTACAAATTGTTTGTTAATTTGTTTAGTTTTATTCGAATAACCCATGATTTTTAGACGTAAGTCCCGAAGATACAACCAAATTTACTATGTATCAAAATAAAAAACTAATTATTATTACTGAAATAAATTTTACACTCCAAAAAAATTATACCTTTCATAAATTTTAAAAATTACTTTTATTTTAGTTTCAAAAACGAAATATATTTGTTTATTTCTTTTAACATAGGATAGTTGTTGTTTTTTTGTTTAAATTTTATTAATAGTTGTTTGTTTTTCTTACAGGTAAGATATGGTATTCAGCTACTTATATGGAAACTCTCCCTAAAATACATAAGGTATATTATTTAACTTACAGTAATCACAAGTATTTACAATCTATGGTTTAAGTATTTTCTCGAAGACTATTTAAGTAAAAAAAACACGCAAACACTGTGATTTTAGTCCATGAATTACTTTTGAACTTCGGATTTAATAACAATTAGGAAATAAGTGTTATTAAATCACATATAGGTAGGAACTTATCCACCTTTAAGGTCAGGTAGCCTTATTAATAAACTTTTTTTTTTCTCATTGATTTCATAATTTTTTAATTCGCATTTGAATAATTCACTTGCCGTTGTCATTCCCGGTTAATTCGTCCTTGCCTGACATTGAACTAACCACTAAAGGCACGTTCTTCATTTTAAATGTTACGTCATTTGTCCTATTTAGAATTAAAAAAACGTATTTATCTGCGAATAAAAAAAAAAAATAGTCCTCTCTAGATTATTTTTTTTTATTAGATATTCTTAATTGTCAAATCTAGTTCTATTTGTGTCTACTTGGAGTATTACAACTCATTTAGACATATTTTATTAGATTTAGTTGAATTTTTTAATTAGTTATACATGTGTGTTTGTACTTATATTCCTACCTACAAAGGATAATAAGTATTTTTTTACTTTTACTTAAATGAAATATATAGTTAGGGAAAGTACAGCGATCGTGAAAAAATTACCAAATGACCGAGTCCCACAAAAAGGTGTGTGTGTGTTTGGTTTATTTCTCAAAAAGAAAAAATCGTACGAAACGGGGATTTAATATTTAAAATGGGTATATGGTTAGGACGATAAAGGAACGTTTTTACTAAAATCGGCTTACCGGAAGTGGTAATAGCTTCCATTTTACAATTTTCCTTAGGCTTTCTCAAAAACAACATTAACGATTTTAACCAAACTTCCTAATGCATTGATATAAAATTAAATGGGCTTTAATATCATGCAGGTTCGGTCCTCATTAACGTAGTTAAAGAGAGCTTTAAAGCAGAATTTTTAAACTGTCTTCCCCTTAAGTATTTTTGATTTTATCGATTTATAAAAAAAAAATATTGAAAATAAATAAAATCAGATTTAAATAAAACAGAAAAAAAAGGATTAATAATTTTTTAACGATAAAAAGCATTTCCGGAAATAGAAATATATTATTCGTATTAAATAAATAAAAACTACAGACGCCCCAATTAAAGACATAATTATTTCCAAAAAATAAATTAAAAATTAAATAAAATAATTTCTTTCTTTTTGGGGAAAACAATAGATCTTGGATACGTCTCTATATTCAACAGCTTTTTCCATTGAGGGATAAATTGAGTTTACAAACGGACGAACGGATCGGTGGAGTGTAGAACGTAAAGATGAGGTAAAACATAATGTATTATGTACGTTTATTATTATTCATTCATCTATGTACATTTAAACATTAGTAACTTTTTTAATTCAAAGCAATATAGCTTTTAAAAGGTAGGTCTTGCGGAAAATATTCAAAAAATATTGACTTTATAATCCGGAAACTGTCGAAACAATTGAGACGTTGATTTCCAAAAGGTACTAAAGGACATTTTTTACGAAATTGATTTTTTTACATATTTATATTCTCCTCATTTAGTTTTATCTAAATCTTAAATTTGATTGTATCTAATGAACACTCATGTTCTTTAATAAGGTGATTTAGAAATGCTATTAATTTCTTAAGATACTTATTACACATTTATTTTCATTCTAAATCATAACAGAACAATTCATTTCATAACTTTAATATGGTTTTATTAATATAGTAAAGAAATAATTCTAGATTTTAATGCGAAAAGAATCAAATTATCTGGTTTAATAATATAGTAATGAGAGATTTTCGCGCTTCCTGTAAAATTCCCCAGAATGGATATAGTACCTTTTGGAAATCAACGTCTCAATTTTGATCCGAACATCAACAGAACTAGAGCGTGTTTTAAAGGAGGAGGAATTACACACTCACCACAAATTAAAGACTACAGATAATCAAAAGACATATCGCCGTCTATTAATATGTAACAAATTAAATCACAGAACTTGTTTGCTTTTAGATTATTGCCATATATTTATATTTATGCCAAATATAGCAACTAGATTGTATGCAATGTCTATGAAAACTTTAACAATTAATTTAAGATTATCAATTTTTTTTTTTTTTTTTTTGTAAAGAAAGTAAGTGAAAGTCCTGTGTTGCGCATACTAGATCTTTTGTATTTCTCTCCAAGCTTTGTCACACAATTGTGATTTATGGAACAATGGTATTTAAAAGAATTATGGATATAATTTAGGCTTTTTAGGATTAGTCGATATATTGCTTACTACATCATTATAATTGTATATTAATCTCTTTCTAATTCATATAATTTTTTTTTAATATCGTTCCATTTCGTATTAGACTGTTGAGTTAGAAATCCCTGTCGGCTCTACAACCCTTCACTCGGCTGTCTAAAATATATTCGGCGAAAAGATCCGCTACAGATCAATTAATAGGAGATGCCCGCTGGGAGGAATTTTCCTTAATTGGGCGGTTAGTGGCTTCTCGGAACGTTGGGCTTTAGTATTTCCGAATGAATCTTTTCGATATCTTGATTAGCTGATGACCAAAGTAATAATTTATACAAATGCGGCAGTATTTTCGTTTCAATCCTTGATTATAAATAATAAATAAAATAAAAAGAATACGGACTTTATTTGGATTCGATAAAAGCATTAAAATTGATGAGCTTTTTAAAAATTACTTCAACATATCGTCCCTACCACGTCAAACTAACGAATGTGAAAATCGGTACTTTTCAGGCAAGCTAAAAAAAAAACCTATAATAGTGAGCCCAAAATCAGCCTTCTTCCAAAAAAGGCTTTTGCTCAAGTAGTTTCCCGCGTTCCTGACAAAGTTAGAGATTCGAAGATTTGCCACAAGGCGTGCCTTGCCCTATGCAATAGCATAGGAGCCAAAAAACAAAACAAATTTTTCACATTCGTTCGATTGAGATAGGAGGGACGAGATGTTCATTACAAAGTAAAAAAAATAAAATGGAGCTGCAATGTATTCTACAATGATTTATTATTTTCAAATGACTGTATTAGGGTATAGCTGTTTACAACCAATTAACTAATATGAAATTAATAAATTAATCAAAGGAAAATGGCTTTCACCACTGTATTTATATCTCTGATATTTCTAAAAGGATTTCAATGATTATTTTATTGTATTACAGTGGATTTTTGGTATTCATAAAATCGTTTGGCAGGCAGATAGATTTTTTAATTCGTTGTTGTTTGTTTGTTTATTCGTTTAACGTCACTTTATACTACTATGGCTAATCGGACGATGCTACAGTGGGAGTCCTAAATTTGTCCTATCCAGGTTTTATTAGGATAGGGATATTTTTTAGGAGTACCTGACATCGCACAGGCTCGGGACCACCTTTATTTATTTTTTATAGCGATTAAAAATAATAAATTATTGAAAATAAAAAACAGAATTAAAATCATGTAAATTAAAATATATATATTTTAAAGTCTGGATGGTGGTCGTCAGTGAAAGGAAAACAATAAAATAGACGAAACTAGTTTTTATTTTCCCAACGTTTTGACACACATTATGGGTCTTCATCAAGGCTCCTTCTGGATAGCAAGCTAGGGAAATACTGAATCTTTGCCAGTTTTCAATATTTTCAAACCGTGTTTTCCTATCTGCCTTTCCTGAAGTAGCCTTGAAGATGACTCTCAATGTGGGATTAAACGTTGGCAAAATTAGTTTTTCTTTCTCTGACCGCTACAAGGCCTACATTTTATTTTGATGACCTTATTCTCAAAATAATAACCTTAAGTGCTCAAAATTAGAATGTAAAATAATGATTTCACCGTAGCAATAATCAGAAGAAAAATGAATTAGCTGTAAAATATGTGTTAGATTAAACAAACTAGAGAGAGATATGAAATTCGAAACATTGTTGCCGGGTAAAAGTCAATGAATAAAGAAGATTAATCTCATAGGGTTATTAAATGAATTTCTGATAAGATAAAACTATTATTTGATCTGTTTTTTTTTTGTTGTTTTTTTTGTCTTTTTTTAAATTATGAATATTCAACACGAGAATACCTATTCATGCCTTCAATCTCTTACTCCAAATAATAATTAACAACATATATACTATCCACTCGTGATTAATTACTCTGTATTCGTTTCTCATTTAACTTCGTTTACCGAAGTAAACAAAGCCCAGTTTATTTCATTATATTTTCTAACTCCAATTGACAGCATCTTACAAAAAAATAAAATTCATGATGTGGAATGCCCAAACGATCAGAGGTAATTTCAACAAAACTTCACTAAAGCGCTACACGCACAAAAGAACAAAGCATGTACTTTTAAATTTATATTGTGTAGGTTTTTTTTTTCTCATGTTATTTTTCCTACTGTCTTAAGCAAAACATTGCATTATTACCATTATGTAAATCGAACTATGATTGAAACTATATTATCATGATAAAAGGATAACTGAAATCATGTAAGAAACTTATTTGTAGCTATATGTACTTGTAAATATTGTATATAAATAAATATTATTATTATTATATATATATGCCTTCAAAGCACATCTATGATATCCATATGTCATCTATACATATAAATATATATTATTATGTATATGTATACATATATATATATATATATATATATATATATATATATATATATATATATATTATTGGAACTTTTAAAAAAGCACATAATACCTTCCATTCATCATCTAAACCTTTTATTTCTTTAGTCCTTTAACATTTTTTTATTCAAGTCGACGTTTCGGGGTTGTTTCCCCATTTTCAAGACTTATTCCTTGCTAGAACATTTTTCACATCTCATAGCCACTGCTACTTGTCTTGTATTGGCTCACTGTTTTATATGAAAACAGTGAGCCAATACAAGACAAGTAGCAGTGGCTATGAGATGTGAAAAATGTTCTAGCAAGGAATAAGTCTTGAAAATGGGGAAACAACCCCGAAACGTCGACTTGAATAAAAAAATGTTAAAGGACTAAAGAAATAAAAGGTTTAGATGATGAATGGAAGGTATTATGTGCTTTTTTAAAAGTTCCAATTAAGAAAACTTCCAAAAAAATTAAAAAAGAAAAGTATATATATTATGTAGAACTGTCATAGTTAAGAAATTATTTCCTAGTAAATAAGGATAAGAATGTGGGTGATATCGACCACGATTTATCGATTCTACTATCGATTAAAAAATATATACAATATTATTAAAAAATACGGTTTTACGCTGACTTCTAATTATGAATCCACTGTTTGCATATTTTTTATTTTAATTACTTTTATAACTCATAATAAGATAATTGGATAGGAGCTGTATCTGTAACCAAGCTGATAACACCAACAATAGATTAGGCCCAAAGTTGGCAAAACCTTTGTAATAAGAGTTAATCGAGATTAATGAACGAATTTAATATTGACAAATTACTAAAACGTAGTTCTTATTAATGAGTGATGAATCATGGAATATAATTCCATGACTAACGCTCATCATTTGGCTGATAAATAGTAGAAGAAACAGATGGACACTTTTTCGGTTAGTGTTAATATCTTTTAGCAGAATACAACTCAGATTGAATTTCATACAGCAAGAAGTATTGTTTTTATTTTTATATTTATCTCTGATTATACCTTTCATAGTAAATATCACTTTTTTAATTTAGAAAAACTTTAAATAATGCTCGTAATTTAAATAAATAAATATATCCTCAGGCTAAAATTTATAATCTACTGTAGTAAATGAAAATCGTGCTAAAGAAGAAAGTTATTATTATATATAAGAAAGAAACGTAAATTTTTTAACTCGTTTTTTTAAAAACATAATTAATTTAAATAGATAACCACGATAAATATATTTTTATTCAGTAAATTCATTGAGCGTATGTGTGTCATTTTTTCTTATAAATGAATTCTGATTATTATTATTGTTTGTTTGTTTATTTAACATCACTTTAAAGTACATAACAGTAAATCCAAATTTATACCTGAGATTCCAGGAACGTCTTCATCTTGCCGGCCTTAGTAAAAAGTTCATCCGGTTAATTAATCGGATATATCTAAAGCTTTATTTGTTTGATTGTGATATTTTTTTTTACTAGCAACTAAATTGCATTAATTACTTTTTTTTAACCTGAATAAACATTTAAAACATCATACCTATTTGTTTGTTTATTTAACGCCTCTTTATGCTGCTATGGCTAATCGGACGATGCTACAGAGGGAGTCCTAAGTTTTGCCTATCCAGGTTTAATTAGGATAGGGGTCTTTAACGAGGACCTGGCATCGCACAGGCTCGGGACCACCTTTTTACGTCCCCTCCGAAGGACGGCATAACTATGGATGTTTTACTCCCATTAAAAAATCTTAGGACCACCTGCGGGTTTGAACCCGTGACCTTTAGCATAGCAGGTTGTTATGCTAGCCACTCTGCTACAGGTCATCTCTGATCATTATAATTTATTTTATTTCAAAAAAATTAAAAATTATTAGTTTTTATTCTATGGACTATTTCGTTTTTTTAACGATGCTGGTCAAAAATTATTTAAACTAATTACAATTTTCAAAACGTTTATATTAACCCTTTTTTTTTCTTTTCTAAACCCAACAGCAACTACCAACAGATCAGAATATTCAAAATCGGCGAATTTTTTACGAATGCCATTTCACATTTACATTTCGTGTTCGTAAGCGTTTGTTTTCCTGATACTGCTAATTTTTGAAGAACACAAAATTTACTAAAATCTTCATAGAAATATTACATTTGTATACTTAATATGAAGCAAGCAAATTATGAACTAACTTTTTACTTTGGACAATAACTTTAGTATGTATTTCACATTGTTTTAGATGGTATCATATATTTTCTTGTTTTTACCATTTTTCTGTCATTTATCAATCAAATATTAGATTAGACCATTAAAATCACTGGTTGCTAGTGAAGTATATATTAACATTTTATTTATATTCTTCAAATGATATCAACAGTTTCTGATGAGAGAACCTTTGGCCTACATATGAACAAATTGATTTCTCAATTTGAAACTTTTTATCGCTTAAACTCCCGGTCTGTTGGTTCCAAGAAATGAGTTATGAAAGAAAGATAAGTAAAATATTTTTCTGTAATGTATATCGCCGTAGAAAATTATTATTATTTGATTAACTAAGTAGTCTATATAAAACCTTCCGATCTCTGAACACATATCACACTTATTCGGCCCACTAATGGCAGTTTAAAGGATTTTGAATACGCCGAAAGATACGGTAGGAATTATCGCATCATATTGGCAGAGTAATGGGCCAATTATCGGCTACTATGGTGGCCTTTGGGGAATGTTAATTTGACAGCTGTTGCATGTTCCTTAAGGACCTGTTGATCTGCAAGGCTCTGATAGGGACGGACTCTGGCCATCAACCTCTTCTGTCGTCTTAGGATATACTTCTGTGGCTTTCATGCCGTCTTTGTCTCTTTGTTTAATTATTTTATCACGAATAAACAATCGTTACAAATATGGTTTAAATCATATTATCGTAATTCGAAAATTTAAGCTAAATTTTGAGAATGGTTGAGAAAAAAATATCTTGAAATTTAAATATAATTTTATTATTTAGTTTATGCAGCACCAATCATTTAGGTGCTCATCTATAAAATATAAGGAAAGTTTAGGAAATAGAAAGAAAATATTAGATTTTAAGTAAGATTTTACACACGGTAAGACATTCCATTTCTGTTTATTATTTTCAATAATGAACTTTTTCAATCGACCAAAAAAAAATTACTCTCCTCAGAATTTGAGGTCTTACGTTTCAAGATACCTAGTACCCAAATAATGAATACAAATAAATCTATCCATGATCCTAACACCTTGACTTTGATATCAGTCGATTAAAAATTATTTAACTCAATAACTAAGTTTTATATCAATTACTATTATAGAAGAGTATTTTAGAATATGATTATATCAATTGGAACAATCTCTTCTTATTTTTGTTTATATGTATTTATTTATCCAAACATGTCAATAATAAATCTTATTACGTTTCGAGGTTTCACATGTTGAGTTTAGTACACATGATAGTTGCAAGTATACAAGATAAATTAATATGTGATGGTGAAAAGTTAAAATTTGATAATGTGAATAAATTATAATATTAAATGACCTATATTGAGTAACAATATGGAAATAAATATAATATTGAACATCTGAAGATGAGGCATGTGAAACCTCGTAACGTAATAAGATTTATTATTGACATGTTTGGATAAATAAATACATATAAACAAAAATAAAAAGAGATTGTTCCAATTGATATAATCATAAATAACTAAGTTATTTTTGAAGATAGAGAAAAAGAATGTATGGAGTTTTAGGATCAGGACACCGTTATAAATCATAACTATGAAAAGATTTTTTTGGTTTTACCCATATTCGCGCCAGAGAAACTTAGAAACTTAGGGGAAACGAAAAAAATATAGTTAAATTTTGCCTATAACTCAGAAACACAGAGGAAACGAAAAAAAAAACTAGTTAAATTTTGCCAACATATACGCCCATAAATGAAGTTATTTTTGAAGAAAAATTCTTATGGAGTTTCAGGATCAGTACTTTTCAAGATGCGTAGAACCCAAATAAGGAATAAAATAAAAATTATGAATACCAATTTTTTATATGAAAAACAACACATTATGAATGAATATTAAAATTACCATTTTCTATTTAAGCCCAATGAGAAATATCAATACTAACATGATAACCTCTTTTCGCTCTCTAGCATAGAGTGTAAGGTGTGAAAGTTGGTAATAAGTGAGTTAGTCAGTGTTTTCGCTTTCGTAAATACTCATCCAAATTTAAGGGATTCTTGTTATTGTGCTCACTTTTGAATAATGTTTTGTTACATTTAACTTAATCCTAAAAACTTTAAAAAAATGGTGCGGTTGCTCGGTGCGTAAAATACTGGTTTCCGGGCAGCTTTGGATGATCCATATTTTGCATTGTATTAATTACTGTTGTAAAGCTACCCTGACACACGTGGGTGTTTGTATAAATGGTACCTTTATACTTCTTTATCGTGTGTAATAGTTTATTTTAAGCAATGTTTATGGCGTATTGGAATTTATCCTATACTCAGGCACTAACCTTCCAATTCATTAAAAAAAAAAAATCAAGATGCTACAATCAGGACTGTTTTGAAATATGTTCTTGAGTTTTTAGGTGAAAGTACCATTATTTTGGCTCTAATACAATTATTTTGTAAGTTCAAATCGAATTTTCGATTAAATTCCTTATTGAAATTTTGATTATTTCTAGAGAACAGAAATTTTAGAGTTTATTATTCAAAATGTTTTTTATATCGTTATTCTGTTTATTGCTTAATTTAAAAAAAAAAAGTAAAATAGTTCTACCTAGGTTTCCAGATTGCATTATAGAGTAGGAAGTGAACCGTGGTGCAGCGGTTGACTATTCCTTGCTGAGACATAGCTGGAGATGCTCCTATTAGGCAGTTGTCCAAAATCTTTATAGTCTCCACTCGAAATAGTTCAGGATATTTATTAATTCGAACAGTTTTTTTTGTTTAATTTTTTTTATAGTGTTCGATTGTCCACAATGGTTGGTCTATAATAAGTGTGTAAGTGGGGCATATTAGGGTACAAAAGGAGCCAAATTGAGGCTATGTTTATTTCACTATCATTGTTTGTTTATCTATCGGGTGCGAGGTGGCTGAGTGGGTTATTTTGAACGCGCTTCACTTTTAACTATCACATATGACTAAAAACTTGAAACCAAAAAATTATGAGTTCGCATCTCGGTCCGGGGGACTTTTATCTCGCCATTTATTCCCCGTCCTCACCCCTTAGCACAAGAAACCCCCATATAGCCTTCAAAGGCAAGGTTGGGGTGAACAAAAAAAAGTTTTGTTTATTCATTTAACGTCATTCACAATAGTCCTACTGAAGATAATCGGACGATGCTACAATTTGAGTCCTACATTTTGGCTACAC
This sequence comes from Piezodorus guildinii, assembly GCA_023052935.1. Classification (NCBI taxonomy): domain Eukaryota; kingdom Metazoa; phylum Arthropoda; class Insecta; order Hemiptera; family Pentatomidae; genus Piezodorus; species Piezodorus guildinii. The sequence continues at coordinate 114,766,849 of CM041292.1, read as the reverse complement.
CATTATACGACCCCTCATTATACGGACGGCATAACCAATTATTAAACAACCTACTAAACAAAGGCGTAATCTATATAAAAATCCCAGGGTAATCTGCCAGGTTTTAAGCAGCGGCATTGGACATTGCTGGCTGTTATGCTAGCCACTACACGGCAGGTGACCCCTAACAAATAGTTTATTTTTAACTTAAAATTCTGAATAGAGTACGCAAGCACATTCTAAATTTAGCTCTCTACATGTTCTTCCTTGTCAGTTAAACGTTTTTATTGTTTTGTTTTTTCTGAATAAAAAAAAAAATGTTTACGTTGGAGCTACATAATCGTTAGTTAAGATGTTGTATGTATCAATAAGGTTATTGAATAAATGTTGACAAATTTCTAACCTCTAAGAAGATTGCTGAGGAGTAAGTTGGTGCGGGATCAGTCTACTGCTGTTTTTTATCTTCCCTAGATTAGATAGATTAGACGATTATCAGAGTCACACCATACGCCCTGGCAAGTTCGCGAATACTTTTGAGATTTGACTCAACAGCTGTCGGCAGAACTTCATCAATATCCTTTAATCACCCGGAGCTCTTCTTCTTTCCGAACTTCGTATCTCAGCTACTAATTTTCTCAAACCAACGCCTCGCATTGCGCTGGTCAAGGACACCTCCTTCATAGTTAATCATTTTAGAAGCTGCTTCAGCGACTGTGAATTTTTTTTTCAGTAATGCCTAAAAATTGCGACTATTTTGTAGGTTACTGTCATGTGCGTCCCTTCTTCAAAACAAATAACTAAGCTAAGTTTTTCAAAAAGTTGAATGAGATTAAATAAGGTTAGGGATTGCTCTAAAGGTATTATTAGGTATTAAAATTGGGTTAAAATATTTGCAGTCCTTTGAAATCTTGAATTTGATAAAACGCTTTTTGTTTATTTTATATACCCCATTATATTTCATTCCGAAATTAGAAATAATCATTTCGTCGTTGATCAAGTCACGAGAACTATGAAGATTTTTGTTCTCTGTTAATAAGGGAGCGGCGCAGTCTGGTGGATAGGGTCTACTGTTTTCCAGGTCCTGGGTTCGAATCTCTTTTATAACATAATATTATTTTGAGGGTGTATAGTCGACTGTAGAAACTATTATAGGTGGAATAGTCAGGAATCAGCCATTTTTGAAAAGTTTTTAATTTTGCCAACGTTTCGGCTCAAGCTTGTGAGCCATCATCAGGGCATTACTGAGCCATGTCCAAGCATAAACAGTTTATGCTTAGACATGGCTCAGTAATGCCCTGATGATGGCTCACAAGCTTGAGCCGAAACGTTGGCAAAATTAAAAACTTTTCAAAAATGACTGATTCCTGACTATTCCACCTATAATAATATTATTTATTCTGTTAATTCAGCCGGGGGGCGACCCTAGGTTATGGATACCCTCCTGGGGCAGACCCAGCCTCTTTAAAGTGGGTACCCAAACTGGGGAAAAAACCTGCGGCTGAGCGTGAGAAAGGCCTCATCACCTCATTGGACGGCCGTTGGCCTAAATACAGTACGAATCTCTCTATATGTACTGAACCCAAAACTATTCATGGGTTGTAGGAGAACAATTTTTTTTTTTTAAATTCTGTTAATACATAATGCAAGAAAAATTTCCGCCGTTGTGATGTATTATTCTTGGTGAAGCCTAAAATATGTTATTTTCATGTTTCAAATCAATACAGCTGATATCCCAACCCATCCTAACACTTTCCTTTCTACCTATGCTGATGACACCTGCGTTTTATCAGTAAATAATGATCCAGCTATTGTCTCTCACACTCTTCGATCCCACCTCCGATAAATGTGGTGACAGAATTTTGGAATAAAAATTAATTCTGACAAATCCCACTAAATAACCTTTACCCTTCGTCGTAAACCTATGACTTCCTGCCCTACAGTATCCTTTAATGACACTCCGCTAGTTCCTGTTGAACAGATACGATACCTAGGACTCCATCTCGACAAAGGTCTAACTAGGAATCCTCATACAAGACTAAAACGACAAGAAAGTGTCCGACGTTTTCGACCACTTCAACACTTACTGGACAAACGTTCAAACCTGCCGCTTAACAACAAAAGACTCATTTATATGACCATCATAAGACCGATTTGGACATACGGAATAGAGCTGTGGGGTTCTACTAAACCATCAAACTCTTGTCGTATCCAATCCTTACAATAAAAGATCCTTCGGAAAATCCTCAATGCTCCTTACTTTGTCACGAATAAACTCATCCATAAAGACCTTAATATTCCATATGTTGCTGACTTAGCCCGAACCAGGTACCATTCCTTCCATGAAAAACTTCATTCCCACTCTAACCCTCTAGTTTCAATCTTTGCTTCCTCTTCGATTCCTGATAATCCTCCCAGGTGGCTGAAAAGAAGATGGCTCCGAGACCTTCTATTTGAGACTCTTAGAGTGCTGCCAATGGGTAGTGTCTCTACATGTATTTCATGTCATTTTCTTAATTTTCATCGCATTTACCTTGATGTAAATCTTTGTAAAGTTTTTTTTTTTTTTTTTTTTTGTTCTCCCCTACCTCGCCTTTGAAGGCTATACGGGGTTTCTCGGGCCAGGGGGTGAGGGCGGGGAATAAATGCTGAAATAAAAGTCCCCCACAGCACCGAGTCTCGAACTCGTAATTTTTTGGGCTTCAAATAATTCGGTCCTCTGTGTTGCTAGGCAACGCGCGTTTAAAGCAACTCGCGCTAACCCGCTCAGCTACCCCGCCCCCCAAATCTTTGTACAGTTGTAAATATTAATAAATATGTTTCAAATCATGGATTATGTTTCAGTCAGATGGCACAAAACTTTAAAACAATGGCTAAAAGTTTTCCATTACAACGCCTTTACTAATTTTATCCAGGAGCCGCCCCTACCCTCGTATCCAACCACAGGCTGAAGTGATTAACCTTTCCAGCCGCGTGTTTAGCAAGGATTTATAACCAACAAACATCAACAATGTAACATGCAGCCGGATACAATGATACAATAGTGCGTTTCACCGAATAAGAGAAGGATAAATATTTAAAACAGGTGCCGGCCTGAAATATTTTCGCAGACATTGTGTCGATGACCCCGCGAGAAGGATACAGGAATATAGCCGGGATTGGCGCTGGTGCGTCAGGTGTGCTTCAGTTGGCTTGCACCACCGCTAAGGAAGATTAATCCCGCTCTCTTGTATATTATATCTCCTCTTCTTTCGAGAAGTCTGACTGTAAGCGGCGGTTAAATTTGGCTTATGTCTAAGCCGCTGTTTGAAACTGAGCGTTTACTCTATGGACAGCCAGCGTTGAAATAGATTTGCGTTAAATGCTCTAAGACTAAATTGTTTTCCTCTCACTTTCTGTTGTTGAAGGGGTCCCCGTAAACACTGAACGAGAGCTCTCGAAATAACATTGTAGCTGTCAAAACTCTCGCCGATACTATAGCCAATGTTTTTTTTTTTTTTTTGTTTGGAAACTAATTTTTTACTTTCAGCCATCTATGTATGGACGTTAATTTTGAAACTGTTTTAAGTCCATTTATACTTAAACTGATTGTAACCCGCGGCTTAATGTTTATTTTTTTGTTAATTTATATACATAGATGTGTGACAAAAATACATATCACTTGGTTGTCATTCAATTAGTTACTCATTCTGTTATTTTCATGAAAAAAAAAAAAAAATGAAAAAAGTTCATTTTTTTAATCATTTATCGTCACTTTTAAACTACTGTTGATAATCGGACGATGCTACAGTGGGAGTCCTAAATTTTGCCTATTCAGGTTTTATCAGGATAGGGATCTTTAACGACATCGCCCAGGCTCGGGACCACCATTGTACGTCCCCTCTACAGAAGGCATAACCAACGATTTTTTAATTCCATAAAAAAATCCTAGGGCCACCTAAGAGTTTTGGAATAGAAAGCTGTTATGCTATCCACTACACCACAGGTGATCCCAAAGGAATTAAGTATTGTTATTTTATGGCATATCTTGATTTTATCTATCAAATTTAAAATAGCACACCAGTAGAAGTAGGCATACATAATCACTTAATACTTTTAGATTTTATGTTGACTTCGTCAAATCGTCAAAAATCAATTTCAACTTAAATGTTCCCTTCGTTTAACGTACCTAACACAAAAAAGGTTTAAAAAATTAGTTTTGTGTGTTCTAATCGTGAAATATTAGTTTCTTGAAATACTGTCCTAATTAGAGCTGATCGTTTTTTAGCGGAAACCTAAACAAAAAACAAGGATCCAAAGATATTTTATATTAATATATGAGTTACAAATTTAATATCTATGCTAATACATGTCAGATTATAGCGATTTTTCTTTCATTACATCAAGAAGGAATAAAGAGAACTTCTAGGAAAAATTTCAAAACTTCACAACCATAGTCATTTTTAAGATACTATGGTCTAATTCTTGATATAGACTAAAATATTTACTATTGATAATATCCGAAGTTAGTGATGGAGGTAATATTTAATTGATCAGTATTTAACAAGTCAATCTCTACTTTTGGACAATTATATCAGTAGAATAATAATTACGTTTAATTAATGCAGTTTAACAAAATGTAATTAAAAAAAATTATCTTAATTTAAATATAAATGAACTTTCAAAATAAACGGCTCATGTATTGGTAATAATTAAAATAGTCATGTTTGAATATTTTTATAATGGTTTACGATGTAATTCGTACATATACACTTCGATGCAGGTTTAAAGAAGAAAATTTGAATTAACAAAAAAAAATTCGTTTATAATAATTACGCACTTAACGTATGACTGTGTTACAAATATTTATCTGGTTCGCGCATCAAATAACTTTACTTTACTCCTTATTTTAAATAAATCTCCATGAAAATACCATGATAACATTTATTTTTAGTAAATAATATAACAATGAAAATCATTATATATGTTTTTCGTCAATCTTCACTATCTATTGCTATTTTATCGGGAAGATAATTTTTTTTTCTTTAAGCTTTTGAGCTCTTACTCGACTTCTGCTGGCTCTTAAGTCTGAGATGCGGCTGAGGGATTGGCGCTGGGATTTCTTGGGTATGGCTTTTCCCTCCATATAGGAAAGATGCCTGCACTGGGTTTCCCAAGGTTGATTGTAAATATTGTACACATGTAAGCGTGATTATAAAATGTTCATTTGTATATATATATATATCATGGGTTTCCACTCAATTCTACTCAAAATTGCTTCTTTAAACCTGGATCGTTCTGCATATCTATTAATTACATATAGTAGCCAACTATAAAAATATTCATTTATGACTATTTCGGTTATTACTTATATATGAGCCGTTTAATTTGAAAGTCCTTATGCCCATTTATACTTAACTTAACATAATTTTTGTTTAAATTACATTTTAATATCTATTTAAACAGTCGTTTTAATACAAATCAGATCTAATTAACCGTAATAATAATTATTATAAACAGATAATTGATCGATGTTAATGAACTTTCGATATGTTATGGAGTATAAATATTGATTGTGTTATAGTGATGAACGAATATTTTCTATTGAAAAAGGCAATCATACACATCATACCTTAAATTAGTAATGGAGTTTTATCATATGTTTATGTATTTGTATATATTCATCTACATACATTGATCGCTAATCTTAGAAGCTTTTTTTAAATCCAATAAATCGGTTAGAAAGAAAATAGGCGTTTCAGAATATTTTCTTCAGAATAACTGTCTATATCATTCCTAAGAAATATACTTAGACGTACTGAAGAAAGGCTTTATGATAATGCGTTGATAAAGGTTGCTGTTCTACAACATATATAATTGATTTTATTCTGCTTCTTCCGACTTAATTAATGAAGAGATTACTTCTATCTGATTGGTATCTAGATGCGTGCGTACGCGCGTGTCCATGTGTGTGCAGATGTGCATATATATTAGTTGATATCTTATTTACAGTCCAACCGATTGAAAGTTCATTCACATTGAACATTTATCTATTTATAATTATTATTATTATGGTTGATTAGATCGGGTTTGTATCTAAACGACTGTTTAAATAGAAAAAGAAAAAACATCTCGGGAAAATATACTTTATCAATTTTTTATCTATAATTCCAGCTGGAACGATATCCGGAGAGAACTCGTAAGTCAATTATTTTCATTTTATGTATTATTTATTAGAATACAAAACCAAATTAAAATTTACGCACTATATATAATTTATGCTTTTACAGCTCACTTTCCTTAGAAACAATATTTAGGCCATTTATATAAGAAAAAAAAGTTTAAGAATGTCACCTAGGATCTCTTAATAACGGCCGAAAGATAATCGGATTATTAGTCTCTAGACTTAGGCCTCGGCATCTCATTCCATGGATCTATTAGAAACTTCAAATCCAAATTTATACCAGAGATTCCAGAAACGTCTTCATCTTGCCGGCCTCAGTTAAACGTTTATCCGATTAATTACTTGGATATATCTAAAGCTTTCTTGGTTTGATTGTAATTAAAAATTTTCTTTCAGTAGCAGTTAAATTGCAATAATGAATTATTTTCTTAAAAGTGATTTAATATTTAAAACACCCTGATACTTTTGTGGGTTGGAAAAGCATAGTTTGTAATCAGGTGATTTTAAAAACCAATTTGATTCATTATTGTGTAAGAACACGAAATAAGAATTTCGTCAAATCTGGGATAGTTTCTCTGTAAATTTTGAGCCATTTGTTAATGATTTAGCGAATGGCATATAATAATCTTTACCTATTTAAACAGATATATGTAAATGGCTAAAATATAAAAAAATAAATAAATATTATAAATTTGTATAGGAATAGGAAAAAAAAAAAAAAATTGAAAATGTATGTAAAATATGTCCAATTGATTGATAAGTATGCTGTGTTATGTAAGCAACCCGATGTATCTAGGCAGCATTGCCAAATAAATAAAGCATTTCTCTCTCTCTCATCTATGGTTTTAACCATACTTAGTTTTTGACTTTAGAGCAAGAGATTTAAAATACTTCAATTAATTTGTTATAAAGTACTACTTTTCCCAAGGTTATAGTTTTCAAACTCGGCAGATGGCATAGGTATTTTCAAGGGAGCAAAAATTCCATGTTATACCGTCCATCGGATGGGGCGTACAGTACCGTTCCCAAGGCTGAGACCCACTGTAGCATCGTCAGATTAACCGCAGTAGCATAAAGTGGCATTAAGTTAATGAACAAAATAACACAGTATTAATTTCAAGTTGATCTCCTTCTAATAAGCGAAATTAAATTTTATTCAAAAATTTTGACTAGGTAAAAAACTGAAAAATTTAACGTATGTAAAATGTGTATAATTTTTATACTGAGTATCCTGAGTCCTTGCTACCGAGCATAAAAGCCAACTCCTATTTGAATATATTTAAGGGCAAAATGAAGCGAGATGGAATTAGAAATGCTAATGGATTTCACGTTATTTTTGGATCAGAAAAACATTAAATATTGTTGCAACTACCAATTCGATGGAACAGAGTGAATGAGTTGTCTTGATATAATACTTTTTCGTAAGATGATATAAAAAAATTTGGTGCGCGCAACACACGACTTTCACTTACCACCGATGTTATAATTAATTTAATAATTTTTAAAAACGTTTCGAGATGAAAATAAATTGTTGAAGAATTAATTACGTTTAGTTTCAATAGAAACATATGTTTATTAATATTTTTTATTTAACAACAAGTATATATATATGCCTTTGGGCATATATTTTAACATTAATAATCATTACGTAAAACCTCCTTCAGGGTATTTCTGAATTCGTGGGTGAAGAAACCTCCCAGTGTTGGCACTTCCAGAGGCGTTTCAGTCTCCTTGGAGGGTTTTGTGGTAGTGTGTCTGTCAGTAATGTTTGAACCAGTAATGTTTGAAGAGGGATTTTTTACATGAACCCCACACCTGAGTACCGTACGTCCATATAGATTTAAGTAGCATGTTGTATATGATAGTTTTGTTGTTTATGTGATAGTTTGTATTTATGGTGAAGAAGTCGTCTAAGTATTGAGAGTCGATGATTCAGTCTTTTTTTTTCAAGGAAGTTACATGTGATTTCCATGTTAGGCGTCTATCCATTGTCAGTCCTAAGTATTTTGTTTCAGTTCTTTGGGTAACTGAACATTGTAAAGTATTAGTGGAGGGCAATCAGAATGTCTAAGGGTGAATATGACATGACTTGATATTTTATGTTTAATTTGTTACGCCATTTATCAAGCCAATCTTGCAGTAAATTTAAATGGGTTTCAACATTGTGTGAGGCTGTGGTTGGATCAGTACTCGTTGAGAGTATTACGGTGTCGTCTGCGTATGTTGCAAGTAATGTGTCGGGTGTCTGTGGTAAGTCAGAAGTGTATATAGTATACAGAACTGGACCCAAAATGCTCCCTGCGGAACTTCCTCACCAACTCGACAGTAGTCGGAATGTTAACCATCTTGGTTGACTACTATTAAATATTCTATTATATTATTGTCTATGACAATCTGTTAGTTTTATCGGCTTTTCGTCACTCTCCGTTAACTTTTACAATACTAGGTATGAGGTAATATTTTTTCTAAAATTTTTAGCTTTCTAACGGTATATTATACATCTCTATTACTGTTTTCTACTAAATGTGTTTCCTCTTTTCTCCTTCAGTTGATTATTAAATTCGTTCATTTTATATTTTGAGCTGTTTTTTAGTGATGATCAACAGATGATATGGTTAATGTTATAAAATCTACAAAATTAAAGGTACTTTAAAGGAAGAAATTTTAAAATTTCGGCATTTAAGCTTTGTCAGATGAAACCTACATTGTATTAAAGCCCATTAAATTTAACATCGATACAAGGAGTTTAATCAAAATCGTTAGAGCCGTTTTTGAGAAAATCAAAAACAAGGTGCAAAATGCAAGTACCTCTGTCGGTCAACCGATTTTAGAGAAAAAGTTACTGTAACATGTCGGGCTTATAGTTGTCTCAAATATGAAATTTCAGTTTCAGTTTAACACACACACAGACCTTTTTGCGGGAATTGGTTATTTGGACTCAGGGGACCCTAAAACCTGTATTTCTGTTGAAGACTGTTGTTGAATGCTATAATTTTCACGATCTCGATGCTTTCCCTTACTATATATTTCATATAAAATAGATAAGTAAAAGTAATACTACATTTTAAAATACGTTATATCGAAGGAGATGAGTCAGAACATCTCGATCTCGTTTGTTATAATCGTTTCCGCTATAACTGATACGGAAAGAACTATCAATGTTTGAACTGAAAAATTACATTCTTTCTCTGTAATAACATTCCTGGTGCTAAGTCGCGAGGAAGGTATGGTAGTCTGTTTAGGCTCAGAACTAGACTGGAAGATATTTACAAATCCGCTTGAGATATAGTAGAAACAAATTGGACAACACAAAACCAGAATAGACGCAACCCTACAGAAATAGTATAGCTCTTATTCCAGACGTGGCTACCTTAGAGAAATATCCCCGTGGCTCTACAATTATTTATACTGGCACAAGGTTCCTTACCGAGGGCCCTAATGGTTTAAGTGAAAGCGGAAGGCTTTGTTGTTGAAATGTTAAAAGTTGTTCTGGGACTTTATAGAGATGAAAATTGAACTTGATTTGCTCTGAATGGTATAAAATCTTGCTAGGAAATTTACAAAAGATAAAATGTAAACAGTGTTGTAGTCGTTTTTGCCCGAAAATGATTGGGGTTCCCACTGAATAGGTAATTTGAGGAGCTGGGAATGGATTTAGTAAAAACTTTGGCATATTTAAAAAAAAATCTAATTCGCTGTTCTTAAGGTTTTACACACCTACAGAGCCTCTCTACATTGAGGATAAAAATGCCTCTAAAGCAGCCCCTAAAAGCCTCAAAATATAGATAAACATCTTAAGCACACAGATAATTATGCAAAATATTTACAATGGCTGAAAACTTCTAATCAGACTGTTCTAAACTAATAATTATGAATAGTACTACTATTATAGTACTGGGGCCACCTGTGGTGTAGTGACTAGCATAATAACCTAAAAACAAAAACAACTTGTACCACTACAACCTATGAAGGGTCTTGGGCTCAGTATATATAGAGATTCCTAGTTTTTCTAGGCCAACGGCCGTGCAATGAGGTGATAAGGGCGAGATGACACTGAGCCACTTTACCCACTTTATAGAGGCTGGGTCTGGCTCAGGAGGGTCTCCCATACCCCAGGGTCATTCTCCGGCTGAATTAACCGTATAAATAATATTCTGCCTCATAATATTTAGACCCAGACCCAGAGAATAGTAGACTAGTGCTCTATCCACTAGACCACGCCGCTCCCAGAAATATCTCTATCTTATATCTCTAATTAAATCTGTATAGGTAAACTTCAGGACTTCCACTGTAGCATCTTCCGATTAGCCACAGCAGCATAAAGTTACTTTAAATTAATAAAGAATAGTAATACTAATAATTATTAGCTATGTTATTCTATCCAAAGATTTAGGTTAGTACGAATTAACAATTTACAAGTTCCTACTATGTTTATTTTTTAATATAAACAAGATATGTTGAAAGATTACCATATAATAAAATTTCCTGATTTTCGTATGCTATTGTGTTATTATACTATAAAATATTAGATGAAAATAGTCTCTATTTAATATAATTTCGTCGATTTTAGGCTGATAAAAAAAAACTAAAGATCGTAGATATTATTTGGTCCAATACTTTATGAGGTTGAAATTGGCTGATCTCCTTGAGGAATGCTGAAACTAGACCGGATTTGAATAGTTTATTTCCACATAGGACCCGGAAAATTAAAGCCGATATTTTTTTTAAGTATATCTGAATTTTTTTTGGCCTGATTTCAGATACGTTATGATTTATTGACTTTCCTATTTCCTTCTACGCATTTATTTAGATTTTTCTGGTTCCTTCTGAATTGGGTCCTTCTAAAATTTCCCAATTCTGCGAAGACCAAAGTTACCGGAAAGAAATATATCTGATCGCAAAAAGTGAATAAACTGTTAAAACAAATACATAAATAATATTTCCGAAAAAACAGTCTGAATTGGAGGTTGATCTTAAACAGCTCAAAATAATTTAGACTCTTGAGATCATTTGGAATTTCATTGAAAAGCGGATGTTGAATGAACCTCCATCAATAAACACTAGCTAAAATTGGCAGGAGGTTTGTTGACCACTGATAAGCTGTTGATAGCAAACGTTATGAATTAGGAATTTATCGTTTAAATGATAAGATAAATAATGCAAATATTTTAAATAAAATTGTTTATATATGCACACGAATTATAATATAAGTATTATATTTTCCTTATTTACAGGCTTCGTTTGAATTGTAAGAGATTGTGGCATCCTTGATTGATCCAAATTATATGTTGATTCCTGTGGAATATGATTTGTCATTGAAACAAATTGTATTAATTTAAAAATATCAAAATTTACAATGAAACAATTAACACTGATATATCGCGTTATAATGTTCCCAACCACTGCTCCTCTTTGGTTCTTGTTATAATCTTCAATCCCACCTTCTCGTTAACTATCCCTTGTGCTCCCTTTCCTGTACCACTGAGTCCTTTTCTTTGAGAACAGAATTGGCCTCTACCTTGACAGTAGCTTGAGAACAAGAATGGTCTGAAAATAGCTGATAAGAGTGTCCAGGAAGTTGGTGGCTGTGGATTTAGACATCGTCCTCTGCCAAATGGCCCGTTCTACAACCTTGTGCGAACTCGCTTCTCATATCATTCATCCTCTTACGTATTTCCTTCGGTAGTAAGCAATGTTACCAATGATGCTATTTAAAAAAAAAATTATAATAATTGGTAGAAATGATCGGGAGTCAGTCTGTTTAATATTTTAGTTTAACCGACATTTCGGCTTACACTTGTGAGCCATCATCAGGGCATTACTGAGCCATCTCAAGCATAATAAAATGAGTTTATGCTTTATAATTAAATATTATTATAATTAAATTAAAATATTATAAAAGACTGACTCCCGATTATTTCTACCTACTATAATTTCTACAGTCGACTAAACATTCTCAATAAAATTTATAATATATACATATATAAAAAAAATGAACGGAATATAAAATTTCTAAGAATGAGTCGTTGAATAAACCAGAAAACATATGATCTTGCGTAGAGCTAGGGGTACTTCACTATATCTATTATATCCGTATACCCGAAATCATCGCAAATGGATTTTGGAAGGTATATTCCTATTTTTTTTAACAATGCATTTTATTGTGTAAAAATTGAATTTTTTTGATATAAAATACTATTTTTAGATGAGGAAGATGGTTGGGGGTGCAGTCTTCAGAAGGAAACACACATTACAAAGTAGTACTTATTTTAATTGTGTGCCGACGTTTCGGGCTACATTTTGGGCCTTCATAAAGGTGACTCTGAGACGGTGTCTAAAGAAGTGTAAAATGTAAAAAAATGTTATATTAGCTATTGATGTAAAGTGTAAATTATTTTAAAAGACGCTATTGATAATCTTTAGTTAACTTAGGTAAACTTACTGCCAAATTTGGATTGGAGAAATTTAAAAAATACGCTGTGAAACCAATCTGGTCAGAGGAAAGCCTCGAATGAACTATTGAGTGGATCGCTAATAATAACGACTTAGTCGAAAGCCATTTTCTCATCCATCAGTCAGAGACAAATTTGGATCTCCCTCTTAGTCGCCCAGCGACATTCTTTTCCCATTAATTTTAGATTAGTGTGCCATTGAATCTTGAGGCCATACGTCAACAGTAGGCAAGTTTTTATTTTTAGAATTTATTAATATATATTCTGTTTTATTATGTTTTTAAGTGTCTCTTTGGGATAAAGATAAGAATAACATTATAATCTTTGTATAGACATACGCAAATCATGGAACTGACGTGATGAAATTCGGCAGTTTTGTAAAATACTTTTCACTCGCAAAAAAAGAAGCGTTAGCTATAAATTTTGATAATTGCTGTTATCCTCTGCACCTTGCGTGTTGACTCCCTGAAGATTCATGAACCTATAGCGTAGCCTCATAACAATAGCCGCGTAGCTGTCCGCATGTATATTTGGCGAACCTCTATGACTCCTGGGTGCCACAAAGGAAAGGACTCTCTGAGGGCAGACATGTCGATTTAACGGGTTAGGACACAGAGTTGGTGAGGATTGACAGAGCGGCAGTTTGGCACACGGGCTGTGGCTATTATTTGAGCCCTGGCACACACAATACTCCTCGGTCGTTCACCTTTACTAACTAACTCTAAATGTCTAAGCACTCTCCTGTACGTCCGTATGCTCTTCAGGTCATCCTGTCCTTCGAGGTTTCTCGCGAGACTTGGGAAGATGGGAATATTCTTGGGCTGAAGAATGAGGTTTGACAGACATTTTTCCAACAAGCTAGATTGTCTGTTCCGTCAACAAGACGGGAGAGAACCATACACAAGCATCAACATGTTTATGATTCGGCTTGAACATTCTTTAATGTCTGTTAAACTATATAATATAAATTTTAACTTTCACTTAAAATGGAATATATAGTAAGGGAAAGTATTGCGATCGTGACAATTTTCTAATTCCAGTTTTCAACAGGAATATGCGTTTTAGAGTCTCCTGAGTCAAAATAACCAAGTCACGAAAAAAAGTATTGTGTCTGTGTGTGGTAAGTCTAGTACAAAAAAGAAAAGTCCTATGAAACTACAATTTTATATTTAAAACAGCTATATGTCCGAAATGTTACAGCCTCATTTTCATAAAAATCGACATACCAGAAGAACCACTTTATACTACACATTATGCACACTTTCACGATTTTCTCAAAAAACGCTCTAACCATTTTCAATTAACTCTTTAGATCTATGTCTAATTTTGTAGATTCTAAAAATGAAACATATTATCTCATTAGCATTGATAAAAAACGAGTAAATATTACAAGTGGAAAAATTTGATTGCCATCTAAAGGAGAAAATAGCTAACATATATTTGTAGGTTTTTTTCTGAACAAAGAATAAGTAGTATAGATGTATAATATACCGTTGGCAAGCTAAAGATTTTATAAACAAATATATGTTACATACAAAGCTGTAAAACATAATGCAAGAAAACGAATAGAACACAAACTTGAGTGGTTATTGTGGATAATAATTTCTTTACTTAAATTATTTAATGTGAAACAGATATTTGCGTCACAACTCAATCAAATTCTTTTTTAATTGTTTATTTATTTAACGTCCCTTTATGATACTATGGCTAATCGGACGATGCTACGGGGGGAGTCCTAAATTGTGTATATCCAAGTTTAATTAGGATAGGCATCTTTAACTAGTACCTGAAATCGCACAGGCTCGGGACCACCTTTTAACGTCCCCTCCGAAGGACGACATAAATAATTTATTTAATGAATGGAGCCATATAAAATAAATATACAACAATACAAATTAATTTATGTTTATTTCTTTAACTTCCTTTTCTGAGGACGAGTTACCCTTCAAGTCACCAACCTTTTATAACCTGATTAGGGGGAAGGTTGAGAATTATTCTGTTGGGTCGCTACGAAATGAATTTTAACTCGCTATTCTGCCCAACCAGCACAGTTTGATTTGAGGTTGCTGAAGCCACTAAAGATTATAATAATTGTTTCTGTAATAACTTTAAGCGATGTGATCTCAGTCAGGCACTACCCGTTAGAAATATTTTACCTGGAAATCATAGATTTTTCATGAACTGTATAGGTAGTTAAGTTTAAGATCCCTCGAACCAATGACTTACTGCCCTACAATATCCTTTAATGACACTCACTAGCCCCTGTTGAACAGATTCGATACCTAGGACACCACCTTGACAAACGTCTAACTTGGAATCCCCATACAAGACTGAAACGACAAGAAACTGCCCGACGTTTTCGACTACTTCAACACTTATTGGACAAACGCTCCAACCTTCCACTTAATTACGAAAGACTTATTTATATGACCATCATAAGACCGATATGGACGTATGGAGTATACGGACGAGCTATGGGGCTCTACTAAATTATCGAATTCCTCTCGTACACCAACCTTACAATCCAAAATCCTTCCCTGAGAAAATCCATTTAATGCTCTTAATTTTCTGTCTCAAATAAACTCACCCATAAAGACCATGAGATCATTCCTTCTATAACAAACTCCATTCCCACTACAATCCATTAGTTTCAATCATTTTTTCCTCTTCGATCCCTGATAATTCTCCGAGGCGTCTGAAAAAAAATATATCCACGATACCTTTTAGTTTAGAATATTTTTAGAGTGTTGCCGCTCTAAAAGGATCCCTCGAACACCTCTCTCGAAGTTTCGGAGTACTTTTAGCATTTTAACTAGTTTACTTGGCAGTTATTATTGTTATAGACCTTTTTGTCCCTTCAGGCTGACAACACCTATTGAATTAAATTGGTGTAGGTAGAGGCACAAGAGTGTCTTTTTGTGAATTTCGGATATTTCTTTTAACGCAATTTACATTTCTACTTCCCGAGGTAGATTGTAGGACTGAGAAAAAAAAGGCGGCATGGCTAATTACAATACGATAGTTAATATTACGTTGTTATAAAGTAGTTTATAAATACAAATAAACTTTTACTCACATATTTATAAAATATATAAGTGAAAGTTAAATTTTGAAATTGTGTACCCATGCAAGTTTAAAGAATTGCTTAATATATTTTTTTGATTCCGTGAGAGAATCGCTTGGATATGCTAATGATTATCCTTTTAGATAATAAAAATGAGTTTATTCAGCAAAACAACTGTCTTAAATCTATCCCAATAAAATAAATGAACTTTTATATACTTATTTTCAGTTTATATAAATATATTTAGTTGATAAATAGTATATTATCCCTAGAATATAGGGATTTCTGTAGCAATTCTATAATTATCGTAGGTGGTTTATGATTATCCACAAGGTAGGCTATAGGCTATGATCAAGACTAGGCACCGGCCACGATATTTTCTGAAATAGTATTTTCGTTTGGCTGTCTGTAGTAATAAACAACGACTATGAACTCAATGAAA
This sequence comes from Piezodorus guildinii, assembly GCA_023052935.1. Taxonomy (NCBI): domain Eukaryota; kingdom Metazoa; phylum Arthropoda; class Insecta; order Hemiptera; family Pentatomidae; genus Piezodorus; species Piezodorus guildinii. Next base: position 114,750,752 of record CM041292.1, on the reverse strand, counting down.
CCGTAATTTTCATTCAATTTTCTATCAATCTTCTGGATCATTTATATTTAAAGGAAAGTTTGAAGAAGAGTCAATGTCAGGACCGGTTGATTTTCGAAGTTCTGGAAACGGTGTCAATTATTTGTCTGGAAGGAATCTTATGTGGTATGTGTTTTAAAATTTGTTTATGCTACCCGGAAAAAAACAACTATATTTTTCGTTTCTTATTAATTGAAAAAAAAAATTCTTTACTTGCTTACTTAGTTAAATTTAATGTATATATAAAACTTTACTTTTGAAATTTTAAGAGACGGAAAGCATTTCAATTCAGCTGAAGAAAACTTAAATCTAAAACATTACTTGTATAAATTCTGTAATAAGTTAATGAAACGACCAAGAATAGTCTCTAGTAGTCTTCATTAATGGAAGTTGAACACGAAATGGAAAAGAAAAGAAGAAAAAAGAAATGAAAATCTAGCATGCGTTTAATCTCTTATCCAATTACTCACAATAAAGACATATGTTACGGCTGCCTCCCCCCGCAGCAGTAATGACCAGATCTAATAGGCCGTGTAATCTGTAGCAGCATCTGGTTGGCAGCACTGATGGTGCCGCTGCCTCCTGTATTCATTGTCGGGTGTCCGTCATTGCTCCCTCCTTGCTATGCGATTATTGTTATTGTTCTTTGTTATCTTTGATTTATTGATAACAGCATGTGAAAATGTTTATATAGGAGTTTTGAGAGAATAATGAGTACTGACAGTGGTTTACCTGGTTCTTTACTGTATTTTCTTTAATCAAGGAAAGAAATTGAAGAAAAACGAAAATGGATTGTTACGATAGGATAACAATCAAGCGATAAGGGAAATGTTTCCATTATTCCCAGAGATAGGACCAGCCGTAAAACTTTGCCCTTATGCATTATTCCCCAATGGGTGGTTACACAAGAGGGAATATACTGGCTCAATATTAGAGTAGACTAATTCACTTATCTCAACGACTCAATTCCGGACCTATAGACTTCAGTAATGTATGCATCCTTTCTTTATCGTTATTTTATTGGCTTTCCTAGAGCCCTCTTACCACAGGAATTGCTATTTATTGACTTTATGTTAACAGCTATACAGAAACATTTAAATACTACTGTGAAATCACTACATCTAACCATTCAACTTCCTCATATCTACACTTCGTGGTCGCTTTGCCAATTGCTTTCTTTAATTAGTTATTTTTCTTTGATTAGTTATTTAGCCAAAGGCTTTTCTCCGAGAAAGAATTTTATATTTGGCATCAATAATTCAAGTCATGCTCTTAAGAAATCCACATCATTTTATCCTATTTATATCTAAATGGAGGCAATCTAAGATTTTATAATTGTCTAAATAAGCAACGCTTGAAAGGGAAAATACATAACATGTGTGATAAACCAATTAAACTATATTTAATTATCTTATATCGCTCTAAATTTTACCTTTATTGGTAAAACCAGAAAATTGTATTAATAAAAATAAAATAAAACAAAAAAATTAGCCAAAGGCTTTTCTCCGAGGATGGGTGCCTTCTTTGCATAAAGAAGTCCAGTCATCTCAGGATGGTCTTCGGAAATTCACTTTAGTTCATCCCATTTATTTCTGAATGGAGGCAATCTAAGATTTTATAATTTTATAAATAAGCAACGTATGAAAGGAAAGAATGTTTCAGAATTTGTAAAAGGAATAAAGAGAAAAAAAATAGTTCAACTTAATTTGGCTTTATATCGATTGAAAACTATACGACTCCCATAACAGCGAAGGAAGGTTAGTTGAAGCCATTATATTTATATTATATTTTTATCACACCGATAAAGATTTCTTGTAAATGGAGATAGCAGATACTTTTTAAATAAAGCTATTTAACAATGAACTATTGTGAGTATTTTGTAGCTTTTTTTTAGTATAGCAAAATAATAGCGAAAAATCATCAAGCTTTGGAAGAAGAAAAAGATCGATGCAGTATAACACACCGATTGTATTAAATTAAGGTTTCCTTATTTCTCTACCTCTGCTGCCACTATCATTAATGCTTTTGCTGTTTGTAGTCTTTCAGAAAGGAGGACGATAAATATAATTATTGGTTAGATGAAGACCATGACTTTCGTTGATGATCACGTTAGATATTCTTAAAAGTGAGAAATGTTCAGGCAACTCAAAATATTGATAACAATGAAGAATTAAAACTCTATTGCAATGGGCTCAGTTTCAGAGCTTTGAGTAGTTAATGTTTTTGTTTTTTTTTCAAATGGGCGCCAAAAGTGTTTGTAATCTAGTAATCTTTGGGGACAATTCCGAAACATAAAATCCGTTTTCCCTTGAAAAACAAGAATAGTAAATCAATTGAACGGGCAGTCTCTTTGGCGATAAACCATAAAAGTTGACCGCGGCAATATCAAAAGGGATTCCCTCTGCGATCGCTTGTTCCATAATTTATTTTTCAATATCTATTAAATGTGATTGGAAAACCGGATCTCAATAAGATCTTTATCGATCGCTTCACGATATTTATTTAGCATTTTATTTGTTGTTCTTTTGTGCCGACTCTAAGGTACAATTTATGTATATTTACTATTTTCATGGTTGAGGTTACTCCACTCGTAAATTATCTGCCTTGACTTTTCTTTCTTAGTAACTTTAAAATCCTCGCTGTGCCTTTCTCTCTTTCTTTTACGAATAGAGGATCCCAGAAGATCACTATAACATTGCAGCAGATCTTCCTTCTCAAACTGGCATAACTACGAGGTCGTTTGCGTTCCAACTAATTACCCAATTTGTATGCGTTCCCATTGTTTTTTGGAACCCCACAGGACGGCCGCTTCCTGAATTTGCATAACCAGATGTCGGTTTTGTGGTTCAGTGTTAGTCGATACTAGTCCTTTATATCGATAGCTTAATAACGGACTGACGTCCATGTTGACAACTTTCTCTGAGCTCTGAAACTGAGCCCATTGCAATAGAGGTTTAAATATTCACTGATATCAATATTTTTAATTGCCTTGACGTTTCTCACTTTTAAGAATAACGTGATTATCAACGAAAGTCATGGTCTTCATCTTACTAATAATTATATTTATCGTCCTCCTCTCTGGATGCCTACGAACAGCAAAAGTATAAATGTTAGTAACAGCAGAAGTAGAGAAATAAGTAAAGCTTAATTGAATACAATCGGTGTGTTTGATTGCTTTCATCTTTTTCTTGTTCCAAAGCTTGATGATTTTTTCGCTATTATTTCACTATAGTAAATAAAGCTACAAATTCCTCACAATAGTTTATTGTTAAATAGCTTTATTTAAAAAGTATCTGCTATCTCCTTTACATATTTTTTTTATCACTGTGGTATAAATTTAAAGAAGCTATACTTTGGGTTCAAGTAAGCTTCTTCACTGTTATAGGAGATGTATTGTTGTCGAGTTATATAAACCAAATAAAGGCGATATATTTTTTTCTTCTTTTTTTAAAAATTCTGATCATGCCTTGCTTATTTATAAAATCTTATATTGCCTCCATTTAGAAATAAAAAGGATGAAGTAAAGTGGATTTCCGAAGACCATCCTGAGATGACTGGAATTATTGATGCCAAATATAAAGTAAGGTACTCATTCTCGGAGAAAAACCTTTGGCTATTTTATTTTATTTTTTTAATATCATTTTTTAGTTTTACCAAAAAAGGTAAAATCATTAAATTTAGAGTGCTATAAGAGAATTAAATATAGTTTAATTGGTTGATCACACACGTGAATTATTGAAAATTATTAACAAAAGTGCAATTAATCCTAATGAAATGATTAAATTTATGTCACGTTTGAGAAATTGTTTCTGTAATCTGTAAATTTAAACTAAGCATACCTCAGATTTTTCGTTCCGCTCATACAAAAACCGAAACGCGTTCTAATGCTGACTTATCCAACGAGCATCGTGGTGAAACATGTTAATACAACTCTGAGTAAATGAAATTACGTTTAGGTGAAGTTAATATTAAAAAAGTTTCAACTTTCTTAAGTTTACCTGTTCTTAGTTCAAAGGTATAAATTTAAACTTAATTAGAAGTTTAATTATTCCATTAATTAAATACTTTTGGGTTTATGAAGTAACGGCGACGTGCCAGGTCTTAATGCTGATGTCAGCGGTTAATTCAGTTCTCTTCCGAGGGAGCGGGACTTTTGAATCTTGGCCAGGGATGAAAAGTGCCATTTCTAACTTTGTTATTAGCTTTATTCTATACTATTTTCTTTTTTAAATATTCACGAAAGGGAGGGTTAGAGTGGTGAATTAAACCCCAGGAATACTAATTCTGGTGTAAAAGACGGTAAGTTTGATTTAAAAAAAACCGATGCAATCAAAAATATTTTGAACAAATATATGCAACTGCAAGCTAATTCCATTATTGTCTATAAAATATAATGCAACGCTCCTTGCTTTTCAGTTTAGCGTAATTTCTAAATACATCTTTTGTTTATAGTCAATTTTCATTTATTTTTTTAAGACAAAAGGTGTTAAAATTATTAGTAAATATATTTTATGCTTATACAAAACTGAATAATAAAAGGCCGATACGTCATAAGATTGTTTCAAAAAGTATTTCCAATACTTTTATTTTGATTTAAAAAATAGAATAGTTCTTTTTACTAAGTAAATTATGGTTATTAATTTTTAATACATGTTTTATACCAAACACAACTCTTGTTATTATAATGTAGTCGTAAGTTTCGTTTTCATATCATCTAAATAAATATTTTAATATTATTGACATAAATAAAACTTATGAAATACTCAGCGAAAACGGTTCCTGAGTATCATTCTGCCCGAGCAGAATTAGGTTCAAACCCGAACAGATCCTCATCAGTGATTATGATACCAGCGTTACACCTTCGTAGCCTCTCACTGGGACAAGACTAAATGCTTAGCCAATTAACATCTACCGCCTAATTGTCAGTATAAGACCTTATCATTTGCTCGTTGCAAACGCTGTCCTACTATTATGGTAATTAGGGTATGGAAAGCAATTAGATAGTGACAGGCTGTGTAGTAGTTGTTCCGTAATTAATTATGATTGTCAGCATGTTAATCATATTCTAAACGTTTTTAAATTATTATGATACATCGAGACAATATAAATAAAACTTTAAAAATCGCAACACATTTGGTTGTAAATGATCGAGGTAAAAATCTGGAAGTTCAGGTTACTGTAACACTAGTTTTATTTATTTATTAACATAGAGACTCTTCAACAGCTAAGGTTACTTTAGTCCGAAATAAAATCCAAAACATGAAAAAAATTGTTTCTTTTAGGTAAGGTGTTAGCTTTGTGGCCAACTCCTGGATGTTTTGCAGTATTTTCGCAATGTCCATGTCATTACCAATTTTTCTTTGTTCCGCTTCGTACGCAAAACAATCCAGTAGAATATTAAAATATCATTGTTTTCAGTTTGATGATGGAGGGTTTTCCAATTGTTTGTATGATTCTAAATTTGGGACATCGATTTAGAAGAATACTTGATTTTTTTTTTATTCAATTTGTATAAGAGTATATTACACAACCTTTGATAATCAATGCAATTGAGATATATACGTAGTGGCTAAAAAATGATTGGGGCCCTTTGAAATCGATATGCATTAGAAAAGATAAAAAATATTTACATACTACCAAACCTATTTTATTATGTTCAATTATTATTTTTTTATTATTTATTTATTATATACTACCATTATATAATATATATATATATATATATATATATATAATATATACTACCATATCATTGTATATACTACCAAACCTATTTTATTCCGTTCAATTGCTATTTTTTCATTATTTATTTATTTTTTTGTTCACATTCAATAAATCTAATAAATTTGGTGTTAAAAAAATTTGGATGGATTTTTTCTTCTATATTAGATTCAAGGTATCTCGAAAACTATCATATTACATTTTGAGGGGGGGGAGGGATTACTAAGTTGTTTTTTTTCTAATAATGAAATATGTTTTTACAAAAACAACTAGTCATGATAATAATTATGTTAGTTCGTAGATGGAATGTAGCACAAATGAAAAGAACATTTTTCTCAAAATAAATTTATATTTTTATAAAATTAATATCACCTGCGGGTGGCCCTAGGATTTTTTAATGGGAGTAAAAAATCCATCGTTATACGGTTCTTCGGAGGGGACGTTTAAAAGGTGGTCCTCGAGCCTGTGCGATGTCAGGTACTCGTTAAAAGATCCCTGTCCTAATAAAACCTGGATAGGCAAAATGTAGTACTCCCACCGTAGCATCGTCCGATTAGCCGTAGTAGCATAAACGTGACGTAAACAAATAAATAAATAAAAAAAATTAATATCAGCTAGTAATTTACCATCGATTTGATAAATATACAATCAATTTTTATGTGCAAAATTAAGATGAGTTTTTATAAAGCGGATTTACTGTGTGAACGATGATTAGGGAGATAAAAGTTTTCTTGATCAAAAAATAAATGGAAGTCAATGAGACCCAGTATTGTTTACATCAGTGATTCCCAATGAAATATACTTGCACCCCACACGATATATTTTATATAACGTATAAAACCCTCATTTGATTTTATCTAAGGAACACTGAACTCCTTCAAAAGCGCATTTACGAATTTCAGAACTTTCCAAAAGGAGTTAAGGTTCATATTTAAATTTAGTCCAAAGCATAATTGAGCATTTTATATTTTATTGATACAGGAAATCCACAACAATGGTGATGTTTGCCGACATAAAATATTGCTATTTCAAAGATATTATTAATAACAGTTCTTGTCAGATATATTGTGAAGGGAGATGTGTGAAAGATAGGTAGGCATATGGAGAAGGCTCATAAATGGAGTGAAAAACTTAATTTATTGCAATAAAAATAATACAGGAAAAAAATTCAAAATAATATGTATAAATCATAAGCATTTTATGACGTAAAAAAATATATGTGAGGTGGCTGTACCCTTCCAATCGTCACAATTATTTCCTTGCATCATTCCTTTACCAAGTTATCCAACCCAGCCGTTCATCATACATTTTCGACCTTCTACAATTTATAGTACATAGTAAATCCTAAATCGAGGCTCTAAAAACTACTTTAATCAGAGTAATATTCTTCTCGTATTCAATAAATTACTAAAATTTAGAAATCGGTAAATATTTACTGTGTAATATTTAATGTTTCAATGCAATGCCTAAATAATTCTTTTTAAAAGTATTACTAGGATTCGCAAATATTTTTAATAAGGATGATATAAAATATCGTATTGTTGGGAACTACTAGCTTAAACGCATGTTAAATGTATGCTTGATTCACAAATACCCCTAGATAGATCTGTTACTTTTCCCCCACAGTTCAGAATCTTTCAAAAAGCCTCCCTTTGGAAGGCGGATACCTAACCTGAGTTTTATAAGAGCTTTCCCTAATTGACACCCGTGGATCCTACCTTAGGTGATTGATAACCTGGCCTTAGGTTACTGTGGGAATGACCCAGATGCTGGCTAACAAACTATGATTGAACGATCGGCCATAAAGTCCTCTCCTGGGGTAGAGATCCAAGAATAACGACCTTCATATGTCCTTCCATAGGCCGGGCTATTTGTACGAGCCCCATTGTGGCGGGTGGTTCGTTAGCCCTGCGCTGGGGGTCTCCTGTCTGTCGTTACCTTTTACGAGGGGAGAGGTGAGTACTAGGGCTAAGGCTTCAGGTGACGAAACAGTCCCTTAGGATAGTTTGTCTCGCCCCTACACGGCTGTAGGACAAATGGAGTTCCAAACTACTTTCGCCTTAGTAGTTCTTCAGTCTTCAGTCTTCATAAGAACCCCTATTCTCTCTGTTATATGTTAATTCACCTTTCAAGACGGAAGAATTTCTTTATTGTGAAACTTTTCTTATTATATAATTTAAAAATGTGTTTACTAGTAAAATAAGTAAATATGAAAAGTATTGAGGATGTATAGTCGACTGTAGAAATTATCGTAGGTAAAAATAATTGGGAGTCAGTCTTTTTTAGTATTTTAATTTTGCCGATGTTTCGGCTCAAACTTATGAGGCATTATCGGGGCATTACTGAGCCATGTCAAGCATAAATAATTAAAGCATAAATTTGGAAAAGATGCAGTGACTTGGAACAAACGAGAATAGAAAATACTCATTGGTAATACTGCGATAAAAAAAAAATCTGGTGCGCGCAACACACGGCTTTCACTTACCTCCGCTGTTAAAATCAATTTAATAATTTTTAAATACATTCAGAGGTAAAAATAAATTGTTAAAGAATTAATTAATTTCAATTTCAATAGAAACACGTGTTTTATTAAATAATGTATTATATTTTTTATCAACAAAAATCAGTTAGTTTCATCGGCTTTTCATCACTATCCATTACCTTTTACAATTCCATGTATTAGATATTTTCACTAAAATCTTTAGCCATCCAACGGTATATTATACAACTATACAAAAATTGCATAGAAAAATATTTAGCTGTTATATATCAATGCTAACAAGATTATTTGCTTAATTTTTTCTTAATTTACAAAATAAGGGGTACTTAAGAGGAAGGAAATATAAATTATCGGCATTTACGCCCTGTCAGACTATTTTAATCAGAATAAAACCTACATTCATAAAACCCTTAAATTTTACATCTGTATAGCGAGTTTAATCAAAATCGTTCTAGCCGTTTTTGAAAAAATCGTAAAAAGGTCCAAAATGCATAGTATAAAGTAGATCATTCGCTCAGCTGATTTTGATGAAAAACTTTCTGTAAGATGTCGGGCGTATAGTTGTCTTAAATATGAAATTTTAGTTTCGTGCGACTTTTAGTATTTGCGTTAAACATCACTTATAAGTACACACAGAGACCTTTTTGCGAGACTTTGTCATTTGGTCTCAGGAGACCCTAAAACGTTGAAAACTAGAATTTGAAAATCGATCGCAATACTTTCCCTTACTGTATATTTCATATATAGGTAAGTGAAAGTAAAAATATTCTACATTATTAAGTTCCCTGATACAACTCTTTGGTGTTAAAGTAAAATTACTATTTGTGTTAGTTTTAATTATAGATACTTATAACTTGTAAAAAACAATGACATGAAAATACCTGAAATCAAAGATTAATACAAAAAAAAAAAAAAAAAAAAAAAAAAAAAAAAAAACAAGAGGAAAAGAATCGAACGAAAAAGACCGAACGAATTATCATTAACTGAACAATTTTATCTTTCAAACATCATTGTTTATCGAAAATCATATCAATATTTATTTAGCTGTTCACTCAATTTTTTTTTATTAAGTCAATTCTTGATATATTATTAACTGGCCCGATTTTCCGTCTTTATTGTTTTCCATTGAAGATAGATATATGAAAGCGTTATTTCACTCAATTTTATTTTCATTGTACTTTCTCAGGTTTCGATGCAGAAAATTTTCCTTGCGCTATGTCTTACCTTCTAGATATGCAAAAAATATATTTCTTAAACGTTGTACAAACCTGGATTTTGAATAACTCAAAAACTAAAAATTTCCAGAAAAAATATTAGTACTCATTTACTAATCTATAATAATTTCTAACCACATTTTTTTTTTCTAAGCCCCATGGGATTACATGCACTTTAAGAGGTGGATGAGGATGGGAATTTCGTAATCGGGAGCGAATGTGTGTCTCGTTTAGTCTTTGAATGGGGCTTACTAGTCTTTCAGAGTCAATTTGCCAAGTTATGTTTTCTCAGTCTAGTCTGAGGGTCTGTACATAGTCTTGTCAGCGCTGTGGCCTTCCTGTTGGAGTCAGTGTGTTAAACAGTGGGTTCGTGCTGTACCGGAGACTATTAAACAAATTGATATGTCTCCGGGAGATGTGTAGGAAGTTCCAAGGTGTCGTGTATTTGGTCCGTCTTCGTCCTTTGTAGTGAAGTATGCCTCAATATGCGTCTCAGTACTCCATTTCGAAACTGCCGAAGCTGTTTTGCTGTAGCTGGTGTTATGTTAGTTGTTAGGATCGGTGCTCCGTATAGGAGGGCCGGTCTAATTACTGATTTATAAATTAATATTTTTAGGCGGAACCTACATGAAAGCGAAATAATCTTAACATGACATTTATTAGCAAAGACACTAAATTTATAACAAAAAAACCAAAGTATATTTGACTGTGTATCCAGGTTTTGTTTGTAGGTCCCTAAGGAACATATTCAATGGTCATTAGATATTTAACAACTAAAATCGCTATTAGAAAACAGAACGAATTTATTTCTAAAACGGAAATAGATAGTTTATTTTTAGGTGGTAAGCTTAAATAATAAAATGGATTAATTCATATTTAAATTATAAACAAGTAATGACGATATACAACGATTTTCAAGAGAAAAAGATATGAAATCATTTTGGGCATCCCTACCTGCAATATTATTCTACTGTAACTTTGACAGAATAAAATTAAAATGAACTTCTAAGCAATAACTTTATTCTTCTATGCTATTATTATAATGCTGAAGACTTTGTTCGTTTGAACGGTATTCTCAGAAACTACTGGTTTCGATTGAAAAATTCTTTTGGTGTTGGATAGTCCATTTATCGAGGAAGGCTCGACCAATTGGAGTGAAGAGACTATAAAAAATCTGGAGAACATTAAACTCGCATCCCAATGATTAAAAATTATTTACCTTTTAATTTTCAAAGAATTAAATTCCCCGTTATCTTTTACCGTAACAATTAATAAATCACAGGGGTAAACGTTTAAACAAGTAAGAATCGATTTACATCAAGATCAGGTTTCGGAGAAAATCAGTATGTTCTTCTGCCACAATAAAATAAAACTAATATCATTTACTGAGTAGTACTTTAAAATATATTCTTTTAATAACTTCTTTATCGCTATCATAATAACAGAAATCGACAGAGACGAAGTCGCGGGCAACAGCTAGTTATATATAAAAAACAGTTAAAATGTAACATAAAATAAAATATACAGCTAGTTCATTCATAAATATTTAAAATTTAAGAATTTAATTTTAATTGATAATCTTAAAATTCCCTAGCTGTACACTTAATGTTTCTTAAAGAGACAATCTTTGATTTGTTATTAATTAATTCCTTGAGCTGAGAGCTGGGAGGGCTGTAAAAGTGCCGAAATATAAAGAAGGGAGTTTTATTAAAGGGCCGGTGGGGGATTAGACTCACAAATGCGCGGCGATCCAATTGCTTGAAGGCCCTGATGACATCCATTATCCGCTTTTTGTTTCTCTCCTTCACCCGTCTTCGGGTCCTCTCTCAGGGAATAATTTATGGATGAAAGGGAAAGTACCCAAAGGCAGGCGTGGTTACACCAACGAGCTGGAGGCTGAGTTTTGCGGAGAAAGGTCGTTTTAGAAGTGTAGTCATGATAACTAGCCTTCTGAAAAAAGGAAATTGTGGTGGTTCAAAGTGTAGCCTAGTGGCTCTTTAAGCTCTTGTATCAAGTCTGCTCTTGCTCTTTTATAACCTATAATCATAGGTATCCAGCAACTAATTAAGCTATTTCGTTCATGGTCCTGTAATCATTTCACTCAATGTCTTTCATTACTATTTGTTTGAACTTTCTCTGCGACGTTTTTCGGATTTTCTATTTCTAAACTTATGACTTGGTTATCAGTTTATTTATAGTTCATACTCTACACGGTAGGGTCTTACTCCATCATCAGTTTACATTTTTTTTATTTTAAGTTTATTTTCCTCTTCCTATACATCTCCCATTAGTTTAAATTAAATTTATTTGTTATTTTACTTACCTAAATATGAAATTTATAGCAAGGGAAAGAGTTGCGATCGTGAAGATTTTCAAATTCTATTTTTCGACGGAAATACTCCTATTAGGTGTGTGTGTGTGTGTGTGTGTTTGTGTATGTGTATGGTAAGTCTAGCACGAAACTTAAAATTTTTTTTTTTTTATATCGTTAAATAGTAAAATCTGACGGTAAAGTATAATAATACTACGGCAATATGCCAAGATTCATAAAATAAGCAGCATGTATAGTATCACCAATATATACCAAATTATTTTAACTTAACTTTGATCTAAATTTAGTATGAACTTCAAAGCAATATATATTTTAGCATCTGTAAATATTCGATTTCCGTTTTCACGAAGAACGCAAGAATTGTATTGAGAAAATTGATCTGAAGTAGATTAGACTTTTTGTTAAAACCGATAAACAACCAGTTTCATGTATCACTTTCGCCTTCCACTAGATTCCCTAGGGTCATAAATTTTATTGATACTTTATTTTTTGTCTAAAGTTTTCTTTAGGTACCACTCACGGTCTGAAAAAGACACCCACCAGACACCTACCTAGAAAAAGTCTTTTATTTATTTTTTATTTTATATAACCATGTAGGATCAGGTGATTTTAATATTTTAAAATTTAATTGTATACGATCTCCTCTGTAATATTTAATCTATCTTTTATTTATTTCTCTATAGCGTTGTTGTATGATTCTGCTCGATTAATTTTTTTTCTTCTTTTCTTCAACATTATTTAATATAAGGGTACTAAAACTGAATGATTTGGCGGTTTCTGTTATGCTCTTTAAAATAAAATGGACAATTAACTTTTCACCTGTAGTTTGAATTTTATTATTATAATTTTAATTTTTTGAATGAACGAGATTTTAAGTATAAAGATAGTTGAAATTGTTTTTATTTTGTTTTAAATAAAAATCCATTGAGAATAAATAATGATAAGCAGCTATTATCAAATTAAAAAGATATAACAATTATTGATATTAACTTAGAATTAATTTATTTTATGATAAAAAAATTGCTGAGTCTCTTGCATATTAATCATCTTAAGTATTTGTTTTGATAAAAAAAAAATTGCAATGTCACAGTTTATGCTTTAATACCGATCATACTTATTTGTTTAAATTGCTATAAACATTATTTCTAATATTCCTGCGTACCGAGCTATGAAGGACAATATTTATGGCTAAATATTTTAATGACTTATTCCTTTAATGATTATGAGTTATTAAAATTTAATGTGGCTTGTAAATACAGGTTCCATATGATGTAACTCCCACTACCTACTAGCCCACCTAATGATTGCGGTATTTATCCTTGCTTAACGCCTGTGGGCAGGTTTTGAGTGGGAAAATTAGAGTATGTCGGTGGTAATAATATGAACAGATTGCCATTATTACTTTTTTTTCTGTCTTTTTGGCGTACACATTGGTGTATACATAATAAAACAAGTGATTCAATTATCAATAAGTCTTTCTTTTGAATGAATACATTAAAAAATTTATTGACACATATTTTTACTTTTACTAATACTTGCTTCGCACGGGTGCTATTTAATGAGGTGTCATTTATGTTAAAAATAGCTCTGTTTTACCGATTTAGAGCCTATCGCTTTTGGGGTTTTAGTTTATCGTAACAAAAAGTGAAATTAGTAAGAAAACTTTATTTTATAACTTCTATTCATTATCAAATTTGATCATTGGCAGAAATGAAAGACATAAATCAATATCGGTCAAGTTTATTTGTTAGTTATTTCAAATTGAAGCACAGATAATGGAAAATTTAATCTTCTCATGTAAAGAAAACTTGATTGCAATGTATGTTTTCTAAATTTATCGAAATACCAAAGGTTCTTATTTTATTCGGTTGATTACTATATTATATTTCAAGTTAACTGTTACATTTCAAAAGTTAAATTTTCCAAAGCAATCCATTCAGTTTATAGTGATACATCTGTTTTCATGAAATAGTATTAACTTTGAAATAATTTATAAAAATATTAGTTTATAAAGATTTATAACGGACGGTATGTTTATGTTAACAACTTGGTTACAATTCGGTACGTAATATTGTTTTTAAAATCTTGCGTACTAAATGTAAGAATATAATTTGCACGTTTCTGTACGACAGTGGCCACATAACTATTATACCTCCCCTCTTTCCCAACGACGTATGTTGATAAGCCTATGAGTTTTCAACAACTTTTTATAAACTTGTACGATTTCTTTTATTGCATATTAACATGTAGTGGCCCGTACCAGGTATCACGCCTTCCATGAAAAACTCCACTCCCACTCTAATCCATTAGTTCCAATCCTTGCTTCCTTTCCAATTCCTGATAATCCTCCGAGGCGTCTGAAAAGAAGATGGCCTCGAGACCTTCTTGTTTAACTCACTACCAAAGAGTGCTGCCAATGGGCGGTTTCTCTTCATGTTTGTTTCATGTGTTATAACATTTCAGCATATTTAGTTGCTGCATTTTTTGTACAGTTGTAAATTTCAATAAAAAATATATTTAAAAAAGAAAAACATGTAAAATTTTGTGGTTTGCAATGTATTTTATTACTAATATATTACTATTTATAGTTCCGAAATAATTCTATCCTTCTTGCTACTCATGAAAATATTTAGGCTTAAGTGGTTCATTTATAATATTATAATGAAAATCCCTAATGTTAAGGAAACCGAAAGAAAATATTAAGTTTTAAGTTACATTTAACACAATAAAACATTCCATTTTTAAATATGTTTATTAAAGACTTTTGGTAGCTTTTGTCGATCAAGCGTCAAATTCATCTGTAACAACTTACACAATTTATTTGAGGATAAATAAACATAAATTATTTCTAATTGTCAAGATAATACTAAAAATACTTAGCTGATAAATATATTTGTCAATCTATTGGATATTGTTTGGGAGCGGCGTGGTCTAGTGGACAAAGCTCTAGGCTACTGTTCTCCGGGTCCTGGGTTCGAATCCCGGCTGTGGCATACTACTTATTCTGTTAATTCAGCCTTGGGGCGACCCCAGGGTATGGAGACCCTCCTGGGGCAGACCCACCCTCTATAAAGTGGGTACCCAATAAGAATGAGGAAAAACCTGGCTCCTGAGCGTGATCAAGGTCTAATCACCTCATTGTACTCACCGAGAAACGATCATTGTACGAATCCATTTATGTAATGAGCCCAGGTTTTTTGGCTAGTGCTTAATTTTCATGTTTTAATACTAAAATATAATAATTCTTAAATACTTAATTTCTTTTATATATTTAAAATAATGTGATGTATTGCAAATCAGTTTAATTAAAATTGTGTTATTATTGGATCAATGGAATGGATAATTCAAATAGTACCTAATAAATTGAACAGGATCCTATCATGTCACTCTGTTTATGGTTTGTTTTTTCTTTGAATGTCGCTTTATACTGCAGTGGGTAATCGGATGATGTCACTGTGAGAGTCCTGAATTTCGCCTATCCACGTTTAATTAGGACAGCGATCTTTAATGGGTACCTTACATCCCACAGATTCGGAACCACCATTTTACATTCCCCCGAAGGACGGCATAACTATGAATTTTTTACTCCCATTAAAAAAATCTACCAAATTTGAACCCGCGATCTTGGGTATAGAAAGCTGTCATACTAATCACTACATCACAAGGAACCCCTACGATGGGTTTCTAAATGTGATAAAGGATATAATATTTCCCTCCCAAATTATAATCCTCACAAAATATGAGTTTGGTGCGCAAGACGCCGAAAGCTACCAAGACTCTTTAATATAGATAATTTAAAAACGGTAATTAACCATTTAAATTATCTTTAAATGTTGAACCTTTCTTAAAATATCATATAGTGCAGTCTGCTTATTGCATAAAATGTTAATTTCTGAGTCTGAATTACTTAATGATGAGATTCCTGTTAACAATAAGTAGATCTGAAAAGATGTGAGGGAGAGGGGTTAGTAAGCGGACAACCCTTGCTGCCTGCTGGCCCCGTGATTTGTGTGAGGTTGAGGAAATATTTCTGTCCTCCAGCCAGTGTGCCCTTTCTTTTACTTTAGCTTTTAGTGTACCTTTATTTATTGCTAGGAGTACAGATTTATATTTATCTATTCCATTCATGGCTGTTTATACCTTTTTATAAGGGTAGTCGGAATATATGCTATCGTTTTTAGAATTTGATGTTGTTTTAATTTGTAGCGGAGTAGTTCTTTATTTGTGACCGGGGAGGCTTTAGGTTTTCAAGGCTAAATAAATTACTATATTAACTACCGATTTTTTTAAACCTTATTAATGTAAAACTTTAGTTGTAAATAGTAATTAATAAATTAATTATTTTTACATTAATGCATTTATTAACATATAACGAAACTATACAAATAGTAGACCAAAAAAATAATTAATAATTTTATTTTTTATTGTAATTTCCGGTTTTTATTCTGTTTCAGGTAAGAAATAATACATTTCATGATTTTGCTGTCCGTACGCAGTTCAGGTAGAGAAACAAATTTTAAACTCGTTTACTTATTATCTCATTAGTATTGTTTGATATGGCAATAGTTTTTAAATTTCCTGATTGCGGACAGTAAGTTTCACAAGGTTTCATTATTGTCCAGCTATACATTTTGGAAGAGATTCCTAAGATTGTTAATTTTTTAGATTAAGAAAATACTTTTTACCTGATTATATTGTTATTTATATATTTTAAAGATATTTTTAATTAATGATGATGTTTGTTTACATTCATTTAACGTCTCCTTATGATACTGTGGCTTATCGGACGATGCTACAGTGGGATTACTAAATGTTGCCTATCATGTTTTAATTTGTCTAATTAATCTTTAACGAGTGACATCGCACAGGATCGGGACTACCATTTTACTTCCAAGGAGGTGGTTTGCCGTAATGGACCCCTTTTTTCCCAAAAAAACATCATTATATATAGATTAACATTTTTATGATACGTCTAGTGGGCCAACAAGCAAACCCCCCAGAAAGGCGACTTTAGCGCCTTTACCGTACACGAATTAAACTTTTTTTTTTTTTTAAATTATGCCTTCCCATATAGACTTTCGCCATAAGGGATCTCAGGTGATCTCAGGATCTCAGGATGGCAGCCAGTAACACTCCGATCTGGATGGAGTTTCACCTCTTATTTTTTGTAATCGGGGGCATACTTCTAGATGCTCTGCATCCATTTCACTATTTGCATGACAAAGGCAGCAAAGTGGAGAGTTTACCACTCCGATCCGATGCAAGTGTTTCGCGAGGTAGTCATGGCCAGTAATCATTCGGAACTTTGAACAGTATCTTTTAAATCTAATGGTATCCGTTCTTCTTTGTTGGCCCAGTGCTTGTTGATCGAACTGAGCCTTAGGGAATCCGTTAGTAGAGCATGATATGCACTCTTAACTTCATCTCAAGCTCTACGATAGGAAATTCGGTTCGAATTTCTAGCTATTCAAAACAAGTAGAGTAGATTAGAAACTAGCTGTTCAAATTTATTTTCATACGTGTATAATAGTTTCATTTTTTCTCAGGAAATAAAGCTTACAGCCTCAGAGTTCGAGTGAGATTTTGGATAACATATTACTTACAGGGGTTCAGTTAGTCTGTACCTAAGGGATCTATACCTAAGGACGTTCCATTCGAAGGACGGTATAACTAACATATTTTTACTAGCTTTAACAACTCTACGATCCGTCTGCCGGTTTTGAACTCCTTGGTGTCACGCTAACCTATACGTGACTAAGTGACCCCTTGAATAATCTATTATGTTGTTAAATAATACAAGATTTCTTTTAAGTTTATTAATTTAGTGGAGTAATCTTTAGTGATTATTATTAAATAATTAATTTTTATTGAAAGTAACTATGTTTGAATACAAAAATATTTTTTGTTAATGAATGTGTTCATTTATGATTTATAAATTATTGAAAAAATAGTTTAAAAGTCATAGTAAAACAGCAAACGAATATCGGAACTTCTTTCATCTATCTGGCAGAAAAAGGTTATGTTGTTCTGTTATATTCCTTCATTTGAACCGATTTATTTATTTTTTTATAATGAAGATTTGTAGCAATAAATTGATAAATTCTACAGCGTTTTCATTTTATATATTCCTGGATACATATATATATATATAAAGAAAAGGGGTAATCTGTTATCTGAATAACATCTGAAATTTATATAAAAACTATACCCTCTTATTGACTTTAGTATTAACGTATAGCCATTTTTTATAAGATTAGATCAAAGAGGTTTCTCTGGATTATAAGTCACACCTTGCCGAAACATAAGGTATTCTGGTTGTTCTTGCATTAGGCCTGAGATATAAGCTGTATAATATAATTGGCCCTGCCTGAGGAGTCCGACTAGGAACGAAATTATCTTCTCAAACTATAATAGTCTCGTAACTCGTGGTGAGATATCCCCAGGAAGCATCGGATTCGCCCACACTTCTCGCCGAATAAAGGCGACATATCTTGATCTATCTTTCTTCTAATGTTGACGCCGGTGTGTGGGTCAGCCGCTTCGAATGGAAGACGTGGGAGAGTTCGGTCAGATTTATTATATACCTAATTGTTTTCTTGTTGTAAGAATAAAATATAATAACGATCGATTGTTAGGCCTATCTGAACAGATCTCGAAACGTTTCTATCATATTTCCACAACGTTTGTCAACATGCAACATCAATAAGCATCCCCTTTTTGTTTGTTTTTTCCCGAATAGTGCCTGTATTTTACGGTTAGTTTATCGATGTATTTAGTTTTTAAATATTACGCCTGTGATTGATGATCTTTTTCCTCTGTGAGGAATATTTTTCTACCCGCAAATGAATGGGTCTGCTAAATATTAATGTTACAGGATCGAAAATAAACATAAAAATAGCAGTAGGAAGGAACGAAATAAAAAAAAAATCGTGGAGAGATATATGTCTAATCTACGACATAAAATTAATGACTGGCTCCGAAGTCTGCCAGGTGATGGTAGTTGTGAATAGCGCCCAGCTGCTGCCTTCTTCCAGCAAACTCCCATTCACTATTTCTATAGTATTCACGCTAAATACAATTACTGTAGCCAGTCCAATGTCACTTCTCAAATGGCTTAACTTCTTATGATCTATTTTTATCAGTTTCAGTTTAGATATAAAGATCTTTAGCAGTTGAAAGATAAGCTAAATGATCTTTTCTACGTAAGCAAATTATTTTGTAATTTGGAATGTTTCAGTGTGTTGCCCATTAAATCACGATAAAATCTGAAAATTAATTAATATTTACCAACATAATATGAATTCACGCTATACATAGCCTAATAAAATTAAAGAATAAAACGAGTTACTTAATGACACAGCTATTGCACATAAACATAAATAATCTATATTTAGCCTTATTTTTACAATCGCAATAGTTTAAATTTGACCGTATATGCCTCTTATTATAGTCTATTTAGGACAGTTTTTAAAATAATCTCAAAAAAAAACTTTTATTATTTTGGTTAATCTTGTTTTTTACTTTCACTTACTATATATAGTAAGGGGAAGTATTGCGATCGTGAAAAATTTCGAATTCCAGTTTTCAACGGAAATAAACGTTTTAGGGTCCCTGAGTCCAAATAACCAAGTCCCGAAAAAAGGTCTGTGTGTGTGTGTGTGTGTGTGTGTGGTAACTCCCGGGCGGAAACGGTAAGTCCTATGAAACTGAAATTTCATATTTAAGACATCTATACGCCCGAGACGTGACAAAACTTTTTTCATCAAAATGAGCCTACCAGAAAAGGCACCTTATACCATGCATTTTGCACCTTTTTTCGATTTTCTCAAAAACGGTTCCGACGATTTTGATTAAACTCGCTATATCGATGTAAAATTTAATGGGCTTTAATATCATGTAGTTTTTATTTAGATAAAAATGGTCTGACAGGGCTTAAATGCCGATATTTTAAATTTTCTTCCCCTAAAGTACCTTTAATTTTGTAGATTCAATAATAATAACTAGATTATCTTGTTAACGCTGATGAAAAACTGGTAAATATATAAATTGAATAAATTCGATACCCAACTAAAGGAGAAAACAGAAAAAATATTTTTTTAATGCAATTTTTCGTTTTTGAACATAAGAGCAGTAATATTCATGTATGATATACCGTTGGAAAGCTAAAGATTTTAGAAATATTATCATCTCATACACAAGCTTTTAAAAGTTAATAGAGAGTGATGAAATGAACATAACACTAACTGATTATTTTAGATAATAATATAATAGATTTTTTAATCAAACACATGTTTCTATAGAAATTTAATTTAATTAATTCCTTAATAATTTCACGTATTTTTATCTCTAACTGTATATGAAAATTCTTTCATTGATTTTAAAAATGGAGGTAAGTGAAAGTCGTGTGTTGCCCGCACCAGATTTTTTTTCAATGCTCTGTTAATTTTTATTTAATAATAGCGAGGTATTTTTTATCCTTATGAAAATTACTTGATGATGTTTCAGATACTGGATTTTCATCATTCCTTTTTCAAAGTATCTTTAATTTTATTTATTTATCATTTTGATTTTACTGTCCCATTATTTTACTTAGTTGTAATTAAAATTGATAATTGAAAGCTAAGAAGGAATTTGATAACTAACTATATAAGATAAAATGGAAATTTTTTTTTTCAGATTATATTATTTTGACAAGATATAATTTTAAAGATTTATTTTAAACGTAACGTTGCTAAGTTGAGAGAAATGGTTTATGTTTTTGGCAATGTTGCCCAAATAAATCGGGTTTCTAAAATAACACAGGAGACATAATCAATCCCTCATGACATATTGCATATACATTGTCCAATTTTTTTTAAATTTTCTATTTATTGTAATACTAAATTTCTAATATATATATTTTTTTGCTTTTCTCTTTAGTTATTTAGATTTTTATTTTACATTATGTTTGTAAATATATTATCTAAATATAAGTTTGTAGAAAGTAAGACGAAAAGTAATAATGCTTTTAATTGTTATATTATTAACAGGAACACAGTATCTGCTTTTAAAATGTCTTAAAACATTGAAGGGTAAATGTTGTGTGTTTCACGCGTGAGAGTTTTAATTTTAATAATCTTTTATATTTTAAAACTATTCACAACAATAAAAATAAGTTTTATTTAAAATACATAGTGTATTAAATTATATAGTATTTATATAGTATATTTTTTGGTTTGGGGAAAATTTCGTCCCTATATATGGAAAAAGAAAATGTTTGTTGTAAAACCTGAAAAAAACATTATTTTTTTCGAATAACTCGAAAACATTCATTCCTTGGTAAATTGTAAGTAGGCCTTTGGAAGATATTTAAATTACTAACTATATTAAAGCACATACTCTTGATCTGATGAATAATAGGAGAGTCACTAAATTGATAAAAAATTATATTACTTTTTTTTAGAGTGGAAAACTTCATTGAAGAATGGGATTAATTCACATTTATCTTACAAATGAGTTATGATGTAAGTTTACTATTCAAATTCACATAAAATTAAAGCATATTGACTAAGTATGGGTTTGTCTATTTCATCGTGTGTGATACTAAATTTAGTAATTTTGACTAAATAAAATTAAGATCTTTGTGCTTTTTATGGTAGTAAGAAGCATCAGTTTTTAGCAAGTACGAAAGAATATTTTTGTGAATTGTTCTTAAAAAATATAATATAGGTTTTGGTTGATAATTATAAATAGTTGGTAGCGCCTATATCGAAAGTGCTATCTCCTTAGCTATTTATTATTAAGAGGCAATGTGTACGCAATGGACCCCGAAGTGGGTACTGCCAAGAGCATATATTACCAACGAGCAACATTTATTGCCCCACGAATATACAATTGGCAAAGGGACTCCTGGATTTGTAAACTGTTTCGCTTTTTTGTTTAATGAGGCAATGGCATAAACTCGGCCAGAAAGTTTTTACGGGTTTTAAAATGTACTGGAATTAGTGAACTGTTTACTTTCATTTCTTTTATTGTTCTTTGATCTCAAAGAACTATGTTTGACTTAAATTACCTGTCATTGAGTTTTACAACAAACTCAACGACAGATAATTATGGTAAACAAAATGAGATAAGAAAAAAAATAATAAATTATAGTAATAAAAGTAGATTTTATTTTCTAATTGGAATATATATATATATATATAAAAATGCCAAGGTACAATTTGTATTTAATGAAATTTGCATCTATTCAAAGATAGGTGGGCCGATTAGATCATGTTTAGTTACAACCTTGAAAATTTATTTTAATAATATATCGGAGATGGGAATTCCAAATGAATGTGTATTTCAATAAAGTACTTTATTTATTTATTTTCATTTTGAGCAGATTAAATCAGTTTCAACTTACACTTACACGATGATTACACTTACAAAAAAAAATGTATATATTTATTTATTATTGTTATTTATGGTTAATATTTTGGTTGTTTAAAAAAAATAACGAATGTATTGTAAGTATGAATACCATTGCATTACAAACTGACTAGACGCAAAAAACAGACATACAGACGAAATGCCAAAAATAACGCGTAGTCGGTCTAGAGTTTTATATTAAATCCCAATGATTATGAAAATTATTTTTTGTTATTAACATAATCTTATTTACCTATTTAAGATCAATTAAAGAGAGTTGTGTACGAATTTGGGGGGTTAATATAATATTCTTTATTGTTTAGTCAGATATCACCAAATAAATAAGAATAATAGAAAAATATTTGGGTTTTGTTAAAGTAAAAAAAAAAAAAAAAACTGATTCGTGTTAGATGATATAAAAACATTTCAGTATTTGATTTCATTCTTCTAGCTCGAAGCCATGATTAAATTATTTTTTACTGATTTGTTGATGAGGATTAGAGATTAATATTATTTTATAGAGGATGTTTTATTAACATTGAAAAAAAATAAACTGTCATCCTGAAGAAGTGTGTATTAGTTTTGTGGTTTAGTGAAATGACCGTTACTTGTCGTAAAAAAAAAAGTACTGACTTTTTCTATACTATTGAATATTATGCTAGAATCTTAAATTTCCCAAACATACACACACACACAGATATATATATATATATATATATATATATATATATATATATATATATATATATATATATATATATATATATAGATGGATATATTATTTATTATTGTTATTACTAGTGAATATTTTGGTTGCTTAATAAAAAATAACGAAGGTATTGTGTGTATGTATTGCGCTGAAAGGACAACCGCCGATAAAAACTCCAACCATTCACTTCAAAATGTTGTTGATTTCGTTTAACTACTGCCGCTTGTGAGTGAGACGTACGCGACATGCTCAGACGCACATTTTTGTAATATTTTTGGATTTTCTCGTCTGTTCTTTCTACTCTACTATTATGCATGTTAGCAAATGCTGACATTATTCACTGTAGTATAAAATGTCTATAAATAATACAAAAAAAAAAAACCTGTAGCTCTACAACCCATGAAGGGTCTTGGGCTCATTACATATAGATAGCAATGAGTTGAGTAGGACTCGAACACGCTCAGCCGTCAGGGTTTTCCCCGATTTGGGTACCCACTTTAAAGAGACTGGGTCTGCCCCAGGAGGGTTTCCATACCCTAGGATCGCCCTCCGGCTGGATTAAATAAATAATATAAAGTACCTTTAATTTTTAAGATACAAAAGATTAACCATATCATCGTATTAGGATTGATAAAAAGCGGCCTAATATAAAAGCCTCATAGAATATGATATAACCAACTAGAGAACAAAAGAGCAAAAATATGTTTTTAAATGTAATTTTTAGTTTTGTTCTAACATAAAAACAGTAATATAGGTGTATATAATATAGTGTATAAGAATTTCGGTGCATATTTACTGACCCTGTTTGGTTGTCTAATAGACTCCCCATTATTGTATATTGCATACTTTATTCTTCATCGAGGAATGAAGTAGCAGATGTTGCACTATTAGAGGGCTGAATGATCCAGGGATAAGGCTTTGCTGTTTTGCTAGGTATGATTGATAGCCATATATTAAGAGCAGTATAGAGATATGTTGGCGGCGGTCCAAGCCGTCTGGGGCCCGTCTGCTGGACCCTGTCGTCACCTTACCGCCAATCTCTCTTCTTCATCTAGCCCTTCTCTTACAACGATTTCACCCTATTTATCGCTACACCACTCTATTAAAACTCCCTCTCCAATTTTCTAACAAATTGGATTTTTATTTTAAAATCAATCAATTTAAAATGGTTCCTAAAATTTCAGAATTAATTACAAATTCTATTTAAATTTTCATCATCCTCACACAAGACACTGCACGAAGATACCGATTACTACAGCACTCACTAGACAAACGTTCAAAACTTCCAGTATGTTACAAAATACTCATTTACATCCCTATTATCAGATATTCCTCCCCCATCCAATTCTTACAATCTAAAATCCTTTGCAAAATGCTGACTGACCCTTATTTTGTCACAAATAAATTCCTCTATGACCTAAACATCCCATTTGTTGCTGACATAGCCCTTGATAGATAGCACCTCTTTTCACTCTAAACTCCCTGCCCACACAAACCCACTTGTCCGAAATCTATCTCTCTTAGATATTCCTGATAAAGCTCCGAGGGGATTGAAAAGAAAGTGGCCTCAGACCAACTGCCCCAAAATAGTTAGTGAAGTGCTACCGCTGGGTAGTTGTTTCTCAAGACATTTTCACAACGTTTCTTCACTCTGCATATTTACTCATTGTCTTGTATAATACAGCTGTAAATTACTATAAATAAAGCCGCATCTTCACAGAATGCGGCTCAGTCCAGATAGATCGAAAGTTCTGGGAGATAAAGGGGATTTAATTAAATTAATCTATAAATCTCTTCGGAAAAACTCCTTACTACCTAAATTATAAACTTTACTATCTTCATCATAGAAACTTTATCCCAAAATCAATTTTTTTTTTTTTTTTTTTTTTTTTTTTTTTTAATAGCTTTATTTAAGCTTCTCGCACCTTTACACTTATTTTTATAAATTAATTTGGCCATTCATACTTAATTGATTTACCTATTTATACAGTTTATTTATAAATACTATTATTTATTTATTTCCTCCTTCTACTAGAAGTCGTAACAATTATGTGAGCGTTCGTATAGGCGTTGATGACCTTTGATGTTTTACGCATTAATACCCTAATTAACAACAAACTATAAATAAATTTAAAAAAAAATGTCATAGTCTCCTCTCATTGTTCCATCTTCCCTATATATATTTCATTGAAAGAGTTAATTACGTTTTACAATGGATTGAAACTAGTTAAACTAATAAAAGAAAATTTTCTTCCAATAAACACTCTCAAATCTAGTATGGAAAAATAAAAAATAATACTTTGTTTAAAGATGTTTCCGAATTTATACCAATGACAAATAAAATTTGCATAAATACTAGACTCTGAATAGAACTTTTAATGTGGCAGTATATTTAAATATTTATTACAAACCTCTTAAAACCCAAGGTCAAATATTTCAAACTGTTTTAAGTTCTACCGAGTCACGAATTCGGTTTCATTTCTTCTACAGTCAAATCTAGACAAAATGTTAAAACAATCTTAATGAAATATTTAATTAACCATAGTACTTTGTTCAGATGTTCCTAAAAAAAAAAAAAAAAAGGTAGTATATTTATTTTTTTCTTTTGCGTATTAGTTAGATTTTCGAAGTTTTTCGAATTAGATCTAACACTGATTGCATACGTTTATTTCAAATCAATATCAATTTTATACAATCTATCAGAACAGTGATGGTGAGGGAGCTCTTTAGACCTTTTAACAACACTTTTTTCTTATGCATATTATTATACAAAATTACAGCATTTTCAGTTTTCTGACAACCCTTTGTTTAGATCTAATCTAATCTGATCTTCATAGTAATGTTTGGAATCCAAATATGGCACTTAGATTCAGTTCTCAAGATATTAAATTTTTTTCACAACATTTATATGCATAAGTTTTTGTAGGTTAGTTGTGTCCATTGATGTAACATGATCAAAACACAAACAGTATGATACTAATGTTGTTCTTCATTATTAAAAATCACTAATTTTTATTCTTTATAGTAAATGTTAAGATTTTCTGTTATGGTCTTAAAATATCTTTTTGTTGATCATTCTAGACCTTTTAACAATATTTTATGCCAAAAATATTATAATGAAATCATCAACTCTTATTTCTTGTTCCTCCTAATAAAAAAAAACTACTCCTATGCCCAAGGAACCGGTTCAAATCCCCAGGCGGCCCTAGGATTTTTTAATGGGAGTAAAAAGTCCTTAGTTATGCCGTCCATTGAAAGAGAAATAGACCTAATCAAACTTGGATAAGGAAAATTTAGGTCTCCCACTATAGCTTCGTCCGATTTGGACGTTAAATAAATAAACAAAAAAAAAAAAAAAAACTTGAAACTAACTAAGTGAACTAATTTTATGAATAAAGATTTCCCACAAAAATGGATTATTTTAAAGAAAAGTAAGATTTTAACATTTTATTATTAATCTAAATCATGCCGTTATAAAATTAAATTCGGACTGCTGACCTGTCCTTTGGAATATTACCACCCTACATCCGTTCTCACAATCAGGATTCTTATAAAGAAATAATTGAGAAAACTTTCTTTCGCTGTCTCACGATCTGATTATTTCATTCATTCTATTGCCCTTTTTCTGATCCATTAAAGTGAAGGAGATTGATACCCGTTGTCTCCTGGTATCTTGTCATTTATAACGATTTAGAAAAACAGAATGTAGTATTACCACCGAACTGCACATTTCGACAGATCTTTTCTCATTCGATCCACAATCCTATGGAATTCCATTCCACCTTCTATCCGTCACTCTAATCCTCTTTCTCCATTCAAATCCCGCATATTTAATCACTTAATCCTGGCAAAAAAAAATTGTAAATAAGCTTTTTGATTTATTTATATTTATTTTTGTTGTTGTTTTCTTCTCATTTAAATATATCCATTTTATATAAGTAATTATTAACTTGTTTATATGTATTTAATATGTTCTAAGACTCCAAAAGCACATTTTGTATTTTCTGTCTACTTTATTCTAAAGGGACATGTCCCAGAATAATAAAGAATTTATTTATTATTCAGAATCATTTTAGTAAAGTTAAAAAAGGTATTCTTAAAAAAAAAAAACTTGATATAAAACTTGATATTCTTAAAAAAAACGTGCATCGAAAGTGTTTTGCCCTCCCTTTTCTGTACCATAAAATTGGAAATTTTTTCTGCAATGTATAATAAAAGATGGGTTAAAATTACAATGTTCAATAATTTATAAGAAAAAAAAAATTATAACTGAGTAGTATAACAATAAACCTGTAGGATAGAGGCGAATGAATATAATAAAAAATCTAGTGCGCGCAACACACGACTTTCACTTACCTCTATTATTTATATCAATTTAAGAATTTTTAAACAAATTTAGAAACGAAATAAATTGTTAAAGAATTATTTACAATAGATTTTAAAGAAACATATATTTTATTAAATAATTTATTATATTATTATCTAAGACAATCAGTTTGTTTTATTGGCTTTCCACCACTCTCCTTTAACTTTTCAACAGTATATATATTTTTTATAAAGATAATATTTTTCCTAAAACCATTAGCATTCCAACGGTATATTATACATGATACTGATCTTAAGTTCAAAAAAATAAAAATTGCATTAAACAAATATTTTTGCAGTTTTATCCTTTAGTTGGATATCGAATTCGTATGTATTTACCTGTTTTCTAGCAATACTAACTAGATGATATGGTCAATTTTACAAAATCTACAAAATTAAAGGTACTTAGAGGAATTTTGAAATATCGGCATTTAAGTCCTGTCAGACTATTTCAATCAGAACGAAACCGGCATGATATTAAAACCCGTCCAATTTTCTATCGATATAGCGAGTTTAATCGAAATCTTTTAAGCCGTTTTTAAGAAAAACGTAAATAGGTGCAAAATGCATGGTATAAAGTGCTTATTCTGGTGAACTGATTTTGGTGAAAAAGTTTCTGTAACATCTCGGGTGCATAGTTGTCCTAAATATAAAATTTCAGTTTCATAGAGCTTGTTGTTTTCGCGCTGGACTTACGGGTACACACAGACCTTTTTTGGACTCCAGGGGTGGGGTCATTTGGACTAAAACGTCTATTTCCGTTGAAAACTGGAATTCCAAAATTTTCATGATCGCAATACTTTCCCTTACTATATATTCCATATATAAGTAAGGGAAAGTAAAAAATGTAGCCTACATTTTAATAAAAAAAACAACTAATTTTTGCTTTGTAAACCGTTGATTTTGCTTATTTAAACTTTTTTTTTTTTTTTAACAGATTCTTATTGTATTCTATATCGGTTATTAAAATATTTATTGTTAAAATTTAACTTTAAAATTTTGATGTAATGTTCTTTGGACTAATAGAACAGAAAATCCTCCAGATGGGTCAACAAACAGAAAGGTTAATTCGTAAATGCATACATGCAGGAACGGGTTCTGTTATAGGTATTTTTGGGAGATGGGAGGAGGAAAAAGGGAATCTGACATTCATTCTAGACGAACAAACATGATGGGTTATCCTACTGGTTGCCAACCTAATCAAATTAAGAGGAAGTTTAGAATACAATCAATACATTTACCAGTTTTAATTTTTAAAATTAAATAGGTAAGCTAAGGATAATTACTACAGTGCATGGAAAATGATAACTTATGGGTATCAGAACCATTAGAAATTGAGTATATGTAATAGGTTGTCTTAAATTTAGTTTTAATTTCTCTTTCTCCTCCCATTGATCCACTCTTTGCTTCTAGCTGCAGGTTTCGGAAGAAATTGTTTAAACTAAAAGTAGAAGAGGGGAGCGTGTGGCTGAGTGGCTAGTCTCTCATGCAAAGTTGTGAGTTCAAATCCCAGTCCCGGCGGGGGCTGTTATAAGGATGCAAATAAATGAGAATTCACTCACAGCCTCTCCCCCGGGTATGTGAGACCCGTCAACCAAATGGTGGCCACTCACAAAATTAGGCGTAGGGAGTGATGACCCTACACTACTAAATTTGCATCACGAAACGTGAGTTTTATCTCCCAGGAGATTACACCGCGAGGCCCAGGGCCTACACGGCCTGTCGCGCCACTGGAAAAAAAAAAGTTGTAGGATTTTTTAATTATAGCGTTTTTATGTGAATGGTTTTCATTACCATTTAGCTAAAATAAATAAGCCTGTTAAAAAAAGAAAATATTAAAATTATATCCATTATTATATTAATAGGAAATGAAAATCGCGATGTTGGCGTTAATATGTTCACATCATGACTTTCTTAACGGCGGTAATAAATAGGAAGATGTGCCAGTTAGAAAATTACTGGGCACGATCATTTATCGATTTTCGAATGTTTGCCGACGCTCTCCAACCATAGTAAACACTAATAACAGGCCGACTTTTTTTTTAGATTATGGAGAAAATTCGCAGTTTCTCCATGGCGATAGTAGATCCACTAAAATCGCGATGCGTGAGAGGTCAAAAGTGGCGTGGATAATCCTGAACACAGGTTCCTACTTGGCAATGATCGCTTATTACCATCACTTGAGGTAGATGCATCTTCCGCGCGGTTAGTGTTTAAGGGATCGTCTGGGGTGGAGGTGCTGGTTTTAAATCTATCCCATTATCGGGTAGGTTCAGCTGATTATTGTTTGACTAAGATCAGTCCTAACTGTGTTTATTTTTTCTGTGAATTAGATATATTAAAAGAAAGATGTTGAGATCGTAGAGAGGAGCAAGTTGCAGTTATTCAGTTACAAGCTGTTCATAGGCAATTAAGTAATATGAAAATAAATAAATAATTCAAAGGATAATTACATATCACCCTGATGATTTTAAAACTCTATATTTCAGCTAGTTCTATTGATTAAAAAAAAAAAAATTCTCTTTGCTCATCACGTTGTCTTTTCGATTTTTCTCTATCTTCAATAATAACCGATTTTTGGTATAATTAAATATATTATAATTTGTTACTTGAACATACAGATAATTTTTTTTCTTACTTTTTGTAATTATAGCGCTTTACTTATTCTAAAACTCTATGCATATTTTTCTGTATCTTCAAAAATAACTGAGTTATTGAATTAAATTACTTTTAATCGGCTGTCATTTTAAAACTAACCAGCTGATCTCAACGTCTAGGTGTTGGGATCATCATTGCATGGACTAGTATTTTTGTTGCGAATTTAAAAAAAAATGGTCCAGTAGTTTCGGAAAAGGCGGACAGACGGATTTTTTTGGGGGGAGGGGGAGGGGAGGCTATTACAAAAGCTTAATATTAAAAATAATAAAATAAAAACGATCTTTTCCTAAAAAAATTTTAATGCATGTATAATTTTGTAGTATCTTCTTATAGTCTATAATGGAACTCGAAATTAATTTTCTTTGAAAGAAGTTAGGACAATATATAAAGAGCTGAGTGCTTGGGTTAGGGCCAATTTCGTTAAAATCTCGGTATTTGCTTGAAAAATGACGTAGTGGCAGATGAACGACCTGGTCTAAGCAGATAAAATATCCCGCTCTCCAAATATGAGGTCATGTAAACATAGTACTTGGCGTGCCAGATGGGATTTTATAAACTTGGCGTATATGACATTACATGGAGTTGAATATGTAAACTGAGACAAAATTGTGAAACTTTCAACGTAAAACACGAAAAAATAAATCTAAGAGATATAATATTTGCGCTCAACGATTGGTCCACCTTACTCTAAAAATAGCACCAGCCTTTCGAAATGATGATATTTTCTGATAAATATGCAATAGACATTGTAACAAGTTATCGGAGCATGCTATTTCGAAATGATTTTCTGAAGATGTTAAACGCGCAGTCTCATGTCTTGCTTTTTTGATTTGGTAAATATAACGTTTAAAGTTGTGTATATAATATATATAATGAGTGAAGGAAATCAGGCTACGAATACCTTATCAACCTTTTTCAATATAAATTAATAGATTGAGGATAAAATAAAATTCTTTTAAATCCTCCTCCCGTCTAAATGGAGTAGTAAAAGTTCCAAAAACAATAAATTATATTTATTTAAATAAAAAAAAAAATATAGGAAAATATTCCTTATTTAATATAACCGTTAAGGCTGGACGTTTTGAACATTTGAGAGTCTGTTGGTTCAATTATTTTAGTAATAAATTGTTTGTATTGTTATTTATAATGATTCGGTAAATCTTTTTCTGAATAATTTATTTTGGATATTTTAAACTTGTTATTAATATTGGTAATGATCGTATACATATATATCTGTTGGTAAATGTTGGCCCTTTATGGTTGTTTATAATACTAATAAACATTTAAAAATCATAATAATATACTCTGTTAATTATACTAAAATACGAAAATTTTGTTAGTTATAATTTAGAAAAAAAATCGTCATTAATTAATTATTTTTTCATTAGTTACACTTTACTTGTTAATGTTTTAGTATTATAATGTCCTCTCAGTGTCCTGGTCTTAGACCAAACTGTGCCTTATGCCTGAGTAAAAAGACTCCCTATGATATGCTTCAACAGGCTTCTAGCCTTAGACGCAACATCAGGAAAACATAAAACAAACAAACTGGGTAACTCAAGTAAGGAACTTTGTGGAATCCTTCGGGTGTAAAGAAGGATTCAATGCTTTACATGTCAAGGTATGATTTGCCACAAAGAAGATATTATCGAAAAACTAAAAAATCATACGACATAAATTGACATTAATATAATCCTGAATTCCAAATCAAACCAGCTCTATAGATCTCTTTACAGTTTCAATTACAGAAGTCCAGAACCCTTCTTGAAAATTCCGAACCAACATCCAGAAGCAAAGACTTGTCAGCCCCATTAGTCTTCAATCCAGAAGATTTAAAGATTCGAATCAGCAATAGAACCTACTTGTGGAAAGCTAAAGAACCCCGCTATAATAGCTGTAACATATTCCAAACTAACATCCTACACCACTTGTTACTCCACCGCCACTCACTTCATGAAACCCGACAAAAGTACATAAGGAGATATATAGACAACTCAGCCTCATTAAGTGTGCAACAAATATTGTAGATCAGTAATATTGACCAACTCAATTACCTTTATGCATTTTAATAATCAATTGAGAACTAGGTATGTTCATTGTAAATAGTTGAAATTTCGATATGTAAATATTTAATACCACACTAAACAGATTTATAATGAGTACATATGTATATAATTGTATCTTATATTTTTACAAGAATTTTCTTTAACAGATAAATCCAATTCTATTATATTTTAGTTAAAACATAGTAGGTTCGTTCCTTCTTTAACTTTCTACATATATTATTATCGTCGGAATTTTTAATAAGTGTTAAATTTTCGTTTGAGTACCGTTAATGATCGCAATATTTTTTTAGAACAAAAACTTAAATTGTCAGAGCTGAGGGAGGTGACCTTTCTGAACTAACGGAGACGAGGATGGGTTCGGGAACCGCGCATGAGGAACAGAGATTGATGGGTCCCTGTTACTTTCTCCTCGCCCGGCCGCCCGCTCTGCATTGTTCATCGCAAAACTGATTGATTTAATCCAACTTGCAATTATTCACTTTAATTTATTGTTGCTGTTTGTATTCAATAGGAATTGTTATTGACTGTTTTCCTGCTTTTTTTTTTCTTTAAATCACTTATCATAAATAAGAATTTTGATTTGTTAGAATACCTTAATACTAAGCCTTCAACGTTACATTTCGGTTTGTTTTGCGATTTCGATGATGAAATGTAATTTTTTTTTTTAACCTATCAGTTTGATTACTTTTCAATTTTGTAAAATAAATACCTATTTCTGCCGTAGATGGTTTTCCAAATGATGAGGTGGATTCACAAATAAATAAATCTTAAATATATATATATATATATATATATATATATATATATATATATATATATATATATATATATATATATGTATGAATCCCCTTTTTCTTTGGTGATAGCTTTTTTCACAATTCTTCTTTTGTTGTGTTTATAACAGTCAGGAGAAGGCTCTTATGAAAGAAGAAAAGAGAAAAGTTACATTTGTAGTTAGGTTTTTTTTATTATATAAATTTTCTAAGGTAATAAAAGTATCACTATCTACATATTTAAAAATGAATCCCCTTTTCCCTAGATTATCTCTTAACGCGTGAACGATTTCACCAATTTCGCTAAGACATAGTTTTAAGACTGGACATCGTCTGTCGGGTGAGCTAGTGAATTATAAATTAGAAGGTCTCAGGGTCATTTTATTTTCAGACACCTCGGATGATTTCTATGAATTGAAAATAAAGAAATTATTGAAACTCGCGGGTTAGAGTGGGAATGGAGTTTGTCATGGAAGGGGTTACCTGATTCGGACCATCTGAGCAACATATGGAACATTAATGTCATTATGGATGAGTTTATTTATGACAAAAGAGGGAGTTTTAGGATTGTAAGGATTTGATTCGAAAGGAATTTGATGGTTTAGCAGAGCCCCAAAGCTCAACTCCGTAAGTCCAAATTGGTTTTATGATAGTCATGTAAATAAGCCGTTTGTAGTTTAATGGAAGATTACAACGTTTATATGGTAACTGTTGAAGTCAAACCTGTTTTAGATATGATTTCATCATTATAACGTAACAGTTAATGACACTGTTTTCATATGAAAATCTTATCACAATTGATTGTTTTGAAAAAGATAACGTATTTCGAGTATTGATGGAGGAATAGAAGTATGACAGAGCCACTAGAGACGTGGAGCGAATTATAATGTTAATCCTCATTGGCCATTTGGAAGCGTGTTGTTTTTCTGCTCCGGTAAGGAGGTGATCCGGCTCACGAGTTAGCTCGCCTTATTATCCCGTCTCTGATAACTCTTCCTAGAGGTCCTTTGACGCATGTGAATGGTTATATTAACGGGTTACCTTAGGAGGAGAGGGTATAAATAGTGAGCAACAGCCTTGCTCATCCACTATCAATAGCTCAAGTTATTCACCTGTGCACTTTGCCGCAGCCGCGTGCCGTTCTCTTGTAGACGTGATCGGAATGTGAGGCGGAGTGGTTAGGCAGACATTCGGAGTACTTCCACCAGGACATTATTAGCAGCTGGGTATAGCCCTCCACCGGTGTCGGTTGTCTCCAGATTCCGGAGGATTGACACTCGGGTTCAGGAGAGAGGTCATTCGGGAAAAGAAGTCGTCTCCTATTGAGAATGGGCTCCAAGGCCAGTGAGGTAGCCATTTCAAAACCTTATAATTCTGATTACTGAAATTAATGTTCTCCTCCCTATTATGATGTTAAAGTTAAATTATATTGTTTTAATACCTAACCATATTATATTATCTAGACGCATTCGACTTCTTGTATAAAGAACGAATCAGTCAATTAATAACTATAATATTAAATTTTTTTCGGGTGACTGTGTGGTATATCTAGCCAAAACCGTAATTTCACGCATGACTAATATTGAGCCTTAAGTTGAAAAGAAAAAATGAAAAATTTCTCCCCAACTGAAAAAAACAATAGCTCATGGATTTGTTAACCTATAACGTATTGCTTTTAATTAAGTTTTAACTTAACGGATCTAATTATTTAAATTAAAAATTCAACTCAATGATTGATTTTTCGAGAGAAAAAAAAATCAGTGCTTTCAAACGTGACTTTTTTCACTTAAACATTTAATATTAAAAAAAAAAAAAAAAAAAAAAAACCTGTACCACTACAACCCATGATGGGTCTTGGGCTCAGTACGTATAAAGATTCTTACTGTTTCTAGGCCAATGGCAGTGCAATGAGGTGATAAGGCCTTGATTATGCTCAGCCGCCAGGTTTTTCTCCAGTTTGGGTACCCACATTAAAGAGGCTAGGTCTGCCCCAGGAGGGTCTCCATACCCTAGGGTCGCCCCTTAGCTCGATTAAATAAGTAATATAAAGTACCTTTAATTTTCTAGACACAAAAGATTAACCAGATTAACTTTAGATATTGGATCTGCCCCAGGCGGGTCTCGATACCTTAGGGTCACCCCCCTACTGAATTAACAGAATAAATAATATTCTGCCACTGCCGGAATTCGAACCCAGTACCAGGAGAACAGTAGACTAGAGCTCTATCCAATAGGCCACGCCGCTCCCCAAACAGTTAAAATAGCTCCTAAAAAATAGGTTCTAGCGATAAATTTTATATAACAAACCTATTCTACACTAACTAAAGTTTGATTAGGAAACTGTCGTCAATTTATTCAATCTAACAACACCAACGGAGCCTTGTGGGAGAAAGGTGTCTCATTAAAAAAACAAAAAAAATGTGACATTATCAATAAAACCAATTGAGACGTTGATTTCCAAAAAGTACTAAAGGACATTTTTTACAAAATTTATTTTTTTACATATTTGTATTCTCATCAATTAGTTATATCTAAATCTCCTATTTGATTTTATCTAATGAACACCCAAGCCCTTTATAAACGCAATTTAGAAATATAATTATTTTCTAAAGGAAATAATTACACATTTAATTTCGTTCCAAATTATTCCAAAACATCTCATTTCATATCTTTAATATGATGTTATTAATATACTAAAAAAACAATTCTGGATTTTAATGCGAAAAGAATCAAATTAGCTAATTTAATAGTATAATAATTAGTGATTTTCGCGCCTCCTGTAAAATTTCCTAGAATGGATATAGTACCTTTTGGAAATCAACGTCTCAATTTAGCTCCTAAACGGAATTTAGGCCCTTGCGACAAATGTTATACAGCAAAAACATTCTCTACTAAATTTCTGACAAGATAACTTTCATCAAAGTTTCGTTTTAAACTCAGGGTAAAAAAAGCGTACTTCAGTAATAGTTACAGTCGTCCAGCCAAAATACATGCCCCACTTCAATATATGTTTGAGAGATTCAAGTAGTTTTTTACGAAAATGGACTCATCATACTGTCTGCTTAAATATTTTATTAAACGTATCAAACGATTTTGAATTTATTCATAAAGCAGGTAAAAGCTAAGTATGCAAGTGACCCAAGCACAATTCGGAATGCTTTAAGGTGCCATCGAAAGAGGTTGTATTGCACCGGTTTCTAATGTACCTCTCTCGTACACTAATTGTTAGTTCTTATAAAGATTTTACAGCGGTGTGGTGTGGTACTATAGTTCATGTGCCTTTCTACATCAAATAAATCTTCAGAATTTTGTTTTTTTTAATATAATAGGGGTCAGCATGTCTTGAAGTGTTTTGAAATCTTGGTATCAAAAATTCAAATTCTATGCGTAATTTATCGTAGTGGTCCTATTGCTCAATCTTAAGATACTACATGAACACAACAACTTTTTATTTATTCCTGGCTAATTATTATTATTAATTATTATTCCTGACCTAAGAAATGATGAAATTTATTCATTGCCTGAAATAATTGTGATGAAACGCCGTCCGTGTGAACTAATGGATTCAAGTCAATGTAACACTGATTATTCTTGGAAGACTATCGCTTAGAAACCACGGACAGAGGCAGGCTTCTGTATGAACCAGCCTTTTATCTCGTTTGATAGCCATTCATAAAAATAATCCTCGCTTAGGATTGACAAACTTAAGCAGTTTCGCTATTAAAGGAGACTGGGCGATATTACCTTGTTATTTCATCAAGGAATATTTTATAATGAGTTTTTAAAATAAACTACAATTTTGTCGCACCTGTCTATTATTGTTTTTATCCTTGTGTCAATATATGGATTGACCCTCTAAAACCTCAATAATTTAGGGAATTGACAGTTAGTTGCCCAGCCTAGATCTTATCCTAGTTGAGAACAAAGATCGGAAAAAAGGTTTTCATTATTAATGTGTTCACTACATTATGTGAACGGAGGAAAGAGTTCTACATGATTTTTGTTTGCTTCTTTTTTAAATCTGAGCGCAAAGTATATTTGATGCTAATCAGTGCGGCGGTGCCAGAGGCTGACATAGCTCCTCACGTTGACAATGGGACTTTAAGTGGGAGGAATACGGTAGCTGGCGTAGGATCCTAAGAACAATGGTGGCTAATGTACTTCTTTACCTTCTCTACATAATTCTAGAGTCATTGTCATTGCGGTCCAGTTACCATCACAAATAGCTTCACGCGATTTTTCACCTTTGTCAAAATAGTTCCAGTTTGAATTCCAAACGAGGTTTATATTTATTTTCCGTGTGTTGGTAGATTGTGTATAATACCGCAATGGTCCTTTAGAACAGTGGTTCCCAAGAAGTGGCCCGTGGATCCCTGGAGGTCCGCAGGCAATGTTCAGGGGTCCGTGATCACTAACAGGTGACTGCTACTGCACAATCACAATATTAAATATGGCCATTTCAGGGTATATGTCACCACACATAACATATGGAACAATATTCCATTTCTTTATGAGTATTTAAATAAATACCTGTATAAGTTTTAAATTTTATTTTACTTACCTTATATTAAATATATAGTATGGGAAAGTATTGTGATCGTTAAAATTTCTGAGTTCCAGTTTTCGACGGAAATACGAAACTGAAATTTCATATTTAAGACAACTATACGCCCGAGATGTTACAGCAACGTTTTCATCAAAATCTGCATAACAGAAGAGCCACTTTATACTATGCATTTTGCACCTTTTTTACGATTTTCTCAAAAACGGCTCTAACCACATTGATTAAAATATCGATGTAAAATTGGACGAGCTTTAATATCATGTGTTAAAATTATTAAAATACTATATCTGATTGCAATAGTTTGACTGGGCTTAAATGCCAATATATTAAATTTTCTTCCTCTAAACTACCTTTAATTTTGTACATTCAAAATGATTAAGCATATCATTTTAATGACTATGATAAATAGGTTAGACGAATTTAATGACCAACTAAAGGATAAAAGAGAAAAACTATTTTTTTAATGCATTTTTTTTTGTATTAAAAACAGTAACATAGATGTATAATAACCGTTGGAAAGAGAATGATTTTAGAAAAAAATATTATCTGATACACATATTTGTAAAAGGTTTACTTAAAGTTGCGAATAGAGAATAAACCTATTACTGATTAACATTTTAATGTAGTGGTATTACTTAATCTAAATCATATGTTTCCAACGTAAATGAACACACGGTTTATTAAATTCAACTTAAAATAGTTTTAAAATTGAAGTACATCACCTATGTTGTGGATTGCCTGTATCAATAAAATAAATAAATAAAATTAAAGTATATTTAATAGTTTTTAAATTTATAACAGTCGATGTAATTATAGGAGTTGTGTTGCCCGCACCAGATTTATTATGTTTATTCCATGCTACTGTAGCTAATCTGACGATGATACACTAGAAGTCCAAAATTGTGTCTATCCAGATTTTATTAGGATAGAGATTTTTAACGAGTTCGTGACATCACACAAGTTCGGGATTGTCATTTTAGTTTCCATCTGAAGGATGACATTCTCAAGGATTTTAATAAATCCTAGCGCCGTCTACTATGTTCAGCATTGATTTGATTTAAGTAAATTTCTAGAGCCTAGTTCTTTTTTTATTGATTTCCGTTAACTTACTTTGATTGGGGACCATTTCTACAGAGATTCGGTAGTTTGTTAGTATTTTGCATGAAATGTACGTAATCCATTGTAGCCCACTTAAAATCTAAATATATACTCGTATTTAATATTTATTCATAGGGGGACGGTATATTTATGCCCTCCCCACCCGTGGATCCACTACTCTATTAGGCTGTCTAATGAGTCTTCTTCTTCTTATGAGTTACTGATCCAATAGAGGTGAAAAGGAGTAAATAACTAAAGGAGGAAAAAGAAAATTTATAATTAAAAATACTACTAGAAAACAAAACAAACTGTATCTCCACCCGCCTGTAGCTCCATGCAGGGTCATTGAATTTAGTGTATTGGGATGTTTTATGACAAACAGCCTAACATGGATTAGCCAGAGATGACACTCAACCATAAAGTTGTTTACTAAATTTTCCTACTCACTGGAGAAATCTGGATGAGTCCCTGAAGGGTACTTTTACTCCATAGTCATCCCGTGCATATATAAATAAATATCTACTAGTGCACCTTTGTCGGGTTGAAATTATTTTACAATGTGCAGTCCCGTTTTTTGGGTCTCGACCTTCCCATTCCAGCGAGAATATACTAGCAATCTGTCGGCTAACCTGCGCTGTTTGCTTTAAGTGTAGCTGTTCATTCGATATTTACTTCCTCTGGAACTTCTATTCCACTCTCTGATTTTATTAATACTTTTTTATTCAGAATGAGTCATGAATTGACAACGCTTCTGTTCCAATAAATTAAATAACATTTAAAAACAAAAAGAAATACAATTCTAGATTGAAGTCACGTTTTATTTATTAATTTCATTCACCTTGAAATAGTACTCATTGCTAATCTCATTGCTCGTTTTATTCCTCCTGCAATTTGGCTTATTTAATACGAAATGTTAATTAAACGCAAAAATAGTTGATTTGTTAAATAATTTATTTATGACGAGATAGTATATTGAAACAATAAGAACCTTAGGGACTCATTTGAAGTCAGTTGAGATAGTGAGCCCTAGGCTCGGCAGACAGGTACTTAAAATTGGCTCCATAACGAACTTGTTATCTGGCCGTGGGAATGAAGTACACCGGCGGCGCACTAAGTACCCGCCCCTGCGCTGTCTATCTATCTCAACAAACAGTTTAGAGCTGACGACTGTTTGCCCAGGACTTTCAGGGGCTTAGCGGACCAAGATTTATGGCCGCATATAGCCTCGTGTTGTAGCCACTTGTCATCGCAGTTAGTTTAACACTCTTGTTTTTATGGACAGTGGACAATAGACTTTTTTTGTTTTTATCAATATGTTCTACTGCCCTATATTTTGGATATACAATCATATTATTCTCTGAGATGACACTTAAAAAAAATAATTGATAATAATAATCTTTAAATGGATAATAGTTTGTAATTTTACTCTGTAGTCTGTGGCGTCATTCAGTGTGTACAGGCGCTAAAGACATTAGTTTTTAATTAAAGACAATCAGATGTTTAGTGACCGCACATATTAAATTCGCTAGCGAGTGTGGACTGGTTTAAGTTAGTTTTCCAGCGTTGATATATAATCGTTCTTAATTTGAAATACTAAATATCATCGCATTGTCGGAGGGATTGAAACAACAGTCCCACGGAAGAGAAGAAGTCTCATATAGAGAGATGTTCTTTTTGTGATACTTTTTATTTATTTCAGGTTCTGCAACGGAAATTTAGTAATTCTTCATGCCAGTGCACCCTATCCCTAAAGATCATACTTCTAGCTCCCCTCACATTTCTATCCACATTTTGCGGGGTCTTCCTCGCCTTCGGTTCTTCTCCGGTCACAAATTAAGCAGTCTAAGTAGCCAGCGCGTCTAGTCCGCCAATTCGCCAACTGAAATGTCACAGTTTGTGGATGAGGATCCAAATCAGGTTCATGGTTGAATGGGAACTGAAAAAAAAGCTGTGTTCCCATTTACCTACACTCCACAAATGTGGATGCCATAA
Source organism: Piezodorus guildinii (assembly GCA_023052935.1). Classification (NCBI taxonomy): domain Eukaryota; kingdom Metazoa; phylum Arthropoda; class Insecta; order Hemiptera; family Pentatomidae; genus Piezodorus; species Piezodorus guildinii. The sequence goes on along the minus strand of CM041292.1, from coordinate 114,710,350 downwards.
CTTAAAAAATCTGTTGCTAAGAAACTGTTGCAAATAATATATTGAACAAGGAATTTTATGCAAGAAGACAACTTGAAGAACAGTAAAAAATAATGAATGAACTGTATAGATAACAGTTTCATAGTTACTGGTAAAGTTTGTGGAAAAAAAAAATCGTAGAAACTACAATATTTTACAGGTTGAAGTGATAAGTTAAAAGTACTCCCAACAGAAAAAACCATATAATCGTATTATTTTCTGGGTGGCTAACCAATAAAATCAAAATTAATTCTTTTACCGTAAAGTAAGTGGTTTTGAAATAATATTGAAGTACTTTCCCTTTCACAGCACTGTTCCTATTCACTCCATTTTACGGTACCTCTTGACAAGAAGAAAATTACAGTATATTGCACCTGGAACGGAACTGAGATGGCCATTAAATTGACTTAGGGCTTTCGGTTGGAAGGAGGGAGATACCGAAGGGACTCGCATCTAAGGACCCGCTGATCCAGCTTAGCCAAAAATTTACTATGCCACCGCCGATGAGGGAGGGTGCTTCATTTTTCGTATTCACCGCTCTTCGGCTAACATTATATTTTATATCAAGGCCAGCGGCTTCATAAAACCTTTTGGGCTTCTTTAGATAGTTGTTTATTTTCTGTTGAAACGCTAATGCGATTATAAAAGCAAATTTCAAAAATTATAATGAATAATGTATAAAATCCCCATGAGAAAAAGTTATTATATTAAGACGGTTGTTATTGAATTGTATGTTTGAGAAACTACTTTATGATCTGGCAAGCGTTCCTAATGGCTTATAAAACAAATTGAGTAACAGCAGAATTATTAAGTAAAATTAATAGTAATTAAAATTGAATTGTTGAGTTTAGAAACCGCATTCTCACTTTTTGTGTTATCATAAAAAGTTTGCGAATTCTCACTTGATGTAGGCATGTTTTTTTAATCGTAAGCTTAAGATTCCAATGCATTTTTGCCGTTTTCAAGTGGTGATTATTATATAATCGAAAAAAAAATCATAAATCAATCGTTGTTTATAGGGATATTAGATACCATTATTTTCGTTAATGATTCATTTGAGAGACCTCTTAAGATAAACAAAATTTATATTTAAACTTGATCCCTGAATATTTATTTACTTCAAATATATTTGTTTTAAACTTATAATTAAAAAAAACGATGCAAATTATTACACAATGGTTTATTATTTCCTAATAACTATATTGCAGTATAATGTTTATAAAGCTGTAGGTAGGTAGGTAAAGGGGTTTTAGGACGATAAATTTCTAGATTATTACGCCCAATAAAGCTGTTGGTAGGCAATTAATAATATGAAAAGCAATAAATAATCCATAGTGTATATACCACTGCTAATTTCAAAACCCTATATCTCTGCTAGTTCTTAACCAATTTCAATGATTCTTATTTTATTTAGTGAAATAGCACTAAATGTTGGTATTAAATAGGAAAAAACTTACTTTTATTTATCGTTATTCAGATTCTAATGATCTTAAAACGTAAAGCCCTCAAATTTTGAGGAGGAGGAATAGTTTTTTTTTTAATATATAATTCGATTAAAAAGGTTTATTACTGAAAATAATAAATCAAAACCATTTATAAGACTTCTTTACTATTTCCTTTTCTTTCTTTTTACGATTTGCATCATATAATTGGAATAAAATTTCCTGATTCCAGAATACCTTACATTTTTTCTTTTTCATCAAAAATAACTAAGTTATGACGGAATCGCATCTCTTATAAGTTGATTGCTTGACCATATCACATTTTTTTTTCTCCTTGTTCGCAGTGTCTTGATCTCGAAAATCTTTTCGATATCTTTCGATTAATTAATGAATTTTGGTGAAATTAATCTATTATAATTTTTGACTTAAATAGATAGACCATTTTTTTTTCTTTTTTATTGCGCTTTACTTACCTTTTATTTTTTTATGTTTATCGTGCTTTACTGATTCTAAAACTCTTTAAATATTTTTCTCTATCTTAAAAAAAACAACTGAATTATGGGCATATTTATGGATAAATTATTTTAAAAAAATAGTTTTTTTTAAAATAATTATTCGCGGTCTTTTTCTTAAAATATTTTCTCTATCTACAAAAATAACTAAATTATTAAATTAAATCACTTTTAATCGTCCGCCATTTTAAATGTAATAAGCTGACATCAATGTCTACGTGTTAGGATCATAACTGGATGCCCTAGTATTTTGTGGCGAATTAAAAAAAAAAACAATTGGTCCAGTAGTTTCGGAAAAGGCGGAAAAACGGATTTTTTTTTATTCGTTCTACGTATCTTGAAACGTCAGACCTCTAATACTGAGAAGGGTATTTTTTTTTTATTACAAAGGTTCATTATTGACAAGTATAAAACAAAACATAATATCTTAATAGTATTTATTTTTTTGTCTTTCTTGTATAGCCGTTTGCGTAAGAGGAATATATACTATGTATTATGCACATATATATTTTTTATATACTGCATATTTTCATCGGTTAAAAAATATCTCTTTTAATTCTTACTGTACCCCGCCTTGTTTTTTTTGTTTTTTGTTTTTTGTTCAAACTTCAAATTTATCTTAGTCTTTGGTTGTACTCTATAATTAAAATCATCCTTATCAATAATTTACATATTTACAGTATAAGATCAGCAATCTAATTGGTTCATTCGTTAAAATCATCGGATTAAGGTTAGCGGAAGTACTCAATTCCAAGCTCTGTATTTTATAGCATTTACAATGTTCTCCATTTTGACCTGAGCTCAGTGAAATCCGGGCTCCTATGACTAGCGCCATCATGAATTATGGATCTACTGTGTGTTAATGTTTGTGGAACCTGTTCCATATGGAGTGACATAGATCTGTGATCTCCTAGGCGAATGCCTGGCCAGTCATAGGGAATCTGATGTATATATATACTTTATATTTAATTTATATCTTTATTTCTTGAGTTCTATTCTACCAGTTTCTCGACGGTGGAATTGGCCTATTTTTCGAGAGCACATTCACAAAGTTCACCAGAAGAAAACTCGTGAGGAACACGATCTTAAACTATTTAGTGGTTTTTAAGCCATACATTTGTTTCAATAAGATTGCATCGAAAGTTTAAAACAAATGTCCCCTAAAGAACAGCATATTGTGAAGGCTTTGGGTCGGGAAAGCACTGCATAACTCTCTAGTAGTTGATTTAATTTATTTTTTCCAGATATTTCCAATTAAAATTCTCTAAGCTAGCAATAGCTCTACTAATAATACCCAGTGCTTAATGTCGAGTAATGCTCTGGAAGGACACTTACTTATTTTATTATATTAGCCATGGTTCGTCGCTGGGGGCGAAGAACTCTCCTGATGCTTCTTGAGCCTTTATTTAGTTGGTACTGAAAGAGGAGCAAATTTTTGCGGTTGGGCGCAAACACGACCACCTCTTGTTCAACCTTTGGTCTGGAAATTGTACCTATAGATCGGTTTATATCGAGTTTTTTTGCTTTATCTGAATTTTTGATACGTTCTATGAAGTACGTTCAATTTACTTTGTAAAACAAGTATCATTTTTACATCATTAATTCCTTTAAAATAACTATCGATTTTACTAAACATTGCTTCCAGATCCCCCAGCAAAAAAGGTAATAAAATAATACAGTATGTAAATAATTTATGGGATGATGTAATAAAGATGTCTAATATAGAGTGATGATGAAAAGCCTCTATTAAGGAATGTCGATATATGGTACAAGAAAAACTAATAGGGTTGCGCGGTGTTGAGCTAATTGGCTATAAGAAAATGAGAGTCTTAAGAGGGAGGAGACGTGTGTGGTCGTGGATGAAGACATAGATCATATAAGAGTGGTATCAATATAGAGCCGTGCAGGGCCCCAGGTAGTGGAGTCAGTAGGGGGCTTAAAAGGCTTACTTAATTAACTTTTTTTTTTTTCAACAACAACAATTTTTATTCAGTAAAGTTACAATCTGTCCCAATTTGGACATTAATAGTAGTGCTGAAAGATATCATACATACTACATTCATACAATATTTACACGGAATAAAATTACAATAAAATATATACACAATAATGAATCAATACAATAGTCAAGAATTCACTTATACCTATATACACATACACACACTCATACGTACATCACATTGAGTGGAGAATCTAGCCAGTGCTAGAACTCCAATATATTTACAACAGGTCGCGGGGCCACTGCCGTTTCAACCTTCTAGGTGGGTTGTATGGATGAGTGGAGCTGGATAGGGATTGAGCTAGAGGATTAGGATGATGAAATAGGTTCTGGTGGAATTTGGAAAATTTGGATGGAATTAGGTCTGAAATAAATGGAACATTAAGGTCGTGGTGCAAGGTATAGTTGGAGACATAATAAGGAGCATTTACTATTGTACGGAGGACTTTGGATTGAAAGGATTGAATGCGTTTGATGTTAGTACGTTTAGCTGTCCCCCACAGTTCAAGTCCGTAGGTCCAAATGGGCTTCAGTATTGTCTTGTAGATTAATAATTTGTTGTCAGCTGTAAGTTCAGATTTTCTGTTGAGTAGTCGGTATAACTGTCCGAATCGTCGGTTGAGTTCTTGTCTTTAAGTCTTGTATGTGGGTTCCAAGTCAATCTTTTGTCTAACAGTAAGCCAAGATACCGGACTGTATCTGAGAGAGGAATTGGTAATGAGTTGAAATAAACTGGCGGACAGGAGTTTCGTCGAAGAGTGAAGGTAACGTGTTTGCATTTGGCTTCGTTCACCTTTATGCGCCAAGCATTACACCAGTCTTCGATAAGAGAAAGGTGTCTTTGCAGGTATAAGGATGCTGTTTCAGGATTGGAACTGGATGATAAGATGGCGGTGTCGTCTGCAAAAGTTGCCAGAAAGGTATCAGGATGTGTAGGAATATCAGCAGTGTAAAGGATGTAGAGGACGGGTCCCAAGACGCTGCCTTGAGGAACACCGGCCTCAACGGGATAAAGGTTAGAAAATTCTACACCACAGCGAACGCGGAAGGAACGGTTTGAGAGATAGGATCGGAGAATGAGGTATAGAGACTACTTAATTAACTAGCTTTTATATGTCGTCGTTATCCTTCTCCTCGATTTATCTACAATTATCTTGGTTCTACCTTTTAATATAAATTGCATTTTCTTCAATTTTAACTTCATTAAATCATGAAAACTGAAACATATGCAGCCAGATTCAGGATTATAGGTTCTCTGATTAACTTTTATATCTCTACAGCCCGACCGTCGCACATGTCAAATATTGACTATACATCTTGTATCTTTGTCGAGCCGAAAATTTACAATATTTTTAAACTAACATCATTCAGCAATTATTAGAGTTACGCAAAGTTAAATCCGTGAATTCACAAGATAATTTGTTATTTTTTTACTTTATTACGTTAGTAAATAAGTGTAAAATTAGAATTAACCTTATTTCTTCGATATTTCTCACTTTGGTGTAGAGTATTTCAAAGTTTTTTATCTTATTTTGAAATAATGGTGTTGTTTATTTTTTGTTTAAAAATAAATTTTATAATCCCTGAATTTGGCCTGTACCAGGTATTATTCCTTTCATGACAAAATCAATTCCTACTCTTATCCACTAGTTTCAATCCTTTCTTTGCGATTCCTGATAATCCACCGAGGCGTCTGAAGAGAAGATGGCCTCGAGACCTTCTTGTTTAGATTGATTACTAGAGTGCTGCCACGGACAGTTTCTCTTCATGTTTTTTATGTACACTATCTTTTATCAGCTTATTTGCTTGATGTATTATAATATACAGTTGTAAATATCAATAAAATATAAAAAAGAAATCCCTGAAACCTTAAAAACTTAAATGCAATTTTCGAAACGTACAATTCATTTATTTATTTTTTTTTTTTTAGTTTTGAATTTACTATAAAGAGGGTGCAGATGATTAGAAGACGGTAAGCTAACTTAGAGATTCCATCCACATTTCGAGAAAGAAACAAAACAATGTATATATATTAAAATAATACATAGTATGTTTCATTTCTGTTTACATGTTTAGAACAGTAGTTTTCTACAAGTGTTCCGTAAGGCCGTGGGGGTTCCCACACGATGTCCAAAGGGTCTCCGCGATATCATCAGAAAATTAATTTGAATTACCTTAGTAAAAAATATTTGCGAATCCTTCTTGTAACTGGAATCAGTCAGTCATTTCATTAAATTTCGCAGGTTACTGTATAGTAAAAGTACCCATATTTTATTTCTAAAGTTTAGTAATTTATCCAGTAAAATGGATTGTAATTGTTTCATAGTTCCTGAGCATATATTATCCTGGACCATATTACCTTGGATTATCTTTAACAATTTACTACAATCGAAGAATAGTTTGTCCAATATTTAAATAACAAAATATTAATGTTGTCATTCTACGATAATACTAAGACGATAATTTGCAATTAGTACTGTATCTATTTTAGGATATGAAATATTCATTCATTATATTTGAACCAATTTACATGATTATTTTTTTTATCAATAACATGCTTTGGATTGAAATTAACAAATCAGGTAATTTTTGGAAGGTAATGCAATTTTCTAACCTACTCTTCTAGGAATTTTATGTTCTGTATAGGAAATTAGTTATATAAATATATGCACGATTTTTCAAATGTAGGGCTCCTTCCTATTGACTGATTGGATAAAGGGATCCGATAAATTCTTTGTTTGGAACCATGTGTTTAGAGGACAGGAAAGCAGTGGAATTAAATATAAATATATTTCTAGTCATATTTCCCTCGACTTGGAAGATAAAGTTCCTTTGTTGGAGAAGAGAGTTAAACTGTTACAAAGGGAGAAGCCGGTAGACAATGCTCCTTATCGTGGGCCGCCGCCAGCCGTTCCCTCGAGATAGTAAAGGAGTTAACTAACTAAATAGTTGTCTTCACTTACCGTTAGTTTTTTACCTCTCTAATGATCATCATGGCTCAGCTATAAATTTTTATCGTTAACTTAATGTATAGCTATAATTACTTAATAATTATCGGCTTACTATTATTTTATAAATAAATGTATTCAAATGTTTATTTAATTTATCAAGCTAACTTTTTGAGTAAATACATTTATGTATTTGATGATATTCATGTGTCCTGAATGTTAGGATTAAAATAAACTTAAGTTAGATCTCTATTTTCTCGGATTAATACTGATGATTTTTTTTTAAATTGTAATAAACATTACTTTCGGTTTCCTTCGGTTATCCTTTTTTTTTTTTTTTTTTCTTTTACCTTGTACTTATACTATATTATTTGTATTAATGATACAAAATATACATTTTTAAAAGGTCTTTAACAACATGAGGTCTGGTGACCACTCCATACTTTATGTGCCCCCGCAACCGAAAAAGGTCTTTGAGGTGATCATTTCGTCCGGCCAAAGATCTTAAAGACTGTGGATCGGTGGGATAAGGATGGAGGGGAAGAAGTTTTCCGCTACCTCACATTGAAAAAAATAAAATCTATTTACTACATTTAAAGTTCTACAATTTATAATAAATGCTCGTCAATAATGGTTTACCTTAACACGTACACGCCGTCGCGTACCGCAGGTGGCTCGCACTAGCCAGTCCCATGGGGCGGCGTGTACCACCGGTGGCTCGCACTAGTCTGTCTTATAAGACGGCGCGTACCACCGGTATTTATCTATCCATGTTATCTATTATTTATAATGGTAAAAAAAAAAAAAAAATTTACTGCCTTCGAGTTACACTTACTGGTAGAAATCTGAGCTTAGGATGCAAATACCGCACGAATTACACAAATGTCAAAATAAGCACTAACTTGACTGTTAGCAAACGTACAACTCGTATACAAGTCTAAACAGGCAATAATCGATTAAACTGGCATAAATTCGAGCGCTGCCCCACAGAGGAGACACTGAAAATCGGCACCGGCGTGAACGTGTTAAATAATCTAAGAATTCTAAGCCTTTAAATCTCATAAAAACAAACAGCTCTTTTCTGAAAAAGTACTATCTCTTTTTTTTTCGCTTAGGAAACATCGTTATAATTCTCTCTTAAAATGTCCACAGTATACATTGAAAATCGGGTTATTCTAATTAACAAGCAATGATAAAAGAAAATTAAATTTAAAAAATAAAATAAAATTATAAAAGAAAATTAAATTTAAAAAAATAAAATCATAATTGAAAATAATTGATTTCCTAGTAGCTTTCGGCTCAACTAGATCCATCTTCGTTAAAAAAAAAAAAATCATATAATATCAGACTTTATAATTGTGTTTTGTGCGTTAACAACCTTGATATTATCTCTAAAATATGTCAAAGAATAAATATTTCAACATCGAAATATTTTTGTGCGTAATGGTTACTTCCTTCAGCTTCAAAACTTAAAAAAAAGATATTCAATAGTCGATATAGTTGATTCAACTAAAAGTTTCAATATGAATATGCTTTGAATCAACTGAAAAATCCTTTGGCTGGTGAAATATTATAGAAGATATGAATCAATAATAATTGTCTTTATCAAGATTCCATGGCTGAATTGTTTTGTTATTTTGTGCAATTACCACTATTCTCAGTTATTTTCAACCAGCGAATATTTAATTTAAATTGATTTTGAATGTGATTATTAGTAAATTATTTTGCGAACATTCTTTTAGATGACTCGGCATGTCTAAATATTTCCCATTTTATTTCCTTCAAAAAATATTGGTGTAAGTTATGTGACAGGCGGGACTGCTACTTTCACTCGCTTCGTTCGCCTTTCTTTCGACCATGCACACCTCCCCTTGAAGATACGTTCTCTTAAGCGTTTTGTGCCTCCGCAGCCAGTGTGTGCGATAGGCATGTGAAAATAAGAAGAGGTGTAGAGAAAGGTTGAAGGTGGCAAGTACTGGCGAATTCTTGAGAGCAGGCGTGGTTAGCGGACAGTTGTTGGATTGGAAGAGAGTAGCCTAAACTGAGATAATAATGAGGACTAATGATAAGGTGGCCTGTTAATGGGGCAGTCGCAATAATTGACCCGCCTCTATAACGGCCTTCCTTCTCCTGGCTAGTCTGTTTGGCCCGAATATTGGACATCCTAAGAGAAATCTCACCGCAGGGGTCTTCCCTTCGAAAGAGCTTTCCTATGCGCTTGGTTTGACTTGTAAACATCATTTTTAAAAACTTGAATCTATTTTAAATTGCGTACAATAAACGAAATGCTCCACGAACAAAATCTACATTCTAAATAACGATTCGCCCACACATTCTATACCACTTTTCGACTGAACCTAGTTTCTGAGGATTCCTTTATGCGGAATATTTTAAGCAGTTTTGTTAAAAATTATTGAACCCATATACCCCCTAAAAAAACAACTAAAAATGTAATAAAAAAACCCTCATTAATACCTCTTATTGTATTCCAGTTTTCACAGAAAATACTCGTTTTAGCTCCTCCTTAGTCCAAATGTCCAAGTCCCACAAAAGGTCTGTGTTTATGTGGTATGTCTAGCATGAAAAATATAATTTGTATAAAACTGAAATTTTATATTTTATTAGGGTATATATCTGAGATATTACAGCAACTTGGTCATAAAATTGGCACACCAGAGCCACTTTATACCTAGCATTTTTTACCTTTTTACGATATACATATAAAAGCCGCTCAACCTATTTTAATTAAACTTGCTATATCGATGTAAAGTTGTTTAGTTATTTCTTTAATGTCCATTTGGGCATTAGAGGCTGTTATGCTAACCACCATGCTACAGGGAACCCGTCGATGTAAAGTTCAATGGGCTTCAATACCATTTAGGTTTTGGTCTGATTGAAATAGTCTGACAGGGCCGACTTTTTAATTTTATACCCTTATAAAGTATCTGTAATTTTATAGATTCCTAAAAATTAACCGCATTATCTCTAATTTTATTCAATAGTTTTTAAATTAATTTTAAAAACCGAGGTAAGCGAAAGTCGCGCGTGATTATTTATGTAATGCTATTATGACGCTTAAATTTTGTATTAGAAGCTACAGGGAGTAAAGTTAATAACATTTGATTATGTCGATAGGGAGTTTCAGATGTACAAATGTCTTTCTATAGACTTTTCGTTTGTTGTTTTATTTTTTAATATTTATTTATTAATACTAATATTTTTTATGATCGATCAGTGTTATATTAATAATTGCACGAGTTATGTTACATAAAGATCCTCTGCTACCTATTATTTGGGATTATCGCCGAAGTAATCCCTATTCTCCTCGTAGAAGGATTCAATGTATCCTGTTGAAATTGCTCCCTAAATCACCTGTTAAAAGCTCTACTGGAGCCATTGCCGCCCGTAGGTACCCCTCCCCCTAATCTCCTGATATACGGGCGATCCATGTTAAGCTCTTATTGTGCGGCGACCACCAGCAAGGGGATTTCATACCTCAGGAGTAACCAGGGATATGATGGTTATTAAAAGGTCCTGATAAAGTGCGTGATCCAAGAAGATTTATCCGACGTGGAAGGGGACACACGGCTGGCTCAGGAGAGTCTCCAGACAAATTGGTCCTGTATTTTACACCTTCATCCGCTTCTTTCAACTGTCACTCGGAACATCGTCTCTGCGGTTGTGGTTTCTTATTCGATAAAGCCTAAGATTTATTATTTCTTTTATGGTGTTTTATCGTGAATAAGAGGATAACGAAATAATGACTTTTTTTTCAGCATTGGCAATATATGTGCCTTATACTGTTATGAAATGAATCAAACCACCCTTTCGGAGGGTTAATGCTAACCACTTGTAGCTGGGTGGTTAGCATAACAGCCTCCTATGCCAAAGGTCACGGGTTCAAACCCGAAGGTGGTCCTAGGATTTTTTAATGGGAGTAAAAAATCCTTAGTTATGCCGTCCTTCGGAGGGGACGTTAAAAGGTGGTCCCGGGCCTGTACGATGTCAGGTTCTCGTTAAAGATCCCTATCCTAATAAAACCTGGATAGGAAAAATTTAGGACTCCCATTGTAGCATCATCCGATTAGCCTTAGTATCATAAAGTGACCTTAAATAAATAAACAAACCACCCTTTCAGGGTTACGTGTGTTGCGTGGCTAGCATAACAGCCTTCTATGCCCAAGGCTTGTATGAGTAGAAAATCCTTAGCTATGTTGCTCTTTGAAGTGGACGTAAAAAGGTGATCCCTAACCTGTGCTATCCTGGATAGACAAAATTGTTTACTCCCACTGTAGCTTCGTCCTATTAGCCATATCAGCACAAAGTAACGTTAAATGAATACACAAACAAACATTTCTTTCAATTGAAACAATTATTTTTAGCGTATTAATAATAATTCGTAGTCCTATTCGTATTAATAATTTAGAGTTACTTTATGGAATATACTCAATATTTATCACTCTGACTGATCAAGTCGCATATGTCCCAAAGAAGCTTAAATGCTAATTGTCAACTCAGTGTCAAACAGACACGATTTGAGTGAAATGGTCAAAAAATACTTTCTTTTTTTTTAAAGTTATATATAGTTGATGATTTTATTATATTTTAGTTTCTAGTAAAAAAAAAAATAGTTTATATCAATAAAATGCTAATAGCTGTTATTTGAGGAAGATTGTTTTTTGTTTTCTTTAATATTTTTATTCGCATCTTAATTTAAGTAAGTACAACAATCAGAAATTGTGCCCATGTTAAAAAAATTGATATTGTAATGATTCGAGGGAATACAATATTTGGTTTCCTTAATTTTAAAATTTCTGATTTTTATTTATTTATATTCACATACAAATACTTCAGTAATATAAAAGAAAAATGTAAGATCTATTTAAACAACAAAATCCTTCGGACTTACAACAAACAAAAATTGATCAACACATACGTTGTCTCTATACACATTTTTTATAAGGAACACAAATTTTTCAGTATGCTTATACTTTATTTTTCAGTGTAGTATCAGTATGTTTATAATAAAGTTACCAATACTCGTGACCTACTGTTAAAATGTACCTAGAATAGATTAGGTACCAATGAGCCTGTACCAACGAAAGATAGAGAGAATTCCTAATATTGATAGTGTTGAAAAATTAATTAAAATACATTATTATGTATCTCAATGTATATATAAATCTTCGTAAATTAGAAAAGGAGTTAATTTTTATTATCATATTATTTTGTTCGCTTGTTGTCATTGTCACTGTTATTGTTTCTATTAATATCATTTATAATTATTTTTTATTGATTTGTTAATTCTTTGATTATATAATTGATATTTCAATAGATGTGCCAGACTCTTTAAGAATTGTATGTAGATTATTTATTATTGGTTGTATATTCGTACAAGAACGTTTGTTTAAAGTGATTATTTATCTATTATGTACCTATGTAAAAGATGACCTATCTAATAGGCTTGTTTTGAAATGGTAAGGACGTTACAGTCCCTTGCTTTCGTCCTCCTCTTTTTAAAAAATAACTTCATCTGGATTCTCTCCAATGCTAATAGATTTCCTGATCCGGCTGTTTCCGGAATCAATATTTTAAAGCTGAATCCCGTGAAGATTGCGGAACCGCCTGCTGCTCTGTAAGGTTATCCATTCTGTCAGTATTAAACTTGCCCAAATGTCCAAACTGTGTAGCTGTCGTTGGAAGAGGAGATTACTTCCCCTCCTTCCTCCTACCGAACTACGCTTTATCCCTTCAGGAACGGTAAAAGATTCCAGTGGAGATAACAGTGTTTAGATTGGCCTCATGATACAGGTATTTTGAGATCGGCTTGGATTAATTCGGGCTGGGATCCGGCCAAGTTTGCACCTCGGTTATCCAGTCCTCTTATTTTATCGCCCGCTCCTCCCTCATCATCCGCTATTCTTCCGCGGGTTGTGTTTATCCTTCCACTCTGTCGCGAGAATTTTAATACCGTAATAAATCGTGATCAGTTAAAAAAAAATAATGATAAACCGAGATGTTTTCATTCAATAGGTTTCTCGCTGAATGGAATGACAATCGGTTCATTAGTGTTCACATGTCCACTATTTATTTGAATACAGAACATTTGTTATAATCCAAATATATGATTTCTATTATACCTGTATACATTTCTTGTTATAAAGGTATACTCTTAACTGGCTGATCTGAATATACTCAAGGGTAATGAATGTCTTAAGGGATGAAGTATCTGTTTCTACCATAAATATAAATTACTTGAATTAACAAGAACTAAAAATTAATGTTAGAGATAATTCCATCATAACTGAAAGTAATAGATGGATATACTAAATAGTAGTAAAAAAAAAAAAAAAAAAAAAAAAAAAATTAATTTAAGTTAACATAGGATAAAAACATAAGACATCCTTTGCACATTAATTTCTATAAACTAATACATTATTTTCTTATTATTACTTGTAAGAAGAATTATTGTCTGGGATTTAAGTCCCAATATTTAAAAGTTTTGTTTTACATATAATATATGTAATACTAGCTGATGCCCGCGACTTCGTCTGCGTCAATTTCTATCATTATGATCGCTATTAAGAAGTTCTTAAAAGAATATATTTAAAAGTACTTCTGCGTAAATGATATTTTTAGTTTTATTCTCTTGTGGCAGAAGAACATACTGATTTTCTCCGCAACCTGATCTTTACGTAAATCGATTCCTACGTCTTTAAATGTTTACTCCTGTTATTTATTAATTGTTACGACATAAGATAAATTAACGGGAAATGAAATTATTTTAAAATTAAATCATTTGGATGCGAGGTGTAATTTTTCCCGTTTTTTTTTCGAGATTTTCCACTGATTCTTCACTCCTATTGGTCGCAGTGTGATGTTATATAGCCTATTGCCTTCCTCGATAAATGGACTATCCAACTCAAAAAGAGTTTTTCAATTCAAACCAGTAGTTTCTGAGATTAGCGCGTTCAAACAAACAAACTCTTCAGCTTTATAATATTAGTATAGATTATGTCTGTGCTGCTTAAAACCCATTATTACCTTGGTCAAATATTAGTTTAATTACTATTCAAAGGCATAACTTTTTTTTTTAAGATTTCGTATATGTTAAATAATATTTTATGATTATGATTAAAAAATAAGTCGCTAATATTTAACCATTGAATGGGGAAAAGTTGAAAACATGTAGAAATATAAGTCATGTAGTCATTTGTACAGATCTATTGGAGTAAACGGAACCGTACCATGAATAGTGTGCCAGTTTATATATTAAGGGAATTTTCTTCGAAGCATACCACAAATATAATACAATTCTTTATCTGGTCTAAAATATTAATATAAATTAATTTTGAAAAATTGAATCAGTTAATAAAAAATCTCTAAAGGTGGAAACAGTTATTAGCTATAACTAATTACACTGTGTAATTTTTTTATTCTGAAAATATTGAATTGAATGAATATATTTTTTTCTTCTCTTTTCTTCCTTGTTATTATTGCTTCTGAGTACTTAACTGTTTTTTAAATACCTGCCTATTATTCAAGGTCGGTTTCATTCGTTTATTTTATTATTTGCAAAACGGAGTAAGAAAAAAAAATCTCACTCTTTCTCTTGTAAATTCGTAATTGTCTAAATAACAGTAATTAGAATCCATTTTAAAAATAATTTTTAATCGTTCACGTAAACACAAATCAAATATTCTCAATTAGCACGTCTTTAAGTCTCATCTTTCTTGCAACAGTACAAAATAATAGCTTTTTAAACTGTTGGCCAATAGCATGTCATTTCGGTGTGAAATTGTTTTAGTTTTGATTTTACCAGATTCGGTTAATTAGTATGGGAGGTTTTTAAAAAAACAAATCTGGTACGGACAACACACGGCTTTCACTTACCTAAGTTGATAAAATCGATTAAAGAATTTCCAGATTAAGTTAGGGATAAAAATGAGTAAAACTAATAATGAATCAATTAAATTAAATTTCTATAGAAACATATGTTTTATTAAAAAAAATCTATCATATTATTATCTAAAATAATCAGTTGGTTTTTTTCGGCTTTTTATCTCTCTATGTTAGCTTTTCAACGGTATATTATACATATACATTACTGTTCTCATGTTCAAATAAAAAATGAATAAAAAAATTGTTTTTGAAGTTTGCTCCTTAAGTTGGGTATCGAATTCGTTCAATTCTTTTTTTGTTATCAATGATAGAAGATTATATGGTTATTTTTATGAAATCTATAAATTATAGGAACTTTAGGAAAAGAAAGATAATTTAAATCAGAATGAAACCTGCATCATATTAAAGCCCGTTCAATATTACTTTCATATATCGAGTTTAATTAAAATCGTTACGGCCGTTTTTGAGAAAGTCGTAAATAGTTCCAAAATGTGTGGTGTAAAGTGGCTCTTCTGGTTATTTAATATTGATGAAAAAGTTGCTGTAATACCTCGGACATATAGTTGTCTTAAATATGAAATTTCTGTTGCGTACGAATTTTAGTTTTTGAGCTAGACTTACCACACACGGACACAGACACACAAACACAGACCTTTTTGCGGGACTTTGTGTTTTCACTTTTTAAATATGTTTTCACTTTTCTCCTTTAGTTGTTTATAAAAATCGCTCAACTTGCATATTTAGCTGTTATATATCAATGCTAACAAGATGATTTGCTTAATTTTTTACAGACTATTTTAATCAGAATAAAACCTACATTCATAAAACCCTTAAATTTTACATCTATATAGCGAATTTAATCAAAATCGTTCTAGCCGTTTTAAAAAAAATCGTAAAAAGGTCCAAAATGCATGGTATAAAGTAGATCATTCGGTCAGATCATTTTGATGAAAAACTTTCTGTAAGATGTCGGCGTATAGTTGTCTTAAATATGAAATTTTAGTTTCGTGCGACTTTTAGTATTTGCGTTAAACATCACATACGTACACACTGAGACCTTTTTGCGAGAATGTCATTTGGACTCAGGGGACCCTAAAACGTGTATTTCCGTTAAAAACTCGAATTGGAAATTTATCGCGATCGCAATACTTTCCCCTACTATATATTTCATATATAGGTAAGTGAAAGTTAAAAATTTTTCCTATTTTTTTTTTCTTTTTTGTAACCATATTTTTTAATGTCAAATGTTTTAACGGCTGGCTCCATAAGATTGTTACTGTAATCCTAGCCTGGCCGGTAACTTTGTCCAATTATGGGTTTAGTTAATAACCGTTGATTTTCCTTTCTGTATAGCATACGTGCTTCCTGGATAGGTGTGAATCTAACACTGAGCAATGAACATTAATGTTGCTGAATTAACTAGCTGTACATTCACCCACACGATGCTCACGGTTTACATAGCGAGTACTCAAGGACGTACGGTCTTTAACCTTGTGACATTGATCTCCGCGGGAGTAGTTGCCGTTCTTTCCTACACGTGTTTCAGTAACATGTCAATAAATAATTTATCAATTATCTGCCTTTCATAACTTATAAAAACAAAAAAGGAATCTCTATCCATTTAGGCTTAGAGGAAAATCTCGAAGAATTGAGCACAGACCGTACATGGAGTTACGTCTCCAGTTCGATCGGTCATCGGTCCATCAATCTTGGAATGCATCCTAACATGCCAAATATAGTAATATTCTTTTTCATCGATTCTTTTGTATTTTTTTTATCATGTTGAAGTAGAATCCTCAGTGAATTGATTTAACATTTTTATTTAGACCTCCGGGGAATTTGAAATAATGATGACCTGTGGGTCGTATGAATTGATTCTTGCTCTCATAGCTCAAACTAACTAGAGCTACGACTTTTTGCGAAGTCTAAGGATTTTCATCTTCGCTAAAACCTGGAATTAATAAATAATAGTCAGATAATGAGGTCTGAAACATCTTATTTTTTCTGTCTATAATTGTTTGAAATGAATTAATACCTTTGCATATAGTTTCATCAGAAGGGTTTTAAAAAGTTTGATTTTCAAAATTTTGTAAATATTTGTTCAAGTGACGAGGATAAACTATACCTAATTACACTTTTACCAAATTTTATTATTAATTTATTCTATTAAATTTGGACCGAAGAAAGTGAAAGTAAAATTAATTTCAATTAATTGAATCTTTTGAAGGATAATTTTTTCTTAATTAGTATTATTTTCTGTTTACTTAATTTCTTCATTTATTTAAAGAAATTTTTTGTTACTCAAATACTATTTATTTCACCTTCCAGTATCTAAAAAAAAAAATAAATAAATATAGGAATGGAATTGGACTGATCAAACTATTTTTAAACTAGTAATCTCTTTTTTAATAACAATAAGGTTTTGTTTCGTTGGCTTCTTTGATATTTTTAGACTCAAAAACTGCTAGGTCATAAGTGCTTGTTCAATAATTAAATTCAGTAATAAAAAGGACAATAAAATGTAAAAATAAAAGCTTATTAGTTAATAAGAACTAAGGCTTTTCTGATGGCCTTGTTAAACTTCAAAAGCACGATTCCGAGCTTAAATATGTCTATAATGAGTGCTTAAGATATATTACTAATGGAAAAATTCAAGGGAATGCATTATTAGATAA
Organism: Piezodorus guildinii; assembly: GCA_023052935.1. Classification (NCBI taxonomy): domain Eukaryota; kingdom Metazoa; phylum Arthropoda; class Insecta; order Hemiptera; family Pentatomidae; genus Piezodorus; species Piezodorus guildinii. The sequence goes on along the minus strand of CM041292.1, from coordinate 114,692,854 downwards.
TTTTGAGGAAAGTTTTTGGGCGTTGCCACTCTTAATAAAAATGTTTTTTATTTGCCACTGTACGTACGCCTCAGATAATTAAATCATCCCTGACGAAGAGGGAAAATATTTGGATAAGAAAACGTGTTGTTCACAGAAAAACTGACAGTTGTCTGCGGTATAAACGGTTTAGTTAAAAAACATGGTACATTTAGTGATCTTGACATAACCTACTTTTATACAACCTAATAAAGTTGAGGATATTTTAATTTTAATAAATATTTATTGTCCCAGTTTAAATGTTAATTCTGCCCCTTGCCTATCTAGTTTTATAGGCGCCAAAATCCATTAACATGATTGCTAGAGTTTGGACGAGTTCTCAACCGGGCCCTTTGATCTTCTCACCTCTAAAATTGATAAAAGAAAACAATCTGCATCCGGACGTAGCATGACAATAGCATTAGATTAGGGTTTCGAAAGCCCTCCTCCCTGACAGATTATGAAACAACAGTCAACTTGGACAAAAAACAACTAATCGCTCGGTTCTCTAATTGAAAGCCTGTCCGGGTATGACTGACAGTTGTTGCCACAGCAATCGCCTCTTGTGAGAGTGGATTGTAGGTTAGCTCTGGCTATAGGTGTCAGGATGATTAAGGGGAAGTGTTCGATGGAGTAAACAATGTTTGAAAAATTATAATTAAAGTCCAATTAAAGCAAAGTGATAATTAAAAAATAATCTAATTAAAATTTTACATCCCTCCAATGTGAAAGTCATCGGAGGCCATTCAGGTTGACTTTGAACCGATTTTCTATCTAACATTTTTCATCAAATCTGTGCGTCCCCAACTTAGGGCACGATCTCTTAGTTTTTGACCCCATTAAACCCATAAATTTGCTCCCCTTCTTAAAGGCATAGCCGTCACTAAACCACTGTCAGTTAATAGGTAAACTTTTTCATAGAAGTTTAGTTTTTCATTCAAGGATATTAGAGCATCCTCAGATTGAACCTAGGGATGATGAAACAGAATAGATTATTCGCCTGACTGAGCTGAGCTAAAACCTCAGCCCGCACTTGCTTAAGCACTAATACCATTTTTTTAATCATCTTATTTAGAGCTATACAAGTGGTTTCCATTTTTTGTATTATAGCTTTGTATCGAAACTTTAATATAAACGAATATTCCTTTATAATTTTTATCTTTTTACATAAAATGATAAACTATAGTAGTGAATAATGAAGAAAACTAGAATTGCAATAAAAAACTTACATTGATTATTATAATACAACAGATTTATTTTATTTAATTTGTCAAACATTTCCTTCATCCTTTTGGTGTATACTCACATTCGAGCTACCGAAACTATACTATCATTGTAAAGTAGTGCATCGGATTGAAGGAAAACGTAAAAACTACTGTGCGTTGATTTAATTGTTTTTGTACACAGTCCAAACAATATATTTCATATGTATTGTACATGAGGTTTAAACAAGATAAGCGAACAAAATAGAATTTTTTTTTTCCTCAAAAAATAAACAGGTGGTTTTACTTAAATTTTGAAATTCGTGAAATGTATGGTTCTTTAAAGCAATTTCTAATAAAGCTTATTGAATTAATTGGTCGGTCTTCTTCAAGATTCTGTATATATTAAAGGTAACAACGTATCAGTGTTATCCTTCAATAAAAATAAAGTATATTTTTGTCCTGGAGTATACATGACTTGGTGATTTACATTTGCTTATTGACTCTTAAGTTCTGGCTCTTCAAAAGTGTTCACGAGGTGACAGAAAGACATACTTGTGCGCCTTTGATAGTGGTATGTTGCTATTAATATAATCTAAGAACGGAATGGTGTAATATTGAGTACATTGATTGCCAATAGACGGATGGCACCGAAGGACAAACCAATCACACCCAGTCTGATGGAGTAATCACTCCAAGTGATACTGCCCTCCCAGTCCCACTGACAAGTCTCCCTAACTTCCTTTTGTACCTATCATAATACTCTCATTAATAAAAATGCTTTATATTTCTATATTTATTGAATTTAATCATATGGTATCTTCTTTAAGTCATTACTATTAGTCTGAAAAATGAGACTTTTTTTAGAAAAACCATATCTGATTTGAAAAAAACACAAAACATACAGTTGAAGTATTAGTTTTATTATAGATTGGAAATGCATGGGAGGTTGAAATGAAAATAGGTATATCTATATCGGACCAAGTCTTCTAAAAATGGGATATTTAGGTGTTTATGGCAACTAAGTAAGGAGCATTGAGGTTTTTTTGCAGATAGCAATTGCAAGGATTTGATGCAAGAGGAATTTGATGGTTTAGTGGATTCCCATAGCCTAATGTCGTAGGTCCAAATAGGCCTGATAATGGTTTTATAAATGTGTTAGGAATAGGAAGTTTTGAGCATTTTTCGAGTAGGTATTGTTGTAATCTGTACCTAAGAGCAGTTTCCTGTCGTTTCAGTCTAGTATGAGCTGTTCATGTTATTAGGCCTTCGAAAAATTTTAAATCAGTTTTTGAAATCCATATAATTATATACGATAATTCTTATTTTATTAGAATTTTGGATTACGATTAATACAAAATATTTTTTTTTTTAAATCTTTCCGTTTTCCGGCGTACTTTTAAAAAGATTAAAAATGAACAGTTTCGGACAGATAAATAAAAAAATTCCGATTTTTCCAAGTGATAATTTTATTTTGTATCTAGTTTTTATTGTGTTCGTTTCAATTCGACCAAGGTTAACCAAAAAATTACTTATGCTATTATCGATCTCAATTTTTGACAAAAAAGGACCTTTCAAAATGTCCTGAAATATGTAAGTATAATTGGGTAATGTAATTTTTTGAAATTCAGACTGTTTTATGTACAGTCGATTTTTAAACTCAGTTTAAACCTTGTTTAATCGTAACCTCTGATACGTATCTACAATATTGGTATAAATATTCGTATTAACAAATAGTAGACCCTGATTTTTTTTTTTTTTCTAATCGTTGTTCAGACCATTTTCTTCTTTTTTTTTTAATTCAAATTAAAAATATACACAAATAAATGAGGAGATAAATCAAACTTGTGTGGCGCTAGCACTACTTTTTTTCACATGTTCCAACGTTTTTTTATTTTTATATGCCAATCACAACGAGTAATTTAATCATTTATTTTTTTAGGTTAGTAATTTGTTTTTGTTTTGACTGTAGTCACGACATATTATTCGGATTGTATAATGATATGCCTGGATTAAGGCATCAATTATAACTGGTTCGATTACGATGGCAGTGGAGACATTGGAGGCGCACGAGCGGTATAATCATATACGACCACTGCCTGCTAAATATTCATCACGACAACGAGAGTGAATCCGTTGCGCTCACCTGCGGCCTCTAGGTCGCGGCAGGTGTGCCTTCTCTGTCATCTTTGTCGCTGACGGAGTATTTGCTCTCACCTCTTGTTATTTTGCAATCTATCTCGTCTAGTCTCAGCTTTAATAAAGTATTTTACGCATGTAATTATATGAATTAATATAAACATGAAATTATTTTTTCCCTGTTAATCCTTATTTTATAAAGTTATTTACCTCAATTTTTCAAAACTATTTCAATTAGCTTAATATTACATTTATTTTATTATGATTTTGTCTTAAACTTAGAAATAGTTTAAAATTTAATATTTTTTTAATAATTAATACTTGGAATTTTAACTTGGGAAGTAGCAATTAAATACAACTGCTGCGAATTGATGTTAATTGCAATTGAATAATAATATTGATAGGATTATTAAACTTGTAGGTTCGATGCCACGATTATAACACAAGCCCTCTAAACCGACCCTACCTCTTGAACGCCTACCTCTCAATTGCACAGCTATTGACGTTTTGTGATTTCGTTCTTATCTGACAGCAATTTTACACACCGATTTGAACAGCCGCGATGCTATTAACTCATTTATACTGACCGGGGTACAAGCCTCGCAATTCCGCGTTGTTTAACCTTCTTATTTCCTCGGTGGTCTGATCCCTCTTTGGATCAAACATTTACCTTATTATAATTTAGAAATACGTTATTTCAATCACCTGAATGCGTTGTCAATCCTTCAAAGTTAACGACCTGGTTTCACGTCCGTGTAAATAACCTTACGAATAATAATAATAGTTTTATAAATTCAAGCCTTTTTTTTCTTGACAGAAGTCACCATAAGTAATTTCGCTTCTGAATAATAACGCGACTTTATTTTCTCCTGAATATTGTTTTTTTTTTTCTATTTTATCATAGAATCTAATTACTTAGCTTATAAATAAATAAAGCTAAGCATAGCTTATAAATTTACCCTAAGCTAAATTTTGCCTATCCAGGTTTCATTATAAGAATAGAGATCTTTAACGAGTACCTGACATCGCACAGGCTCAGGACCACCTTTTTACATCCCCTCCGAGGTATAACTAACGATTGTTTACTTCCATTAAACAATCTTAGGGCCACCTGCTAGGTTAGAACCCACGACCTTAGTCATAGTCTGTTATTCTACTAGCTACTGCACGAAAGGTGTCTTTTGCAAAGGGAATGGCTACTTGAACTTTGAATAAAAATTATTAAAATCGGGTATATCCTTCGAAGTAGTAAAACTAGTCCTTTTCGTGCGTATATTAAAAAATATTATTATTTTTTTTATTCTGTATCTCACGGTATTTATTTCCATTTGACTGATTGCTGTACTCTTGCCTAAATGTGTGATTTTTAAGCCAAAAAGTCATGGTTTTATGTGAATAGGAGTATTTCGACCCAAAACTTTAGTTCTTTTTTATTGCTAAAAGTTAGTCTTTAGTGTTATCACCTTCCGATGTTCCAGAGCCGAATCCCTCGTTTCTTTTAATTCTATCGCGAGATAAAATGGAATGTGATTTGACTGATTGAGCCTAGGGAGCTATACAATATAATAATGGAATCCCCTAGAGGTTTCCATCTATCTTATTGGCGGCATCTTTAGAGGTTGGTGATGACTTGCGAAGTGTTGCGTCCGGGTTATTCCTCTGATAGTCAACTAAATATTGTACCCACTGAATATCGCATGCTAATTGTAATAAAACTAATTCATTAATTTATTATTATTATTTTTTTTTCAATCAAGTTGAAATATCTTCCTTTTGTATTTTAATTACGAATTAAACACTATTAATTTATATTTGTACTGTATTTCGATGTAATTTCTGGAAAAAATAAAATTTTACGTTGAAATTAAATTACCTGTATTTAAAAGAAATCATGCTTTCTACATACATCATGCTATTTATGCACACACTCAGTATTTATCTGATTACCTAAAGTAAAAAAGACGGTAAGCTAAAAAAAAATAGTTCTATATATACAAAAAAAGTCTTGACTGGATTCGTACTATAATTAAAAATAGGTTTGCTACTGGAGTGGTGTTAAGAGGTACTACTACATATCAGCGATGTTTACCCGAGGCAAAGAATGTTATCGCACTTCCTAACAGGTGGGTGTCCTCATGGTCATGCCTTGCGCAGTCTCGTGTTTGTCTTATACACACATCCGGCATTCTGCCGATCTATGCCGTCCGACGCTTGTAACAAATATCTAGAGTGAATCGTCGAGAACGATCTAGTTTTGGCTGACGAATCAGTTTAAAAGACTTCAGTCTTTGCTACCGCTACCGGTCATATACGATTACAGCTTTTTTGGAAAAGATTTATAATAAAAGTTATAGGTTACTTTTTATTTCGTTAATAAGGATACCAATATTCTGAAATTAAAAAATATTTACTTACGGCATTTATAATCATTAGAAAGAAGTAAGATTGGGAGCTCTGAAAAAGTGTCAAGGCTTTTGAGATTGCCGATAATTTTGAGTGTGGGTACAATCTGGTTCACAACCCCTGGCTGCAGATATGTGGCTATAGCTAAACAGATTAAAAAGACTGTTCTTTAGTCTGGAACAGAAAGATCTTCCATAGCGGGCCCAAGTATGTTATGTTAAGCTTCTATCGTTATAACCGAATGTAAGAAGGAAAAAATAGACTTTTTTAAAAGCCAAAGAAATATTAGAGATAGTAAAATACGACGAGTACACAAATATGAATCCATGTCAGGGGCACAGTGAATTTAGTTTCTTATTAGACGCAGATATTGTTTACTATGAAGCTTAATAAAACGCAGAAATTCTCCAAAATAGTTGAGAATTCCGTGAAATTACGTTTTCTCTTATTTTATTCAGATATTTAATCTAAAAAAAAAGTCGGTACTGACATTGAACAAACACAGACGAGGTCTGGACAGTACTATGTACTGATTAAGCTGAGTTGATTAATAAAGAAAGGTATGACGACATATTTTTTTACAAACTAAATTATTTTTCTGTGATACTTTTAAATGATCGGAGCTGAAAATATAGATACAATTATTAATTTGGCTGGCAGCTTCTGGCTGAGCAGTGTCGCAGGAAGCATTACTAAGCTTCTGTTTGTTCAAGACTCCTCCATTGACACATAGCTTGGACCACTTCCAGCCGCTGGAGAATTATCTATTGAGAGCTATCATCAGTTGCGGGTACAGATATGCCTCAATTCTACGTTATAAAATATAACTCTACGCCAGTTTGTGGTCACTGCAGTTTATTCGTCCTAATGCCCCAAATGTCATATTTTTTTATACATTTTGTTAATGATATTTCACTTACGTATATAAGTTTCAAATTATCCTTCTAAAATCTTCTTAATGATAAATCATTAATAGCTTAATTATAAATAAACAAGCGATCATTTTCGGACAGTACTCTGTTAAAGCCTCTAACGCTAGACATAGTGCGGATGAATCACCATGACTTCCCTGCGGCAGATGATCTTGAAGAAGCCTACATCAATCAGTGCTGTGAGATAACAATGGAAGCTGGTCCTGGACAGGGCTACACAATAGAGGTACCATTACCGTAGCGGTGATGTAAGTACGTAGCTACCTGTACAAATTGTCCCACTGTAACGGTTCCTAATGTTGTCACTTGTAGAGATTATTTTACAAACAATGTGTGGATGGATAACCTGGTCATTTGTTTCCTTCCTTTAAAGCCAACATTCATTATAGTTTGTTTTTTTTTGTTTTTTTTTCTAACGACTGGATATTGAGTGTTTTTCATGTTTTCATTTGTTTGTTTTTTTTTCACTATATGTGTAATTATTAAAAAACCAACAATGGCTTTCTTATCGGTTTCTTAACGAATCAAAAATCATACTAAATTGGTTTAAGCAATTATTTGTCTTAAGGTTCATATTTAATTATAATATGTTGTCTGACATGATATCAATATACTGATTTTATTAGCGGGCATTGAAATTGAATCTCCATACAAAACTGAAACGACAAGAAACTGCCCGACGTTTTCAACTGCTTCAACACTTACTGGACATACGCTCCAGCCTTCCACTTAATTACAAAAAAATTATGTATATGACCATCATAAGACCGATATGGACTTATAGAGTAGAGCTATGGAGCTCTACTAAACCATCTACTTCTTCTTGTATCCAATCCTTAACGCTCCTTGCTTTGTCACGAATAAGTTCCTTAAACACCTTAATGTTCCATAGGTTACTAAATTAGCCCGAACCAGGTATCAATCATTCCTCTAACACAAGTTTCTATCCTGTCATCCTCTTCGATTCCTGATAATCCTCCGTGGCGTCTGAAAATATGATGGCCCCGAGACCTTTTAGAATACTGTTAGAGTGCTGCCAATGGATAGCGTCTCCACACGTACATGTCAGTTTAATTTGTCCATCACATTTACTTGATGTATATAATACAGTTTTGAATATCAATAAATATGTTTAAAAAAAATAATAATATTGCGATCCTCTCTGAGAATGGCATTACTCATAGTGTTATAAATATGCACAATATACTTAGATAAAACTTTTTGTTGGTCATTATTTTAAGTTCTTTTGTTTTACTGTAAAACTGTTATGATTTTACTTAAACCTGTCTAGAAGATTTAATTATTATTATCCGTATCTATAGCAAATATATAAGTTGTTGTTTCTTATGATACCTTTCTTCTGCATAAAACTAATATTTAATTTTATTGTGAATTGACTCACAAAGTCACTTGATAAGACAACATTAAATAAACGGTATGTCAATCATTTTCGGTTAAAGCTTTGCATAAAGTTTTCGATACATTATTATTATCATAAGCCTCCCCTATACCGCATTTATGTGAACCACTGTTACAATGTTGGTAATCATTTCCATAAAGGTGTGGAACCATAAAAATTCCACTAGTATCTTTAGAGCCGTCAAAGAGAACTGATGGTCTTCCTAGCGATAAAGACAACAATGTTACTATATTGCCATGAAGATAACAGTAAAATAGCCTATGAGGTGTTGAAAACACTCAAAGCACCACGATGACGTCCGAAGACCATATTCGGAATAGGACTAAACATAAAATCTTGTAAGCATAGTGTTGTAGTTTTATTTACGATTATTGGAATATTGTACATGCTGTGTTAGGTGACAGTTCTACACCTATTTGTCTTTCTGATGTCTAATTCTTTATTTTTGAAAATATTTAGTTCAATATTTATGAATATATATTTTGTACTGCAGTCTTCTGTCTGTACCCCCTCTCTCATTACTCATTGTTTATGTTTGTGAGGATTGCGTAGAATTCGGGAGCCATTTATAAATCAACATATGATAAGAGTGTGTTTCGAAAATATTCCACTCTGAAAAACTCATTATGTTATCAGTTGCTTTTGGATCTTATTCTCTTCTAGCGTTCCTCTCTTCCTGTTTTAAAAGTTTTGCGGTGACAGTATTGTATCTAGTTTTATACTTGATAGACTAAATGTAGATTAAATAAACATCTTTACCAAATCATTAAATCCCGCCATCCATTTTATGTCTACAGCCTTCTGGTATTAAAATCCTCAACCCATCACCAGGAAACACGATCCCGTCTGTCCGACCTCCACACTCCTTTTCATAAAACCAAAAAATATGATTGCTCCTTTTTAGCCCGATCCACTGCCTTATAATATACTCTCCCTTCAAACAATGCTCCTTCTCTATCATCGTTTAAATCCCTCCTCTTTCAATATTTCCATTCTCTCCAGTCCGATGTAAGCTAATTTTTCTTATGCCAAATTATGTAAGGTGAATAGAGCATTTACTTTAATGAGATGTAAAAGTTAAATTTATGTTTATTCTTATTTATTTATTTCTAGAATATGTAAATAGAGATTGGCGTCATGGCGTCTTCTTTATTCATGTTTGTGTTATTTAATTGTAGTTATATATTGTTTGTTTTTTGCCAGATATAATTTTTTATTTTGTTCATTAATGTTATTCTTAAGGCACATTGTCCAAGAATAAAGTTTCTTGTTCTATTCTATTTTATATTCATATAGCTTCGGTATACAGTACTAAGCGTTGAATAAAATAAACAAACAACGGTTTTCAAAATACGATCAAATTATTAAAATAAGGCGACATAATGTAAAAGAAAGAATGTTTTTTTTAAAACGTTAGAATCTAATTCTAAGGATAATATTTATAATTCTAACTGTAATAGGCAATATTAGATATTATAATTAATTAAGGTTAATAGTACAAAATAGATGTAGTGAACTAAAGTAAAACTGTTTGACGATGGCCTCGTTACCTACTAATTTAAATAGTTGTAGTGCTACCACTGGGAAGTTTCTTCAAATTCCTGTACCAAGTCCATACGATCAATTAACACATTTACTTAATGTATTTGACTGTATAATACAGTTGTAAATTTGTTTAAATTCAATTTTTAAAAATTTTTTAAAACTGCCAAATGATATTTAACAACGCCAATGTAATGGTCTATATCTGTGGCGGTCGTGGTTAAGTCAAAATCTTTCATTTTACAGGTGAGCGACTTTAAGTTTTACTAATACCCAAAATAGAGTAATTAACAGACAGCTTTATTTCCACCTGAAATTTCTTCCACCATGAAATTTCTTTAACCAATTTAACACGACGTGGGGAGCGATACGTGGTGTTAACTCATTTTATGATATAACTCGAGTTATCCAGTTTTTCACGACCGCCACAGATATTTAATATGTTGCCTTATCCATGCATTGAGCCTATTTTGAACATCATTAACCGACAATATTATGAAGTTAGTTCTAAAAGTCACTCAATTTCTTTTTAAATTAAACGACATCTATTCCTTCATCTTCAACCATAATTTTCCTTTTTTTCCTTATATTAAAAATCACGAGAGATAAAGAAAGGTGGAGTTTCGGAAGAACAAAGCGGACTCTACTCCTTAATAGGTTTTGGTCTTGAGAGAAGTTAGGACAACACCCCAACTAAGGGGAGACCTGCAAGAGGCTACATAATTTTTGGGTACATTTTTTTTCTCTTGCAATAAGTATTTATAAATTTATTGTGAAACCGAAAAAAATACAAATCTGTCAGTTTTCCTTATTAAACTAAATCCTTTAATTCGGATTATTTAGTTTTATACACCAGAGTTCAATGAACTAAATCATAGATTTGTATGATATAAAAACATTTGCATAGTATCATGACGCCACTGGATTATTTTAAAGATTTAATTGATTAGTCTGACACAGAAATAATTTTAGCTTCTTAAGCTCTGAGATAATCGAATTTGATTGGTACATAATCCCTAAATATCATCAAATTCATTTCGCTCCTACATTCATTCAAGTACTTATCTTTTCAAAGATAAAAAAAAAAAAAAAATATATTATGTACTAGAAAATAGTTAAATACTCTTAATTTTGTTTTATAATCTGGTTGTCTTTAATAGCAAATATAATGTAATCGATACAAGAGTTTTACAATGCCTTATTTACTACCTATGGTAAAAAGTAATGTTTTTATGGAGGAAATTCTCCGTGCCAAGAGCGTAAATTAGAATTACCGCCAAATGCCTGAAAAGGAATACTTTCTGTAGAACAATCTTTTAAGCAGAGAATAGTCGTCATAGTTGAAGCTTTGCTAAGAAGTATGACTGGGGTATCTAACGGTTCTAAAGGGAAAAATATGTGATTAGAATTGACACGGATCTAAATGGTATGGCTATGACCCGTATAGTGTAGACTGTTTTTCTTTCTTGGGAATATTACTTTACTTACGTGTATTAACTTTATAAAAAAATTGTAATCTATTATGTTCCTATTATAACCTTATATGGTTTTCATTGCTTATATGTTACTTTAATTATTACGATTACTAGAATAATTTTCGAGGGATTTGATTAAATTCTGAGCGATGACCAGACCTATAAATTATTGCATTTAGTTGTTTAACCGCAATAAAAAAAATATACTGATTAAAATTAAAAGTAGTGAATGACGTCTCAAGATTTTTATTTTCAGGTCTCTCCAAACCCCCTTGGCGTCTTCTACGCTCTATTTTATCGTTCTTTTTTTGTTCACAATGATTTAGATTTAATTTTTTTTTTTTTTTTTGAACTGTTGACTGTAAAAGTGATTCATCGGTCCTGCTATGTTAACTATATGATTGAAGTCAAGGCCCTTTGTAAATCTATCAAACCACTTTATTGAAGTGCATTTTAGAAACAAAGATCAGCTAATAGAAAAATTTCTATTAATTATGTTGAGATATGATTATAAGAAAATGATTTAAAAAGCTGTCATGAAGTAAATATTAGTAATAAAACATTATTAACCTTGAAACCAACCTCCCACGCTAAATTTCATGTCAAACCTAAAATATAACCATTATACATCTCTGTATCACCTAAAAAATTGTTCTAGGAGTCACTTACGGATTTGAAATGCATTCACACCCAAGTTTCATAGCTATTATTTGTGTGCGGAATACACTATTATTTTAGGAAAAAATACGATTAATATCCTATGAGTGTGCCCTTACAATCAGGAACTGGTCTAATATTAACGAAATGCTAACTACGGTGTTCAAACAACAATTTCTTTTTTTTACTAATATTACAATCTGTCACTTTGGACATTAATAAAAGTGGTGAAAGATAACATTCATACTATATTTTCACAGCAATAAAATAATAATAATAATATATATTATATATATATATATATATATATATATATATATATATATATATATATATATTTTATATATATATAATAACGTATCAATAAAATATATACAAAGTCTATAAAACACTCATATCTTAATACACGACATACATACAGCACATTGAGTGGAGAATCTAGCCAGTGCTAGAACTCCAACAACTCCAGTATTTCTATTATAATTTTGTCATTCAGTTTTATTTATTATTAATTGATTACCTACTGATAAATAACAATTCATTTTCTTATTTTTACAAATACTATCTAGAGGTAGAATTAGATACCTCATGGACAAAACTAGAATACATTCACTAATAATGAAAAAACATATATGCGTATCTTTCATCTTCTATTCCGATAGCCATCATTAATCAATATTTTACCTACAAATACTTTATCAGCCACCTTAGCCTTAGATTGATAAGCCTACTATAGTCGAAAAAATGTCACGTTTAGTGTTAATTATACGGGATTTAACCTAACATGGTTTCTCCAATATATTTTAGAAAGGTAGGATTGTTACATGCCATCCCTAATTTGAAATAATCCAACAAATTGCATCATCAGCGCCTTTATAAATAGATGCCTGTTAAGACCCAGTTTGTTAAGAAGAAGAGTTCGTTAGTTAATTATCAAATGTTAATTGGGCTCACCTTTTATTAAATCAGGGAAATGAATCAGATTAGAGGTTGTGTAAGAAGCGAAGATTATATATGGGAACGCGCTGTGTGAAAGTTCTTGGGGTCTAACTTTACTTTCTTCTGGTATTTGTTAATTTATTTTTTATTGTTTTAAGATAATACTGTAACACCTGTATTAAGGCTTAGACGCTGTTTCTACCACGATTCAGTCGAAATGGAATCTGATCCAGAGGAGTTGAAATTTATCTAGTTGTGGGCCATCGGAATGGATCTCAGTATTCCAACTCTGTATAGAATAACTCAACGTAAATCTTAAGAATAATTCTTCTTATTTGCCTTAAATGGAGTCGAAAAAGAGGTACAACCCTCAGAAGTGTAAATTTTGCAATATTTTTATTCACCCCCGTAGATACTAAAAATTTATATGAATGTTAAGGTACTATAATTAAAAAGTCTAGTGCGGAACATCACACAACTTTCACTTAATTTCCTTCTTGAAATCGTTTAAATACACTTCAACTTGACGGAAGAATAATATTGTCTCGATGGAAACATTTAATTCAAATTAAAAACATGACAATATAAATTATTATTTACAACAATCATTTAAGTTCATGCCCTTTTGTTACTCTGAATTACCTTCTCAGGAGTGCTGCCATTGGCTAGTTCTTCTTCAAGTTTGTATCACGCCATTTAACTTTTGTCACATTTACTTGTTGTACCTTGAAGTACAGTTGTAAATGATGTTAAAAAAAAAAAAAAAAATTACCTTCTACAACATTGTATGTTAGCTAACTTTTTTTTTTAAATCTTTAGATTTTCAGCGATATAATTATAAATCTATATTACTAATATTCTTTGCTAAAAAAAAAATAAAATAAAAGTCTGCTGTTTTCTCCTTCAGTTGCCATTCTTTCACATTTCATGTTTACCCTTGTTCATTAATACTGACATTCAGTTATTTTTGATATTTTCGAATCAAAATAACAATTTTTTTTTTTTTTTTTTTTTTTTTTTTTTTTTTTTTTTTTCTATCCTCCAACTTTATTTACAAAATAAATACAAAAAACATTGTATGTATATACAGCAGCAATGGTATATACAGTCCATGGCTCAGGCCTCGTATTGCCCGTTGGCATTCTAAGGTTCCTTTCGCACTAGGCGCGGTATGCGCTTGAGGAGTGGGGTGGCTTTGTGCCTTTTTTGAAGTAAAATGGGGAGGAACCATTTTGCTGGTGGTTAAATGTATGCGGGTCAGACTGCAGAGTCCAGACCCCTTCCCAGGGCGACCACGTCGACCAGGGGGAGAGAGCCTTGCCACCTTCCAGGCGCAGGTGGTGGAACTACGTCCCTGAAGAGAGGGTTCGCACAAGCCTTTAACCCGTCAAAGAACTTGACGTGCCTCCTGCTGATGAACTCTGGCACCGAGGGAAGATGGAGTTCCTCGTGGATAGTGGCATTTCTCGCCCGCTGGAGTGTGGTTCCTCTGACTATCCTCCTTAGGACGGAGTTCTGATAACTCTGCAGCCTTTTGAGCGTGGTCTGATAGAGGTGGCGGAGCAGGGGCGCACCATGGAGTAGAGTCGGTCTGATAACGGCCTTGTAGATTTGCAACTTGAGTCGCAGTGAGAGCTGCGGCGAGATGAGTAGGTGGTAGAGTCTATGGGACTTCCTGCGGGCCAGCTTGATTCTTTCCCGTACATGGCTGGAGAATGTCAGGTGTCGGTCCAAGGTCACACCTAGGTAAAGAATTGAGTTGGAGAGAGGAAGTTTTACGCTGTCTATCTCAAACTCGGTGGGTAACTTCTTCTTCCCCTTCTGGAAGGACAAGATGATGGCGTCCGTTTTGGCTGGGTTGACCTTGATTCCGATATTCTTCAATTCCCCAACTATGACGTTGGCTGCTTTCTGAGCCTGGTCACGTGCCTTGGTGGCGCTCATGCTGGTGGAGTAAATGGCGATGTCGTCCGCATAGGCTGCTACTGTTGCTCCCGGATGCTTTAATGAGACCACCGGTGCCGTGAAAACGACAAATAGTAGTGGCCCCAGCACAGACCCTTGAGGTACCCCGCAGATGGTATCGTGTGGATTCGACAGGCTCCCGCCGACCCTTACAACGAAAGATCTTCGACTAAGATAGTTTCGGATCAATCGGCATAGGGAGGCAGGGAACTTGAACTCCTCCAGACGGCGGAGTAATAGAGTGTGAGACACACAGTCGAAGGCCTGTGTGCAGTCCAAGGAGATTAGTGCTGTGGCATCGTTGTTCTTCCTCATCCGCTCCATGGTGTGGGCCTGCAACTTCGCCAGATGGTGTTCACAGGCTACCCCTCCTGTCTGTTCAGGTGGGATGATGTTCTCCTCCGTACAGTGGCTCATCAGATGGTGGTGAACTAGCCTTTCTAAGATCTTACTCATGTGCGAGAGAAGACTGATCGGGCGATAGTCTTCCGTTGAATCTCCACTCTTCCCCGGTTTGAGTAGCGGCACTACGATCGCTTCTTTCCAAGCCTTAGGAAAATACGATAACCGGATGCACGTGTTAAAAATGTTCAATAAGAAGGCTTTACCCCTCCTAGGGAGCATCTTCAACAGGACATAAGGAATATCGTCCTTCCCAGAGGACTTATTGCCCTTAGTACGTCGTAGCACCGACTCAAGCTGCTTGAAGGTGAAGTGGATGGGCTTCTCATTGGGGGACGGAGGTCTCCCTTCTGGAAGTCCAGGAGCAGCACTCACACGAGCCTCTTCCCTCGCTTCATAGTCGGTAGCCAGGAGTTCAGCCTGTTCAACCGGGGTCAACAGATCGCTCTCAGACGTCAGGTGCACAGTCCTCTTCTTGGCGACATGAGTCCTGATGAGTTTCCAGAATTGCTTCTGGTCGTCATGAGTCCTCCGGAGCTGTTCGTGCCAGAGGGCGGTCTTCCAGGCACGCATGAGGCTGGCTATCTGCCTGGTCATCGCATTGATGGCCGGTCTCAAGCCGTAATCACCCGTGCGGTAAAAGACGTTCCTCAGGTTGTTCCTTTGGGCTACCAAGGCGAGTATGTGCCTCGGAGGCTTTCTGAGAGCGATCGGCTGGGGGCTGAACCTAGGGATATTATAATTCGCTGACTTCTGTATGGTAGTGGTGATGACGGCCACAGCGCCATCCACCACGGCTTCATATCTCAGAGGCTGTATCTTGGGTAGTGTATTATCGACACTAGCCTTATAGCCCTTCCAGTCGGCCTTGTGAAAGAGGTACTTGCTCGCCGGGGGTGTGGGGGGCGTTCCCTCAAAGGTGTAAAGCACAGGCCGATGGTCAGACGGTCCGTACGGGAGTGCAAGGCACCCCGTGACGGTGTGCTGATCCCTGGTCAGGAGAAGGTCTAGTGTGGATGTCCAGCAAGGTCGGGCCGCATGCCTGAAGGTGTGCACCCCCGGGTGAAAGACCGCCATCCTGGTCTTGGAGATGTAAGTACCCATCATGTTATTACTGTTACACAGCCAGGCAGTATGTCGAGCGTTGAAGTCCCCAAGAACAACAAATAGACTTCTACCCAGGGCGTGTTGCAGCAGTAGCTTCATAGATGTTGCTATAGCCTTGGGTCTCCTATAGACACAGAAGAAAGTGTACCGATGTTTCAGGTGAACATCGACTGTGACTATGTGAGTACCCTTGGTAGAAGCAACCGGGTTGGGTATTAACCGTGAAGGAACATCTCTTCTGACCAAGATGACGACACTCTCATCAGTCCCTGGATTGCACATCTCCCGGTACGCGATGTAACCCTGGATATACAGCCACTCAGATGCTGGAAGAATGGTGTCCGTCAGCGCCACTACCGATGGCCGATGCTGCTGTAGGAGGAGTTCAACTTCAGCCTGCTTCTGACGTAGACCTCGGATATTGTAGTTGATGACGAGATGTTCAGTCATAATGTTTACTTATCACCTTCATCATCATCTCCATTATCCTGTTAATCGACGTCATCAGCTGGGTGATCTGGGAGCTGAGTTTTGCATTAGCCGCTAATACATCGGCTAATGTACCACTCTGGCCCGGTGATGGGGATAGAGGGGTACCTGTCATTGGTCCGTCTCCAGTAGGTTGTGGTGGTAGGGGTAGGTCCTGGTGCTGGTACTGCTGCTGCTGTGCCGGCGCTGTGGTTCCTCCCAGATGTCCAGAGTGAGGTAGGTCCGGCTGGGCTAGTCTGCTAGGCTGTCTTGAAGAAGCAGCAGCTCTTGTAGTGGCTTCGTTTCTTCTTTTCTTCATTAGCTCCAGTCTTCGTGGGCAGTCCTTTGAAGAGGCAGGGTGGCTTCCTCCACAGTTGGCGCATTTGGCCGCGGTCGGGCGAGGGCAGTTTTGGTTGGCGTGAGTTCCCCCACACCACGGGCAGGCGGCTATGCGGCCACAATACTTCATAATGTGCCCAAACTGCTGACAGTTCCTGCACTGGGCAGGGGCCCCATCTTCTTTAAAGGGGTAAACCCTTATTATTACCCTCCCGATGCTGCGGAGGGCTCTTATGTCTTCAATCTTGACTGAAGGGTCGGTAATGACTTGTACTCCTTCAATCTCATAAGCCACTCCAGCTTCGTTTCTCCGGGTTAGCCTCCTGGCTAACCTGAAACCAATCAATCTGTTCTTCAGCTCCTCTGTTATTTCTTCTATGGGATGGTCGAGGTCAAACCCTTGAATGACAATTTTTTTTGATCTTTTGGTTCCACGAGGGGCGTAGGAGTGGAACAGCACTTTTTCATTGTGCCGTAGCAACTTCACAGCTATGTCGTGATCGAGATCATTTGTCAGATATAATCTCGTCTCCTTGGGAGAAGAGTTCGTCTTAAATTCTTGTATGCCTATCTGGAATAATTCTTCCTTCAAGGACGTAAAAGATATGGGTGGCGAAATGATGATGGGGGGAGGGAGCTTTTTCTTTGGTGTGATTACCTCAAACCTATTTGATGTTGACACCGGTGGCGGCACAGGGACCGGGCGGGGTTTTAGAGCATTCCTTTTCGTCACTTGTATAAAACCTTCGCTATCGGTGAGGGTTCTTTTTTCACCCCTGGCTTCGGTCGGGGCAACGTCCATATCGCTAGGGCCAGCTGGTCCTGCAGCCATATCTCCTGTTGCCAGTTACCTCGTAAAGCCTTGTCAGCGCGACGCTACCTTGGCTGATGGGGTTGGGTCCACGGGATAAGTGTGGACCCCAACAGCGTACAGGTGCTAAGCTAAACAAGGAGAAAAGTATTCGGAGCAAAGGAGGAGTCTTCGGCTTCAGACAGAGATCTTCAAGCTGCTGTTCGACCGTGCTACTTACTGCTAAGCGATGAGGTTCCGTGGTTGAAACCACGCCAAAAACTATAATTAGCAGTTAAGCCTTTTTACTTCACGAGTAGAAAGATCAATGATAATTGTATATATTTTTGTTCCGATGTTGATAATCGGATGAAAAAATAACAAAAAGTAGTTTATTAATTGTGAAATACTGAATTCCTCAAAATAACAAAAAGTAGTTTAGAGGAATTCAGTTTATACATTGTCAGACTATTTCAATGAGAATAAAACCTTCATGATATTAAACCCCATCAAATTCACATCAATATAGCGAGTTTTAAAATCATTACAGCAGTTATAGGAAAATCTTAAAAGGAGGAAAAATGTGGCACTTCTGGTCAAAAGTTTAGTAAAAAAGTTGCTTAGATATCCCAGTATATAAAATATTAATTTACATTTTTTCTCTTGCAACTTCGTTTTGTACTTGGGTTTGTTTACAGTTCACAATAATTCTGTGCATAAATAAAATTTTCTATGATTCAGATCGCATTGTTTTGATTTTTTTTTTAGATTGGTCAGTCTCTATGTTAATTTTATTTGGACATAAACATTGGAAAAAAGTTTTTCAGCTATACGAATATTTATGAGGAGTAAATGATGTATTAAAATTGCCATGGGTGAGAGAGAAAGCACCCCTCAGTGGTGAATCCTCTTATAGTGCCATAGTCTGAGACCAAAGCCAACTCCTTCAGACATCGAATTCCATTTCTTGCCATATTTTATATTAATTAAATTATTTTGTCCATGTTTTAGTTCGTGAAATGATTTAGGATTCGAACTATTTAGTTTTACCATGACCATCAATCGGAGTATATAAATGAGTGTGAGGCGTCCCTACACATTGATATGTAATGTGATGTAATACTCTCAATAAGTTTGTTATAACGCTTTGAAAATTTCACTTATCTATTTATTTATTTATATAGATATCTCACCAACAGGCGAATTGCCCAATTGACAGGTTGTCATATTACAAACATAGTATTTACATTAATTACATAAACTAAACATAATAAAATATAGATATTAAATTAATAATTAATTCATAAATGAACAAGAACAAAGTGTGACTAACTAAAGAAAAAGAAAGCAATTACTTTATTAATAAACCAAATCAAAATACAATAAAGGAAACAAAAAGAAACATGTATACTATCCAGAATGTTTCTTTTCATAATTTAATATTTCAGGCAATATCTGTTTTATTAAATGGGTTTAATATTTAAGTTTCCTTTCGAGGGTTGATTTTGATCGTTTGTGTATGATTAAATATAATAGTCTTACGATCAGTTTGATATTTAGCGTTCGTTATACGTATCGAATTCACTTCTGTATGTTATTTCAACATACGAAGCAGATGAAATAATTTGTCTATTTTAATAATATATTGAGCACAAAATCTTCATTCAGACATCAAATTATGTAATATATCCATTATATTCATCCAAACAGGGAAATTAATTAATGCTAATATATCATTTTAACATCAAATTAGGCTAGGATTAGTTGAAGTATTTAAATAATTAATCTTTTGGACGCCAACTAGCTCTCAACGTCTTGTTTACATCAGGGAGATCGGCGCCGAATGGCTCAACTGCCTAGGGATATATAAAAAAAGATGTTAAGAAATAGGAAGTTTATTAAAACCTTATTTGAATAACATGAAGTGATTATCGTGATTTTGTAGCCCCAATAGCTCCATAGTTTTTTCTGGAGCATACACAAATTTCATATTTTAGTATTTTTTATGGTAGTATTAAAAAAATGTTTACATGATTATTTCTCTTTACAATATTTATTAATATTGTTTAATTACAAATATTATGAGCTAAAGGTTTTAAGAATTGTAAAGTTATGATTTATTTCAAATACTAGACTAATGTCTTGTTTTCTGTTTCAGGTAAGTAATGCGTCAACTTCTCACAATTTCTTTTCCGTGGCTGCTAATATGGTCTGTACTTATTTTTTTTTTTTATTAACACTTAGCATTTCTATGGATAGTAATCGAAGTCCTGCTTTTCCTTTGTTATTTTGTCGTATTTTTACTTGTTGTAGTTCTGGTCTCAAATCTAACACAGTCCTCTGCTGTTCGAGAAGTAATTAATTAAGTAAATGTAGGAAAGACTATATTATCGACATCGATATTTTTCTTCACATTTTGTAAAAAGTACATTTTTACTTCTTTATTTTCAGTTTTACGTTTGTAATCCTAGCTTATTGACAATATTCATTGTTTAGCTATATTTATTATTTTATAGTTTGTGAAAGGAAAAAATAGAACCTCTATATAATCAAAATGGTTCCTTTTTTTTCTTCTTTTTTTACTGTTTTGTTTGAATAGACATACAAAAATTCAAATGCTACCGCTGCTAACAATAGTCATAAAAATAAGATAATATTTTTCCTAAAATCGTTAGCTGTTCAACGGTATATCATATATCTGTATTGCCTTTTTTATATTTCAAAAGAAAAGATTGCATGAAAAAATGCTTTTGCTCTTTTCTCTGTCAGTTGATTATCAAATTCATCTAACTTAGATATTTAGCAGTTTTTTTATCAATGCTAACAAGATGATTTATTCAAATCTAAAATTTAAACTATAGGCATTTAAGGAATGTCAGATTATTTCAATTAGAATGAAATCTACATCGTATTAAAGCCTATTAAATTTTACATCGATAAAGGGAGTTTAATCAAAATTGTTAAAGCCGTTTTGAATAAAATCGTTAAAAAGTGAAAAATGCATAGTGTAAAGTAGATCTTCCGGTGACCCTAATACGTGCATTTCCGTTGAAAACTGGAATTTGAAAATTTTTACGATCGCAATACTTTCCTTTACTATCATATTTCATATACAAGTAAGTGAAAGTAAAAATTTTATATATTAAATTTCTGATTCGGAAACTCTTGGCTAACGTGCTATTTGAGCAAACCCAGTAGACCTACAGCTTGTACACGAAAATCACAATATTTAAAAAATGTTGGCCAAACCTAATTTTTTTCATATAAACCAATATACGTAGGTCCTAATATATAAAAGTCGTAGTGTGACTAATATATACGATAAAAAAATACTTTCCATTAAATTTCTAATTGGTAAACTGTCGGAAACTTTTTGATCCGAACACCACAGAGCTAGAGAGTATCAAAAATATTAAATCTTTGAGGGTAAAAGAAATATTCCTAAAAAAAGAACTATTACTCCCATCAAAGGAGTCTACATAGAACTGAATTCCATATTTTTGTAAACTACTCCAAATCTTACCTAATTACAATATAAATGATAAAATCAGTTCCCGATATTCGTATTATATCACAAAAAACCCTCAATTGGCTACCGTGTCGTTTTTTTACCGGTATTTCAGTAAAAAGGGTGATAGTTTAGATGTTATGAAAGACGACAGATTACATAATGTTGTGGCTACCTAATCTGATCCCTATTTAAGATGTTTACGTTATAAACTCCCGTGTGATATCAGGGATCCTACCGACTATTCCTCTATTTTCTTATCTTAACACCTTAGGCTATTATATGGCTTAGGCGCCTTGCCTCTTGTAAATAAATTTCTATAATGGATCCATAAGTACGCATTTCTCCTTCCATCTAAGATTGTGTTATGGAAATTTACATCATTATGTGCATCAATTATATGTTAGCTAACGTTTATAGAGTTCTATAAGAAGTGGTTAGCGGGTTGTTTTTCTATTTTGATATACTTAGCTTATAATTGTGCCAAATGATAAGTTACCAATAACATATTATATTATTTATGATATATATCATAGCAGTGAATAAATGGAGAAAATATCACTAAGAAGATATCTGAAGTTAACAATACAGGCTACGCTAGAGCTTAGTACGTGAAGGTTTGTTTTAGGAATGGGATGAAAATATTCTATTATAAGGTTATTATTCCTATCAAGTGCCAGGAAACTCAAACAAAGTTATTAATTTGTATCGTACAATCAATGATTATAAAATATTGCCTTATAAATTCTTTAAACGTAAGTTAGGTTTTTTGATCCGCCTGTGGCACAGAAGGGGGTAATGAATGAAAATTCATCACACAGGAGAACCAGCATACCCGTTTGTTGGATAAGACTTCGTTCGAGGCTCTACCGATTTTCAAATACGAAATACTTTTAAAACTGCATTTCAATTTTTTTGAAAAACTAGCAGGATAAACCAAAACTACTGTTAAATTTTTCCTTAAATATTTTGAAACATCTGTGTTGGATAATCTAAAACCTCAATCGGAAGAATTTATTTTAAGTCATTTTTTGTTTTCCTAATTAGTCCTTTGTTTTAAGGTTTGATTTATGATGTTCTTTTAGATTAAAGTATTTGGTAATTAAATTATTGTGTGTATGAAATAGGCACATTAAACTCCGTGTAGCCACGGAGACCAGTCAGTGAATAATAATAAAGTTATAATATAAAATTCATATTAAAAAAAACAAACTATATTTTTATAAGATTAATATACTTTTTAGTAGAAAGATTAAGGTAAGAATATTGTCTTCTATGAATATCTAAACTTGGTGTGGTAGTTAGGTGACTCTACGATTGAGGCGTTGATTTCCAAAACGTGCCAAAGGACAATTTTTACGAAATTAATATATATTGACATTTTTGTATTCTTATTATATAGTTTAATCGAAATCTTCGATTTGATTTTATCTAATGAACACTTAAGTCCTTTAAAAACGTGAATTAGAAATGCCATTATTTTCTGAAGCTACTAATTTCACAGTTTACTAATTAGTTTTGTTCCAAATCATACTAAAACATTTTATTCCATAAGTTTAATATGGTGTTATTAACATAGTAAAAAAAAATCTACATTCTAATGCAAAAAGAATCAAATAAGTTGCTTTAATAATATATTGTAATATAAGATGCGCTCCTGTAAAATTTCCTAGAATAGATATGGTACCCAACTTGGATTTGGAACTCAACTTATCAATTCTTGTGCATGTTAGAGAAGTGCTCAATACTACTCTAAAAATAATAATTATTGATTTTATAGGATTAAAAAAAAAAATTAAAGTAATAACAAAACAAACAATTGTAATATACATATTATAAAAACATGATTTTTTAAAAATATAGAAACTCTATTTTAATCAATTAAACTTAATTTATATAAAAGTTATAAAAAAAATTAAGTTTTATAGAAATTGCGGTTAATGCATATTTATTATTAATATATTGAAAGTGAGTGAGAGTGTATGATAATACTCTCCGACTTCTCATCAAACCTTCGCATATTCTGATATTTTACTTTCACCTATTCTCGCCTTGTAGCTCGGCCTTTATAGATTCTTGCTAGTACATTCCGTCCTATATAACCGTCCACACACACATATATATATAATATATATATATATTATATATAATATATATATATATATATAACGAAAACTTTCTGGTGTAGAATTTATTTGCCTTCAACTCTCGTTTTTCAGTAAATTTATTGATGGATGGTACAGTATTTATTCGAAATAAAGCAGTAACTCCACTGCTCGGCAGGTTATTATAGATAATACTGTGGAAGGATTCTGACGGTATATCCTTAATGTAAAATTTTATACTCATAAATGCGAAATTCACTAATGATCTACCAATATATTTTATTATGTAATATTTATAATGTAATAATTATTATGTATATATGCATCTGGTCAATATGAATGGTTGTATATCATTGTAAGTAAAATTGATAATATTTCTATACTTGAATAAAATGTTGGGCGGGGCTCCTATGGCCGATAGATGCCCTGATGTAAGAAACCATTTCTTTTTAGGGTAACTCCAGTAATAAATCTAAATTATGACAAAAAAGAAAGTGTATCCCAACAATCGCTCATATAATATATCCTCATCAGATAGCTATTGGACTAAGATGTATTCACCTGGACAATATGTACTTCATCTTAGTCACTATCTCTATAGGATATGCCCTATCACCTCAGATTCAGAAATAATTCAGTTTTTATAGATTTATGAACCTGATTTTGTCGTTTAATTGCCTTTCTCTCCCTTCGTTGAGCATGAAAACTGAAAAAGGTTGCAAATAAGAAGCTTTATTTAATTCGTGGATAGGATGAAAGTTTTTTTCTTTTTAAATGTTTAAAATAATCTAGTTGTAGTCGTGGGCGCTTCGCCCCGAATGGTAAACATTTGGTTTTTATCATTATAGTTTTGGAAAAATATCTTTTTCAAAAAGCTTGCCAATGGCATCGAGATGGTAACAAGAAACTGCATCAGAAGTAGAGGCTCATTCTACTGCAGACCATCATATAGAAGACTAGAGAAGCCTTAAGCCTGCTTATATCCTCGCATTAACCGAAGAACTAGACCTTCTAAGAACGAATCCGGATCCTAGTCCTGATGAAGAAACTAATAAATCAACCACAACTTTTAATTCTGCCAACCCATTAACAGCAACTACTTGTAGTGATGTTTCCACCCTTTTCTTCGAGACAATTTTTTGTCTGTATGTGTATAGTATTCATCCAACGTTTAGAAACATTATGGTGATAATGTCCCTGAGGAAGTCATGAGGAGAACAAATTGAAAAAACGAAAAATAAAAATTTAAATTGTATATAATTATTTTATATTTTTTTGCAACTGATCATTCATCAATAAGATTAAGTGTATTGTACACTTCTTAGTTTGATTAAATTGTTATAATTGTGATTGGTGATTGTTAATAATGAAAAATCTTCTAATTTTAATCCATCGCGTTTATTTTTATTCTTCCTTCTTTCCGACTGACCGTGTAGGCCCTTGGCGTGTTTCGATGAATTTCATAGGGTAGGGTCATCACTACCCACGCCTATTTTTGTGAGTGGCGACCAGTTGGCTGACGGGTCTCACATATCCGGAGGCACGGATGTGATTGAGCCCCCCTTAATTTAAATGCTTAAAAGTCACTCTAGGACTGAGATTCGGAACTCACAACCTTTGACGTGGGATACTAGCTCGCTAGCTACTAAACCACGGGCTCCCATTTTTATTAAAAATATTTTTAAAAAATATTGCAAAACCTATAACAAACGTTTATATGTTCATATTTGAGTCTGAATAAATCATAAGGTTACTATCACTAAGCTGATGTAAAGAAGCCGTGAAATTTAAAAGTTTCACCTACAAGGTCAGTAGGACATCGAGCCGTAGATTGACATCCAGATTGATCGTTTGCCATTAGAGTTAATGGACACATGGACGAATTTCGAGAAATTCAAAAATTCGAGCTTTTAAGTGAGAAAATAGGTATGTGTGATGGTGTGGCGGCGTATGTAGTTCACTTTTTTCTCTTCCTCCTGAAACAATAAACATGGAAAGAAATTAGAGCTGTTTTAACACCCATTAATATCAAAAAAACATTATATCGGGATGTCTTCATGTAATGGAATAAAAAAATATGACCCTTCCATTTTTTTTTCTTCAAAAATACACTTTTTCATTACAGCGCGCATACATTACATCAATTTTAATATATATTTATTTATTATCCTATCTTGGGCAGTGTAATTGCTGATAAGATATTTTATTTTATCTATTTCTACAATAAACAAAAACTTGTATCTCTACAACCCATGAAGAGTCTTGGGTTCAGTACATATACATATTCGTACTGTTTCTAGGCTAACGTTCGTGCAATGAGGAGATTAGGCCTTTGCCACTATTTGAGGCCGAGTTTGCCCCTGGAGAGTCTCCATACCCATGTCGCCCCCCGACTGAATTCACAGAATAAATAATATTCCGCCACAACCAGGATTCGAACCCAGGACCCGGAGAACAGTAGTCTAGTGCTCTATCCACTAGACCACGCCGCTCCCTAGTAACCAACAATATATTATATTATTTACTGTGTATCATAACAGTGCATAAATGGAGAAAGTATCAGTTTTAAGATATCTGAAGTTTACAATGCATACAGGCTATGCGAAAGCTTAGTACGGAGAACAGTAGACTATTGCTCTATCCACTAGACCACGCCGCTCCCTTTGTACAATAAAACAATAGAAATACTATGGAAAAAATAAATAAACATCTAAAACACACACGTATGTTTGATATTTACAACCAGCCCCAGCCAATCCTGTCCCTCTTCAGCTGTAAAAACAAGCAAAACTCAAGAGATCCTAGCGTTTCTCTTTCAACCACCGATCATCACATATTAAAGTATAATAGCAAATAATTTGGTATGATGAGGTTTTCATACGTTTTGTTGATCCTGAAAGTTTAGTTATTTTATTTATTTAACGTCACTTATACTATTACGGCTAATCGGACGATGCTACAGTGTGAGTCTTAAATTTTGCCTATCCAGGTTTTATTAGGACAGGGATCTTTAACGAGTACCTGACATCGTTCAGGCTCGGAACCACCTTTCAACGTCCCCTCCGAAGGACGGTATAACTAAGACTTTTTTTACTCTCATTAAAAAATCCTAGGAGCAACTGCGGGTTTGAACCCATGATCTTTGCCATAGAAGGCTCTTATGCTAACCACCCAGCTACAAATGATCCCTCCTGAAAATTTATTTTCTCTTTAACTGAGGCAAAATTTCTGATAGGTGTTGGATACTTCATCTATTCCCACTTTTCAGTATTGTTATTCCGATTGACTTTGTGTGACCTGTTCCTTCAGGACATCATACCTTCCTTCGATTCTTTCCTGCTTCGAAGTTAAAGATTTCTATCTTATATCTTCTGGTTTTAGTGTTCCATTATACTGGACTATCGTGAAGGACGTTGGGTAATGTCCAATACACACTTGTGTGTATTCATTGCTTAACTGCAGTGTTTAATGTTTTGTTTAAACCCAGCTATCTGGTTCTATCTATATATTTAGGTGATCAAATATCTCATTGTTCGGAAAATATGCTTATAAGGTATTTGATAATAATAAATCTGTGGCGTATGTTTCCATTATTCTTTCTAATCATTTATCTTGATAATAACTGCACTTGGGAAAGTATTCTTAACACTGCATATTTTTTCAGTTGACATATAAAATACATAATGATGTCACCGTTCTCATGTTTGTGCCTCAGCCCATGTATATCACGACAAACATATACAATTCCAAACCGAACATCATTCTGTTATATAATCTAAAAACGTCCTCAATTTTAAAAACATGATCTTAGTTATTTTAATAATATGTTATATATATATATATATATATTATATTTATATATATATATATTATATATATATATAAGGTGTCTGAAGTTGGTTTCAACGCTCCGACTAAAAACAATTGAACCGTTGATTTCCAAAGGACATTCTTTTGTGAAATTGATATTTTAACATATATGTATTCTCATATTTAGTTTTGTCAAAATCTTGTATTCGATTGTATCCAATGAACACTTAAGTCCTTTAAAAACGCTAATTAGAAATGCTATTATTTTCTAAAAGTACTAATTACACAGTTTCGTTCCAAATCATACTAAAACACTTCATTCCATTAGTTTAAAATGTGTTTTATTATTGTAAAAACAAAATTCTAGATACTAATGAGAAAATAATAAAATAAGTTGGTTTAATAATATAGTGATGAGATATTTACGCGCTCCCTGCAAAATATCCTAGAATGGATGTAGTACCTTTTGAAACTCAACCCCTCAAATGACAGAAATGATTTAAAGCACACATTCAAGATATATGTGGCAAAGGAGGTTCAAAACCCATTTTCCTCAATAATTGACTAGTACTAACTGAATCAGGTGCCACCTAGAGATTTATCTATAAGCATCTCCTTCATTGTTTTCAGACCAATAACTGGTTCACCTATCTTGCATGTTTACCGAATATTATACCGGATATAAATTCTTGGTTTATTTTCAGCAAAGCAATAAACTACTGAATAAAATTATGTTTTTGTAATGCATTTAAATAGTGACTATTTAAATGATTAATATGATCATAAAATTTATATGAGGAATTAACAGTGTCTGGAATTGTGATTTATTAAATGCTCATACCTGCAGGAATTTCTAAACGGACCGCCAACTGCAATAAAAGTGAATGAACGATCAGAAACGAACAGATAGAGTAACTTATCAGCAGTGACGAAGATTTTCTTGTAGATATACTTTTGATATTAAATTTCTTTGGTTATTGATATGGTTAATGTCTGAAAGGTTTCCAGTGGCGCAACAGGCCCTGTAGGCCCTGGGCCTCGCGGTGTAAACTCCTGCGAGTTTACACTCACGTTTCACGATGCAATTTTTAGTGTAGGTCATCACTCCCTACGACTAATTTTTTAATTGGCCACCCTTTGGCTTACGGGTCTCTCATAACCGGGGGAGAGGTTGTGAGTGAATCCACATTTTCTTACATCCTTATAAAAGCCCCGCCGGGACTGGGATTCGAACTCAGAACCTGTAGCATGAGAGAAATACGCGTCAGCCACTCAGCCACGGGCTTCCCTAAGATTCAAATCCAAAAATGATCGTAGTATAATATCCAAAAATCATTTTAATATAATAATACTCACTTAATATATTAATTATAGGTTAAAATTAATTTAGAGAACACACTTAGTTATTTCAGTTTTAGATAAACATATAATTAGTAAACATTTATGAAGAACTACAGATTAGGTTTCAAAAGGCCTGAGTTCAAATTGTATAATTTAGATGTTTATTCGTAAGATAGTACCTCAACTGTATAAAATTTTAAGAAAAAAAATACTGAACCATTAAATGTCAAGCACTAAGAATAACTAAATTAAATAATTTAAGTGGCAGTTCTGTAATGGATACTATTTCGGGGTGTCGAGGAGTTATCCCGGACCGATCTTAGCTTGGGGTGTTCCCCAGGGCGCCGTCCAGTGTTCTTATGTCCTACTCGTGTCCCTTGCTCTCCCGAAAAAGAGATGGTCGTAACTTTGAGTGTCTAACGCCAGGAGGTATTTTTAATAAATACTCAATACTTGTTCTTCCTATGTATTACACATAGAAAGTAATATATATTTTTAACTGATTTTTAATTTTTATCAATTGAATCCCTTCAGTGTTTTGGAATAGTTATAATAGAAAGTGTCCAGTGCATTGTTCAAAGAAAAATTAAGTGTTAAGAGTGGAATACAGAAATCGAATTTCCTAGATCTTCTTTATATTCTCCCCGCCTTCTAATAGATATTCATCGCCGCCCCCAGAATCGCTGCAGCACCCACCAGAGGGTAGCGCGCACTTTGCGAATCATTGCTCTAAATTTTTTATTATCCTGTTTGCTTAGTATAAATTCCATTAACTTAAACATAAATATCATAATGATGTAGTTTAGTTGACCGCCGAGAATATTAGATGAGGAAGATGGTTGGGAATGCGGTCATCATAAGAAAAAAAACATTAAAAAGTAGTCCTTATTTTAATTGTGTGCCAAGGTTTTTCTTTCTTATGTATTATGATCTCTTATCACCGCTTTTTGCTTCCTCCCTCTTTCTTTACTCATATATTTTTTCCGTTATATATCCTCACATATAATTGTTAGTTTAATATTACATTACTTAATAAATTTTTTTTTTTATTCTTATTGTTTCTCGTTTCTATTTTGATCTTATAATATACTACTGTTTGTTCTTTCTGTACTACCTATGTTCTTTATATACATTACCGTCACATATCACTTCAAAATTGTTCATATTTAAAAATTTTAATTGTTCGCATATTGTTCTTTTAACATTTTTTTTTAGTGGCGCGACAGGCCGTGCAGGCCCTGGGCCTCGCGGTGTGATCTTCTGAGAGATTACACTCGCGTTTCACGATGAAATTTGTAGTGTAGGGTCATCACTCCCTACGCCTAATTTTGTGAGTGGCCACCATTTGGCTGACGGGTCTCACATACCCGGGGAGAGGCTGCGAGTGAATCCCCATTTAATTACATCATTATAAAAGCCCCGCCGGGACTGAGATTCGAACTCGCAACCTGTAGCATGGAAACTAGCGCGCTAGCCACTCACTACGGGCTCCCCTTCTTTTAACATTTAATCAATTAATATCTCAAAAAAATCCATAATAAATTACCTTTACCCTTCGTCGCAAACCGATGACTTTCTGTCCCACCGTATCCTTTAATAATACGCCACTCATACCAGTTGAACGAATCCGATACCTAGGGCTCCATCTTGACAAACGTCTTACATGGAATCCTCACACGAGACTAAAATGACAAGAAACTGCCCGTGGATACCGATTACTACAACACTTACTAGACAAACGTTCAAAACTTCCAATTTACTACGAAAAGCTCATTTATATTACTGTCATCAGACCCATCTGGACATATGGAATCGAGCTTTGGGGCTTTACTAAGCCATCTAATTCCTCCCGCATCCAATCCTTACAATCCAAAATCCTTCGCGAAATCCTAAATGCTCCTTATTTTGTCACAAATAAAATATCCATAAAGACCTTAGTATACCATTTGTTGCAGACCTTTCTCGTACCAGATATACCACTTTAATTCCAAACTCCCAACCCATATAAACCCTCTTTTCCGCAATCTATAAACCTCACATATTCCTGACAACCCTCCGAGACTATTGAAAAGAAGATGGCCTCGGGATCTACTTACTTAAATAAACATCGAAGTACTACCGTTGGGTAACAAGCCTTTTACGCCTTTTATTATAATTCAACACTGCTATTTATTGTATTTATGTAATATACAGTTGTAAAATTCAATAAAATATAAATTAAAAAAAAAAATTAATCATTTGCTTAGTTTCTCTTTAAATATTCTTATTAAAATATTTTCATCTTAATTTTGTTTACTCTCATAATAACTGTCATCTTATTATCATTTTACATTTAATTTTATATTTGTTCCAATATTATATTACTGTCACCATAATATGATTATATACCTCACGTATTATTAAGTCTGTAATTACATTGGTTGTTATATTGTTTCTTTTAGCCCTGGTGAAGGCTTACAATGTAGGCCGAAACGTCGGCACATAATTAAAATAAGTACTACTTTTTAATGTGTGTTTCTTTCTGATGACCGTACCCCTAACCACCTTCCTCATCTAAAAATAAATATTGATATAGTTTAGTTGACCGTTGAGAAATTATATGAGGAATTTCTTAAATGAATTTTGTTTAATTCCATACTTTATAATTGTCATCTTATCAATTATCTTTAAAACTGTCATTCATACTTATAACTATCATCTTAATTTTGATTACTTCCATACTTTATAACTGTCATCTTATTATCATTTTACATTTAATTTTATATTTGTTCCAATATTATATTACTGTCACCATAATATGATTATATACCTCACGTATTATTAAGTCTGTAATTACATTGGTTGTTATATTGTTTCTTTAAGCCCTGGTGAAGGCTTACAATGTAGGCCGAAACGTCGGCACATAATTAAAATAAGTACTACTTTTTAATGTGTGTTTCTTTCTGATGACCGTACCCCTAACCACCTTCCTCATCTAAAAATAAATATTGATATAGTTTAGTTGACCGTTGAGAAATTATATGAGGAATTTCTTAAATGAATTTTGTTTAATTCCATACTTTATAATTGTCATCTTATCAATTATCTTTAAAACTGTCATTCATACTTATAACTATCATCTTAATTTTGATTACTTCCATACTTTATAACTGTCATCTTATTATCATTTTACATTTAATTTTATATTTGTTCCCATATTATATTACTGTCACCATAATATGATTATATACCTCACGTATTATTAAGTCTGTAATTACATTGGTTGTTATCTTGTTTCTTTTAGCCCTGGTGAAGGCTTACAATGTAGGCCGAAACGTCGGCACATAATTAAAATATCACCAAGTTTTAATGTATGTTTCTCTTTAATGACCGCACCCCCAACCATCTTCTCAATCATCTCATCGTAAAATATATATCATTTTAAGTTATCCTTCTAAAATATTTTCTTCAAAAGAGACTTCCGCTATTTAAAAGACCTTTCAACAAAAAGAGAGAGAGACGCTGGCCGTGGGGGAGGTAACAATGAGGTGTAACCTAAGCCGAGAGCTGTGAGACACATTGTAACACCGGCCTCACCTGCCCAATTATTCATCATTACGTCGGCAACTGGTCTACATCTAGTCCTAATCCCAAAATCCGTCTATAGCGCTGTTTTCGGAAACAATGTCTACATCTGTAGGTTTTTTTGCGACCTGGAAACTTGAGGTCCTGCGACAGAACCTTTCGGTTACGCGGTGATCCAATTGAGGAGCTAGAGTGTCATGTTTCAAGTTATTGTTATTCCCTAGGTAGCTAGCTGTCATTGACTTCAGAACGGACGGACTTTGTTGTATTCATATAAAATACAATATATCTTCGTTCATGTAGTATGTATAATGGCTAACGAAGACGAGCGAGGGATACACTGTTTCCATTTTATACTATTTTATAGTAAGGGCTGATATAATGCTTTTTCCACTTCCTTTGAATATATAATTGTACAAATATAATCCCCCTTTATCTAATCACCATGATTTAAAAGAATGTTTATAAGATATCTATATTTTTTATCTTTAAATGTTAGGTGTTGGTTTTATAAAATACTTAGCTTTCCAGCAGTACAAAATACATCTTTATTACTAATCTCATTTCTCAATTATTTTTGTCGACTTAAAAAATTGTTATTACAGCTAATATTATCAATTTTATTGGGTAAGTTATTTTAACTTTCAAAATTAAATGTAATAAGAGCAAGAAATGAACACAATAGAAAGAAAATACATTCAAGTTCACTCACAAGGCAGTCTATTTTACTATCAATGCTAGCCGATATATAGTTATGATTGTGTGTAAGATGTTTATTTATTTGCCAAATTTTTATTTATCTCAATAATAGGTTGTTGTTTCGATTTGTTTTTTATTAATTATTATTATTTTATTGTATATATATATGAATTTATTTATTTTCTATTTTATGTAATTTGACTACTATTATTATTTTCTGTATATAGAGTATGAATTTGGTCTCTTATCAATATTATTATTGTTCATTTTGTAACAAATTGTAATATATCTCAATAAAAAAAAATAAAAAAATCATTGCTAGCTGATATAAAAAACTATGTGCTGCTACTTCTACGTATCTAATTTGTTTTAGTCAAAAATTCCAGCAATATTGTTCAAACTTGTAAAAGCGTTAAATACATCTTAGTGAAATGGCTGTTTGTAATATCCCTGGCATTTACCAAATAAATATGTAATATCAGTACCAATTGAACTGCATCTTCGTTCTTGAGGTAGATTTACCACGAACATGGACTGTTTTGCAGGACTTTGTTATTGATAATATTCCATTTTTTATATTGTTTATTACATTATACTGTATCATTTTAGTGAATTCTATTTTTTATACCTAGAAAATAATTTTTTTTCTAATTAAAAGTATTTTTAATCGTAAATTAGAAAATATATTTACTTTACACCGAGTAAAGATTTATATAAAATACCAATATAAGAAGATTGGTGTTCAGAATATTAATGGATGTCTAAAAAACCAGATGGTTTTAATTAAACTCCTACTCAACTATTTTCTTTTCATTGCGTGATGTAAGAGTTTGCACATTAATTAAGACGGTTCGATAATTATAATACATGTTTTTGATCTTTATCTTGTATATTTATCACCTATTCAAACATGGCTATCTCTCAAATCGACATGCTTTTATTATGAAAGTTTCAATAAACCAAAAAGGATGGCATCAAATCAGGCATGTAATCAGATCGGCATCAGTGATAAACTTACCTTTTTTGTTTATAAATATTTTCATCATAAAAACGTTTTTCTCCTATTTTAAAAGAAAAATTATGAATAATTAAACAGTATATTTGTATCAAAAAGTATGACTAAATGATTTTGTTAGTTACTTCATTAATGAACTATACTGAACATAAATCAATGTACTATATTGAACCATTATTGTGAGAATTTTAAATAAACGCTAAATTTACTTTGTAAAGTATTTTAATTTTACTTTTTCGGAGTTGAGCTTTGGGGCTCTACTAAATACAATTCTTCCCATCAAATCCAAAATCCTTCGTAAAATCCTCAACGCTCCTTACTTTGTCACGAATAAACTTATCCATAAAGACCTTAATGTTCCCTGTATTACTGATTTGGCCCGGACCAGGTATCAATCATTTCATGACAAACTCCATTCTCACTCTAACCCACTAGTTTCAATCCTTTCTTCCTCTTCGAATCCGGATAATTCTCCGAGGCGCCTGAAAAGGAAATGGCCCCGAGACCTTCTCGTTTAGAATACTTTTAGGTGTGCTTCCAATGGGAATTTTCTCTACATTTATATGATGTCATTGTATTATATAACACATCACATATATTTGATGTTTCTTCTGAAAACTGTACTTCACCGGGTTTCGTTTAATCATACGGACAGTTGTTGGTCAGTACTTACGTTGTTAGGGGATTTTGGGTGATACAGGTAATTTAAGAAATTCGAGTGAAAGGCGGCATTTTAAGTATATCTTACTTTTTTAGTTTATAATTTTATATTTTTAGCTTATTGTTTGTTAGACCATTTATACTTCATTCCTCTGTATTTTATGATTTTAGTATTTAAATTGTTTGCAAGGTGAAGTATCACCATCATAAAAGAAATAGGATGAAACGAAAATGCACCCGTGCTTTAGCATTTTAATTAGGTTTCGCGATCTCCTTAAACCACTCGACGGATTTTGATATGGTTTTCACTATCATAGTGGATAAAATTAGTTGACCGTATTGAGAATTAATAGAAGCCAGTCCGATCAATCCGGGTGTCGGTCAGTAAATGAAACAACTAAATCATTTATTTTTTCCCAATATTTCGAACCCATGAATAGTTTAAACTATTTATTTGTTTCATTTACTGACCGGCACCCGGACTAATTCTTTCCAGTGGTTTTCACTATAATTTAGAGTATTCTTTCCTAAAGAAAAATACATAGAAATTAAGGTTTTCTTTGGAAGAAAAAACTAAATTTTCTGGAATCAATTCATCCAAATTTAATTCTGAAATATGAGTAGTAATATATACTTATTATATACCATTGGCAAGCGAAAAATTAAAAAAAAAAAAAAACAAGAAAACTTAATTTCTAATAAAAGAAGTCGTACAGGGTAAAATAGAACTTTAAGCCCTTAAACGTATGAACACATGATGTTTGTATCAGTATTATGGTTTCAGTGTTGTAATACAGGTATTATGGGTTTTCAGTGTTGCCACCGTACAGTGTTTTACAAGTTATAATCTTTTATACATTGCGTAAGACTTTAGAAAAAATATAACATACCAAATCGTACGTAAGTTGTTAAAATATTTGGAAAGTTATTATAAATGCATAAACTAACATTTTTATTAATTATTTCTACTTTTAGATTATTTCATTAAAACAAATGTTAAACATAACTTCTTTCCTGTACGATAAACTCTATATCTGCCAAATAGTGCTTTCGTAAACATAAGTGATACTACATTCAAATTGCTCCCGTGTAAAACAGGAATGGGTCACTAGTCATTTATAAAATATAAAATTATAGAGTAATTAACACTGATAAAGTTTATCTTCGTATGAATACTTATTAGCCTAGGCCGCTTATAAAAAGTCTTAAGTAGAGTATTTTTAATTTTTTTGTATTATTTTTAATTTTATACTGATAGATGATTGTGCTTTACACCTAAAAGCAACTTATTAAATAAAGTTTCTTGTAGTTTTAATCAGTGTTGATATCAATGATCTCTATGATTCCCCTCGACACCAGGTATCAGTTGGCTCCAATTGATTGTTGATTATAATCAAGTTGTCCTAATGACTCGGCCACAATGGACTACTGATATCTGGCCCTCTCGCTTCTTGATAACTCCGCGATTCCTTTTTGTTCAAACAGTTAGCCATCTTGATCTTTCATTGTCTACCTCTGATAACTTTTGCAGAATTCGTTAATTGTTCTTTGACGGTTGTTGGAATATCCCATTCTGATATAATGATTGTAGTGTTGATCCCTGTAATATTAGTTTAAATGGTCGTTATTTAGTGAATTAAATGAAGGTGATTGATTACTTGAAGAATAAAAAAATACTTAATAAAGAAACGAATCGCCGTGTCTAGAAATGTCTAATTATCTTATACCATGTCTAGATAAAATTAAACAAGAGCTGCACTTCTTGAGACGGAATATAATATATATATACACATTTTTTTTCTTCTATATTTCATTGTATATTTTCAATTTACTTTCGTTGTTTGAAAAACAACATCTAGTGTAGTACTGTGCTGGTTTTTTATTTATTTATTGTTTCAATTTGGTACAATATACGTTCGTTTAACCCGGAAAATAGTTTTCTAAAAAATATGTTTGCATTTTCTTCTTACCTGAAAATGAGGCCAGCCCTCAAAACTTTGTATACAAGATAGGGTGTAATATAAGGGAGTGTCCCAACAACTCCCTCCCGATAACCCGCCGATATGAGTTAATGATGCTCCTTAAGAAAAGAGATTTTGCCTGCTTTGAAGAAGTATACTCTGTGGACACGGATGGATCCACGCGATATACTGATACCGTTGCATTTCTTAAGACCGGAAATTCAGCTATCATTCTGGATCCCACCGTGGCATACGAATCCAACGACATTGAGGAGGCAAGTAAAGTGGAAAGGGAAAAGAGAGAAATCTACGAAAAAGGTATCCCTTACCTCAAAGAAAAGTTCCGCGAGAGCTTCAGTGAGAGCTATGGTTCGGAGCCTGCGGAACTGTACCTAGTTCAGCAAGGAGCTTCATGGAGGATATAGGTGTTAATGCCAAGGACGTAGCAAGGATAGCAGAGAATATAGTTCTTGACTCCCTGGGAATTATACACCATCACATTTACTCATAGCGAATAAAACAGGGATCGACGGAGGGACATGGGTATGTATGTTTTTATTTATGTTTTAATCTTTTAACTTTTTACTGTGGTATTATTGTTATTTTATCTTATTTTATTTATTTTATTGTATATGCTGGAGATTTAATATTGAAGCGGCGATTCATATGGTTGTTGTAGGATATCATGTGATAATTATTATGATCATTATTAATATATACATTGTTTTTGTTATATACATATATATATATTTGAAGTAATATTATATATAAACAAGTAAAGAAAAAAAAAAGAATAGAATGAGAAAAATAATCTAGGAAAAAAAAATGTATTAAAACTTTTTTATGTGTATTGCATGTTAAGACTTTTAAGATGTTAATATGTTTATATCAAAAATTGTCCATTAAGGAAAAAACAAAGTAAGCTGTGTACTTAGCAACCCAATTAAGTTGGGCAGCACCACTTGCTAAAAATGATAAAAAAGAGAAGTTTCTGTAATTTAATTAATCGTTATTTCAATTAGGTGCGAATTTCGGACGCATTACTAGCTATCAATAGACTGATTCATTGAGAGAAACCATATTAAAATCATATTTTAAAATTGGTGGATTGTTTGAACGAAAATCTGATCTTCCAAACAATGGGTTTTGACATTACGGAGGTAATTTCTTAGGTCACCTATGCGTCCACATTGAATTTACAGATGAATATGCTACGGTTAACCGAAAGACCCAAATATTTAAAATAAAATGAGACTGTCAGTTGTAATGGAAGTTTTTTGTGTTTTTTGACTCAAGATTTGTCCCCCCCCCCTAAAAAAAAAAATTAAAGAATTGATTAATTTTAAGATGTTGTTTCAAACAATCCAACCTTTTAAAAATAAAATTTTATATCTTAATTTTAATTTTAACAGAATGGGAAAGCATACTAATAACCCCTAAGTAAAAATCTTTAATGATGAATAATTACTATTTCTAATATGAATATTACTTGGGTTCCTCATCCTACCTGCACTGTCTGTTAGGCGTCCTTTGGTCATTGATAAATAACGATCCGGTATTGAATGATAACTCATTCCCATGATGTAAGGTTCAAACCCCCTCCCCCACCTACTCAGGACACTTAGGGAGCTAAAACATATATATAGATCGCAAAGTGGTTGTAATTCGCGAATAGCAGTATTTTCTGAGAGAGCGCCCTTGGCACAGTATGTGGTCCTGATATAGGAGAACATCTCGCCTCTTCTCATTTATTCTAGTTCTGTGACAAAGACCTGCAGTGGCCAATACTAACAAATACATCCGTTATTTCGTGGGTTTTCCTTTTTTTATTATCTTTATACAAAAATACTCATTTATTTAAATATTCAATTTTAAACTTTTTCGAATTGGTCGACTGTGAAAGATAAAGTTGTTTAAATAAAAATATAAATTTTAATTAATTTTCTGAAATATTATAATATAGATATTGTTGCTTAAACATTTTTATTTATTTATATATTTCTTTTTCTTCCTTTGTATAGCTAAAATTTCCATGTATACAATTTTACACATATTTCTGTAAATATGTGTAAATGGATCTCATATTAATATTGACAATAATTTCCTAACTGAGACAGAATGTTATATTCCTGAATAAATAAGATAATAAACGTAAGATATTTTAGTCGAAGATATCCATTTTTTTATTTGTTACAGAATTCGTGTAGCTTTTCGCGCTGTAATCGCCATATTCACCTTATAAATATGTTAACCATTCAATTAATTATTTCCATTCTTTAGCATGCTTGTCCTATTTTAATTCTAAATGGGCAGAACCACCTCCGTATGCTTAGGGTATCTAGACGTTCTTTAGATACCATTAGTATAAATATTATATATTCTTATTTATTTCCATATACATATGTATTAGCTGAAGAAAGCCGTTGTTCTGTTGTTTTAATCTACATTCTGCCCATTTTTACATTTTTGTTTAAACGTTACAAGGAGAAAAGCAAGAACGGCAATAATTTTACTTTTGTCTTATTTAATTTAAATAAGAGAATATCGGGAATTTAAATTAAATATGGAAGAGGTGCATTAAATCATGCAACAAATTCTTTCTATTATTTGTTGCAACTGCAATTAAATTCTGATCCCTTAAAATTATTGGAAAACTTTTATATTATATCTTTGTAAAAAATAACCTTTCCTAAAATCTCAGAACTAATCAGTGGCCCTTGGCAAGAAAGTCATTTCCTTGGTTGATGAGTGAAAAAACAATAAGTTAATAAAAACAAAAAGCAATCTGTTCCTCCATATCACTTAAGGTTCAGAACGAACCTGTTATTTTCAAATGACTGATAAAACTGCTATATATATTTTTTTTATGTAACTGTTAAAAAGAACAGATACTTATCCTTAATCAAAATTTGCTATTTCCACATTACAAATTTATATTTTGTGGTTATTTTTAGTTTTAGAGAATATACCTCAGAAATCAATTTATTTTGATAAAAAAAGGAAAATAATGAAAAGAAAGCTAAGGTTATACCTTTGATATTATCTTGTAACATTTATAGCTCGACTTAATACTTTATAAGCTAGATGTTAATAGATTCTGTGAAGCGTAGTGCTGATTAGTATGTGTTACATTCTTATTTCCTTGGTAAGCATTTAAACAAAAAGACTAATGTTAAGGTGAAAAATTATTTTATTTTTAAATTATGTTTGCACCCACTAAATAAAAATCTCTTCTTATCTTATTAATTGGTTTATTTCCTTTCCCGAAAAAGGAATATTTCCAACGCAAATGATTTATATAATTATATTAAATAAATTAAATAATTCATTGGATATTTCATGCCCTCAATTTTTTAACATGGGGAACAAGAAAGAAAAGAATCACATGTGTGCAGTTCGTAAAAATCTAACATGGAATAAAGCTATTTTACTTTGAAAATCAAATTTAAATCTATATAATGGGGAGCTGCCAATGGGTAGTATCCCCACATGTGAATCCATGACATTTTTATCTTGTATCTCATTTACTAGATGTATATCATTATACAGTTGTAAATAGCAATAAATCTATTTAAAAAAAAATCTATATTAAAAAAAATCATTATTGCCTATTTTTTCCCCTTATTTTATACTAATGTAATCATCTTACGGGTTACTAAAAATAATCATTACAAAAATATTACTTGCTCTTTTCTATTTAAATTTGTTAGTACTAAAAGCGATTTTTAGTTTCTCAACATGAATGTTAAAGGGTACTATCATCTATGATTCATAGAAAAACATGATAAATGGATTACGGAAAATTTTAACACCAAATTGAAGAATTAGATTTTTTGTTAAAATCGTTTCTTTGACGATATATCTTTCTTCCATTTTTGAAACTAATACGTCTTCAACTTTGGTAGTGAATTGCCTCATGATAATAGCTTTTTTTCAACTCTTCATGCAAATCTCCCGACATAATAATCCAATTATTCTCCATCTATGTTCTACAAATAGTTCTTTCCGCCAAGATTTGTCAAGGATAACAATGCAAATGCAGCTTTAGAAATGTTATTCAAGTCTGTATAACTCATATTTGATGTCACACCCACAGTGTCTTTTCATGGGAAGATTGAAGATTGTCAAAGGTGTAGATGATGTAAATGGACAATGAATGCTGAATGCATTGAGGAAATGTCAAATTATCCCTGAGTCTCATTCCTCAAAATCTCTTTTTTTCTTATTCTGGAGGGAAACATTCTAACACCGGGTGTGTGTAAACAGTCAGGGAGCAAGAAAACATACATTAGATAATATAATCATTAATATATTTCATGATAGTGATAAGATATTGCAAAAATAAAGTCGTATCACGAAGTTCGATATATTAAAGTTGGTTGGATATAACGATAGTATCAATTTAATAGTTCACATTAAAATATCACACGTATAGAATTACTTCAAATATTTAGTGATATATGACTATGACATGAAACTAACTTGAAAATGACCTCAACAAGGGAGTTACTTCTAACTTTTCTGACTCTTGCCTAGAAGCCCTTATGAAGATTCGAAACGATGGTTTATACATATGTTTTTACTATTTTATAATTTTTTTTTTACCGCGAACCCAATCATCTCATATTTAACACACGTTCAACTATTTAATCTTCAAAATAACTTAATAAAACCATATTGTGCCTTATTTTCTTATTTTTACAACAAGGAATTACATTTTTTTAGCCTTTTCCTCTTTTTAGATTTGTTTAAAAAAACTTTGTGAGAAATGAACGAAATTAACAGATATTCAAGTTTTATAATGATTCAAATTATTCGATGATGCCTGCTAAATATGTTAAAACCATTTGAGCCTAAAGTAGTGAAAAAAAATTGAATAAATCTAGATAGTTCTTTGGTTTGAGAGCATAAAAAGACTTTTTGTCCTTAATTTTTTTTTTAAGGCATTTGGATATTACTTGGTGTCAAATGAACAAAAAAAATTTAACAAGTACCTGACATCCGATGAACACGTCCCCTCTGAGAGACGGCATTATCAAGGACATTTTACACCCTTTAAAATATCTTATGGCTATCTGCTTTGTTCGAAGACGTTGCCTTAAGAATATTATAATGTTAGCCACTACACCACAGGTAACCCCTAAACATTTTGGGCTCAATGCTCTGAAATAGTATTTCTATAAAAACCTTTAATTACCCTATCCCTCCTAGGACACAATATGTACTCTCATACATGGTTAGACATTGTGGTCCATTTTAGTAAAGTTGCCTTCTCTGAATATATTGCTTGACATTGCATTTAATTACACATTACGAGTTCTTCCTTATAAGTGCTTCCGTGCCATAAAAATAAAGATTGATCCTTTCATCTGTACGTCTTAACTTACCAAAATGCAAATCAAATTATTTGTCAGTAGATTCATGTGCTTCGTTCTGGTCTGGATAGCAACGCCTGGTACTTATCCAATAGTATGTTCAAATATACCGCCAACTATTAGTTTGTTTATGATAGATATGATTATTTCTGTAGTATTTTTTTAAATTAATATACTTTAGCTGCCTGTTTTTTTTTTACCTTCAAACGTTTTTAGGTATTTTCTGTTCATTATTTAACCATCATTAGAACTTGTAATAAATACTGAGGTTGAGAGCAGTGATCAGTGACGAGCCCATGAAAAATAAGTAAAGCTATTGTTGGTTTGAGCCGGATCCAAATATAGTGTGTACGCCTATCCGTCTGCCCTTGTGTAATTATTATCTACTGGCTAATTGTGGCAACTGCCTTTAGTGCAACGCCAATTATATTATTATTTTATTTTATACTATTATTGTAGAAATAATGAATTAATTCAATATTTCAAACGATAAAATTAATTTAAAAATGATAACTTATATCATAGTCACAGTTTCTTGTAAATAAATTATACTATAATCAAAACCAATATAAAAAAACAGTTTTCTTTTGTAATAGTGAAGCGGATCCAGGTGCAGTCTATGCATCATGCAACATCCCTGTACCACCTCATCACAATTATTTATTTTTTTTTTTTTTACTCATGTGTGTTAACAAAAAAAAAAAAAAAACACTACTTAAAAATACGTTCAATTATAAAAGTTCAAGTAGATACTATTTCGTAGCGGGATTATCAGGAATGGGGGTCATCTGTGGTGTAGTCCTAGCATAACAGCTTTCTATACCCAGGTTCACGGGTTTAAATCCAGCGAATGGTGGTTCCAACCCTGTGCGATGTCAGGTTTTCGATAAAGATTCCTATGGTAATTAAACCTGGAAACGAAAAATTTAGGACTCCCACTGTAGCACCCTCCGATCAGTAGCATAAATTGACGTTAAATAAACAAAAAATATCAGAGTATATTCATGGGCGGAGAAAGGAAATATCGGGAGGGAGGGCTGTTCACTCTCGAAAGATGAAGGATAATATAAAGCCCTTTGGATAATATAAAGCCCTTGTCGCACAAGAATCATCTACGAGGATTATATTCAGAGGAAAAACAGCTATAAGAGGAAAAATCTTGGCTGAAATGAAGAGGATCTGTCAAGACAGAGAAGAATATCACCGATGGCCCCCCTACGCTAAATGGCACCAAAGAGGGAGCTAAAAAAGGGAAAAAGGCTTGTATTTTTGACCCATTTGGCCTCCCCTCGCGATTTTGAATCTGCTGGACCCACCTCCTAACGAAAATCCTGGTTACGCTCATGTTTGTATTATAATGGGCAATTTTACCAATCTTACTAACCTTCTAAGAACTCTTGATTTCTTTATATATATATATATGTATATTATAGACAGTAGAGATATGGCTAAGATGTGCAATAATTTATAAGTTATACTATCGGACTATATTAAATTACTACTATTAAAATAAATGGAGTCTAAAAAAGTAAATTAATTACAACTATATTAATCCAGTAAAAATGTGAAAACGTAATGTAAATTACGTCTCTCTACAACATATTCTGGACGAACGCTCAAAACATTCCACCTAGTAAAAAAAACATATCTACATCACCATCATTAAACCTACATGGAGACATGGTTATCCACCAAACCATCAAACTCGTCCCGCATCCATTCCTTACAATACGAAATCCTCCGAAAAATCCTCAGTGCTCCTTACTTTGTTACCAATTAAGTCATTCATATTATTGATGATCAAAGACCTGAATATTCCATTAGTTGCAGACTCAGACCTCATTTATTCAAAACTACCAGTCCACTCAAACCTACTAGTTTGTAACCCATATCTTCTTTTATTCCTGATATTCCTCCGCGGCGTCTAAAAAGACCATGGCCTCGAGACCTACTAACTTGAATAAACATTGAAGCACTACCTCTGAGTAGTTTCTTCACAAGTCTTTATCAAGCTTATTATCTTACTGTTCACATTTACTTGTATTTTTAAGTACAGTTATAATATCAACTTACAGTTATAATTAACTTAAAAGTATAATATCATTTAATAGTATAAGATATTGGGAATAGCTTATAGTACAGAAGAGCTAGCCGTGGGAGCGCCGCTGGCTACCCAGTAAACAAAAATAGTGCTACCTTAATATAATGTACTGCCCTTGCCTAATTGTTTAGCTTCGGCTCCCCGCACTAATAGTTCACATTAATCTAACTCTCTGAGGGATCCTAAGGGGAAGTTTTTTATACCGCACCTCGTTATAGCGAATGTTTATGTAGGGTCGGCTGCGTAAATAAAGATGAAAACCATCCCTTGGCTCTTAATTGACCGACAGTGCTTCAAAAGACTGGTATAGCACGCGTTGTACTATCTGTGGCAGGAACAACGGCAATCAGGTTGTTTTAATTTCTATACAATATCATCGTTTAACCTAAATTTGGAACCTAAATACCTAGATCAGTTTAAACTAGTTTGAAATAATAATAGTTTATTGTAAATTAGTTGTTTGCAATTTTAGGACTGAAACTTTTGTGGTTACTAGTTGTGCTAAATGCACTGCTGAGATGTGCACAAGGATATGCCGCAACGCGTAAACACGTTTCATGGTTCCAGGTCACTGACTCTGGTTTAGTTATTCCCTCCCAGGCTCATACTTATTACGCTAAAGAAAAAAGTAATTAAAAAAATCTATTCATCCTTTCATATTTAAAAAATATTTAAAGTACAGTATTCTATATCTGCCAAGGTTGATTTTTTTTTTATGGTTAGTTTTCTTTTAAACACCGTCAGATTTATATTAATTACACAACTTTAATATTAAATAAAAATGTATTAAATATATCATATTATATAGCTGTGTATTCAAGTAACTTATATACACTGCTTGTCAAAAGATTGAGACCACCTATAGTTTTCATCAATAAATCATTAATAA
This sequence comes from Piezodorus guildinii, assembly GCA_023052935.1. Classification (NCBI taxonomy): domain Eukaryota; kingdom Metazoa; phylum Arthropoda; class Insecta; order Hemiptera; family Pentatomidae; genus Piezodorus; species Piezodorus guildinii. The sequence continues at coordinate 114,648,028 of CM041292.1, read as the reverse complement.
CCTAAGTAAAACATAGGTATCTTATTATTATTTTTATTTATAAGCAAATTTGCTAGTTTGGTGTAAGAAAGGTTTGTCAATATCGTAAATAATAAGAAATAATTTGATTAAATCTATTCATTACTGAGACTTTTAACGTGCTAAAAATAAAAAAGAAGATTTTATATCAATTACTATTATAGAAAGGTTATTTAAGTTATGAATATATCATTCAGAACAGTCTTTTAATTTTTCATAAGAACTTAATATGAATAATACTACAATATTAAATGACCTATATTAGGATATAATATGGAAATAAATGAAAGTAGAATTTTAATTAAAAAAATTTTATAAACAGTTTTAAATATTTTAAGTGATATATGGATTCTAAATTATTGATAATGTGTTGTTAATGTATGTATAGTTGCTTATAATATTTATTCAATTATATTTTAGATGATATTTAAAGATCTGAAGATGAGGCATAAGTACCTCGAAACGTAATGTTTTAATAATCATGGTTTATATATGTTATGATAAATAAATATATAAATAAAATAGAAGAGACTGTTCCGAATAATATATTCATAAAAAAGAAGATTTTTTGTCTGGAGATTTATTTGCAGTCTAGTCTGTGTGGAATTGAGAAGAACAATTTTATTCTTAGTTTGATTTATTGGTTTCTCGACTGCCAAAGTTGTAAGAAGTTTACTGCACACGTAATTTTGGTAATTTTCATTAAATAACGGTGAAATATATCGAATTGTCCGTTTAATTGCGTATGTGCAATCCACATAATACACAAAGAGAAAAAATCCAAGAGCCTAAGTGCCGCACAGCAACAAAAATTCAAACTGATTAACTGATTCAAACCGTAAAAAGTAATTGATGCGAAAAGTAGGTGGTCTCAACATTTTTACTGGCAGTGTATGCTAATACACATGTTGATACACATCAAATTTTAAGGAATTTATTTTAATACTAACTCTGTTGTGATAATGAAACCTATTACAATGTTATGAACCAAGGATCTTAAATTATAATAATAAGACGAAATAATTCATGTAATTATTAAAAAAAAAGCTAAAGATTATATACCCTGTGGATGGGGTAGATCCTGAAGCGTCCATGATACAATAATTACAACAGGAAACAATAAAAGATTTCCTTTACACTATTATTGAAAAAACGCTGCAAAAAATTACACAATGGTTTATTATTTCCAAATAACAATATTAAGGTATAATGTTTATATACCTGTTGATAGGAAATTAAGGAATATGAAAAGCAGCAATTCAAAGAATCATATCATATCACTACCGCTGATTTCAAAACGCAATATCTAAGTTAGTTTTAACCAATTTCAATGATTCTTTTTTCATTTGGTCGAAAATTTTATTCTCTATTAAATTGCACTAATTTTTTATATTTATTTATTAATTAGAAGAAATGGATCTTTTTATTCGTTATTCGGATTCTGCGAAATATTTTTTATTCTGTCATTGCAGCAATGACGCGAACCTGGGGTACGGAGACCCTCCTGGGGCACACCGAACCACTATAAATTTGGTACCTAAAATTAGTAAGTAAACCTGACTGCTGAATGTGATCTCGGTCTAACTACTTCATTGCGTGGCTGTTGGCCTATAAACAGTACGTATTACAAATGTACTGAGCACAAAACCCTTCAGCGGTTGTAGAAGTTTTTTTTTTGGTTTGTTTTTTAACCTCGTATCGTCCCCCTCTATAAAGTGGAGAAAAATCTGACGGTTGAGCGATATATCAGCCAAAATCATTTTAGGCAGACGTTGGCTACGAAATTGTTCAACCGTTTAATATGCTGAACTCAAGACCTCCATGCTATGATTTTTTTTTATTGTGAGCGGATATTTATTAATCATCATTAAACGCTTTATTTTTTTATCATTACAAATAATTACTTTTACTGTTTCTTTCATTCTCATCTATTTTTCATTCAGGATTTTTAATTTAGTTCCTTTGCCTCTGCACTATCCTACATTCCTGTTCCATGATAAATCTCAGACTGCTTGACTTGCAGCACAACGGGAACTGAGAAGATATCCAAGAAACGGCTTCCCAGCTCCCCGCCCTCCAACAAACAGAACCGAGAGGAGGCGCCTGTTTACACCACCTCTTGGGCAAACACCGTCTTCCGGTAAAAGATTGATCATCTTAGCCATATTTCCTGATAAAATTAGTTAGCGCCTTTTATTTGGGGTTTTGAGATAAAAGGGAATACTCCCCTTTAGAGGATTCCTTCCTTAACTCCAAGATTATCTCAATGATAAACAGAACGGAGGGAGGTGCCTTGATTAATACCACCTTCGCTGTAATCCGTTTGGAATCTTCGCGTAACTCCCCATGAATCATTCGTGGATAGCATTTTTTTTAGTGTTAATTGGATTTAGCTCTACAGTTGAACTTGTAAACTTGACTAGTTTTATCGATTTATTTAGTGTTTGAATTTCAGAAGGCGTTAATAAATAATAAAGTTTTTCGTTCCACTGTATTTTGTTTGGGAGCGACATGGTCTAGCGGGTAGACCTGAGGTTCGAGTACGGACTGTGGTAGAATTATTTAGTCTGTTATTTTAGCCGTGGGAGCCTCTAGGGTATGGAGCACCTCTTGCGGCACACCTAATCTCTATAAAGTGGATACCCGATAATTGAAATAAAAAAAACCTGGCGGCAGAGCGTAATCAAGTCCAAGTCACCTTCTTTTACAGCCGTTAAGCAACAAAACAGGACGAATTTCTATATTCACTGAACCCAAGTTCTAAATGGGTTGTAGAGCTACAGGTATATCTGTTTATTTAACTAAATCTCATTTTTGTCATATATTATTATGTTTTATCGGTAGCCATTATCATATTCCTGAAGCTAAGAAATCTCGCTTCCTTGATTTTTTTTTTTCATTTACTATAGCGTATAGTTGTCTTAAATATGTTAATCTTTTTTATTTCATTTCTTTTCTTTCTACTATCATTTGATTTTTTTTCTTGTCGTATGTAAAATTTTTATAGCAATCATCTCATCACCATCCTGTTATAGTAGAATTGTAAATAAGATTATATATATGTATATGTATATACATATACAAAATATGTGTGTGTGTGTGTGTGTGTATTAATTCATTTACATATGTTTATTTTCTATTAGTATTTGTTATTTTTTTTATGTTTATTTTATGTACTCTAAGTCTCTGAAGCCCATTTTCTATAATCTGCATGTGCAACTTTAATTATTAGTCCCAGAATAATAAAAAAAAAAATTTATTATTAATGTTAAACTATGGTCCCCATTTTCTCCTAATAATAGGATAACTAAAATAATAAATTTAATAATGTTAAACTGAGATAAATAAAAATTTATGGTTATATTGTAGTATACTTTTCTTACAGATGTTTACAGGGCGTCTACAGATCAGTTAGTTTTAACTACTTATTATCGTCCTTTAGGATTGCAGAATGGTTTACTTATGAATTGTTTATTTGATATTTGAAAACAAAAAATGCAACAGTTTTCGTGTTATTTTTAATCTCTGCTCGCTCTTTATAATCTAAAGGAAATAACAAATCAAACTGATGACATCAGGTTATCGGTGCAGATATAGGTAGATGTTTTTTTCGTTGGTCACAGGTCATATATTCACCTCTCTGAATCTTGTATATCTAGTTATTGTATTGTACATACATTACTTATGTTGATTTCAAATATGGTTTTATCCCTTGGTGGTTAGGGATTAAATGTGCTATTAGGATATTAGAAACATCTGGTGTGGGCAACACACGACTTTCACTTACCTCTGTTGTGAGAATAGATTAAAGAATTTTCAAATATAGTAATAGATAAAAATGAGTGAAACCATTAAAGAATTAATTTGATGTCATCTCTATAGAAACATGTGTTTTATTAATAAATCTAATATATTATTATCTAAAATAATCACCTAGTTTTATCGGCTTTTCATCACTCTCTACTAACTTTTAAAAGCTAGTGTATGATATAATGTTTTTTTCTAAAATCTTTAGCTTTCCAACGGTGTATTATACATGTATATTACTGTTCTTAAGTTAAAAAACAAAAAATGCATTAAAAAAAATTTGTTTTCGGGTTTCTCCTAGAGTTGTATTTTAAATTCGCTCAACATGCATATTTAGCTGTTATTTATCAATGCTAACAAGTTAATATGGTTATTTTTATAGAATCTAAAAAATTGAAGGTTATTTAAAGGTAGAAAATTTAAAATATCTGCATTCAAGCCATTTGCTAATTAGAATGAAACCTATATGATATTAAATCCCATTTAATTTTACATCGTTATAGCGAGTTTAATCAAAATAGTCGGAGCCGTTTTTGAGAAAATCATAAAAAGGTGCAATATGCATGGTACAAAGTGGCTCTTTTGGTTAGCCGATTTTGATGAAAAGGTATTTGTAACATCTTAGGCGTATAGTTGTCTTAAATAAGAAATTACAGTTTCATAGGAATTTTGGTTTCTGCCCGGGAGTTACCACACACACACAGACCTATTTGCGGTTATTTACTTACTTGGTTATTTGAACTCAGGGGACCCTAAAATGTGTATTTCCGTTGAAAACTGGAATTCGAAAATTTTCACGATCGTAATACTTTCTCTTACTCTATATAGTAAGTGAAAGTAATAATTATGACTTAAGATTCATTAGAAATGGCTGATTTTTTTTTTTATATATTTTATTGAAATTTACAACTGTATAGGAATACATCAAGTGCTGATTAAAAATAGTGTACATGAAAAACCTGAAGAGAAACATGCCCATTGGCAGCACTCTAGTAATTAATCTAAACAAGAAGGTCTCGAGGCCATCTTCTTTTCAGACGCCTCGGAGGATTGTCGGGAATTGAAGAGGAAGCAAGGATTGAAACTAGTGGGTTAGAGTGGGATTGGAGTTTGTCATGGAAGGATTGATACCTGGTTCGGGCCAAATCAGCTACAAAGGGAATATTAAGGTCTTTATAGATATGCTTAGTCGTGACAAAATAAGGAGCGTTTAGAATTTTTCGAAGGATTCTGGATTGTAAGGACTGGATACGGGAAGAATTTGATGGTTTAGTGGAGCCCCATAGCTCAACTCCGTAAGTCCAGATAGGTCTTATGATGGTCATATAGATGAGTCTTTTGTAGTTAAGTGAAAGTTTAGAGCGTTTGTCCAGTAAGTGTTGAAGTAACCGAAAGCGGCGAGCAGTTTCTTGTCGTTTCAGTCTAGTGTGCGGATTCCATGTTAAACGTTTGTCAAGTAGAAGCCCTAGCGGGTAGCGGATCTGTTAGGGCAGGATGTCATAGGTTTATGACGCAGGGTGAAGGTAACTTGGGGGATTTGTTGGAATTTATTTTAATTATCCAATTGTGACACCATACCTCAAGGTCTCTGATGTAATGGCTGATATAAATATATAATTATCAATAATGTTTAATTTATTATTAATCAGGTAATGTGTAATATTAATAAACAATATATTATGTTATTTATTACTGTTGATAAGATTATAAATATATAATCGTATTATTTTATCAATTATTATAATCTTGTTGTTATATTAATTTTTGTTATATTATTAATAGTTATAACAAGTGTTGTATCCGCTAAAAGTAATCCATGACGTTACATTAATATATTGTCATGTTTATTTAGGAGCTATCTTCCCATTATTGGTTCTGTTAATAATTAGTGTTTCTACGTAGCAGTATTATAGTCTACTAAGATGCTCTAAATAGTCTGTTGATACAAGGCTGGGACAAACTGCACTAGATACTGCATTTAGCGGTGCATTTACAAAGGATCGGTTTCTTTGATGTCCTCCTGCAATTACTGCAGCCTGCAATTAGGAGTCTGTTAAATTGTTCTTCTTTTGTCAGTTCTCAGTCCATTTCATTTAGTCATCTTAAACTTTATTTAATGTTACAATTATAATATCTAAACCATAAAAAAAATGTATATTTATTTTGTTTTCTATAATAATATATGTAAAAAGGAGTGCTTAAAGTAATTATCTTTTAATTTATCTGTGTCAATTAATTGTTCTTTTATCCGATATAATTAATTTTCTCGGAAATAAGTTTTTCTGGAACTAAATAATTCAAAGTTACAAACCTTTAAATATTTCGGAGGGTTTCAAGGAGCATAAATCCTTAGATGTCAGCAATGAAGACTTTTGTAAATAAATTTTTTGAAGTCGAAAATTAAGATTAAAAAAAAACCTTCCTGATCAGCCTTTCATCTTCTATTGATTCAAGCCATTCATCTGCCATAAGGTATACGCCCAAAATATTACCTCAACTTTATTTAAAAATTCCTAACCTTTCTTTATTTAAAAGTCGTTTATATTTATTTCAATAATGGAGGTAAGCAAAAGTTTGGTGTTACGCGCACCAGATTTTTTTCTATTAAAGCTCATTACAAAGATATCTTTATCCAAATTATTCGTGCTATAGGGGACTTGCGGGAAAGGCGTAGAAGGGGAGTAACGCCTGTAGCCTCACCTGATGTGTTGAAACCCATCATTGAACCCATTGTTGAAATTCATTTAGTGGATACAGGCTTTGGGCCGTTGACATCTGACATTAGGCTAATATCTTGACACTCTGCCAGTTTTCTTATCGTCCTTTACTGTCCGCTCCAGTGGGTCTATTAGGCAAAGACAAGATAGTTGTCAGACTCAATGATTAAACTCGATCAGATTATCTTTCTGTTTAGTTGCTCTTCTAAAACCTTAATTGTAGTTTTAAGTAACAAATGTTTCAATCGTACGTACTTTCTCTTTTTCACAACACAAAGTCGATTGAAATCCTAATTACCTTGAGCCTGGATTAATTTTCCATCCATTCCTAAGATTATGAGTAAAGTAATCGGTCTTGGCTCTGTCCTATTTCTATCGACATTTGATAGTATCATGATCTTATTATCTGTTATCTGCAGGTCATGCTAGTAAATTATTTAACATTTACCAAGATTCCATCATCACAGATCATTGGGCACATCAATGTTTGATTTAACTGCTAATTATATCATGGATATAAATCAGATATCCAGGCAGTAGCGTTGAGAGATAGGATTGTAGTTGGGACAGACGCTGCTGTAAATAACTCAGTGCCTGATAAACTGATATTTAACAGCATTATCGCTGCGGAGGTATTCGGTCGGCTGTGAGTTTGATGGAGTTTTCATTTGCGTCGACAGGTCGTTTTCACGCCGCGTCGCATCCTTCAGCCCATATTATATTTGAAAAATGTGGCTCTGTTGGTTTAGTATTTTATCTACAGTAGAAGAATATTTACATATCTTATTTCCTCTGTCGTTTCAAATTTATAAGAACATGTCATCGAAAAGTGGAATAACAATGCTGGATTATCTCCTGATGATGTGCAGGAAGGCTTGAATATATACTTGAAAATGATGATGCCTTAACAAGTATTCTTAAAAATATTTTTTTTTAATTTACTACTTTATAAATGAAATGCATCTAGTAATTGGGAAAAAAGAATGATATATTGATCTGACTCACATGTAGATAACACGTCTGAATTATAAGGTCTTGTGGCTTTTTCAAACGCTTCGAAATACGGTCGAAGAGGAAACATATATTTAAATCAGAGAATTGTAGTAGGAATAGGTCATGGAGAAAAGCTTGGAGCTAAACCAGCCATGAAAGTTCAATTCTTAGTAACGTATAACAGAACTTAAGGCTAACAACTGTAACTATGGGTCACTCTCAAATAAAATTCCGCTACGTTTTGAATCTGAAGAAATCTAGAGAATGCAATTAATTTTAAAACACAATTGTGTTTTTTACAATTATTATTTATCGCCCTTTTTTTGAAAATGACAAAGTCAGTTTTATAATAATAAATGAAGATTTTTTGTATTCTTAGGTTTTCCTAATAAATACTGCAACAGCTGCTGCCCTCCTACATTACTATATCAATTATGGAAGGATTGTTTATTTTCATTGTTTATTTACTGCATATATTCTGTAATATTTCACTGATGTTAATGCAAAAGCGCTTAAGTCTTGGAATGTGAAGTTTACACGACGATTTCCCAAAGTTTTGAAGAATCATATAAAATCCTGTATAAGTATTCCTTTATTCATGAATAACTATACAACTATGTTATTATAATAACTATATTATCTTATAGGGGGCTATTAATTATAGTTGAATACAACTTACAAAATGACAACCAAAATATGATTTATTTATTTTATTGAAAGCATTGTAACCTCATTTTCATAAAAAGTTTGACTTAAGCCCTTTAGCCCAAACATCAGTGATTTATTAATGGAATTTTTTTATTAATTTATTTTTTGATCTGTGAGTTTTGAAGATTATTACAATACCAGTGTAGCAATAATAAACAATCTAAAACAAATCAGTTCGGTTTTAAATTATGTTTTTCGCTTCCTGCACACTTTGAAACGGAAAGTACAATCTGAAATTGAATATGGGTCAGATTATTATTATTATTTTTTATATCGCTAATCTTTATAGTTGAAAATAATAAACAAATGGATTCTTAAATTATTCATAAAATGAAAAAAAAAAGAAAGAAACAAACTATTGAGCGGACTGTTAGTTCTTTGGGTAATTATGTAATTAAGCTAAGCGATAACCCTCATACAAGACTGAAACGACAAGAAACTGTTCGACGTTTTCGACTACTTCAACACTTACTAGACAAACGCTCAAACCTTCTACTTAAATACAAAAGGCTCATCTACATGATTATCATATGGCCGATATGGACTTACGATTTGGGACTCTACTAAACAATCAAATTCTTTCCGTCTCTAATCCTTACAATCAAAAATCCTCAATGCTCCTTATTTCGTCACAAATAAACTCATCCATAAATACTGGCGCGTACCAGGTACCACTCCTTTCAAGGCAAACTCCATTACCACTCTAACCCACAAATTTCAATCCTTGGTTCCTCTACAATCTCTGATAATCCTCCGAGACGTCTGAAAAGAAGATGGCCCCGAGATCTTCTAGTTTAGCATAGGTTTTGGAGAGCTGCCAATAGGTAGTATACCTACTTGTGAATCATGATCTTGTATCACATTTACTAGATGTATATCATTATGCAGTTGTAAATATCAATAAATATATTTTTTTTTTAAAATAGTTAAGCGACAAACACGATTTTTCAAATTAAAACTGGACTGCTTATTCTGGAATTTCTCTATTATACAAATAGTTCCTCTCGCCTTGTTATTTCATAAGTTTGAATTTCCGTTGAAATTTATTTATTTATTCTTTTATTGAAACGAGTATTATATTACTTGAGTGGCTGAAAAAAATTAAGAACTATTCATTATGCGAAACATTAACAGTTTCGGACATAAATTTATTCCAGAACGATACTTATTTGTATTGTTTCCCTTTTCACCCCCTTTATGTCCATGTGAAATCAGATATGTGGTGTTTAAGCTCTTTTAAGCGAGAACCATATGTCACGAAGTAACCCCTATACTTCACACCACTCTTATTTTCTAATTTAAAGGGTTATAACTTTGAAATACACATTACTACTATTTCTCGCTTGACCGTGTCGAAGAGCTTGATGACAAGAAAAAAAGGGTACCTTTGTTCTAGTGGAAGAAAAAACCTCAACAAGTTATGTCGCCTTGAGGGTAAGAAGCCTAGCAATCGATACATGGAACAGGACAGATACGGTTACCAACGTCTTGGAGGGTAGTCAGAATGACACACTGACTACCAGGCGGAAGAATTTATTTGGGAAAGTCTAATAGCCGGAACAAATAGATTTCTCTGCTGATGGAGGAATGCTGAGGATTCCATAGACCGTGGTAATAAAGAACTCCTTAGACAAAACGACAGGCGGAAAAAAAGAAGGAAGAGCCAGTAACCGAAGCTGTAAACAGGACCCGTGAGGATTTACATAATTCCAAAGGGCACCGCCCTCAAGCCTGAGAAATGTCCTTAATTAATTTGTTAGGGCAAAGGTACCGCGCTAATGCTCCCTATGTTATGCTAATAGAGGTGTGTGCTTCATTTAGCCCCTTCCACTGCAGGACAAATGCTACAGATTGGGGGCATCCTTTATGCCACTTGTGTCCTCTTCAAAGTCTCGATGTCGGTGTCTTCACGGTCTCCGGTCGGTAGTTGGAAAGTTTTTCATAGCTGCTATAATGGCAAATAATTTCAACAAATTATCACGGATAAAATAAATTAGTACCTGTATATTTTAGTGGGTTCATTCTTAAGCATTTAAACTATTTAAAGAATCCATTGCATACGAGAACTGGTAAAGACTTGTTCAACTGATTAAAAATAAAAACCTGTACCTCTACAACCCATGTAGGGTCTCGGGTTCAGTACTGTTTCACCGCCAAAGACCATGCAAGGAGTTGATTCGGCCTAAATCACACTCGCTCGTCATGTTTCTTTTCCACTTTTGAGTACCCACTTTATAGAGGCTGTATGTGCCCCAGAAGGGTCCCATACCTTTGGGTCGCTCAACAGCTGAAATAACAGAATAAACAATTCTGCCTCAGCCGGGATTCAAGCCTGGGGCCTAGAGACAGTAGAATAATGCTCTATCCACTAGGCCACACCCCTCCCATAAAAAATAAAATAGTGACTAAATGTTTCCATCTTAAACAAAACATAAGTAAGTTGTGAAAAAATTGCATAAGTATTATATCAAACACTAGTGACCCGTTCCTGCTTTGCACGAGTATAATTTAAATGTATGCACAGTGCGATTTATGTTTCAGAAAGCACTGTTTTACCGATTTAGAGTTTATCGCTTTGGAATTATCAGCTCAATAGATAAAAACAAATGTTGGCTTGAAACAAATTTTTACCTACGTGTATCCCAAGATGTATTAAATTTCTATACTACTACTCATATTTTAGACAAGATTTTTTGATGCCTTGATTACAAAATTTGAATTTTATCATTTTTTTTTATCTTATCTTCCAACTTTATTTACAAAAATATGTACATAAACATTCTAAGTATATACAGTAATAATCGTATATACAGTCCACGGCTCAGACCTGGTATTGCCCGTTGGCAATTAATTTTTTCATCTAAAGAAAAACTTATTTATAATGTAATGTACTTTTAAACCTTCGGGAAAGAATGTTCTAAATGCTACGGATGACCGTACGAAAATTCGTCGCGTGGTTTAGAAGGAGTTGGCAAAACTAATGATGGCGATATTATTTTGTATTCATGGAGAAGATAGGAGATATTATGAAATCAAACAATAAAATATAATTAAACCATAATGAATTTATCACTGAAGGATTTCAAAAATATAGTCTTAGTAAAAACTAATCAATGAACATATTTCTAAAGTGCTAAACAAGCCAAAAAACATTACCTTAACAATGTCGGCTAATCTGGACATTTGTCTCAATCAAATAGACGTGCATAAATGGACAAATAAAAAGTAATTATTCGTTAAAGTGAGATGTTCTATCTCTGGCCTATAATTTGTGTTCCGTTGTTAAAAATTGCTCAGATAATTATTTTACATAAAATTGCTCAGATAATTATTTAACATAAAATTGCTCAGATAATTAATTAACATAAAAATTGCTCAAATAATTCTTTATTGCTATTTAGGATATCTAAGGCGTTATTGGGGAAATTCCTATGATTGGTTTATATCAGATTTTATATTATATTTTTAAGTAACGTTCTCCGTAAAAATAATTGAAATCAAAGCATTTGCAAAATGTAATTTATTTTAAAGCAATTTATAAAAATCACAAAAAGTAGTTGAAAATAAAAAAACAGAATTGAATAAAAATAAAATAATCTTTTATGGTAGTTATTATGAATATGGAGCGGCGTAGTCTAGTGGATAGAGCGCTAGTCTACTGTTCTCGGGTCCTGGGTTCGAATCCCTGCTGTGAAAGAATATTATTTATTCTGTTAATTCAGCCGGGGGGCGACCCTAGGGTATGGAGACCCTCCTGGAGCACACATGACCTCATTGCACTGCCATTGGCCTAGAAACAATACGAATCTCTATATATACTTAGCCCAAGACCCTTTATGGTGTTAGAGGTACAGGTTTTTCTTATATATAAATATTTCTAAATTGTTAACTGTTATTTCATATCGTACTTAGATATTTATTAGAGTCTTTCTAAGAAAATATTTCTCTTATTAGATTAGATTATATAAATACATTTCACACATTTATTTTTTTATAAGTGTTTTTTCTTCGACCTCATATAATTAATTTTTGGTCAAACTCGGCAGTTCTAGAAGTATACTATTATCTCTCCCGTTGACTCTTCTTTTCTAATTTTTAAAATATTTCTATCTCATGCAATAGTGAATAAGAATAATACAATAATAACATTGAAGTCTTTGGACTACTGCTGTAATCAAGTAAAGTTCTCAAAAAACCTATAATGCAGGAAATAATGTTTTGATTCTATGTATTATTACATCCGTTTTATTACAATTTTATTCTTGACCGACACCCAGAATATTTTTTTGATATACTTACTATAATTACTAAAAATGGTAAGCCAATAATAATATCATTTCTCACATCAAATCAATCATATCATTTCATCAGTAAGTGTTATTATGTTATTTTAATTTTAGACTCATTACTGATCAGTATTAAATTATATTATAATCACATAATATGGTATAAAACATACGTATTCTTCTTTAAATGTTGATTATTCGGTTCGGTGAATCACTAAGGACCACAACTGTAGACCATTTGGTGAGACATTGATAGATGTGAAGAGAGATTTACGCTGCCTCCTTGATATAAATCCAGGCTTGAGCTAGCTTTTATATTCCCGTCCGAACCCAAGTGTCCCCTTAAAAAAGATTACACGACACTTACATGCGTTTTTGTGAAGGAGTGAGGACATTTAGTCATTGTGGCAGACCCACTCCCGTGGTTTACGCTGATAACTGAGCCTTTTAGTCAAAACGTCTCTAATCATTAGGAGTTCACTTTACCTCGTCACATATTATCATATATATATTTTTAAACAATTAATTTTAAATCAAGTTTCATATAATTATTTTTTAATTTATTTTTATTTTTTTTATTATCCTAAAGAATGTAATTCACTTTTCAGACTATTTTCATTTTTCCTGTGGTTTGAATGAATCTAGAATTAAACAATGCCTTGTTTACAGATATTTTATTTTCAATTAAATTAATCTATTTTTAATCATACAGTTCATTGAGCGTTTACATATATATTTTTTTTGTTTGTTTTTTATAGAGATAGTTCTTTTTTAAATTTCTTTTTATTCGGATATATTACAATTTGTCACAATGGACAATAATAATATTGTTACAGGATTACATTCATACAATAGTTTACAATATAAACCAAAGGATAGTCAAAATGAAACTTAAATAAATAAAGGTATATAATAACAAAATTTGTAAATTAAATAAACAAAACATGAACACACTAATACTTATATACAATATTTAAAATTTTCTGGGGAACCCCGGTTTTATTTTGATTGGTTTTCTATATTGAAAACCTGTTTTAAAAGTTTGCTTAATACCATTTATATGATTAGGAACTAGATGGTTGTTATAAAAACTATTGGTACTATTTACATTATTTTATTATGGCTTATATTTATAGTAGATCTTGCTTTATTTTTTTGAATATTTTAGTCGTTATTTTCTAACCAAGCTTTATGCCACATAAATAGCTTTTAAATACAAAAGGCCTTTCTTTTGGAGAATTAAACAGCGATGACATTACACTTTAGGAGTTTACTAATGTTTCTTTTGTATAAAATAATGTATATAATTCTAATAATTAATATGATAGTATTCTTAACGAAATATTCCATAATAAAAATCTTAAATAAATATCTTAATTTATCCTGTAACTATGTTCGTCAACCAACAGACAGCTATTAACCAGTGGTTTGTTATATAAGGGGTACTCACTACGTTTGCTATAGCATGCTATTTGTGTTATTTTGCTAAGCCCGTCGAGTTTCTACAGTTATTTCCTGTAGAAAATTGATGGGTTTAGCACAATAGCACAATGCATGCTATAGCAAACGTAGTGAGTACCCCTATAGCCAAGTTAGACCATCTGTACCGGAAGATTTACAGGCTTTTAATTTCAGGGAATTTTATGCGTTGTTCTGTTTTTAGAGTAACGTACTAGGTTTTGAGCAGTAACGTGAAACCTGGAGAAATGTTAATTGTTCTATAATGCCTTAACCACCGATCTCAAAGAACTATTATCAAAAACAACATTTATTGGAAAGTTTGTCTAACTAATTTACATGAATAGAAATCTGGAGATTTGTTTTATTTTCAGTGTGACATTCACATTCATTTTATTGTATTTGTTTCTTCTTTTAATCTTTTATGGTTGAATGAATGGTTTTTAATAGACACTATTATTTCTTTACGAATTTAGAAATCCTTTCCAGGACAGGCGGTACAGTCTTCATGCTTGCTAAATTAGTAACTTACTAATTATGTTAGGAGATCCCGCATCCGACTTCTCTTTAGTCTTCGCTGAGCGATTCTGAGTATTTCATTGTTTGCCATAAAATGTAAATATTTATTACTGTGTCCATTGGATTTGTCTTGCAAGTTTCTATAGGTCGAATGAATGTGGCTTAAAAACGTTAAATTATGTGAGTCTGCATGTAGGGTTTTGTTGAATACATAAGAAGATAGAGGCGAGTTGGCTAACATTTGGGGTTATTTTCATAATATATATATAATAATAATAATAAATCTTTATTTATTCTGGGACTAGTCCCTTTAGAATACCATAACAGGAAAATCAAAATAAAAACTTTAAGGTCTTAGAGCATACAAAAACAATACAAAGAAACAATGGATTAAAAAGCAGCCTTAAATAATAATATTGCAAATTAAACTAGATAATAAACATAATAACAAATATGTACATATATACAATTTTCATTAAAAAAATCATTACAGTGTTGTTTTTTTTTTGTTTTGTTTTTTAAACAATATACTAATAATATAATAAGTGCAAAATACCAGAGAACATAAAATATAATATGTATATAAACGTTTCTATCTGTTTTGTTATTAATTTTAATTGAAATTAGAAAACTAATTATGATTCTTCGGAAATTTGAGGGACAGGAGATGATTGAACAGGCGAGATTTGAATGTCGGAAGAGTATTGGAGTCACGGATATAAGAAGGAATAGAGTTCCATAAGGATGAAGATCGAATTAGGAAAGATCTGTCGAAAGCTGCAGTTTGATGGGGCATCATATACATGTCCGAAGGCCGTGAGCGAGTGTGGCGAGAGTGGACTGAGGAGTTGAAAAGAAGCCTATCTGATATGTAAGACGGACGGCGCCATTGGAGAACTTGGAGAACTTGGAAGAGAAAGGAAGCCAGGAAGTACTTACAACGGTAGGAAGGGTAAAGCCACCTCAACTCTTCGTAGAATCGGATGACAGAGGTGTCCCTGGATATCCCAAAGATGAAGCGGATAAAGCAGTTGAATAATCGTTTTAGTTTTGCATTGAGATCTCCAGAGACACCCCCATACACCGCACAGCAGTAGTCAAGGTGGGGGAATATTAAGGAACTAGCCAAGAGGGTTTCAAAACGAAGAAGGTGACGAAGGTAATTTAGGTGTTTTAAGGTGGAAAATGTGCGACGAGAGATTTCTAAGATATGGTTTTTCCAGGATAAGGTTTGATCGAGGGTGAGTCCTAGGTTTTTAACGGTTTGGTGAAACTTTATTGGATTATCATTGAGAAACAGTGTTGGGATTGGTGGAAGGTTTTTAAGGAGAAGATGGGATCCTATCACGATAGCTTTAGTTTTCTCTACACTTAGTTTTATATATATATATATATATATATATATATATATATATATATATATATATATATATATATATATATGCCAAGCGTTATATGGGTTTTATCGAATAGTTGTGTATGTTAAATTTCTGTTACAGTGTTAATTATGGGCGTCTGTATAATACAGATTACAGCAATATTATTCGTAATTTACATGTCATAATTTTATTCTTGACATGAGGAGCTTGTGTGTTTTCTCGAATGTTAGATCTAATTTAAGCAACTTTCCGATTTGACACTACACTTGATTTTCGGTGTAAATTTGTTTGCAAGTATTATGTCGTTGAGTAAATATTACAAGTTAGGAATCATTTTTGTTTTTATTTTTTAAATTTTGCTCCTAAATAATGTCCCAATTTAATTAAATTCGACCCACATATTAATGCAACATTGCCTAAACGACGTTATAAAATATGTATAGCAACATAAAGTTTAGCGCATTTTATTGATTTAAAGATTATTTGATACTCATCAGTATTTCGAATAATTAACAGTTTTTAGTTAGAGCTATTTCATGGTGGATTTAATGCTCCAGTTTTTCAGTAATTAGTGATTAAAAAAATAATAAAATTAATTGGCTCGTAAAACCCTACCTAAAACATTATAGAACTTTTTATTAAATAGGTAATAAAAAGAATAAATTAAATACGTGACATTTTATGGGTGATAATGAAGACCAGCCTATTAATTACTTTATTAACTGCTTAGCTGTTAGAAGTTCTTTTTTAAATTTTATTTTAACTTCGTGCTTAAATCGAAATAGTTAAACTTCACCTCTACAATTTATGAAGCTCTTTATATTTATATTTTTTAAATTTTACATCTAAGTAGTAAAAATGAAACATGGAATTTATTGATAATGCAGAGAAATAATAATAATAATAATAATAATAAAAGTCTTTATTTATATGAAAATATAAAGTTAATTTCTCTGCGTTATGTATACAAAATCAAAACATAATATTTACATGAGATATATTTACATATAGACCTTCCCAATGGGAGATTAGAGTCTTTTGGGCGGAGACTAGCCGAACCTAAAACCTAAAATTTGAGTTGCTGCTGGCACTTAGTTTTCCACAACTTCCTATCTTGTGCATATCTCATCCATAGAGAACCATCGTTTTTCCTCAATTCGTCGGCCCAGCGTTTGCGTTGTCGGCCTCTGCGTCTTTTCTTATCAATAGGGATCCATTCGGCAGCTCGCTTTGCCAAGCTATCTTCTGTTTTCCGCATGAGATGTCCTGCCCATGTCCACTTCATTTTTCTAGCATGAGCAATAGCGTCTGAGACATTTGTTATTTTCCTTATTCTATTAGAGTTAATTTTGTCCCGCAGGAAGATTCCAAGCATAATCCGCTCCATTCTTCGTTGACAGACGTTTATTTTCTGTTCTATATTCTTTGTCAGCGACCATGTCTGGCATCCATATGTAAGCACTGGGACGATACAACTGTTGAAAGCTAGTGCTTTGTACTTTATGTCCAGTTGGCTTTTGAATATAATCTTGAGGCTCCAAAATTTCTTCCAGGCCTTACCTATTCTGGATTCTATTTCCTTTGTATCTCTATTTACAAATGAAATTATTTGTCCAAGATAATAGGCTTCATTAGAAATCTTCATGCCTGGGAGTTTGTGCTTAATTATTTCCGAAGGCCCGTTGGTCATGATGACATTCTTCTCAGGGTTCAATATCAGGCCATGGAGAGAACTCTTTTCCTTTAGTTCATTAATCATTATGACGAGCTCATCTTCCGAACTTGCTATTAGAACTACGTCATCTGCGAATTTTAATGAATTGAGCTTCGTTCCATTGATAGAGATTCCCATATCTTCCCAATCTAGAGCTTCGAAGATTCGTTCTAATTCTGAAACGAAAATAGTTGGTGATAGTGGGTCTCCCTGCCTAACTTCTTTCCTAATCGGAAATATTTTTCCTCTCCTTTCCATTTCTATATATCCTTTGTTATCAGTGTACATCTCTTCTATTAGTTGGACATATCCTTTGTCTATTCCTTTACGTTTCAGTGCTGTGCAGAGAAATATGACTCCATTATAATCAAACAGTATTTTTTCATGTAAAGTATTTCTTATACATTACTAATGTGTTGATATAACTTCATTGGCTCAACCACTTGATCCTTAATATTTTCTGGAACCAAAGATTATTGAGTATTCAATAAAACAAAATTTAAACCACTAATGACCAAGCAAATATTAAAACAACTACAAAACAATTTGAATTAAGCTAATTCATTTATTCCATTTAATGTTTTTCTATGATGAGAGCAATACCTTATTTTTGGCTATTATATTTTCTTTTAAATATTTACTAAAACTCCAAACGCCATCTTCTTCTCTCGCGTGGCTGAGACCACCACATTGGATCTGATAGGTCTCTCAGCTCGACTGTTCGCTTACGAAATAACTAACCCAAGATATATTACTTAGAGTATCATTAGTTAAACTGACAGTATCAGAGGCAGTAGCTGAGTCTATCTGCTCCTTACAGGAGACGATTTGTTAGTCCGTCTCTGCTTGTCTGCAGTTAGTTATCAGTCCCGAGGTTGTAAGTTTCTTTAATTATCATATTGTATTTATTATAATAGAGAAACCAATCTTGATTATTTTAGTTCCAATAAACTTGTATTTGCCTGTCTTAGTCATTACTCTTAATAGCGCTAAAAAGAAAATTAAATACATTAAAAAATATCGAACCCAATAAGTTATAAAAAAAAAAAAAAAACGTCTCGTTGTCTAGTTGACAGCATATCAAAATCTAATGTCGTAATATTTATAGTAAACGTAGGCATGGTCTGTCATCTGAGCGAAAGGTATGCCGGTTGAAGTTAAAATCAGATAAGAAAGAGGTGATTCAGAGAATGTATTGACTCAGGTCTACTTCGGAACTCGACCGACAAAAACGAAAAACTTTGGATTAGTAATGAAATAAATATTAGTAAAATAAATTAGAGACATGCATAGGTGTACGCAGGAAAGAGCAGAGGACGGTTGCGATCCCTTCTGACTATTGTCAGGGGGAATAAGTTTTTTTTTTTTTTTTTTGTATAAAAATTTAGGAATTAATCAACCGACATTGTTCTTGGTCAAAAATATTAAATTTAATAGCCCCAGACCTTGGTAAAATTATTGACACCACCTTTTTGGAGTTTTACATCCGCTGTAAGATGGACCGATTTCAGTAGAAGAAATATGCGCAGCACTCAGTAGCTCTAAATCTAGACGGTATACTTCTTTTTTTTTTTAATTTTCTCGACATGAAACTTTGTCTGCACTTTATTTTAAATAAAATTCAATGGTTTCAGATAATTGCGATTCCTATCCATAAAAAAGGCGATAGCTCTAATCCCGAGAACTACCGTCTAATCTCGTTAATCACCTGTGCCGTTGAAATATTCATCCAAATATTATTATTTCGCCTGACTAATAATATATAAGGATAAATAGTATGGTAATTGAATTTTTTTTTCGTCTAATTGCGTGCTTAATTTTCGAATGTATATGTATAAAGGCGGTGTTAAAAAAATAATAATTTTAACCCAGTTGTTCAACTGAAACAAATAAAATAACCGAATTCATCAAAGTACTTATTAGCACATAATGAGTGGTTCCTTAACGAGAAAGGAATTAATTTTTATGAGTTTACAACTGGTAGAAGGCGTATATGTTCTACTCGTGTGGTCTGCTTAAAAAAAATAAATAAAATTCAGAGCAAAAAAAAAGACAAGAGTTTTGGTATCCAATCAATAACATTTCGAGAAAAGAACTTAATCTTTGCAGTGCTATCTCGGTAATTTATTGGTAATTAAACGCAACCCACTAACAGCAGTAGACTAAGTTAACGGTGGCTAGAATAGACTTAGAACACCACAATGATGAAAATGATACTTAGCTAATATTAAAATCTGTTCCACTTTTCAACAATGCAACGGTCTTGATAAAAATGGCTTTACTTTTCGAATTTAATTGTAAAAATGAGTAAAGCCTATTATATAAAGTGTGACATTCCGCTAGTGGAATAGGTACTTTAAACATTACAAAATATATATCAAAAAGGAAAATAATGCTATTCTCTTCTTTTAAAATCGCCCTGTCTTTTTAATGGAATGATTAATGATTAATAGCTATTAAAATAAACAGGAGATTATTGAAAATATATTATTTTCATTATAAAAGTGTTATTCGGAACATATTATAATACTGTAATGTTTCGGGGTACTTCTTTCTAAATCATAGTTTATATATGTTATGGTAAAAAAATATATAAATTAAAAAGAAGAGATTGTTCCGAATAATACATTTATAATTAAAATTACTCTTCTATAATAATAATTGATATAAAATATATTATTTTGATTTTCTTAATCCCTAAATTTAATTGAAAGTGCTGATTAACTCGCTTACTTAGTTACCTACTAAACTGAAAATTTTTATGTAGTTTAATCGATAGTTTGAACTCCCCTCCCCCCCCCCAAAAAAAAAAAAAAAAAAAAAAAAAAAAATTATAAATATTGTTTTGTGTACTGCAGCGTACGCGCAAGATTTCAGAGTGGTAAACTCTATTTTTTTATAACCATTACATAGGCAACGACATTCTCCTTCTTAATTTTCTTCCTCCTTTTAAACTTTCAGCGTGGTAGTGCCTCGACCATTGAATCCAAGGTCCTTCAATATCAAAAAAAAAAAACAATATACCTGACCTTTAGGGTAATATTCTTCAATATTCAATATTCTTCATCAAAATGACCGTTTTTTTAATCATTAAGATTTGATTCCGATCAGTCTACCTCCATACTACTAATTCATCTTTACAATCTGGTAGCAGTTCTTCCGACCTACCTATTGCGTTTGTTTCATGCTCATGATTTATTAAATATATTCTTTTTTTTTATTAACATGATCATTTTATATAAAGAGTAATGTTTATTTTTGTATTCCTTGAAGTAGACTTCTACATAAGCCTAAAGATACCCCGAGCTCTCTAGCCAACACTAATTAGTCGAGCTCAAAATTAATATTAATTAGCTGTTGAGAGGCATTCTAGGATTCCTTAGGGGCAGGCAAATGCGGCTTTTTTCCATATACTATTCTTATAAGTTATAATTGTTTTGTTGTTTTTTTTCGATGGCGCTACAGGCCGTGTTAAGCTTTGGCCTCATAGTTTGATCTTCTAGAACACTTTCACGGGTATATGGCAGTGTTATCACTCGTTACGCCTAATTTTGTAAGTTGCTATCAGTTGACTGACGGACCTCACTTATTAGAGGGATTAGCTGTGAGAGAATTCCCATTTACTAATATGCTTGAAAAAGTCCTTTCGGGGCTGGGATGTGTACCACGATTATTTGAAAAAATCCTATAATAATAATTAGCTGTTGAGAGGCATTCTAGGATTCCTTAGAGGCGGCCTTTTTTTGTATACAGATATATGAATTAATAATGAAGAGATGAATTCAATATATTATTTCAATGCTAGTATACTGTAGTTTAGTAATCCAGATTTTCTGTATATCCTATTTTACATAATTATCAAAATACCCCTTTTTACAACAGAATTTTCACTTAAACATGTTTAAATAAAATAATAGATGATTCGTTGGTCAAAATTAAATACGAAATCAAAATGTTATGACATACAAATATTCTTCTTTCCTGAGGAAGTTCACTTATGCTGGGCATAATGATTGTATGTTTTTGTTTGCTGACTCATTATTATTTTATTGAACGTTAGCTGTCATAGCACCAGTGACATTGATATATCATCAAAGCGTAAACAAAAAATAAGAATATTATACTTTTTATATACCCTCTTTCTCCCTGATAGGCCAGAGCTTGGAGTCCTCTCCTCTTCTCAATAATTCACCCCACAGCCAAGCCCAAGAGATCCGCTATCTTGACGGTTCAGATAGAACCTCACTCATGATTGATAGATACGGAAACTGCTCGGCTGTCTCCACTGCTTAGCCTTGGCAAATGCACTCCAGTCCTTATTTACTATCGAGCTTACTAGGTAACTTGCAGTTCAGATGTAAAGTGAGGGATTCATAAAAAGTGGGTTAAACAGTATATTGTTTTAAATTTATTTACTGGTATTTACAATTTAATAATAAAAATACAACCAGTAAATGTGGAAAAAAATTGGCTTGAAATAGTCTTGTGATGAACCTATCCAGCGATAGCACTTCAATGTTTCTTTTATTAGCAGGTCTCGAGGCCGATGTCTTTTCAGATGCCTAAGAGGATCATCGGGAATAGATGAAGATGAGAGGATACGGACAAGCAGGTTTGAGTGGTCTTGTAATTTGGAATTAAAGGAGGTATATCTAATTCGAGCTAATTCTGCTACTAATGGAATATGCAGGTCTTTATATCAAGTTTTATTGGTGAAAAATAAGGGGCATTTAAGATATTTCGAAGGATTGTATGCGGGAAGAATTTAATGGTTTGGTTCATTTAAAACAAACTTTTTTCCCCCATGAAGTAAACAGTTAAATGTCGATCTCTTCCGAATAATTGTGATACACATTTCCTTATAGTTTGCAAACATCTTTAATCGTTTGAATAGCCAATAAAAGAATGGTTATCACGGAAGCTGTAAAGGTAATTTATTGACAGAACATATAAGCACATTTACAGTTTCGAAATAAATAAAATATCAAAAGAAACAGAAAATTCCGATTTTTCCAGACAACATTGTTCAAAAACTAGGAAATTATGAATAAGACATATGTTATTGAGCATACCATAATGAAAAAAGACGATTTTTACTTTCACTTACTTTATATAGTAAGGGAAAGTATTGCGATTGTGAAAATTTTCGAAATCCAGTTTTCAACGGAAACACACCTTTTAGGGTCCCCTGAGTCCAAATGGCCAAGACCCGAAGAAAGGTCTGTGTGTCTGTGAATGTGTCCGGGTGTGTGTGTGTGTGTGGTAAGTCTAGCGCAAAAATCAATAATCGAACGGAACTGAAATTTCATATTTAAGACTACTATACGCCCGAGATGTTACAGCAACTTTTTCACTAAAATCGGCTGACCGGAAGTCCTACTTTTTTATAAAATGTCCATTAACACCCACATGATGTTGCGACATTAATACAGATATTTCAAACAGAAACGTTTGGTGAATGCATAAATATTTTTGTTCGCAGGCTTGTTTCGATTGACATTGATATGCCTGCTTTATCTGAAACTTCATTCCTTTTGATCACCAATTGTCCATAGGTTTTTAAAAATACAAAATATGATCTAACAATCTGGTTTATGTATTATATTTGTAAGTTTACTAAATATTTATTCTTAGCATTGTTATCCTTTTCCAAAAGCTATTTTCTTTATAATATTCCAAGATAATTGTAAAAAAAAAATAGGTAATCGACTTTACATGATAATAATATGTAAGTGAAGCACATGCTATACCTGCTCATTAAATCTACGATATATATCTATATAAGATACTAATCATGACTAATACCAAAAATATTATACTTTTCTGTTGACTGGAAGAGATGCTGCCCACTGCCCAAGAACCTCGCTGCAGGGACAATCAGATAGATTACTCAACTCTTTTCATCCTATTATTATGTCGGTGTTGATCTTTGATAACTAAGGCCTCAATCAAGTCTAATTATTCTTATTTTTACTTCCATATTTAAAAAATTTATGCACATAATGCTGGTTATATAGAGCTTGTCGTTGGATGATTAATTCAAATAAAAATTTGGAATATAATTAAGTTTGACAGCACATGGTACAATAAAGAGAAATTTAAAAAAACAATAAAAAAAACCATCGATCTATTATTATTAATTAATTATCAATCCATCGTACGTTTACGTATCTGAAATCTACTAAGCATGTTTTTATTATTAATTACCTGTATATTAATCCGGATAAGGATCCGTTGTAAGACATTAAGATAAAAAATTATTATTCAGAATTTTATTTTTACCGAACATCTCATAATTGACGTCAGACCTCAGAATAAAAATAGTATTCATAATACGTTATTAAACAATACATATGTATAACGTGTTTATTTGCAGGTAAATTAAGCTTATTATTTTACATATGACACTTTAAATTAATATATATAACAAAATTGTGTATTGACCTAATGTTTTTATTTATTTAAATTTTGTTGAATTGTTTTAGTCATAAAAATAGAGACAAGACGTCGGTGAAAAAAAGTAAATAAAAAGTTAAAAATAATTTTTTTATTAATGTAAGTATGGAATGCCTTATGTAGCGGCTTGGTCTAGTGGATAGAGCTCTAGTCTACTGTTCCCCGAGACCTGGGTTCAAATCTCGTGTGTGGCAGAATATTATTTATTCTGTTAATTCAGTGGGAGAGCGACCCTATGGTATGGAGACCCTCCTGGGCAGACCCAGCCTCTATAAAGTTTGTACCCAAAAAGGTTTGGTAAAAACTGGCGGCTGAGCGTGATCAATGCCTAATTACCTCATTGCACGGATGTTGGCCTAGAAACAGTGCGAATTTCTATATGTACTGAGCTGAGCTCCCAAGACCCTTCATGGGTTGTAGTGGTACAGGTTTTATTTATTTATTTATTTTTTTTATGGAATTCCTTATTAAATATATACTAATAGATAGAGCTTACTCGAGTTAAAACAAATACATAGAAGAAAAAGATCATTTTTTGTATTAAACTTTTTGTTTGGCTCTTCCTTAGAACGACACTGATTTATTTTATGATATTTTCTTTCTGTTTGTTTTGCAGAAATTTTATATGTTTGGCCATCTTAACAAGTTTGTTCTACCTCAGTGTATCTTTGGCTCTTGTGTTTTTAAGATTTTTTTTTTCAGACAACCGTCTTTTAGTTAGGTGTTTTTCTACTATCGCATCATCCGTGACTAATTTTAATTGCTTCATGTTCCCTACCCACCGTGGGCTCCTCGTTCCATCAATAAAACGTAGAATGAGGCTGTTGAGGGACTAGCAGATCGGTGAGGGAGGTAGGTTATGCAAATGAGTGCCGGCGTTGACACCTTTACGGCTTCATATAACCCCTCCTCCTTTCAATTAACTTTTTTATCTAGACCAGGAACCTTTACTGGAAGGAGAAATGTTATCCTTTTGGGGAACTGGCTCCTTGAGCGCTACGCTGTCGTAAATTAAAACTGCCTCTTCAATGGGTCCCTTCCAGATCCCGGCTTTCTCAGTGTAAACATAGCAATGGGGTGGCCGAGTCGGCGCTGAACTATTATTCTATATAAGAGGTATGTTATTCTTAAATATTGATCTTGGTCCTGCGTTTCAATCAGTGCCAATATTAACATTATATGAGCAATCAACATTGTGTTTCTTTTTTCTTTATAATTATTTACAATTAATGAATAATTAAACCATATTTATTTTTCAGAAAAAAAAAAAAAAATTCTATACACGGTATATACAGCTGATATCCCAACCCATCCTAACACTTTCCTTTCTACCTATGCTGATGACACCTGCGTGTTATCAGTTCATAAAGATCCATTTGTTGCTTCAAATACCCTTCAAGCCCAAATCAAAGACCTAGAAGTATGGTGTCAGAACTGGAGAATAAAAATAAATTCCAACAAATCCCATCAAATAACCTTTACCCTTCGCCGTAAACCTTTGACTTCCTGCCCTAAAGTATCCTTTAATAACACTCAACTATCCGATACCCAGGACTTCTTCTTGACAAACGCCTAACTTGGAATCCACATACACGACTAAAACGACAAGAAACTGCTCGCCGCTTTAGGCTACTTCAAGACTTACTAGACAAACGATCAAACCTTCCTCTTAACTACAAAAGGCTCATCTACATGACTATTTTAAGACCAATCTGGACTTACGGAGTAGAGCTTTTGGGCTCTACTAAGCCATCTAATTCTTCCCGCATCCAATCCTTACAATCCAAAATCCTTCGTAAAATTCTCAACGCTCCTTATTTTGTCACGAATAAACTTATCCATAAAGACCTTAATGTTCCCTATGCTACTGATTTGGCCCGGACCAGGTATCAATCCTTTCATGACAAACTCCATTCTCACTCTAACCCACTAGTTTCAATCCTTTCTTCCTCTTCAATTCCGGATAATCCTCCGAGGCGCCTGAAAAGGAAATGGACCGGGACCTTCTAGTTTAAAATATTTTTAGAGTGCGGCCACTGGGTAGTTTCTCTACATGTTTTTCATGACAGTTTTGTATATTACCATCACATTTACTAGATGTATTTTTATTTAATACAGTTGTAAATATCAATCAAGTTTAAAAAAAAAAAAAATTAAGAAAGGAATTAGTCTGGGTGACGGTCATTAAAAGAAACAATTAAATAGTTTTGACTGTTTATTGCCTGCCAACGTTGCGACTGCCAATGTGTGTCATTCACAGAGCTAAAAAGATATAGAAGGAATGCAATGTGGGTATAGTAACATGTATAAGATAACATAGGGGGAAAAAATCTGGTGCGCGCAACACACTACTTTCACTTACCTCCGTTATTTGTATCAATTTAAGAATATTTGAAAAAATTTTAGAACGAAAATAAATTGGTAAAGAATTATTTCATTGGCTTTTTATAGAAACCTGTGTTTTATTAAGTAATCTATTATATTGTATTATTATCTACGACAATCAGTTTGTTTCATCGGCTTTTCATCACTCTCCGCTAACTTTCACTATAGTATGTATAAGATTATATTTTTCTAAAATCTTTCGCATTCCGACGGTATATTATTCGTGTATATTATTTTTCTTAAGTTCAAAAATGAAAAAGCGAATTAAAAAAATATTTTTGCCGTTTTCTCCTTTAGTTGGATATAAAATTCAAGTTCCAAAAGAATGAATAGAAAGCCTATACCAAGGAGCTGAGGTTCCTCACTTACTCTCCCCTCTTTCTTTATAGTACTTCTATTTAAGGGCTTTCCTATTAAAGTTATTGCTACATAAATTATCAATACAAATCATTTCCCCAGCGTATTCTTTCTTCTTTCCATCATAACAGTTCTCAAGATTAAAATTTTCCCTGTAGTTGTCAGTAACACACACCTTGGTCGACATTCTCAGTTCCTTTATTTCAATAGGGAATAGGTTTTCTTATGGAATTTTGGAATCGGAGGAAAGGGGATTTACAGACTTTTATATAATATTTATAGCAAATAACTTATCATATACCGCCACTCAATAATTAAAAAATTAATCTATGATATTTATGTTTAAAAAATAAGCTGCGCATAGATGGAGTACATCTTACAACTAAGTGAATATCAGTCGTTCACGGCGATCGTCATGTTTTTTGACCTGAGGTTTACCATGTGTTTTATATTATTTAATGCAATATTATTATTTTGGAATATTATATTTATTAAATTTATCCACATTTATGAAATGCCTTTGATGTTACAGTTAGTTATTATCTAATGCCTAAACTAATAATTGAAAACAGGTGGGAATGAAACAGTTTCATTCAAATTATTGTGGAAATGACCATTTAAAAGAACGAAAAGAATTTTAGAAACCATTGAGTATGTGTTCAAGTAAAATCAAGTATGTGTTGCTTTAATTGGTAATCCAAGCACACCATGTTTTCATCTAAAAGAATAAAATCAATATTGGAAAATTTGTTTCATCGACCTATTTCTTTTATTTTTTCTATACATTTTTTTAATTTAAAAATATTTGATATTTATATAAAGTATTGTATTATTTAACATTTTTTATTTTTGTTTCAGGTAAGCGATATTTTTACGGTACCTAAAAGTAAGTAAGAGGCTGGTGCTGTTTGCTGTCAACTCATAGTAAAGTATACAATTGATAACTCTCCTAATGTTTGGTATTTTTATGTAACCTTTTAGAATTGGCGTATTTATTTAAATTTAGTCACTTTTCTCAAAACTTTCTATTAGTTAAGCGATGCATGTTTGTACTTTCCTGGATACCTACCATACCCGCGCATTTCAAAATTATTTTATTAAATATCCTAATTTTTTAAATATCCTACTGTTAAATTTGAACATTTACGGACCAGACATATTCTTGGGCAAAGATTCAAAAAAATTTGTATCAAAGTTATGCCTGGAAAAGGACTAGTTATTTAATAGTTAAAAAGTTAAAACCCAATGATATAATGTTTGTATGTATATATGTATATATATATATATATATATATATATATATATATATATATATATATATATAATGGTGTGTATATATATTTGCATTTTGCTTTATGCTTGTTTGGGAGAAGAAAAGTGTCGAGTTTAATGTAGTCGGTTTAAAAAAAAAAAGAAAAGAAAAGATGTTTACTCTAACATCAGACAATCGACCTAGGTGTACTAGTGTCTTCATTGCGTCTAGATCTGGGTGATTAAACTTGAATGGTGGCTTCCATCGCCTTTTTTATATCCCTTGGTAAAGAAGCAGTACGTTCTTACCTAGCGCTGATCCTAAGGCACTTCATGGTAGTAAGAGATTCATTTTTTTTTTTTCATGTGCTGATTTATAGACTGAATTAACCCGTTGTCAAGTCGATTGTGTGATTAGCTCTGATCGGTAGGTGTTTGATGTTATCTAGATATTGTATTAACATAGAGTGGTTAGGTTTGTGTTTTTAGTTCATTTTAAATACTGTAGTACAAGGCATTTACAGTTTCCTCTACTTCATTCATAGAATTATTAATTTCAAAACTTTCCCTTTATTCGAATTTATTAAATTGAAGGTGCATATAGGTTTTCATGAAAGTGCACCTTTCATTCGTTTCATTAATTTGATATGTCTAAAGTATTCGAATTTTTCATTTACCAAACAACACTTCCACTACGTCATCAAAATTTCAATAGACTTCCTAGTTCTGTTTTAATAATACTAATAATATTTTTTAATATAATAATATCAAAAAGTTTGTTTGGCCTCTATTTCATTTAGATAAAATCATTTTTTACATTTAATAAAGTAATGTTCTAAATATTGAAATAAGAATTGAGCTAACTACTTTATAAATGACATTATAAGAAAAAGAGAGAGATATTCCATTTGGATCTGCTGCTCAACTTCGCTGAGTTGACAAATAACAATTAACAAAATAACTAAGATTACAAATCTTAATTAAATAATAAACAAAGACACTTTAAAAATAAATAATAATAAACTCAAGAAAACAGAACAAAAACAGTTTTAAATAATACATATCTTGATAACAATTTTATATAAACTAAAAGTAATGACATTATATTGAGGATGTATAGTCGACTGTAGAAACTATTATAGGTGGAATAGTCAGGAATCAGTCATTTTTTTGAAAAGTTTTTTAATTTTGCCAACGTTTCGGCCCAAGCTTGTGAGCCATCATCAGGGCATTACTGAGCCATGTCCAAGCATAAACTCACTCATAAACTCAAGCAGTTTATGCTTAGACATGGCTCAGTAATGCCCTGATGATGGTTCACAAGCTTGGGCCGAAACGTTGGCAAAATTAAAAAACTTTTCAAAAAAATGACTGATTCCTGACTATTTCACCTATAAAAGTAATGACATAACAAATGCCTATAAAATTTGTACTAGTCCTTCCTAACAAAACATCTTAACTTTAAAGCTTCTATTGAAAACGAAAATAAATCATTCAACTTCCTATAGTTGGTAATTGTTGATATGTCTTCTAAATTAAAATTTTTCACAACATACTTAAATACATAGAATCTTCTGACTGAATTTAAAATTGGACACGATATTAAAAAATATTCAATATTATCGTAACCTTCGGTATTACATAGAGGACAAGTAATTTTGGGTTCAAATCTATAAAATAATTCATTCACGATTATCCTCTGTGATTTCTCGCCTGCCAGTCTTAGTTGAGCAATTGACCTTATTTTGTTTATATTGCATTTATATTTTAAATATTCTTCTCCGAGTTGGAAGTTAGTTATATGACGACATAGTTTACTGTAAGAGGAATTTTTAATAGCTTCCATATCTCTGGAATATAAATAATAAACCATTTTTAGTTCTGTTTTAATATTATTATTTAATGATAAATACACTCAGTCATAAATTTAAAATTTGCACCATGCTCGTACAATGGTGGACTTATCCAGATGGTTTTATCAACTCAACCTGGCAGTGACACCTTTTATAGTTCCGAGGGACATAAAATTGCTGGACATGAGGTGGTTATGCCAGAACTCTTGATCTTTTTCGTGTACCCTTCATGCGAAATGGCTTGTAACCTTGATAAAATTGCTGTTATTTTTGGCAGAAATAATTTATATCGCTATTTTTTATTCAGCGGGTAGCCTTATCTCACCGCCATTGTTACCTCCAAAAAAGGTCTCTGAGGACATAAACCACAGCCTGGAAGGGTGGCCACCATTGTGGGGAAGTTATTCACCTTGGGAAGCTTCGATATTATTTTACTTTGATGTTTTACCGTCTTGCAAGAACAGTTTCTTGGCATTTTTATTTTTATTTCGGTCGTTTGGGAGGCATACGAATTTCTAGACGCAGTTGAGTGACTTTGAGAACTCTTGGATAATGCTGCTCACATATATACGCTCTTTAATGTGGAGGATTTCAACATATCTTCAATTTTTATATAAAAATGAAGTAGAATGGTAACCTGTGGAATAACTATTCCTGATGGCTTACATATGTACAGACGCTTTTATTATACTGTAGGCGCTTTATTACAAGTAGGTATAGACGTTAAAGTCTCCGAAAAAAAAAATAAAAAAAAAAAGGTTCTCATTCAAATAATACTTCTGGATCCTTTCATACTTAATTGAATTTTGCTGAAGAGATTAATTTAGTTTTTGTATCATGCGTATCAAAAAAAGATATTATTGAAAATTGGCCCGTGACTATAATGGATCAGTAATCAGTTAGGTTGATTACATTAAGTATATGAAAATATACTACAACTATTAAAGACAGCGTGTATATATATATATATATCATTTTTTTTTAATCGAAGTTTTTATCACTATAAGGAAAAGCTTGAAAACTAATGATTGAATATGAATAGGTTTCTGCTTGGTTATAACCAGTCAAGATATTCAAATATTAGCTCTTCTCTTCGTTCTTAGCCAGCGGTATTTCATTGCTGACAGGAGATCTCAACTCCAGATTGAATAATTGGCATACTATGCCGCAGTCAGTTTTCAATTTCTCGTCGAGTTCTTTTCCGCTTGAAGCCTACCTGGACCACACGGCCTCCTGACAGACTGACATAATGCTTCGGCGCTCTTCTTTGAGCAGAAAGTATTTACGAGTTTGGTCCCACCCAGTCAGTTATTGCTCTTCATCTTTTCCTCTTCCTTTTTTCCTACTTTCGTTCTTTTGCCAACAACCCTCTCAACCCTGTGGTTTCAAGTCTATTTAGCAGCCTATTGCTCTCTCCATTTTCAATCGCCTTGTTTATTTTCGTATTCGCATTGTATCTGCCCTGACGTATCAATAAGACATAGGACCTCAGTTCAACCATTTTATATATATATATATATATATATATATATATATATATATATATATATATATATTAGAAATTTTCGATAACTTTGAAAACTGACTTTATTATGAAGTATGGTCACTGCGATGTTTATCATAACTTGAATAATTTCACATGTCTCAAAAAGCAAGACGCAGTTGTTATTTTAAAAATATAAGTGGATATATTACCCGTTACTATTACCATATATACTTGAAACAGTCTTGGCATGTATCCTTTAAAAATAACTCACAAATTGTCAGCGTTAGATCAGAACTAAGTCTACTCTAATATCGTAATATTTATTGGCTAAAAAATCTGATGCCCGCATCACAAAATTTTCTCTTTCTTTTTCGCTAAAAATACATTTTGAGTGAAGAGTCACTTCTTTCACTATCTAATAATTCTATAATTTTTTTTTTGTTAGACAATAATTTGTCCGAAACCTTGCCCTTCCCAGCGGTAAATTATACACATATCTTAATTCCTATTTCGAGACACGTATTTCAATCAGGAAAAAAAAAGTTATTTATCTTTTTTTTTATTTAGTTCATTCTTAAATTCTTTCATATATCATTGCTAACATTTTTTTTTTAATCAATATTAACTAGTATGATATTTTTACGAATCAACAATTTTTTTTTTTATTCGTATATATTACAATTTGTCATAATAGACAATAATAATAGTGCTACAGGATCTCATTCATACAATATCAACAAAATTAAAGGCCATTTAAGGAAAGAAAATTTTCTAATTCAAACTTCAAGCCCTGTCAGACTGGTATGACCACCAACATACAGACGAATACATACACGGGATTTGGTCATTCAGACTCAGGGTGCCATTAAAAACTCAAATTTTCATTACTTTCCCTTACTAAATAGTTTATGGATAACAAAACACATGGAAAAAATTAACTTAACCATAAATTGCAACCAATTAGGAATTAAATGAATACCTAAACTTTTTCGTGTGAAAATTTAGGGTTTCCCGAATAACAACTGAATTTAATTTGCAAATGTTATTTTTTTTAAACCCTATTGACCCAAGTTGAATCTTTCTTCAAAGCCTACCATTGGCTAGATTCCATCATCTGGAATGTTCCAACTTAAACAATGATTTTGTGTGTGTTTTTCTAATGCTAATCACTTTATCTCCTCAATATATTTTTTTCCTTTTCCTAGTTATGATTTTAAACTCTAGAAGTGTAATAGTTATCGATACGTGCGAAGTTGTAACTATATTTTAAGATTAATTAATACCATGTTTTTATAATAAGGAATTTAATAAGAATAAATTATCAACATAATATTACAGTGTTTTAGGATTATTCTTTTATATATTTGTGTTTGAATATTCACTTGAGAGAGAGTTTTCGCTCTGACAGCCGTATATTAATTAATCTACTTCGTTAGAGACGAAATATATGGCTCTGACACATAAAATAGCCTTTCTTTTCCTCTCCTAAAGTGGAATAATAAAGCCGGAATGGGGATGCGCAGCCAAGTAAAAAAACAACAATAAAACTGTCCTTCTTTCTGGAGCCACGTTCATTATTCCCTCGAGGCGTCGGTTTGCGGTAGCTCGTACATCAGGAGATCCTAGGGCATTAGATCTTGGACAGAATTAGAACCGGGGCGGTTAAAGTCGCAAATCGCGTGTATACACGTGTTGGGGCGCGATAACATATGTCTCCGCTACATGAAGGAAGAAAAAACAAGAGACCATCTGGTGGGAGGAATCTGATCGAATCCTAAGCGACATGTGTGTGGTCTGATATATCATCAGTCAATAAGTGAAAACATTTATAAACATAAATCCAAGCCATTGATGCAATTTTATTTTTATTTGACTGGACCTATTGTATTTTTCAGTTAGTTTGTTATATTGTAGTATTTTGACTTTTATATACATATTAATATAATATAAACTTTTATATAAGCATATTGATTGTTAAATAGTTAAATATAAGTTGACCGTGAAATAGATATGAAGAATGAGGTAATTCGGAAGGTGGTGAAAAAAGTTGAGAAAATGGTGGACAATAAATAGTTTTTTACTACTTTAGAAACATTTTTTTACCGCCACACAGTGAATAATATGACCGATTGAGGTAGACAATATTCTGAAACTTGTCCATATTTAAA
Organism: Piezodorus guildinii; assembly: GCA_023052935.1. Taxonomy (NCBI): domain Eukaryota; kingdom Metazoa; phylum Arthropoda; class Insecta; order Hemiptera; family Pentatomidae; genus Piezodorus; species Piezodorus guildinii. Next base: position 114,614,473 of record CM041292.1, on the reverse strand, counting down.
ATATGGTTACACGATTGGCGAGCGCACAGTTGTCAAAAATCAAATTTATTTGCTTGAATCTAAAACTTTAACGTTGTGTAAACCTGCTAATAGATGTATTTTAAATAATTTTGGAAACTCTTCAAATTATAGATCGTAAAATGTTTGTGTTGTGTCTGAAAAAAATTATGCATCACCCAAAACGTGAAAAATTGCCAAAATAACTTTGCAACATTTAAAGATTTGACTAATGAAACCTATCCTACAAACAAATCCTTGGAGTGGGTAACTTGGGGGTTATATAGATTATCGTTATTGAATAGGGTCATACATTTTCAAATTTATAAATTAACTCTACAGGTAGATTGCAATATATATTCAATAACCAGTGTGGGTTATGGGTAATGTCTTAACTTTCACAGCAATGTCCATTGTTGAATAAAAGCAACACACCTTGAACATAATAAATGGCCATCGAATAAAGATAATCCCACTGCCGGTAATTAGGCACTTGTGTGAACAGGAATGATTCACTTATTTAATATTTATTTGTAAACACGTATGGTGGGAAACAGTAGTATTAAGCTTCTAACCAACTAATAATAAAAAATTCATGCACTCAACAATTTCAAACTTTTGACTTGACTTTTGTCTGCCTAAATTGGTGATTTTGCTTTTGTCCAATCCAGTCATCATCTCCAATTATCCAAACTATCTCATTTTCCTTATAAATTTTGAAGGTTCGTTTTTTGTTCTTGAACTATTAGTTAAATTTTAAATTATAAGAATCATTTATATTGCAAGAAATCATATATCATACACACCTCTTCCCAGGTCCTGATCCTGGAGGACCATTTCCATTTCCGTTGAGACATTCGGTTTTTGTTTCTTCAAATTTAATTTTTTGGTTTATTATTTTCAATGATGAACCTTTTTAATTGACTAAAAAAATTACCTCCTCCCTCCAAATTTGAGAACTTTCGTTTCAAGATACGTAGAACCCGAATAGCGAATAAAAAAAAATCTGTTTGTCTGCCGTCCACTGCTTTTCTCGAAAACAACTCGACTATTTCTTATTAAAATTAGGCACAAATATACCAGGGCATCTGACGATAACTCTAACGCCTTTACGATGATATTAACCGATTAGTTTTGAAATAGTGGCCGATTAAAAAATAATTTAATTCGATAACTCGATTTTTGAACATAAAGAAAAACTTTATTCGTGTTTTCTATTTTTAAAAAAACGTGGATTATTATTTACAAATTTCATTAGTTTTCAGTTGTTAGTGCTTCATGAGTAATTATAGGATTAATTTCCTAAAAAAAAATTTTAAAAAAAGGAATCAAAGAAATTGGTTCTTAAATAGCCGAGATATAACGTTTTGAAATTAGCAGTGGTGATAGGCCATTATCCTATAAAATATTTATTGTTTTTATATTTAGTCAATTGCCTATAAACAGCTATAATAACAGTCATAGCCTAATGTAGTTGTTTGGAAATGATAAACCATTGTGTAATCACTTGCAGCGTTTTTAATTTTTAAAGTATTCACACTTCTTGAAAAAAAATTATTTGAAAATTTTATCGGAGAACATTTATTGAAATTTAAATCATAATTTTGACTTTCGCTGATTTACACCAGTGTCATTAATGGTTATATCCACTTAAATTAAAACAAAACTTGCAATAAATTTCAATTTAAATAAACTTGTATTGTACTTATTTTATAACCTAAATATTTTAATACTAGATGCGTGCTGATTGATCACTAATGAAATAGTTAATAAGATATTTTATGCATTACAAAATACTAAGGTGACTAAAATTAGTTACTATATCATTCATACCTTTATGCTACATATAATTCTATCGATGGATGTCCTATAAAGTAAGGTTTCGCTCCAACTAGAATGTGTGAAATGAATAACTTTGGAATAATATTCCACCTCCTCCCCTTGAAGGAAGTAGGACAAATAAAAATAAATTCAACAAACTAATATAAGGTATTCGTTTAAAAGATGTAAGAGATTAATTTTACTTCCAAGCACGTTCTTAATTTTCGAATTAGCACGCGTTAAAAAAAAAAAAAAAAAAAAAAATTTGGCCAAGTTGTTCCTCCACACTAACGATTTTGAACCCCCTTGTCCCCAACGAAAATCTTGCCTACTCTTTTGATTTTATTGCGTATCGTTTTATCCCAAACTTGCGTTAGATTAGGCTAAGTAAAATATGATCATTTTGTAGGAAAGGATTGAGATAAAGGTAGCATGTTAATGTATCAATTACTGTATCTATATCAAAGGCTGTTGAAATATTTGAAATCTTATGCTCAGTGTATCGACATAAATTTACACCAAACTGTATCTTTTTATGCGACTTTTACAGGTGATAACTAATGGAGAACATTTTTTAACGTTGATCTTTGTTGTCTCTGGGCCACCCTTTTTGTATAAAAGTCAACGTTTTCATATCTAAACATTAATTATACCTGACATCAGGTGATAAAAAGAGAGAAAAAAGGAAAGTAATTTATTTGTCTCAGAAACCGCCTTAATAAATTAAAGAAGCCATTTTTTTTCTTTTTCCGATTGGCAGTTTAGAGGTTGGGCAAAGACGATACAGCCCTGGAACAAACAGGCGATAGATAGCGCTGTGCCCCCTCCCCTGGAGGGTGTGAGAAGAGGCCGCCTGATTGGTCCTCGGCCTCATCCTCCGCACTCCAGTTCCTGGAACCTTTCGGCGCGGCAATGATGAAAGGGTCAGAGGCTTCTGGATTCCGTTATGGGTGTTATTTCCCGGGTCCGGTGATGGCGCTTTCGTCTCAATGGAAGCATATTATTTCATTATTACAAGAGATATTTGTCGTTAATTCGGAAGATAGTAAAACTCTCAACAGCGTATAGCTTTTTATATTCGTTGATTTCAGTAATTTGTTTAAGTTGTTTTCATTTTATATGAAAGAAAAGATTTATATCCTTCGGAAAAATCCCTAATCCATAATTAAATACTTTATGATTTAAAAAGTATTGTTATTAATATGGTGTAATAATAACATAATAGATATATGATGACAGATTTGGTTCAGTTGGCAAACATTTTTTCTCAAAAAGATTTAAATAAAAATCTGGTGCTGGCAACACACGACTTTCACTTACCTCTACTGTTAAAAGCAATTAAAAAACAATTAACTATACTTCAATTAGAAAAATATTTTGAGTTGATTTTAATAAAACGTATATTCATTTTCGTAGGAAACATATGATTTAGATTAAATAATAGAACTTTCAAATTGTTAATTAGTAATAAGTTAATTACCTATTCGTCACTTTATGTCACCTTTTACAACTTTTGTGTATAACATAATGTTTTTTCTAAAATCTTTCTCTCTCCAACAGTATATTATACATCTATATTACTGTTCTTATGATTAAAAAATCAAAAATTACATTTAAAAATAGATTTGCTGTTTTATCCTTTAGTTGGTCATCAAATTTGTCTAACCTGTATATTAACCGTCCTTCATCAATGCCATTAAGATGATATGGTTAATATTTTAGAATGTACAAAATTTAAGGTGGTTTAGAGGAAAAAAAATATCGGCATTTAAGCCCTGTTAGATTATTTCAATCAGAATTAAACTTACATGATATTAAAGCCCATTAAATTTTACATATAGCGAGTTAAATGAAAATCGTTAGAGCCTTTATTGGGGAAATCGTAACAAGCACTTTCTAAGCTCTATGTTATTTTTATTTTCAAAATTTCAGACAGCTATGTTATTTTGTTCACTAAAATAAGTTAAACGACGTCAAGTGGTTAATATCTAATTAGAAGTGATTTATCACAACACATTCAAAGGTGTATTATTTATTTTAGAAGTTGCACATAGTTTTAATCTATTGTATCTCTCTGATTTTTTTCATTGATCATATTATTGTTTGGTAATAATTTTAGGTTTAACTAAATAAAAAAAAAATATATAACAATAGATTAAAAAATAACGTTTAGTATATCAGGTCCCTTGGCCAGCGCCTTGATAGTCATCTGGGCGGATTATATGGGTTTGTGACAGTGGATAAGTTCTGAATCAGCGGGTTTGAATTTAGGGTCAGTCTATCATGAAATTTAGCGATCAGTGGCAGTTGAAATGACGAATATAAATGTCCAGGTCAGTATGTATTGTCTCGTTAGATACATAAAAAGAGGCATTTACGATTTTCCTAAGTAATTTTGATTGAAATGATTGATTTGTAGATCCTTTTCAGTGCCATTACCTTGAAAACGACTGGCATGGGCATACCACCTCAAACAAAAAAGAAAAGAACTGAATCAACGATATGGACTTCTTTCGAGATTACTTGACAAACTTTCAAAATTATCATTGACAAACTAATTAACTATTTATAAAGTACTTATAAAACCTATTTGGACTTATGATATCGAGTTATGCTGAACTGCAAAAAAGTCAAACATCAAATAATTTTTTTTAAATATTAGCAGGAAACCTTCAAAGTCTATCTCGTGTGTTTAAATTTGATTCCCGGAGTGAAAGTTTATTTAATGTAGTTTTATCAATACACCAATTATGTTTTCGGTTTTATAAACCACGGGAGAGAAGTTTACTATGTTTATCAATTTGATCTAATTAGATTTATTGAAATGTTATCCATTTCCACCTCTTCTCGATAGATCAGATATTAGGACCAGGGTCCACGGTAGAGGTTTAACAAGGTGGGGTTGAGCAAGATAAGGGCAGTGGGATGGATTATTAGTAGGGCAACTTGGAAGAGATCTCATCTTGGTAATTACCCTTAAGTAGTGCCCCTGTAGCTATAACTCCTTTTTCTATCTCTCTTCGGGATCCTTCAGTATGTCGCTGTCGTCCTTACCGCCCACTGATGTTCTTGGTTCCGAAGGCTATCGGGTCCGCAGTGCGGTAGGTTCTTCCGAAAACTGATGAGAGTGTTTTTTGAAAGTAACATCCCAAGAACCTTAGTAAATAAATTTCTTATATAAATAAAAGAGTAATACGATACTGCTATGTATAGCGAATACTGAGAGGCAAAGAAATATTTTTGAATCGTTTCCGTTAGAGCAGTTTCCGGACTACAAACAGGGCTATGTAAAAACTGCACCCATTTACTCCTAGAGAGGAGATAGCCCAAAGGTACCTTCATGTTATATTGTTTGATAAACCTGAACAAACCTCAGTATTCTCGATAAAGAACAATGCCTCACTGTGTACTATATGTACTATTTTATTAATAAATATCTATTTTAAGATAATTAATTTATTCTCCTTTATGCCATCTGATCCCAATAATGAATTGATTAGCACGATACCTTAGGAGAAGAAATCCGATAGTTTTACAAAATAATAACCGAAAATTTATTTATTAATTAATACAGTTTCGGAGTCACCGCTTCCTTAGAAAAATAGCGGGAGATACACAGTACTACGAATACGAAGATGCCAACATCACCAACCTTAGGATACCCTGACCAACGTCCTAGTCTTGGTAAGCATTAACGCAATCTTACCAACTACTTTTTAGAAATTCGTTGTTTACTATGCTCAAATATTTTAAATGAACATTTTAACCGTCTCGATTAAATTGTACTACGCAATCCTGCGGTTTGTTACTAACTGTTTTCCCCCTTCTTCCATCAAATATTATGTACTTTCCTTATCCCGAAAGATCGAGGGTGGGACCAGATACAGATTTTTGAAGGAGGGATCCTATTTTTTAGGTGAGGAAGTGTGCTTACTCTCTTATTAAGCTGAACAGGACGGGTTATCTAACTCTTCCACCTTAATTATTACACTTACTCACTTATACACAGTATTTATTTATTAGTATTTTAAATTACTATTATTATTTTTTCTTATCAGTCATTTTTTTGAGGGTTTCTTTCTCCTTCTGTCTTTCCCTCTCCCTTCCACCGTGGATCCGCTGCTGTCCACGATCTTAAATATCGTCTTTTTCTAACAACTTAGCCGGGCGTGAATGGATTATAGCTTTCAACATTTTAGCCTTTGAGATTCTCAGCGAATGCCACAAGTTTTTGCAACCGAAAATAACAAGTGTTTTCCATGACTATTTACCTCGTTATGCAATATCTTTGATTCCTAAGATGGGAAAAGCATAAAATTTAAATGACTTCAGTCACAACTTGAGACGACATCTACTTAAGCCCTCCGTTGAATATGTTAGCTTCCCGACCACTCAACATCCAACCTTCCCTTACCAACGACTGAATATTCCACTTAGCGTCCCTTAACCCTTACCCTTTTTTGGCGTGTAATCCTGCTCTTTAAGAAGTGTCAAGCCGCCCCACTCGGAATAGGGTTGGAATATCTAAATGTATTAGTACTCCGTTTGATAAATAGTGGAACCTGGTATCAGATATGTGCGACCTCCCATCACCCCCTCCACTAAGGCTCTACTCACCAAGCTGTTTGTGGCATCTTCTTTTTTTTTCAGTATTTGTTTGATTTTTTTTTTTGTTTTTTTAAAACGTTACCTGATGCTACTGTGCCTATTCGAACGATGCTACTGTGGAGTCCTGAACTTTGCCTATCTAGGTTTATTTAGAATAGGGATCTTTAACGAGAACCTGAAATCGCACAGGTTCGGGACCACCTTTTTACTTCCTCTCCGAAGGACGGCATAACTAAGGTTTTTTACTCCCATTAAAAAATCCTAGGACCACCTGCGGGTTTGAAACCGTGACTGTTTATGATAGCCACCCTACTACAGGTTATCTCCAGATTTCACTGTCTTGAATAAGTTATTTTATTTTTTCAGCTCTGATAATATTTTTTCTTTTTTTCATTATTATACTCATTTCATTCCAATCATTTTTGAATGGTGCTGATTTTTTTTACCTCAGAATACTATTGAGCATTATCTGAAGAAACATAAATCTGATAAATTGATTCCCTACGAGCTGGATGAATTCCTCTATGATTTATTTCCACAAGAAGAGGCAATAAAACCTTTGATAAACCGGATCTTATTTTCCTGAACCTAGAATAAAAAGACAATTGTTTGAAAATATTTCTTTACCCCACGAGATAAATATGGGCATTTACAAGCGTCAGTGTTCTGAGATAAGAGTTGAGATTGAAATAAATTATTTACAAGTTATAGTTGAAAGCTTTGTTTTATAATACTTGCATGCGATGAAGCAGCCTTCGTATTCTTTAATTATTATGATGGAGGTTTCTGGTAGCCTGTATGATCAGATACTGGAGAAGTCAGCCAAATAAGGTTGCCGACGACAGGTTGATTGCTGGAGATGTCACCTTGACAATTTATCACACTCCTAGGCGGGACTCGGACCTTTACTAGAGCTGCTAATCCTCAGTGATAAAGATCTGTTCCCTATAATGAGCTCATCAATTCCTCCCAATAATTTAATTAAGAAGGCCTCGGTATTTTTGTTTCTGCCTGCTACTTCTGTGGGCTGGAGAAATTAATTTCATAAGTCTCATTTCTTTTGTTTGTAATTGCGAGTAACGTAGCTGTTCAAAAATAATTTCATCTCTATTTTCCTTAAGCATTGTTGTTTTTAATCAATTTACATTTGGATAGGTATTTCCAGGATTTCCGAACGATTGCAATGAATTAATAATAAGGAGAAACATGTGGAATGTATCCTAAATATAGTGTTTGTTATTCGTGTTTTTCTAAGTAAGATGAAGAACTCAATCTTGCGTTGAGCTCCAGCTATTAACATGCTAATGGTTGTTCAACATATCATTCCGCCGGCTTATTGAGTATTTAAGAATACTCATGACATTCTATAAATAATTAACTACAAGGCATTTCTTTGATAAATGATGAGGAAAAAATTTGTAAGATTTAGTACAATTGAATAAACAATTATAAATTACGTTTGAATTGACAGTTGGGCGTTTCAGTTTGAAATTTTCGAGTTTTTTTATGTACCTTGGCTGAGTTAGCCTTGTTCTGGAAGAATTTAGCATTTTGAGTCCTTGATAGTTTCGTGCTGGTCAGAATTCTGTAATTATTATTTTACACTAATATATTTTCTCCTTAAAGGCTATTTAAGTATTCTCTTCATTTTATTTATTCATTATTATTATTTTTAATTAAAAAAAGTATATATAAAAAATTTTAATTTGGCCTATTGATTTGTTTATTGTAGAGATTTAATTATTATTTATTCAATGAATCTACTTACGGATTAGCGTTGTGCTTTTCCTCTCCTCGATTTATAAAAATCTGGTCCATGATCAATTTCACAATCCTTCAGTATGAGTATCAGGTAAAATAAAAACAGAATATTCAAAAATAAACAAATATAAATGAGGTGAGAAATAGTGAACCGGACTAAGCCTTAGTCCAAACAGAATAGTCTAGTAATACGTAATAAAAGAAAAGTAAAGAAAAAAAAAATATGGATTTATATATATATATAGTAAGCTGCTTGTTCTAGTAGAATAGGGCACTACTCTACTGAAGTTCGAATCCCGGCTGTGGCAGAACATTATTTATTCTATTAATTCAGTCGGGGGCCGATCCTAGGGTATGGAGACCCTCCTGGGGCAGATCAGTCCCTATAAAGTGGGTTCCAAAAAATATTGGAGAAAAACCAGGCTCGTTGAGCGTGATCGAGGTCTCATCACCTCATTGCATGGCCCTATGGCCTAGGAACAGTACGAATCTCTATATGTCTGAGCCAAGACCCTTCCAGAATTAACTATATTATATATATATATATATATATATATATATATATAAATATATTATATAAATTAGTCTACAATATATGTAGAATCATTAAACCAAAGTATTCATATCAATCCATAAGACACTTTTATTTTTATACCACTCTGTTCATATTTAAACTTTTAACTATTAACGATTTAAAAAAATAATGACTGGCACTTTTATTTATTTATTTTCTTGCCTTAACTTACCGCTGCCTCTTCACAGTTTTAGAAATCAGATAAAATTTTTGTTTTCAGTCTGTGATCAAGTGATAAACCGTTGACGATATTCCTCTGCAGATGCTGTGGAATTATTATTGAAAAAGCCATAAACGAATAACATATTGAATGTTCTCAATATAAATAGGAGCTTGGCATTTCTTAAGACTTTAATAAAACAATTCCTTTTAACTCATCCTTTATATCTTAAGATGTAAATATTTTCTCTCATCGTTCATTATTTCTATCATTTCCGAAACGTCCTTTATTCAATTATTATAGTTTAAAATTAAAAAATATAGGAAAAAATTCTTGAATAAACTTTCGCGTAAGACTAAGAACGTAAAGAAAATGAGCGAGGAAGAGTCCATTGAGTACAGGCGGTCATTGACAGGGGTGCAGAGTGCAGCCCATTCATGCCTCCTCCTTCTTCTTTTTGTTCTTATCTAAACGATACGTTGATGGCTCCGCCTTATCCTTACCGTTTATGATTTTCTATAGTTGTAGATATCGATTCGAGCATTAGAAACGATAAATATCACTTGTAACATGTTAATCTCAACTGTATGTTCAGATCATATTACAGAACTCTCAAATGTTAGGTTAACGGTACAATTATCAGCTTTCATGTACCTTCCGGTATAGAAAGTAGAAATCTAAAACTGGATTCCTTATGATGTAAGAAGTCGGAACGAAATCTCATTATTGTCAGATTATCAAACAATCCAATTATGTATGGTACAATTTAATATGAGATTTTGTTGCCTGTTTATAGAACTAACTAGACTAGACTAAACTTGCTTCGCACTGGTACAATTTGAATGTCGTGTCATTTATATTTAAAAGACTTCAGTTTGACCAATTAAATGTTTATTACTTTGGGATTATGAGTTCATCGTAACGAAAAGTGCACTTAGCAATAAAATGTTATTTTTATGATATAACGTCTGTTCATCGGCGAAAGTTGGAAACATAAATTGGTCAAAACATCAAAAATTGTTTTAGTTTATTTGCTTGTTAGGTTCCTATTTTATTCGGTTTATTACAATTTTGAATTTCATAAGAACTTTTTCTAAATACATTTGAATCTATTAAAGTTAATTTAGTTTCCATGGGAGTCTCATTTAGTTTATAGTGGAACTACTATTTTTTTGTGAAATGACTTAAAAGTAGAAATAATTATTAACAGTATTAGTTTATAACAACTTTCCCTTTATTTTAGCAACTTACGTAGGATTTGGTGCATACTATTTTTTTCTAAAATGTTGACTGCTGTATGGAAGTACATAACCTAGTATATCACCATGAATCAAAATAACCTCCCCAATCCAGAATACAAATAACGTTTGTTCATAATTTGATGTCCTTATAACACCTTTCAATTAACTTATCCGACTTATTTTATTGAATTTTTCTAAAACCTTGCGCTTTCCAACGGTATATTATACGTCTTTATTACTACTCATATGTCAGGAATACTTTTTGTTGACTTGATCACAGAAAACCTATTTTTCCCGTTTAAAGAATACCTAAATTGCAGAGTATTTTACTTATAAACCTTTAGGAAAGAATGTTCTAATGATGATGAAAATCGTATCAAAATCCGTCTGTTTGCTTAGAAGGAGTTAGCGGAAACCAAAATCCCTTTATCATTTTATATATATATATACATATATATATATATATATATATATATATATATATATATATATATATATTTATATATATATATATGTTATGTATCTAGGCCATCATGATATAATGTTAAATCTAGTTAATTGTAATCGATATAATCGATTAATTTATGTAAATAATAAAATAAAGTTAGTATTAACAGTGCAGCTGGAGTGATAACTATAACCTAAATTTAATTAAATTACTTTAATTACAATTTACGTCTATTATTTAATTTATATATATATATATATATATATATATATATATATATATACATATATTATATATACATATATAAAAAAACCTCGAAATGTGCAAAAACATAATGTAAAGATACAAATAGAAGAGTTATTTTCAGCTTAAAAATGCATGAATGATGCTTTTTATAATTAAAATGACAGAAACTTTGTGTTAGTATTGCAATACCTTTTCAATTATAAAATTAAAAATCGAAAAATATCAAAGCAATATAAATAAAACATCAATTAATTTTTTTAGCTGTACAGACAGGTCATAATAAACAATGTCCTTCTTGCAATATATCGTTCTATAAATTTAATAATGGTTGGGAGAAATATAGATATTGATGTATGTATGTATAAATGTAATTACATATTCCCTAAGTATGTCATTACATGTGTGAGACGAGTAAACAGGTTGAAATATTCAATTTGATGCAAATGAAATTAAAATGATCAAAACGTAACTGAAAATATTCTTAATCTGAATATATTCTTGTCTAGTTGATGAATCGGATAGTTGTTGGGTTACATGCTGATACATGCAAGAAAATAAAATGTACAAAAACATGGAAATCCGCTCTCTATCTATGACCATACTCACTATAATTGTTTTAAAAGTATAAAAAAGTTTCAATCGTTAAAAATGATTGGCTAGTTGGATTAAAAGGTACATGATCTCGGAGGCAGTGCCTTAATACAGATAATTGCTAATATTGGATGTATTTCAAAACAAAATGATGATGATAATACAATAAAAATGAAAAATAATAAGACTGGTAGTTAATTACATTAAAAAATTATGGCCAATTTCAAGCAATTAAAGTAGTTAATTTTATTGAAAGTTAATCTATGGGTTTTCATTGATTATTCCATTTTAGCTGTTGCAAGTTCTTGTAATCGTTGCAATGGATTTAACGATTACAGGATATAGTTAAACTATGTTGTAGATATTTATTTCTAATGTATAGCGATTTAAAAATAAAATAGAATTTCATTAAATCCAAAAAATAATTAGCAAAATCGGCCAAGCCGCACTGGCGTGATGCGATCACCAAGGAAAAAGTCGGTTCATTTTTATATATATATATATATATATAGATGTATTTAAATTATATCAAGCTGATGTTGGGAAATGATGATTTGTTTTTCCAATCAACCAACGAGACTTGTATATTGTTTTATTAATTCTGCATTGGCTTGTTTATTTAATTTGATTCATTTTTTTTGTTACAATTTATTTGACACGTTTTATGTTAATACATCTGAAGTGTTGTCTATTATTTTTTTCAAGGCGTCATGTTTTTTCTGCTGTAAGCACTAGAGCTTAACTAAGAACGAGCTAAGCCTCAGAACCGGTCGGCTGACGCTCTCTATAAGTATGACCTATATGTTGCTCATGGCTCCCTCTTGAGTACTTCATTTTATAACTTCAATAATGTTTCATTGAAACAGCATAAGAAATCGAAAATTCAATTTTTTTCTTTTAAAAATTGAACATGCTAACTGGGATTCTGAGTTACTTGAAGAAAAGAATGAAACAAAAGATTGAAACGTTTCCAGAGTTCCCCTTCTAACTTTTATCGGAAAATATAATCTTCAAACAAACCTCCCATCTGGGTAGCAAGAGTAGATTTCTTCTTTCCCAGGCGATAATTTCTGTAAATTTCCATTCTTAATGCTTTAACCGTCGTTCTTGTCGAATCGGCTATCAGCACCTTCCGCAATACTTCCCTTGCTGTGCGGACCTGCAGGAACGAGGCTTTCTGTGAAACTTTAGATGTAAACCTTCGATATATGTCTAGCTTATTCTAGAATATATATTGTGTTCACATGAACATTAGTTAATGCATTAGCACACTATTTGGTCTAACCATCATTATGAAGAATGATTAGAATTAGACCAAGTGGCAGCTAGAACTAGTGGACATTGTATTGAATGAAGAAAAAACGGATGGACTAATATTGGTGTATTGAAACAATAGAAAAGGTTATGGATTACAATTTAGGTGGGCTACATAATTACTTCTTGGTATATTGTTCCTCTCAGTTCATCTCTTCATTCTCCACGCCTTGTCGTCCAACCTAGGGCGACCCTTTCTTCCTCTACTCCATCCTTATAACAGCGAACTCAGAAATAAGAAGGAAATAGTGTGTAGCGTGCTCACTTCTGCTATACTTTAATCTTGCTATATGTTTTTATCATATAAAAAGATAGCGGTTGTGGCACATTAATTGAATTGAACGTTCACATTACGCGAACAATACTTTTCTACATAACTTAATAGATTATAGCTCCAACCTGCCTGCTAACTCCAAAACTGCACACGCTCATTGATCAAATCAAATAGCGCGCGTTTCTTCAGCTTCCTGTAACACACTTCCGTCCCTTTTCGTGATATTACTTAAGCAATTTGCAGAAAAGCGATAGAGAGAGAGAGAGATAGAAAGAGAGAGGAAAGGGAGGATGACACTCACACACTCATAGATACGCCGGACACGGGCGGTAGACTACTAATTGATTTGTCTGTTCTACATTTCAATTAGATCTTCCCTTGGCCCTAGTTCTTTTTGTGAGGGCCGTTTTATCTGCCTTCTATTAGTGGAACACGGCTCATAGCTTCGGTTCTGATGCTCTCTCACTTTTATAGCCTCTTCTTATCGAAGGACGAGGGTCAGGCCTCACGTTCATTTGATAATGTGAGAGAAAAAAACGTTTCTGACACCTTTATTCCAGTAATTATTAAAATATTCTTTACAATGGATTTAAATAGTTTATATTTTCACTAAAATTGTTATGAATGGGTAAGTTTGTTTTATTTTCACTGAAAATCCTATGAAAATAATTTTTCAATGATGATTCTAAATAATACTATGGATATCCCTTACATCTTATCTTAGCCCGCTGATACGTTACGAGCTTATATAGCATTTCCAATTGAAATTAAACTTTTTCCAAGTCAAATTCAATCTTTTTCGATTCCAATGACATAATAAAAATCAAATTAAGCATAATTTTATGTTTTTATGGCTATTTTAATAATACATTTGTGGCTTGTTAACTGTTCCCAGGGACCCTTTTACATACAATTACTCACAATTATAATAATAACTATAACCGATTCTTTACTTTTCAGACATTTTCGATAAACGGGAGGTAGTACGGATTAGCGTGGATTAGTTTAATTTTAAAATCGCGGTTATAATATTGAATTATTTTAGCTTTTCGGATTTATTCAATACTTTGGCCCAATAGCTACGTTACCAAGGTTCGTATACGGATTATACTATTAATTTTAATTGCACTCATTCAAGAAGAGGTTTATTTTAACTTGATTGTATTTATTTAGATACTAGACTCAGGAGCTGCGTTACCAAGGGTTCGTTTACGGTTATACTATTGATCTTAATAGTTGACTTGGAAAACGTTGAATTTGACTTAGAAATGCTAAAATTACTTTTAAAAAATCTGCCCCTTTACAACGCGTCTTGTGCCATGTTTTTGTTATGAAAAATTTAGTATTTCGATTTATCTCTCATACTTTAATTAATTAATTTCTTCTTTTAACAATAGACGCCTCTTGAATTTCTCAATTTAATTTCTGTCCAGTATATTGATGAGGCTCACATATTTAGGTCAAAACTTTGGCTTTTTTCTTGAAAAGTAATGAGGAACTATTCAATGATACGCTGTCATCCAATCATATGACAACAATCATTATTTTAACTTATAACATTATTGACCTGTACCTTATACTTATAATGATTAAGGGTTTTGGGCTTAGTAAATATTTCAGATTCGTAATCTTTTTAAGCCAATTGCCATTTAAGGAGGTGTGACTTCCGACCGCACTGTTTTTCTCCAATTTTTGTTACCCACTTCATTGAATCTGGGTGTGTCCCAGTAGAGCTTCTTAGACTAATAATAGATAATTTACATAATAATAATAAATTATTATACTGTCCTAGCTAGAGTTGGAACTCAGGACCCTCCAATAATATCATGAGATGCTCTTCGTAAAAAATTAAAATTAAAAATTTTCTTTTTCTTCTGAAAAATTAGAATATTTATATTTACTATATATCACCAGAAACATTTTAAAACAAAATGCCTAAATAATAATTAATTAGTTTTGAGCCTGGCATTACATAAAATTTAGCGCGATGTATGTATGATTTAAATGTTGAATAATTTGTTTAAATATATTTTTATAATATTTACGTCTGTATAAATACTCATATATACGATCTGTAAATGTCATATATGAAAAAAACTATTCTTGATGTGTTTGTGTTTAATTTACTAAAGGCATTTTTTTAATTATCTAAATCGTAAAGGCATGCTTTATTTTTTTAGATACTTCAAAATATTTTTGATAGTTTCACAAGAACTCTCGAAGAAGACAAATATTATAGCTTATTAACTAAAACTAGTTAAATGCATAAAAATAATTATGAAAATATTTTCCCTTTTTTAGCAATACTTACTATAAAACAATTGATGCAGGTACTCTTCTTCTTCGCTGCGACATTCTTCAAACTTATTCAACGAAAGGTGGTCCCCAGGACATAAAGTAAGAGAAAAAATCTTATGATTAATAAGTACTTACTTAAAAGGTTGTATATTTAGAACATTTTCTCTTTGAAATAAAATTATAATTGAAATTATATTTTCTTTATCCATCACCAAAGATAGAAAAGCTGAAATTACAAAAGAATGTTAAACATTAAATAATGTTCTCCTCAATATAAAATTTATAAAGAGAAATTTTCACATTTCAAAAATCAAAGAAGAAATTAGATTTCGTTCGTTAGGTTGGCCTAAACCTTAGCTAACGTATTTTCCCTAAATATCTTCGAAAACTGCTGTCCGATTGCACTGCTAAATATATTAATAAATATATATTTGTTTAATGACAAATTTATTTTTGGTCTTATAAACAAGTAGCTGTTTATTCTAAATTGACTGGTTCTCATTTCCTAATGTATTATATTGAATAGGTATCATTTTACCATTTTTAAACGTCTTCCTTTCATATCCATCTTGCCTCTACCTTCCAATCACTTTCACTCCCGATTCCCTTTCAAATCCAACACATACAGTGATGTAACAAGAAGGCAAAAAGATATTAGTCATCTTGTTTCTAGGAAACAAGTAAGCGGCAACAAATTATAGGTATATGCTTCTATTTTGGTGAAGACTCAGTCCATAACATTTTTCATTTTGCCCAGTCTCTGGGCCTCGTTTTGAATAATGCTGCCTTAGTCTCATCCCAGTGACTCTGATAGCTTTGTTAGTGAGAGATTGGGTTGTCAGTGAAATGGGCGCCGTCTGGGGCCATCATCCTTAGCATATGTTATTATTTACAGATTCAGAAATAAGGTTGTTGTAGACTTGAGTGTAAATGTCAATGTTAATGCATGAGATATTGTATTGAAAACCGTCTAATACTATTGTAGAAGCCTGAAATCCTCAAGTGATTACAGAATGTTGTTTCAACCAGATCTTAATAAGACATTTTGTGCTTAAAGTTCAATTTAAACTAGCTTAAATCCAGAACCCAGAGAACAGTACACTAGTGCTCTATCCAGTATACCACCTCGCTCCCATTATTATTGATAATAAATTTAATATTTACCCGATAAGACTCGAATCTGGTACCTATATCTATACCCAATCAAACTTAGTTTTAAATCTTGCATTTCCTTGAGTCACTTTAAACCTTACGAAGTTATTTTTATTAGTGCTATACTAGTAATGGGAAGATTACCTTTGTGTCTTTTTTAAAGACCTTTTATTATTTTCGATTTGTGACAATTAAAATAAAATTTGATTTAAAGTATTATTTTTATTAAATTAAGGAATAAAATATATTACGCATAGAGTCACCTCATGTATTGAGGGTCAAATATACATCCGAGTGAGGTGTTAACTTCCCTTGGGATAAGATTTAGAAAACAGCTTAATATCATACTTCACATGGTGTTTTAGCTACAAGAGAGACCTAAGCAATGAATATGCATTTTAGTTTTGGCCCGAATGTTGATCCCTAATCCCCAGTTTTGAAGACTGCCGAAATATGTAGCCACGACCTGCATTGCAAGTCGCCACGGAAATACTCGTTCTCTCTGTGGAGCAGTTACCTCGGTTAGTGAGCCAGACCAACTAAAACTTCACTTGGTTCAAAGAATTCATTTACAAAGGGACTTTAGGTGTAGCCTACATCTATCTTGGAGTCTAAAGAAGGAGAAGCGGGCCAACGTAACCAGGGGAAACGGTTATCCAATGGATAGTGGTCCTGGAGATTTCAACTGATCAAATGTGCTTTAGTGCTTTAAATTACTGCAGCCAATATCATTAAGTCTAAAGGTCGGGAATAAACTTACTACTCCCACTGCAGCATTGTTCGATTAGCCACAGCAGCATAAAGCGACGTTTAAACGAATAAACAAACAATCGATCACTACATTTTCATTGTGAAAAAATATTTTATCTTTATCAAAGTAATAAAAGGAGTCAAATCATTTGCCAGCTATTATTTTGTGTGTAATAACGACATATATCCCAACGACAATCTGTCTAAGATTCGAACTTTTAATGATGAATAATAATAATTTTAAAATTAACATTAGATGTATTAGACGGGAAAAACGCTTTCTCATTGTTCTTCTAATTATAGCAATGTTTCTATTTAAAAAAAAAAAAAATTACTACCATCCCTTTTGCATTACATCCTTCACCCGAACACTCATTCACTCGTTATAGTTATCATTACACTCATCCGCTATTGATATTTCGGACCTTTTTTTGGGCAGTGCCGAAGCCGAAGCTTTGACTAGACAAATTGGATTGGAATGCAGAGGATACTAACAACTACCTGGATCCCTGGCGCAGTATAGCGAGGTGAGGAATGCGATGGAACTGAAGAAGGGAGAGGTTGAGTTCAAAGAGAGGTGTGAGGTGCACTCCTAATTGCTACAACTACCTGTTCCTCTGCCAACTTAGCTTTTTTTCGATTTTATAGCACCTTCTTCTTCCTCCTAGTCCCTTATATCGCTTCATCCAACTTGTCTTTAAACTATTAGTTGTTCCGACATCCTTCTTATTCTGTTAAATGTGCCATATATTATTGTTTCCAATTACTGAACAGAAAAAAAACATTAGCAGTGTTAATGCTCGCCCAAAATAATCCTTTATCATCCAATTTATTTAATTAAAATAATTTCAACACTTTAATATTTATTATATAAACCAGAACGAAAGTTTAACTACACTTTGACATACAGTGTACTTTAAACACTTGAAAAAACAAAAACAACTAAATAAATGTTTTTTAAAATAAAATATTATTATGTATGATTAGGTTGTATTTCCTTTACAAATTTATTGCCAATAGACAATGTTTCCACCTGCATTTAAGTAAATGTGTTATAACTTGTGAATGTACTGTTTGTATTTTTTTTTTTTTATTTAACATGGATATGCAAGTATATAAAATTACTTATTCGTTCATTATAAGATCTTCCTTTCAGATTTATTGGCAATGTAGGGGATAAGCCGTAGATATGTGAATATCTGTATATTGCAATACACACACACACACAAAATATAATAATAATATATATATATATATATATTATATATATATATAAATAGCAATTCATGTTTATGGTGTAAAAATCACGCCTTTATTTTATGCTTATTAGAGCGTAATAAATTTATGTAGGATGATAGTATCAATTGTTTGTGAGTATACAACTTCGTTAAAACTGAAATTTATCTGCTACTATTGGCTCAATGCCTTCTAAATTTTAATTTTTTATCCTTTTTGCAATCCAAATTTTTTCGCAAAATCCTAAATGCTTGTGCGTTATTTCGTTACGAATAAAATCATCCATAATGATCTAAATATCTCATTTGTCGCAGAACTTTTCCGAAACAGATATGCCTCTTCCATTCTCAACTCACGACCCACACGAATCCTCTTGTACGCAATTTATCATTCCCATCTATTCCTGACAACCCTCCTAGGCGATTGAAAAGTCGATGGCCTCGAGACTTACTAAATTAAATTGACATTGAAGTGCTACCACTGAGTAGTTTCCTCACAATACAGTATCACGCCCATAAGTGTCAATTAGCCCATTTACTTGTTGTATTTATTATAAGTACAGTTGTAAATATCAATAAAATGTTAAAAAAAAAAAAAAAAAAAAAAATTATCCAAGAAACAACTTCAATTTAAGTTCTATGATATCGTTAAAATGTTCATTGATTTTCAAATATATATTCTACCAGTATAATGCATATTTTATTAAATAATTTGAAAGTGGTATTCTTTCAGCGTATACTGACTGCTCTCTTAGGTTAGTTGCCATGTTACACCGCATGCAATTATTTGACATGGCTTAGGCAGGCGACTTGTATGTCACTAAGAACGGTCTTGGCTGTCCCATCAGCTCCTTTAATATAGCTCTGACTCATCTTCATACTGTTACATTAAGTATTATTTTTATAGGTAGCTCTACTTTAAACTTTCATGAGGCAAGTAATAGTTGTTATAGCAAGAACATATTTGTCAATGTCTGCAAAAAAAAAAAAGAAATGCTGTTAAGCAATTACTCATGATTATCTGTTGGCAATTGATAAAAAATAATTTCTTCTGGATTATCTATTATAAACTCTATTTCACATATTTAAATGCTTTATTATTTCTAATCTATGTCATTTGATTTATTTTGTAAACCACTAATGATTACTAAACCTACAAAAAACAAACAAAATAAAACAGAAGATATTAAAAAAGAGAAATGAATTGTACCTGGAAAAACATTTCGTTTTTTCTGTTGTTTTTTTTTTTTAAATGTTCTCTTAATCCCTTGCATAAACATATATATTATGTATGACAATTTAGTATATAAAATAACTATAAAAATCAGATTTAGCATTATAGTACTTCTTTGATGTTTGTAGAAGATTACAAAAAAATATCCCTTTACCTGCTACTCGGGCGTTTATGACCGCGGAAACACTATTTTATTCCCCCCAATAATATTTTTATCCCTGAGATTTCTCAAATCCAGAGTGACATTAATGAGGGGCGAAAATCGCAATATCCTGGGAGAGCCGTATTGTATATATTTAAAGAAAACTTTGAAATATTTTGCTACGATAAACAATTACAATGCTTCTAATAATATATGACATGTCACTGAATCGAGTTAAAAGCTAGAGTAAATATGTTAAAACGGTTGAAGCCGAATAAATTCTCAATCATATACTGATCTGAATATCGTTCACGTCTTTCAATTATCCATCGCGAAGTACTAATTATTCGAAATATTTGTAAGAATGTGGCCCTTTTTATTAATGACGAAAAAACTGTTGACTTAAATCATGACGGACCTTGGTGTAACGACTCAGTATTCATAAGATCCCTTCCCTGTATAAGTTTTCCAATAGAGTATTTATTACGTTTTTGCATCTTCGGTTAGATTAGCAACATATCTATTTAATATCTACATCACATATCTATGTTGTGTGTTCAGAACATGGGCAAGAGATTCCAATCTTTAGATCAGAGATCTTTAGAGATTCCAAGAATAAGTCTTTATTTACACATGTATTTAAAAAAAATGTTTTTTCGTTACTATGCATACACTTTCAATGATTAAACAAACAAAACAAATTATGAGCTTCTTTATAGAAAATAGAATAAACTAAATTAACTTAATCATTTAATGTGTAGTCCTCTTCCTTGGAAGGATCAGTCGTAATCGGTGACCAACCCTACCTAAGAGTTCGGAGTCCCTGCTTTTTCTCGATTTTCCTGCACCTCACTGCCCAGTATCCTGGGTCTTGTGTTTTCCTCTGCCAGGCCACCCACACTTCTTCTTTTCTTATTTCATCTGACCATCGCTTTAGCTGTATTCCTTTCCTGCGTCCACGCGTCATTGTCTTATTCCATCTATTGTCACTTGCTCTCATCATGTAGACCAGTCCCTTTTAAGTCTTTATTCCTAGTAATAAACAATATTTTTTAAAAAATATTTTTTGAGCTCCTGCTTCTATAAGTTTTAGCGTGAGCTGAACTAGTATTTCAGAAACGTTGATTTCGGAACTTTTATCGTTATATTTAAATTCCTTCTACTGTAGATGAATCGAGTCTTAACGTTTTCTTTTTATGGTCAAGAAAATGATCTGCTCCTGCCTCATCTCCCACGATATATATATTTTTAGATTTTGGACATTTCACAAGATAAATGAAGAAACCGTTAATCAACTGCTGGTGGTAGAGAAATCCATCACGACCAATCACTCAGCGCTACTGCTTACAAATAGAAGTAACCCTGAGCCAAGGACCCCTCACGGTGTACTATCAGCCTGAGATTGATAGGTTTTCGTTGAATGGGGCTGTTTTTCCAGGTTTGACCATCTGTCAGGCGTGGAACAGTAGCGGCAAAGGGATGGCTGAACTCCACGCGTCATCCTCACACGGTGAAGCTGTCTTTGCGCCATGATGTATGGTCTCTCAATGTTTGCTTCTCAGTTTCCCACAAATATTGATATTTATGTTTATCTGAATAATTTATCTATCTTCAGAAATTTATTAAACGTCCGTGAATTGTCGCTTAAATTAGTGTTGTTTAAGACTCTCTTATTCTGTCGGGTCTATTACATAATTTTTGGTCTTATTTCCTTTATCCTATAAGAGGTATACGAAAAAAAGCTGCAGTTTTGATGATAATATGTCTCTTGACTCTCTTTTTTTTCCCTCTTTGATTTAATGATTAATACATGATTTCTATTAATTAATGTGTTTACAATGTCAGATAAAATTAATCAAAACAATTATAGAAAGTGACAATTATCGTCTACTGATGTATATAGTCTCTTGGCATCTTAACAAATCAGTTTTGATCAAGATATTAAGTAAATGGAAGGAAATTAATCGCTTTGTATCCTTTATAATTGAGTTTTTTCTACAAATTTCGTTGGCAATGTCTAAAAATGATTATCCATATGACATTGAATTAATTACGAAAAATCTGGAAAACGCACTAAATAAATAGGAATTGTAAAATATTTAACATTCTATTTAATAATTTTTTAACTGATATCCACCAAAAATTATTTCATGGAATAAATTAACATAATAAGCCATTATTGTTTTATTGCAAAATCTAACGTTCCATTCATTTTCCATACATTTATTATTTAATTCTACCTTTTTACGAATAAAATATGTCATTTTCAATGGTATACTGATTTGATAAATAAGCCATTAAACACTAAGAAAATTTTACAGTTATTCTTTAAAATAAAATATTATGTTTAAACCGTTATAGATTATTTATCAACGTTTAATTTAAATTTTAAGGCTTTTCTGGGCCCACATGATCTTTCAATTGACCCACTATAAATCACGAGTAACAATGCGTCTATAATATATTATTTTTAATGTCCAATTTATCATTAACTAAATTTAATCGTACTAATCACATTTTGGCTAACTTTAGCAATAACTCTTGTCAACTCTTATATGCATTCCTGGTTCCAAGAAATCTCAAATTTAAAATATTAATACAAACAAATACTTAATCAATTAATAAAGAAACTTTCTTATGAGCGTACATGTATACCACACATCTGTTACTAAGATAAAAACTTCATTCAATTGTCAGCCAATCTGATTCGAAAGCTAACCGCCCCTTACCAAAGAATCGTCATTGGTTTTTCCGATAAATGACTTACCAAGCAATAAATATATTATGTAATAAAAAAACTAAGTCGAATGAGAACGAATGATATTCAAGTATATTAACTTGAAATTAAAATGTAAATATCCTTGGATGGCTAAAAATAATCGAAATAGCCATTATTATTTATTTATTTCCGTTTTTTATCCGTTATTTATTATAGAAACCGTTTATTGTAAACGTAAAATTAAAGTAAGATGTGAAAGTTGTTTGTGACCTCTTGTTGCTTTATATTCGTATGAATGTTCCATGTTAGTCTTTTATCTAAATCCAAAACAGTAAATTATACACTGAAATTGTAAACTTTACTATTGAAAATAAAAAATACTTTAATTTTACGTTTACAATAAACGGTTTCTATAATAAATATAAATAATAAATATAATTAATAGAAACCGTTTATTGTAAACGTAAAATTAAAGTATTTTTTTAGTTTCAATAGTAAAGTTTACAATTTCAGTGTTAATTTACTTTTTTGGATTTGGATAAAAGACTAACATGGAACATTCATACGAAAATAAAGCAACAAGAGGTTACAAACAACTTTCACATCTGTTGGATTAAAGATCACAATTAAATTAAAGAAACAAGCGACTAATATACACGACTCTACTGGGCCCAATCTGGGTATACGGAACAGAACTTTAGGGTTCTGCAAAACACGTACACACAAACAAAATACAAACAACTCAATCCTAAATTTTACGAAAACATTTTCACGCACTTTGGTATGTTTCGAATAGCACGATACACAATGAGACAAACATCCCAACAGTGAATTCTTACATTCAACACAAATATAACATGTTTCATTCATTGACATATCACCACCCAAATCAACTTTATTCTTCCCTTTATTCCTCCCTGTTAACGAGCCGACCCCAAAGAAGAAGACGATGGCCGAGAGATCTACTATACTAAACTAATAACAACTGGTACAAATTCAGGACGCCGGTTAAGAAGAAAATAATACGTCACATTCACTGAATGCGCAGCTACGCAGTTGCGAATAAAAACAATAATAATAAATAAATGTTTTAAAAAAAATTTCTTTTTGCTTGAAAAATACTAAATGGGTTAATTTGTTTTCCAATGGGCTTATTGTTTTTTTTTATTTTAGAATTTACGATCAGCTATATTTATAACAGATTTAGTAATCTCGTTGTGTTTGTGTGGCCTAAATGTTAACAGCTTAAAATACAATAGCTTTGAGATTTATAAAAATAGGAAAGTAGCATCAGCAAGAGACATCACAGCTGCTTGTATTGCATAATGCCGTAGCGCCGTGCTTCAATATGTGTCTACTGGCTATAAATATTTATGATTGCGAAAGATATGTAAGTAACTTCTTATTTTTATTCTTATTAATTAAACTTAATTACTTATTTCCATGTAATGCCTTCCTATTCGTTTAATTATAATCATTTCATGAATTTTATATCGAATGCTGAAATGGTATTTTGTTTCTTAAAAAAATAAATAGTTCGATATTCGACTTCACTACATGCCCAATAAAGGTGTGTGCATTTTGCATATCATTGGTTCCCAACTGGGGTCCGCAGACGATGTCCGGAGGGTCCACGAGACGTCATTGGAAACTTAACTTAATGAAAAATATTTGCAAGGGAAATATTCTTGTAACCAGAATCATTCAACAATTTCTCAGACAAATTAACTTGCGGGTTGCAACTATTAGTTAATATATACTTATACTATATTCATACATTTCAGAACTTCGCACAGAAAAGGGTACAATATACTCATCTTGGATTATCTTAAACGATTTATCTTAATTATATTTTTATTACAAATGATTACTGTTAGTTGGATGCACCTAGTTGGATGGAATTAAGATGATTTGCAATGCCTACTATTGTATACCCATTTTAGGAAATATCAAGGGATATATTTTTTACTCGATTATTTTTGTATTAATATGTATAGTGGTAGAGGTACATCAAGTTCTTTGATGGGCCGAAGGTCTGTAGGAACTCTCTCTTCAGAGATAAACACCACCCCAAGGCCCGGGAGGTGGTAAGGCACTATCACTATCCCTTTGGTTGACGTTTTCTGGACTCTGGAGTCTGAATCCACCCAACCATTATAGCCAGTAGAATGGTTCCTTACTATTCACTAATTGTAAAGGGGAAAATCCAAAATTTATTTATGCATATACAGTGCATCTTTAATGTTTTATTAACCTTAAAATGCCCTCGGGCAAAGGAAGGAATATTTATCAATGTTTTATGTGTAACATATATTATTTTGTATATTTTGGTTTGAAAAATAAATTGAGGATGAGAGAAAAAAAAATACTATTTGAAATGGAAGAGAATCACCATTTTTGTCAATTCCCATTTTAAAAGGATACAGTATCGACATCAAAGGACAGTTATTAACATTCCAACTCTCCTCCCGATGCAAAAATCTGTCAGAAAGAGCATGAGGCTTTATACAAGACACTTTATATTAGAAATGGGAGGTGGGTTACACACGCAAAGTACTAATTTTGCTATTTCGAAGGATATTTTAAAGTATGTTTTTTTAAAATAAATAAATAGAGGATTTAGAGAAAAAATTATATGTATTACTATTTATAAAATACCGCCACAAGTTATATATGAAGGTTAAGATCCCGAACATGATCAAGGAATGTAAATGATGAATCGGCGAAGGTGATAAAACATGACTCTTCCAATCGGCTCATGGTTTATTCATAAGGCCTATATTGGCCAGGTAATGGAATACCCAAATCTCAAATTGAAGGTTCTGTAAATAATAGGCTACGTTTCACCTCTATTAACATCGCCTTCGCCGCTCACCCTACCTTTAGCACCGCCCGGGCTTCTATTCAACAGCCCATGCTAATCTCTATATTTAACTGCCCGCTTAATGTAAATAAGGTCGCTATGGAGTTTTCTCAATATATATATTCCATGTTATTACTTATGGAAAGTATTTAGTCAAGGACAACGGACGGAGAACACCTACGTAGGATACACGGATCAGCTTCAATGAAAAAAATAGAATAAAACAATTTAAAGAAATAACTGTGAATGTATTTACGACTGCCTAACTAACTTGTCACTTATAAAGGCAAACAGTTATTAAATTATTTTTAAGGATGGGAGATCGTAAAGTAAGAAGAGACACGTCCCCTACAGGGACACTACACCCCCACTTTCTCCCAGACAATACAAACATACGCAGGGCCATCCTGTCATTAGCCTCAGTTTATTACGGGATTAGCCGTGTCGTTCCCACAAGAACCTATGTCAGCGATATCTGGCTCCGGGCTAGGGCAGTGTAATCACAACCCCATGTTTGTTTATTCTTTCTCTTCCTGTCTCTCTTATTTTATATTTCTCTGTGGGAGGATTGTTTATTGTTCCCAACTCACTTCGGGGAAATAGCCTATGTACTTCTAACCTATCGTAATTCCCTTATTGTTAACGTATTGAAATATGCTTGAATAATTGGACATAGAAAAACCGATAACTCTTATTTTTTTTTTTTCATTCTGGAAGTTTTATACTCTGAACTGTTTGTCATTAGTAAAAAAAACTGTGTTGAAAATTACATGAATACACTGATTGTTGGTTGATTTTTAATCACTTTCTAACCCACCAACTCGGCCCTGGGTTATTGTCAGTGATATCCGGCGTATATGTACTTACTTCGAAGATTGAATAAGTCTGAGATTGCCACATTTGTGTTAAGATGAGCTCAAAACGTTTAACGGTTTGGTACAATAATGATAAATTGATAGCAATTATGTCAGGAATATAGAACAAGCTGCCGAGAACAACAATTTTCCCTTCTCCAAATACGAAATTCCTCTGAATCTCTTACTGCTTAGCTGATGCTTTTTATATTTTGAACCATTTGGTGTTAAGAAACCAAAGACCTAAGGGTCACACTAGGATGATTCTCAAACTCATTATAACCATTCGTTTGAAAACAGTAATGTGAACATTCTCGAAAATATAAACTACATTGAAAATAAAAAATAATGTATCAGGTGAGGTTATAGATGAGATAAGTTAAACTAATAATTCAGACATTCATTAAGATAGGAGATATATTCGTAGTTTGCTCCGAGATTTTGAGCACGATTATAATCTTCAGTAAGAAGATCTCAAAACTTTTTTTTCTTTAACAATATTTATAAATTAAAGAAAGTGATGGTCCAAATGGCGGTCAATAATAAAATAAAATAGGCTATATATTTATTCCTGCCTTGGACCGAGTCTGGCACCCAGGACTGCTGTACAAACTCCGTAAATTCCTTCCTCCTACATACTACCTCATTATCCAGTCCTACCTCTTTAAAACATCCTTCAAAATAAACCACTATAGTTCCTGTTTATCCCTTTTTACTCAATCTGCTAGCGTTCCTCAAGGCAGTATCCTATGACCCATTCTCTACACAGTCTATACAGCTATTTATTATAACAATTTAATTGTAATTACCTTCACCTTTTGTCGTAAATCTATGATATCATATCCAATAGTATCCTTTAATAATATTCCGCTAGTCGCTGTTGAACAGATTCGCTATCTAGGGCTTCTGCTTGACAAACGTCTCACATGGAATCTCCACACAAGACTGAAACGATTAGAATCTGCCCGCCGCTTTCGATTAATTCACCACTTACTGGACAGACGCTCTAACCTTCCACTTAACTACAAAAAGCTCATCTATATCACCATCATAAGACCTATTCGGACTTACAGTGTTGAGCTTTGCGTCTCTACTTAACCATTAATTTCTTCCCTTAAAATCCAAAATCCTTCGAAAAAACCTAAATGCTCCTTACTTGTCACGAATAAACCCATCCATAAAGGCCTTAATGTTCTATATGTTGATGATTTGGCCCGAACCAGGTATCAATCATTCCATGACAAACTCCACAACCACACTAACCCACTAGTTTCAATCCTTGCTTCCTCTTCCATTTCTAAAATCCTCCGAGGCGTCTATAAAGAAGATGGCCTCATGAACTTCTAGTTTAGGTTACCTAGTGGAGTGCTGTTTTTTTTTTTTTTTTTTTTTTTTCATGTATTTTATCTCACAGCTTATTTACGGGATGTATTAACCGATACAGTTGTAAATACCAATAAATAAAAAATAATTTATTCTTTACCGTTATACGGAAAATTCTCTTCTTACTTAAAGGTTATTAACTTGAAAATGAAAAACGTTGTGTTACTTAAGCATTCCTTAACACTCATACAGACAACCAACAAAAGCTTGCTCAGGACCTGCCCGCTACCTTGATCAAAGAATTCTTATCCTGATCTACTGCCGAGGAGGAACATCTATTGGTTTCTCAGCCCTACACATATATAATGTATTGTTTGCCTAACGACATTCATTTATCCGCCCATAACTATATTGAGATCTAACTCAGGAGATTTAGGTAGTGAAGTGTAGCTATCCCAAGCTATGTGTATACCTAATAAAAAAAGGTGGATTTATCGCTAGTGGAGGACTGCCTCGGCATGATATACTCATTCCTTTGACCGCTATGTGCTATCACAAGTTACGTCTAAACAAGTGTAATTGATGTGCTATCAGTGTAGTCAGGATCACATTAATAAAATTTATAGCAGCAACGGACTCAACTGAATTTCTTTCTAAAAACCTTACCCACAAACTAATTCCATGTTATTTTTTCTGCAGTTAGCTCTTAATTTATTCATAGGTTTGTTCATTCGAACTCCGGATGTGGCAGAATTATTTTTCTTTTATTTCAGCCGTGGTGCGACCCTTTGGTAGGGAGACCCTGTTTGGGCACTCCTAGTCTCTGTAAAGTGAGTACCCAAAAATTAGGCTAAGAAAAACCTGGTAACTGAGTCTAATCACCTCTTTGGCCAAAAAAAAGTATGAATCTTTACATGTACTGAGCCCAAGATCCTTTAAAAGTTGTCGATGTCCTGTTTTTCGTTCTTTATTTTTTTTTTCACAGTATTTTTAATTTATTAAATATAAGATAAGTTATTTAAACATAAAATCATGGTGTTTATACTGATTTTTTTTATTCAGATTAGAGATTTATGAACAGTATTCAATAAGTTTATCAATTAGATATTACATTCTTGCGTTTATAACATATTTGACCTCAGTTTTTCTTTTGTTTTTATTCTATTATTCCTGGGGGAAGGATAAGCTATGTTCACTATGAATTTCAAAATATCAGGCTTCTGGTAAAACTAAAACATGAAATCGTTGAACTATGCTTTAGGATGATTTTCAGATGAAGTCC
This sequence comes from Piezodorus guildinii, assembly GCA_023052935.1. Classification (NCBI taxonomy): domain Eukaryota; kingdom Metazoa; phylum Arthropoda; class Insecta; order Hemiptera; family Pentatomidae; genus Piezodorus; species Piezodorus guildinii. The sequence goes on along the minus strand of CM041292.1, from coordinate 114,585,586 downwards.
TGGTCCGAATGGCGAGCGCTGCACATTCACGCTTAGTTTCGTTTGAAAAAAGTGGGTTATGTGATAAGATTGATTATTTTTTTCTATTGTAAATGTTTTAAGGGAGCGGCGTGGTCTAGTGTATAGAGCACTAGTCTACTGTTCTCCGGGTCCTGGGGTCGTATCTCGGCTGTGGCAGAATATTATTTATTCTGTTAATTCAGCCGGGGAGCAACCCTAGGGTATGGAGACCCTCCTGGGGCAGACCCAGTCTCTGTAAAGTAGATGCTGAGCGTGATAAAGGTCTAATTACCTCGTAGCACGGCCGTTGGCCTAGAAACAGTACGAATCTCTATATGTAGTGAGCCCAACATCCTTCATGGATTGTAGAAGTACAGGTTTTTTATCAGAAAAGTATATTGAAAATTGACCTGTGACTATAATGGATTGGTTAAGTTGATCACATTAAGTATTTGAAAATATACTACAACCATTAAAGGCAGTGTCTGTGTTAAGAAGGGCTGTTCTAACCTCATATATGTTTGTTTTTAAATGCTACTAATTTTATGCCGCTATTTGATACTTTTGAACCTTTCAAAGAATTGTAATTTTTTTAATTAAAAGAACCAATGCACGAAATATAATGCGATAATAAATTCAAATAATGTATCCCAATCCATAACGTCCCTTCTAACATGCATCGATTTAAATACCTCCTTTACCTATAAACTTTACACACTGTCAAGTTAAACACAAAAGGTTTTCACAAAATAGTGAATATTTCTGAGTGTGAAGTACCTGACTAAAACCAAGATAAGCTAGAAAGTGTTTTAGGTTTTCCTTAAAGCAGCTAGAGGTAGAAACAAAAAAGAGAAAGCTACCATATAGGATTAGCACGTGAGCCGCAACGGTTAGCTCTTAAGATGTTGAGAGCCTGCCTTCTTCGGCAGGAGCTAATCCTGCTTTGTCCTGTCTTAGGTCATTCTTCGTCTTTTCAAAATAGCTGCGGATGTAGATATGGCGAGGGTTCAGTTATTTAACATAACTGTTGCGATATTAACTTTGGAAGTGCTTCATCGTTCTTCTTATCATCACCTGACTTATACTAATCGTTGTCTGCTAAACAACCTGAGAAAATAGTAGCCGTTTTAGGATTGATTTTTAAGTAACATACTAGATAAGCTTATCACATATGTGCGTAAGATTGATTTTTAAGGATGTAGATAAATAATTGGTGGTTGATGCTTAATCTTGTAACGGTAACTTCTCGTTATATCTGTGTATGTAGACCAGTGTTTCAAAACTAAATGACTTACCACTTGGATTTTGTTGTTCCGTGAGTAGAGGGTAATACGATTTGTAGATGTTATTATTAAAATATAAGTATGCACAAGCCGGCTGAAGTAGGTAAGTTTCAAGTTGTTTCCCGAAATGATAAAATTGGAAAAATATTAACTTGAGACGTTTAATTCTCTCACCTGTTTGAGATTTATTAGTATGTTGTGTGTAAATTAAATTTTAATAGAGGTATATTGCTAATTCCTTCAGAATTTATGAACTTTGACATGCTTTTTTTTAAATGAAACGTTTGTAATGGTACAATCTGTCCAATTGTTCGATAATTTCCTCCTTTGAGAACGTTTATAAACTATCAGAAAAAAACAACTGTTTTTCGTTGTATCGAAAGATATATACATTTGTACGGCTTAAATAAGTTTTCCAAACGTAGTGTTTCAATGTTTTCCTTATATTTATTAAATCTTGTTTTTACTATGTAGATTGATTTCTTAACTTGCGTAGAAGGTGTTTTTTAATTTGTTTATCTGATCACCATTTTGTTTCATTAAGCGTAAAAGCTTAAGCAGTACGTTATTTACTGATTCGCTAAACATTAAATTGCAAGTTCATAAAATAGGATCCAGGAATAAGCTGAAGATATGCAGTTCAACATTATTGAGTTATGCTATCAGCTCAGTTTTGAAACAGATACCCGTTTCCGTGAACAAGAAATTCCTCTTCATTCCCTTCTTGGGTATGTAAAACGCTGATAAGTCTCAATGAGCCCGACCGCAGGTGTTGTACCGTAATGAAGCCGTTGCATGTTCTCAGTCAGTCTTATCTGGTCAGTTGCATATCTTAATACATGCATCCTTTTCATGGACAAGGTACTTGAAAGGAATATTAAAGTTACACCTCTTTGTAGGTTTCGAGATACTTGGCTAGTCGATATTGAAGTGTTACATCTTTTCTTTGTTGCCACAGTATCGCCAGCTCGAGATAACGAGGCAATGTTACATTTCCTGTTGACGATCCATTAATCCTACCTCGAGAAGGTACAAAAGGACTTCCTCTGCTAAAAAGGACGAAGGAGCGACAAGACTTTTCATTAAGGGCCGGTGATGAATGCTCCCATTAGGGCCGCATTAACACTCGTTTCCTTCTTTTCGTAATTCTTAAGTGTTGCAAGAAAACGAAAACGCAACAATGTATTTCTATATTATAAATGTAGAGATCTGTTATCTGATTATTATCCCTCCAACAGAAATCTCTGTTGGACGATCCATTCCTTTTTGGCGTTTAGCCTCAGAGATCAAATCTAATTGTGGATATTGGGTTTCCTTCTCATGTCATCAATTTGTTGAAGAGTCTCCACTCTTGACTTGATCGAATTTTCGTAATTTTAATGCAAATGCATTCTTCATCCTACATGCAATGTTTATTTTTCGAACCTTTCCATTTTCTGATACTATATTGTTACTACGTGTACATACATCTCTTTTTATCATACATCTATAAGGTTTAAATTAAAGTACTAATTCTTTTAGGTAAAAAATACTCTCTTGGTACAATTATAGGTTTGATATAAGATAGATATATTTTTATAGTTTGCGGAATCATTGTTTAACCGCACAGGTAACGTTGATGACATCTTGAGAAATCTTAAAACCAATATGTTTGCTTCATCATACTGGGTTCAATATATATTCAAACCCAGTAAGATGAACTTTTTTTAAGATACAAGGATATCTAAGATTACTACTTCGAGGAACTGCTTCCGATCTGAACTAGTACTTGGAGCGATCAGACATAGTTCGTTTGCGTGAGGAATGGATTCGCAGAAAGATAAGGGCTCTGGAAAGGTGAATGACTCTATGACAAGAGTTCTAGGACGGTTATTGAAATATCCTTCTTGTTTGTTTAATATAAACCCTGACTTATTTATAGTCGGCGTAATCTTCTTTATTTACAACATGGTAAATCACGGTGATCTATGCATTAGTGGAGCGCCACATCTACCTAGGACGCTACATGTTCAGTCTAATCCAGTTACTGCAAATCTTACCAATTTATTTTATTTTTTTATCAACTTTTAGTGTATCGAGAGTTAACTTTTATTGTAACGAAACAAGTTGGGCTCGCAGCACGGCAATGCGACATCGCGAAGTAAGTTCTGATAAAAATTAGTACAATTTTAGCATATATTCTTTTATAATTTTATATTTTCATAAAAAAAAAAAAAAAAAAAAAAAAAAAAAGTAAAAACGTAATCGTATGTAAAATAATATTTTTCAATGAAACTACAAGACCAGAATCCTTATATATATTGAATATTTCAAATTCTCTCCGTATCGAGGTCCATTATTGTGTCATCTGATCCATAGTTTTGACGATAACTATTTTAATATTATTTTAAATTGAGACGTTGATTTCCAAAAGGTACTAAAGGACATTTTTTACGAAATTGATATTTTTACGTTTTATATTCTCCTCATTTAGTTTTATCTGAATATTTTATTTCATTTTATTTAATGATCATTCAAGTCCTTTAAAAACAGGATTTAGAAATGCAATTATATTCTAAAGATACCAATTACAAACTAAGTTCCAAATCATACTAAAACATATCATTTCATAACTTTAATATGATTTTATTAATATAGTAAAAAAAAATTCTATATTTTAATGTGAAAATTACCAAATTAGCTGGTTTAATAATATAATAACGAGAGATTTTGGTGCTTCCTGTAAAATTTCCTAAAATGGATGTAGTACCTTTTGGAAATCAACGTTATTTCCAACAATTTACACGGTATTAAAATATTATTTTTAATTTACACGGTATTCGATCGAGGTTGGAAAATTCTTTTCTGCCATTTTATTACCTTATACATTTCCATATAGTAGCATTGACAGTAAATCTCAATACGCATACGCGTTCCTGTGATATATTCGGAGGTAATATATTTTGTGGACTATACAAATATAAGTGATCTCAATAAAGATCTTCTTAATGTTTGAATTTAAAAATGAAATTTTAACGAAATTTCTCTCACTGAATTTACTGATTTTTTATTTATCTTTTAAATTATCCACGAATTCAGACAGATTATTTTTCACAATTTTTCCAAATAAGCTCATCAGACTTTTGTAGTTATTCTTTAGTTTCATACTCTAATAAAATCTTCTTTTTTTCTTTTTAATTGAAAAATATATCCATCAACTAATTAAAAGTAATTTGACTTTCTATTAATAATAACCATGTAAAGGTGTACGATAAATTTAATAAGTCGGAAAACTCAAAAGAATAATCCTAGTGGAATAATTTACTATAAGTTCATTAAGAAGAACTGAAGATTAGGTAAAACTTCGAAATGTTTCCAGAATTGTATAAGAAGATCATAAATAAATTTATCTAGAAAAAAAAACAACCGATGAATTAATTTATTTTTTATTCTTTTTATCAAAAATTAATTTACCGTGAAAATTCTCTATCTCTATAACCGTCAGAACGATGTTTTAATGCGATATAAATTATTTTATTCTGCAGTAGATAATTTTTTTCTATATTGGACTAGTCACATTAATAGCCAGATAAATTAAATTAATCTAAGAAGATAAAATAACTATAAATTCATTGTGATCTTCTTTAGAAAATAAAATTGTCTATGGCTTACCGTGAGATTAGTGTAATTTATTAAAATTGCTTTCAAGCGTTTGTCTGTATTTCTAAAAGGTTCATTCCAAATATTTTTTTTTTACTATCATCATTTTTATGTCTTGCTTAATTAATTACATTACTTTCTTTACTTCCTGTATCAAATGTAATAATAGATAATTAAAAATAATACATAATGATTTAAACCGATAATATGACTATGTCCTTAAATTGATTTTTTTTTTTTAATCACATGAATTTAAATTAGTTGAATGTTCTTGACCGATTACAATGTGAGTCGGGGGTCATGAAAGAATGTTTTCGTGATAGACGAGTTTTTTCTCAGAATCATTTCGATGTTTTTTTGTTTTTTTTCATATCCCTAATTCAGAACATGTAATAATTATTATTAATTAATTCAGTTCGAATCTTGTACTATGATAATGTTACATTTTAAGATTAAGTAATGATAATAAATTAGTGAGTTGTGTACAAAAATAGTTGTTGTTTTGTTTATTTATTTAACACTTTATGCTACTATGGCTAATCGGAAGACAAAAATAGTAGTTCTATAAGTTTAACAATGGAGCTGATGGGGCTTCTAATCTAAAACGCCTTTTATATATTTGTTTTTTTTTTTGTTTTGTTTTTTTGGTTTATCATTTTATAATGCTTTAATAAATAATTGAATATGCAATTGTTGACCGTGAAATGAATATGAAGAAAGAGACGTTTTGGGTGGCGGTCAAAAATAAAGAAAACAAAATATTTAAAAAATATTTATTATCCTACGTTTCGGCCCACGTTGCAAGAGTCTTTGTCAGAGCTAAAAAGCAAGATGCAGTTTAGGTGTTTGATAATAGCAGAAAATAATAGAAAAAAAAATGAGTAAAATTGGAATATAATTGAGATCGGACAAAAAGTATAATATAATGCAACATTTTAATAAAGAACTAATGAGTCTTTCGGGACTGATATTCGAACTCACAACTTTTAACCTGCTAGCCACTCAGCCACGCCCCCCCCCCTTAATTAGATAGAATTACGCTATTTATTTGATAATATTAAATTTTATTTTATTAAAAATTTAGGTTACAAAAAATCTTATAAAACTGATGGTACAGCTAACGAAGTCTTTTTTATTTTATTTTGTATTTAATGGTATCAATTGTTTTACCATTATGTCTTATCTTTCTCTCTGTCACTCCATCAATCCCCTTCCCTCCGCCAAAAAAAAAAAAAAAAAAAAAAAAAAAAGTTTAGTTAGTCACTGTTCCTTTCTACTTTGAAATTCAGCCACGAACTAAAATTATGCTATTTGGATTGATTACATATTTTGATTGCCGCCCGAGATAAGAGGATATAAGCAATGCCCTACAGCATTTTGTCACAGCTAGGCAAAGCTATCGTTTGAGAGAAAACATGGAAAAGAAGGGACGGAAGCGATAAAAGAAGGCTCCCGGCGGGAACTCATCAATCAATCGCAGCTGAATTGTTGGAGTATCAGGTTACCTCCATCATCCCAGATAATCACTGATCGAACCTCAGCCAGAAAAGTCGTAAAACTAGGAAGGTGTAGGGTATCCTCTGCCGCTAGGCATCCTAAGAATGCCAGCGGTAATGTTGGCGGCACCTGTCAGGTCTCTGGGTTCGGGTCATCGAAGGATATTGAAGGGAACCTTATAAGGGTTAGTGAGTGGTACCAGTAAGTTTCGGTGTAAGATAAAAATGATAATTGAAAAAAAAATTCTACTTACCAATAACAATAGATTTTTCCAAACTAAACATACTTTATTCTTTTGACATGCTGTACATACAATGACTGCTCATTTTTCTCTCAATCTCAAGCTGATTTTGTGTATACCCAACCAATACCGTTTAAAGAAAGCGGTAGATACCTAGGTAGCGTCTTAATTATTTGGCGTGGCTTATCGCAGAAGAAGCTGCCACCTGAGAGCTGACCCCTCCCCAACGGTACTACAGATGTACTTCCTTAAAAGCTTTGTCCTGTCTCACTCCTCTTTTTATGACCGCAGCTCTTTCCAAATTACCGCAGGGGGTCCGCCGTTTTTTCGTCGCCCTTCCCCCGCCAACAATTACAGAAGAATGTGTTCCGAAAAACCGAAGCAGCACTCTCCAACAGGACGGACCTGCCTGCTCTTCTCGTCCCTCCGGCAGTATGAAGGAGACTCCCTGCCTCTTTGCTAACACAGTACCCCTCAAATCCCATTTTGATAATCTACTGCTCTTACTTTTTGACAAAAAAGGTTTTTAAAGTCATTAATCCCATATGGACATACGCCTCTCAAATTTATGGAATAGCGAAACCGACTCAGATTACGAAATTCCAGACTTTTCAATCAAAAACTTTAAGACTTATTACTCGATCACCCTGGTATGTCAGTAACAAAACTTTACATACAGACTTACACATACCAATGGTACAAGATCACATTCAGACTTCTTACATAAAATTTTTTGACAAACTTCACGGACATACTAACAAACTCATACAAAACATGGCCACGACAGACATGCCAGGGAATATTCAAAGAAGGCTGAAAAGAAGCTGGCTAAGAGATCTCCTTAAGTAAACTCTTTTAAATTTCAAGTTAGGAGTAGATGCCAATGGGTATCGACCTCCCTCATGCCTGACATGCCTTTTATATCAATTGTTATCAAATCCGCTTATTGTCACGGGCTGAGCGACAGGTGTGGATGTAAAAATACATGATAAAAATAAAATAAAAAAAATGTTATTAATAACATAGGTTGTGCCTGATTCGTAATCTTCATTATTTTTTTTTCTTCTGAAATTTACAAAATCAATTATCTGTCATAATTTTTGTGACTGATAAAAATCTAACAGTAATATTTATATATTAAAAATCCTACTGGGAAATCATTATCATATATCAGTTATCATATCATTCGTAAAATTACCTTTAAATTAATGCGCCAATAACATCTTTCTATTAAAGTACCCGACTTATTTTATTTCATATTAACTTTTCTAAAATCTTGCGCTTTCCAACGCTCTATTATACGTCTATGTTACTACTTTTATTTCAGGAATAATTTGTTTATGCCTTGGTCACAGAAAATTTATGTTTCCCGTTTAAATAAACGCTACATTGCAGTAGATATTACTTATAAACTTTCAGAAAGCAATGCCCTAAATGATAGTGGAAACCGTATCAAAATCCGTCTCGTGGTTTAGAAAGAGTTAGCGGAAAGTAAAATCCTGTTATCATTTTATGCATGTAGAGATATTACAAAAATTGTTTGATGCTTTTCAAAATCATTAAGCGTTCTAGTAACACCATTCCTATAAAAACAGATTACATCATTCTGTAATTTCCAATCTTTTTTTCCGAGTAATTCCATTCATTATAATCATCAAAATCTGTCATAACGAGGTTGGATTTCCTAATTTCTAAATTTTTCTTATAAACCTTTCCTTGCTTTTCGACCTTTACTGACAATTATCGTTTTATGAACAGTTTATAAAAAAAATACAATAGGAAGAGTTATCAGATTGTATGAACGTACCACTCTTTGTGAAACATATGATATTTTATTATTAATGTGTATGCTAATGGTTTTAGTTTTAATTTATGCTATTTAATTTTGTTTTGTAATTAATTCATGTACATATTTAATAGCAATAATTTTAAAATGTGGGCGGCTGTATCGACAAACGAAATGTAGGCATTTTGTTTCAGCGGTACTGCAGAGGAGCTCTGTCACTGTTGGGAAGGTGAAAATCCAGGGGGTAGCAACCTGCATGTACCTCTGCATGGACATATGCGGCTTCCCTTATGCATCGGTGAGTTTATTTATTTACACTTTATTTATTCATTATATTCTTATATATTTAATCCATACTGTGTATTATAAGTTAGTATATAGTATTTTTCATTAGTTAATTTACTAGATATTGATATTTAGGTCAAATGATTAGCTATAATGTAGAAGCAGTATTCTAAATAAAATGTCACGTGTAAATCGTTGTTTCTGTTACACTTTACTGAGCTGATATTCATAAGGATACCTTTTTTTTTTTTTTTCTTTTTTTTTTTTAACCCTACCTTTGAAGGCTATCCGGGGGTTTCTCGGGCTAGAGGGTGAGGACGGGTGAAAAATGCCCCCTCAGCACCGAGACTTAACTCGTGGTTATTTTTTTCACAGGTTTATGGTCATCTGTTGTGGCTAAGCAATGCGCGTTAACCAACTCATAAGGATACCAACGAAAAATTTATTTAAAGCTACGTCGTTTTATTTAGTGACGAAATCATATCAATATCTCCGAAATAAATCGGACTAAATATTCACAACCTTCAATAGAATGTTATCAGATCAAAATGTTTACGTTTGATAGACATAACATTCATAAATTAAAATCAGGATACTGTTTTGCGTTACGTGATTTTCTTCAGGGTTCGGAATTTATATATATGACTTGTAATATAGCTAAGAGAGGCTTTACAATAAAACTGCATATAAAAAACTTGTTTATTATATTTTTTTTGGGAGCTTTTAAAGCATATACATCGAATGATATAATTAATATGCACCTAATCTGTTATTTCCTATATCACTGAAATAACATTAATATTATTCTAAATTCTAAATATTAAAAAGCTAGGGTGAGGTATTTTACTCGGCTACCAACATCAATGATCCATGTTCATTTATATTCTATATCAGCCGTGGTCTATAGTGAACTAAAGACCCTCTGAAAGCTTTAGTGGTAAAGATTTTCTTAAAACTTAGATTAAAAATTATAAAAATCTGATGTTCCAAGGGTGAAAAAAAAATGTACTAGGGGATCACTTGTAGCTGGGTGGCTAGCGTAAAATCCTCCCATGCAAAAGGTCACGGGTTCAAATCCGCAGGTAGTCCTAGGATTTTTTAATGGGAATAAAAAATCCTTAGTTACGCCGTCCTTCGGAGGGGACGTTAAAAGGTGGTCCCGAGCCTGTGCGATGTCAGGTACTCGTTAAAGATCCCTATCCTAATAAAACCTGGATAGGCAAAATTTAGGACTCCCACTGTAGCATCGTCCGATTAGCCATAGTAGCATAAAGTGACGTTAAATAAATAAAAAAAATAAATGAAAATGTACTAAGAGCTAATATTCTTGAAGAAGTATAAGTTATTATTATTTACTAAATTTCTTCAGTTTGTCCTAAAGTATTTTAATTGATACTGATCTCTTTGATACTCCTCTAGAAAGGTTATTTTCTTCGAGGATACTAGTTTGAGCGGATAACTTATCACATTAGTTTAAAATTTTAAGTCGTATTAAATGTAATCATTTTGTTATGTAATAAAACCTTGGAAGGGCGTTTGGGCCGACGGGTGTCTTTTACTGCGCCCTGCGTCGCCTCCAATAAGGTCTCCCTTATCTCTCTGTGAACTGAACCGAAATAGTTATCTTTACTAGAGACACTCTCTCCCTCAGCTATCTTATCCCTTATAGGGCCCAAAGCTCCGCCCTGAGGGACAGCATTGACCAATATCAATAAACTGCTAGAGCCGGCACACGACCACCCAAAGCAGCTGATAAGGGGTAGGCGTGGTCCCGCTCAACCAATAGCAGGGTCCAAAAAAACCTAAGGATCGCTCCTAATTTGTCGAGGAGAGGACGTCTCTATCTGGGAACCTTATTGGACTTGTCAGTTATTGGTGGAGATATCTGCCGACAAATTGGTTACTAACGAGATACTAGGGCCGCTATCTCTAATCGTAAAGGACTGCCCTGTGTCGCTATTGTAATAGCCCCAGGATGGCATTTGTCAGGGTTTTATAGTTACCGCTTCGGGTCCCGATTCCCTTTTATAGTTTACTATCATCGCCTCGCCCTTGTTCAACTTTGCTCTTCTTCTTAATAAATTTGACGGTTTATGGTTTAGTCGTTCTTATATTGAAATGAAAAGAAATTGAGTTATAGAATTCCTCCATTCTAACTTCAATTCAATTCAATTCATGTTCTAAACTATCAAGCTAGTTCTTTTGCTTCTGAACTTTTTTTAATTATGCCGTTATTTTTTTTTTTTTTCGAAAATTAAATTTTATCTTATGTGAAGAGTCAAGGGGAAGTAGTCAAGGCATAATTAATTTTTCGATTTGTTTCCAGAATATCAATTTTTAAATTTCATCTCTGTGAATGTTATCAGCATGTTAAATATATTTTAAAAGCCTCAAAGTAACTGTTACTAAAATTCTAAAATTGGGATGTTGATTTCCAAAAGGTACTAAAGGACATTTTTTTCGAAATTTATATTTTGACATATTTGTATACTAAAAGTTTAGTTTTATAGGGAAATATACATAACTTAATTTTAAAGGGAAATATACATAACTTAATTTTATAGGGAAATATACATAACTTAATAATTAACACAATAAAGACCTTAGTTATGATTCATGTTGGTTGAGGAAGGTTGTGATGACTGTTATCTCGCATTATGCTCTTCCAGAAATTACTATATTCCTTTTAATTTTTTCCAACAAGTACTACATGGGAAAACTGCAGTAATTTGGAAAAATAAGTTGTTAATACAGTAAAAATTCAAATTTAGCTTTTAATAAAAATAAAAAAAGAATCAAGTAAATTGGTCCAATAATAAATAAATGAGAGATTTTTGCGTTTTCTGTAAAATTGTCTAAAGTGGATATAGTACATTTTAGAGCTCAACGTCTCCATTGATAATGGAGTAACAGTGAAATATGTGAAGAAGAGCATAGACTTGTCATGATATTCCCGTAGAAGAAAGTTAATTTAATAAAGAAACAGAGCTTATTTTTGACGAAATAATAACTTTACATAAGAAAAAACATTTATATAATCATTAAGCTAGCTAAAAATAGCATTATCTATAACATTAATTGTTACAGAATACAAAACCAAATTATGAGAACCTATCAGGTACTTTCCCAGTTTGACATGCAGTAGTCATTCCCCAACACACATTTTATAAAACTGTGTGCTTATATTGTGAACCTTTCCTGTTTTTAACAATAGGCACCTTAAAGTACTTAATCTCTTTGGGCTAGCAGATAGCAGCACTAACTCATAGCCTGAAGATTATGGACAAATCAGGTTTATAATAGCCCCATATTATTAATTATTATCAAACCCGTACATTTTTCTTTTATTTTACCGATATTATATTTATTTTACGTTCTTAAAGTACTGTGCATTGAAGTCTGCACCGTAGACGATTGGAGGCTACAAAAGAGAAAGAAGATTTGTTCACCTGGCTAACGGTTCACTGATTGCTTAAGTTCAGTCACAATCACCTTTGCAATTGCTTGTGATCATGGGTTATTGTCTTCATTAACACCCTTTATAATTTTTAAGACAGAGATTTTTTTTAATTTTCTTAAATTAACTTAATAATGTCTGAAAGGTACTGAGCTTCAATTTTTCCCATTCCTGATTCTCAATGAACCTTGATTGGTCTAGTACAACTTACTTAATTGTTTATATGATTTTAAAAATGTTAAATGTATGTATGACATGTCCTGATCGCAAAAATTAATTCATTTTTAGACGTTACGTAGAAAAAATATAAGGATCTCCTGGATTGATTCTGCAATCCTGTCGGTAAGAATGTTAACCTTATAGTCTAGAATCGACTACATCTTCTTCCCAAATAATTAAATCAAATCTGTTGTTTGATAATTTAGCTACATCCTACCGCTATCCTTTGAACTAAGCTACAAGT